>CM057460.1:171660713-172910713 GCA_030035585.1 Dugong dugon | reverse complement strand
AAATCAGTAATTCTCAACTTGAATGTAAATACAAATTATCTGGGAATCTTGACAAAATGCAAATTGTGATTCGGTAGATCTGACATGGGACCTGAAGTTTTGCTCCCAGGGGATGCTGATGCTGCATTCTGGACCATACTTTAAAAAGCAAAACTTTCCAATTTGTGGAGAAGTGGCTGGTAGGGTGTCAGTGCTCACAGGGAGACTTGGAGGCGGAATCGCCTTTTCTTACTCTTGAGGCTGAGATTTCCACACGCCAGGATGAGGGAGAGGAGTCCAGATGCTGGGGAATGTTAGAATGAATTTGGAATTGCCCATGGAGTTACTGAGTATCATCTTTTCAGAACCAGAGAAAGAAGGGGCCTTTTTACACCAGTTAAATCTGTTGGCGTTTGGGGCGATTGTTAAAATACGCCTGACTTGAAAGAAAACATCTTTTAATCTCAAAATGTAGAAGCCTGCTCACACACAATTTTGTGTTCTCTCTCTGAATCATGAGCTCTCTCCAAATAGTGAAGAGGATATCTTTGTCAAACAGAAAGTGAGGACCCTCAACTACCCCACAGAAAACCACAAAAAAAAAAAAAAAACAGCATTAAGCATGAGGGCAAGTCCTGAAGTAGGTGGACCTTTTTTTAAGACTTGGAGAAGATCTTGAGGTGAGGGGGAAATGTCCTCAGAATAGCCACAGTTCTCCGAGGAAAGGGCATATTTATATTCCTCTTTGACTGTTTTGTGAATCGTGGGTTGGTTAACCTATTGGCTTTCAAAAGATGGTTCAATATTAGTTATTAAAAAATATATTTTGCCTTTCTTATACAAAACAAAATAAAATAAAAAACATGAATGTATATCTTATTTTGTAGAGTAAGCATAATAATAAGTGATTATATGCTAGGCCTTGTGCTAGCCCATTTCCATGCACTATTTCATTTAATCTTTACAATAACTCTTAGGGATAGATACTATTATTATTACGCATTTTAGAGAGGAAGAAACCAAGGCACAATGTAGTTTCATGAGCTTTTCAAAATTGCAACTCAGAGCCTGACTGTAGCCTGCACCACTAACCATTATACTCTATGTTTTTGTATACAAGAGTGGTTAAGTCTTGACTTGGGTCTTAATCTTAATTTCCTGGATAATTTTGTTTTCTTGCTCATATACATCAATCCATATGACCCTAAAAGTCTTTTTAACTTTTAAATCACAGGGGATATGCACAAAACACTTATCTAGAAATTTGGGTTAGAAAAGTTCCTACTATGTTTAGGGTAATATGTCAAACATTTTATGCAAATGGAAGATCAAGTATCCACTCCTCATTTTAGTTATAAAATAGTAGCACTGATATTTCTATTAGGTCTTAACGTAGTCATTAGTGTGTCCCAAATAAGTAAGTGTTTAGTGCACATAAACTATGACTAGTAATGTGAAAAAATATTAATCATGGTGATTTCCAGATGATCTAGCTATTGGGCGATAATTATTTTCCTCTTTATAAATCTATGTAGAAATTTTCTTTTTTCAAAATGAGTACAAATTACTTACTTTTAAAGAAATATATATAAATCAGTAATTATAAAAACAGGTTTGTGAGCTTATAATGTATAAATATGTAATCTGTAAGACAATAATAACACAAAGAAAGGAGAAGGAATGGAGCTAAGTAGGACCCACTGATTATTTTGGAGAGTATTGTTGAATTTCTACAAACTTTGAATCTTCCAAATTTCTTCCTATTATTGATTTTGAATTTCATTCAAGTGTGTCAAAAACATACTTCATATGATTTCAATCCTTTTAAATTTATGATCAAATATGGTTTCTCCTGGAGAATTGCCCATGTGCACTGAGAAGAATGCGTATTCTGCTCTTGAAGTGTTCTACAGATTTCTGTTAAGTCTAGTTTGTTTATAGTTTTGTTCAAATCTTCTATTTCTTTACAGATCCTTTTACTTTTAACCTGTTTATGTCTTTGAATCTAAAGTGTGTCTTTCGTCTCAGTATACAGTTGAATCATGCCCTTTTATCCATTATGCCAATCTCTGCCTTAATATTGGAGCGTTAAGTTCATTTATGGTTAATGTAATTACTTATAAGGAGGTTTGCATCTGTTATAATGCCATTTGTTTTCTATAATCCTTACCTCTTTTTTCTTTTTCTCCTATTTCTCCATTACATCCTCCTTTTGTGTTAAAGAGACAATTTCCAGTGTACTACTTTATTTTCCTTGTTTCTTTAATTACATTTTTGGGGTTATTTTGTTAAAGGTTGTATTGGGGATTACAATTAACGTATTAATTTATATCAGTCTAGTTCAGATTAATACCAATTTAATTTCAAAGAGATAGAGGGGTGGGGGCGAACTTCCTGTGTAGTTGTTAGGTACCATTGAGTCAGTTCTGAACCACAGTGCCCTATGTACAACAGAACGAACCACTGACTAATCTTGTGCCATTGTCAGAATCATTGCTATGTTTCAGCTCATTGTTGCAGCCATTGTGTTAATCCATCCCATTAAGGGTCTTCCTCTTTTTCCCTAGTCCTTTTCTTTACCAAGCATGATGTCCTTCTCCAGGACTGGTCTCTCCTAACAACATGTCCAAAGTATGTGTCTTAGTCATCTAGTGCTGCTACAACAGAAATACCACAAGTGGATGGCTTTAACAAAGAGAAATTTATTTCTTCACAGTAAAGTAGGCTAAAAGTCCAAATTCAGGCCGTCAGCTCCAGGGGAAGGCTTTCTCTCTCTGTCAGCCTTCTTCTCATCAATGTTCCCCCAGACTAGGAGCTTCTCCACGGAGAGACCCTAGATCCAAAGGAAGCACTCTGCTCCTGGCACTGTTTTCTTGGTGGTATGAGGTCCCCCTGTCTCTCTGCTCACTTCTGTCTTCTGTATCAGAAGAGATTGCCTCAAGACACAATCCAATCTTGTAGATTGAGTCCTGCTTTACTAACACAACTGCCACCCATCCTCTCTCACTAACATCATAGAGGCAGGATTTACAACATATAGGAAAATCACACAATACCAGCAAAATTGATACACACATTTTTGGGGAGACATAATTCAATCCATGACAGTATGTGAATTGAAGTCTCACCATCCTCCTAAGGGGCATTATGGCTGTCCTCTATTGTAGCTGAGCTATATCCTGTGTGTCTTAGGTTGGGTTCTCTAGAGAAACAAGACCAGTAGAGTGTAGAAATATATGTATATATAGAGAGATTTATATCAAGGAAATGGCTTATGTGGTTGTAGAGGCTGGAAAGTCCCAAGTCTATGGATCAGGATAGAGGCTTCTCGTGATTCACATAGCTGCAGGGGCTGGAGAATCCAAGATCGGCATGTCAGAGAGCAGGGCTCTTGCTCACAGGCTGCAAAGATTGATGAATCCCAAGATTGGCAGGCAAGACTGCAGGTAAGCTACTAGCTCAAGTCCCAAGAACTGGAGGTCACACAAACAGGAGCCAGCTGCAGGATCCAGCACGAGCTAAAAAGCCCCAAAGCCTTACCAGAATGTCTACTTAGATTTGATGCAGGCCACACACCCAAGGAAACTCCCTTTCAACTGACTGGCTACTCACAGCAGATCCCATCATGGGAGTGATCACATATCAAGTCTCAACACGGAAGTGATCATAACATACGACCGTCAAAACACTGAGAACCATGGCCCAGCCGAGTTGACACACAATCTTAACCATCAAAGTCCACTCCTTGTCAACTTGGTGCTGTACACATCTCCTTAAACCATGAATAATCTCCGAATAAAGACAATTATAAAGTTATATTGCACTTAACATGATACAACGAACACACGTACAACTGAAAATGCACTAGCCCTGTTTATATCTTATAAGTGAAGAGAACAAAAATATTTGATGCACAAGTACAAAGTATAAGTACTCATAACAATTGCAGTCCTTGTTTCTGCAACTGGTCACGTGGCCATTACTGGTATTTAGAATTACCTTCTTCCACGACACATTCCGCATTCCCTTTGCTCTCAGCAAGCACCTTGGCTGGTCATGGTTCTTTGCCTGGTGGGGTGACCCAAACCTTCATTCCTGAAGTGTCGGGGCCATTAGTAGTCATGTTGGAATTGGGTTTCTGTAGTTTTCCATTGACTTTAATCACTGGGCATGGTAGTGCTAAAGAGACTCCCTAAAGGATCTCCTGCTTTCCGGACATACTCTTCTTTATTTCTATTATGCAATATCAATCCAGTTTTCTCCTGGTAATCAGAATAAATCACACCAGCCAGTATGGTAACTCCTTTCTTTGCCTGTTGATCCAGAGGCATAAGGAGCCCAAAGTGGCCAGGTGGCATTCTTAGCTTCCAGTTCAATGGAATCAGTGATGTGTCTCCAGGTGAGAGCATTCCTTTCTTTGGAACAAAGACCTCTAGACCTGCAGAGCATAAGGTTGCAGGGACAGGAAGCAAAAATGTTGCAAGTGAGTCACTAGGGGTAATAGTGAGTGGTGCCACTCCCATTTCACCCCTTGATTCCTGGACCCATGGATCCTGGCTATGGGAGAAATAGCACTATATATTGTACGCTGGTTTACAGAACATACAGCCCCTTGGAGAACATTACCCCAACCCTGCAAGGTATTGCCACCTAGCTGACACTGTAATTGTGTCTTTAGTAGGCCATTACATCATTTTATCAAGCCAGCTGCTTCAGGATGATGGGGAACATGGTAAGACCAGTGAATTCCATGAGCATTAGACCACTGCTGCACTTCATTTGCTGTGAAATGAATCCCTTGATCCAAGGCAATGCTGTGTGGGATACCATGACAGTGGGGAAGGCATTCTGTAAGTCCGCAGATGGTAGTTTTGGCAGAAGCATTGCAAGCAGGGAAGGCAAATCCATATCCAGAGTAAGTGTCTATTCCATTAAGAACAAAACGCTGCTCTTTCCATGATGGAAGTCATTCAGTGTAATCAACTTGCCACCAGGTTGCTGGATGATCACCTCGAGGCATAGTGCCACATGAGGGACTCAGTGTTGGTCTCTGTTGCTGGCAGATTGGGCACTCACTAGTGGCTGTAGCCAAGTCGGCCTTGGTGAGTGAAAGTCCATGCAGCTGGGCCCATGCATAACCTCCCTTCCTGCCACCATGGCCACTTTGTTCATGAGTCCATTAAGCAATGATGGGGGTAACTTGGGAAAGAGAATGAGTGGTTTCCGCAGAATGCGTCATCCTATCCACTTGATTGTTAAAATCATCCTCTGCTGAGGTCACCCTTTGGTGAGCATTCACATAAGACACAAATATCTTTACTTTTTTGGCCCATTCAGAGAGGTCTATCTACATACCTCTTCCCAATAAATCCTTGTCTGCAATTTTCCAATCATGTTCCTTTCAAGTCCCTGACCACCCAGCCAAACCATTGTCCACAGCCCATGAATCTGTATACAATCACACATCTGGCAATTTCTCCTTCCAAGCAAAGTGAACAACCAGGTGTGCTGCTAGAAGTTCTGCCCATTGAGAGGATTTCCCTTCACCAGTGTCCTTCAGGGAGGACCCAGAAAGGGGCTGTAGTACTGCCGCTGCCCACTTTCAAATGGTGCCTACATATAGCGCAGAACCATCTGTAAACCAGGCACAGGTTTTCTCTTCTTCAGTCAACTGCTCATAAGGAACTCCCCATGAGGCTGCAGGTGCAGATGGGGAGATGGAAGGTAATGTGACAGGAGTGGAAATCAAGGGCATTTGGGCCACTTCCTCATGCAACTTACTTCTGCCTTCAGGACCTGCTCAGGCCCAGTCTCATATATACCACTTCCATTTAACGATGGAGTGCTGTGCATGCCCAACTTTATGACTCTGTGGGTCAGACAACACGCAGTTCATGATGGGCAGCTCAGGCCACATGGTGACTTGGTGTCCCATGATTAAGTGTTCAGTCTCTACTAAGGCCCAGTAACAAGCCAAAAGCTGTTTCTCAAAAGGAGAGTACTTATCCTCAGAGGATGGCAAGGCTTTGCTCCAAAATCCTAAGGGTCTGCACTGTGATTCACCAAGAGGGGCCTGCCAAAGACTCTAAACAGCATCTCTATCTGCCACGGACACTGCAAGCACCATTGGATCAGAGAGATCATATGGCCCAAGTGGCAAAGCAGCCTGTGCAGCAGCCTGAACCTGTTGCAGATCTTTCTCTAGTTCTGGCTCCCACTCAAAACTAGCAGCTCTTCAAGTCACTTGATAAATTGGTCGGAGTAGCACACTTAAATAAGAAATATGTTGCCTCCAAAATCCAAAGAGGTCCACTAGGAGTTGTACCTCCTTTTTAGTTGTGGGAGGAGCCAGATACAATAACTTATCCTTCACTTTAGAAGTAATATCTCAACATGCCCCACACCACTGGACCTCTAGAAATTTCACTGAGATGGAAGGTGCCTGAACTTTTGTGGGATTAACTTCCCACCCTCTAGCGTGCAAATGTTTTACCGAAAAGTTCAGAGAAATTGATTCTTCTTCCTGACTAGGTTCAATCAGCATAATGTCATCTATGTATAGACCAGTGTGATGTCTTGTGGAAGGGAAAGGTGATCAAGGTCCCTGTGGACTAAATTATGGCATGGTCTGGAGAGTCGATGCAGCCCTGAGGTAGGCAACTGAAGGTGTATTACTGGGTTTGCCAGCTGAAGGCAAACCGCTTCTGATGGTTCTTCGAAACAGGTATGGAGAAAAAGCATTAGTCAGATCAATAGCTGCATACCAGGTACCAGGAGATGTATTAATTTGCTCAATCAATGAAACTACATCTGGAATAGCAGCTGCAATTGGAATCACCACCTGGTTAAGTTTTTGACAATCTACTGTCATTCTCCAAGGTCCATCTGTTTTTTTGCATAGGGTGAATAGGCAAGTTGAATGGGGATGTGGTGGGAATCACCACCCCTGCATCCTTCAAGTCCTTGATGGTGGCAGTAATCTCTGCAATCCCTCCAGAAATGTGATATTGCTTTTGGTTTAGTATTTTCCTAGGTAGGGGCAGTTCTAATGGCTTCCACTTGGCTTTTTCTACCATAATAGCCCTTACTCCATTTGTCAGGGATCTAACGTGGGGATTCTGCCAGTTGCTGAGTGTATCTATTCCAATCATGCATTCTGGAACTGGGGAAATCACTACAGGATGGATTCAGGGACCGACTGGACCTACTGTGAGATGGACATGAGCCAAGATTCCATTAATAACCTGACCTCCATATGCCCCCACTCTGACTGGTGGGCCACAGTGACGTTTTGGGTCTCCTGGAATTAGTGTCAGCTCAGAGCCAGTATCCAGTAATCCCCCAAAAGTCTAATTATTTCCTTTTCCCTAATGAACAGTCACTCTCATAAAAGGCTGTAGATCCCTTTGGGGAAGGCTGGGAGAGAGATTAACAGTATGAATTTTGGGGAGTGTACTGAAGCCCTTTTTCAAGGGGACTCGGCCTCCCCTTCATTCAAGGGGTTGTGGGCTTTAAACTGGCTCAAGTCTGGAAATTGATTAAGGGACCGTGACTCTCTATTCTAGCAATTCAAGTTAGACTGCTATTCACATGACCTAGAATTCATCCTTTTGTACAGATCAAGTAAATATTTAGTAAATGTCTTATCTATTTCACTCCTAGGGACACCATTAATCCATATGAATCAGACTATTCCGATTACTGTTTTGACTCTGCTGTACATTATTGTAACCACGCCCACCTTGTCTTTGTCGATTGAGTGCAGCCACTTGGCCCCTACTACCACAGGGTCCAATCAGCCTCATTGTAGTTAGGTGTCTTAATTCAGTTAGGGCAGTTCCCACTGTCAAATCTGATTTACATAAAATAACAATCACAGCAGTCTTCAAGGATTCTGGGGCTCCCTTCACAAATTTGTTCCTCATAGTTGTAGTAAAAGGTGTGTCCCTGGGCACTCCGTATGTGGATCTGTGAGTTTAACTTGATAAATCCACTCTAGCATGCCAATTTCCCTAAGCTTTTGGATACCTTCTTCTACAGTATACCAAGGCAGGTCCGGTAGTTCAGCCTGATGTAGTGTAGGCCACCGTATAAACCATGCTTCAGCAACCCAACCAAATAAACTATTAGATCCTCTCCTAACTTCTCAAGCAGGAACATTGAATGAACAATCTATGCTTAGTAGTCCTGTATCAGTAAACTCAGACCGATCCATCTGTATGTTCCTTCATCATTATACCACACCCTTAATACTATTCTGACGCATATTCCCCAGGTTTCTGTCTGTACATATTAGAAAACTCAAGTAGTTCTTTTGGAGTGTAGTGTACCTCCTCCTGGGTTGTACTTTGTACTTCACCTTCTGGGGCTCACTGGGACTTAAGTCTAGTTATAGGTCTAGAAGCCAAAATCTATAGTGGGGAAGTGTTTTGAGAACATTCAGCATTGTCTTGTAAAGCACCTGTGTCAGGGAATGCCCCAGGAAATGACTCAGACAAGCATTCAGTAAAGGCAGCTGGGCTAATCTCATTAGATGGGAGGGGAGGGAACAGTGGTTTTACTGGTAGTTTAACAGACAAACATGGAGCAATCTCTTCAGATGGGAGTGACAGGTCTGCTTCTGTTGGCAGGAGTGATTCAATGAAATTTGGAGGATCAATGTCTCCAGCTTCCTAATTATCTGCACTTTAACTTCAGATACCTCTTGAGGTTGGCAGTTGAGTTGGTGTTGTAATTCAGCCACTCTTACAATAAGACTCTGGGTTTGGTTTTCAACAATATCAGCTCTGTTACTACAAGAAATAAGGCTTTATTTCAAAGCACAAGTAGAGACTTTGAGGTCCTTTATGAGGCACTTGAGCTTTAACTTTGAAGCCCTGAGAACATCTCTTTCTTTCACCCAAAGGGAAGTAGGACCAACCAATCAGCTTCCTTATAATTTTCATTCTGAAAAAATTGTAGAAAAGTATCACACATGCAATCACCCAGAACCTCACCTCTCACCAATATCTGATCTGTTGGTGGTGATATGTTGCGTATTTGTATTGCCACCTCACAGCATGGATTAGCAGTGCCCTCTTTACTACTGGAAGCAGAGTCATCAACATCTTTAAGACTAACCAGACTTGAGAACCAATTTAGGGAACTCATCCTTACAATTTTGTTTCCCTAGAACCACTTTCGGTACCAAATGTCTTAGGCTGGGTTCTCTAGAGAAGCAAAACTAGTAAAGCATATGTCATGAATTGAATTACGTCCCCCCAAAAATGTGTGTACCGATTTGACTGGGCCATGATGCCCAGTATTGTGTAAGTTTCCTATATGTTATAAATCCTGCCTCTATGATGTTAATGAGGGAGGATGGCAGCAGTTGTGTTAGTGAGGCAGGACTCAATCTACAAGACTGGATTGTGTCCTGAGAAAATCTCTTGAGATATAGAAGAGAAAAGTGAACACAGAGACAGGGGGACCTCATATCACCAAGAAAGCAGTGCCAGGAGCAGAGTTCATCCTTTGGACATGGGGTCCCTGCCTGGAGAATATCCTAGTCTGGGGGAACACTGATGAGAAGAAGGCTGACTGAGAGGGAAAGACTTCCCTTGGAGCTGATGCACTGAATTTGGACTTTTACTTACTTTCCTGTGAGGAAATAAACTTCTCTTTGTTAAAGGCATCCACTTGTGGTATTTCTGTTATAGCAGCACTAGATAACTAAGACAGAATTTGGTACTGAGAGAGTTGGGTTTTGCTCTAACAGATACCTAAAATGTGGAAGCAGTTTTGAAACTGTGAATGGATAGAGTAGTGGCAGCAGTGAAGGACGAGCAGCAGCAGAGAACCTGCAAGAACAGAGAACCTGCAGTGGTAGAGGAGCAACAGTGACAGAGAACCAACAGCAGAACCAGGAGACCAGTGCGAGATAGCACTGGAGCCGACCCATGGAACGAGAGAGCTGCCTGCCTGTGCGCACGAGGCTTTCTGGTGGAGTGGGGTGCCTCCGGGCACTTATTGGTGGAGCTACTGAGCTTTGGAACACTTACCCCAGCAGGGCAGATGCGGGCTTGAGGCCCGAGGGCCAAGAGGCCACAGGAAGCAGAAGCTGAAGAGCCAAGGAACACAAGAAGCCAAGCTGCCTCAGTCTCAAAACGTATGGCCATGACCTCAGGGGTTTCAAAGGGTAAAGCCATAGCCCCTGGTGTTTCTAAGAGTGGAGTTATCACTCTGATGGACTAGGAGAACGGTGGGCCTAAAGATGAGGGAGCAGAGTTGCCGTCCCAGTAGGCTTGGAAGGCAGAGCTGAAGCCCAGGGCCAGGGGGCCTCCACTCAGAACCCAGAGACTGTGGTCAATACCTAGAGTCTGCAGAGCAGGGGCATTGTGTAAATTGTCTCAGAGGACAGAAGATTATTTTCAAAGCCTTCAGGGCTAATGTAATGTGTTGTGCTGACTTGTTTGGTGCCTCTTATCACTTCTTCTCCAGTTTCTCCCATTTGTAATGGAAATGTCTAGCTTGTGCCTGTTCTGCCATTGTACCTTTGGAAGCAGATAACTTGTATTCTAGATTTCACAGATGGAGAGGAAATTTTGGATTTTGGACTTGGAGTTAAGACTTTTATTATGACATGATGGGATGAATATGTTTTGCATGTTGTAAGGATATGATTTTTGGGGGGCCAAAGGGTGGAATGTCATAGATTGAATTATGTCCCCCCAAAAATGTGTGCATCAATGTTGCTGGGCCATGATTCCTAGTATTATGTGATTTTCCTGTATGTTGTAAATCTTGCCTCTGTGATGTTAATGAGGGAGGATGGCAGCAGTTGTATTAGTGAGACAGGACTCAGTCTACAAGACTGGATTGTGTCCTGAGGCAATCTCTTCAGATATAAAAGACAGACGGGAGCAGAGAGACAAGGGGACCTCATACCACCAAGAAAGCAGTGCCAGGAGCAGAGTGCATCCTTTGGACCTGGGGTCCCTGCATGGAGAATATCCTAGTCTGGGGGAACACTGATGAGAAGAAGGTTGACTGAGAAAGAAAGCCTTCCCCTGGAGCTGATGCCCTGAATTTGTACTTTTAGCCTACTTTACTGTGCAGAAATAAACCTCTCTTTGTTAAAGCCATCCACTTGTGGTATTTCTGTTATAGCAGCACCAGATAACTAAGACAGCATATAATTATGTATATATATAGAGAGATGTATATCAAGAAAATGGCTCATGTGGTTGTAGAGGCTGGAACGTCCCAGGTTCATGGGTCAGGATAGAGGCTTCTCCTGATTCACATAGCTACAGAGCTGGTGGACCCAAGATTGGCAGGTCAGAGAGCAGGGCTCTTGCTCACAGGCTGCAAAGACTGATGAATCCCAAGATCAGCAGGCAAGACTGCAGGTATGCTGCTAGCTCAAATCCCAAGAACTGGAGGTCAGACGAATAGGAGCCAGCTGCAGGATCCAACTTGAGCAAAAAAAACCCCGAAAGCCTTACCAGAATGTCTCCTTAAACTAGATGCAGGCCACACGCTCAAGGAAACTCCTTTTCAACTGACTGGCTACTCACAGCAGATCCCATCATGGGGGTGATCACATATCAAATTTCAACAGGGAAGTGATCACAACATTATACGACTGTCAAAACACTGAGAATCATGGTCCAGCCGAGTTGACACACAATCTTAACCATCACACTGTGCAAGCCAAGGCTTTATTCTAGGTGGAAAATGTAAGTAAATCTCTGGTAGTTCTCCCTGGATAATCTGAGCTTTTGATTATTTAATTTAGCTCTTTATAATTTCACAGAGGGGATGGTGGATTAATGAATGACAACATGCAGTGCAGAATATTTTTGGTTTCTGAGTAGCATATCCATGTTATAAAAAAACCCAAAAGTAAATCTCAAGAGAGATTTCATATACTAACAAAACTGAGAATTGAGTAGATAATTTTAAAAATTATGATAGTTTTTATTTGTGAATTTTTTTCATAAGAAAACGTTTTTTCTTACTATATTCAAAAGTAAGTTAACAGTCAGAGCTTAGGAGCCCTGGTGGCACAGTGGTTAATCTCTAAGCAGCTAACCGAAAGGTTCATGGTTCTAACCTACCAGCCACTCCATGGTAGAAAGATGTGGCAGTCTGCTTCAGTAAAGATTTACAACCTTGGAAACCCTATGGGGCAGTTCTGCTCTGCCCGATAAGGTCACCATGAGTGGGAGTAGACTCAACTGCAAAGGGTCTTTTTCTCGGGGTGGGGTGTGGGGAAGAGATACTGTTATATCTGAAATCATTAAAAACTTTTCAGCCATATACACACTGAGTGGATTCCATTGCTAAAGAATTAACAGTATAGCTTTATATTTTGAAGTGTAATTCAAGAAGAAATGGATTTAGTGCATAAGCATATTACGAGCAGTGTCCCTCCAAATCTCTGGGAATTTAAAAACAAATTTGACCTAATGAGCTAGATAAATGATGACATGAGCAGAACTGTTTCTCTTGTATTCATGTTATTAAAATTTAGGGCTTTTTAACAACACTGCTATTTAGCAGACATTATTATATGTGAAGATTCATTTGGAAACAAAGGAAAGTGAAAGTTATAAAATTTTCCTTTCTTTACAGGAAACATCACTCTAACGTCTAGTTTTATCTTATTTAGGACTAGTATTTTCAATAATAACATATTACCTCTAAACACTATATTCAAGTCTGCAACTTCTAGTCTCTGTCCTGTAATGTCCCCACTGCCTTTTCCTTCTGAATTTAAAACTTCTCCATTTCAGCTCTCATCCCGTCTACTGAATACTTTTAGCTTTCCAAATGTCACCCAAAAATTTATTATTTGATCCTCACAAGGTATCTATGAGTAGGTGCTTAGCTGTTACAAACTGTAATCTTCCATTTAATAGGTAAAGAAACTGAGACCTATATTTGTTGACTAACTTATTAAATGGTAACCGAATACTTAGGGCTCTTTGTTTCAAAGGCAGTCCTGTAGTCAACTGGGTTTCTGAACTGAGAAATCTAAAGTAAACTTGACTCAACTCTCAATTCCCACCCAAGAGGATCTACCAAACCAAAACCAAACCCATTGTTGTTGAGTTGATTCCAACTCATAGCGACCCTATAGTACAGGGTAGAACTGTCCCATAGAGTTTCCAAGGAGTATCTGGTGGATTTGAAGTGCTGACATTTTAGTTAGCTCCTATAGCATTTAACCACTATGACACCAGGGAGGATCTACGCCTTTCCTATAAGTTTAAACAATTTCTCAATGCCTTAATTCTTTATAGTCCTGGCTGTCTGGGGCTCCTCCATCATGCACATGTTATCTCCACTTTGTCCTACATTCATCTGCATGAACAACACAGTCTTTTCTTTCATTCCCCTTAAATTCCGTTACACTGAGCATTTTGCAAGTGTAGAAATTAAGCCTTTATAACTTTTTCTCAAAAGCTGTGAAAAGTTTCAAGAAACCTTTTCTTTCACACTCTAAAGTAACACTTTTTAAAGGTCCTTGTTCTCCAATCCATTTTTGTATTTAGTATTTCACGTATACCATAGCTACCCCCCAAACTCTCATCTCCTCCCACGCCAGTCTCCCCAACTCTACATATAAATTTAGGCAGGGTATGCTTCATGGTTTGAATTATGTCCCCCCAAAAATGTGTATATCAATTTGGCTGGGCCACAATTCCCAGAATTGTGTGGTTGTCCTCCATTTTGTGATTGTAATTTTATGTTAAAGAGGATTAGGGTGGGACTGTAACACCACCCTCACCCAGGTCACATCCCTGATCCAATGTTAAGGGAGTTTCCTTGGGGTGTGGCCTGTACCACCTTTTATCTCTCAAGAGATAAAAGGAAAGGGAAGCTGGTGGGTGGGGTAGGTTGTAGGGGGGAGACGACTCATACCACCAAGAAAGAAGCACTGGGAGCAAAGCACATTCTTTGGACCCAAGGTTCCTGTGCAGAGAAGCTCCTAGTCTGGGGGAAGACTGATTACAAGGATGTTCCTCCAGAGCTGACAAAGAGAGAAAGCCTTCCCCTGGAGCTGACACCCTGAATTTGGACTTCTAGCCTTCTACTGTAAGAAAATAAATTTCTCTTTGTGAAAGCCATCCGATTATGATATTTCTGTTAAAGCAGCACTAGCTGACTGAGACAGTATGGTTTTTGCTTCTTGATTTTGTCCTCCCTGATTCAGCATTTTTAAACTAGATTGCTTTGTTTAATTTTTCTTTTCACCTATTTCTTGGAGTCAGTACAAATAGGAAGATACTGAAGCTGACTTTGCAGGCAAGATTTGCGACTCCTTGAATGTCTCTCTGTATTTCAAGAAGGCAGAGATTCTTTCCTTTTAGTTCATCCCTGTATCTCCAGTACCTAGTACAATGCTGGGCACATAGTAATTTCTCCCTAAATAATGAAAAAAGGCAAAGGAGGGAAACTGAGATTAAAAACTCAGGTTGTCTAACTTCAGAAGTTTCTCTTTTTCTCCTCTGTCATGCTGTTCTACAATCCAAATCCTCCAGAGGAAAACTGGCCGGGTCACAAGGACCTAGAAGCTCACTTCTGATTGGAGCAAGTTCAAGAATAAAGGAGATAGAGGCAAAAGGACAGAAGCAACCTGGAAGCCCTCCATTTGGCCAGAGAGCCAAGGAGGTAGCACAGCCTATTCAGTGGAGGAGGTCCAACCCCAGAGTTAATCATCAGTTGAGTTTAGAATAGGATGAATTCCATTCAAATTATAATGGGTTTTACAGAAAAAACCTTTACTTCATCCCAAGGATGGATGGACTGGGGCACCTCTCGTAAAGATCCTATCCTAAAGGCAGAGGAGATCTATGCAAAGTCTCTATCTTCTGGATCTTCTTGGCCCCAAACTGTTGCTTCTAAACCTACTTCCCCATCTTCTTTTGTGGTATATCCCACTGCTGCTGAGGCCAGCTGCTCACACAATATGCTTGTAGCAACATTCCTGGCAGGCGCATTCTCAGAAAGCCAGTCATGTTTATGGCCTTTCTGGATGACTGCACTCTAAAGCTCACCCAGGCTTCAGAATCAGGAGAACACACACACCTGCAGGTATGCATCTTCCAGGGTCAGGTCAAAATTAGTGGGATAAAAAGCACAGTTATGACATTCATAGTTTCACGTGAACATAATAACAACAACAGCATCAGCAACAATAACAACATCTTGGAACACTTCCTTAAAATGCTTAAAAGCAGTAAACCACTGAGCTGGCAGAATCAAGGACTTAGCTGGTTCCAGTTTCAGCCCAACCACTCAGACTGATGAAGTCAGACTCTTGATGGATCAAGTCAAATTTGGTCAAGCACAAAAAAAGGAACTTGTTTACTCATGTTACTGAAAAGTCCTTGGCTTTTGTCATAGCTGGACATAAGTGCTAAGCAATGTCATCAGGAATCTCTCTCTCGTTTTCTTTCTCTCAACTCTGCCTGAGAAAGAAAAGGCCTGTATCCCAAATTCCATATCTGTTTTCCCAAACAAATTTCAAGAGGCCTGTGGGTGACATGCTCACCCCTGTACATACCATTAAGTTTAGAGGGATTGGTTGATTGCTTCACAAAACCCACTCTGGACGTGAGGAATGTGGGAGTACTTTGATTGATAGTTCCACCTGAACACATGGATTAGGGCTCCTGATGGGCTTATTCGGTTGTTTATTCCAAAGAATAAAGCCAAGGAGTTGAGTTGGGCCTCAGAGCTTCTTGTGAACAGGATGTCCACTACAACACCTTTATCTAGAACCACGGCTCAGTCCTCCAGAATATTTCCTTCTACTTCATAAGAAGCAAGGTCTTTTCCTTGGTCCTTCTTGCCTGAAGTTGCTATATCAGAAAACAAAACAAAACAAAACCAGTTGTTATTGAGTCACCTCTGACTCATGGTGACCCCATGTGTGTCAGAGGAGAACTGCTCTCCATAGGGTTGTCAATGGCTAATTTTTCAGAACTAGATTGCCAGGCCTGTTTTGTGGTGAGATGGGGAATGCTGTTCAACCAAACCATCCAGATCATTAAGAGTTAATTTATTTCTGCAACTTGAGTCTCATTTTTCCTTTTTCTCTCCATCTCTGTTGCTCTCTCCCCATTCAGAGTGCAGCCAAACATGTTAACTGCACCACCCAGGGACTCCTGCTACATCAGAGGAAGAAGCTTATTTCTTATTAGTTTATCTACTCCTAGAACCAATTCATTGGGAATTATGGCTTCCTTTTTACCGGATCAACTGCTTTTTCTTTCCTACTGAGCAGAAGTTTTAGTAAGTAACACAAAAAATTAAAAAAATTTTGAGGCTAGGAGTTTGCTTCTTATCATGCTATATGATGTGAGGAAAAAGATGATGTGGTTCTTCTTTATTCATCTGTCAGGTCAATAAAACCATAAACAGACCTCAGATATTCCTATATAAGTAAGTAAAAGCTACTAATTACAAGATCTAGAGACTTGGCATAATGCCACATTTTTTCTATTGCCAGTCTCTCCTGGTGAAAACCAATGTCCTGTTCAAGCATCCATGTCTCTCTTCCTGCTTCCTCTATTTTTTTAACTGATCGTTTTCTATCTTGGGCTTTACTGTGTATCCATTGAATGCTGGAAACTTTAAAAATATTTACAAGTTTACAAAAGAGAAAAAGTATTAGCTTCATTTCATGAATAATGAACCTAAGTATTAGAAAGTTTAAGTTCAAGCAAGGCTACAGAGCTAATAAATTGAAGAGCTGGGGTTCACACCCAGGCCTGTCTGGTTCCAAGCCCATCCATCCTGTCTGTCAGGACACTGTATTGTTTATGTATGAGACTCTGTGTTCTTTATCACTTGTGCAAAGATATCTTTCAGTTGAGTAGGTCTTATTAAAACAGCCAAAGGAAGCTCCCTTAAATAAGCAATGCTCTGTTTTGTGATGAGACTGGGGGAATATTGTTCAGCCAAACCTTCTAGATCATTAATAGGTAATTTGTTTCTGCAACCTGAGTCTCTCATCTCATTTTTCCTTTTTCTGTCTGTCTCTGTTGCTCTCTCCCCATTCAGATTGAGTAAATTAAAGTGATCAGCGCATAAAATCCCTGGGAGGCAGAAAATAAATTTGAGTCCACTATAAAGCTCTCCGTCCCCCACCCCCCCCAAAAAGAGCTCAGAGACAATAATTAAATATTATAGAGCACAGTATGCAACATAATAGAAGCTCTGGTTGCATAGTGGTTAAGCACTCAGCTGCTAACTGAAAGGTCAGCAGTTTGAACCCACCAGCTGCTCCACAGGAGAAAAACTTGGCAGTCTGCTTCCATAAAGATTTACAACCTTAGAAACTCTATGGAGCAGTTCTACTCTGTCCTATGGGGTCGCTATGAGTCAGAATAGATTGACAGCAACAGACAACAGAATACCTCGGGATGGTTTTTAAAGATGACACTTCTTTGAGTTCCACCCCAGAAACCCTATTTTGGTTGATCTGAGATGTGACCAGCCCAGGTAATTAAGTTGCAAGTGGTCCACCAGCAGGTAACATTTTGGAAAGCACTTGTCTAGCAACCCAAGGGTTAACTTAATTCGCATTAGGTGTGGTCTTCCCCCTGCCTCACAAGAAGCTTTATAAGAGAAAGGACACAGTGTAGTGATAGAGGACTAAATTAAGTGCCAGGAGACCTGGGTCTTAATCCACTCTTAGTTTTCTACATCTATAAAAATCCTGTGAAAGCATTCTGAAAAATATAAAATACCATGCAAACGCAGGGTGTTCTTGAGGAATATCAGAGATTTAGCTTTTAGTATTGGGAGTACTGGTTCTATTGTAAGCTGCTTATCATTTCACTGGAGTTCAACTCTATTTCAACTGATAGTCCAGAAATGTACCTATTTTCAATACTACTATTTCTAGGCAATTTACAAAAGAAGAAATAAAAATGACCACTAAACACGGGCAAATACTTGATCTCATGAACAACCAAAGGCATGCAAAAGACAATAGTTATCTTTTTGTGAAGTGCAAATTTGGAAAATGTTTTAAGATCCGCAAAAATTACAACACAGTGTTGGAGAGAACTGGGTAAACCAGTATCTCATATACTGATGGTAAGGAACACAATGTGAAGTGTGTCGAAATTCTTAGAAATATTTTTATAACTTGGTTTCACAATTCCCTTTATGGTTATTTATTGGAAATGAGAGTTAAGTGTTAACTCAGCCTTGGAACTGATCCTCCCAAGACTAAGGCACTACGAAGTACTTAATCAATCCTGGACAACCACAGGGCCATACCCCAGGCCCCTGCTCATTCCAGAGAGGTGGAGTTTCCTCAGTTACAAACACTGATGTGGCGAATCCTGTCTCAGTAGTTCCTGTGTCACACAGCTGCAAAGAATGAAATTCTAAGACTCAAATTTTAGAGGTGGGTTTTTGATAAGGCTACAACTAGTAAGAATTTCCCTTTAGACCATAACCTCTTGATGACAGGGAAAAGGACTGAAGTTGTTCACCTTTCAATTTTATAGTACCTAGCAGCGTTATTGGCAAATATGGTACAAGTTAATATTCATTGGTTACTTTCTAGTGTCAGACAGTCTGTTAAATGCTTCTTATAAATATTTTCTCATTTAGTCTTCACACTAATAATCAGGTGGGCATTGTAATAGTCTCCATTTTTTAGAAGAAGAAACTGAGGCACAGAGAAATTTAGTCACCTGCCCAGGTCATAGAGCTAATAACTGATGGAACAGAAACTGAGTAAGTATTTGTTGAGATAAAGTCCTGGTAATCTACTTCTGAAAAATCAGCCATTGAAAACACTATGAGCACAGTTCTACTCTAACACATGAATCGGCATTGACTCAAAAGCAACTGGTTTTCTCTCTTCGGCGAAGGGTAGATGAGTTAAAAAAACAAACAAACAAACAAAAAAAAACAACAAAAAACAGGATGAGCAGAGAATTAATCAAAGGAGCAAAAAGGATTTCTCCTCATTACCTATATAAGCAAGTAAATTCTCTATTTTGGCTTAAGCTAAAATTTTGGGTGGCACAAATGGTTTGCTCTAGACTACTAACCTGAAAACTGGTGGTTCAAATCCACCAGCAGTGACATGGAAGAAAGCCCTGGAAATCTACTTCCATAGAGATTACAGCCAAGAAACCCCTATGGGGTAGTTCTACTCTGTGTAACACATGGGGTTTCTGCGAGTGAGGATTGACTCAATGGCAACAGGTTTATTTTCAATTTGAATTAGGTTTCTGTTACTTGCACTTCGAAGAGCCTAACTAATTTAACATAGAGACCATAGAAGATTCTAAGATTAAGAAAGAGGCTGTGTAACTGCCATGTCTGTTAACTAGGAGAATAAAAGAGGAAAGGGATCTGATCTGAACTGTGATGTAACAATGAATAACGATGGCAGTAATAACATCAGCCAAACTCTGAACCACTACACCACTGGGTTTCCAGTCATAATATAGCTAACATTGATTTAGTGACCACTTTGTGTGCTAAGTAGTCTCATTAATTAGGTCATGTAATTCTCACAAAAAGTCATGAATTGATAAGTTATTTATTATCCCCCATTTACAGATGAGGAAAAGTAAGCAAGGAGTGGTTAGGTAATTTGCCCAGGGACTCATATAATAGATGCTAGAGTTAGGCTTCAGTTCCAGGGACTGTGACGCTAAAGCCCTTGCTCTTAACTTGTACCTTTTACTTGTGCTGCAAATATGTTATATCCCTCGTCTGCCTTTGTTATCGAAGATGCAGCAATTCCATAGAGCTTACCCATTTCATTTGAATAGGCAACCTTTTTAAGCCTTTTCAAAATGTTTATTCTATAATGGACACCTTGGATATTTTCACATATTGTCTACCCTAAAATAAAGGCCAAAATATGCTCATTTGACCATTCATGTGTTCATCTATTGAGTACTGGTTGACTTCTCGCTTGTTCAGGTACCAAGGATGCAGAGAGAACCAGGACCTGTTTAATTGTTGCTATGGTTACTTCTGCCAAAATTCTTACTATTTAGGGAGAAATACACTTCCATGAACAAAAATAATGAAGCTTATGGGAAATTATTTCTGGAGGCATGTTGCCATACTGCTTCAGGGAAAATTCTTTCCATCCTAGTGTCTGGAAGTGAGAAGTTATGAACTATGTAAGTATCTACAATAGATTGCTGTCATGGTTTGCATTATGTCCCCCAAAAAATGTGTGTATTAGTTTGGCTAGGCCATGATTACTGGTACTGTGTGATTTTCCCGTATGTTGTAAACCTGCCTCTATGATGTTAATGAGGGAGGAAGGGTGGCAGTTGTGTTAGTAAGGCAGGACCTGATCTACAAGACTGGATTGTGTCCTGAGGCAATCTCTTGAGATATAGAAGACAGAAGTGAGCAGTGAGACGGGGACCTCATACCATCAAGAAAGCAGTGCCGGGAGCAGATCGCGTCCTTTAGACTGGGGTCCCTGCGCAGATAAGCTCCTAGTCTGGGGGAACACCGAAAAGAAGAAGGCCGACAGAGAGAAAAAGCCTTCCCCTGGAGCTGACACCCTGAATTTGGGCTTTTAGCCTACTTGACTGTGAGGAAATAAACTTCTCTTCGTTAAAACCATCCACTCCTGGTATTTCTGTTATAGCAGCACTAGATGACTAAGACAATTGCTGAATCATTACATAAGGCGAAAAGTTGGCTACCAGCCAGATAAAGTTGCTTCTTCTTAGAGGGTCAGGGAAAACAGAAAGTAGATGATTGGGAAGAGAAAAGAAGCTGAAAATTAATGAAAACCACTAGGTCATAGCCTTTTTTTTTTTTTTTTTTTATAGTGCAATAATGTCATATAGCAAACAACTCCCAAATAATCATGGCTTAAAATAACAAACATTTGCTTTACCCTCATGGGTTTACTGGTCAGCTGAGATCACTCTGCTGCAGGCTATGGGTTAAACTCAAGCCTACTCCTTTTGCCTCTATTTTTAGGACCATTTTCTTCTTATGGTGGATGACAGAAGTGGCCGTTGACAATGCAACTACGCAAGCACACGACCCATTGTCCAAAGCAAATCAATATTGATAGGATGGAAATGTATATTCCTAGCCTTCTACTGAGAGGTACTACAAAGTCATATGACAAGGGGAGAGCTAAGATACAGAATTCTATTACAGGAGCAGTGTGAAGATTTGGGAGCAAACGTCTAATCTACCACAGTCAGACTTCAGACTCCATTAAGGTCACATACCCCTTGCTCAGTCTCTTAAGAGTACTGTGATCACTAACTCCATCCTTGAGTATAAAAAAGGAAGACCAAAGAAGGAAAGTCTCGAGAGGCTTGGAGGTTGGAGAGACAAATTTAGTTAGCGAGGGTAGAGAAAGGGGCCAGGGTGGTAGCTGGTAAGGGCATGCAGGCCTTGGTGAGACTTTAGGTAGATATCTAGTAAAGGAAGAAAAATAATATATATGGAGAACTCATTTGTGCTGGATGCTGTGCTTGTAGTTTTTACGTTAGTTATGGTGAGTTATCTCATTTAATCCTCACAGCCATCTTGAAAGTTAGCTATTATTTCTTTTTTACAGTTGGAAATACTGTGGCTTAGAAAGCCTAAGTAATTTTCCAAGATCACCCAGCCTTTTAGCAGCAAAACTCAGAGTCCAATAAATATTTTCACAAAGCTAGTTTTTTAGGCTTTCCATTTTAATATCTCTTTTTTCTCTGACAGGTTTGACATTCCTGCATTTACTGATTGGAAACAACATCAATTTTTTGTGTGTATGTGTGTGTGCGTGTGGATTCTGGAATTGAGATTTCATCAGGAAACTTTTGGATTCCTGTAACAAACATTATAACTTAAATCGGCTTAATAATAAATCAATTATTCTTTCACACGTGGAAATCCAAAGGCCTTGTGGACCTCAGGAGTGGTGGGATCCAGGCTATAGAACTATTGTTCTTGGTTCGTCTCTCTGCCCGTGTCTTCAGCTTTGTTCTCAGATCAGTAATATTCATGTTCTCAAGAAGACTGCTAGCAGCTATAAGGCAAGATGCCTCCTTGCTCATTTCCAATGGGAGAAGAGGAAACCTACTTTCCAACCGTGGAATTCTTTCCTTTCAATCTGACTAGAATAATTTAAATCATGTGATTATCATCCTTCAACCAAATACAATCATCAGAGTAAATCTATGCACTTACAGACTTAAACCTGATTTCTGAGTCAGAATTGCCAAGGGTGATAGGATTTCCAAGACTGGCTTACACTAATTAGAATCTAAGTCTGGGTCTAGATATAGAGTCAGTTTCCCTTGAAATATGTAAGAGAGATGGATACCTGAATAAAATTGCAATTTGGAGAGGAAGCAGAAAGAGAGGAATGGATACTCGGATGGGACATTGTTTTCACTGGGAGAGATTTTGGCCCCTGGGGGACATTGGCAATGTCTAGAAATATTTTTTATTGTCACAACTGTGGGGGATGCTACCATCATCTACTGGGTAGAGGCCGGGGATGCTGCTAAACATCCTTCAATGCATAGGACAACCATCATAACAAAAAATTATCTGGCCCAAAATGTCAATAGTGCCAGGGTTATGAAACCCTGGGATAATATATTAGAATCAGCTAGGCTAATGGTGCAGAAGCAATTCCAAAAACTCACTGGATAACTAAACAAAAATGTCTCATTTTATACACCTTCTGCTACAGATCTGGGCTACTCTCCAAGATGGCTGTCCTCGATACAGGACTAAGCAATCCAGGCTACTTTGATCCTTCTGCTGTGCCGTCTTAATACAAGTCCTCTTTCTTGATTGCTGTGACAGGGAAGAGAGAGCAAGAAACTGAAGAATTGTGAAAGCAATTAAAACTTTAACCTAGAAACAACACTTATCGGCCAGAACTAGTTACGTATCTTTGCCTAAGTTGAAGCAAATGAATAGGGACCATTACTTTTATTGCCCAATTTAGTATTTAAAAAAAGATATATATATCTTTTCTTTCTTAGTGTCTTATTCTGTAAGTGTGTTTTGTTTTTTTACCCAAACTCCTTGTGGACAGGGACTTAGCCTTCTTAGTAATACTTGATCATTCTTAGCACAGTACTAGCTCAGCACTAATAATTCATCATATGTTAAATTTTCAAGTGCTGTAATTTTTAATTGAAGAGATAAGTTCATTCTGCTATAGTAGATAACAGAGTAACTTCCTAAAGATTGTTCCTTTTCCTCTTTAGGTTTTTTCCCACCATTATCTTCCATGGTTGATCTGTGGTCTTTGGACAAAGTAGTTGACCTTGTTTTGTGACTGGTACCTAAATCTTTATGAATGTTGCTGTTGTTGGGTGCCATTGAGTTGATTCCAACTCATAGCAATCCTATATGACAGAGTAGAACTTCTCCATAGGGTTTGCTTGGCTGTGAGCTTTATGGAGGCAGATCTCCATGTCTTCCTCCTGCCGAGCTGCTGGTTGGTTCAAACTGCCAATCTTCCAGTTAGTAGTCACGCGTTTAACAGTTTGTACTACCAGGGCTCCTTAAATTTCCACGAATACCAAGTGACTGTCTATTGTCCCAAAGAAACAATTAAGTCAATATACTCGTCAGAGCCCCTTCCTAGATGAAATGTAAGACGCTAATCTTTCTCCAGCCATCTCTCAGACCACCTAGGCACTCAGGCTATCCTTCTTGCATGAAATATACTTCCCAATCCTTACTTGTCATATCCTTCCAATTCTTCAAGGCCTACCTTATGTTTGTCTCCTCCATTACATTCTATTGTGGACAGAGTTGGAGACTTGTTCATTTCCACATATTCTATAACACCCACATTAGGCAGGTTGTCAAAAACAGTTTGCTGAAATTTATTTTGAGAAAACAAACAAACAAACAAAAACTTCAGTGATTTCACTAGTGAAGGATCTGCTATGCTGGGTTCTAGTTGGTTCAGTTTCACCCCATGCCATAATGTGCAGGGAACCATGCTCTTCCCAGCAAAGCAGATTAAAGGGAGATGGCATTGAAATAAAAAGCTCCTATTTAGAATTCTAATAAATGATGCTATTAGGTGTGATTTTCTGAAGATAGCTCTAATTGGAGTCATGCTTTATTTAGAAATGATTAAAGGTGTCATTTAGGTAAAAAAAAAATCAAACTTGTCTTTTTGATTACATCTGTAATTATAAGGCATTAACAGAACAATTGTAAATATACAGACCCCCATGAGCTTTTGACATCAAAACGTATTTATAAAAGCAACACAAAAAGACTGAGTGCGGTGGCAGTCAAAGTCATGTTAATTACTTTAGAGTTTCTATATAATTGATCCAGTATCATAATGTGCTATAGAAATAGTGTTTTATATGATTAATTCTATGTTTAGCAAGTGATTCAATGTCCTTCTTTTACTTTCAAATCTGACCCAGTTTCCAAAATTTCCTTCATGTACCAAGGTATGCCTGAGCTATGTCTGAAGTGTTTTGGAGTTAGGAGAGTTTGACTTGTCCAGGTAATCATCTATTCTGCCTCTTGCTTGCTCTCTCTGTGTGCGTGGTGAAACTGAAGCTCCGAATGGAGTCGGTACTAGGAATTCAGGGTTCTTTGGTAGACTGGGCCACACCGTACACTTTACTTCTGACATGAAGAATCCTCCACTTGCATGCCTTCCTGTGTAAATCAAACTCCTTTCAACAAAGATTTTGTCTCAGTCATCTTCAAGGTGCAAGTGGCAGAAGCCCACATCAAACTAGCTTGGAACTTTCTGAATCTAGAAAGTCCAGGCACAAGTGTTTCCAAGCAATCCAGTTATTTTATTTGGACATGGCCTCACTCTTCCCAACCCTTGTCTCTGCTTCATTTGTGTTGGCCCAAATTCCAGGCAAAGTCTCTCCATGTGCTGGCGTGATGGCTACCAGAAGTGCCACGTTTAGTACCCTTCCTTTTCTTCAAATCCAGCTGAAATAAAGATATACGGCCACATACAGATGTCACAGGATTGCATGTCATTGGTTGGACTCACTTAGGTCACTTAATTGTCTTTCAACAAATTATTGTGGCCAGGTGGGTTAGAAGAGATTAATTGTTCAGACTTGGATCATATGTCCACTCTGGAGCCGGCAGGGGAGGGTGTTCTCCTAAATCACAGGGATTGTTAGAGGAAGAGGGTAGTTTTCCAAGGGATAAGGGCAATGGAAAGAGTCTCACCCAGTAGGGAGAAGAATTGTACCTCTGATATTGTTTAGCACTGTAGTTTATGGTGATTTAAAAAAAAAAAAAGACCAACTTTTGTTCAATTTTACTATTGTTTTAAATTTTCTCTAGACAGTACATCCTATTATTGACTGCACTGAGGGTGGGCTTTGCTTAACGTCTTAGGAAATGCACTGTTTTTGGTAAGCCACTGTCTCCAAGAAAATATAGACAGAAAAAAATAACTAATGTCTACCATAAACGTAAACCTAGCCAATGAAGACGACAAAAATTATTGACTATCTTAGCGCATACAGCACTTTTCTCTTTCCAGAATGCTTTCACATAGATGCCCAAAGTTTATCCCTTCTGTTTTTCAGATGAGGAAACTGAGCTTCAGAGAGTTGAAAGGGTGTTGCTCAGGTCACATAGCAAGTTAAAACAGGGATGAATCCAGTTTTCTGACTAAGCTTTGGACTTTTCTATTTCCACCCTAGACCCAACATCACAGTCTCATTTTCATGTCAGCCACTTTCCTCTAATAAGCTCAAGGTCAAAAGAAAAGAAAATCCTGACTTAACAATAAATATGACATATGCAAAGGTGAGGCATGCGGTCAATAAGCATCTGGAAAAAAGTCTCCATAATGGAAGAGTCTCAGTTTTCAGAGAGAAAATAGGAGCTTCTCTATTCTAGCAAATGCATACTTATTTTTTTCCCATTAAGCCCTGCATGTTACCAAGCATAACTTTTATTACTGTTAATACTTAAGAGGGAACAGGTCAAGAACTTTTTTGTCTTCTGCTCAGGATACTCTTGAGGTCAGCTGATAATTTATAGATACAATAAAATCTTTAGGCAGAGCCCTAAAGTGGCGACTCAGAAAGGTTTAAGGGCATTGACCTGCCAGACCAAACCATGATACTAGAAGTATTTCAGCTGTGTCCTCAAACCCTGATGTTCATGAGGATTCCTAGGTTGTTAATGAAAAACATAGAACATCAGGTCCCACCCCAGAACTTACTAAATTAGAATCTTTGGCTAGAGCCAAGACAGCATTCTTTAATAAGCTCCTTGATACTGATACTCGTGCCTTGGAAAGGTATTTGGTTTGTTAAAGGTGTTCATTCATTCATTTAATAAATATTTATAAATACCTACTATGTGTACTCTTCTAGATGCTCAGTATACAACAACGAAAAAGTAGAAAGGACCTCTGCCCTTAAGGACATACATTCTAGCAGGAGAGACAGACAATAAGCAAAGAGTATAATAAATAATCATTACATCATAGCATGAATGGTGATAAGTTCTAGGGAGAAAGTAAAGAGCAGATCAGGGTACAGAGGATGAGGAGTATAGGAAGGGAGGGTGGAAAGCAGGTAACTAAATGTTCAGTAGGGTGGATAGGGTAGAATGCATTGAAAGACATGAAGGAGCTGAGGGAATTAATCAAGCAGGCTCTGGGAAGATGGTTCCAAGCAAAGGGAACAGTTACAGTGAAAGCCCTGGACAGGAGTACGTCTGGCTTGTTGGAAGTAGATCATGGAGGTTATTGCGGCTGGAGCTCAGAGAGCCAGGTTTGGGTGAGAGGGGAGTAAGAGATGGGGGCCAGGCAAGGGGGCCTAGACTATATATGGATTGCTAGCCCATTTTACGGAAGTTCATGCTTACTTTGATTGAAATGAAATAGGGAGCCGTTGCAGAGTTTTGAGCACAGCATTTACATGCTTAACATGCTCTTTAAAAGGATCATTCATGCTGCTATGTTGCGAACTGTATTGGAGGCAAGGGTAGAGGCAGGAAGACCATTTAGGAGGCTGTTGAAATAATCAGGTAAAAGATAGTGTGGCCCAGACAAGGGTGGAAACGGAAAAGAGGTGAGAAGTGGTCAGATGCTGGATATATTTTGAAATTATCTCCCATCAAAAAAAAACAAAACAAAAAAACCCAAAACCATTACTATCAAGTCAACTCTGACTCATTGTGACTCTGTAGGACAGTGTAGAACTGCCCCATAGGGTTTCCAAGGCTGTAATCTTTACAGAAGCAGACTGTCACATCTTTCTGCTGCAGCATAGCTGGTACATTTGAACTGCCAACCTTTCAGTTAGCAAATGAGCACTTAACTGCTGTGCCACAAGGGCTCCTTTCTGAAAGCATTAAAAACAAACAAATAAACTGGTTACCATCTAGTCAATTCTGAGTCATAGAGGTCTTACAGTGACCCTATAGGATAGAATAGAACTGCCCCATAGGGTTTCCAAGGTGATAATCTTTATGGAGGAGCCCTGGTGGTACGGAGGTTAAGAAATAGGGCTGGTAACCAAAAGGATGGCAGTTTGAATCCATCAGTCACTCCTTAGAAATCCTATGGGGCAGTTCTACTCTGTCCTATAGGGTCACTGTAGTCAGAACTGACTCCATGGCAACAGGTTTAATCTTTATGGAAGCTAACTGTCAAGTCTTTCTCCCTCAGAGCAGCTGGTAGGTTTGAACCGCTGACCCTTGGGATAGCAGTGGAGTACTTAACCACTGCACCACCAGGGATCCTTTTATAGTCACCATGATTTCCCAATGAGTTACATGTGAGGTGAAAGTAAAAGAGGAATAAAAAATGACCACAAGGCTTTTGGCTAAAGTAACTGAAGTTGCCATCAGCTTAGGAAGAAAGATCAAGAGTTCAATTTTGGACATTTTGAATTTGAGATATCCACTAGACATCCAAAATAAAATGGTAGGAAGGTTCCTGGAGTTTGGGAGAGAAGTATGGAATAAAGATATAGACTTGGGGCACCCCAACATAGAGAGGCTGGGGAGCAGGCAAGAAACTAGCAACAAACTCTGATAAGAAGCCACCAGTGAAATAGGAGCAAAACCAACAGAGTTCTTAGAAGGTTGTTTCCGTGGCAAAAGTGCACATTATTAAATAGCTTCTACGGTCACCTAACACCACACTTGCCCACACTCAGGGTTACTCTTGCTTTGGCAGAGTATGTGGATTTCATTTAATGATTCAACAAATTGTTGCTAAGCATATGCTATGTGCTGGGAAGGATGATGGGTTCTGGCGACAAATCATCAACCTTTGGTGTCAGAAAAGCTTTCCCAGGTGAGGTGAAGTATTAGCTTTTATTTGAAGCAAAATGAGCTGGTATTAATCAGGAAGAGAATGTTGGGAATAAGGAATAATATTTTAGGAAGTGGGAACTGCAGTGGCAAAGTCTTAGAGGCAAACGAGCTCCTCTAGGTATCTTTGGTGAATTGACAGTAATTCAGCATGGCAAGAGCCTGGGATTTAAGGGGGAGAATGGAAGAAGCAAGGTCTAGAAGTAAGCAACAAAGAGATCACAAAAGACCTTGGCTACCAAGATAAATATGAGCTTTTCCTGAGGGTAAAGTGGAAACCTTGAAGAGTTTTATGCAGGGAAGTGACATGATTAGATTTGCATTTTCAAAATATTACCTTGGCGGTACTAGAGGGCACGGGTTGGGAAGAGGGGTTAAAAGCAGGAGGATCCTCCAGGCTCTACATGTGCTCTCTGGTCTGGGGAAACACCCTGAGCATTTACTCTTCCCTGCCCACCCCAAACGAGGTACCACAATGAGGCTGCCCCAAGTGCTCCAGGCTTGCTCTTGGAACATGAACCAGTGCCAAGAGCTGCGCCCTCACTATCTGACAAAAGTGGAAGGGGAAAGCTCACTTAAGACTCGCAAGATCTTTCCTGTAATTTAATTTTAGATGAAGCTCCTTAAACATTTAAAAGTTTTTATTTATTAATCATCTGGAACTTTGTATGCACCAATAGTTTTGTTTTGTATATAAAGAGAGATTCTCTAAATGTTCAAATGAATTCCCGGCAAGTGGAATGAGGAATTAGAACAAATAAATAAAGATTTGGCAAGTCACTTGTGAAAGGTTGTCAACTTAGAATGGAGCCTAGATCCTTCCAAGGGTGTTTCCAAGTCTGTTAAAACAAACAGGTGAAGAAAGAACCCCTGTACCTTTTCAGGGTCAGTCTTGATTCACTCAGAGAACGAGGAATGCGAACTCTTCTCCAGGTTGTTCCTGTATTGATGTTCCCAGAACCCTGATGTTTCCCTGTCACAAAGCTCACACAACCTTCTGGAACATTTATTAGCCTGCACATTCAGAAACTTGCTTGAACTCTTAGGAAGCCTCAGGCGACTCACCAGCTTTGCTCTGCCCACTTGGCCAGAGAATTATGTTTTATGTCTCTGTGTTCTCTTAGCTGTAGGGAAAGGTTCAATATTTAGTTTTAGGACTTAATAGAAAACACATAACCTTCCATATTGAGAAGCATTGCTTTCATAATTCAAAAATTGTTTTTTACATGTAGATAGAAGAAAGATGACCATATTTAAAGAGAGAAAAAAATAAGAAAGAAAGGTTTTAGTTATTCTTTAGATGTGCTTAAGCTATTCATTTCACTGATTTATTTAAACAGCCCTGAGCCCTGGCGGCACAGTGGTTAAGAGCTATGACTGCTAACCAGAAGGCTGATAGTTCTAATCCTCCAGCTGCTCCTTGGAAACCCTATGGGGTAGTTCTGCTCTGTCCTGTAGGGTTGCTGAGTTGGAATCAACTTGATGGCTTTACCTTAGAAACTTACAAAGAATTTCTAATTAGTTCTTCACTCAAGTAAGCCCTTGAATACTAGCTGAAATGTTGGCAGTTCGAACCCACCCAGAGGCACCTTAGAAGACAGGCTTGGAAATCTGCTTCAGAAAAGTCACGGCCATTGAAAACCCTAGGTGCAGTTCCACACTGCACACATGGGGTCACCATGAGTCGGAATCAACTTGCTGGCAATTAACAACAGCAACTTCAGGTCATCCATGGAATTCCAATCTACATAAGGCCTTTCGGATGGTGGAAATTTGTGAATAGCTTTTATTGCCATTCAGTCTGTGCCCCCATGTTCTATCCCTGGAGTTGTAGATGTGGTCAAGAATGAGTCCTTCCCATCACTCCTTACATGACAGATGTTCTTTTGAGCATCTATTCTGTTCTCTTCTCTTCTCCCGCCATTGCTCCCCCAACAGCTTCTTGCTTCTTTATAGCACCTTAATTCCTCACCAAAATCCCACCTCAAAAGGCTTTTCTGCTTTTTCAGTTAAGTCCAGTTCACTGCTTGACGGGTCCAGGAAAAGTTCGAGTAGGGGGGGAGGCTTCTGATTCTGAGGACAGGGAAGAAAGACAAAGGTCCTCAAAGTGAAGTACTTAAAAGTCGATTAGACTGTTCACACTGTAGAGACAGTGTGCAATTTTCTGTTCCTGTTTATGCTGAAAAAATGTTTTTTTATCTCTTTCTTGTCTTGAGAGAATACAAAAAAACATTTTATTTTCTTACATTTATAAGGTGTCAACCTCCAGGAAAGGGAAGACAATGGATATTGCCACAATTATAATGTCATAGAATTGTTCAATCTACATGCAGTGTCAGGAAGATTCTAATATGCTCCCTCCTCCACCACAGCTTGAGAATTACAGCTATAGAACCTCACCATGGACTTTAAGGTACAGGAAAGATAAAACTGTCAGTGTCTCTCTGACTATACAGTAGCTTTCCGGAAAGCAAAGGATTTCGTGCTTTGGGGGTTTCTTGCATTTTAAGATTAATCTGGCAACACTGGGCTTGCAATTCTTCAAGCAACAACTGAATGGGCCCACTAGTGGCTGCCTCTTTAGCTGGAGCATGTTCTTCCTAGTTCCTTACAGTCCCCACCACTCCCAATTGTATTGTTGTTGTTGTTAGTTGCCATTGAGTGGGCTCCAACTCATGGTGATCCCACGTACAACAGAAGGAAATGATGAACCTGTCTTGCTCCATTTTCATGATTTAGTATGCTCAAGTCCATTGTTGAGGCCACTGTGTATTTTGAGTGACTTCTAACCTAGGGGGCTCAACTTCCAGAACTTTATCAGACAATATTCTGTTGTATCTGTAGGATTTTCATTGACTAATTTTTGGAAGTAGATTGCCAAGACTTTCTTCCTAGTCTATCTAGAAGTTCTGCTGAAACCTTTTCACCATGGGTGACCTAGCTGGTGTGTATAATCCTGGTGGCATAGCTTCCAGCAGCGTAGCAACATGCAACCACCACAGTAGGACAAACGGACAGACAGATGGTAGCTCTACTGTATAACACCAAGCCTATTACTAATTTGGAGTCCCTGGATCATGCAAATGGTTAATTTTACATGCTTGGGTGCTAACTGAAAGGTTGGTGGTTCAACTCTACCCAGAGGTACCTTGGAAGAAAAGCTTAGCAATCTACTTCTGAAAAATCAGCCATTAAAAACCCTGTGTAGCATAATTCTACTGTGACACACATGGGGTTGGCCATGGGTAGTAATTAACCTTATGGCAACTAGAACTGGATTGCTAACTTACAATTCCTGCTAAATCCTGTGTATACATTTGAGTTTCCAAGGTGGAAAAAATGGTATATATTAATCCTCTACTCAAATGTTTCATCTCGTTACCGTTCTGACTTTCAGAGCTGCAGTCTGTTATCCCCATTCACTTTGAATGTCTATTCCTAGCAATAGCATATTACTTATTCGATATCAAAGTTGTCCTGCTGCTTTTCATAACCCTCCTGGGGAGGAGGGATCAAGACCCACTAGATCCCAGAACGGAGTGGCATGATAAACTTAACTTCTTTAACGAAGCCGTATAGGAAGCAACACATTTCTTTTCTGCTGATATGCTCCAGCCTATTTGATTCTTCCACTGTGGTCTGAAGACCCTGTCACTTTAGAAGCATGTCTAGGGCAGTGCTCAGGGCCTCGCGTCCCAGGCTTCACTGTGCCAGCTACTCTGAGGTCTGCCACATCCCCTGGTCACTATCTCTGAGCAGTGTGGAAGTCTCTTCTTTCAAACCTGCCACCGTGTTTCTCCTTCCCAGACTCAGAGATTGCCCCCTTCTCTCTCCTTACCCTAAAGGCTCTTTGATTTTCCTCAGTACTTGTGGGACATTGAGCATAACCTCTGCGTATACCCCAGCAGTTTCTTGTGTGTCTCCAATAAAAATTTCTGAAGTGATCAAATACATATATAAATACTAAGGACATAGTACATGTTAGGAGTGGTGCAACAGTTTTGCACTCGCTTACTAACGGAAAGGTCAGTGGTTCAAACCTACCCAGGAGAAAGACCTGGCAATCTGATCCCATAAAGATTACTACCTAGGAAATCCTAGGGAGCAGTTCTACTCTGTCATATGGATTTGCTATGTGTGGGAACAGATTCGATGGCACCTAACAACAACAACAATGGTGATCTGCTTGAAACAAAAAAGAAGGAAAGACCAGAACACACACAAATTAATATCTTGATAAGACCACCAAAGAAGAGCGATAGTTCTGAGGCTTGTCATGCCAAAGCTGTTTCTAAATTCCAGTGCAAGTGGCAGCACGATGCATAATAGGCAGGGCCAGAGAGGGCTTGCACATTTGGCTAATGCTGTGTCACAGAGAATTCAGGGGACGAGACTGTGTTTACATTATTTTTGCTGCTGTCTGCTTTAAAAAATCCAGGATTATGGACTAACTGTGCCAATTGTATTTTCCTCACTAATCTGAGTATTTTTACCTGGAGGTGAATTTCATGGCTCAGAGAAATATTCTGCATGAAAAATGTCATATGCTATTTCAGAATTAGAACAAGTTTCAGAAAAGAGCAGGGATATTTAAAGGGTCAACTTTAAAAAAATTACAGTAGCTAAAATATGAATGGGGGAATTTTCCCATTACCAATTGATGAGCTCTTTTGTGGGAAACATCTTACCAGGGTCGCTATGGGAGCCCTGGTGGCACAGTGCTTAAGAGCTCAGGCTGCTAACCAGAGGGTAGGCAGTTCAAATCCACCAGCAGCTCCTTAGAAACCCTATGGAGCAGTTCTGCTATGTCCTATACGGTTGCTATGAGTCAGAATCAACTTGATGGCAATGGTATTTTTTTTTTTTAAGGTAAGTAATAGGAGCCCTGGTGGCAAAGTGGTTAAGAACTCAGCTGCTAACCAAAAGGTCAGCAGTTCAAATTTGCCAGTTGCTCCTTGGAACACATATGGGGCAGTTCTACTCTGTCCTATAGGGTCTCTGTGAGTTGGAATCGACTTGGTGGGAACAGGTTTTTTTTTTTTTTTTTTCTTTTAAGGTAAGTAATAGACCATAAATCCCACCAATTGGCTCTCTCACCGCCCCTCTATGCACCTGTGCATGTGTGCACACACACACACACACGTACACACACATACCATTAGGTATGGGAGCATGTTCGTGTATTTGAGCATACATGTGTTTGTTCTCTCTGCTAGATGGAAATGCTGAAGCTTAGCATGAGGAGTGTCAAGTGATAATGTAAGTATACTCCATTTTACAATTTACAGTTTACTTTATAAATAAAAGCTAAGAAGAATTGAGTCTTCAACCATGCCATTAACCCCAAACCGTTGCCGTAGGTGGGCTTTTTCACTGGAATTTACTCCTTGGTGGTTATAGCTCCCTTTAATTCTACTGGGCACTTGTGTCCTGATAGACTGTCTCCCTCAGGTTGATAGATCTATTGAGATGATGTTTAGACATTCTCAAGTCATTAAGAATAAAAGATACTAGGCTTGCCATCAAACGATTCACTGGGCTCAAAGGAGTTTTCCAAGTGCATGAGAGGCGCCATATAATCCAAGTGGGCAGGAAGTTTGTGTGCTCACCTCTGTTTTTCCAATACTAGTACAAAGTGTAGCAGATGGCAGGCTCTTGGCAAATGTTTCTTGAGAAATTGCAGAATGGATGAGAATTGAACAAGCCTGGTCACCCACTTTTAATGATGAAGTGGAAGGACTGCAGGGATTTGCAGGGGGGGTGAGTCCAGCCTGGCTTGAAATCCAGGTTCTTCCACTCTCATGGGCAAAGACCTTATTCTTTCTGACTCTGAGTTTCTTCTACCTTTAGGAATATGTTGTTGTTGTTAGCTGCCATCAAGTCAATTCCGACTCATGGTAAGAATTAAATGAAGATCAAATCTGTAAAGTGCTTAGCACAATGTGTTCAGCAGATTATGTTAAACGTGCAAATGAATGAGTTATATTTATCATGTTTCCATGATATTATTTCTTCCAACAGGGAAGTTACCAGAGATTGAAGCCAAGTTCTTAATTAATTAACCTTAACATAAAATATTTAACCTAAGAGAGCATCTTGTAAGAAAACTAGCACAACATGCTTAAAAAAAATATCTTGCAGGGGGAGGGAGTGGTTGGCAAAGAAATGTAGAAAGTGTGTGTTATTTGTGTAAGAATAGTTACTGTGAAGTTTTACATAGCATAATAACCCATTGCTGTCAAGGCAATTCCTCCTCGTGGTGACCCCATGTGTTACTGAGTAAAACTGCTCCATAAGGTTTTCTTGGCTGTAATCTTTATGGCAGCAGATCATCAGGACTTTATTCCACAGTGCCATTGGCTAGGTTTGAACCACCAACCTTTAGGTTAGTAGGACAAAAAACATTTGTGTCACCCAGGGATTTTAGGTATGGTGATATATTTCATGAGATACATGTTGATTATTCTAGTAATGATAATAATTAATAACACCAACAGTATCTACTATTCTATGTACCTTGCATTGTGCTAAGGACTTCTCATGGGCTACTTGATTTCATCCTCAAAACCACCTTATGTGGGAGGTATAATTATATATCTGTTTTACAGACAAGAAAATTGAGAGTCAGATAAGTAGCTGCACAAGCATATACCAAATAAGAGGCAAATCAGAGTCTAACTAAAGTCTACCTGATAGCAAGTCCTAACTTCTCAAGCTTTTTATTGCTTCTCGCAAAACCTATCATGCTACAATCCAACTCATACTGATAGTTCAAAAAATAAATATTCTGAACCCAAAGAAACCACATACACACACACATTGCTTTTAAGTTTTATTTATATTTCTTAGTTCAAGAATTACACACTATCCAACATTATCATATATTTACATGCTGAAACTGGCTGCAATAAGTTTAAATTCAAGAAAATATTTCTTATGTGCTACTCATTTATAATTCTCATTTTTTTACTATCTCATGTATCCCAGAGATTTTAGTGGTCCTGTTTTTAGAAAGACATGAAAATAGATGCAATGATATCCACTTGTGTTTTGCATTTCTAGCCATTGGAAAATGTGCATTACGCACATATTAAGAAAGGCTACAAAGTAATAAGTAAGGCTGATAAACACTACATTGTGAAGAAACTAGAATATCACTTTTTATAAAAGGACAATTTAGAACTGTGCAAGGGACAGTATTCAAACTATTTAAACACCCATACAGAGGGAAAAAAAAATGTTATGGATTTCAAACTATATGCAATCTTGTTTTGAATTATTTGTAAAATGGCCATGGTGTAACTCAAATTATCAAATGGAAAAGATAAAGACACAAGCTAATGGAACTGTCAACTTGCTTCAGATGGTGCAAGGATGCGCACGTGGGCATCAGATTAGAAGACATGTGGCAGGGGAGCGGCATTCGATTTTGGAAATCAAAGGACACAAAATTATTATTTTTTCCATCATTTTGAATCGTATTTGTCTTTATAACAAAAGGAATTCTCAAAGCAAATTAAAATTTGATGTCAGAACTTTGCATGTGTCTACAGAAATGTTCTACTTCAATTTCCAGATAACTAATGGATATTTAAGTGTTACATTTTTTTCCTTGAATGATTTTAATAGGGCAGTAGGTTCATTAGTGTTCTCTTGGCTCTTTACCATTTTTTACAATGTTCCTAGTGCATTTGGAAAGTGTTTTTTTTAAACCTTTGGTGTGAAGCAATGTCTTTTTTTTTTTCCCCCTCCCTTTTCCTTTTTTTTTCCTTTCCTTTTTTGTTTTTTAGTAATTTAGGAGTCTTTGGTTTAAGGGAACGATACTATCTAAAGACAAAAATGCTATTATTAAAAAAAAAGTCTATTGATATGTACTGTGTGTGACAAATTTCTGAAGCAGCTATGAATACGCATTTGTATTTCCTGTATTGTCATCAATAAAAAGTTGTACTCTTTGAAAATTGAGATTTAAGTTACAACCTTTGGTTTCTTGAACTCTGACATATAAAAGACTATTATTAATGATCATTCTGCTTTTCCCAATTGCCATTTCTATCCATGGTTATTTCTTGATTGTTACATTGACTACATAAATACTACAGCATCTCCCACTGGGCAGCGTGAGGGGCAGGAGTAAGCAGGTGAGAGAAAGACAGAGAGAGAGAGACTGTGTGTGTGTGTGTGTGTGTGTGTGTGTGTGTGTGTGTGTGTGTGTGTGTGTGTGTGTGTGTGTGACAGCACATTGAAACTCTTCTGTCTGGGATCCCAAACTATCTATGCAGAAGGGTGTTTACATGACTCTGCTGGGGCACTGCAATACTGTACTTAGTAAAAAATAAATAAAAATTAAGGAAAAAAAAAAACCCTAAACAATGATTTGTATCTACTGACTTCATTTACAGCATGTTTAATTATTTACATATTATTATAACACATCAACTTAAGCCATAAACAGAATTAGCACTTTGCCTTACCATAAAATACAAATCAGAAGTTAAAAATATTTAAGAAATCTGTTTTAATATTTACACACGCTCAGTGAAAGTTATGGTTGCTCACATTACATGTACTCTGTACATTTAGCAAAATGGCATGATTGCTACAGTGGAGAGTATTTTGCCCTAACCAACATGGTGAGGTTTAAGTTTTTTTTTTTTAAAGAATTTTCTGTTTTCTTAAGACACTTTCGTTTTAAATCACCAATGAACAATGTTATCTGTTTCCTTTAAAAAGAGAGCAGTTAGACAAGCAATGTGAGAACTAGTTAATTCCCGATGTTCCGAGGTACAGTACTATTGTAGTGTCATACTGTGCAATGGTTCGTAAGAACTGTAGGCATTGATTTGCTGATAGAGAAATGCTCAGTACCCTGTATTACTTGTTTCAATACGTCGATTTGTTGGTCGCCAAATTAAAAGTATTCGTACATCAGCTTAATGAAGGAAACAAAACTTATTAGCTTATTCCTTTTGTTTTCCAACATAGGAATGCATATATATGTATGTATGTTTATATGGATCTATATATACACATATATACATGTAGATATGTTGTAAGACCTGCTTTTGTTGATGTTGGTTTACTTGTTTTGTTGCTGAGTGTGAAGTTAATCATGAAATTGGAGCACAGTTACCTATAGAAAATGGAAATCATCATAGTTGCCAATTTAATGCAGGTCTTGCTTAAAATAAACGATTAATTTCCCCATTATGCATTCCACTGCACTTTCTCTATGTGTTGTGCTTTTGTAAGCTGACAGATTTTTGTGTTCCTAATGCTAGAATGTAAAGTCTTTTGGTTCATAAACCATATTTACCCCCTTAGCACTGCTTTTGAAGAAATGAGGAGAAAAGGTCTAGATGGCACTGCTTGAGTCTTCTCCCCTGTTGTTAAATTGCAGTAGAAAGAATTGTTAACATTCCTTATGCAAACACATGAGTATGTTGCATGAGTTTTCAACTCTGAAAATGCATTTCATACCTACTAGCAGTCATGTACAATATATATATACAGATTGAGATCAGAGATTTCATTTAGGCTGTGCATTGTAGAGTTCAGAATTTATCTATTAATTTCACAAAGATGAAAAAACACCTTAATTGCTGGCCATCTGGCTGTTTTATAATCAGAAGAAAAGCTATACATGTATGTATAAACTGATAGTAATACCACACCAGGACTGCCAAGACACACCTTTGTGGTCCTTCAGTTTAACCACTGGATATCAAGCTGACTGGTTTTCATAGAGTTATCTGACCTAGCACCCTCACCCTCACAATTTGGTAACTACATTCCAAGTCCATATGAGAAAAAAAATAAAGTTCGAGGATAAATTCTGTATCAAATGTTATCTCTGGGCAGGATGAGTCAGTTATTTCTACCTACATGGTTACTGGAAGCCAACATATGGTTTTTGTTCTAGGGCATCTGTTCCAAGGTCCAATTTTTCTCTTTTTCCTGGTTTCTTCATATCACTGAGAACAGAAATGAATTCCTCTTTATATGCTTTCGAGACTCATGCTGCAAAGCTGCTTCTCTCCACCTTGATCTAGATTGCTCTGCTGAATTCCCCGGACACCCAAAATTGTGTTGTAACCATAAATGACAGTATCAAGGATTTTTATGGCTTTTATGATAATTGCAAACAAGAGCCCACTTCCAGACTCGGGCTCTAAGTAGTCTCTAGAAAAATTCTTTCCAAAATGGTATTTTGGAGTTGTGCACCTGAGTTATCAATATGCTCCTTCCTGATATTTCCTACTTAAACTTTACTCCCTGGCAACAAGGGGCAGGCAATTTTATTTGTGTGATGCCCCACACTGATTGGAGCTCTGGTGGTGCAGTGGTTAAGAGTTCCACTGCTAACCAAAAGCGTCGGAGTTCAAATCCACCAGCCGCTCCACACTGATTGCCTAGGAGAAAGCGTGTCCCTGGGAAAACTTGAGGAGTCTCTGCTCTGAGCCTGTGGGCTGAACCTTGGTCATATGAACATTCTGCCCATAAATCATCCTCAAAGGTGTTCAAGTGTATAATCAAAAAATAAGGGGCAGAGTTCCCTACACTAGTGAAAAAAAATACCATCCCACCTTGGGGCAAATTCAGAAAGTTGGATGGTGAACCATTTTTTTTTTGTTCTCTGACAGCTGGAATGGAAGGACAGCAGGACTCTATCATATTCCAAGCTGCTGAATTATCACGGGAAGAAAGCATATATTTTCTCCACAGGCAGATACTAGCCTTGGCTAGTATGCATAATCAAGGATGCTACTTAGAAAAGGTAAAAAAAAAAGCAAAGTCATCCTTCCATAAAAAGTGCAGTCAAATCAAATTTTAAGAAAAATTTAGCAAATCATTTTTTTCTACTACAAGAAAAACTTTTTTCTACAATAAGCCTCACATTGATAGAAATAAAATGTATCAGCTTATTCCCTTTCTTGTCCAACATATGAATACATATGTCCAAATAGTATAGGAAGCACAATTAACATTTAGAAATAAAATAAAAACAATAATTTTCACCTGCCTGATAATCAGTTACATATTTTTCTGCAATATCAACTGAGGCTCAAAACATTCATCAAGTTAATGTGGCTTTGTTGTTATCCTATTTTCTGCAAGTTTCATGTTTTTCTTGACTAGGCGGATTGCAATAAGTACAATAAAAACACCCTTAAAAAACCAAACCTAATGAAAGCCCATAAACTAACTTGCCTTATGCACATACTCTTTGAAATATTGCTGCTGTGAAAAATACAAAGGTTAACTTCATTGCATGTGAGGAAATAGCGTTCACTCAATCTTTCCAAAGACTCACTTTGTTTCCTAGGAATAGAATCAAAATTTAGGAAGCAAGAAAAGCTGGAGACAACCATTAATCCTTAAAAGCAATGCACAAATCCCTTTTTTGAAATTACCCTATTAAATTCAGAAATAAACTCATAGGGAACTGTTGCAGAGACAGCTGACATTGTCAGAGAAAAATAATCTGTTTGTAAGCTTTGTGCTCTATGTTAGTGTATTTGAATGACTTCCAATCTAACCTGAACATCTAAGATACTTCTAATTCCCCTAATTTTTTTCTTTCATGGTTGTCTTTTGATTAGACAAGATATAAAAACCACTTAGGTATGCTGTCCGAAGCTTGTCAGATTGGAAAAAATAAACCCTTCTTGCTCCACGTTTTGTAGCCAAACACATTATGTGTAGACCAGATGCCGTGTAGGGCTTGTAAGGGCCACGCTTGTGCACTGGCATTCATTCGGTTATAACAGTCATTTCTGGATTTTCTTCTCCACTCTGGGTTACTCGCTCTAACTTTATCCACCTTGGAAACATTTTTGCAAAAAAAAATTTGGCCACCGTGTCTGATGATGTTCAGAAGACTCCTGCTCTCTACATGCCAAAAAGGAAGATGTCATGGCTGATTCCCTGTGCTCAAGTGAACAAAGAGACTGGCCAAATTGGTTTCCTGAGTCTTTGTCTTGACTTCCCGTATGTTGTCTCCACTATGTGAGAGTCTTCCAGAATCCAGTGGGACCTATCTTCCCACAGCACCATTATCACCTGAATAAAGTAAGCTTAGACCATCTTCAGGTAACCATGTTTGCAGGGCATGGCAGATGATGTTTCATAAGCACAACGCCATCACATCATGTCAACCTCTGGAATAAAGATGGGAAGTATCTGGACATGACCACTTCTCAGGGATACGACTGACAATGCTACCGAACCTTCTATGAATATTTTCTAAATAATTTCCCTCTTATGTAGGTGGAAGACTAAGCAGAGAAAGTGGAACACTGAGAATCTGTCTTGCCAGCATGTGTACAAATCACTTGCATTTTAACTGGAAACCCACAAGGACCTTGGTGTTCTTTACTTAGTAGAAGCAACCCAAATGGTATGAAATGGACCACAGGATAGGCCAGCAACTAAGGTATTTTAGCAACACTTTTGTCCTGGATTGATCTGTTTTCCAAGTCCTACATCAGGTTATACAACTGGTTTGAAGAGGAATCTAGTCCTTGCTTCCCATGGGACCTCACGTCTTAGTTCACATAATAAAGCCAATAGACGATGTTGAAGAAGGAAAAGACCACTGGGAAGAAAATGCGGGACCACCGATCTATGGCATTCACATCAGTCAAGTCGGGGATGGTGATTTTCAGTTGGGAGGCGCGTCTCCGCAGGCGGCTCTTCTTTTGTGCCACGTGTCGTTCCAGGGCGTTTCGGCCGAAACTATGCCTGGGCAACCCTGCTTTCCGGTACTGGATGCTAGAGGCATCGTAGGCCAGCATTGTGCTCCTGGGGTCTCCAAGTCCCATCACAGCCTCAGATGTGGCCATTTCATTTTTTATCTCAAGGGTGCTTAGTAAGATGTTTTCATGGGGGTCCATCTGCAAGGGAAAGAATCATATAACACAATCAAAACAGTATGCCTTTAGTAGTGCTTGCTATGTAAGGCACTATGATGGGTAGTTTAGGTGTTGTTGTTTTTTTTTACAGTGATTAAGAGAACTGGCTTTGTGGTTACATCACCCGAGTGTGAATTGAGGCTCTGCCACTCTAAGACAGGAGTTTCAGTTTCTTCTTCTATTAACAGGTATAATAATAAAACCCTACAGGATTGTTGTAATTACATCATGATACAATAGACTGTTACCATGGAGTCCTTGAGTGGTGCAAATGGTTAATGAAGGTTTGAATCTATCCAGAGGTGCCTTGGAAGAAAGGCCTGGCAATCTACTTCTGAAAAATCAACCACTGAAAACCCTATGGATCACAGCTCTGCTCTCTCACATACATAGGTTGCTATGAGTTGGAATCAACCTGATGCAACTTTCTTTTTCTTTTTAAACTAATAGTATTCTTATTATTTCCATTTAAGGCATGCAGAGAAATAGAAGACATGACACCCCTTTAAAGAATTTATAATCTTGATATGAACACATAAAAATTAAATTGTACTAGGTTTTACATAGTATTGGGGAATTAATTATTGTACTGTGCTGACAAAAATAATTACAGATGAATTAATGATGAAACTAGAGCTAAAAATCATAACTAATATTTATTACGCACTTATCATATATGCCACCCAATGAGCCGAGAAGAGTTTTGTGTAATGTAATTTAATTGATGCTTATTAACACCTACAGTTATGTGATGTCACCTAGGATTTTCAATGTCAAAATAAATAGGGTAAAGGAACAGTTATGTATAATATAAACGCAGCTAGCAAGTGACTTGCAAAAATGCAGTAGAATTCAGAACAACAAGGGTCTTGGAAATAAGAGTTTGACAGCTGGTGGTGGTGGTGGAGATGTGAGTGGCATAAGGGGCTGACTTGACAATAAGAGGAAAAGGGCAAGATTAGAGAAGACGAGAGCAAGCCCGGAGTTGACTGCACTAAATTGAATTCTGGGCCTAGGGAGTAGGACTTAGTTGGCTGTACAGATAGAGTGCTCCTTTTCTATCTTGGATGATTTCTTCTTGGCTGAACTAAAAGTTAGGAATGAACACTAAAATCATGATTCCTAAACTATTAAATAAATCATTAATTTTTTTGTTAAGAAGGAAAGATTTGTCTGCCTTATTTTTGAGAGATCTCAATTGCCAGATATAATAAAAATTAGCCACAAGTTATTATTAATTACACAGTAGGTTGACTGTAGTGGAGAATCAGGATATATCAATTGCCAGTAAAATTTTTGAAATTAGAAAATATGGAGAAAATGGCCAATGATAGGTGTTGATGATATACGGAAAGAAGGGGCATAACCAAATACTTAATTGAATGATACCATGTTCTGAGCTTCATGAATTATGCAGAAGGCAAAAAGAATGTTGCTAAGATTATACAGTAACAATTAGCTTTCAAATGTGATTTAATAACTCTATATTAGAAATTAAAATCTAAAATCTTTTGAGAAATAGAAGCTATAAAATACATTAGGATATAGTAATTGACTAATCTCTGCCAACAGATCATGCTTTCTGTATGTTTGGTTTATGGTAGCATTTTGCTTAGTGGAAATATTAAACAAATATATTCTTAAAATTAACTCTAAAAGTTTATAATCTTTAGGAACTGAACCAAATATGCATTGAAACAGATCTGTCCAGAAAGAGCCAGCTACAGGTCTTAGTACTTGGCTTACCTGCCCTAGGGAAGTAAAAGAACATTTAAAGGCACCTGCTACATGCCAGCGCTTTGCAGAAAACTTCTCACTGAACGTTCAAAATCATCCTTTGAAAAAGGCATAAGTCAAATATCCCAAAGTCACGTAGCCACTAAATGATGGAGCCGGAATTCAAACCTTGACCATTAGAGCCCAAAGCTTGGGGAGTAAGGGGTGTGACTTTCCAATTCTAACGACAGCAAAGCTAATGGAAGTGGGACCACTATCATCTCCTCTTGTTATTTCAGATAGTACGTGTGTTTTCTGCTCTGCTCTAAGCTGCTCATTTGTACTTTAAACACCTGGGAAATAGCCTTTCACCAAAATTTCTTTGGCTGACATGCATGTAGATGTTTAGAAATGCCTCCCCCCTTCTCTGCTGAAAAACTGTACTAAGAAGATTTATAATTTCACATCAGACCTAGCTGAGCTGGAAATATAAAACTATAGTAGCAACTGTAATAAAAATAATGGCAGCAGTGGATTACCATCAAAGGAAGTTTATTTAAGTTTAGAAGAAATTATCCTTGGATAATTCATTTTAATTGCAGTGGGCCTCTTACTTTATCTATGAAATTTAAGAAATGGATTAGGTAAATCCTGATGTCCACTGATTCACTTATATATTCATTCATTCAAAATTTATAACGTATCTATTGAACACCCACTGTATGTCTGATATGACGCCAAGTATTTGAGATACAGTGGTGAGAGGGCATAGTCGCCAGTCCCCACAGCAGTTAGGAGCTTCAGAAAAAATACTGCATTTGGAGGCAAATTATTGGAGTTCTGGCTCCTTCATTTGTTATTTTTCACCTTGGAAAAACGACTTAATCCTTCTAAGTCTAGGTTTCTTCAACTGCATCGGGAGTCTAAGAATAATATTTATATCATAGAACTCTAGGGAATTAAGATAAAATACTTGGGAAACTGACACACTATACAAAGTTGGCTGTTATGACATGCTATGAATGCAATAACATAGGCTCCAGTGAGGTGGGAAAAAACAATTATAACTATCTCTAAAAGAAAAATAAGTATAGTACTCTTGTAGTGTCTCTGGAATAGAAACTGTTGATGAGTTTTCTTTAGGTGAAGCTAATCGTATCTACGAAGGAGCCCTGGCAGCACTGTGGTTAATTGCTTGGCTGCTAACTGAAAGTTTGGCAGTTCCAACACACCAGCCACTCCAAGGGAGAAAGATGTGGCAATCTGCTTCCACACACTACTGGAGATCTTCACAGACTGAAGTGGGAACATGGTTGTAGTGGAGTGAGGCGTGTTTGATCAATTTTTGAAGTGCCACTCCTTGGCTTCTGTCATATTATTAGACTATTTTAACCTCAAAATACAACTCCTTATATAGACTCAATTAAGGCCATTAACAGTCAATAAATAAATTAACCTGAATAAGAAAAAAATAACGTTTTCAAGAAAATCCATATACCATGAGTACATTGCATGTCACAATGAAGCTGTGAAGTGGAGACGGATAAAGTGTAAGCATCTTCATTTCTAATTTATTTTTCAATTAACAAAGACATGGATAAGGCTTAAACACACTGCTGTTTATTCAGTTGCATTTAGGGTTGAGCTCTAAGATAATGCTCTAATGACCCCATCTTATCCTTTGAAGGACCCATTTTCTCCATCATTCTTTCATATCTTCTATCAAAAACAAAAAACAAAACAAAACAAACAGACCAGTTGCCATCAAGCTGATTCCAACTCATGGAGACCTCATGTGTTTCAGAGCAGAATTATGTTCCATAGGGTCTTCAATGACTGCCGTCTTTTGGAATTAGATTGCCAGGTCTTTCTTCCAAGGCTCCTTTGGGTGGATTCGAACCTCTAAAGTTTTAGTTAGTAGTAAAGCACTTAACTGTTCGCATCACCCAAGGACTCCTATCCTCTATCAAGCCTTACATAAATGCCAACTTTCTTCACGCCCCTCCTCAGAGATTAGTTAAGTCCCTCCTCTGACACCACATCACACTGTGCATTCATCCTGCTGTCTCTGTCATCAAAGTTTATGAGCGTTTTTTGGAGGGCTGGTATAGTGTCTTAGTCAACCCCTGGCATTCAGGTGTGTGGCTCCTACTAGGAGAAGGGATAAGCGTAGTGTTTCCAAGTTTAGATTCTGGACTTAGACAATTAAAGTTTGAATTCTGGAATGAGACACTTACTGGCTTTGAGATCTTGGGCAAAACATTCAACCTCTCTGAGGTCAGTTTTCTTCTATGTAAAAAGTGGGAAAATATCAATACCAATATTCTAGGGCTGTCTGAGTGGATTAAATAAGATAGTGCATGCAAAGCACTTAGCCCAGCTTTGCACATAGTAAGCACTCCAAAAATTGTAATCTGTCTTGTTGTACAAATGCAATAAATATTCTTTAAATGAATGAATGAGATCTTCTATCACCAATTTTAAATGTCATGGACTGTGTAAACAGATCAGGGTTTTGACATCGTCATATTACTTAGTGCTGAGAATGATGCTTAGTACATAGTAAACACTATATACGTTTGTTAGCATACATAAATAAATTAAAGACAACAAAGAAGTCAGGACTGAGCTACTTTCAAATGCTGAAATGAGACAAGTAGAGGTAGAGATGGAACACTGGATCCACAGACCCACTCTATGCACCATCAACATCCTCCTGGCCACAAAGGAAAACAGAACCCAGGGGGCAGAGGGGAAGATGGAAGTGGAAGATGTCTCCAGTGCTGCTGTGGTTGGAGAAAGGGCCTCGCTGGTTTTTCCTTACGACACTTGGACATTCCACCTTCATGCTCATCAGAGGTAACTGTAATCTTTCCCCCACAGACTATACTTTTTGGTAAGGAAGAGACAATGTCTGTCTTGTTCACTGTTGTATACCCAAGCACCTGGGATGGTCCCTGGCATGTAGTAGGTGCACTCAACAAATATATGCTGATTGGATGAAATGCATTTTGTGACCCTTAGTAACTCACTTAATCTCTTTGGGAGACATCAGTGAAATGGATGTATGCCACACAAGTCTGAGGATGGAAACTGCACAGACCTACCTTTTTGAGTTCCTTTCCTGCTACAAGGCTGCTTCCTATACTTATACAGGTATATTTCTGGAGGAGCATGCCCAGGTACCTGAGAACTGGAAACAGCATATCCCATGGCACCCTGGACTACTCCCATGACAGATAGCTCATTCTTAACCCAGGAGAAGGAACTTAATGAGCAGCAACTAGAAGCCAGGATTAAGCACTTTACATATTGACCTCTCCATTATCCCAAAGCCTTTTGGGACAGGTACTATTCTCATGTTGCAGAAATGAGGTACAGTGAGGTTAGGAAACTTAATGCAAGTTCACACAGTGAATATGTGGCAAAGCAAGAATTAGACTCAGGTCTCTCTTCATTTTGCTGTGCTGAGGTGTAGCAGCAGCTCAGTAACCCCTGCAGCACTTCATGCACGGCTCATAAAAGGGAACCCTCTCAGGACATGGTAGGGCAGTCGCCTGGAAGCTTGCAGCATTTTCCTAAATAAGGGGTAGATGAGAGCATGTGGATTTAAATATGCCCCTAAAGGTGAGAGCTGGTGTAAAGTCCTGTTAAATGAAACACTTTCAAATAAGTAGAGTAGACATCTGTAGCTTGGCTGTTCATCAACCACCACTCACCCCAATTTCTGTCTGGGGAACCATCACTTCCCTACTCTTCCTGCTATGGCTGTAAACCATGAAGTAAGATCCTGAACACACTGATTGGTTCAGGGATGTGCACAATGGTATGTCATGAGACTTTAGATGGGCATACTAGAATAAAGACTCTCAGATACGTCTGCTGGATTTGTACCTAGAAATAGGTGGGTCTGAATCTGCTGAGATACTTCAACTGCAAAAGGGGATCCTAACTTGGAAAGGAGCCAACACATGGAGAAAGAGAATCCACGACCTACAGACATTGTGTCTTTGTATCTGGTCCACCTGTGTTAGCCAAACAACACATTCTTTTTTTTTTTTTTCTTTTTTGCTTAAGCCAGTATGAGCTGTTTGCTCTGTCACTTGAAACCTAAGGAATCCTAAACAATTCATCTCACTTAAGGTTCTCTCCACAATCCTGCAATACAGGCAGGGAAGGAATTATAGGCATTTCAGTTGTGGCAAGAATTTTTCATAACTCAAATTGGAGCTAAGGAAATCCATTATTTAGAGTATACAATCTTCATCATGGAGACCAGTGCTGGTTTCAAATCTTTTTTCCTGAGACCTAAAGCACCAAAATACTGCTGGGTTTGAGTGGCTGGTTGTTCAATTGGCTACACTTTTCTTTCTCTTGTCTTGTTTAAAGTCTTTTCCCTTCAAAGGCTGTGAACTGTGCTGGGGGCAATGTTATAAGGCCAAGGGCAAAGGTAACAGTGGAGACTAAGAGATTCTTGTTTGTGTGGTTTAAAGAGGAAATTTACCTTCAGGTAATTTATTATTTTTAGCTTGCAATAGTAATAATCCCATTACAGTTTATTTTTAATCTCCTTTATTGTTTCAATAAAGAAAAAATAATTACTATTGTAAATGTGAAATTCAATAAAAATTATCATCCCTTTTTCACTCTTTGAAGTATCTGTTTTTAGTGCAACTGTTTGATATGAGGTTTTCAAGAGAGATACCTATTCCACTATAGCTGAACAGGCTGCATTCCCATTTCATAGGGCAGGAAACTGAAGCTCAGAAAAATGAAGTGAGTTACTTGAAATCTTACAAGTAATAAATAATAGAATAGGTATAACAATTCTGGGCTGTCGATGATCATCTCAATGCAATAATCTTCCATGCTGCCTCCATATTATCTTAAAATCAGGAAAGCCTGACTCACACATGGTGGTTTGGTGGGTGCTACAGTCTATTGCAATGGTTCTCAAACTTGAGCCTCCAGCAGAATCTCCTCAAGACCTTGTTAAAACACAGATTTCTGGGTGCTACTCCCTTACTGAATTTCTTAATCAGTCAGTCTTGGGTGAGGCTTAAGAATCTGCATTTCTAACAAGTTTCCTGGTGATGCTTGGCTGCTGCGTTGGGGGCCACACTTGCAAAACTGCCAGTCTACTGGACAGCAGCAGAAGGACGTGACTCCAAATAAAGAAGTTGAGGCCAGATAAATAATGAAAAAGCTGAAGGTTCTGACCGCAGTCCATACCACCAAGCTGAAAAGAGAGCTTTCACAGACAGAACATATATAACTTCCATACGGTGGTGCAAATGGCTAATGAGCTTGGCTGCTAAATGAAAGGTTGGAGGTTCAAGTCCACCCAGAGTTGCCTTGGAAGAAATGCCTGATGATCTTCTTCCGGAAAAATCAGCTATTGAAAACCTTATGGAGCACAGTTCTACTCTGACACACATGGAGTCACCATGAGTCAGAATTCACTTGATGGCAACTGGTAATACTGAGTATTTACTAGAGCAAGGCTTTATACAACTATCATATTTAACATTGATAATATCTTATGAAGGAGGTATTATTAATATTCCCATTTTTAAAATGAGGAAATAGAGAATTAGGAAGAATTAGTGATTTGTCCAGAGTTGTACAGTTAGTAAGTAGTGGGGCTGACACTTTATCAGTTTTTCTCCAAGGCTTCTGCTCATTTTTCCCAACAAGAAAAAAGACATGCTTGATTAACAGAGTTCCATTTTGCCTGAAAGATCAGACTATACAACTGTATATCTTAGACTTTTCTCAATTACAGGCTATGTATTGGAATGGCTTCTTTGTATCAGGCTGTACTTATGTGGTGAAATTTCAGCAAAAGGAGAACATAAAAATTGTCCCCTAAATTTAGTTAATGTTCAAAATTGGGTCTCTACACCAACCTTTTCCTGAAAACTCTAGGCCTGACCAAGTGAATTCCCAACTATCTTTCTCTTCACTTTGGTAGTGGAGACACAGGAGAAACCATTACACTGTTCTTTTCTTAATCTGGAGTCCTGGTGACGCAGTGGTTAAGAGATTGGTTGTTAACCAAAAGGTCAGCAATTTGACTCCACCAGCCGCTCCTTGGAAACCGTATGGAGCAGTTCTACTATGTCCTATAGGGTCATTATGAGTCAGAATTGACTCAACAGCAATGAGTTTTCTTAATTTAGTTTTTGATTAGGAAATTAGCAACAGATAATTACCCTTTAACTAATCAGAAGGACCATGTGGCAATCACCACTTCCCTGGAAGACATACCAGAGTATTTATCAAACTTCTCTGTCTTGGTATTTTCACCTATTCAAACAGCCATGGGAATTTTGTTGAAAGTAGGTGAAATGAGAGAGAAGGTAACAAAAGCAAGTGAGGAGAAGGGAAAGGAAGAGACAGACAAGTGAAAAAAACTGTCATTCTCTGTGGATAAATGGCCTTTGCAAGAAGCTATGCTGCAGGCCTTGATTTGGTCCAAGGGTCTACAAGCATTTGCTTTCTAGTCTCAAGCTTTAAATCACAAATATCCATTCCTGTCTACAAGGTTTTGGGAGTGGCTCTATGAAGCAGGCCAATGGCAATAAAGAAAGATCCCCTTTCCCTACTCATCAATCTTCTCTTGAATCTATGCTTTTCCTGGAGTTATTGTATTTATTAATCAAGAATGAAATGCTGAAATTTTGGGAAACAGTATGACTTATTTGTACCAACATTCAAGAAAGCCCTGCTAACAGTCCTATGTGAAGAGGAAATTTTGCACACTTAGTGAATCAGCTATTTTACTGGTAGAGTGACAGACTTCTCTGCAGACTTGAGTTACTTTCCACACTGGCCTATGCAATGGTGGTTCTAGCAACAGCAAATTCATGTTAAAAATTTTAATTTTAGGAGTTTTCTTTTTCTTCTTCTTTTCCCCACCTGACATTTTTCCCAACAAGAAAAGAAACATGCTTGGCTAACAGAGTTACATTTTGCCTAAAAGATAATGCATTAAATATCGAAGAGTGGGTTTTATTTTTATGTAATAATCAGTTGATTTCAGCTTTAGTTTCATGGTTGCTGTTTCCTTCCCTGCACCTTTTTCAATAATTGGTATATGCTCTGGAGGGATGTCCTTGTTTATATATATATGGAGCCTGGGTGATGCAGTAGTTAAGAGCTTGACTGCTAACCAAAAGGTTGGCTGTTTGAGTCCACCAGCCGCTCCTTGGAAAATCTATGGGCAGTTCTACTCTGTCCTATTGGGCCGCTATGAATCGGCAATGGGTTTGATTTTTTTGTTCATATGTGTGTGTGTGTATATATATATGTTGTTGTTATTGTTAGCTGCTGTCAAGTTGGCTCCCAACTCATAGCGACTGCATGTACAGCATGCACAAAGGGATTGGACCGCTGTGATCCATAGTGTTTTCACTGGCTGACTTTTAGGAAGTAGACTTCCAGGACTTTCTTCCTAGTATATCTGAGTCTGAAAGCTCCAGTGAAACCTTTTCAGCATAATAACTACACTTAAGCCTCCACTGACAGACAGATGGTGGCTGTGCATGACGTGCCTTGGCCAAGATTCAACTCAGGTTTCCTGCAGAGAAGGCTAGAATTCTACCACTGAAATACCAATGCCTACGCGTGTGTGTGTGTGTGTGTGTGTGTGTGTGTGTGTGTGTATTCACATTCCTCAATGACCCAACAGCATCACATCCCTACCTTGGGAAGGGAGAATGAGGCTATTTTAAATCCCAGCTAACCATAGATATTATCAACGGAAGAGTGAAAACTTGCAAAAATCCAAGAAATCCTAACTCAGCAATTTCCAATTACTCTGTCTAGTGTGTGGGTAGAAGATCTTGTTTTATCTTCTACGAAATGGCACTGTGACCTGAGTGTCTTGAAATGCTAAGGCAATGGACTATTAACCAAAGCATTCTTTCCAAAAGAAAAACACCCTGAAACTACCTAGTATACATTCAGTGTTCTAAGAGGTGAAGGAAAGTTCACCTAACTGAAATATGAAATGGAGAGTCTAGGCAAGCAGAAGACAGACATCTTTGAATGGAGAAATAGCAACTGAAACTGGGAGTTGTGAACTGGAAAATAAATAAATGAGAATACTGCTGAAATACTCAGGTAGTTACACAAGGGTGATCATTTTTTTCCCCTAAATTTTATTTATTTTGCTGTTGTTGAGAATATACACAGCAAAACATACACCAATTCAACAGTTTCTACATGTACAATTTAGTGACATTGATTACATTCTTTGAGTTGTACAACCATTCTCACAGTTCTTTGCTGAGTTTTGTTCCTCCTCATTAACATAAACTCACTGCCCCCTAAGGTTCCTATCCAATCTGTCTAGTGGATGTTGTCAATCTGAGCCCATACAAACAGTTCTTAAAATAACATAATTGTCAAGGAAGACCCTTTTTACTAGTTAAACTAAACTAATCCAAATTAAAAAAAAAAAAAAAAAAGACACTATACTGGTCAAAATCACATCTAAGGGTTCACCCCAGAGGCTACCAAATCACGTTCCTTTTAGATTTAATGTATAGAGCATTTGCCTTTCAGTTCCATTTATCAATACAATTACCGACAGCTTTTTTTTTTTTTTTTTTTTAAGTGTATAGTATAATGTAGGAACAATGGAGGAAAAATTCATCTGGCAGAAATCCCGTAGTCTTGGAGCTCCTTTGCAAACTGTGATTTTGAACCAGAGCTAATAGCTCTTTTCCCCAGCATGTTGGGGTCTGGCTGTGTGCTTGAACTTCATAAGCAGCTTCCTTATTTTTTTGTGACTTAGTTTCTTGTATTTCTTTCATTTCTCTTGGGGAACAATTCATATGTGTGTGTGTGTATCTACATACACACACACATACATACATATACATATACACATATATATATAGATTTATGTTGACTCATTAAGAATTATAATTATATATAAAATACAGATCACTTTTTCTTTTTTTTACAATATTTGTAATGAGAAGGAGGTTGAATGCTAAATTGCCAGGGAGAAGAATACATTTAAATTGCAAAATTTAGTAATGATAAAGCACAACTAATAATACATGCTGAATGGAATAGTTTACTTTAGAAGGCTGATATAATTGTTTCAGGGTTCCTCTTCTTAATTTAAATCAAGTACAAGCTACTGGTTTCAATTAAAGTTAAAGTTCACTGTATGGCAAAAAAAAATAGGAGACTGGCATCAGTTTGAAATTCTCCAAAAGAGGGAAAATGAAGGAAACTATATTTACTGTCTGTCAGTTTTTATGGACATTTCTTTCGTCCAAAGGAGACACTGGCTATTTATATTATAACAGATCGTCAGGATGCTTGGAATGGAGCCAGGTTTTACAACAAGTTTACCTAAGCCCAAAGTCCTATTTTTTGACATATTTCATGGTGGTAGATGTGAGAATCTGCCTACCCAATCCTGATAACTCAAAGAAGTTTTAACACCTGGGGAGCTGACATCCTGAGAGGTGAAGGCTTGTACTGGTTCAATTTTCATCTGACTTATTGACTCAATTGATCCAATCCTTTCATTAGCTGGTTCACACAACTAAAAGCATTATGGATGATGACTTGCTAAAGATCTAACTTGTAATGCACAATTTCCCAACCCATTTTTAAATAATACCATAGAGGACATTTGTTTTGGTTTCTTTCTGAAAGGCTGAAAATATCAGTCAACTGTATCTAATGTAGCGGGGATACAGCACAAAAGGAGCTATTCCTCGCCCCTCCAAGAAACTTATAAACATTGCCAAGAATGATGAAAGTCCACATTACTAAGAAGAAAAACGGGTCGATAGCAGTCAGAGTCCTCTCCTCTTCATAATCTCCTAAAGCCAAGGATAGTGTGTAACACATGCGCTCAATCAGGTGACTATTAAGGTTTACCGGCAGGGCATGTAGGCAAGGCTTACTGTAGGACTTAAAGGTTGTGATCCACACCATCCCTAGTCATTGCGAGACTCATGGCTTCCTCCTGTTCTTGGGTTTTAAAACTTGACACCAACCTAGTCCCATAAGCCAATAAGGATGAGTTTGAAAAGATATCTACCTACTGCCTCAGTCCTGGGGCAGAGAGAAACTACAATCTGCTTCTAGCTTTCAGCTAGAAGTAAAGAAGCTAAGGTTTAGTTTTTATCCCCCTTAAGAAAAACACTGATGCTTTAACAATCCATTTAAAAATCTGTAAATTCTCTCTCCCTCGAAGATACTGACTCAAAAAGAAAATTTCTCAGCCCACAGACTTCAACAAACCTCATCTAGACTGTAATAAGTCCCACTCTCATCTATCAGAGACACCTACTCCCTGCACATAACTTACCAACCACCTCCTATTGTTTTCATTTACTTTGGCTAAGAAGCCAGAACACTGACCTAATGCAGACCATATGGGCAGGACTCCTGTGAACACGTAACAAAAGGGCAACAGAAAGAAGCAGCAGCTTTCAACTGCACAGATATTCAGGGAACACAGCCAATGGCCTTTGATTCTCTGGATTTAGTTAGTTTGGTTCTTGAATGACAGGGGCACAAAGGTGGGGCTAAAATGGATCTCTTGAACAGAGGAGGGGACTGGACGGGGAGGATACATGAACTCACACCATGTTAATACTGAATCCTGTGAGAGGAAGTTTGAATACATGTTTTGTGCTAAACTAGTACTGGATCTAGTAGGTATGCTTAAATAAAAAGCACTGGAGAAAACTGACTCAGGAGGAATAAAAAAACCTGATAAACTCAAAATAACTAGATGTATATTTGGTGGTGTTGGTGAAGAATACTGAACATACCATGAACTGACAAAAGAAAGAGCAAATCAGTCTTAGAAGAAATACAACAACAATGTGCCTTAAAGCAAGGATGGCAAGAATTTGACTTGCTTACTTTGAGCACATCATCAGGAAAGTCCAATTGCTAGAAAAGGACACCATGCTTGGTAGAGGGGCAGCAAAAACAAGGAAAACACTCAATGTGTTGAACCGACACATAGCCACAACAATGGACTCAAACATAGCAACAGTCCTGAAGATGGAGTAGACTGGGCAACAGGCAACATTTGGTTCTCTTTTGCATAAGGTCACCATGAGTAGGAGCCAACTCACAGCAACAACAACATATTTGTAAGAATGTACCCACCGTATACAACAAAAGCAAAATAACTAATGCTAAGGGCAGTGTAGTTACAGAAGAAATCTCTTTAAAACAAATATGAATGACAAGTAACTAATTTTAACAACAAAAAAGTTTATAAGCCAGAAAATTTTTTAATGGAACGTTATTGATACTGAATAATATGCAGTGATTAGAACAGAACCAAGGAATTTCCAAAATTTGCTTCAGATGTTTGGGGGGAGGAAGATCCCTAATCACCTTTCTTTACTCTTAAGCATCTTGCATCTTTCAGATCTCATTTCAAATGTTCCTTCCACAGGGGAGTCTTTACTGATCCTTCCCTACTGTATCAGGTCCCGGGTATATGCTCTTATAACACTGTAGACACTTCTTTCACAGCCCTTATTTCTATTTATAATTATATGTTATTTCTATAGGTATTTATTTTATTTAAGATGTAGATTCCTATTAGGATGTCAGCTCTGTGACAGAAAGGAACATGTTTGGTAGGACTCAAGAAATATCTGCTGAATTAGAAGGTAATAGCATGAGTCAATATTTAGTGGGCATGTATGCTATGCGTCAGGCACAGTTAAAAGCACTCTATGTGGATTATCACATCTATGCCACACTGCAATCCTTTGTGGTAGGTACTCTGATTGTCTCTTATTTCACAGATAAGCATTCTTAGGCTCTGAAAAATTACATGACTTGCTGAAAGTAGCACAGAGAATAAATAAGGAATCTGAGATAAACACAGACAACCTGATTTCAGAGTCATCACACTTAAGACATATTACGCAGCCTCCTTTGTTGTTGTTGCTAGCTGCTGTTGAGTCATTTCTGATTCATAGCAACCCTATGTACCTCGACATCCTCAAAATCCTAGTTATGCTTGAGCCCATTGTTGCAGCCACTGTGTCAATCCATCTCATAGAGGGTCTTCCTCTTTTTCTCTGACCCTCCAAGGGCCTTCTATATGACCCCTTCAGAAAGTGAAATTTCCTACTGTTTGGGGTGAAAGACATGTAGGACTATGAAATCCACCATACTTCTGAAGGAATGGTGGCAACAATGGGGGATGGAGTGGGGGCAGGATAGCAATCATCAGCAACCTGAGCACAGAAAGGAAGAGGAGAAAGGCTGCGTTGGGTCTGCATAAGGGTAGGCTCAGAGGGAAAACAGGCCTGTGCAGGGAGGAGGTGTCTCAGGCCCAGGGAAAGGAACAGGGGAAGTAGAGTGGAGCCCATACATTCCACTCAGCAACTGTCAAGTTAGATAACTTGAGGGACCTTATCTTTTCACTCTGGATCTTTTCTGATAACTTTTTTTGACTGAATTTTAGGAACAGCCACTTTGAAATGGGTGAGACTTATGTTAGAATAAGAATTTGTGATTTTCAAATAGGCTGCCACAGAAGTCCAAACTCTTTAGCTCTGTTGTTGTGTTGTTGATGTTAGGCACCTGTCAAGTCGGTTCTACGTACAACAGAATGAAACATTGGGCAGTCCTGCACCATCCTCACAATCCTTGCTATGTTTGAGCCCACTGTTGCAGTCACTGTATCAATCCATCTCATTGAGGGTTTTCCTCTTTTTTGCTGACCCTCTACTTCAAGAAGCATGATGTCCTTCTATAGGGACAGATCCCTCCTGCAAACATGTCCAAAGTATGTGAGATGAAGTCTTGCCATCCTCCCTTCAAAGGAGTATTCTGGCTGCACTTCTTCCAAGACAGATTTGTTCATTCTTCTGGCAGCCTATGGTATATTCAGTATTTTTCACCAACACCATAATTCAAAAGCATCAATTCTTCTTCAGTCTTTCTTATTCATTATCCAGCTTTTACATGCATGTGAGACAACTGAAAATACCATGGCTTGGGTGAGGCACACCTGAGACCTCAAAGTGACATCTTTGCTTTTTAACACTTTAAAAAGGCCTTTTGCAGCAGATTTGTCCAGTGCAATGCATCTTTTGATTTCTTGACTGCTGCTTCCATGGACGTTGATTGTGGATCCAAGTAAAATGAAATCCTTGAGAATTTTAATCTTTTCTCTGCTTATCATCATGTTGCTTATTGTTCCAGTTGTGAGGACTTTAGTTTTCTTTATGTTGCGGTGTAATCCATATTGAAGGCTGTAGTCATTGATCTTCATCAGTAAGTGCCTCAAATCCTCTTTGCTTTCAGCAAGCAAGGTTGTGTCATCTGCATATAATAGATTGTTAATGAGTCTTCCTCCAATCCTGATGCTGCATTCTTCTTCATATACTTCAACTTCTCAGATTATTTGCTCAGCATACAGATTGAATAAGTATGGTGAAAGGATATAACTCTGATGCATACCTTTCCTGATTTTAAACCATGCAGTATCCCCTTGTTCTGTTAGAATGACTGCCTCTTGGTCTATGTGCAGGTTCCACATAAGCACAATTAAGTGTTCTGGAATTCCTATTCTTTAAAACGTCATCCATAATTTGTTATGATCCACACAGTCGAATGCTTTTGCATAGTCTGGTATTGTCTGCTTCCAAGCCAGGATCTATCTGACATCAGCAATGATATCCCTCGTTCCATGTCCTTTTCTGAATCTGGCTTGAATTTCTAGAAGTTTTCTGTTGGTGTACTGCTGCAAACACTTTTGAATTTCTTCAGCAAAATTTTACTTGTGTGTTATATTAATGATATATTGTTCAATAATTTCTGCATTCTGTTGGATCACCTTTGTTTGGAATGGGCACAAATATAAGTATATTCCAGTCGACTGGCCAGGTAGCTGTCTTCCAAATTTTTTGTCATGATGAGTGACAGTGCTGCATCCTTTTCTTGAAACACCTCAGTTGGTATTCCTTCAGTTTCTGAAGTCTTATTTTTCATCAGTGCCTTCAGTGCAGCTTGGACTACTTTCTTCAGTACCATCAGTTCTTGATCTTATGCTACCTTTTGAAATGGCTGTATGTCAACCAGTTCTTTTTGGTACAGTGACTGTGTATATTCCTTCCATCTTCTTTTGATGCTTCTTGCATCATTCAATATTTTGCCCATAAAATCCTTCAATATTGTGACATGAGGCTTGATTTTTTTCTTTACTTCTTTCAGTTTGAGGCATGTCAAGAAGTTCTTCCCTTTTGTTTTTCTAACTCCAGGTATATGCACATTTCATTAAAATACTTTACTTTGTCTTCTAGAGCTACCATTTGAAATTTTCTGTTCAGCTCTTTTCCTTCATCATTTCTTCCATTGGCTTTAGCTGCTCTATGTTCAAAAGCAAGTTACAGAGTCTCTTCTGACATCTTTTTTGGTCTTTTCTTTCTTTCTTGTCTCTTTAATGGCGTTTTGCTTTCTTCATGTGTGACGTCCTTAATGTCATCCCACAAATAGTCTGGTCTTCAATCATTAGTGTCCAGCGTGTCAAATCTATTCTTGAGATAGTCTCTAAATTTGAATGGGATACAATCAAGGTTGTACTTTGGCTCTCATGGACTTGTTTTGTTTTAATTTTCTTTAGCTTCATCTTAAAACTTGCATATCAATAATTGATGGTCATTAGCTCTAAATTAAGGAATTCTCAGGGCGACCCTGGAAGAATTCATGTTCTTTTGGGCCAAGGCAGTGGTGTTGTGTTCAAGAAGGTGGGCTCTGAAGCCAGGGTGATTAGGTTAAAAGTAGGATAGGTTAAAGGAAGGATCACAAAGCTTTGTGATCTTGGGCAAGATATTTAACATTTTTGAACCTCAAGTTCCTCAACTGTAAAGCAGGAATAGTAATGATATCTACTTTATTGGATTTTTGTGAGGATTAAATGAAATAATTCATATACTGCACCTCCTAAAACAGTGTCTCATATGGTAAATTCCAGGAAAAGCAGCTTTTGTTATTATTGAAGTAAGTGTAGGGGGACGAACTGAATGTATCCTATGTGAGAATGACGAGAAGGTTGGTACAGTGACCAAATCCCAGCTCCAACAGCTACGGAAGTGGTGGCACAGGGCTGCATGCAGCAGTTGCTCAGTTACCCTTCAGAAAACAAATGGATGTATCCATACAGATGTACTTCTCTCTGCTATAGCCCTTTCGCAGGGAGCCTCATCTAGGTCTTGTGCTATGGGAAGCTCTAGATTCAGTCTCTCAGGAAAGTATCCACAAAGTTGAGACCTCCTTATTCACAGGCCTAAGAAAAGAGACTGTGAATAATCCCTTCCTGATGCTTAATTCTGGGACCTCATTTTGTTCCTTATCCTTATAGCGGGCAGAGGCAAGAGGTAACTCAAAATGTTTTATTGTTATTTGACAACAGTATCAGTAAAAGTTTGGGAATGGACAATTTGCATCCATCAGCAAAATGAAATTTTCAGACTTATTTCAAGTTTCACTTATTTATGGGAATTAACTCTCTCATCCTTCAAATTAAATCCATCTAGAGAGAGTTTCATTATGATGATAATGGTCATATGAAATTACATTTTGTAGCTGGTATTTGTACCGTAGCATTTTAAATTTAAATATGTATGTATGGGTAGGTAAAAAACAAACAAACAAACAAACAAACAAAAAAACCCATTGCCTTTGAGTCGATTCTGACTCATAGTGACCCTATGAGAACTGCCCTATACGGTTTTCAAAGAGCGCCTGGTGAATTTGAACTGCTGACCTTTTGATTAGCAGTGGTACTTAACCACTACACCACCAGGGTTTAAGAACATTTATATAGTTAATTAAGTGTTGAAAACATGAGCACTGCAATCAGCTATGCATTCTAGCTGCTGTACTGATTAGCTATGTGACCTTGGGTGCTTTCCATAGCCTATCTGAGCTTGTTTCCTCATCTTTAAAATGAAGTTACTTCACTTCATCTTTAAAGTAATGCTACATTATATAAACGGCTATTTTAAGATTAAATGAGATAAGATATAGGTATAAAGAGCCTACCATCATGTCTGACATACAATTAGGTGAGTAATAAGTGGTAACCATTGCTGTGATTTTTAGGATGATTTTAAACTTTCATAATCAGACGAGAAGGCATAATTTGCTGATTTACACAGGCAGGTAAAACTATTTATTTGTATTTCTCTTCTAGCCCCTTGCAGTGGACATTGTGGTTGCATCCCCCACATCTCTCCGACTCATTGTGACAATAGTAGAGATTGACTCCTGTTCCATGTTTGGGCCTAAATGTTTTCAGTCAGTCTTGGTGCTCCTCTTTCCCTGGCCAAAGATTGGTTCAGGCACAGGAAGACCTAAGTCAGCTGAGCCAATGAGAAGAAATGGAAAGTTTGTTGGAGACTCTACATCTATCTTTCCTTCTAGACATAAATGGTAGGTCTCTGGGTGGAGCATACAATTAAGCACTTGACTACTAGCTGAAAAGTTGGTGGTTTGAACCCACCCAGAGGCACCTTGAAAGAAAAGCCTGGTGATATGCTTCTAAAAAGTCAGAGCCTTGAAAACACTGTTTTCTACTCTGCATACATGGGGTTGTCTTGAGTCGCAATTGACTTGATAGCAACAAAAAACAAAAACAATAGACATGAATGAGGAAGCAGGGTACTCTAACCCATATCCACTTCTGAGCGGGATTAGCCAAGGCATGCTCTACTCTGTAACCAGCAAAGGGGAAACACAGAAACAACTTGTGTCTCAGAAGACATGCTTGAACTGTTGGAACAACCAGCCCTGAATCTAACAGTTCAAGCACGTCTTCTGAGACACTAGCTTACCTCTGAGCTTTTAGTTATACAAGCAATAAATTTCCTTATTGTTCAACCCATTTCATTTGGGTTTGCTGTAACCACACTAACTTAATTTCCAAATTAACAAATAATATACTTGGAATTTCCAAAATAACATTTACAGCTCCTCTCCTATTTTTAATCCTTCACACATCTTTATGAAGTAGATTTTAATTTTTATTTTCCTGTGTAGAGGAAAGAAATAATTAAAATCCACAGAGAACACATAACGTGCCCATGGTATTACATCTGATATGAATGAATTTAGGCAGGACTCAGGTGCCTGTTAGCTGCTAACAGAAAGGTTGACAGTTGGAACCCACCCAGTGGTTCCAGGGTAGAAACTGGCACTCTGTTTCCATAAAGCTTATAGCCTAGGAAACCCTATGAGGCAGTTCTACTCTGTCACATGGGTTCACTATGAGTCAAAGTCGACTTGACGGCACCCAACAACAATAAAAACAAAGGCAGGGCTCACGTCATGGCTTACCACTGTACTTCTTTTTACTAAGTTATTAAGAATAGATATGTATACACATTAATTCTAAGAAAGTGTCTTTAACTGTTTTGCTTGAGAAACGGTCAGTGGATAAAAGTAGATACTCATGCTCAGCATGAACAGAAAACCTAAGTACAGATCTCCAGATAGACCAGATCCCTGAGAAATCTGAATCTGTTTCTATACAAAGTTAGATGACCCATATATCCAGTCCTGTATGTACATTCTAGCAACAAGATTTTGATTCTCTCTCTTTCTGTCTATCTCTGTCCCTGTCTCACATTCTGTGCCTCTATGCATGTTTCTCACAGACCAGACACATATAGGGTAGGTAGAAAATCAGAAGGCCTCATTAGTAAAAATTCAAAATAGTAAATTGAAGCCATTTCAGGTAAACTTCAACCTAGGACCATGATAAAGTCGGGTATAACACAATAATTTAATAACAGTGTTCCAAATTTATTTAAGTCACTTAGGTTTTATCGATGTGCTTTCATATTTGTATCTCATTGCTCTCTACAACATCAGGGTGAATTTGAAAGACCAGGAATGGACCTCCTCAACTCAAGGATAACAAGCTAAGACCCAGAGATAATATTTTCTATAAGTTTTAGAGGTTTTCAGAGGCTGAGCGAGGCTGAGAATCCAGGCTTCTTGAATCCAAATTGGACTCTGTGGCAGGTTCTGCCAATTATAGAACTGAAGAAAGACATTTTATGGAACTGAAGAAAGATATTTTAAAACAACTTCACATGCAATCTGTGATTAAAATGTGCAACTCAGAGACAGAGACTTAGGTTTATGTTTCTGCCTTATTTAGTCCCAACCCTACTGCTAACTAACTTATGTGACCCTAGACAGGTCACGGAAGTTTCTGGATTTCAGTTTCTGCATGTAAAAATGAGGGGTATACTTTGAGGAGAGGGCTTCTAAACAGTTCAATTTCCGATTCTTAAACCTGTAATTGTTGCTGTTAGTTGCCCTCAAGTTGATTCCGGCTCATGGTGACCCCACGTGTGCAAAGTAGAACAGCTCCATTGGGTTTTCAAGGCTGTGAATTTTTGGCATTGTTAATCAACTGGACTCAACTACAGAATCCTTACTCAGTATAGTTCTCAAGGCAGCAGCCACTAGTAAATCCAAGTTGGTATCCCACGTGTGACTCATTTGCCTTCCCTGGACTATAGCCTTGCTAGTCAAAGTGTGGTTCATGTGTCAGCTGCTTTGGCACCACCAGGAAGTTTGCTTGAAATGCAGAATCTCAAGCCCCACACCCCAGACTTATTGAATAAGAATCTGCACTTTAAAAAGATTTTCAGGCAACTCTTATTCGCGTTAATGATTAGAAGCATTGGGCTAGATGATCTATTAGACCCATTCAAGTTCTAGAAGTTGATGACTGTAGAATTATCCAAAAGTAAATGGAATTTCCCAAAAAAACCTTTGGTAGCTCTCCAAGTGTGCTTATCTGCCTTTTCATCCTCTATGCGGTAAGGGGTGGAGAAGTTAACTGGAAACATTTTTGTGTTCCCCTCTCAGAATGCTGACATAATCACAACAGTGGTATAGAGTAAACCCTCAGTGGGAGACTGAGCTGAAGAGGAAACTGCGAAATCCACCTTAGCCCGGGAACCCTAGGACAGCTGTGGTCTGATGGCTTCTGTGCATTTAGCCAATTACATGGTGAATTACTTCAGTGAGTATTTGTCAAATGTACCATCCACCCTCACTCCTCAACTCTCTTGTTAGGAGAACTGTGCTGAATCTGATACAGCCTTGCAAACATCTCCCCATTGCATTTTTAACACCAAATTACTCTCGGCTCTGAGATTTGCAGATGATGGTGAACATTGAAAGTTACTAAACTATACCAAATACAGGGCTGCATGTTGAGTTTCGAAATGAAGAAATTATGAATTTAGGAAGATGGAGAAGAACATCAAGCCTAGATGCCAATCTGACACTTTTTTAAAGAATAAAATCTCAAGTAGGCTCTGTGTCAAACACTGAAGGGGTTTTTCCTCACAAACAGATAACTTTTAGAGCTAGATCTCAGAGGTCATTAAGGCTAACCCCATTAGGATTTTAGAGTCAGACAGACCTAGGTTCAAATCCCAGGTTTACCACTTATTAGCTGTGAGACTTTTAGCATGTGATTTCTCTCTGTGCCTCAGCTTTTATCATTAATAAAATGAGGATTATAGGAGTACTAGCAATCTTCAAACTTCAGTATGCATCAAAATCATTTGGAGAATTTGCTAACATTTATACTCCTGGGCAAACAGAAATTGATTCAGCAAATCCAGAGATAGGGTTAGGAGCTCTGCATTTCATAGAGTATTGGCGTTTCTGATGATGTGGTCTGAGGATGACCCTCTGGAAAACACTATTATAAGGTGGTGGGTTTAAAGAGATAATGCAAGTAGAGCACTCAACCAGCTGCTGGCTTTAAATAAGCTCTTAGAAAATGTTAGGCTTTTAAAGATATTAGTAGTAGTTCAAATAAGGGAAGTGACTTTTAAATGTCAGACACTTTTAACAAGCCCTCCAGGGAATTTGAATGTATGATTACATTTGAGAACCATTGGGTGAACAGGGCATGGATGAATATTTGTGGATCATCTGTAGATCATCTAAGAGCAGATGTACTACTGTACCAGAATGGTTTCCTGTTTACTAACATTTCTCAGAATTGCTTGTTGGAACAACAACGTATTGTCAAGCCAAAGAATGAAAAGCAGTGCTGCACAAGGGGCAGGTTAGACGTGAGAACTGGGATACGGTCAATTGTTATTTAATTGCTGTGTGACCCAGGGCTATTCACTTCTTTTCTCTGGGTACTAGTTTCTTCATTTATAAAACTAGAGGTTCCTCTGTTATTTTATGGTAGACATACAGATCCTGGCTGGGCTGGACAACTCCCTCCTTTCTGAGGTGGAATGTACGCTTTACTCTATACAGCTTTTCCTGAACATGCATCTGAATGTAACGTCTCCCTCCTGCAAAACTCAGTAGCATGTGTTGTTTGTACCATGTACTATCCATGCTAATCATCTTGTGCCATTAAACAAGTAATATTACAGAAGAAACGGACTGTTCCCTCAGGATGAGACCAATGAAGCTACTGAATTTAGAAACAAAGCTTAGGAAATAGGAAAAGTGACAACTTTGCCCTCATAACCTCTTTCATGATAGACATCAGTTTCCTTGTTACTATTTATCAAATGCTTATTCCTTGCCAGCTCCTGTGTCAAATGCTTTCCATGTATTACTCATGCAATCGTTAAAGCCATCTTTTGAGGTTGGAACTGGAAGCTTCATTATAAAAAGGAGCAAAATGAGGCTCAGAGATCCTTCCCATGCTTACATAGCTAATAAGTGACATATTTGGGTCTTGAACCCAGGGCTGCCTCAACTCTAAAATCAAGTAGATTTGATTAAACTAGCATACTCAAATGCTAACTGAAGGTTGGAGCCTTGTGTCCACCCAGAAGCACCTTAGAGGAAAGGCCTGGTGATCCAATTCCAAAAAATCAGCCAATGAAAATCCTACAGATCACAGTTCTACTCTGACACACATGGGGTCGCCATTAGTTAGAATTGACTCAAGGGCAACTGGTTTGTTTCTTTGTTTTGGATTTTTTTTTTTTTTTTTGTTTAACCATTATGCTGTTCTTCAGGAGCAATAATTTGGTAAATCTTTGCTGAATGATCAACACATTTGTGTTGTTCCTTTCAAACCATGCTCCTTGTGAGGCAAGTTTAATGCTATCCTACAGCTGGCTACAAGGGGGAAAAAAAAAGAGTGTAGCTGAATGACTCCCATAAACGCAGCCTATGTCTTCGGCTTCATTCTCGACCACTGAGCTGAACAACCCCTGCTCCTAGACTTAGGAAACTTGAAATGCCCCTTAAATCATAAAGCACTAGTCTCACGTGAGGATGCAGGGTACTCTCTAGTTGGCAGCTGGGGTTAGCATTCTTGTTCTCCCATGACTCACAGCTATCCCTTTAGGGAGCCCTGGCAGGTACCCTGTGAAGCTGGCTATGTTGCCCTTGAAGCTGCTCCAGCTTCTAGAAATTTTCTGCAGCTGAAGCTAGCAGAAGTGTCAAGAGGCAAGGCAGTAGTTAGTTTATTGCTGAAGAAGATTTCAAAACTATGTCAGGGTCCATTTTTGTTACATATCTCTTGGTGCCCTTGCCAAAATTAAATAAGTATCAAACAATCCTGCAAACCTCTTCTCACCAGAGGGCATAAAATTTTCCGAATTTCTTTGGGAACACTAGGCTTGCTGGAGGTACTGTGCTTTTTATTTTTTACAAAATAATTTAATATTAATAGAAAGATAGTTAATAAAGATTTAATGCCAGGTGTTGATTCCCAAAGCTACCCATGGAAAACACAGTTTTCTTTCTTTCTTTTTTAAAAAGAAAACACTTCATAATCTTTCCAAATTTTCTCAATAAGAATTGCTTTCAGGATACTAGATAGACTACATTTCTTAGAATCTGAAGTATTATTAGCTATAAAATATAATATCAAAATCAACTGTAAAATACAACAAGCATTTATAAAGGAAAGAAACAAAATGTTCAGTGTATATGTAAGTCTCATACTTATTTCAGGAGGTTTAAAACGTGAATCTTTGTCTTAAAATTGAAAAATATTGCAAGTTGTTCCCTAAAGACTGGAGTCCCTGAGTGGTGCCAACAAACAGTTAATTTGCTAAGCTGAAAGCTTAAAAGCTTGAGTCCACCCCGAGGCACTTTGGAAGAAAGACCTGGCAATCTACTTCTGAAAAATCAGCCATTGAAAACACTGTGAAGCACAGTTCTATTCTGACAAACATGGAGCTGGCCATGAGTTGGAGTCAACTTGACTGCCTTTTTTTTTTTAAAGTAATCTAGTAACATGCTAGTGGTATATTAGTGGTGATTGTATTTCAATTTCTGGAATGGAACTGAGTACCAAAAGAGGAAGAGTATTTTCAAGTGCCTTGAAAATCTACAACGTTTTCATACAAACTTGTTCTGATGTTTATTAAAGTTTTGTTTAGTGGTGACCTGAGTATTATGTCACAACAAACGTATTTTCAAAATTTCACTCAACAGTTGTGATTCCCATTCTAATAAAACTCGATTGAAGGAAAACGTGTCAAAATTGAGTAAGTCATTGTCTTCTTGTGAGGCAGGTAATAACCCAGTTCACTGAATAAGGGACTCACAGAGAAACCGACTCTGGAATGGAAAAGAACATGCCGTAAGATTCAGGGGCTCATCAATGACTTGCTACGTGTCTGTGCCCATATTGTCATCTATAAAACGGGGACTATATCTACCCTTCATGTACCTGATGGTTATTGAGATAATTAAAAGAAGTGTCATAGGAAACATACTGAAAAAGTATAAATACTATACTAGGGCAAAATATTTTTCTAATCTAATGTACCTGATTGCTCAGTTATTTATTACTTTACTTTTCAAACTATTCAATATACTATGTAATTAACCAAATGTAAGAAGCATAATGTTTTAAAAGAGTCATTTTTAGGAAAGGATTTGGGTGCAAAATACTATTAGTTGTTGATAACTCAAGAAATTACATTATAATACTTTTCTACACAGATGTTTTCCCCCACTTTTTTCCAAAAGGAAACTTGATAAAGAAAATGGTCTTTAATTAACAATAACTTGCATTTTCTGTAAGTATATTCGTATTGAATTAATAACAAATGACTTGTATTAGAAATAAATGAAAGTAGGTTTAATTGAAATGAAGCTGTTCAAGTAACAATATTCAGGCAAGAAGACTTGGCAAAAGTTCTAGAAAGGTATGATTCTAAGATGATGAGATCTTCGAGACCACATCCTTCTTTACAGGAGAGGCTGACTTGTCTGATATTACATACATGGCTTGTTAAGTGTCAGAACTGAGGCTTTAATCCTGAGTCTCCTGTTGCCCAGTCTACTTCACAGAGTCAGAGAAATTTTGTTTTCATGGGGAACTGTATCTATAGGGAGCCACGAGCAGTGCTGCTATAGCTACACCCAAGCTTGGAAAATAAATTAGTGATCTCTTTGTCTAACTGTGCCACTGAAATCTTGAATATCTGGCGGCAACATCTACAAAGGGAAAGCTGGTCAGCCAGATGGGCTTGACCATTCCCAGGGAAGAACAGTTATTTTCAAGCCAGATGATGACTCCTCCTCCTTCTCCTCCTCTTCTTCTTTTGATAGCTTTAATCATTAGAAATACACATATATAAATACACATATACATATGTAGATAAATATATATGTATGTATGTGTGTATATATACACACATGCATATATATGTGCATATATACAGGGTAATTATCTTGATATATTCTGGTTAAGTGACATATAAAGTAAAAAAACAGGACTTGTGTTTGTGTGTGTGTGAGTGACTGTGTGTGTCTGTGCATGTGTGTGATAGAGAGAGAGAGAGAATGCATGTAAAAAAAGGATTTACTGGCAAGTCAAGTGAGGATATGTACACACACATACTTTCTTAAATGTTAAGGTAATATATACTCATTGTAACAGTCCAGGCACTACAGAAAAATAGAAGGACTCTTACAATCTTGTCCCACTCTGCAACTATAACCACTGAAAAAAACAGATTTATTTTAAAATAAATAATGCAAGTGTTACTGGTTTTAACTCTGAAAAAATATAAAGTTGAACATTATCTTGCACCAACATAAATAATTATTCAAGATGAATTAAATATAATACAGTAAAATATAAAACAATGAATTAAGTATTAAGAAAAAACAATAACAACAACAAAAATGTCTCAGGAAAATTTAGAAGATCAAATACTTAATCTAGAATTTCAACAACAATGTTATACATTCCAGAAAACCAAGAAATTACAAAAGTAGAAATAATTATACAATATAAAAATTAAAACTTGTAAATGGCACGGCAAAATGGTGCTCTAGGCAGAAGCACCACGCCGTCCCTCCACAGCAAAGATCCGAAAAACTAAGCTAAACAGAGAAAACAGCAATCCTGAAACCCTAAAACATCAAATGAAGAGATAAACAACTCAGCCAAGCACCAAATGGAGTGAGAAAACTGACAGAGAACGGAGAGTGAGGAGAGATTTACGCAAAGGTCCCCTATCAGCTAATGCAGCATGGATCTGCCATCTTGGACTCCTATCAGAGGCCAGCAAATAGGGTGTATGAGAAAGCAGCTTCAAAAAGCTTCCAGCAGGAGACAAAACAAACGGTAATTGGCGATATATGCTTTCCCATCCCCTACCCTTCTTCACCCCCACTCTGCCTCTGCTTCCCACGGCCACAGTCTTTTGGCCGGGAAGCACTGGCTGCTTGGATTCCACGTGCCTGCACTGCCCGGCACACTGAGTGACATTTGTTGGCTGCTGGTGTTGCTTTTCTCCACTTCTTTTGATTTCTTCCTTACCTCTCACCACCTCTCCCTCCTTTCACTTGAATACCTGGCTCCGTGCGCCATCCTTGCTTCTTCCTGAGGGGCTGCGGAGCTCCGTTCAAGTGTGGAACTGCTTCCTGGTCTGGGCTGCCATGCTGGTGGGATCCCAGGGCTTTTGTTTGTTTGTTTGTTTTGAATTGTTTGTTTCTTTTCTTTTCCTTTTCTCCAGTTGGGAGCCCGTTCTGGCAGGGAAGGGCTACATGGCTTGGGACCTACCCCTCAGCTTGCACAGACACGCAGAGGGATCCCTGAGAACACTTCTTTTTTGTGGTTTTTATTTTATTTTTTCTATTTTTGAGGGGCTTTTCTTGTTCTTTTTTTTTTTTAAATTTGTTTTGTTTTCTTTTCTCTCTTTTTCCCTTTTTTTCTTTCTTCATTACTCATTTTCTCGTCTCTCTATACCTTCCTTGTCTTCCTGTTCCCTGAATACCTGGTGCTGAATACCCCTATGCCTTCTACCCAGGCTGTACTGCAACAACTGGGAACAACTTCCCCAGAACTCATAGCTGCACTGGTGGGATCCCTGGGAGCTTTGCTGTTCTTTTCTCTTTCTAATTTTTATTTATTCATTCTTTCTTTTCTTTTTTTTTTCTTCTTCTCCCCCTTTTTGTTTTTCTCCATTTCATAGTCTCTCATCTCTCCACTCCAACAGCAAGCTCCCCTAACACTCTTTTTTGTTTGTTTGTATGTTTTTGGCTCCTTTTCCTCTCTCCTCTCTCCCATATCCATTTTAGCTCGACACATAACAATCTCCCCTCTCCATCCTGCCTACCTGCACCATGCACTTAACATCACACCACCAAGCAGCACAGGCACGGCCAACCAGAACCTGCCTGCACTGATTACCAATCCGCCCTAGTGGCTGTAGTAAGTGCCACAAACAACCCATCCCAGCAACTCCTTTTCAGCTAGACCTGCCCTGCTGTACCATATCTGAGCAACTGACCCTGCCAATTGCAGAAGGAGGCAAAAAGTATCATGCCCACAGACGAGCAAACAACAAGGAACACACAGCCCGCCTGCTCAGACATAGCCAAATTTAAAAAAAAAAAAAAAAATGACAAAACAAACAAATCTACAATCAATAAACGAGAAAAATAACTACTAAATGCCTCAAAGACAGCAGACAATAACAAAACATTTACAAAAACAGGACAGGATGGTTCCAGTAGTGTCCAAAATAAAACACCAGATGATCTTCCAGTGGAAGAAAAGGAACATTAGCTAACTGTTAGGGAATTCAAATCTCTAATACTCAGAATTATCCAACAGTTGAAGCAAAAAGCAGACAAAAATGAGGAAAAAATAGACAAATTCATGGAAAATACAGACAAAAAAATGGAAGAATTCAGGAAAATAATGCAGGAACAAAATGCCAAAATAAATTCACAACTAGAAATTATACAAAAACAACAATTAGAAATCCAAAAGTTAAATAACAAGATTTTAGAAATGGACAGTGTCATAGAAAGGCTGAGGAGAAGCTTTGAAACGGTGGAAGACAGGATCAGTGGAATTGAAGACAAACACTTGGACACAACTCTGTTTGAGGAAAACTGAGAAAAAAGAACAAAGAAAAATGAAGAGACCCTAAGAGTTATGTAGGATACAACCAAAAGCAAAAATTTATGAGTGATAAGAGTTCCAGAACAGGGTGAGAAAACAGAAAACACAGAGAGGATCATTGAAGAACTGCTGACAGAAAACTTCCCAATATCATGAAAGATGAAAAGCTGGCCAACCAAGAAGCTCAACGAACCCCATATAGGACAGACCCCAAAAGAAAATCATCAAGGCATATCATAATCACATTCGTCAAAACCAAAGACAAACAAAGAATCCTGAGAGATGGAAAAACTAATCATTAACTTTATATGGAAAGGGAAGAAGCCCTGAATAAGTAAAGCACTACTGAAGAAGAAGAATAAAGTTGGAGGACTCACACTGCCTGACCTCAGAAGCTACTATATGGCTACAGTAGTCAAAACAGCCTAGTACTGCTACAATGACAAATACATTAACCAATGGAACAGAATTGAGAACCCAGATGTAAATTGATCCACCTACAGTCACCTGATCTTCAACAAGGGCCCAAAGTCCATCAAATGGGGAAAAGACAGTCTTTTTAACAAATGGTGCTGGTAAAACTGGATAGTCTTCTGCAAAAAAATGAAACAGGACCCATACCTCACACTATATACAAAAACTAATTCAAAATGGCTTAAAGACCTAAATATAAAGCCAAAAACTATAAAGTTCATAGAAGAAAAAAAAAAAAGGACCAACGCTACAGGCCCTAATACACAGCATTAACAGGATACAAACCATAACCATCAACACACAAACCCTAGAAGATAAGCTAGATAACTGGGATCTTCTAAAAGTCAAACACCTATGGTCTTCAAAAGACTCCACCAAAGGAGTAAAAAGACAATCTACAGACTGGGAAAAAATTTTTGGACAGTACAAGTCAGACAAAGGTCTAATCTCCACAATCTACAAGAAAATCCAAGACCTCTACAACAAAAAGACAAATAATCCTATTAAAAAATGGGCAAAGAAAATGAACAGACACTTCACCAAAGAAGACATTCAAATGGCCAACAGACACATGAGGAAATTCTCCCTATCAGTAGCCATTAGAGAAATGCAAATTAATACCATAATAAGGTACCATCTCACCCCTGCATTCCTGGCAGGAATCAAAAACACTGGAAATAACAAATGTTGGAGGGGCTGCAGGGAGATTGGAACACTTACGCACTGCTGGTGGGAATGAAAAATGATACAACCATTTTGGAAAATGATATGGTGCTTCCTTAGAAAGCTAGAAATAGAAATATCATATGATCCAGCAATCCCACTCCTAGGAATATATCCTAGAGAAATAAGAGTCATCACTCAAATAGACATATGCACACCTATGCTCATGGCAACATTGTTCATAATAGCAAAAAGATGGAAACAACCTAGATGCCCATCAACAGATGAATGGATAAACAAACTATGATACATACATACAATGGAGTACTATGCAACGAGAAAGAACAATGATGAATCTGTGATGCGTCGCATAACATGGATGAAACTAGAGGTCATTATGCTGAGTCTATCACAAAAGGACAAATATTGTATGATACCTCTATTGTAAAAAGTCATGAAAAAGTTGACACACAAAAATTAACAATCTTTGTTGGTTACCATGGATGGGAGGGGTGGGGGGGGGAATACTAAATAGGCAATAGATAAGTGGCAACTTTGGTGAAGGGTGAGACAGTACACAATACTGGGGAAACCAGCACAAGTTGTGCAAGGAAAGATCACGGAAGCTCTACAGGCACATCCAAACTCCCGGAGGGACTGAATTGCTGGGTGGAGGGCTGTGAGGACCATGGTCTCGGTGAGCATCTAGCTCAATTGGTATAACACACTTTATAAAGACAATGTTCTACATTCTAAAAAGAAAAAAAAAAAAAACTTGTGAATGGCATGAATGAGAGCTTGGGAAAATGTCTCTAATGCACATACTGATATATGGCTAATATCTTTATTACACTTAGAATGCTTGAAATCAAAATGAAGAATCTTTAAGAAAAATGGGTAAGAATAAGAATAGATAATTCACAGGGAAACCAATTCAAACAGCACCAAAACATGAAAAGATGCTGATTATTTAGGAAATGTGAGAACAAAAAAGTAAAATAATAAGATTATACCCATTATAAACTGTTAAAAGCAGTCAATAATCACTACTGCTGAAGGGGGAAGTGAGGAAAAATATCTGTTGATATGTATTTGGTACGTATGTGAATTGGTAGGTCATTGTTTGGTAAGCACTGTGATAAAATTTATTACATTAAAAATGACATGCATCCAGGAATTCACCCTTGGGAAACTCTGCCATATGAATAAAAGAAATACATGAAGAAATATCTACTAAGATGTTTACATCATCATTTTTTATAGTGGAAAAAACTATCAGGCAACAATTTGAATGGCAATAATTATAACCAACACACACACACACACACACACAAACAAACCCACTGCTGTTGAGTTGATTCTGATTCATAGCGATCCTGTAAGACAGAGTAGCACTGCCCCATAGGGTTTCCAAGGAGTGGCTGGCAGGTTAGAACCACTGACCTTTTTGTCAAGAGCCAAATGCTTAACCACTGCACCACGTGGACTCCTGGCCATAACCACAAAAACAAAAAAAATCCAAACCAGTTGCCATTGAGTTGATTCCTACTCATAGCAACCCTATAGGACAGAGTAGAATTGCCCCATAGAGTTTCCAAGGAGCTGCTGGTGGATTTGAACTATCAAACTTTTGGTTAGCAGCTGGGCTCTTAACCACTGCGCCACCAGCGCTCCAACAGGGCTATTTAAATCAATTATAATATAGTCATATCATGAAAGATTATTACGTCATGTAAAATTATTTAGATTCGTACCAATTGATTGCAGAGATATTTATGATGTGGTCTGCAGAGAGAAGAGCAAGATGTTGAGAATATATGATCCAAATGAAAAATAAATAATAAAAAAGTTCATGTATGTATACAATTACATGAGTATTTTCGTAATTGGAGAAATTTATGTTAAGATATAGTCTAGTTTAGAGTTTGCAGGAGAGAAGGGGAAAGACAAGTGAGTTAAAAAATATGAAAAAGAAAATTATGATGTTAAAAATGGGTCCAAGATAAAACCAGCATATATGATTTGAGCCCATGTATGTGAAAATAAATGTGTGTGTACATACAGTCATAAATAGATGCAATAAATGTAACAAAAAAAGTGACTACAAAATATATTGGTGTTTTTCTCAGGAAAAGTGAGATTCAGGTGGTTTTTACTTTATTATTTTTTTAAGTATTATGTAAATGAACATGATAATGCATTTTAAAATGCAATCAGAAACAAGACAATTAAAATTATGTTGATAGTGGAAAAAAAGGCTTACCTGATAAGATAGGTAAGAGCGAAATAAAAATATGGAAATTAAACATTTTTACAAGGTCAAATATATTATAGATTCTTTTTCTGGATTCTGGATTCTCTGTCATGTTTATCTAATCCAAGTTTATTAAAATATTTCTCCATGATTTTTTCCTTCTTTGTGTATTTCTTCCTCTCTTTTTTATATTTATGTAGTTGCTCTACCTAGAATTTAATCTGGAGGCAGGAGTGGGTTGGAGAGACATGGTAACACATTTAAATATTCCAAACTGTGCATCCAGGTGTTCACTGCTGTACAGTGAATAACTCATATGTTCCCAACTATAAGAAATGGTACTTTCATTAAGAACTTAATTGTGTTATGTTTTGAGCTAATTTCTTTGCTTTTTATGTATTTCTTGGCCAGTGCTATACTGAATTAATTACTTTCATTTTATAATTTATATAAACTTCTGGTAGGGCTAGTCTTCGCTCATTATTTTTCAATTTCCTGGACTTCATATATATATTTGTTCTCTCAAATCAATTTTAGAATTATTTTGTCAAATTCCTAAAACAAACCATCAAAGAACAAAATCCAAGAAAAAGTCCATTGGTAATTCAAAGAGATTATACTGGACTCACAGAGTAATTCAAAAAGAACTAACCCATTTAAAAAGTTATCTTTTTTAAAATGCATAAAGTGTCTTTAATGTATTCAAGTTTTAGTTCATGTCTTTTTGTAGAGTTTTAATGTTTGCTTCTTAAGGTTCCTGCCCATTTCTTATATTTTTTTCATTTAAAACTTACTATTTTGAAAGGGCTTTTTTCTTTCCTCCCATTGTAATTTTCGTTATTGCTTAAATATTATTTATATAGAAAAGCTGTGTAAACTTCCTTAACTTCTCATATTGTTTCTAAATTTTTTTCTCATATAATTCCTTTGGCTTTTCATTGGATAAAATAATATTTTTCCTAAGAATGCAATTATGTCTCTTTCCTTTCCAACATTGTTTATTTTCTCTTATGAGTATTGGCTAATAATTTTTAGTAGTTAAATAATAGTAGTGATAAACATCCATTTTTTGTTCATGTTTTTACTGTTCTACCCTCAGACAAGAGGCAAGAGATGGAGCTTTGGTTAGATAGGTAGACACATAAAGAGAGAGACTCATGACAAGGAAATATTCCCCACTCATTGCTTCTGATATCTGAAGGAATTTTTAATCTATAACCAGGAATGGATGTTAAAATTTTATTAATATTCTTTTGGTATTTATTGAAAAGATGAAATTTTTTCTTGTTCAATCTGTTAATGTGGTAAACAACATTTTCCTCATAGTTTTGAAACACTATATAGTTATGTTGTGTTTTGCTTTCAATATTTTGTAGAGTCAACTTGATTTTTTATTTTATTTTTTTAGGTTTCCCCCCACGCCACTGCCCCATTGATTTTCATTAGTGAAGTGGAGCCATACTTTTTTTCATGGACTTTGAAAATAAATATGGTTTTTGCACCTTATTTATATTATGCTATACTCTAATCATTTCAGTGTTTTTTCTTCTTTCTGCTATGATCTGCAAGAGTTTAAAAAGAACACTGAAGCTAATTGCTTTTTAATTTTTGATAAGGATTTATTGTTGAAACAATCTAGGCCAGATGCTTTTTTCTTTGAGAGTTGTATTTTTCTGTTAGTTTTATTAGGTTTGTCTTTGGTAATTGGTCAGTTTATGTTTTCTATTTCTCCTAAGGTCAGTTTTGACAGTTTATATTTTCTAAGGATCTTATATGTTTTATCCACATTTTCTAATATCTTCGCATAGTTTCTTTTCATTTCCTCTTTTTATATGGCTAGTACGTCTTTTTTTTCAATCTCTAATGTTTCCATTTACTGTCTTCCTCTTTACTTCTTCAATAAGCTTCACCTTAATCAACTATTCATCTATTTTACTTTAAAATTTAAGACCTGTAATTTATTTGCTCATTATTTGCTTTTGGCTTTCTAACTTGTTAACTTATAATTTTCCTTGATTAATTACTTCCTTCTGTTTCCTTTAGACATTTTATTCCTCTTTTACTAACTTCTTGAATTGTACATTTAATTTACTTTTTAAAATTATCTGCTAGAAATGTGTTTGAAGCTGATTGTTCTACTGTTAAATATTTTAACCATATCACTTAGGATTCATTGCACAGTATTATACATTGTTATTTTCTAAATGTTCTTAAATTAAAATTTTATTGTATCTTCAACTGCAGAGTTGTATACAAGAGTTTTTGCAAATAATAACCTTTGTTAGATACACTATTTAGAGCCTCTCTGTTCTTATTTGTCTTTTTGACCTGTGATGGGCTGAGTCTCATCTGCCGTCAGCATGTTTCTACTATTTCTTCCTTTTATTTCCTAACACTTTAATTTATTTGAGTACTATTTCAATTTGAATTATACAAATGTATAAGGATTATATCTTTATTTTGGATCACAGTTTTTATCACTCTAAAAATATTTCTCAGTCTTAATATATTTTACATTGAATTCATCCTGATAACACTAATAACACTCAATCCTCAGTCTTCTTTGGATGTGAATTTGCCTCATTTGTTTTTGTCTGTGCCTTTACTTAGACTCTTTTCCAATAACTTTGCCTCAGAAGTAGGTACCTCTAATAAATAGTTTTAGTTGCTGATTCAGTCTGGTATTCTTTGGATAAGTGAGTGGATATACGCTCTTGTTAACAGGTAAGCTTGGTCTTAATTCTGTCATCTTACTTCCTGCTCTAATTTTGCTTTTAAGTTGTCCTTATCCCTATTTCTGACTTCAGCCTTAGCTACATACCCTGCATCTTTATTTTTCCCTTCTGCTTACTTAAGGCTTTTGTAAGGTATATTGTCAGGTTTTGATTCTTCTACCATACTGATCCTTTAAACTGTAGTGTGTACAACAAAGATCTAAGAGATAAAAAAGTAGATATCTAAGCTTTCTCCACTAAAGATTTTGATTTATAAAGTATGAATTGGAATCTACAGTTTAAGCAAGCATCCCAGGTGATTCTGATGGAGGCAGTTTGTGGTAGATTCTTATAGAAACACTGTTATCTAAGTTAATTTAAAACATATTCTTAATTTTCAATATCTTGATTCAAAAACATTAAAAATAAAAGAGTAAATACTGAGTCCTTGCTATGAATTAGCAACCAAACATGTCCTCCCTCCTCCACAATCCCCATGAATAATTTTGGTTTGCATTATAGAATTATTGTCCTGATTTATTATTTTTACACATTTATTTTAGTGTCTAGATTTTAAAAATAATTCAATTAAATTTTATTCTGTAACCTTAATTCTCAGAGTCACATAGCTTTGGCTCTACATGATATCTTTAGTTCTAAATACTAGCATACTGGCTTTTCCTATTTTAAAGGTCTTTATTTTTGACTTGAAGGAGCCCTGGTGACACAGTGGTTAATTAAGCACTAGGCTGCTAACCAAAAGGTCACCTGTTCAAATCTACCAGCACTCCGCTGGAGAAAATGTGGCAGTCTGCTTCCATAAAGATTTACAGCCTTGGAAACACTATGGGGTAGTTCTACTCTGTTCTATAGGGTCACTATGAGTGGGAATTGACTCAGTGGCAGGGGGTTTGGTTGGTTTGTTTGTTTTTGGTTTTATTTTGACTTATTCTTTACTTGGAACTAGATTATTTCATTAAATTATGATTATTTTTTTTTAAGTAAGGGCTCACAGAAGCTTTATTCTCTGAGAACTTGCATATTGAGGATAGAATTTCTTTCTTATGTCTTTCTATATCAATAATAATATTCTTGTTATACTTTCTCCCCTTCAGAAACTTGTAAAACATTTTTACATTGCCTCATGGAATTGAATAGTGATGGGAATTATTTTAAGGCCTATCATGCTTTTGGTTGTTGTTTTGGTTTTTAGTTTTTCACCTTCCTTATATTGTAGGTCACTCACTTTTTCTGATTGAAGTTTAGTAATTTTGGAAGAATAAGGTTAGGTGTTAATATGTTTGTATCCTTTTTCTCTTGTAACCCACTATATCCTTTTTGTCTACAGATTAATTTCACTCCAGGTATGCATAAACATATACTGCACAGCACAGTAGTTAAAAGTGCAGTCTCTGGAACAATACTCTCAGCTCAACTATTTATTAGTTGTGTGGCTTTATGTAAGCTAATTACCCTCATTGTGTCTCAGTTTGTCATTTGTAAAAGTATAATTACTGTAACATGGGCTAATAATGACCTATATGCCATAACATGTCTAAGCACATAGTAACCATTCAAGCAGTGTTTATTATTACTACCATTATTATAATCAGTTATCATCATTACTTTAAAGTATTTTTTCTAATCCAATTTTCTGCCTATCTATTATGTTCTCTCATTTTTATTTCTACATAGTTTTCCTCTGCATTTGGCATGATTTTTCACACTCTAAACTTTGTGTTGCTACCTTGACATCTTGCCATGTTGATTCACTTTCTCACCTACTATTTTAAATTCATTAGTCTCTATAAAGATCATTTTGTCTTCATTTTCTCCCTTTTAATCTCTTGTTTATCATTTCATCTTTGAGCTTTTGTTTCAATTCTTTGTGAGAAGAAAACTTTTGTTATGGGAAAGTTTAGTTGTTTTTTTTTTTTTTTAGGGTCATTATCTATCTATTGCATGCTGAGTTTCTCTCTCTTTTTACTATGGTAGAATTCCTGCAAAGTTGCCATGCTGTTTCTTTGTTTAGATGCTTCATCTTGCTGGAGACATTGTTATTGAGTCTTCCCATTTGCTCAAATATAACTTGGGTACATTTTTTCATTTTGCTTCAACTAATACTAGCCCTGTTGTGCATCTCTGTCCCGCTGCAGAGCCTCAGTCTGAGCTGGAGGTTGATTGTTTTTGTTTTGTTTGGTTTTGTTCTGTTTTGCTTTCCTATTGCTGTTTTGTAATCTATGGTTATTGGATTCAGAAGACAGGAACTATATGAGGGTTGAAAGATTCTCCTATATTTCCACTTTTCTAACACTTTTCACAGTTGGGCAAAGTTAGAGAATAGGTTTTTTTTTGGTCTCTTTGTCATTTTAATGGCTGATTGTATGTGTGTGTGTGTGTGTGTGTGCGTGCGTGCGTGTGTGTGTGTGTGTGTGTGTGTGTGTATGCGCATGAACAGTGCCAAGCTCTCATACAGTGCTACTAAGCCAAAAAAATCAAACCCACTGCCGTCCAGTCAATTCCAACTCATAGTGACCCTGTACGACAGAGTAGAACTGCCCTATAAGGTTTCCAAGGAGCAGCTGGCGGATCTAAACCTACAATCTTCTGGTTAGCAGCCTGAGCTCTTAGCCACTGTACCACCAGCGCTCCTAGTGCTGCTAGGTATGTAAATCACAGCAGAACTTTACTAAGGAATAACTAGGCTACGTGTAGCATCATTTTTAACGCACATAACTTTTGACCCAGCAATTCCACTATAAGAAATTTAACAAGAATCAATGGCGTGCCAACGTGTCTGCAATGGAATGCTTATTTTAGAGATGTTTATAATGGAAAAACACTTAGAAATAATGGAAACATCTACGAATAGGTGTTTAAATAAATTATGAAACACACTATTAGTACAATAATTTGAAGGTATTAGCAATGATGTAAATCTATGCTTCAAAGAAAAAAAAACAAACCTGTTGCCGTCGAGTCAATTCTGATTCATAGCAACCCTAGAAGACAGAGTAGAACTGCCCCATAGGGTGTCCAAGGAGCGACTGGTGGATTTGAACTGCCAGTCTTTTGGTTAGTAGCCATGTCGTTTAAACACTGTGCCACCAGGGCTCCCAAACCTGTTGCCATTGATTCTGATTCAAAGATATGAAAATGTAAATAAAAAGTAACACTGTATGTAATAGTAGAGTATGATTATTTATATATCAGTATGACAATACGTGAGAATAAAAGGTAATGTTAATAATGATTATATCTGGTTGTGAGAGATACAGATGATTTTCATTCTCCTTTCTACTTTTTTTTTTTTTTTACAATGATCATGAATTAGTTTTATAAACAGAAAAAAAGTAACAGGGTTTTCAAATAAAAGCTGAGAACAATACCCACTCCCTGCCACCATCTAATAGCAATTACTTATTGAGTGCCCTTTGCTTGGTACTGTACAAAGCTCTTAACATAATTATTTCATTTAGTCCTCTCAGTAGCTACACGAAGCAGAAATTAAGTGTTTTCGGTTTTCAGTTAAAGAACTTTAAGGGTAGAAAGGTTAAACTTGTCTAATGCCACACAGCTTATAAAAGGTAAAGCCTGACTGTGAACCCAGTTTCAGTCTGACTCTAAAAGCCACCATCTTCCCAGTGCACTCAAATGACTCTCAGGATTGTCGCATAGATCTCAATGCTGTCATAGGTTACAAGTGTAATAGAAAGCTCATTATTTGATCTTTTGAATACTAGTGTTAATTTCATGCTTTACGTATGCACTCAAAAGACAGAGGTCCTCAAAGGACAGAATAAAGAAACATTCACCAGAGAAAAGTGTAAAGCAGAAGACATTAAGGTTCTCGTTTCAAGGTAAATCATTGAACAGTCTCTTTAACATAATTGTTTATAAAACAGAGAAAGAGTTCTTGACAAATGATCACCCAAATCATGGGATCAGAGAGTATCACTAACTCTTTCAAGCCATTAACTAAACAGTTTAATGCACCAAAGACACAAATTTTCTTCAAAATATCGTCATGATCTAAGAATATTCCTGAATTTGCATGTGGATTTACCCAGTCAGTAACCAGTCATGTTGTGTGCTTTGATTTTCTTTTTGAAAAATACAACATTCTTCACCATTTTCCTCATAAAGCCAAACTCCACAGTCAAACATGTTTTATTCCAAATGATTGACATTCTACCCAGAATGCTACCCTATCAAACCAGTCTACTTCAATTTCAACAAGAGTAGCTAGAATAAAAACAAAAAAAGCAACAACATAAATGAGACAGCCTGGGAGCATAGACATAGGTGCTGGAATATTTAGAGGACTATGACTAAAACAGTGATTAACAAAGTTTCAAGCATCTCTTCACCTGGAATGTGTTTAAGAATAGTATTTATCAAACTCTGTCACTATGTACAACATAGAAAATACTGATGTTAAAAGGTAACTCGAATTTCAAACAAAGTAGCAATTTATAGGTTAACCATACTTACTCCCAACCCCAAAGGCAACAAGGAAGAATATGATACTTAGAATATACAATAACAAAAGGTCAGCCAGCATCAAGTCCTCATAGAAAAGATTTATAAGTATTCAATGTCATTCAGTGCCTCACCAATAAATAGAAATTAAAAACTGGGGTTGGACAAGTAGTGGATGATATGAAGAATGTGACAATTATTTTTACAATTATCTTCATCCAATTTGGAGAAAAATATGAGTGACAATTTGACTATTAAGAATTGCAAACACACGAGGATTCAGAAACTAAGTATTAGCCAAAATAGGCTTTCTTTGGAGTTCATTTAAGTTGGAAGTTTTGACAAGGCATAATCTCAATTATTGCTTCTCATCTGTTGTTATAATAGCACTAGGTCCACCAAGATAATACTTACTTGAAAAAAGTAAATGAAAACAAAGCAACAAGGACTTGATGCAAGTATAACATTCTTAGACAGAAATTAACAACCTGGAACAGAAAATACGGGTTCCTGAATTTTGAGCCAACCAATAGAAGAAATGTTTAATTCCCCATCTACTCAACTAACCAAAAGAAACACAACACTCATAACAGAACTAAGAAATTCCTAGAGTATAAAATGATGCTCTATCCTCTCATAACAAGCAAAAAGAAATATCAAAATACGATCCATTTGCCTTTTTACTGTAGCAGGACAATAATGCCTGAATGGAACACTGCAGCTTAGGTTCACCACAGTTATACTGAAAAAGCAAACTCGGGCAAACCCCAGGGTCTCATGAAAACATTTAACTTATTCTAAGCCTCTGTGGACATACGTCCACAGGTCATCTGCAAAGACCCCATACAATATTTTAAGTGGAAAGCTAAACAAAGTGGCTCCAACAGAAATACAAATAAATGGATTAAAAACTGGCTATCTAACCGTATAGAGAGAGAAATCGTAATTGGTAGTCCGTCTAGTTGGGGAGAGGTTTCCAGTAGGGTCCCACAAGGATCGATATTGGGTCCCATTTTGTTTAATATCTTTATAAAAAATCTGGAAGACAAAGTAGAGAATGTGCTAATTAAGTCGATTGATGCCACTAGATTAGGATTGGTGGTTAAAGTAAATTGGATATAGATAAATGCAACTGGTCTTTAGAAAGCATAAGAAAAGACCGATGCTAACAGAGAACAGGAATTCTAATTAGTATTTTTAGGTATTTTATTTAAAAAAAATCTAATTTCAAACACTGGAAGTAAATAGATTGAACTGATTTTAGTGGCTTTGCATTAAAAGATTAGGCACAATGGATAGGACAATACCGAGATTCATAATATCCATGAATGCAGAATAAAGAACATCTTTAAATGGAGATGTCTTTGGTGCAACTTTATTTGGAAACTGGTGGTGGTGGGTCCTTCTATACAATAATAACATTAGAGGCATTTAAGATATGTAAGAATCAAGATAGTGAAAAGGCAGGAATAACTAAATTCTTAAATATACATACAATTAGCGATAGAAAGAAAAACAATCAAGAAAAAAACATAAAGCTTAAAAGAAAGCTGGAAACTCAAAGGCATGAGCAAGAATAATGGGTGAAATAAATCAAAAGCAAATTCTATAAGGAAACACACACACACAAATAGAAGAATGCAAGGGGCAATAGGAAGGATTCTCCTAACACTGGGATGGAGATGATACACATTTTTTAACTACTCCAGAGAACACTTGGGAAAAATATTCAGTAGGTCTCCTGTTGGTTTGAAGTGTATTTTAAAAATCTTGGTATTCTATACTTTAATTGTAACAACTTAGAAAGTGACACTTGTTTTTAGCTAATGACTTAAGAGCTTGGCTCCTAACGAAAAGGTTGGCATTTCGAATCTACCAGCCGCTTGGGTTAATAGGACAGAGTAAAACTTCCCTGTAGGGTTTCTATAAACCTATTGCCGTTCAGTCAATTCTGACTCATACAGCGACCCTAGAAGATAGAGTAGAACTGCCCCATAGAGTTTCCAAGGAGCTCCTGGTAGATTCGAACTGCCAATCTTTTGATTAGCAGCCGTAGCTCTTAAACACTATGCCACTCTGTCCTATAGGGTCACTATAAGTGGAATCAACTCGGTGACAATGAGTTTTTTTGATTATGGGCAGGCAGATTTTTTTTTTTTCCAGATGAGGTGAACTGAGGTGAATATATGTGGATTACTGTGGAATCAAGGAGCCTTGGTGGTGCAGTTTGAACTCACCAGCTACATTCCCTGGGAGAAAGATGCAGCAATCTGCTATTATAAAGATATATAGCCTTGGAAACCATGTGGCTCTACTCTGTCCTATAGGGTGGCTATGAGTCAGAATCGACTTTACAATTTTTTGGGGGGTGGTGGTGGTAATGTGGAATCAGGGCTTTTAGTTTCATTATGTTTTTTTTACAGTGCAATGTACCCTGCCTGGATAAAGAAAACCCAGATTTAGCCTCAGAAATTTTGTTAACTTTGCTATACAACCTCGTATATTTCACCTTTTTTACAAGCCTTAGTTTCTGCTTCAGTTAAATTATGGGACAAGAATTGCTTTAAGAGCTATAAATTCCCTCCTTAAAATAAAAATTTATGGGAAATTAATACAGAAAAGAGATTAGAAAAATGTGAAAGTATGCTGTTGAAGCAACAATGGGCTCCCACTTGGACGAGCCTCCCATTGTCATCCCTTTCTGACCTCATGACAGAGCACAGTTTAAAAATCACTTTAGGTGATCTCACACACTGCTTCCATCTCTTGGAAACTGCCAAAGGGAAATGAAAAATTCAATCTGTCTCCTAGGAACTGATTTTTCCAGCGTAGCCAACAATACTTAGCTGATTATACATGCCCAGTCTTTGAAAAAAAAAAGACTTTAAAATTACAGTTGAAAAGAAGGGCCAATCTTGATAAGAAACAGAGTGGCATTATTGACGATGCTGACAAAAAAAAAAAGTTCAATCAGAAAACAATGTGACTCTCCTCTAACCTTTCATGCTGGGTTAAGAAAGAAATCACGAGAGTCTAGAATGTTAGATGGTCGCAGTCACCATTTTGTTTTAATCTAATCAAGATGGTGGTGGGTATTCTGGTCTAAGAAATAATTGATAAAGTTTGAAATATCTGGCTTGCTGTAGATTTGACAGCTAATACCTGTTGAAACATGATTTCTTTGCTCTGACTTTAAAACTTCTGATGTGAAATATTCCTCTCTAGATAAGCACTCTTTTCTAGGGATGGGATTGCATCTTACATGCTAAAGCATGTAAAACACACAAGCAAGCATCACAAATAGTTCTGGAAACTTTAACTTTTTTAAAGTAATAATGCCTCCAATTTGTAATGTTTTTCATTGTTTGTATCAATATTTACTACTTCAGGGCTTACCATGAATGGGGGACTATGCTACACTCTTTATACAATATCACTAATAATCTTCATAACAACTTTATGACAGAGGAATTAAGCCTATTTTACAGATGAGGAAACTGAAGTGCCAGAAAGGCTGAATCACTTCTTTACTGTCACACAGTTAAGTTTGAGGGTAAAATAAAGCCTAATTGACTCAAACATATTTGTTCAGAACCACTGCGCTAAATCATAACTCCTAATGTTTGGATTGTTACACATGCCGATCAAAGAAAATGAAGAAAACACTTTTGCTAAAGAGTTTCAAGAATAGGACAAGCATCTTATTTACTGGGGCCTAAGTTTTTTATGTTTGAAACCAGGGGAATGGACTAGAGCAGGGTTTCTCAACCTCAGCACTATTGACATTTTGGGCTACAATTATTTTGTTATGGATACAGGAAATTTAGTAGCATCCTTGATCTCTACCTGCTAGATGCCAGTAGTACCCCCTCCTCAGTTTTGACAACAAGTATGTCTCTAGACATTGCCAAATGTTCCCTGGGGGCAAAATTGCCCCTGTTTTGAAAACTACTGAGCTAGTAGAGTTCTAGGTATCTTCTTTCATCTCTCACATTCTATGATTTGATTTGTGGGTCCAACTTCAGCCAAGAGGATGGGTTTTTCACCACTATGGGCTACCTTCCCAGTGAACCTTTCTCTACATTTACTTCAGCCCATTGAGTTTAGAACTATCTGAAGCTCTCCAGGTTCAGTTGGCTATAAAACCTCCACTACTCTGAGTCTTAAATTTATCATCTAAATGCAAATTGGTATGAAAAATAAGGTAGATGGAAGTGAAAAAGAGATCAGATGTTGTCTTACTAAGTTAGCCTTGCATTAGGCAGTTGATTTAGACTCATTTCAAACTGCAGTCCTATGAGACAGTTTTATTTATTTATTCATTTTCTCTTCTTAACTAAGGGTACTATATAAGGAAAAACATAACATGAGTTTAAAATGCACTATTCATTTGACAACCTGAGAGAGCAATAATGGTAGGTTGGAATCTATTGACAGATTCCAAAAAGTGCAACCTTGGGCATCGGAGAGAAATGGACAATTTCCAAGACCTCATGGTTTATTGGCTTTCAACAGCCATCCCGACAATTTGAATTATTACAAATATCATATCTTGAGAAAGAAGTGCCTTTGATTAGAGAATAGTCCAAAATGTAACACCACAAAAAGAACCCAAAAAAAAACCCTGTTGCTGTTGAGTCGATTCCAACTCATGGCTCATGTATTATAGAGGAGAACTGCTCCATAAAGCTTTCTTGACTGTCATCTTTAGGGAAGAAGATTGCCAGGCCTTTCTTCTGCAGCACTGGTGGGTGGGTTCAAACTGCCAACCTTTAGGTTAGCAGTCAAGTACAAACTATTTGTGACACCCGGGGACCTTGATTAGAAAATATTCTGAAATCTAATACCAGATCTATGGATGTATGGAAAATATTAATGAGTTGGAAGCTGCCATAGAGTTTTCTCTAAATAAAACATAGTGACAGAGGATATTCATGGTGCATTATCCTTGAAATTAAATTGAAGTTAGAAATATTAACATTTTAATGAAATATTCAATTAATCTTATGGTTAATAGCTGCAGATGGTTTAAAAGTAGCACTGTTTTCTTAGTTCCCTCACTATGAACTACTTACCAAATGCAACATTACACGTTACTTTATAAACATTATTTAATAGAGTAGCTAATAAAACAAGATTTTTTTTTGTTTATTTTTGATGGTCTATGTGAATTTGACTACATGAAAATACATATATAAATATGTATATGCAGAAAGTTCGAAAATGGGCATGTCCTCTCTTGGAGGAAAAGAGGGCCCATTGAGATTGTGTTCAAAGGCTCAAAGCAATGGCTCTTAGCCCTGGCTTCAGATTAAAATAATCTGGGGAAAAATGTGGAACGGAATTTCAAATTCTCAGGAAATCTAGACTTTCTGGAGTCACTGAGGCTGGATGAACCCCTGAAACTATTGCCCTGAGATAATCTTTAAACCTTAAACCATAAACCAAAAATATCTCCTGAGGACTTTTTTAAATCAAATAATAGTCTGGCATTAAAGAATGTCTGCCTTAAACACCATGCTCTTTCAAAGAACTATCTATATGGGATCAAGCTGACAACATCAACTTGAAAGGTTAGATAGGAAACTTGGGAGACAGTGAGTTTATGTTAATGAGGGAAGAACAATTTGGAAAAGGAGAGTGGGAATGGTTTCACAAGTTGCACAACTTGAGTGTAATCAATGTCACTGAACTGTTCATTAGAAATTGTTGAATTGGTGTATGTTTTGCTGTGTATATTTTCAACAATAAAAAAATAATCTGGATAAACTTAAAAAAAGTTATGATGTCCAGGCATATGTCAGGACAATTAAATCAGGATTTTTCACAAGGGACTTATGCTTTAGTAGTTTTTAATGATCTCCAGATCATTCCAGTTGGCACCCCAGTTGAGAACTATTGCCTTAAAGACTCAACAACATTTATACTATATGGGACTTGTTCTTTGACTATTCCTAGGTTAAGCTATTTAGTGACCTGGTACAGTCAAGCACTTCATTGATTTTAAGTGGTACAGGTGCAAGATATTAAGTAATGTGTTACTTAAGGAGAAAATTATTCCTCTTTTTTTTTCTCCTTCACTTTTCTTTCTGTCCTTCTCATTACTCCAAGAAGAAAGTCTCAGTTTGTTGCTGTCAAGTCTTTAACATCTCACTAATATATTTTTATTAAAGAAAAGGTAGACCTCAGGCCAAGAACCTTCATAGGGCAATAGTGTAACCTAGAATTAAATAACACCATTTTATTTTTCCTTATTTATATTTATAGTAATCTTCCAGAATTTTGGAAAGTGAGACTGGTTGGAGTTGATAGAAAATCTCCTTTTTAAATAAAGTAAGTAAATGTAAAGAAATATAAATAATGATACACATTATACTACCATATGGAAAAATCATGAAGGTGGTTGTGAGGTGACTAAGGATTGGACAACACTACTGTTAATGGTGAAGAATATTGAATATAGCATGGACTGCCAGAACAACAAACATACCATCTTAGAAGGGAGGATGGCGAGGCTTTGTCTCATGTATTTTGGACATGTTATCAGGAGGGACCAGTCCCTGGAGAAGGACATCATGCTTGGTAAAGTAGAGGGTCAGCAACAAAAAGGAAGACCCTCAATGAGATGGATTAACACAGCGGCTGCAACAATGCCCTCAAACATAGCAACGATTGTGAGGATGGCACAGGACCGGGCAGTGTTTCGTTCTGTTGTACATAGGGTCGCTATGTGTCAGAACCAACTAGACAGCACCTAACAACAACAACACAGCTGTTAATGGGAAGGGCATCAAAATGTTGGGTCAGAAACTTGGATCCCGATTCTGCTTCTGACACTAATTATGCGTGTGATTTGGGGAAAATTACTCATTTTCTTTTCTGGGCCTCAGTCTCTACATTTGTTAAACAAGGCCTTTAACCTCTTTTGCTAGCATTCTTCTATGAATTAAGAAGAAAGGAGGGCTTGCCCTCTGAATTTACCTTATTGACATCTAGGCGCATCTTCTCATTGTTGGCACTGGCAGCCTTCTCAGCTGCTTTCTTTTGGCGTTGTGGTCCCCTTCCAAAGAAGATGTAGTTAACCAGAGCATATTCCAGAAGGGCCATGAAAACAAAGACAAAGCACCCCATCAGGTACATGTCAATGGCCTTCACATAGGGGATTTTAGGGAGGGTTTCCCGGAGATGGGTGTTGATCGTGGTCATTGTCAGGACAGTTGTGATTCCTGAAAAAAAATAAGAGTTAAAGTAATAATGTTCCCGTTTCTTGATAATTGTTAACCACCCCCCTACACTGGGGGAAAAAAACCCCAAAAAAACCTGTTGCCATCAATTCGATTCCGACTCATAGCAACCCTCTAGGATAGAGTAGAACTGCCCCATAGGTTTTCCAAGAAGTGGATGGTGGATTCGAACTGGTCACCTTTTGATTAGCAGCTGAGCTGTTAACCACTGCACCGCCAGGGCTCCTCATAACTGCTAGAAAGGTAAATTGTATTAATTCACGGAGCCTATTACATACTGAGCACATAATATGCCTTGGAAATATGCATAAATCCTTAATTTACTGTCAACATTAGTCATATGAGGATTCTTTCTTTAATTATATTTATATATCCAGTGGGGGTTTGAAATGTGAATTAAAAGGTGTGATAGACATGTATGTAGGGTGAGAGTTGAGAATATGGAGGAGTTCAGCCTCGTGGTGTATTAGGGAAGTCAATGAGGGAATGGACACTTCTGATCTGAGTCCTGAAGAATGACTGGGAGTTAATCAGGCAACCAGGGCCTGGAAGACAAAAGTGCTGGTAGAGCTGAGGACATTGCTGGAGAGAACTTTTTATGTAAAGGCTGGCTATGAGGGGTGAGAGTACACAGTTCATTAAAGAAATCTTAAGAAAGTCAGTATGAGTACATGATAGGACATGAAGGAAGAAGGGTGAGGAGCACTGGAGACTTAAGTATGGGCTGCATCATACAGAGTAATATATAAGGAGCCAAAGAGGGAGGCTGGACTTAAATTTAAGGCAATGTTGAGTCACTGACCAGTTCCAAGCAGGAAGGTATGTGGTCAAATTTGGAACAATCACTGGTAGCAGTGTGGAGGATGGGGGAGAAGTATACAGGTTTTCAGAATAATCCAAGTGAGGAGGAGGAAGAAAACTCAAATAACAGCAATACTCATGACATGGAAGAACTACTGTAAACATTTGGAATTCTGGTGGAAGGTAACAGAGCAGCCTTCATGAGTCTGGATTGAGCAACTAGGCATCTAATGCTGAAATAGGTAATACAGGAGTTAGATAATACACATTTTTGATGGGAAATGCCACACTGTGTCAGCCTGTAATTATTCGTCTAGCTGAGTGAGCATTCCCAGGAGTGGGAAGCAGTTTCTCTCAAAGCTGTAACTGCAGGGGCAGACAGAGATATGCTGAACAAAAGCATTGGAAGTCAAGAGTCCTGTGCATGATGAGGTCCAGCTCTGAAGCAAAATAGTGATGTGAAAACAGATAAAGCTCAGAGGTCAGAAAGATCATACAGATGAAAAGTTGTAGAGTCACATTTGAACTGGGATCAGTGTGACTCACAATCCTGTGTTCTTAAACACAACCCAATGCCAAACCTCAGAAGTTGTTTCCTTTCTATGATATTCTGGGATATAGTTTTCTGATTAAATTTTACCACTCAGACAAAAGCATAATTTTTGTTTTGCTTTGATATATGCTCATGAGATAGCTATAGAAGAAATACATTTGAACATTTGATTCCAAGCGTAGTCAGAAAAACCCAGGTCTTGGTTTAGATCAAGGCATCTTACAGTTCTTATATCTTCCATATGATATTGGTTATTTTGGAAGACTTTCCTATTTTATTTTTCTCTTGATTATTTCAACTACAGATTATCCTGCACCACGTGTATATAACAAAAGTGACAGTGATGATTTTACTATTCATCTAAATCCCATCTTAAGGTATCGCTGAACCTAGTAATAAATTGTTCACATAAAAAAGACATTTACATAAAATAGAGAATACAAAAACAATAGAAAGAATCAACAAAACCAAAAGTCGGTTCTTTGAAACGATCAACAAAATCGACAAACCACTAGCCAGACGGACAAAAGAAAAACAGGAGAAGACGCAGATAACCCACATAAGAAGTGAAATGGGGGACATTACAACAGACCCAACTGAAATAAAAAGGATTATAACGAATATTATGAAAAACTATACTCCAACAAATTTGAAAACCTAGAGGAAATGGATTCATTTCCAGAAACACACTACCTACCCAAACTATCACAAAATGATGTTGAAAATCTGAACAGACCCATAACAAGAGAAGACTTTGAAAAGGTAATAAAAAAAGATATGTCTACAATTTTTCTTTTAAAAAAATCAATAATTTATTGTCTCTATAAAACAAACAAACAAAACAAAAACAAACCGTGCCATTGAGTCTATTCTGACTTTTAGAGATAGAGACCCTATAGGACAGAGTAGAACTGCCCCATAGGGTTTCCAAGGAGTTGCTGGTGGATTTAAACTGCTGACCTTTAGGTTAGCAGCCGAGTGCTTAACCACTGAGCAACCAGGGCCCCATTATTTCTATGATAAACATAAAATAGACAACAGATTTTGACTTTGGAAAAGTGAGACATTTAGCAACTTTCACTGATTTATTTATTTAGCAAATATTTGCTGAGCACCATTCACTGTGCAAGATACCAGGGAAAAAATGGAAGCAGAATCTGACATGGGCCCTTCCCTGATAGATCTTTCAGTTATCGTGGGGAAAAATGGCAGTGTTCAGATAACCACATAAATATAGACTGTAACTGTGGATGTTCTACAAAGGGGAGATTTATGGTACTGTAAGAGTACATATTACAGGAGACTTGACTGAGTCCAAGAAGTCATTACTTTTTCTCCCTTCCACCCTTGAACCACCACAATCTTATTTCAACAGCAACCAAAGTGATGTTGCTAAAACTGGAATCAAATCATGTCACTTCGTTGTTCAATGGCTCTCTATTTCACTCAGAATGAAAGCTAAGTTCCAAGGCCTATGGTTGCCTCTCCTAAATATTATTTTTACCACCTCCCCCTGCACTCACTGGCCTCTTTGCTGACATGCCTGGCACGCTCCCACCTCAGGCCTTTGCAGCAGCCTGAACTATCCTCACCCAGGTATCTATGTGAGTTGCTCCCTCATTCAAGTCTTTGTTCCAGTGACCACTTCTGAATGAGCTCTACTCTGGGTATTCTAAACTGGATCCCCTGGCAAGCCCAATCCTCCTTACCTTGCTTCATTTCCTGCTATAGACTTAACATATTATGTAATTTGCATAACTATTATGTAAATTTATTGTCTAACTTCTACCAAGACAAAAGCTCCAAAAGGGCACTGCTGTATATCCAGTGCCCAGTATATCTGACACATGGTCAGTATTCAACAATTATTTATGAATGAATAAATGAATGGCCTATCTGAGAAAGTAATGATTGCGTTGAGATCTCATGGCGGAAGAGTTAAGAATACAATGTTTTAAAGGGAATGGTCATAACTCAAAACAGTAAAGATTTTATAAAAGGTCATAGATTTACTGTATCTGGAGCTAATAACATAAAAATGTTCAATCAATAGAATTTATTCTCTTCTTTCATTCTTCTCTTCTGGTTTTATAACAGAAAATCAGGCATAAGATAAGTGGTACCATGGGCACTTCCCCAACAGGCTTACTTTGTTGTCTCCTGCCCTCTGCTATGCTACTCGAAGATGTTAATAAGACTTCAGAATTCTTCTGCTTATCCATTAGCTACACACCACATTTCCTTGTTTCTTGCTCAGAAAAAAAATAAAAAGATGTCAGGAGCTCTTCTCAGGTAAAGAACAGATAAAAACTGAACTATTATACAAGCAATATTGCATGAACTATGCTTCAATGTAAATATCAAACTGATTTGACTAATTTCATTACCAACAGCTATACGGTTAACTAATTTGGACATGAAAGAGTTTTAATTCATGTTTAATTGATTTAAGGCTGAATCAGATCACCAGAAGTCTCACAGCCAAAAGCCTTGTAATGTGTGTGGCCTGGTCTTGTCTTGCATCACAAATTTCAGGGGTAAGGAAAACACACAGACACATGGGCTCACACATGGGCAAATTCTGTAAGCAGTTGGAAAATGGCCTACCTAACGCCACTCTCGCAGCTGAAGCATCATAATTAATCCAGAAGGAGACCCAGGAGAGAATGGTGATCAGGATGGAAGGCATGTATGTTTGCAGGATAAAGTAACCGATGTTTCTCTTAAGCTTAAAGCTGAGAGACAACCTGGGATAGGAACCTAGAAAGACAGTTTTAGAACATCATCATTATCAATCAATATTTATAAGATATCTTCCTTTAAACAATCTCCAACAGTTTATCTTCCCTAAATTAAATTTTAGCTTTTGGTGAAAGGTACTTCCCTTTCTTCTGCAAAAGTAGTTTGAGAGCACTGGGTTTCTCATTATCAGGATGCTCAGCATTGAATATATCCTGTGCTCATCAATAATCAAAAGAACCTCAGTTCTTAGCTACCCAGCATCATATAACTGGATTAAAGATGGATATTCTCTGCAATTGTGGATAACAAGACCCTTTGGGACAGTCTCTTTCTTCACCCCCTTGATTGTTTTCCTCAGTGAGGTCATCTCGAAAGTTTTGCTGTATACAGAATAAGGCTGCCTTCTTACATCATAATAAAAGAAAACGCTTCACAAGCCACAGGATGCATTTTAAATACAGAATCAATGCCAAGACTTAAGGTGGTACAAGAATCCCCTGGAATTTTGTGTAGGTTTTTGTGTGTATGGGTTTTTAAAATAATTTCATCACTTTAATCAGAGTTCCAAAGGGATCTCTAACCCACTAAAAGGTGGAGAATCCCTGTTCTTGAACAATATTTGTGGGAGATGTAACAAACAAATCAGCTTCTTTACGGCTAGGTTCTTTGGTTGTGGGGATCTGGGGAATTAGCAGGGAGAAGACATTCTCACTAATTAAAAGGAAGCCTTGTTTAGCCATGTTGGACCAAACCAAGTGTCTTTATGTTAAAGTAACAATATTTTAAGTAGGAACTCTTTTCAATAGGGTCTTTGGGCTTTGGAAGACCTTGAACTTTGGAAAAAAAAATTTTGTTGTTATTTTCTTTAAAGCTACTTCTTTAGAGGCTACTTCAGATTCTTATTACATCACACAGCTCTTGCTTCACATAGTATGCAAGAACACAAACTGGTTGAATCCTTTGCAGGAGGGCAATTCAAAATCTACAGATACAGTATTAGCTATTTCTGTGCCTGGGGATTTATTTCAATAAGAAAAACACAAAGAAGCCTATTTCTGTAGGCTTATTATCTTTTTTCTTAAATAAATGTTTAGTAAATGATAACTTTCTGGGCTTTTTTGTTAAGAAAAATATATAAAAATTGTGCTGATGAAACCAAGTCTGACAATCCAAAGTCTCAGTACTGAAATAGTAAAGACGGTGAAGGCATCAGAATAATATTAAGATCTAGAAGGGGTTTTAGTTCCAAAACAGAAGGTAAGACTTCTTAAAGAAATCCTTACCCTTAGAGGAGAATGCAAAATCCCACCACCAGACCATTTTTAGATAATTCCTTCATGATCAGACTTCAGCGGACTACCAGTTGACTATCTCTAGTATGTTTCAGAGGATTATGATCAATTCCGTGGAATGCACAAAGTTGGGGGAACCAGGATTCCAGCTATTTCTGACACCTTCAATCTCTGCCTTTCTGACTCCAGAATTTACCTTTTTCTGACCTCAAAGAAAGTCCAAACACCTGGCAAGCTGAGAGAAGTGAACTGGAACAGAAGGTGTCACATTCACCCCTCCCTACGAGAAAGCTTCCAGCCAGGCCCTCTGATTCAAGTCTTCATTTCTCTTTCTGTATTCTGTCTCTAACAATTAGTCCACTCTCTGCCAAATGAGAGACACATAGCTGACCTAGCAGCTTTGCTGTGGTTGTCTTCTGGAAAATAATTGGATGGGTTCAGAACTGGGGCTGCAGGCTTGATGGGAAATTGAGGGGTTTTGGCAGACCTAAGTCATCTAGAGTCCCGTTATTCCCTGGTACCCAGGGAAGTAACCTCTCTTGACAAAATACAATGAAGACCCTTTTCCCTTAACCCTCCTCCCTGATACAAACCTGTGGAAAAAACAACCTTCTTGGTGATAAGTTTGTAATCTACGATAGAGAACTGTGGAAGTTCAATCTTTGTGACTCCTGTTACTGCATTATCATCCCCACGCCAGTAAAACTCAATGTCATCAGTTGTATATCCATCTGTAAAATAAAACATATACAAAAACACACCGATAGACAAAACAAACAAAACAGAAAGAATTCTTATTTAGAAGATGAATGCTATAAATAATAAAAGCTGCAGCTTACTGACAGACTATTATGTGTTAGATACTATGCTAAGTACTTGAAGTATATTGCTGCATCTACTCCTCACAACAAATCTATGCGGGAAGTATTATTAGGTCCACATAAAGCAACTAAGGCTTAATGAGATTAACATCTTGCATCAAGTCTCAAAACTACAAGGAAACATATTTGGGAGTTGGAACTAGGTTTATCTGATTATGAATCTTATTCTCTTAAGCATCACATAACCCTGGACTGTACTCTAAGAGAAAAGAAGAGAAAAATCTTTCACATTAACAGCACTGCACTGAAAGTTATAAAACTTCTCCCAAATATAAAATATCTGAATTATATGTTTGGGTTTCAAGTCAAAAAAGAAGTGATTATAAAAAACCACAGTTATCAATTTTTTTATATTCATATACGTGATTTTGCAGAATACCTAATTAAAAATATATACAATTCAACAATATAATTCCAATAGCTTCTTAGGTAGTAAGTATAAATGTATAGCATGCAATGTAAATGCATAGTGCCTTTAGGAGACATGATTCCATTCATTCAGCAATTATTTATTGAGCACCTATTATGCTTATCAGTGCACAGTAGCTGAGGATGGGATTCTGAATAACAAAGACAATTTCTCTATTGTAATGACACTTTCAATCCATGGGGCAGAGCAGAACTTTAACAAATAGCCACATACATACTCTTAACTAGTAAGCACGTATATAATTGCAGTGAATAAGCATACAATGGATTGCAAACAGTGCCATAAAAGGGAGCATGCATTGAAATCCAGTGTATATTAATAATATTTTACAAACTCACCACCCCACAAAATAATAAAAAAATATACATTACATATGTGTATCACATTTATCTCTTCAAAGAACTTTTGCCTCTGGATAGTTGAATCTTTCCAAACCCAGGAGGCAGACAGAACAGATATTGCTTCCCCAATTTAAAATCAACAAACCAAATAAAAAGATTGCCTAGTCTCTTTGACATGTAACTAGTTAGTGTGACACCAAGGACTAGAATGCCAATCCTTTGACTTTAGCCCCAGATTGTTTTCAATAAACTACATTTCCTCCAAAGAAAGGGAGTGAAATCTCCAAAAAAGATGGAAACAAATGATTTTCTCAAAGGAGGATTCCCTCAGTTTGGAAATCCACATTAACCATAGCACAGCTCAGATAATGATTTAACTTTTCTAGAACGCTACAGCCCTGTTTATTCATAAGACAAGAGCAGACATCTTTCTCTGATGCAGAAATACAGTTTTTTGGCAAAGTGATTGAACACTTGACCATCTGGTAACATATCTATAGGCTTTGGGTGATAGCTAATGATTTTAAAAAGGCTTGTTTACTTGCTAACACCATAAGCTATACTGGAATAAAAATTATGGAGATTTAATTGACTATATATCATTTTAATAGTATGATCTAATTTAGATTTCATTGTTTTGGCATAACGAGTCTTGCCTCACATAAAGCTTTGATTTAAAGTAAATTTTAGGTATTAAGGGAATGGCACAGAAAGAAAATTCTCAGAAAAGAGCTCCTCACCACCATTAATATTCTCTAATTCTAATAAGTGAGGTGTCTCAAAGGATAACTGTACTTCTTTCATGGTTTCAGCTTTTTTCACGGCCACGGGAACCCTCAGTCCAGGACTTCATCTCAAATGTAATTTCACTTCTTACTGGTTCTTTATACATACCTTTTGTTTATGAAATAGTTTAGAGGCAATAACAATTCTACCTTTGAAATGCATTGCAAAACTGAATTTGTGGTATATAAATATGAACCAATTGTATTTAAGAAACAAGAAGGTTATTGCTTTACAGGAAAGCCGTTTTAACACAGATTCTCCTTGGCTTTTCCAAGATTCAAAATAATATGTAGTTTATTCTAAAATAACAGCTACTATTTGAGTTAGTCAACATTATGCAGTTATGATGTATTATGTGCTAGACACTTTTTAGGCAGATCCCTTTATATAGAAAATTAAAGCCTTAGAACCCAGGACCCTAATGTCCCTGGGTAGTACAAATGGTTTGTACTTGGCTGGAAACTGAAAGGTTGGCAGATACAACCCAGCCAGTGGCACTGTGAAAGATTAGGCCTGGCGATCTGCTTCCATAAAGATTGCAGTCAAGAAAACTCTATGGAGCAGTTCTACTCTATAACACAGGGAGTCACTATAAGTCAGAATCGACTCAAGGACACAAGACAACAAGAATCCATTAGAGATTTTTTATTCAGCAAGTTAGGGATAGGGTTTGGGGATCTGGATATTTTTAATAAGCATCCCAGATAATTCTATTGTAGGTAGAATAGAATTAAGAACCATTTGCCTAACAGATAAAGGAGAAGAAGATGATGATGATGATAGTAATTGAAATAACTGTAGTTATTTATTGAGTGCTGTCATTGATTTCACTAGGAACTCTACTAAGCAGTTCTGTTTCATTATCTCATTTAATCCTCACAATGATCATTTTATAGATGAGCAGTTTTTATATATATTATGTTAAATATTGAGCACTTTTGCTGAAAGTTAATTATTTCTATCTTCGTTTCATGGTTGAGAAATTAAATAACTTGCTAAAGATCACACATCTTGTAAGTGGTTGAGTAAAGAATTGATGTCATGTCTATGTTACAGAACCCAAAGCCAGCTTTTTTTCTGCTGCACCCTACCCCTTTGTTATTGATGAGTGTGTTTCTGCTCCTCCAGCTTCCTTTCTTATTTTTCTTGCTCAGTATTTACCATCTTTTGTTCATCACTACAGATCTTATAACAGAAGCTCTCTGCAGGCAGTGGCATGTGAATATCTATGGTATTTCAATAAGATTGTGTAGAAGATTCCTAACAGTTGTTTAGTAGACAGAAACATAATTTTTAAAATATGTTTCCACTCTTTTATTTTTAAGCAATTTTCAAAAATTGTGATGGATATGTATAATATAACAAAACATTTATCATTTCAACATTCCTCACATGTACAATTAAGTGACATTAATCATGTTTATCATGTTGTTCAACCATCATCATTATCCATTTCCATACTTTTTCATCACCCTTAACAGAGGCTCAACGATGTCTCTTAATCAAAGAGTCCCCCTTTTCCCCTCTCTCCTGCTTGCCCCTGGTAACTGCTTACACTATATTTCCTGTAAGTGGGATCATACACAATATTTATCCATTTGTGACTGACTTATTCATCAAGTTTTTAAGTTTCATTCAAGTTGTAGTGTGTATCAAGGCTTCATTTCTCCTTATGGATGAGTAATATGCCATTGTATGTATGTACCAGATTATATTTATCTATTCATTTGTTGATGGACATTTAGGTTGTATCCACCTTTTGACTACTGTGAACACTGCTGCAATGAACATTGGTGTACAAGTGTTTGTTTGCCTTCCTAAGCAGAAACATTATTAAGAACTACTTTAATCAAAATGCCAGATATTTGACACAGTGCTTGTTAGGCATTACTTGACAAGAGTATGGGCACTTGGTAAATATTGTTGAATTAATAAGTATTTAATACACATGTGGATTTGGACTGATGGTTGCTTATCCAGATGCTTGGCACTGTGAAGGTGTTCATTGTGTTTACATCTCTGTCTCTTGCTCCCTGCATGGTGCCTGACACATAGTTAAAATCAAATAAATATTTGCTGCATGAATAAACAAACACCCAGTGATAATGGAGCTCTTAAGACTAATCCAAAAGTTCTTCATCATATATTTATTTCTATGTAATACTTGGGGAAGTTACCTAACCACTCTTTGTCCTCCATTTTATCATCTGTAAATTGGGATAATAATAATAGCTATTTCATAGAGTTATCATGCAGAAGAAATGCATTAGGACTTGTAAAATGCCTAGAAAAGTACCTAACGGGTAATGCTCAAAATGTTAGTGAACAGGTTTTTAAATAAGAATAATTAAAACTTAATGAAAAACATATTTAGCTATATACCATCTTGTTGTTATTTTATGAACATATATAAGCATTTGCACGATGGGAAATTTAGCTATTTAATAGCACTTACAGAACCCTCAAAAGTGTTTGGAAATTGATAATAAAATATTTGAAGGTTATTTTGATGTCTAGGATTTTGGATTATGACACAAGGGAGCAGCATATCATATATGCTTCTTGGCTATTGCTGGTTTTAAAAACCCGATCTCCTTTCCTTCATTTTGGGTTAACCAAGTATAGAATGTGGCAAATGGAAAGCAAATGTATGCTCCTGCATCATCGATTTCTGAAGATGAAAGACCAACAATCCATGACAGTGCCAGGGTGTTCAAGTTCAAAAGCCTGCTCAATATACTGTGTAGCATTAGTTTAAGCAGACCTAGTTTTCTTCCTTTTCTTTGAATCTTCTCTAGAGGGATATTTAACAGTCTCTCAAATTTATTAAAAAAATAAAAGAAAACATATGCAAATATACATGACCTAGCTTTTAGAGTATTCATAATAATAATATGAATGAAAAGTAATTAGATTTCGTTTCAAAGATTTCAGAAGGAGGAAACGCACTGAAGCTCTTCACTAATTATCTGCAAATTAAGCTCATCTTTTATATTTTATTCATGGGATTCCAGAAACTGAGTCATTAAATTATTGTGTATTGTTATCATTAAAAACATAACCCACATAATAAATTCAGATGGCCTCTGAATAAACCAAAGTGCACGTTTATTAGAGTTTACCTGGATAAATCAAAACTATATGAAATGCTACAAGTATCTGATCAGGGAGGATAAATATATAATTCAACAAAACTAGCAAGTATAAAATAAATGAATGACACATATGGTCTTTCTCAATATTGGCAAAAATGTATACAGTATAAGATCTAAGAAGTAGAAATGCCACTTTGAAAATGTGCACATAATAATTGAACATGTTCTCACACTGTGACATTATCTTATTATGTAACATGGCATTTTAAAAAGATTTTTTCTCTCTTTTAATGGTCAATCTACATGTTTATTTTGTTATCTACTGTCATGGATTGAATTATGTTTGCCAAAAATATGTGTCAACTTGTCTAGGCTATGATTCCCAGTATTGTGTAATTGTCTACAATTCTGTCATCCGATGTGATTTTCCTGTGTGTTGTAAATCTTACCTCTATGATGTTAATGAAGCAGGATTAGAGGCAGTTATGTTAATGAGGTAGGACTCAATCTACAAGATTAGGTTGTGTCTTAAATCAATCTTTTTTGAGATATAAAAGAGAAAAGCAAGCAGAGAGGCAGGGGGACCTCACACAACCAAGAAAGAAGCACTGGAAGCAGGGCCCATCCTTTGGACCCAGGGTTCCTATGCTGAGAAGGAGATTGATGACAAGGACCTTCCCCCAGAATCAACAGAAAGAGAAAGCCTTCTCCTGAAGCTGGCACCCTGAGTTTGGACTTCTAGCCTCCTAAACTGTGAGAGAATAAATTTCTCTTTGTTAAAGCCGTTCACTTGTGGTATTTCTGTTATAGCACCACTAGATAACTAAGACATCTACTAAATAAATACTTCATTTTAGAAATATTTTACTGTGAAAAAAATACAAATTTATACCAGCATATGAAACAGTGAGGGGCCTGTGAGAACATTTAGAAGAGTTGAATTATTGATGCCACTTTTTTTTTCTAGTGAGAAATTAAATTGTCTTATATACCTTTCTCATTACTTACTTAAACTTTGCTCTTTAATTGGATTTGTAAACGTTTTAGACTAATTATTTTGTATCTCCCATTGTATCTAACATAGCAGCGGTCACCGCAGGTGCTTTAAACTACAAATTTCAGACAACCTGTTCAACTGGGAATGTGTATGCAGAGAAGAAAAGATGATATTAAAATTATCAATATTGCTATCAATATTATAATCCTAGCTATCATAATTTGAGCCCTTACTAAATACCAAGAATTCTCTAATGCGTGTTCTCATTTAAATGCCATGATCAATTTCTAACGCAGATATCAATATTTTCATTCTGCATGCTGGGAAACTAAGGTGAACCAAAGGCCATATTGGAATAAGTTGCAGAGCTGATTTTGAAATCTAAATCTTCCCATTTCTACAATCCCACTATTCTTGGCTGATCAAAATGACAGATTTACCATGGAATGCTATCCATCCTAGAACTATTCTTAGCTTCCAGGACTGGGGTATTCAGTCAACCTCGGTATTTCAAATTAGCAGTTCACCTCTGCCGCCTGCATCACCATTGCCATTTTGACTGTACCACAATCTGCATTTTACCCTTGAGTGGAAAGTGGCAAGAAATTCACTGTGTCGTAGTGGCTTATTCAAAAAGCATTTTAAGACACTCCAAAAATCACCAGCCGTGATAGGTCTTTATTAGTCATGCCCAGGTGGAACCATAAAGAAGGCTAAGAACTATTTGGGTTTTGTCAGATCCAGATGGTGAATGCGTGTGACAGAGTTAAATGGGTTGTGATGCCTGAGAATTATAGGTCAGCTTTATTTGGATAGTTTACACCAGTCATGGGTGGTTTAAAACTTTTAAGAACTGTATTGTCTCAAATTTTCTGCCCTTTATGTTTCTATAACAGCACTTCCAAAGCCTTTTGAATTTAACACTAGATTGTAAAAATAATAACAATAATAATATGTATCCCCCCACAAATAAGTATTTAAAATTTCTGTGGTGACACTATCAGTCTATAAGTAACTATTACTTTCTTTCATATAGATGAGAAAATATAAATAGAAGTGTTCATATTTATTTAGTGTACCTGAATGATAATTTTTTTTATTGTACTTTAGATGAGGGTTTAGAGAACAAATAGTTTCTCATTAAACAGTTAGTACACATACTGTTTTATGACAATGGTTAACAATCCCATGACATGTCAACACTGTCCCTTCTCAACCTTGGGTTCCCTATTACCAGCTTTCCTGTCCCCTCCTGACTTCTAGTTCTTGTCCCTGGACTGTTGTACCCCATTAGCCTCGTTTTGTTTTATGGGGCTGTCTAATCTTTGGCTGAACGATGAATCTCGGGAGTGACTTCATTGCTGAGCTAAAAGGGTGGCTGGGGGCCATACTCTCGGGGTTTCTCCAGTCTCTGTCAGGCCAGTAAATCTGGTCATTTTTTGTGAGTTAGAATTTTGTTCTACAATTTTCTCCAGCTCTGTCCTGGACCCTCTGTTGTGATCCCGGTCAGAGCAATCTGTGGTGGTAGCCAGGCACCATCTAGCTATACTGGACTCAGTCTGGTGGAGGCTATGGTAGTTGTGGTCCATTAGTCCTTTGAACTAATCTTTCCCTTGTATCTTGTTTTCTTCATTCTTCCTTGCTCCTGAAGGGGTGAGACCAGTAGAGTATCTTAGATGGCTGCTCACAGGCTTTTAAGACCCCAGACGCTACTCACCAAGGTAGAATGTAGAACATTTTCTTTATAAACTGTGTTATGCCAATTGAGCTAGATGTTCCCCAAGACCGTGGTCCCCACAGCCCTCCGCCCAGCAATTCAGTCCCTCAGGGAGTTTGGATGTGTCTATGGAACTTCCATGACCTTTCCTTATACAAGTTGTGCTGGCTTCCTCAGTATTGTGCACTGTTTTACCCTTCACCAAAGTGAATGATAATTTTTTTGCAGCCCTCCCTAGTGTGCATATATCCACTTTGATGCCTACTTTCCTAAGACATATTTCCTAAAGTGTATTCTGAGGAACACTAATTCTGTTATGTGCTTCAGGGAAAAGGGCTCCAAAGTCAATATCTTCAGGAAGCATGGCATATTTTGGCCTTTCTTACAAAGTCACAAAACATTTAACATAGTTATGACTAAGGAATCCTGCAATAAAGAATCTTTTTAATTTTAATCACTGGTAGCATTTCTCAAACCTATTTGATCAGATAAATTATTATTATTTTTTTTAGGATATAAAAAATACTCATCCAGGTGTTATTTTAGAGAAACCATACACAGATATCTTTAGTTATGTTCCCCAGAAAGCCAGTTAAATACCTGCAAAGGCCTACAGTCCCTCCCTCAAAACCATTTCTTGCTTTTTCAATGGATCAAACACTTGCAATAACAGAGAGATCAAATTGCTTTTTAATGGAGCAAGGAAGACAAACATTTTGGGGAAGCAGCATGACTGCATGCTCAGCAAGAGGGCATGCACCCTTCTCAGGACTAACTCAAGTGACCGTAATTGGAAGTCTGTCAGTCCACAATTAGAATGGACTCAACTCCATGCAGAGGCCTGTATGTTGTGTGGAGCTACAGAGCTGAGTACAGTCAACTCCAATTAATGTCATGGGGATTTCTCAGGATGAAGAGAGGGACACACACTTGTCAACCATGAGTCTTTAAATTCAGCACTGAAAATTTCCAAAGACACTCTGAATGATTGTTCTGACTCTTTAATTGTATCTTATTCTTGATTCTCCTCTTTAGATGGACTGCTAGACACAAATGCTCTGCTGTGAAATCATTTCTAGACCTCAAGCAGCTCAAGATGATCGGCCTAGGCTTGATTACCTGATGGCATCTTACTAAGGACACCATCAAGTGACAGCCCAGGTGGCAATCATCCCACATCAAAGATAGTCTATTTTTTGTGAAATTACCATTTTTTAAAAAATTCAAATCTTATGCTATAAGAGAATAGGAAATCTATTACCATGAAGAACAATTTCAGATTGTGTGCTTTAAAGATCACTTTTCAATTTGGATTTCAATGCCAAACTCAGTATTTATTGTCTGTATAGGAGCAGGGTGATCTGGTGGCTGTTTCTGCAAGTTAAGTTCCATTCTTGACTTAGGGCATCTGAAGCAATTACATGATAATAATAATGTTCACAATAACAATAATGAAAGCTACCACTTACAGAGCCCTTATATGTGGAGGGAGTCCCTGGGTGGTGCAAATGGTTGGAAGTTCTAGTCTACCCTGAGGTGACTTGGAAGAAAGGCTTGGCCACTGACTTCCAAAAACTCATCCATTGAAAACCCTCTGGAGCACAATTCTACTCTGATACTCATGGGATCGCCATGAGTCAGAATCAACTTGAAGGCAATTTTTTTTTTTTCTTTTTAATGGGTGGGGTACTGCCTTAAGCTCTTCATATAGTTCTGTGTCTACAGGAGAACTAAACTGGGTATGGCTACCAGGATTCTTTCCCTCTACCCAACTCCATTTTGTCCACATGCATAGGCACTAAATCCTAAAGTAATATGGAAGAGGCAGAGAGCCTTTGGCTAAAAGAATAGGCTAGTGCTTCTCAAATTTAAGGCACACAGAAATCACCTGGAAATCTTGTTAAAATGCAGACTTTGATTTAGTAGGTGAGGCTTGAGATTCTGCATTTCTAATAAACTCTCAGGCAATGCTGATGCTGTTTGTCCATAGCCCATCCTCTGTATAGTAAGAGATTAACCAGATCTTACTGAGTGAAAGTCATTTACCATGTCATGGAAGTCAGGCAAGGTGATGTTTTTTTCTAGCCTGACCTAGAGAAGGAAACTTGAACAAAGGTTTTATAAGCTCCAAAATTAAAATATCTTCTCCCAGTTTTGCCTCTCTTATGAAGGACAAGAGGAGGGGTTTCTAATGCTGTCTCTATCCAGGGTCTTTTTCCTTTAATAGTCTCCGATCTACAATCACCAATAGATGGTAACAGCAGAGAACGGGGAGATAGGGCTAGATCAAAAAGTTTTCTGCAAATATGTATCCATGCAATTTTATTTGAATATTTAGCCTCCTCTGGGCTAGGAATGCTTCACTCTAACTTAAGATCTCTGCATCTTTCAGTATTAATTTGTCTATAGACTAATCTAGCCTTTTAGATTTTCCCCTTCCTCCAATCTATGTTAAACATGCTGCTATTATTACTTTGTTTAGAAACAGACTTGATGAGGTCATTTCCATGCTTTAAAAAAACTAAACCAAACAACAATAACTACAACAAAACCTTCTTCATGGTTTTCCCAGGTGATCCAGAATTAAATGCAAATTATTCAGTTATGCATTCAAAACCTCCATCATTTTGTGTCTACCTACCTTGCCGCCTCATCTTCTATCGCACTTACTCCTTTTCTAAATCTCCTATCTTCTACCAACTCATAGAGACTCTATGTACAACAGAACGAAACACTGCCTGGTTCTGTGCCATCCTCACAATCGTTGTTATGCTTGAGCCCATGGTTGGAGACACTGTGTCAGTCCATGTTGTTGAGGGTCTTCCTTTCCTTCAATGACCTTCTATTTTACTAAGCACGATGTCCTTCTCCAGGGACTGGTCCTTCTGATAACACATCCAAAGAATGTGAGAAGTGTTGTCATCCTGTCTTCTAAGGAGCATTCTGGCTGTACTTCTTCCAAGACAAATTTGCTTGTTCTTCTGGAAGTCCATTCAATATTCTTCGCTAACACCATGATTCACCTATACTCTTCATTAATTCTCAAACATAACCCCCTCTTTTCCCCTTTGAGCTCCAGACCTTGGTTCAAATTATTTTGTTTACTTGAAATGAATTTCTCTCCCACATCAAATTCTTACACACTTGAAGAGCCCATCTCAAATGCCACCTTTCCCCCATATACTGTCTCATTTTTCCTCAGTTGGGATTCTCTCCCTTTCCTACCCTGGTACTCCCATAGCTCTCTGCTTGAACCCGTACTACTGTAGTTCTCACCGTTAGTCCTAAATTAACAGACTTGGGAATGTTCCAGTCTTAGCCACTAAACTACCCTTCTGGATGATGTAGAACAATGTCTGATCCTCCTCTGTAGCTGTTCTTCTTCTTAACACAGGTCTTATCTCAGGGTGGCACTCACAGAAGCTTGCAGAATTGAATTGTCAACATGCAAACCCTTTGCTAATGGCTAATCAGAGTCCCCTCCTGACAGCTTAGTGATCAGCAGATGCCTTTCACTGAATTGTAGGATGTTGGGATTGCGAGACTGAGCATCATTAGAGGCTTGGGATGTGGAATTCTCATGCACCAGCCTTAGAGTTCTTAAAAGAAAGGCAGCATCTCAGAGTCCTTAATAGAAAGATTTTTTTGTTGCTGTTGTCAGTTGCCAAAAAGTTGGTTCCAACTCATGGCAACCCCATGTGTCTCAGAGTAGAACTACGGTACATAGGGTATTCAGTGGCTGATTTTTCAGAAGTAGATTGCCAGGCCTTTCTTCTGAGGTACCTCTGGGTAGACTCAAACTGTCAGCCTTTTGGTTAGCAGCCAAGTGCATTAAAAGTTTGCACCACCCAGAGAGACCATTAGCCAAATATGGGTTATTATTGTTATTGTTGTTAGCTGTCCTTGAGTCCATGACTACTCATGCCATGTGTGTAGAGTAGAACTACTTCACAAGGTTTTCAAGGCTGTGATCTTTTAGAAGCAGATCACCAGGCATGTCCTCTATGGCACCTCTTGCTAGGTTTAAACTGCCAACATTTTGGTTAGTAGTAGAGTGCTAAAAATATACCAGTCCATAAAAGGGGGGTGAACAGAGGTACCGTGATGGAGAAAAGGAAACCTCCTGATTTTGCTGACTTTTAATACATATTCTCATTCCTGAGGTGAACAAAAGTATCCTTTGAGTGGCCACAGCCCTCTGGGGATGACTTTTTCTGGGCTGATAGATTTTGGAAACCAATCTGCTGCAACAGTCTCCAGAGGCACCTGATACCTTATGGCTCAAATTGAATAATGCTCCCTGGTGAACAGTGGATAGAAGCACCCAGAAGAATTTGTTAACTCAAGAGTGGTAACAGAAGAAGTTTAAATTAACAAGGGCAATTGAATGGCCAAGGAGACATGCCCAGCTGTGCAATGAAATGCTATCAACTGTTACACCAACCCATCTGCTTTCTAATAAGGGATGACAGAGGAAGTGAAGGCCTAGATGATCTAGGAACTGATCTGAGCCTCTCTTAACATGTTCTTTTGTGAATCTTCACTGTGATAAAGGGTCAGCTGAGGACTGTCTTATTTGAGGGCGAGCAGGCAGGATGCTCTTACAGAGGTATTTTGACCTAAAAGAGTTGTTGGCTTGCAATGTGGACTGTTAGCATGTGTGTTGACTAATAAGCAAAATTTTCATAGTTTCCTAAACTGCAGATATGAGCCACTCCTCTGTGCTTGCATAATATTCCTTTATTATCACTTAATACATTTAATTTAAATTATCTGGTAAGGAACGTATCTCCTTTACTCAAACTGTGAGTTCTTATTTAAACAGAGATATACATTCTTCAAATTTGTAACTATGGTTTGGAGTGGAAAGGTGGCAAATAGCTGATATTATTATATGTTTACCGAGATAAACTGGGGTTGTGTTTGGTGAGAAGGCTTATGTAAACAGCAGGAGGGAGGCTGGGAGACTGGCAGCATACACACTACTCAGGCAGACATATACACATGGTTAAACATGGCATTGCTATTTTGTCTGGGGGAGGCAGAAAGAACTCAATGAGCTGGTCTAGAGCAAGGGGTGTTTTGAAATGGTCACTAGTTAACATTTTTAAAGGACTTCTGTGTGAAGCCAAGTGCCTCACAAACATTCTCATATAATCCTTAAAACAACCCTTTGAGCCAGAAACTGCTATTATCCCCATATTATAGATGGAAGAAACTCCAGTTTAAAGCTAACAGAGAATACTAGGTTCCAGAGAAAACAGCAAAACAAATATTCTCTTCATGGAATGGTATACATCTTTATTTCCAGGATTAACATTCCTAACCTCAGCTGAGCATTGCTTCAGGGAATCTCCAACTGGTTTTATGAATATGACAGGTTAAGCCATGTGGTATAAGCCAAATAAGAGTGTCAGGGTGGTGCAAATGGCTAAGCACTCAAGTGCTGGTCTAAAGTTGGTGGTTCGAACTTCCTAAATGCATTTTTCCCAGAGGCATTTGGGAAGGCAGGCCTGGAAATCTGCTTCGGAAAGGTCACAGCCTTAAAAATGGTACAGGGCAGTTCTACTCTGCATGCATGAGGTCTTCATGAGTTGGAATCAACTCGAAGGCAACTAACAACAACAACAGTGACTTAGGTCTCAGTTCCAGTTCTGCTATGTGCAAGCTTCAGAATTTTGGGCAAACCATATACACTACTTAGAGCTCAGTTTCCACTGTGAAAAATAAAGTTGTTGTCCTAAAGCAGTAATCTTCATACTTTTTGGTCTTAGAGTTCCTTTATATTCTGAAAAACTATTTAGGACTAAAAAGACTTTTGTTTATGTGGGTTATGTTGTTGTTAGGTGACATTGAGTCTGTTCTTACTCATAGCAAACCTATCTGCAACAGAATGAAATATTGCTGGGTCCTGTGTCATCCTCACAACAGTAGGTATGTCTGAGCCCATTGTTGCATCCACTGTGTAATCTATCTCATTGAAGGTCTTCCTCTTTTTTGCTGACCCTCCACTTTATCAAGCATGATGCCCTTCTCCAGGGATTGGTCTCTCCTGATAACCTGTCCAAAGTAAGTGAGATGAAGTCTCATCATCCTTGCTTCTAAGAACCATTCTGGCTGTACTTCTTCCAAGACAGAGTTGTTCCTTCTTTTGCCAGTCCATGGTATATTGAAGATTCTTCACCAACGCCATAATTCAGTTCTTCTTCAGTCTTCCTTTTTCAATCTATAGATTTGTATCAATATAAGGCTATTGAAAAGACCATGACTTGGGCGAGGCATACCTTATTCATTAAAATGGTATCTTCGCTTTTTAAAATTTTATAGAGGTCTTTTCCAGGAGATTTGCCCAGTGCAATACATCATTTGTCACCGCCTATCTGTCAGTTTGTCATACTGTGGTGGCTTGCGTGTTGCTGTGATGCTGGGAGCTACGACACCAGTATTTCAAATGCCAGCAGGGTTGATCATGGTGGAGAGATTTCATCGAAGCTTCCAAAGCTTCCAGACTAAGGCAGACTAAGAAGAAGGACCTGGTGATGTGGGTTATACCTACTGACATTTATCATGTTAGAAATTAAAACTGAGACATTTAAAAGTATGTATTCACTAATTCATTTTAAATAACAATGACACTTGTCTTAGTCATTTAGTGCTGCTATGACAGAAATACCACAGGTGGATGGCTTCAACAAAGATAAATTTATTTTCTCACAGTCTAGTAGCTACAAGTCCAAATTCAGGGCATGAGCTCCAGGAGAAGGCTTTCTCTTTCTGTTGGCTCTGGAGGAAGGTCCTTGTGATGCACCAGTCTTCCCTTGGTTGGGGAGCATCTCAGTGCAGGAACCTCAGGTCCAAAGGACATGCTCTGCTCCCAGTACTGCTTTCTTGGTGGTATGAGGTTCCCATGTGTCTCTGCTCACTTCTCTCTTTTATATCTCAAAAGAGATGGCTTAAGACACTATCCAGTCTTGTAGACCTCGTCAGTATAACTGCTGCTAATCCATCTTATTACATCATAGTGATAGAGTTTACAACACATAAGGAAATTACATCAGATTACAAAATGGTACACAATCATACAATACTGGGAATCATGACCCAGCCAAATTGATACACACATTTTTTGGGGGACATAATCCAATCTATAACAACACTATAATGTACTAATATAAATAACACTTTTATGAAAGATAACTATAATTTCCAAAACAAAAAACAATATTCAGAAAAGGGGTACTGTTTTATTCTTTTGTAAATCTCTTTAATGTGTCAGGAATCTCCACCAATATCTGACTACAATTTGAGAATCACTGTTCTAGAGGATCTGTAATCTGAAATTCTGTGATTTAAGGATAACTCTAAAGAATCACCAAAATCTAGCAATCTTGTGTTTTTCCATATGGAAAAAATAAATTGTCTTTTGAGTAGATAGGGACCATTAAAGATAATTTTCATTCCCCACTCAGGGGCTCCTATTTGGGTTATACCATGTGGCTCAACTTATTATCATATCTATATACATAATTGAAATACTTATAATTAGATATAAATAATTTGATTCTCCATTGTTGAAGTAGAACTTGAGCATTTAAAAGGAAACCAGTGCTCTCCATACAACTGAAGCCATTCTCTATCCATATCAGACCATCACCCTGATGATGGCCTACATGTGTGAATAAAATGAACTGCCAATTCTCTTGTTACAGTGCTTAAATATCTATGCAAATTTATTCACATAAACAAGACCTGAAAGAGACTTCATTAGTGCAGTCCAAGGCATTAACTTTTGGGGATTCTAGCATGGATTATAATATTTCTGTCTTAAAAAAAAAAAAAAAAAAAGAAGTTCTGTAGAAAACAGCTCAAATAAAGTTCAAAGCCTTGACTGTTTTTATGTAAGTCTGTTCTTTTCTAAACTATTGATTATATTCTTGGCTTAGGAAAAAAAATACTATTTAAATAGATTTTTTTTAACTTTGATATCAAAGATGAATTACAGAACATGTGAAAGGTATTAAAAGCTAAATAATTATTAAGTTCAAAATTTAGCCAAGCTAAGTGCAGCATCTCTAGATCTGTACCGTTATTTTACTTAAGTCAACTAAAGAATTAGCACGCTATGGTGATTTTAAAGATAAGACCAAAAATGCTTCCATACTTCTACCCAAAGTTGTGGAGCTTAATTCACTTTCTTTGTAATGTGAGCTGGACTTAGTGATACACTTTCAACAAACAGAATACTGCAGAAGTGACAGGATGTCACTTGTGAGATTAGGGTTATAAAAAGTTTGAGGCTTCTGTTTTGGATGCACTTGCATACTCTCTTGTCCCTCTCTTTCTTGGATGACTTGCTCTGCCGTGTTGTGAGCTGCCCTATGGAGAGATCCACATGGTGAGGAACAGAGAGAGGTCTTCAACTAACAGCCAGAGAAAATAAGACCTGCCACAACACTGTAAGTTAGTCTAAAAGTAGAGCCTCCCCAAGTTAAGCCTTCAGATGAGACTGCAGCCCAGCCAACTTGACTGCAACCTCACAAAAGGCCTTAAGCCAGAAACACTCAGCTAAGCTACTCCAGATTTCTGATTCACTGAAACTATGGGGAAAAAAAATCTGTTGTATTAAACTGCTAAGTGTTGGAGTAATTTTTGACCCAGCGATATATAACTAAAAAACCTGCTACCTTGAAAATGGCCACAAGGTCTAGTAAATAAACACTGGTTTTGTAGTCAGATTAATTTCAATTTAAATACTGTCTACTTCCTACTATGGCCCCAAAGTCTCACTTCTCTAAAAAAGCACATATGCCACCTACATGGAAACACTAGTGGCATAGTGGGTAAGTGCTACGGCTGCTAACCAAAAGGTCAGCAGTTTGAATCCACCAGGCACTCCTTGGAAACTCTATAGGGCAGTCCTACTCTGTCCTATAGGGTCGCTATGAGTCAGAATCGACTCGATGGCAATGGCGCCACCTATGTTTTCAGTGTTGTTCTAAGAACTAGAGGAAATGCTTGTGAAACAATTACTATGCTGGCTTAATTAGTAGTGGCTATTATTTTCCTTATTACTGATATCTACATTTTACTGTTTATTAATTTTTTACTGTTTGTTAGTTTTTACTGTTTATTAATTTTACGTAGTTGAAAAAGTAACCTTCTAAGTACAAGTTTTTGGTTCAATTCAATTTAGAAAAGCTATTCATTACTATGCAAAGGCTACTAAGTATTTCCTCTGAAGAGCAAAGAATTGAGTAAATCAGTTAATCCTTGTTCTAATACATGGCAGAGTAATATTCTTTCTCTTGGAACATCTGAACAGAGCAGCAAAAGAGAATTGATTTAATGGTTATTTGTCTCATACAAATAAGTCTGATAGTCAAATAAGGGGTAACATTTTCGATGCTTTGGGAGCCAATGAGATAACATATAAGGTAACGGGGAGTGCTAAGGCTAGAGGTGAACTGGGAAGTGTGCTCTCCTATCTGAAACGATTCAAATTCAAGTACGATGCCTAGAAAGAAAAACTCTGTGTATGTACATTCTGAATAAATCCCATCACCTGAATCCATGAGTTTATAGCCTAAGAAGGACATTTCCATATTGGTAGACTGATGTGATGGTTACCTCTGCCATGACCTTGCTTGTAAAATTGGATATAACTGATCTTGTTGGAAATGGGGATGCCATCTTCCTTCCACCACTGGCTATTAACAGCATAGGAGTTTTGCTCTTGACCTAACCTGAAATTAAGTAGGTCAGTGATTTCAAACCAATAAATAGCAAATGTAAACTCATAGTTTTCAAGATGGCTAGATGTTTAGGTGATTCGTGCAGGCCGTTGATGGACTCCTGAATTGCAGCTCTAGCATTTATGCTTTGAATATTTGCAACCTAGCTTGTCAAAGACAAGTTGCTTGAATGTCTAAAAATAACCAGAGTAATATCACTGATTTGCCAGCAGGTGTCCAATGTACATGGTGCATTTGTGCTGACTCTACCAATCCAAATCAACTTTTTAAGTTATAGTTTTTATACATAAAAACTATATATTCTTTAGTATCCGACTTCAGAGAAAAACACCCCCCAAAATTTAATAAAGCAAAATAAACAAAAACAAAACAAAGCTACTAAAGCTTATATCCTTAGTCTCCAAGGATTGTGCAATTGCTGATAATAGTGCAATTTTCTTTTTCTTCCTTCCTTCCTTTCTTTTTTTTTTTTCCCATACAAAATTTATACATACATTGTTATGTGACTCTAATTGCTCTCTCCATACTGTGACAGCACACTCCTCCTTTCCAACCCTGATTCCCCATGTCCATTCAACCAGCTCCTAACCCTCTCTGCCTTCCCATCTCACCTCCGGACAGAAGCTGTCCATATAGTCTCTTATATCTACTTGAGCTAAGAGGCACACTCCTCACAAGTATCACTTTATGTCCCACAGTCCAGTCCAATCCCTGTCTGAAGAGTTGGCCTGGGAAATTGTTTTAGTTCTGGCTTGATAGAGAATCCAGGGACCATGCTTTCTGGGGTTCCTCCAGTCTCAGTCAGACCATTAACTCTGGTCTTCTTACCTGAATCTGAGTTCTTCACCCCACCTTTCTCCTGCTCCATCAGGGACTCTCTGTTGTGTTCCCTGTCAGGGCGGTAATTAATGGTAGCCATGCACCATCTAGTTCTTCTGGTCTCAGGCTGATGAGTCTCTGGTTTATGTGGCCCTATCTGTCTCTTGGGCTAATACTTTCCTTGTGTCTTTGGTGTTCTTCATTCTCCTTTACTCCAGGTGGTTGGGACCAATTGATGCATTTTAGATGACCACTTGCAAGCTTTTAAGACCCATATGCCACTCATCAAAGTAGGATGCAGAACATTTTCTTGATAAGCTTTGTTATGCCAATTGACCTAGATGTCCCCTGAAAGCATGGTCCCCAGATCCCTACACCTGCTACTCTGTCCCTCAAAGTGTTTGATTGTATTCAGGAAACTTCTTAGTTTTGGTTTAGTCCAGTTGTGCTGACTTTCCCTATAGTGTGTGCTGTCCTTCCCTTCACCTAAGATAATTCTCACCTACTATCTAGTTAGTAAATAACACTCACCCTCCCTCCTCACCCTCATAATCATCAAAAAATGTTTTCTCCTGTGTTTAAACCTTTTCTTTAAACAATATTTATACAATATTTGTCTTTCTGTGCCTGACTAAATTCACTCAGTTAATAAGTTCTAGCTTCCACCAAGTTATACGATGTTTCACAGCTTCATCTTTATTCTTTATCATTGCATAATATTCAATTGTGTGGATATACCATAGTTTGTTTATCCATTCATCCATCGATGGGTACTTAGGTTGCTTCCATCTTTTGGCTATTGTGAACAGTGCTGCGATGAACATGGGTGTGCATGTATCTATTTGTGTGACGGCTCTTGTTTCTCTAGGATATATTCCAAGGAGTGGGATGGCTGGATCGTATGGTACTTCTATTTCTAGCTTTTTAAAGAAGCGCCAAATTGATTTCCAAAGTGGTTGTACCATTTTACATTCCCACCAACACTGTAGAAGTGTTCCAGTCTCTCCACAACCTCTCCAGCATTTAGGATTTTGTGTTTTATGAATTAATGCTGGCCTTGTTGGGGTGAGATGATATCTCACTGTAGTTTTGATCTGCATTTCTCTAATGGCTAACGATGGAGAGCATTTCTTCATGTGTTGGTTAGCCGACTGAATTATCTTCTTTGGCCAAGTGTCTGTTTATATCCTTTGCCCATTTTTTAATTGGGTTATTTGTCTTTTTGTTGTTGAGGTTTTGCAGTATCTTGTAGATTTTACAGATTAGATGCTGATTGGATTTGTCATAGCCAATTTTTTTTTCTGAGTTTGTAGGTTGTCTTTTCACTCTTTTGGTGAAGTCTTTTTATGAGCGTAAGTGTTTGATTTTTAGGGGCTCCCATTTATCTAGTCTGTCTTCTGGTGCTTGTGCACTGTTACTTATGGTTCGTATTGTGTTTATGCCATGTATTAGGGCTCCTAGCATTGTTCCCATTTTTATTTCCATGATCTTTATCGTTTTCAATTTTGTATTTAAGTCTTTGATCCATTTTGAATTAGTTTTTGTGCATGGTGTGAGGTATGGGGCTTGTTTTATTTTTTTTGTAGATGGATATCCAGTTATGCCACCACCATTTGTTAAAGAGAATGTCATTTCTCCAATTAACAGACTTTTGGCCTTTGTCAAATATCAGCTGTTCACACGTGGATCAATTTATGTCTGGATTCTCAATTCTATTCCATTGGTCTATGTATCTGTTGTTGTACCAAAATCCAGCTATTTTGACTACCGTGGTGCTATAATAGGTTCTAAAATCAAAGAGTGTGAGGCCTCCCACTTTGTTCTTCTTCTTGAGTAATGCTTTACTTATTCAGGGTCTTTTCTCTTTCCATATGAAGTTGGTGATTTGTTTCTCCATCTCATTAAAAAACGCTGGTGGAATTTGGATTGGGATTACAGTAGATCACTTTGGGTAGAATTGACATTTTCATAATGTTGAGTCTACCTATCCATGAGCAAAGTATGTTTTTCCAATAGTGCAATTTTCTGAACTGGAACAAAATTCAATGGATTTTCAAATTCAAGGGGTGGTAGTCTCCAAAGCACATTATCTTTATAGAAATATGGCTTTAGAGTTCAAATGATTTCTACGATGAGAGGGAAAATAAAGGAGTACCATTACCAGCCCAGCAAATTGGTATTTAAAACAGTAGCTATAGGACTTAAAGAATGCTTCACCTCAGTGGTATCCTCAAATTTTAGTGGACCAGCAAATCATCTCCAGGGCCTGTTAAATATGCTTATTCCTGTGCCTGGCCTCCAGAGATTCTAACTGTTGTAGGCCTGAGGTTGGACCCAGGAAACAGCATATCTTAATAGATGTATCAGTTGATTCTGATGCATGGACCACACTTCTATTCATGGAGAGAAACTCTGCTTTAAAGATTGCAAAATTCCTTCAAACTTTCAAGAATGCCCTAGGACACAGACACATGGAGAATATTGGAGACAATGGGATTATATAATTTTGGGGACTATATTAAAGAGATTGAAAGTTTCCAATTGACAATTCACATGTCCAAAATAAAACTCTAGTAAGTTCTCTGGGATCCACTTTCAAAATATATCTAACTAATTCTATCTCCCACGACTAATATATTCTAAGCAGTGTCAGATTACCCAATAAACAAGGTAAGCACAGGCTTACTTTTGCTTACTTACTAATCTGTAGCGCACAATTTCACATCAAATATATGGTGAAACCCATCTGAAATTGTGCGCTACAGATTAGTAAGTAAGCACAAACAATCCTGAACTTACCTTGCTTATTGGGTAATATGCCCCTGATTCTAAGATAGCATTATCTTATGCCTGGACAATTGCTATAGCTGCCCGACTAGTTTCCCTGCTTCCTCTTCTAGTCCCCTACAATCTATTCTTCACACAGTAAGCAGTGAGCTTTGAAAGAATAACTCTTACTATGTCATCCTGCTCAAATCTCCCAATGGCTTCCCACTTTACCTTACCAATTAAACAAACCAACCTCCTTATATGATGTTACAAGCCTTATATGATCTCACTGTGGACCTACCTACCTTTTAGAAGTCATATTCTACTATGTTTCCCTTGCTCATTAAGCCAAAATATACTGACCCTTCCTTTTGTTTTTTTAAACATAGGAAACTCATTCCTGTCCCAAGCATTTGCAGTCACTTTGTGCAGATCTTCACACTGGTGTCTCTCATTCCTCATTTAGGTTTCAGTTCTAATGGCCTCCTCATGAAGCCTGACCACTCCATTTTATGCTCTCCTCCTACCCTGATCCCCCACAATAGTCACTCTCTATAATATCACCTTGCTTAATTTTCTTTAAAGCTGATATTTATCTGGAATGATCCTCTCTACTTGTTTATTCCATTTTATCACCCCATCCACTATAATGAGAGATCCTAAAGGGCAAGATATGCCTATCTTTTTCAATGAAGTATTCACAGCATCTAGAACACTGCCTGGTACACAGTAGGTGCTCAATAAGTTTTTGAATGAATAAGTACATTCTAAATACTAATGCATCATGAAATTGTTTGAAATATAGCATAGTAGTATTTGACTTCTTTTAAAGTGTTGGACCCAAACCACAACAAACATGTATAAATATACAGAAAGGAAAATAGCTTGATGGCTCTTTACGTAGATGGGAACTTTACCATTTTTTAACATGTACAAGAGTGTTTGCAGCTTTACTTGGTATCTGTCCTAAAAAGGAATAGGCTGTCTCAGTTGACTCTCTGCAACAGGGATGATGGTATTCTTATGAAGTGTCTTATTTATACCACAAAAGTATTTTACTCAAAACTCAACTTCTACTATTCTTAATTTGTCAACATGTTACTTAAGTTCTCATCCTGTATCCTGCTGTCAACCTCAAGTTTCTCCAACATTACAAGTCACAGTGGTGGATACATGGTTTTAACAAATAAAAGGAGAAAGGATGAGGCAAACGAAATTTAAAACCAGAGTTTAGAGTCAAGTACATACATAAAATAGGATCAAGTAAAGGTAAAAAGAAGATTGATGTTATGCTACATATTTTCAGATTTGCAAGGTTCCTAAATTTGAGCAAATGATTACTTGAATAGGCTAACTGTGCACCATATTTTAAAGTTTATCATAATTAAGGACTTCCAGAAAAATTTAATGACTTTTTAAAGTAGCAACATGCTCTATAAGGCTCTATAGGGTCTGAATCTGGTCCCTACCTGCCTTCTCAATTTATGTTAGAGTTATGACATGTTAAAGACAACTACTCAAGAAGATGATGTAGTGAACAAATTTAGGGTTCTCTGCCCATCCAGAGCCCATCTCAGTGGGAACTGTTCCTCTCCACAGTCTCTGCTGAAGACCTGGACTATGCCCCCAGCCCAGCCATAGCTAATTACACTAGGGTGGATGTCTTCTCTAGGCTGTATTAATCAAACATCTTTCCTAAGAATCTGGAATCAAAATATCAAGAGACTGAGTCAGTTCAGTTACCAGAGGGATATGAAAAGGTCATAATTTGGAAAGGGGGGAAAGAATAGGAATAGAGACACTGTAACTGGCTGGGAGAAAGTAGATGAAGTCAATATACAGAGTCAGAACAATGAAGCACAGATGCCATCAAAAAGGTGCCTGAGGATCCTGAGAAACTCAGGCAGAGGCATGGACAGAAATGTGCTCTGGTCCTCAAAGCCTGGTTTACATCCCAGTTCTCAAAATATCCTGGACATATTTGTTTTCCTTTTCTGGTATGTCTTTGAAATTGTTTGTTGTGTCCTTATTCAATAAATATTCATTAAATGCCTACTATGCACCAGGCATTGTTCTAGATGCTTATGGCCCACTGGCAAACAAAGGAGATGAAAAACATCTACCTTCTTCAGGAATACATTCTAGCAGGAGGAGCAGACAATAACCATTAGGGCTAGCCAAAAGGTGAAGTATGTACTGTTGAGTAATCAGCAGTAGAATTCTCACCTTTCATGAAGGAGACCTGGGTTTAATTCCTGGCCAGAGCACCTTATGCACAGCTACCACCCATCTATCAGTGGAGACTTGCATGTTGCTATGATGCTTGTTATGGATTGAATGGTGTCCCCACAAAATGTTTGTCAACTTGGCTGGGCCATGATTCCCAGTATTGTGTGTTTGTCCTCCATTTTGTGATCTGATGTAATTACCCTATGTGTTGTACATCTTAACTTCTATGATGTTAATGAGGCAGGATTAGAGGAAGTTATGTTAATGAGGCAGGACTCAATCTACAAGATTACTTTGTGTCTTAAATCAATTTCTTTCGAGATATAAAAGAGAGAAGAGAGGAGAGGGACCTCATACTACCAAGAAAGAAGTACCTGTAGTGGAGCACATCCTTTGGACCCAGGATCCTTGCACTGAGAAGCCCCAGACCAGGGGAAGATTGATGACAAAGACCTTCCCCCAGAGCCGACAAAAAGAGAAAGCTTTCCACTGGAACTGGCACCCTGAATTCGGACTTCTAGCCTCCTAGACTGTGAGAGAATAATATTCTGTTTGTTAAAGCCATCCACTTGTGGTATTTCTGTTATAGCAGGACTAGATAACTAAGACAGTACTGAACAGATTTCAGCACAGCTTCCAGACTAAAATGGACTAGGAAGAAAAGTCTAGTGATCTACTTCTGAAAATCAGCCAGTGAAAACCACAGTGGTTCCATTTGAAACCAGTCATGGAGATGGCATGGCACAGGACCTTTTGTGCATGGAATCACCATGAGTCAGGAGCCAACTCAACAGTAGCTAACAACAATAACAATGAACAGTTAGAAGTTATGACATGTTTTTTTCAGAGTGTGGGGAAATGAATGGACCAGCCCAGCAGCATTAAAGGCTTAATTTAAGTTTGTGGTCACTAATTTAAAGTGAGGCCAGTCACTGTCCATTACTTGAGCTAGTTTAAGTGACTTTTGTTGTTTTTTGTATCAAAAAATTTTTAACCAGAACATAAAATTATACAGAAATAGCTTTGCTTCCTGGGAAAGCATGTGGGTGGCAACTTTTTATCTTGATGTTTTAGTGATGAAAAACTAGAGCCACATTATGTGTGACTGTCATTTTTGCAATGGAAGAAAAAAAAAAAAAAAAACCAAATCATCTTTACAGTAACACACCTAAGCAAACTTAATTCAAACTGTTAAAGATTCACAGGTTAAATGCACTAGAAAAACATGATATATTAAAAACCAGAAATATTTGCTATTTTGCCTCCTTATTTTGCCCTCATTATTATGCAGAGCTGCCAACATAAAGTATAGTTTTAGGACCCCATGTATAACAACATTAATAAAGTTTTATAAAACTCATATTTGTTTCATTGTTTTAAATAGCATTGCAGCTAAGTTTGAAAAGAAATCCTCTTCAGGAGCACACGGTTGAATATAATGCATTTATATATATTTATATTTAGAAGTCCTGAATGTTCAATATACCATGGATTGCTAAAAGAACTAAGAAATCTGTCTTGGAAGGAGTACAACCAGAATGCTCCTTGGAAGAAAGGATGGTGAGATTATGTCTCACATACTTTGGACATGTTATCAGGAGAGATCAGTCCCTGGAGAAGGACATCATGCTTGGTAAAGTAGAGGGTCATCAAAAAAGAGGAAGATCCTCAGTAAGATGGATTGACACAGTGACTCCAACAATGGGTTCATGCATAACGATTGTGAGGATGGTGCAGGACAGGGCAGTGTTTCATTCTGTTGTACGTAGGGTCTCTATGAGTTGGAACTGACTCAACAGCATCTAAGAACAACAATATATTTAGAAGCCTTGGTGGTGCAAAGGTTACTTGCTTGGCAGCTAATTAAAAGTTGATGGTTCAAACCCACTCAGTAGCTCAGAGGGAGAAACACCTGGTGATCTGCTCCAGTAAAGATTACAGCCTAGAAAGCCCTATGGGGCAGTTCTACTCAGTCACATGGGGTTGCTATGAGTTGAAAATTGACTTAACGGTGCTTAACAACAACAATATATTTACATTTGTACTTGTATTTATATTTATGTATACTTTCTGAAGTTACCTGATTTCTCCCAGGATATAAAGACAGCAGGGAAGCAGGGAGGTATGTATGTATTTACCAGAATATTGGTGATGGTGAAGATAATGGTGACGATGACAAAAATGGTGATAATAAAAACAACTCTATTTTTTTAAAAGACAGTAGGTTATTTCTTTAGTTCTACTGTGCTTCATTTCACAAAAGGTTTGAGGAAGTTATGTAGGAGTGTGTATTGAGAGCCAGTTTCTTACTTAGAAACTGTAAAAATTCTAATGAAGTTAGCTTTAAGTATTGAATTAGTTGTAGTCTTCAAGCATAATTTTGGGTTTTCTCAGAGAAGATACGTGTTATGGTGACTGTGTCCACACAGGGAAAATCAAGTGAAAAATCTGTGTATAATCCAAGGTGGTAAGGAAAGCTCCTTTTCATTCAGTAGCATTGACATATAAATACATGTATATGTGTGTATGTATATGTATGCACTTACATATACACATACATCTATATATGATTTGTTTTACTTGAATTCCCTGAATTTTTTCATGATCATCCTTCTTACTTTGCTTAGTACGAGCAGTTCATTGGCAGGGAACTAGCAAAAATTTTTATCAGGCAATTTTTTCAGGATATTCCATCAGCACATTCCATTATGAAAAACAACTCTGCTTATTATAACTTCTGTTGTTATGTTGTTAGGTGCTGTGGAGTTGGCTCCGACTCATAGTGACCCCATGTATAACAGAACAAAATGTTGCCTGGTCCTGTGCCAATATCTGTTTCACAACCACCATGTTTTAATAACCTAAAAAGTGCTAGGTGTTTTTTTTTTCTTTTTTTTTTAAATGTACTCTAAGTAACCTTATTAGAGAGTTAATGTTATTGTACAGTTTTACAGAGGAAGAATTAGAGATATAGAGAAGTAGAGATATCTGCTCCAATTAACTAGTAAGTCACAGAGCCAGGACTGTGTCTTTTGCTAGTCTACCTCCAAAGTGCTTTTTGATTCACTATGCTTTGGCGCTTCCCCTGTTAACTGTCTTATTCCAGTAAGACTCCACATGAGGTTCTTAGATAGCAATGTAATGGCAATGTTGATAATTATTGTTATATTCTTGTTGCAAAACGGGATTTGGGAATAGCCCTTCCTGTTGTCTCTAGGGAACCCTGGTGGCAAAGTGGCTAATAGATCAGCTGCTAACCAAAACATCCACAGTTCGAATCCACTAGCCACTACTTGGAAACCCTGTGGGGCAGTTCTACTCTGTCCTATAGGGTTGCTATGGGTTGGAATCGACTCTATGGAAAGGGTTTTTTTTTTTTTTTTTTTTTGGTTGTCTCTGGATTTTGTCCACTTTACTCTCCCAGAGATACTCCGTAGGACGGGGGTTATTGCTCAGTGGGTCTTTCATTGGCACCTGGAAGGCACTAGTTGCTTCAGGTGTCCAAAGAGCTAGTATTACAAGTTCTCAATTTGTTTAGAATGAGCTCTGCAAAGCCAGCTAAATTGACACTTTTATGTCAGAGTTCTTTGTTCTGCCCAATTCACCAGAGATTCAGTGTTATAAAAAGTAACCTAGATTCTAAAGAATACAATAAATCATTTCGAAAGGAAATGACAGTCATAGAAAGGGAATCTCTTTCAAAACTGCATCTAAAATGAAAACTATGACGGACACAGTTAGCTCCAAGGCAGAATGCTGCTGATGAAGCAATGACCAAAGAATACTTATTATCTCTCCAACATCTAAGGATTTATGTTTCCACTGCTCTTAGCCATGAAACAGGCAAGTGATTGTTCTCCACATTTGGATACTTGAGTCTCATTCAAGTAAATGTTCACAAAGGAATATAAATTTAGAACCAATCATTTGACATTATCTGCAAAAGCAGCAGTGATCTAATTTAACCAAAGAAAAGTTTCTTTCCAAATGCCTGTCATCTGGGAACCTTGAGGGCAGGAATAACATCCACTGTTGTCACGCTCACTTAGGACATGTTAAGTGTTCAGTTAACTCTGTACTGAAGGAATGATGCATGCATGAATGAAGGAATGAATGATGCTCCATTTTAAACAGGAAAGTCAGGGCATGGTTGCTAGGATGAAGAATTGGTCATTATCCACTCTAAAGGAGATGGAAATTACCAATGAACTCTCGAAAGAAAAGTCTAACCTTTTAGATATCCAGCTATTACTATAAAAGAAATTCTACCCATAAGGGGAAAAAAAAAACCCCAAAACTCAGAGACAATCTCAAGCTTATTCATCTTTTAAGGCCTTGACTAAAAATCTCTTGAAATCTATAGCTCATATTAAATTCTCCCTTCTTTGAATTTCTTTACATCACAATTGAACATTTTTATAAACTATTTCACATTGTAAAAATGATGGAAATTTTCTACTTATGGATTTAAAAAAGATATTAGGATGCCACAATTGAATTGAAACACAAGGCATCGCTGTGAAGATATAATGAGATCATCTGCATGAAAATGCTCAACATGAGTCCTGACATATTCAATCAATGTTATATTATTACTATTATCATAGCTTCAAATAAAATGTTAAAAGTAACCAATCACATAGTTTAAGTTTGCTTGAATGTTATGAGTTACCTATTTTTCCTCATCAAAATCAATGACTAAAAATTAACATCTTCTTCCATCCCTCTTCTTTTAAATTTGTACTGTAGAATTTCTGGGGGGTGTACTGTATTTAATTAAATTGTTCCTCCCCCCCATTTTCTACTAACAGCACAATTTATGTGCACAAATGCACTTGTTATTGGCTGTGTCTCCCTCAATTGCATCCTTTATAAAGCCTAATTTTTCTTCATTGTCAAAACGCTCCAAGAAATGTCACTTTGGGTGTCAGAAAATGTTATACCATGTTTCAAAGTTCAATGGGAATCACATATACCTTCTAAGAACAAGTTTAGCTTCAAAATATTAACACCAGGAAATAGTCAACACAATTTCACAGCGTTAAATTTCTCCTCCAAAGATAAGGAGGCAATTTAATGAAAAAAAAAAATTCAAATTCATCTGTAATGAAACTTCCCAAGTCTGTCTGTACACAGTGAGGCAAATCAGCCAAGATTGAGTTCACTCCGCAAAGTATACCTGATGTAGAGAGCCCAAATCTACTGACTAATATGCATAGATCAGTGTAAGCTCCCAAATAATCATGCTTTAACTTTGTGACTTCACTTAACATAAATATCCTGTTTAATATATGATCCAATTCACACACACACATTTCCAGCTTCTCAAATATTTAAAAAACAAATTAAGAGGAAAAAAATATTTTGGGAAAAGTAGATAAAGTAGAGCTCTCTCAAACAAAGGCAAACGTTTCCACAAGGAACTAATACTTTTCTTGAATGAACAGCTGCAAAGTTTATTCAATTAGTATGACAGTGAACAGTCAATTATAGGACAGTGATATAATGAGAAACCTCTGTCACTGTGTTAGGTTTTATAGATTTTGGGATGGCATGATAAACAGAACAAATATCTATGGTGCTCATGATGTCTGCACTCATACAGTACACAAAGTAAAATTTTTACAAGACTAGTTCAGATTCCACCAATTAAACCTGTAGCTTTAGACAAGTCACAATATTTCTCAGTTATCAATTCCTCATAAATAAAATGGATGGATATATAACACTTGTACTCATTAATAAGGTGTCTTAGTTATCTAGTGCTGCTATAACAGAAATACCACAAGTATTGGGTTTAACAAACAGAACTTTATTCTCTCAGTCTAGTAAGCTAGAAGTCTTAATGCAGGGTGCCAGCTCCAGGGGAAAGCTTTCTCTCTCTGTCGGCTCTGGAGGAAGGTCCTTGTCATCAATCCTCCCCTGGTTTAGGAGCTTCTCTACGCAGGAACCCCTGGGTCCAAAGGAAGTGCTCTGCTTCTGGCGCTGCTTTCTTGGTGGTATGAAGTCCCTATGTTTCTCTCCTAAACTTCTTTTCTTTTACACCTCAAAACAGATTGACTTAAGACACAATCTAATCTTGTAGACTGAGTTCCGCCTCATTAACATAACTGCCTCTAATCCTGCCTCATTAACATCATAGAGGTAGGATTTACAACACAAAGAAAAATCACTTCAGATAACAAAACGGTGGACAATCATACAATACTGGGAATCATGGCCTAGCTAATACACATTTTTGGGGGACACCGTGCAATCTAAAACATAAGGTTACTGCAAATACTAAAAATATTAAATGAGAAAATAGAAAAGCATTAATATCAGAACGCCTTGCACATGGTAGGTAAAATAAGAATTGTCTTTTAAATGACCTCAGAGAAAGCACTCAGCCTCATAATCTTCTATACCCTTCTCCACCACTGCAGCTTCTGCTAATTTAATTGTTTTTATTACTCAAAGCTCAGTTATACTCTTTTAAATATACTAGATTCTATACCTGTCTGGAACTTCCCAATCTATCAGTTCGATTTCTTCTTGCCTAAGCTACAAGATGTTTTGACTATGCCTATAAAGTCAATTCTCAATCCTATATCATAATCAGTGTCTGAAAGCCATCTCCACGGAGTGGACAGGCAAACTACCTAAATGCAAAAATTATCATGTCACGTTTCTACTTGAAAGCCTTTTACTGGTTCTCAAGCACTTATTGAACAAATCCCAAATAATTCTAAAAATCAAAAGTGGACACTTAAGACTTGATTAACAGGGAGAAGAATTTAAGTTTGATGTTGTAGGCCATGGGAATGGTCTTCAGTTCTTGAGCAGCAAGATATAATGAAAAACAGGGTAAAGATTTATCTAGAAATGATTTATAAATTATGGAAGATATAAAGAAACCTAAATGTTATAGGGTCAGGAATTGTCTTCCATAGGCCTACAGACATTACTTATTGCTAACATTTAAAAAATCAAGAGATTTCTACATTCTCTTTTTTTAACAAAATTACACTTTATAGCAATAGTCTTCTGTAGTTGAGTAGAGGTTGTCTACTAAAGATGTTGCATACTCTCCCCATCTGCTCTTATTGACTTATTTATACTACCTACCTTTCTTTTTTTATGTCATACTGTGGTGGCTTGCATGTTGCTATGATGCTGGAACCTATGCCACCAGATTTTCAAAAACCAGCAGGATCACCCATAATGGACAGGTTTCAGTAGAGCTTCCAGACTAGGACAGACAAGGAAGAAAGGCCTGGCCATCTACTTCTGAAAATTACCCAATGAAAACCCTATAGATCAGAACAGAGTATTGATTGTCCAATATAGTGAACACTAGGTTGGAAGTCTCTTAAAATATACAGTGGCTGCAATAATGCACTTGAGCATACCAAGGATTGTGAAGATGGTGCAGGACTGGATAATGTTTCCTTCGGTTGTACATGGGGTCACCATGAGTCGGAGCCAACTTGATGGCAACTACCAACAACAAAGACATATTTTTCTTTCTTTTTTTTTTTTTTTAGCATTGCATTTTTCAGTGTCTGTCTAGAAACCTGTAATTCTATGAACAAGACATAATAGAAGACTGGAAGAGAAGTTTGTGGGGTCCTACAAGAGAACAAGTTAAGAGATATTTTGAAGGAAGACTCCATAGAACCTGTTACAAATTAGGTGGAAGGGGTAAGAAATAACTTTAGTTAATTACATCTTCCGAGTTTCTGCACTACAGACTGGTTTATTCAATCTCTACTTGGGGTCGAGATTTCACATTTTGAAAGGTACTTGCAATTATGTTGTAGGGTTCTGCCAAGCAATTTTTAATTTCAGTAATTAGTGTTATCAGATTTTTTTTTAAAGAAGTTAGAAATCAACCAAATTATAAATGCTGACAACTAAGCAATGTCTATGAGCCCCACTGGACTTGTAGGTTCCCATTTGGTAACTTGTAACCTGGTCCTGCTTTCACATTTCTTTAGGTTTTATTATTAGAATAACTTGCTTTAGAAATTCTAAAAAAGTTCACTTTTTCCCTGTGTGGCTGTGAGCAGATTAGCATCCCCAAATCTACATTGCAGAATAGATTTCCTGCAGGGAAACTGGCAGCGCCTGCTGAGAGACCACTAAATTGTTCTCAATTAAGGAGTTTTAAGAGCAACAATTTTTTTTCTAAAAATAATATTTTAAAATGACAGTTCTATTTTTAGACTGCCAATAAGAATATACATTTAAATATATACACATAGTGGAGACTTCTCATACACATGAGTGAATACCCTCCTTTCCTTTATAAAGATATAATTTATATGAGACTGAATTGAAGTTTTCCTTTAAAGGGGGATGAACAAATGATTTCATTTAATCATTTAAATAATATGCAATAAATACCTAATTATCGTGACGGAAATCAAACTTATTTTAGCTGTGCAGAAACAAGAGAGAAAGTGAAGACAGAAAGTGGGGAGAGAGACAGAGAAGACACAGAGAGAGACAGAGAAAGGGGAGGAGAGGGTATGGGAAAAGAGGAGAGGAACAGAGAGCAGAGGGGACAAGGGGAGGTAAGGAATGGGGACAGAGGTGGGGGGGGGACAGGAGAGAGAGTGGTGCATAGAAACAAGAGAGAGAGAATGGAAATTGCAGTCTTTGACATGAGGTAATTAAATTCATCAAGATGCCATTAGAAATCAGACAGCTGACATTCTTGGGGGAAGAAAAGTTTTTTTCTGCCCTTAGGAATGGATTTGCTAAGTTACATATAGAATTTCTAGTATAAATTTTCTATATTCTACAATAACTAGAATTCGACCATATTAATATTGATCTGAATCTTTTAATATTCTTCAGTACATTTGCCTGTCTTATTTGCCTTTCCTTCTGAGTTTAATATTAAATTGTGGCTTTCTCACAGTGCACTTAACTTAAGAAGGTAATAATCATTCCAAGGAAATTTCTCTGACTTGTCTATTCAGATCTTCTCCTTTGTAATAAATTAAGTTGTTTCTGTTTCCCTGGCTTCTCCTCCCAATCCAATGAAGACCAACTATTCCAGTAAGTTGTTGCTCTTCCGGTACGTTTTTATCTGTCATCTCAGAGACGGACAAAGCTCAGCAGCTGATGTTAATTACTAAGAAGAAAAAAAAAAAAGATCTAGTTCAATAGTGCACAGCATTTGGATATGCCCTTTTCAAGAAGATAGATATATCCTTTTGAAGAATGAACAGCAAAAAGAAAAAGAAAAAAAAAAATTACATACAGGAAAACAACTGAAGGACTACCACAATGGAGAAATACAGTAAGTTAGAGCAAGTGTCATTTGGTCTCTCTTGCTTTTGTTAAGCAGTAGGTAGGCTTAGCTTAATTTATCAATCAAAAAAAGAAAAAAAAACAAACCTGTTGCCAGCCAGTCAATTCCAACTCATAGCAACCCTACAGGTCAAAGCAGAACTGTCCCATAGAGTTTCCAAGGCTGTAAATCTTTACAGGAGCAGACTACCACATCTTTCTCCCACTGAGCAGCTGGTAAATTCGAACCTTTTGGTTAGCAGCCAAGTGCTTAACCACTGCACCATTAGGACTCACTTTATTAATCACAGTGCTGAAAAATTTGAACTTAGCTCCAGTTTTGAAGGACCTGCCTTGTGTAGAAATAGAGTTGAAAATAATTCTAGAACTAAGTGACTTGGGAGAGCCTAGCTAGAAAGAGTAATGTGAACAGATCTACCATCTCCATTTGTCAAAATTTGCCAGGGACTTTGGCAGCCAAACTCTGCAAATCTGTCGTTTTTGCCTAGAGGAAACCATGTACTGTAACATCCCATTGACGGCAGATCATCCAAGAAATCTGTTCTCTTTTCTTCTCCTCTAGCATTCAATTAGGCAATTTGGCAAGATCAGGTACACAATGTCTTCCAGCAAGGGAATTAAATCTTCCACTACTTGTAAATAAAGTAACAATTTAGCAGTCCACACACTTCAAAAATTCTTCTGCCATGAGGGGCCAGTGAAACTGGAGTCTATAGGCATCAGCTACTTTTATTACTCACTGGAAAATCTAACACTGAGGAGTGGACAAGAGGCCATTAAAAATGTCCCCTTGATGAAAGGTAGGTGGAAGAGCCATGGGTAGGAACAAGAAACACAAGCTTCAACTCTTGGGAAGTCAGCATCATCTTTGCTGTGGATTTCCTACAGTGAAGAAAATGATGCTTCTGTCTTATTTTCAGGAAAAAAAAAAAATTAAATTAAAAAAAAAGACATGTAGCAATAAATTGGTAGTATTTAAGAGTTATGAGGTTAGCATTCCTACACTTTTTTCTCACCTCTTCCTCCTCTTAGCTTTGACAGCTGGTTAAACTGGGCACCAAGTGAATGTTAAGACATATTGTTTTTTCAACCCCCTCTCTGACAAGAATCAAGCTCTAAAATATCAACGAGTGGATGCTGTTATTACAAGACAATTCTTCGTTTCTCAGCAATGATCTGGGTACAAATTCTCTTGAAGTATGCATTTGGAATGACCTCAGTGTTAAAGGACAAGGTAAAAATAATAACCGTTCATTAAAATATAAATATATAGTTTGTTCCCTAGAGGATCCTGATAGGGCAAACAGTTGAGCACGCTAGACTACTAGCCAAAAGATTGGTGGTTCAAAACACACCTAGAAGACAGGCCTGGCGATCTGCTTTGGAAAGGTCACAGCCTTAAAAACCCTATGAAGCAGTTCTACTCTGCACATGTGGTATCGCCTTAAGTCAGAACTGACTCAATGATGGCAATTAACAACAACAAAATATATGGATTAAATAATTTATTGTAATATTTGTATATCTATAACTGTATCTCTATATCTATAAATGTTGTTGTTGTTAGGTGCCCTAGAGTCGGTTCTGACTCACTGTGACCCTATATACAACAGAACAAAACGTTGCCCGGTCCTGTGCCATCTTCACAATTGTTAAGCTGATTATTGTAGCCACTGTACCTATCAATCTCATTAAGGGTCTTCCTTCCTTTTCCTTGACTCCCTGCTTTACCAAGCATGATGTCCTTCTCCTGATAACATGTACAAAGTACATGAGACAAAATCTTGCCATTTTAAGGAGCATTCCGGCTGTACTTCTTCCAAGACGGATTTGTCCATTCTTTTGGCAGTCCATGGTGTATTAATATTCTTTGCCAACACCACAATCCAAAGGTACCAATTCTTCTTTCGTCTTCCTTATTCATTATCCAGCTTTCGCACGCATAGGAGGCAACGAAAATACCATAGCTTGGGTTAGGCTCACCTTAGTCCTCAAAGTGACATAATTTGCTTTTTAAAGAGGTATTTTGCAGCAGGTTTCCCCCATACAATATGTTGTTTGGTTTCTTGACTGCTGCTTTCATTGGCATTAATTCTGGATCCAAGTAAAAAGAACTCCTTGACAATTTCAATATTTTCTCCATTTATCATAATGTTGCTTATTGGTTCAGTTGTGAGGATTTTGTTTTCTTTATACTGAGGTATAATCCATATTGAAGGCTGTAGTCTTTGATCTTCATCAGTAAGTGCTTCAAGTTGTCTTCATTTTCAGCAAGCAAGGTTGTGACATGCATATTGCAGGTGGTAATGTATCCATAAGTATCTATCTATATATCTATAAATATCAGTCTATATACCTATAGCTCTCAGAAGAGAAGACAAGGCACAGACCAATTTCTTTTATTAGCACTTAATGCATCTTGTAGACCAGAAAACAAAAAAACAAAAGCCTGTTGGTTTGAATTTCTATGAAAAGAAAGTATTGATGGAATAATGCAAAACAGAACCGCAATCAGCCTATGCAGCAGAGCCTTATTCCAGCGCTAATTGTCAGGGGCAAGAGTAACACCAGGTAACCACTTTTTAATGGGATCTTGAAAGAGAGGCACTTTATGTATTAATGTTAAAGAATCAATGGATGAGAAAAATCAAAAAACCAAACCTGTTGCTGTCAAGTTGATTCCAACTCATAATGGCCCTACAGGACAGAGTAGAACTGTCCCATAGAGCTTCCCAGGAGCAGCTGGTGTATTCAAACCGCCAACCTTTTGGTTAGCAGCCAAACGCTTAACCACTGTACCACCAGGGCTCCAATGGATGAAAAGGGAGTCCCGAAATCTTGTTGTTTGACCCAAGGGAAAGCCAACCATATGGTTCATAAAAATGTTTTATAATGAGTTGGATTAAAGGATTAGCTAATTGATTAAATTCTTTTTTGTCTGTTGCATTTTTCTTGTGGCCATTTTACCCAGAGGCAGCAAATTGATCAAATCAGACGTGCAGATATGTTGTTTGGGGCACCCTCAAGTATTTAAAACTTTTCTAAGATTACTTGACAAACATTTCATGTCTTAATTTCACATCACTGCATTTGCAGGTTCTCTTTGAACTACTAAATTGACTGCACTTCTGCACAGAATGTTCCTGGAGCTGCTGATGCCCATCCTCTTTAGGGAGGGAACGCTCTCTTCTAGTTTCTGTAGTCTCCTTCACACTGGATTTTCATATTCCTGGTCAGGTTTACTTATTTTCTTTACCCCCTAATTTCCATAGGCCTTGGAAATTGTGGTCATTATTTTTTGCCATTTTAAAATATGTCCTTAGCTCTGGGAAGCACACTCATATAAATCTGCCATAAGAGCTAGAATAACTCAGCATCCACTAAGGTATGTATAATCCTTATGGTTCCCTCTTTTCTTACACTCCATTTAAGAAAAACATTCACGCACCTTTCTTCCTTCTATCAACAGCATTTAAATAATACCAGTAAATATAAAATAAGTTAATACTGGTTGAAAGCTTACTCTGTTTTACATAGTGTTCTAAGTGCTTTGCATGTATTATTTATTTAAACTTTATTTTAGTTGGATATTATAACCTCCCTTTTTACAGATGAAGCAATTAAAGCATCAATAGTGAAAGCAGTGACAGAGTGGGAATTTGCACCTGGGCAGTCTGGTCCCAGAGCCTTGCTCCACTACATATGCAGCCTTCACTAAGCTCTACTGCGTTAAAATCATTGGAACAAAGTTCCTCCTCACAGGGAATGAGTAGCTCTTGGCATGTGTAGGAAGAAACACAAACACAGAACACTTATTTATGAGGAAAGTCAACACCTTGAAGTGCTGGACGGATCCAATATTCCAAACCCAAACGCGTTGTTCTCTAGGTTGATGCCTATACTTTTTTCCCCCTTCTTGGAAACTCCTAGCCATATGCAAATGTGTATTACATAAATAAATCCTTTGGGCAGCCAAGTGCAATAACTATGAGTGTATAATCATTAGGGGAAAAAAAAAAAAAAAGACCCTAGCAACAGTTCCTTCTCATTTTGTACACAAGAGAGAGATCCATGACAGACACACAAGTTCTGCCTTTCTGGGCTAAGTGTCCCCATGGACTCCCACAGATCTATGATGTACAGAAGCATTTCAAATAGACACCACATTTTATGGGAATCAACTTAGTACACCCACGAAACTAAGAACTAAAAAAAACAAAAATAAAAAAAACCACATACACAAATAATACACCCAACATTACTCATACCTATGTGTATTAAAAAAAAAGGAAGACCTTCAATGAGATCGCTGCAACAATGGGCTCAAACATAATAATGATTGTGAGGATGGTACAGGACAGGGCAGTGTTTAGTTCTGTTGTACACAGGGTCACTCTGAGCTGTAATCGACTTGATGGCACCTAACAACAAAATATCTATTCTAGAACTGCACTCCTTTGGGGTGCTCACCCAAGGAGAGCCTCATTTGAAAATTTCATCTCTAACACATTGATGGAATATATTTTATCAGCCATAGTGTACCAACTTTTTCTACTTTCATGCTGTGGCATTTCTCTCTTTCTTAAAAGTGGATCATGTTTTAGAATGTATTCCTATGTGTCAGAAGTATCCATAATTGTCAGGGCAAGATGATGGAAGACTCAAGTTTGGGTTGATCTCTTTTCTTCATGTACGTCTTCTGACTCTTTCTCATCTAATTACTCTCTTCTCTATCTTCTGCACATGCCTGGAGGCTCTGCCTCGTCAAATCATGTCTATTCTACAGCTTCTCCTCCTTTACGGTCCAACTCTTCACTAAGCAATCTCCAACTTTCTCAGGTCACAACCATACTTCCGTTCTCTGAAAACACACAGTACTTCAAGTTTGTGCCACTCACTTGAGTTCTTCTTTTTATCCTGTTTCACATTGCCTTCTCTAGCTTACTCCTTTGTTCTGAACTCTAACCTCTTATATCCAACCACCTGCTTGACCTCGCCACTTGAATGTCTAGAAGGAACTCACATTTAACATGTTCAATATGGAAATCTTGACTTTCTACAACAACCATGTTCCTCCTGTAGAAATCCCTTCCTGAGTAAACAAAACATCCACCCTCCTGATTGCTCAGTCATCCCTGACCCCTTCTTTTTTCCACAAATCATCCAGTGGATCCATCAACATTTAAGATTGGAATTCTTTTCTAAAAATATATGAGATCCAATCATTTCTTAAAACTCAACCTCATCAAAACTATAAAATATCTTCTTCAGGCTATTAGCATGAGCCTTCAAAATGGCTTCCCCAGTGCCTTTGCACTTGCTCCGCTTCTGCCTTGGAATGCTCTTTCATCAATAAGCACATGGCCCAGTCCCTGAGTTCCTGCAGGTCTCTGTTAAAATCCCACCTGATTGGAATGCTATTTCATGATCATCATATACAAATTAGCACTCCTTTTTCCATTATTCTATATTTCCCTACCTTGCCTTATTTATCTTCATAGCACATATAACTACCTCCTACATTAAATATTTATTGGTTTATTTACTCTAGTAGAATATAGAGGAAATATAGACTCCTCAAGAGCAAAGATTCATTTGTTTTTGTTTTTTTACTGCTCATCTTCAGTGCAGCAGACAGTGCTTGGCACATAGTAAACACTCAAAGATTCGTTGGATAAACAAACGAATACTTCTGATAGGCAAAAAAAAAAAAGTATCTCATATGTTTTACTATTTCTTATGGCATCTGTGGATTTTCTATTCTTTATAGCCCACTTTGAGACACATAAAGAGATTTAGAAATCGATTATTCAGTTTTCAAATCCTTCACTATTCAGGAAGCTACTTGAGTGCATGAACTGAGTTTTAGTCATCTTCTGATTCTCAGACACTAGCACAAAACAGCCCATGGCAAGTACTAAATGGCTATTTGTAAAATGAGTGACTTAAAAAAAACAAAAATTAGATCAAATTTAATAGTTCAGTATAGAGGTTACAAATTGTTGGCCAGGACACAAAATCTGATAATAGACAAGCGTTCATTAAATATAGTTTTATATAAAAATTTAGATATCTAGTTTCCCTTGAAGGAGCCCTGGTGGTGCAATGGTTAAGAGCTCAGCTATTAACTGAAAGATTGGTAGCTCTAACCCACCAGCAGTTCCATAGGAGAAAAGATAGAATGATCTGCTCCCATAAAGAATTTTCAGCCTAGATAACCCTACAAGGCAGTTCTACTCTGCCCTATAGGGTCGCTATGAGGTGGAGTTGACTCGACAGCACACAACAGTTTCCCTTGAAAAATCAGAAGACCTAGTAACACTGGCTTGGTGTCTCCTCATGGTAGCCATCACCAGGACTGGAGAAGTGGCTCTTTTCTTAGACAGGGTATGTGCTCTCCAGTGTACCACAGTCCTGCACTTCTTGCTTCACTCATGGATGTTGCCCACCTGACCCCTATAGCAATTTGTCTTTGTGATTCAACCTTTGCACAAATTCCTGACATTGCATTACTACAAATGGCTCTGGAAGGTCAATATTATGGTAAGGCTAAGGGTGAAGGTTTCTGAGTCAAATAGACCTGGTTTCCAATATCAGACCCACCATAGTTGTGGGTCTAGAGAATTGTTTACTTAAATTATCTAAAGCTCAGTTTTCTCATATATAAAATAGGGGCAATGCAAGGACTACTTTAATTTTAAATGAGATAATGCCTTTAAATATCCTGGCATTTAAAAATGTTCAACAACTGCTAGCTATGATGCCAATAATAATGGTGAGGAAGATGATGTTGAGTATGATAACGATGAGGATGATGATTCTTGACCAACCAGGGGAAAAAAAAAAAAAAACTCACTATGTTTGGCTTATCATTGCAAGGTACAATCATTGTTTTAGGGTCTATCACTGGCTATGTAAGTGAGTGCCTTAATCTTATGTTGCTGCTTCTATTAAACCATAGTTAAGATTAGAAAGTGATTTCAGCTCCTTGGATAAAAAAAATCTGCATCTTGGTAATACTTTTTACTATTTTCTCCATCCAGTCCAAAAGAGGTGGCCACTTAGAGAGGCTAAATTTCATTGAATTAAAAAAAAAAATTAAATGGCTCTAAGTCCATCATTAAGAAATTCAATCAATTCTAAAAAAATAGTGAAATCTTCTACTGGGTATCACAAAGACATAGCCTCAAACATCTTCGCAGTAGAAATAGAAAATAAAAAGAGAGAGGGAGATACTTTGGGATACAAGTGATGGATAGTGTCTTGGCCATCTAGTGCTGCTATAACAGAAATACCACAAGTGGATGGCTTTAACAAAGAGAAGTTTATTCTCTCACAGTCCAGCAGGCTACCAGTCCAAATGCAGGGCATCCGCTCCAGCAGAAGGCTTTCTCTGTTGGCTCTGGAGAAAGGTCCTTGTGATGCATCAGTCTTCCCTTTGTCTGGGAGCATCTCAGCACAGGAATCTCAGGTCCAAAGGACGTGCTCTGCTCCCGGCACTGCTTTCTTGGTGGTATGAGGTCCCCATGTCTCTCTGCTCACATATCTCTTTTATATCTCAAAAGAGATTGGCTTAAGACACTATCTAATCTTATAGACCTCATCAGTATAACTGCTGCTAATCTATCTTTTTTTTTTCAATGATTCTGACTTTATTGGTCTTTGATAGGGCCCACACATAGTATTTTTTTTCCTTTTTTTTAATATTTTATTGTACTTCAGGTGAAGGCTTACAGAACAAATAGTTTCTCATGAAACAGTAGTACACATGTTGTTTTATGACATTGGTTAACAACCCCACAACATATTAACCCTCTAACTTCTCAACCTTTTTTTTTTGGTGAAAATACACATAGCCAAAGATACACCATTTCAAAAATTTCTACATACACAGTTCAGTGACATTGACTATGCTCTTCCAATTGTGCTGTTATTCTCACTTAAGATGAAGGCTTACAGAACACAATAGTTTCTCATTTAATGGTTACTACAAATGTTGCCCTATGACAATGGTTAACAATCTCACAACACATCAACAATATCCTTACTCAACCTTGTGTTCCCTATCACCAGCTTCCTTGTCCCCTTCTGCCTTTTGGCCCTTGTCACTGGACGCCTGTACCTCATTAGTCTCATTAGGTTTTACAGGGCTGTCCACTCCCAGGCTGAACGTGAACCTGGGAGATAACTTCACCACTGAGCTAAAAGGGTGTCTGGGGGCCATACTCTTGGGGTTTCTCCAGTCTCCTTTAGGCCAGTAAATCTGGTCTTTTTTTTTTGTGAGTTAGAATTATGCTCTACATCCTTCTCCAGCTCTGTCCAGAACCCTCTGTTGTGATCCTGGTCAGAGCAGTCAGTGGTGGTAGCCGGGCACCATCTAGCTGTACTGGACTCAGTCCGATGGAGGCCTTGGTAGCTGTGGACAATTAGTCCTTTGGATGAATCTTTTCCTTGTATCCTGTTCTCTTCATTCTCCCTTGCTCCTGAAGGGATGAGACTAGTGGAGTATCTTAGATGGCCACTCACAGGCTTTTAAGACCCCAGATACTACTCACCAAGGTAGAATGTAGAGCATTGTCTTTATAAGCTGTGTCATGCCAATTGAGCTAGATGTTCCCCAAGACCATGGTCCCCACAGCCCTCCGCCCAGCAATTCAGTCCCTCAGGGAGTTTGGATGTGTCTATGGGGCTTCCATGACCTTTCCTTGTATAGGTTGTGCTAGTTTCCCCTGTATTGTGTACTGTAATCTATCTTATTACATCATAGTGATAGGATTTACAACACATAGGGAAATCAGTCATATAATACTGAGAATCATAACTCAGCCAAATTGATACATTTTTGGGGGGACATAATTCAAACCATGACAGACGGTTTGACGGAGCATTAATTAACCTTAGTTTATGCCAATAATCAAGATGATGGTATGGTGCCACTTTCCATATCTGCAAATGATTGATTGACCTAAAATCAGCTTTGATGTCATGAAATTCTTAGGATACAGACGGATTTAAAGTTGTAAGTACCTGACTTAATGCATGGCTAGTAAGGCACAGCAGAGCTAAGTATGGGAAATCAAGGCCTTATTGTGAAAAGATGAGAATGCATGCTCCTTCCTAAGATGAGCATGGCTTAGAATCAGAATAAAGGAAGGTATTCAAGAACTATTTGGGAGAAAGGGGTTTCAGAAATCCTTAAGCTTTAGTCATCTGCTGTTTATGTAAGGATATTTATAGCATTGCTGAATTTTAGAAAGAATTAACAAATAGATCTACTGAATACAAATTTATAACTGATGTGACTTATCTGCAGTAAAACATAATATCCACTAACCTAATATTAACCAGTATCAAAGACTATAATATACTAAATGTTCAAAAGGTTGGCAGTTCAAAACCACCAGCAGCTCTGAGGGAGAAAGATGTGGCAGTCTGCTTCTGTAGAGATTTACAACCTAGGAAACCCTATGGGGCTTCTATGAGTCAGAATCTACTGGATAGCAGTGGGTTTGGTATATACATAAATTGCTATACACTTTCTGCCCTTGTGGCATAGTGGTTAAGGGTTTGGCTGCTAACCAAAAAGGTCAGCAGTTCAAATTCACTAGCCGCTCTTTGGAAACCCTATGGAACAGTTCTGTTCTGTTCTGTTCTGTGGGTCACTATGAGTTGGAATTGATTCGACCACAAGGGTTTTTTTTTTTGGTGGGGGGGGGTTCTACTTTCTGCAGTGCATTTTAATTACTGCTGTAATAATCATAGTCAATTCCACTGCAAATAGCAAATAGACTGGAAATAGATCATGTGATAAAAGTGGGGGAAAACATTTGGGGCGATAAATATTTAGTGTGCATTTTGAAATATTTAAAAAGGTAGCCTCGTTATATATAGTAAGGAGAGTTTATACACTATATAAACATTGGAAATGAGGAGGGAAAGAAAGAAGAAAAAATCAGAGAAAGAGGAATAAAAACTGGTATGGAATCTAGGGCAGCTAAAAAAACAAAACCAAACCCGTTACTGTTGAGTTGATTCCAACTCGAAGCTAAGATAGGTTATTTAAATATACTTGTCCCTGTAATAACATTTAAAGCTTTACTTAGTTAAGGGAATTTTTATTTTAGCTATTTATGCTCCATGTCTAAATTATAGTGTTTCTTTCATTGTAAGTTCCAATTGGCAAGCATTAACTTCTTGATAAATAACTGTTAAAAGATATATATAGTCAATGAGTTTTCAATGTCTAAAGGGTCAGTGTGTGTCTGAGGGAGTCAACACTCACATGGAATAAACTTCTGTAGCACACCAGCATTACATACAACTCCAAGGAAGGAACAAACAGGGCCTCTGTACCTGGAGTTTACCTCTCTAACCGTAATAATCAGGCTCATCTTCAGGAATTAGTCATAAGTCTCTGAAGTGAGCTTTCTATTTTTCTAGAGTGTTTACTGAGGGAGAAACATAGCACATGATACCGTATTGAGAGATTCAACCCACAGAGCTGAGGAAAGGGTAGTCTCAGCAATAAGTGCAGTTGAAATCATTCTACCTGACAATGACTTTTCTGCTATTCAACTATTTGAAGTCTTCATAAAAAGAAAAGAAAACAAGGTTGCCAATGCCTCCCGAAGACAAAAAAACAAGACTTGTTCTAGACTGCAAGTTGTCTGACAACAGGAGCTGCTTTAAGCTGGCAAGCAAATCTCACCACATGACGTGTTATTAAATGACCTGCTTTGGCTAAATTGGAGCCCTGGTGGCATAGCAGTTAAGAGCTTGGCTGCTAACCAAAAGGTTGGCAGTTCAAATCCACCAGCCGCTCCTTGGAAACCCTACGGGGCAGTTCTACTCTGTCCTATAAGGTCACTCTGAGTTGGAATTGACTCGATGGCAATAGGTTTGGTTTGGCTAAGTTATGCTCATCAATGATTTTTCTCATTACAGAAGACCCCTATTAAAAATTTTAAACCAGCTTTTTGGTATGTGAGTCTTACTTTCTTACATAAACTGTATTATAAAGAGTGGCTACATTTGCAGATCTGCTCATAAAATCCTTTTTAACTCAGAATTTTTGTCTGAATATAGTATTCAACTTATTACTATGTTTTTAATCACTGCGTATAATGCTATTTAGATTGGAAATTCAGCCAGAATTTCCCTCTTGGGACTCCAGCTTTAATTTTTACTACTCCCTAGTTTCTTGGGTTTGAGGACTCTGGGAATTGCAAAGCTGAATATTTAAGAGCTCAGGCGCACTAGATTTGTGACACATGGAAAATGTACTTAAACTTTGGAAGCCCTGTTTCGCCATCTGTAAATTGGAAGAATAATTATTGCTAATAGGAGGTTGTTGTGAGGTTAAATGAGCTAAATTATGTAATTAGGTAGCACATAGTAAATGCTCAAAAAAAGTTACTACTAATTATGAGATTAAAAATATTCAAGTATACTGAAATATGAACTTCCCAAGAGAAAAAAACATTATTTCTACATCAATCTTAATTTCCTTCAATACCCAAAATTAAACGTGTATCTAATGAACCTACTCCAGACCTTAAAACCAGCTAATGGCAAGACATATTAGGATTGAGGTAATGCATTTCACAGCTCTGGGGCAAACACGTATTTTCACCAATTGATACTATTTTTGGCTTCAAGTTAAAAGCAATCATAGTGATGTGTTCACTGTGGTGCATAAGTGAAAAAGCAGTTATGAGAATTCCTGAGACTGAATAAAAAGCATTTTCTTAAGCTAAATCCTTTTTGCTCTATTTTATGATAAAAATAAAACTTGATATAACTAGATTACAATCATTCTGATTTTAAAGGTACAGCAATAGTGGAAAAATACCATAAACCCCAAAGTCTCAACAACACAATATGCAGTACATTTGAAAAACACCTCTCTAAATTTTGAAGCATAAGTGGGAGCTGTTAAAATGGAATCTGTTATAGTATAATTCAAGCAGGAATGCCTCATGGAATTTCGAGCATGAGGTGGAGAGGAGTACACCCACACAGGTCACAGGAGAGCTAGTCAAACCATCTCATTTTAAACGCAAGGTAATCCCTGAGAAGTGGCTTTCTAAAGTCACTCAACTCGACCAGAAACTAGGTTTCCTGATTCTTACCACAGTTCACTAATTCACCCTATCTTACTGTCTGGTTTAAAGTACCTTAGTAATAACATTTAGTTTTCATTTTAAATGAAACATATAAAAAACACTTCCACTGTTTCACGAAACATGTATCAGGTCCTCTCTATGTTCCTACACTGAGGTAGGTGTTGGCAATACAGAAAATGACTCAAACAGAAAAAAGAGGAGTCCAGGAGCTCAGCGTAAGAGACAGCTATTTAATAATAATAATAACAAAAAACCCATTAGAGTCATCTAAGCAGTATAAGACATCTGTTGAAGCTAAATACCAATAAAAACAAAAGCAAAAACGAAACACCAGACAATGCAGGCCTTGATATCCATTTCCACGTTGGGGAGCTTATAATGAGCTTCAAACACATCTTTTAAATATTTCAAGAATAATCACTGCTGCAGGGTTCTGTTTTGTGACTGGATTTCCCGAGTATTAAGAATTGTGTCTTTTTCTGTAGAAGCGAGCTATATTTTAAGTATTTCAAACACTTCAGCAACAAAAATAACAACCAAAAACATGCACACAGCAATATACCTGTATGATGGTCTCTATTAAGGTATTTGAAATAATACGTTCTAAAATTTCATTTCATTGGTTCTCTTCTCCCAGGTGCTAAAGTATTCTGGGTAATGAGTCCACGATTTTTTGACCATAGGGCAGAATTTCATACACTATTTCCAGGATCTATTAAAATAACACTTCACTGACCAGCACTTCTAATTATCTCCTCTCTCTGACCCAACTCAAATTCCACAGTTAGAGTTTTACTCCTTTGGTTCAAATGGAGCTTAGGGTTTACACACATTAAAATGTAAATGCTACTCTTGCGAAGGGTAACACTTGAAACCATTCTTAGCCATTTGTGCCACAGTGTGAAAGAACTGACTATATTCTTTCTAGAGAACAAATGTCACAAAAATATAGGGAAAAAGCCAAAGTAGATAAAAGGCAAGGTGCAAAAAGAGAGTAGAAGAGCATGATTAACTAAAGTGATAATTAAGAAATATTGAGCACTCAATGCCTGCCAGCTTTACAGACTTTATCTCATTTAATTCCCTTAAAAATGCCTCACAACATACGTCTTTACATTTTTTGCTTGGGGCCCTAACTCTATAGAATTGGATTCATTAATTTGAAGTAAAGTCTATATTTCAAGCAAATATCCCAGGTCATTCTGATTAAAGTGGTTCAAGGACCACATGTTAACAAACACAGCCCTCTAAAATAGAATCTATTATTATTGGAATCAGGTCTGCCTTATTCCATAACTTTACTATGGAATAATAGACAAAATTTCCTTCTGCAGAATTTTACCTCTTGAGGAACTTAATTTACTTTTGGGAGTATGAACTGAAAAGCAACTTTATTACTTTATGAAAAGCCTGATCACCCTTGCCGTAGCTTATCAAAATGCTGGACTTTACACATTCCTTTCTCTTTCTTTTCCTTAATAACTTGCTCAAATACCCTATAAATCTCTATTTGGAACAGAATTGTACCATTTTTGTACCTAATTGCATTTGCAACTGACAACTACTAACTTTGGCAGTTGAGAATTGAGCTGCAGCACTGTGACTGTCAGGGGAATTAGCTTCAGGAGCAGACTTTCAAAAGCAATGCTGAGTCATTAACCCTTTGGTTCAGGACCTGCACCGATCCTGTGAAGAAAGAATCTGACTTTTGATAATTCGATAGCAGAGAGTTTCTAGAGTTGAGTTCACTCACACTTTAAGTAATGTAGAAACTTTTGGCAACATGAATGTTGTAAGCATGAGGGAAATCACATACTTATGACGCAGACCCCGAATGAGAGACTGTAGAGTGAAGTGGAAATAAAATGGTTGTGTACTGGTACAACACGATGTGACAAGAAATTAATTTTCTCAATATTTTACAGAGGGAAAAAGAAATAGGTTTTACTGAATGTAAGAGCGCGGCTGGGGTGAAAGGAAATATATAAAAATGTCATGAGCCCTAAAATAAACAAATCTTTACCTAACTTCCTAGACCCTACCACAAAACTTCAGAACAAGAAGCGATGCTTAAAGACAGATGCTTATACTCAAACGGAAGTTTTAGGGTGACTCTCAACTCTCTCCACATGTAATTATTTCCCTTTTAATCTTTTTCAATAGAAGAAACATGAGCTTTGGAACCAGGCTATACTAGGTTCAAATCCTACCATTTGCATTTTAGCACATTGTGTGACTTTGGGCAAGATATGTAAAGTTTCTGAACCTCTGTTTCAACATTTGTAAAATGGAGATCATAATATCTACTGTTGGGACAACTGTAAATATGTAAAACACTGATTATAACTCCTTGGATATATTAAGTGTTCAATAAATAGAAGTCGTCATCACTGGTGGCAGCATCACCAAAACAGCATCATCATCATAAGGTTTTAGAATGAAAAAAAATGATATGAACGCAACTGTGCCCTTCACTGCATATAAGGCAAGTGGGGGGTGGTCTACAGGTGACAATATGGATAATCCATTTTTTATGTGCAGAGATGTATTCTGACACGGTTGACTGGTTGATATCTTAGGGTGAGGACACACCCCTATGGGAGGGAATGGGTTTTATACTGAAGGGGATGAGTGGATATTCAAGGTGCTCTTTAAAAAAGGAAAATGTTCAAAATCACCTAAAAAAAAAAAAAAAAAGGACAATGTCCTCTGCCATTTCTAGGCAAGTCAGGAGCCCTGGCATGATGATACACTGTAGAAGTCCCAAGATAAGATGAAATAGGCAGTATACTGAAGTGGTTAATAGCATGAGCTTTGGAGTAGGCAAAGTCAGGCTCAAATCCTGTATTATTTATCAGCTTTACAATTTAGGCAAAATGATTATCCACTCTAAGCTGAGTTTTCCCATCTGTAAAATAAGAGTAATAATATCTACTTCTTAAATCTGGTGTCTGTGATACAGGACTAAACCAAAAGCTAAGAAGTTTCCTGAATACAACCAAACACTTCGAGGGACAGAGTAGCAGGGACAGGGGTCTGGGGACCATGGTTTCAAGGGACCTTTAGGTCCATTGGCATAACAAAGTTTATTAAGAAAATGTTCTGCATCCCACTTTTGTGAGCAGCGTCTGGGGTCTTAAAAGCTAGCGAGTGGCCATCTAAGATGCATCAGTTGGTCCCAACCCACACGGAGCAAAGGAGAATGAAGAACACCAAAGACACAAGGAAAATATTAGCCCAAAAGACAGAAACGGCCACATAAATCAGAGACTCCATCAGCCTGAGACCAGAAGAACTAGATGGTGCCCAGTACCACCAATGACCGCCCTGACAGGGAACACAACAGAGAATCCCTGTTGGAGCAGGAGATAAGTGGGGTGCAGAACTCAAATTCTAGTACAAAGACTAGACTTAATGGTCTGACTGAGACTGGAGGAACCCCAGAAGACATGGCCACTGGACTCTCCGTTAACCCAGAACTAAAACCACTCCCAAAACCAACTCTTCAAAGATTAGACTGGACTATAAGATATAAAATGATACTCATGAAGAGTGAGTTTCTTAGCTCAAGCAGGTACATGAGACTAAATGGGCAGCTCCTGTCCAGAGGCGTGATGAGAAGGCGGAAAGAGACAGGAGTTGGCTGAATGGACACAGGAAATCCTGGGTGGAAAGGAGGAAGGAGTGTGCAGTCACATTATAGGGAGAGCAACTAGGGTCACATAACAATGTGTGTATGAATTTTTGTATGGGAAACTAGCTTGAACTGTAAACTTTCACTTAAAGCATAATAAAAAAAGTATAGCATATGTGGCTTAACTATAACACAGAGGATAGTATTAGACAGACAGTATATTTTCAATAAATGTTAAGCCATTAATATTATTAATGAGCCATATTATCTGGCTGCATTTAGGTTTTGGGTTCATTTCCCTTTTAATATCCTCACACCATCAGTAAAGTGCTGCTAAAACAGTCCAATCTAATCTCAGCCTTGCTGTACATAATTAAGGAAATATACATATATATATATTTTGTCTACACTTGATCCAAGACGTTGAAGAGGAAAGACTGGGCAAAGCAGAAGAGAAGGGAGAAAAAAGGGGAGAAGAGTCCCAAAGCGGTAGATGGGGACAAATGTCAGGGTTATGTGGTTCTGCTCTCTTCCACCCCCAGCAAGTGCTCTATCTTCTGTAGCCAGCCCAAAGAATCTGGAGAATATTTTGTTATGGGATAAGAAAGCTTTTCATCAGGTTAACTGGCTACAGAATTGAAGCTTTCTGTCTCCTGTTGTTGTTGTGTTGTTAGGTGCCGTCAAGTTGCTTCCGACTCATAGCGACCCTATGCATCACAGAATGAAACTCTGCCCAGTCCTGCACCATCCTCACAATTGTTGTTATGCTTGAGCTCATTGTTGCAGCCACTGTGTCAATCCAACTCATTGAGGGTCTGCCTCTTTTTCGCTGACCCTCTACTTTTTCAAGCATGATGTCCTTCTCCAGGGACTGATCTCTTCTGACAACATGTCCAAAGTAGTGCTGCACAAATTTATCCTCCATTCACTAATGATCATATTTTGAATTTACAAGATTAAAGACTATGGCCTCTGTTTGAGCCATAGTCTTTAATCTTATAAGAGAAGAATTTCATATCAATAATATTTCTTTTATGAAGAAGCCTACTTATTCTACTCCATTCTCTTTCCTCACTGGGTAAATGAACATTTGGATCTCACTCTGATTCTGCATGATCTCTTTCACCTTTGACCCCATGTCTTGCTCCTTCCCAGCAAGCTCATTGTCATGTGACTTACCTTCCAAGGACCTAAATTTGCTTAAACAAACAAATAAATAAATAAATAAAAATAAAAGCAAACTCATTGCTCTCGAGTCAATTCTGACCCTATAGGGCAGAGTAGAACTGCCCCATAGGGTTCCCAAGGAGCAGCTGGTGGATTTGAACTGCTGACCTTTTGGATAGCAGCCGAGCTGTTAACCACAGCACCACCAGGGTCACATTTATGTTTATGTCTCATACATAATTGGAGGGGTAGACTCATGGCTCAATTCCAAATCACTGTTCCGTGTTCACCCTTCAATCTGGTCATATAGGCCTATTCTTCACTTTGACAAACTCAGTTTCCATTTCTGTTTATAGCAATTCTGTATATACCTGAAGCCTCCAGTCCTGTAATATACTCCCGCATGCCAGTCTCTTGGCAACTTCTGAGGAAAGGCTGCCAAAAATCCAAAGAGCCTAGCTGCTCATCCTGCAAAGGGAGCTCTGGATGAACATCAAAAGAATAGAGTTTTAAAGACTTAATTTTTCTCCTTTCCTTTTGTCTACTCAAGTTTTTAAAAATTTTTCTTATGGACAATTCTAAACATATAGTTGAGAAACAGTTTAAATACCAGTCATGTTCCCATCTGTGTATTTTCACCTTCTGGCCGACTGTGTTTACATCTGTGCTGCTTAGTACAATCTCTACTTGCTATATATGACTATTTAAATTAAAATTAAAATTAAATACAATAAAAAATACAGTTCTTCCCTGTAAAACCAAATGAGACTAACGAGGTACAGGAGTCCAGTAACAAGGGCCAGAAGGCAGAAGGGGACAAGGAAGCTGGTGATAGGGAACCCAAGGTTGAGTAAGGATATTGTTGATGTGTTGTGAGATTGTTAACCATTGTCATAGGGCAACATTTGTAGTAACCGTTAAATGAGAAACTATTGTGTTCTGTAAGCCTTCATCTTAAGTGAGAATAACAGCACGATTTGAAGAGCATAGTCAATGCCACTGAACTGTGCGTGTAGACATTTTTGAAATTGTGTATCTCTGGCTATGTGCTTTTTCACCAAAAAAAAAAAAAAAAGAGTTTGAGAAGTTAGAGGGTTGATATGTTGTGGGGTTGTTAACCAATGTCATAAAAGAACATGTGTACTTCTGTTTCAGGAGAAACTATTTGTTCTATAAGCCTTCACCTGAAGTACAATAAAAAATTAAATTAAATTAAAAAAAAATACAGTTCCTTAGATGCAGTAACCACATTTCAAGTGCTCAACAGCCACATGTGGTGAGCTGTTTCCACGTTGGACATGCTGATTATACAACAGTTCCATCATCACAGAACTTTTTATTGGACAATGCTAATTTTATACAACCCTCTTCCCCCACCACAGAGTATTTTGGAGCCAATGTCAGGCATAATATTTTTTTATTTTGCATACACCAAGAAATTAATAATTATTATTGAATAACATCAAGTATGATGTTAAAATTCCCCCATTATAAGCGCAAGCTTCTTAACCCGGAATACATGAGGGGCTTCAAGGGCTCAGCAAAAACTTTGAGGTGACGTGCAAAATTATATTTGTGTGTGTGATTCTTTCTAGGGAGATGATTTGCGGTGGTTCCCAGATTCTAAAAAAGTCAGTTTTCTCAAAATTCAAGAATCACTCCCTTCAAAAGATGTATTATCAACTAGATCATTAGATAGATGAAGCCATTTAATTGCAAAGCCCACTGTAAAATTAACCTTATAAATGAGAAGTAAGGCATTTGTTCTTAGGGATATCTTTCTTCTACAATGTCTTATGTTCTTTAATTTGTCGATAAGGCAGATGAGAGTCTGGATTTTCCATCTGTTATAAATTGGTGTGTAATTGGTAGAGGATATGGAGTGGGGTGGAACATATATCTCAGTTTGTCTCTGGTGTAATTAGATTAAGACTTCCTTCCCAAAGTGGAATGTTCGCCCCAGTCTCTTTAGCAGTAACTGCAAGTGTTCAGCTTCCTACATTTATCTATCCATTCATCCAGCACCTATTTACCAATGCCCCACCATGTGCCAGGAACACGATAAGTTCTGGATTTTGATATGGATAAGAGATGATCTCAGCTCTTAATGAACCCTCATCTGGAATGCAAATTTCACCCTTGGGACAGTTAGCATTCCTGGGGATAACTGTCAAAGTCCAAGGATGAGGTGACAGAAGAGACTTCTTCATTCAACAACACATATTTATCCAATACTTACTATAAAGCAGACCTCATACTAGGAGAACCAGACAGATACAGCCTTTTCCTCATGCAGCTTATGTCTTCATATTCCATCCCACCTAGCATCCCCATTCTGGGAGTTGGGGAGGGAGGACTGTTTCTTAAAGTACAGTGTTTTGAGTGATAATAAAGAGAAGATGGAATTATATCGTTTTACATTTGCTGTGACGCCTCTCTTTCCTCTTCTGAGTTGTGGTTTTGATTCTCTGTTCTAAAAATGGCAACTCACCTGTTTCCCCTTCACACACTTTTCCCTTGCTGAGTATCTCTGAACTCTTCTAGAAAGTGCTACATGTCTGATTTCCTTTGCTTTCTTAAGCTAATAGTCCCCATCATAAGAGCTGGGATGAGTATTATTTTCCACTCCAGCTGCAGGTATCTGCCAAGAGCTTCCACACTCTGCACATGCTCCCTACTGAATCCTAGTGCATCAATCATTTTGTGAAGTCCTTACTGCAAAATCTTTCACAAGTATTTCTCAGTAAGTGCTTTTCAAGCAAACTTTCCTCCTCTCACTTCTTGGTATTGGTGACCTCTGCAGAGACTCTCTCATATGGAGACTTCTTTATGTGACAAAGAGAAACAGCATTGGTTATCTATGCTTGAAATATTCACTGTTCATTTTCCTTAGCATTTCAAGGTTGTTTTACTTTTTCAGTGGGAAGGTAAGATTCTGGGTGGCAAAATGGAAGATAGGGCAATTGATCTTTGCTCGTTAGCACTCAGAGTCCCTGTGTGGTGCAAGCAGTGAATTTGCTCAGCTGCTAACTGAAAGATTGGCAGTTCAAGTCCACCCAAAGTCACGTTGGAAGAAAGGCCTAACGATCTATTCAGTAGATCCCCCCAAAAAAAATCAGCCATTGAGAATCCTATGGAGCACAGTTCTACTCTGATACTCACGGGGTTGCTATGAGTAAGAGTTGACTCAACACTAACTGGTTTTTTCTTTTTCTTTTTTTTGCTAGCACTTAGTAGTTTAACAATCTCTGTAGTCACAAAATCTAAATGCAAATTGTTTTATTAAGTTAACAAATAATGATTGCTTACTATGTTCCATGACCACTGCTAAACACTAGTTACAGAATATTGAATGACATAAAAAAGGTCCCTGCTCTAGTGGGGCTTACAGTTTAATGAGGGAAATAGATGTTAAACAAATTAATACTAAAGTAAATACATAATTACACATTGTATGAAATGGCACTGCGTAGGGAAGAAAACATCTGGTACTAAAGGCCTTAATAATAAAGGGGCTTGGCTCATCTGACTAATACAGGGAAGCTTCACCCAAAAAAGTGACATTTAAGATGCATGAGTAGTGATTGTCCAGGTGCATCAAGGAGAGGAGGCTACTGAAGCATATTCCAAAAAGGAGAAAGAGCATTTGTGAAAACAACAAGGTGGGAAAGAGTAGGCTCGTTTGAAGAGAAGTGCAGAGAGTAGGAAAATGCATGGTTATTATCTATCTTTCAAGTTGAAGTGACCCTTCTATTAACTATGAGATAAGCTTGGAGCACATTTCAGTTTTATGCACATTTTTTTTTTCCCAGAGAAAATGAGTTTCGTCTCTTGTATATACTTATTCTTTCAGTGTATTATCCAATAAAAAGGCAGGGGAATTAACCAGATAGTCGACGAGTCTAAAGAGATTGTGTGAAAAATACATTTTAAATTATAAATCCACCCTTGCATGGATACTTCTGTTGGTATACTCAAAAAAAAAAAAAAAAAAAAAAAAAAAAAAGAGTTGCTGAATTTTAAAATTGCTTCCAAAGTGGTCTTTGTTGTTACAGGGAGGGAAAGAGTGGAATTATTACCACAGAAAAGATCCAAAGGTCTGTGTTCTGTTCTGGGCTCTGCTATTAACTTTTTGTGTTGCCTTTGGCAACTTATTTAAAAATTCTGTGCCTTGAGTTCTCTGTCTATAATACCAGGATGAAAAAGTTAGCCCTCAGAAATTCAGCAGATGGCTGGGATAATTAAACATGATGAAAATTGTGATGTTATCTTAAAAATATGAAGTGCTACACAAATGTTCCTTATTAACTTTTTTTTCTTTTGGAGTAGGGTTATTAGGAGTTCCACGGCAGTATGTACAAGGGCCCTGGAATCAAAGTACCAGTGCCCAAACTGCCTCCCTCACTTCCACCTGTGCTGGCTTTGGTAAGTTTTTTACCTTCTCTACACCTCCATTTCCTCACCTAGAAAACTAGAAAATTATCAGTCGCTGGTTCATACATTTATTATCAAAATTAAGTGAGACAACTCAAGTAAAAACATCTAGAAAAAGGCATGCCACATAACTAACTTCTAATAACTGTTACCTATCATACATGTCCACCACTTGTCTGTCAGTTTGCTGTACTGGGGTGGATTGTGTGTTGCTGTGATGCTAGAAGCTATTCCACCAGTGTTTCAAATACCAGCAGGATCACCCAAGTGGACAGGTTTCAGCAGAGTTTCCAGATTCAGACAGAGTAGGAACAAAGGGCTGGTAATCTACTTCCCAAAATGATCCATCTTATGGATTATAAGTGAACAATGTCTAACTAGCTGGCTTTGGGCATGGGATGAAGAGGATCAATCACTGGAGGAGGACATCATGTTTCATGAAGTAGAGCACCAGTGAGGATGTGGGAGACCCTCGGTAAGATAGATTGGCACAAAAGCTGCAACAATGGACTCCAACATGCCGGTCTGTCTATCTGTCTGTCAGTCTATCCATCTATGTATCTACTTACCTACCTAGCTACCAACCTACCTACTCATCTATCTATCTCTCTATTGTACATGTGCATGCTGGAGGAGAAATACATGGAAACACAAATTTAAAAGCTAAGTTGCTTCTTGGATTTCACTAGATATTTCCTGAGCACTTTCAACCCAAAGAGCTTCTTTTCTGCTATTCTTCCTTCATGTCCAAATTATTCTGCTAAAATGACCACTAGACAACTTCAGCAAATTGCTGGTTTGAAGCAATGGACCCAATCATGATTTTCACCCATCTGAGACTTGCACTTAACCTAATTGGCACACATAGATTTATTTAAGCCTGCAATCTCTGTTAACATTTTAAACAGTGACATGATTTGCCTCATAAAATCCCCCAACCTAAAGCAGCACATGAGTCTTTATTATGATTTAGTGCTACAGGAATTACTTGAACAATTTTCAATATTTATTCAATTATCTCCACAGTAAAGACTGTCTAGAAGCTAAAAAGTATGAAATTAACTTGACACCCCTGATACACTCCACTTCTGCTAAATTTGAACTGCCAATTCTTTCCATTCCTTTGATTAACAGCACACAGGTCTTATTCTCCATATACCCTGGAAGGCTGACTAGCATTCAGAACCCTGCCAACTTGTTATGAAAATATGGGATTATATAAATATATTAAAATGTATAAGATTATATAAAAATATTTTTTAATTATCTGGGAGTAGCAAAACATCACAACCAACCACAATACCTAAAAGTAAGAAAGTAAAAGGCTGGCTGGTTATACCACAGAAAAAATACAACTTCTCCATAATTGGGCAAATTTGCCTGCAAAAGATTTCTTCAAAGTGTTACAAAGCAAAGATGTCACTTTGAGGACTAAGGTGCACCTGACCCAAGCCATGGTATTTCCAATTGCCTCATATGCGTGCCAAAGAAGGACAATGAACAAGGAAGACTGAAGAAGAATTGATGCCTTTGAAATATGGTGTTGGTGGATAGTATTGAATATACCATGGACTGCCAGAAGAAGGAACAAATCTATCTTGGAGGAAGTAAAGCCAGAATGCTCCTTAAAAGTGAGGATGGTGAGGACTTCGTCTCACGTACTTGGGACATGTTATCAGGAGGGACCAGTCCCTGTAGAAGGATATCACACTTGGTAAAGTAGAGGGTCAGTGACAAATAAAAAGGCCTTCAAAGAGATGAATTGATACAGTGGTTGCAGGCTCAAACATAGCAAAGATTATGAGGATGGCGCAGGACTGGGCAGTGTTTCGTTCTGTTGTACATAGGGTTGCTATGAGTCAGAACTGACTCAATGGTACTTAACAACAACAACAATGTGATGAACGTCACCATAAATCAAATTAAAAGGCATACGATGGGCTGAAAAAAATTTGTAACATATACACTAGACAAAAGAGTAACACTTCCCTAATATACAGATGGAAACCCTGGTGACACAGAATGATTTTTTTTTTTTTTTAAAGACAGAATAAAAGATTTTAATGGGAAAAAAAGTTATTTTATCAGTTAAAAAAAAATAATTGAACAAAATATCACTATGTAAAATATTTTAAGAGATACTCAAACTCACTAGTAGTCAGGGCAGTGTAAGTTAATTTGAGAACCCAGTTTATACCCATCAGACTGACAAAAAAAAAAAAAGGATTATTGATAAAATCCACTCTTCTCGAGTTTGTAATTTATATAGTTCTTCAGAGAGTAAATCTGGTAGTATCTATCAAAATGTAGAATTCCCTGCATGGTGCAAATGGTTAACACACTTGGCTACTAACCAAAATGTTGGCTGTTTGAATCCATCTAGAGGCATCTTGGAAGAAAGGCCTGGGATCTACTCCCGAAAAATTAGCCACTGAAAACCCTAAGGAGCACAGCTGTAATGTGACACACATGGAGTTGCCATTAGTTGGAATTGACTCCATGGCCACTGATTTTTTAATCAAAATTTCAACCAGAAATACCCCCATTCAACCAGCAGTTGCAGTTTTATTAATCTATTAATCTACAAAATACTAGAGTACTAAGACAGGTGTATGGTGATTGCTCCACTGTGTATGAAAGTGAAAACTTCGAGAAAACCTAAAGGTTCATCAATAGAATAACAGTTAAAAAATTTACAGCAGTAAAAAGCTAGAAACAGAAGTACCATAAGATCCAGCTATCCCTCTCCTTGGAACATACCTAGAGAAATAAGAGCCGTCACACTAATAGATACATGCACACCCATGTTCCTTGCAGCACTGCTAATGATAGCAAAAAGATGGAAACAACATAGGTGCCCATCAACAGACGAATGGATAAACAAATTATGGTATATTCACAGAATGGGATACTATGAAATGATAAAGAACAATGATGAATCAGTGAAACATAACATGGAGGAATCTGGAAGGCATTATGCTGAGGGAATTTAGTCAGTCACTAAAGGACAAATATTGTATAAGATCACTATTATAAGACCTCAAGAAAAGGTTTAAACACAGAAGAAAACATTCTTTGATGATTATGAGGGTGGGAAGGAAGGGGGAGGGTTATTTACTAACTAGATAGTAGACAAGAATTATCTTAGGTGAAGGGAAGGACAGCACACACTACAGAGGAAGTCAGCACAACTGGACTAAGCCAAAGCTAAGGATTTTCCTGAATACAACCAAACACTTCGAAGAACAGAGTAGCAGGGGCAAGGGTCTGGGGACCATGGTTTCCGGGGACATCTAGGTCAATTGGCATAACAAAGTTTATTAAGAAAATGTTCTGCATCCTACTTTGGTGAGTGGCGTCTGGGGTCTTAAAAGCCAGTGAGAGGCCAATCTAAGATGCATCAACTGGTCCCAACCCACCTGGAGTAAAGGAAAATGAAGAACACCAAGGTCACAAGCAAAGTAGTGGCCCAAGAGACAGAAAAGGCCACATAAACCAGAGAATCCATCAGCCTGAGACCAGAAGAACTAGATAGTGCCTGGCTACCACCAGTGATGGCCCTGACAGGGAACACAACAGACAGTCCAGGATGGAGCAGGAGAAAAGTGGAGAGCAGAACTCAAATTGTAGTAAAAAGACCAGACTTAATGGTCTGACTGAGACTGAAGGAACCCCAGAAAGCATGGCCCCCGGACACTCTGTCAACCTGGAACTAAAACCTTCCCCAAGGCCAACTCTTTAGACAAAGATTAGCCTGGACTACGGGACATAAAATGATACTTATGAAGAGTGTGCTTCTTAGCTCAAGTAGATACATGAGACTAAATGGGCAGCTTCTGTCCGGAGGTGAGATGACAAGGCAGAGAGTGTCAGGAACTGGTTGAATGGACATAGGAAATCAGGGGTGGCAAGGAGGAATGTGCTGTGACAGTATAGGGAGAGCAATTAGGATCACATAACAATGTATGTATAAATTTTTGTATGCAAGACTAACCTGAATTGTAAACTTTCACTTAAAGTACAACAATAAAAAAAGTTTGTTAGCCAAAAAAAAAAAAAAAAAAAAAAATCACAGAAATTCCATATGATTTAATGTTATCTAGGTGTTTAAAAGGGTGTGTGATATCTATTAGTACTGACATTGAAGGATGCCCTTGAAACATACAGCACTAGTGGGGTATCCCCCCTAGGTGGTGCAAATGGTTTGTTCCTGACTAGTAATCTAAAGGTTGGTGGATCAAACCCACCCATCGGTAATGAGGAAGAAAGGCTCGGCAATCTGCTTGCATTAAGATTACAGCCAAAGAAACCTATGGAGCAGTTGTATTTTGTAACACCTGGGGTCAACATGAATCAGAAATGACTTGATGACAACAGGTTTGGTTTTTTGTGTTTGCGGGAGGGAAACGTGCAGAACAGTATGCAAGGAACAAAGTTCTAAATGATGCATAAACTGATTATCCATAGGGAGTAAGAGAGAGATGAAAAAATAATTTTATATTACACTTCTTTATGTTTATATGTCATGATAACACATACACGTAATATTTTTTAATTAAAATAAACAAAATGTCTGTTTTTTAATCCTATGGCAGGTGCTGACCAAGCCCACCATGTTCCCTCTGTCTAATGCTTTGTGAATTACTGACTGCACATATCCATAGACTGGTCTTCACAGCCATGTATATTAATTATGCTGAAGTCATTTGTATAACAGGCTTGTTCATCCTCACTTGGGGCTAACCATAACCCTAACCCTAACCCTAACCAGAGGTCTTACCCAGGACAGGCAAAGTACCATCATTACCAAATTTTCCTTATAAACTGAGAAACTCGACTTCACTGAAGTATTCCTATGCCAGGTATTTTCTACTTTGCTCTGTTGAGAAGGCACTCTTTGAAGTTATGAGACTAACCAGAAACTGCTCTAAGAGTTTTGTGTCAAAATTTTAATTTTTTTTCAAACACAACCCTCTGAAAGATTTCAAAGAATCAAGGAGCATGTGCATGAAAATCACTGGGGCAAATGAGCTGTGTAAAGAGTGTGAGGTATTTAAACTACACATTACATCTACTACCTAATACAAATAACTGCTCAAATTTTTGTTTTGTTGCTTAAATAGGTAATGAACCATATGTGACAGATCTGAGCCACCCATTTTTGATGTCAACCATTTTTCTTCAGTAAATATCTATATTGGTAAAACTTAATGTTTAAACTAGGAAACCTAAAATCAAATGTAATTCTATATGAAAAAAAACCTTTCAGAATAAATGAACAATTAAGTACTACCAGCAAGGCTGAGATGGCAGAGTAGTCAGATGCTTTGGTGGTCCCTCTTATAATAAAGACCAAAAAAAAAAAAAAAAAAAAACAAGTGAATCGATTATATATGACAATCTAGGAGCCCTGAACTTCGAAGGAAAAAGTTGAGGAATCGGGCTGAGTGGCTGGGGGAGGGCAAGATTGTTCAGAGGCAAGGAGGAGTTTCCAGACCTAACCTGGCAGGAACCCAGCACCCTGTGGGCCATATCGGCTGGCGAGTGTGGTGAGGCAAGCTGTGGCATTTGGGGTGTGTTTTCCACATTGGGAGAGATCGGGCAGTGGAGGGTCTACTCAGGCCTCCAGAACCAGTGAAAAGTGGCACTCAATCTGCAAAAGATAAGTACATGCATCTAACCAACAGCGTGGATCAAAAAACACCCTGTTTGGGAAGAACCTCTCTCCCATTTACCTGCTCCCTTCTGCTCTGCACCAGGTCCCAGGCCGGCTTCAGCCATTGCTGGCTTCCCCTGAGCTGGTAGTAGGACTCATCATGTGCCCTGAGCCATTCTTCTGGCCTTGGAGAGGGAACAAATTAATAAACAGGGAAGAAATAATATCCCAGCACCCCTAGGCTGGGAACTCAGGGTAGGCACAGCTGCTTTGCCTAGGCACAGGCACAAGGGGTCCATGGACTTTGAATGTCTTTCACCCCTGCACAGACCTGTATGGGTCCATATCAACAGCATAGGCTCTCATTAGCATAGTACAGCAGGATATATACCTGAAGCCTACTTCACTGCATAAGCTATATGGTGCAGTGGCAGGTTTGTGACATTTGCCGTCACTCTGCCCATTAAACAGGGTCCTAACCTACCCAAATCAGGGGCCTGAGGACTGGTGGCTCCACCCATGCTACCTAGACACCTGCATGTGACAGGGGTCCAAGAATAAGTGGTGCCTCCCAGTTCTTACAGCCAACAGCGTTGGATGCCCATAGTCAGGCTGCAAAACCCATCCACTTACGCACTCTGGGGAACAGGGACATGCTCTCCTGCCAGACACTCAGAGGCAGCTGTCAGCTGTCTTCCTTACTCAGTGTGTGAACCCCTACTGCAGCCAGAAACCTGTGCCTACTCCAATTACCCCTACCACTCTAGGACTCTAGGTGAGAGCCTGCACTACACACTTGGTGACTGACTATCTGGACACCTGAGCTGAATCCATACAAGAAAGTTAAACAGACTCCTAGGCTCACATACTTAGTAACAGATCAAACCACCTGGTGACAGGATGCTAGAACTTCAAAGGCTCCAATAACCAAACTAGCTCACATGAGAAGTCTATTTGGGCATATCAAAACAAAACAAAACAAGAAGCTAGGACACAGTAAGCAAACATAAAATAAATAAATATAATAACTTATTGATGGCTTGGAGACAACAGTTAAAATCAAATAATATAAAGAGGCAGACCATGATGGTTTCAGCAAGCTCCCAAAACAAAGAATCGAGAAATTTTCCAGAAGAGAATTCCTTGGAATTACCAGAGGTAGAATGCAAATCATTAATATACAGAACTCTTCAAGAGATAAGGAAGGAAATTATGCACAATGCAGAACAAGTCAAGGAACACACAGGCAAAGCAATAAGTTCCTACTTAAGAAGATTATAAAACAGCATAATGACAAATTTAACAAGCTGCAAGAATCGACAGAGAGAGAACAAACAGAAATCCTGAAGATTAACAATAAAATTTCAGAATTAGAGAGCTCAGTAGAAAGTCATAGGAGCAGAGGAGGAAATAGAAGTCAGAATTAGTAAGAATGATGATAAAGCACTTGGCACCAACTTCTTTTAGGAAAAATCAGATAAAAGAATTAAAAACAATGAAGACAACCTAAGAATTATGTGGGACTCAATCAAGAGGAATAACCTATGAGTGATCAGAGTACCAGAACAGGAGGGGATAACAGAAAATACAGAGAGAATTGTTGAAGATTATTTGAAAACTTCCCTGATATTGTAAAAGATCAGAAGATATCTATCCAAGATGCTCATTGAACCCCACACAACATAGATCCCAAAAGAAAGTCACCAAGACATATTATAATCAAACTTGCCAAAGCCAAGGATAAAGACAGAATTTTAAGAGTGGCTATAGATAAACAAAAAGTAGTCTACAAAGGAGAGTCAATAAGACTAAGCTTAGACTATTCAGCAGAAACCATGCATGCAAGAAGGCAAAGGGATGACATATATAAAGCCTTTAAGGAAAAAAAAAAAATGCCAGTCAAGACTTATATATCCAGCAAAACTATCTCTAAAGTATGATCGTGAAATTAGGGCATTTTCAGATAAAACAGAAGTTTGAGGAATTTGCAAACACCAAATAAAAATGACAAGAAATACTAAAGGGAGTCCTCTGGTTAGAAAATCAATAACATCAGATAGCAACCCAAGACTAGAACACAGAATGGAGCAACCAGATATCAACCTAGATAAGGAAGCCACAAAAATAAATCAAAGCTAAAACACTGAAAATAGGGAAACAGAGATGTCAATATGTAAAAGATGAAAACATTAAAACAAAAAAAGAGGGACTAAAAAGTGTACTCATAGATCTTTCATAGGGAGAGGAAGTCAAGGTGACATGAAGTAAAAGAGGGAGTCCAACTTAGAAAAATAGGGGTAAATATTAAGGTAACCACAAAGGAAACTAACAATCCTACATAACAAAAAAAAAAAAAAAAAAAAAAAAGAAAAATATATAAAGACTCAGCAAATACAAAATCAACAACAATGAAAAAGATGAAAAGAAAATACATTAAAAACAACTCAGCACAGAAAATTAAGAGGAACAAAGAAAATGTCAACACACAAAAAAACTAAAAATGACAGCACTAAACTCATACCTATCAATAATTACACTGAATGTAAATGGACTACATGCACCAATAAAGAGATAGAGACATGGCATTTGGATAAGAAAACACGATCTGTCTATATGCTGCCTACAAGAGACACACCTTAGACTTAAAGACACAAACAAAAACTCAAAGGATGGAAAAAATATATCAAGCAAAAAACAATCAAAAAAGAGCAGAATTGGCAATATCAATCTCTGACAAAATAGACTTTAAAGTAAAATCCACCACAAAGGATAAGCAACAACACTATATAATGATTAAAGGGTCAACACACCAGGAGGACATAAATATAATAAATATTTACATACCTAATGACAGGGCTCCAAAATACCTAAAACAAACTCTAACAGCACTGAAAAGAGAGATAGACAGCTTCACAATAGTAGTAGGAGACTTCAACACACCACTTTCAGTGAAGGACAGAACATCCAGAAAGAAGCTCAACAAAGACACGGAAGATCTAAATGCCACAATTGACCAACTTGATCTCATAGACATATATAGAACACTCTACCCAACAAAAGTCAAGTATACTTTCTTTTCCAATGCACATGGAACATTCTCCAGAACAGATCACATATTAGGCCATAAAGCAAGCCTTAACAGAATCCAAAGCACTGAAATACTACAAAGCATCTTTTCTGACCATAAAGCCATAAAAGTTGAAATCAGTAACAGAAAAGGCAAGGGTAAAAAATTAAACACATGGAAACTGAACAACACCTTGTTCAAAAACTATTGGATTATAGAAGAAATTAAGGACAAACTAAAGAAATTCACAGAATCAAATAAGAATGAAAACATATCCTACCGGAACCTTTGGGGCACAGCAAAAACAGTGCTCAGAGGTCAATTTATAATAATAAATGCACACATTGAAAAAGAAGAATGCACTAAAATCAAAACTTTAACCCTACAACTCAAACAAATAGAAAGAGAGCAGCAAAAGAAGCCCTTGAGCACCAGAAGAAAGTGAATAATGAAAAGTAGAGTAGAATTAAATGAAATAGAAAATAGAAAAACAATTGAATGAGTTAAGAAGACCAAAAGCTGGTTCTTTGAAAAGATCAACAAAATTGATAAACTATTGGCCAATCTGACCAAAGAAAAACAGGAAAGTAAGCAAATAACCTGAATAAGAAATGAGACGGTTGATATGACAACAGACCCAACTGAAATTAAAATAATCATAACAGAATACTATGAAAAATTATATTTCTAGATGAAATGGACAAATTTCTAGAAACACACTCCTTATCTAAACTAACACGAACAGAAGAAGAACAACTAAATAAACCTACAACAAAAAAAGAGATTGAAAAGGAAATTAAAAAACTCCCCCCACCAAAAAAAACCCTGGCCCTGAAGTTTCAGTGGTGAATTTTAACAAACGTTCAGGAAAGAGTTAACACCACTACTACTAAAGGCATTACAGAGCATAGAAAAGGAGAGAATACTCCCAAACTCATTCTATGAAGCCAGCATAACCCTGATACCAAAGTCCGGTGAAGACACCACAAAAAAAGAAAAGTGCAGACCAATATCCCTCATGAACACACACGTAAAAATCCTCAACAAAATTCTAGCCAATGGAATTCAACAACGTATCATAAAATAATTCACCATGACCAAGTGGGATTCATACCAGGTATGCAGGGATGGTTCAACATTAGAAAAACAATCAATGTAATCCATCACATAAATAAAGCAGAAGATAAGAACCACATGATTTTATCAATTGGTACGGAAAAAGCATCTCACAAAGTCCAACACCCTTTCATAATAAAAACTCTCAGCAAAATAGGAAAAGAAGGGAAATTCCTCAACATAATTAAGGGCATTTATACAAAGCCAACAGCCAACATCACCCTAAATGGAGAGTCTGAAAGCATTCCCCTTGAGAACGGGAACCAGACAAGGATGCCCTTTATCACTACTCTCATTCAACGTTGTGCTGGAGATTGTAGCCAGAGCAATTAGGCTAGACATAGAAATAATGGGCATCCAAACTGGTGAGGAAGAAGTGAAAGTATCCCAATTTGCAGATAACAGATTTATACACACAGAAAACCCAAAAAAACCTGCAAGAAAACTACTGGAACTAATAGAAGAGTTCAACAAAGTATCAGGATACAGTATAAACATACAAAAATCAGTCGGATTCCTCCACACCAACAAAGACAACTTTCGAGAGGAAATCACTAAATCAATACCATTTTCAATAGCCCCCAAGAAGATAAAATACTTAGGAATAAAACTAACCACAGATGTAAAAGAACTATACAAAGAAAACTAGAAAACACAACTGCTAGAAACCTACGTAAGTGGAAAAACATACCTTGCTCATGGATAGGAAGACTCAACATTGTGAAAATGTCTATCGTACACAAAGTGATCTACAGATACAATGCAATCTTGATCTAAATTCCAATGGCATCTTTTAATGAGATTGAGAAACAAATCACCAACTTCACATGCAAAGGGAAGGGGCCCCAGATAAACAAAACATTACTGAAAAAGAAGAAAAAGTGGGAAGCCTCACACTACCTGATTTTAGAACCTATTATACCTCCACAGTAGTCAAAACACCTGGGAACTGGTACAACAACAAATACATAGACCAATGGAACAGAATTGAGAATCCAGACATAAATTTATTCACCTATGAGCAGTTGCTATTTGAAAAAGGTCCAAAGTCCATTAATTGGGGAAATTACAGTCTGTTTAACAAATGTGCTGGCATAATTGGATATCCATCTGAAAAAGAAAAATGAAAGAAAACCTCACACCATGCACAAAAAGTAACTCAGAATGGATCAAAGACCTAAATATAAAATATAACATGATAAAGATCATGGAAGAAAATAAGGACAATGCTAGGAGCCCTAATACAAGCCATAAACAGAATATAAAACATTATTAGCAATGCACAAATACCAGAAGAGAAACTAGATAACTGGGAACTCCTAAAAGTCAAACACTTATGCTAATCAAAAGACTTCACCAAAAGAGTAAAAAGACAATCTACAGACTAAGAAAAAATTGTTGGCTACGACATATCCAATCAGGGTCTAATCTCTAAAATCTACAAGATACTGCAAAACTTCAACAACAAAAAGTCAAATAACTTGATTAATTAAACAAATGGGCAAAGGATATGAACAGGCACTTCACCAAAGAAGACATTCAGGCAGCTAACAGATACATGAGGAAATGCTCAAGATCATTAGCCACCAGAGAAATGCAAATGAAAACTACAGTGAGATACCATCTCACCCCAACAAGGCTAGCATTAATTAAAAAAACAAAACAAAACAAAACAAAAAAACACAGAATGATAAATTCTGGAGAGGTTGTGGAGAGACTGGAACACATACACTGCTGTTAGGGATGTAAACTGGTACAACCATTTTGGAAATCAATTTGGTGCTTCCTTAAAAAGTAAAAAACAGAAGTACCATATGATCCAGTAATCCCACTCCTTGGAATATATTCTAGAGAAATAAGAGCTGTCACATGAATAGATATATTCACTGTAGCACTGTTCACAATAGCAAAAAGATGGAAACAACCTAGGTGCCCATCAAGGAAAAAACTGATAAACAAATTATGGTATATTCTTACAGTGGAATTGTCTGCAACAATGAACAACACTGATGAATCTGCGGAACATCTCATGACATGGATGAATCTGGAAGACATTATGCTGAGTGAATTTAGTCAGTCTCAAAAGGACAGACATTGTATGAGTCCACTATTATAAGAACTCAAGAAAAGGTTTAAACACAGAAGAAAACATTCTTTGATGGTTATGAAGGTGGGGAGGGAGGGAGAGGAGTATTCACTAGATAGCAGATAAGAATTATCTTAGTCGAAGGGATGGACAACACACAATACAGGCAAAGTCAGTACAACTGGACTAAACCGAAAGCTAAGAAGTTTCCTGAATACAATCAAGCACTTCGAGGGACAGAGTAGCAGGGGTAGGGGTCTGGGGACCATGGTTTCAGGGGACATCTAGGTCAATTGGCATAACAAAGTTTGTTAAGAAAATGTTCTGCATCCCATTTTGGTGAGTGGAGTCTGTGATCTTAAAAGCTAGGGAGTGACCATCCATCTAAGATACATCAATTGGTCCCAACCCACCTGGAGCAAAGGAGGATAAAGAACACCAAAGACACAAGGAAAATATTAGCCCAAGAGACAGAAAGGGCCACATAAACCAGAGACTCCATCAGACTGAGACCAGGAGAACTAGATGGTATCCGGCAACCACCAATGATGGCCCTGACTGGGAACACAACAGACATTCCCTGATGGAGCAAGATAAAAGTGGGGTGCAGAACTCAAATTCTAGTAACAAAAAAGACTTAATGGTCTGCCTGAGACTGGAGGGACCCTGGAGGACATGGCCTTCAGACTCTCTGTTAGCCCAGAACTGAAACCATTCCCAAAGCCAACTCTTCAGACGAAGATTAGACTGGACTAATGGGATGTAAAATGATACATGTGAAGACTGTGCTTCTTAGCTGAAGTAGATACGTGAGACTAAATGGGCAGCTCCTGTCCAGGGGTGAGACGAGACAGAAAAAAGGGACAGGAGCTGGTTGAATGGACATGGGATATCCAAGGTAAAAAGGAGAAGTGTGCTATCACATTACAGGGAGAGCAACTAGGGTCACATAACAATGTGTGTATAAATTTTTCTATGAGAAACTAACTTGAACTGGAAATTTTCACTTAAAGTACAATAAAAGAAATAATAAATAAATGAAATAAAGTAAAAAAAAGTTATAATCCTACATTAAAAAAAAAAAAAAGAATATTTTCTGACCTTTGGGTGCAAAAAATAACAGTGCTCCCAAGGCAGGACTGAATATATTTTTAAATAAAAATCAAGAACAAGTTAAAAAAAAAAAAGTCATGCTGTTATAAAATGAATCAGATATAATTTAATCCAGGGATACATTAATATACAAATTACAACAGCTCTAAGAATTTAATTTCAACTAAACCTCATAAAACTGGCACACAAAGCCAGTTGCAGATTTTTGAAAGGAAAGTCCAAGACAGGTTTGTCAGAACACAGACAATACACAATGATTTGGGATCACAGACTAAATACATATATATACAAACATATAAATAGACTATACATATATAAATGGTTACTATAATGTGGACCTTGACAGATGGAATACTCAGGAATCAATTAACTATATCTGTGGAATATCAGCAGTCAGAACAAGGCCAAGGGTCGACTGCAGAACAGAACATCAATTGCTCATACGCTAGTTCAAATCGAAGCTGAAGAAAATTAAAACAAGTCCATGAGAGCCAAAATAAGACCTTGAGTATATCCCACCCAAATTTAGTGACCATCTCAAGAATAGATCTGAAGCACTGAACACTAATGACTGAAGACCAGACAAGTGGTGGAAAACATAAAGGAAATCATACATGAAGAAAGCAAACAGTCATTAAAAAGACAGGAAAGAAAGAAAAGACTCTGAAACTTGCTCTTTAACACAGAGCAGCTAAAGTGAATGGAAGAAATGATGAAGCAAAAGAGCTGAACAGAAGATTTCAAAGGGCAGTTTGAGAAGACAAAGTAAAATATTATAACAAATTGTGCAAAGATTTGGAATTAGAAAATCGAAAGGGAAGACCAGGCTGAGCATTTCTCAAACTGAAAGAACTGAAGAAAAAAATTCAAGCCTTGGGTTACAATACTGAAGGTTTCTACAGGCAAGATATTGAACAATGCAGGAAGCATCAAAAGAAGATGGAAGGAATACACAGACTTACTGTACAAAAGAGAATTGTTCAATATTCAGACATTTCAGGAGGTAGCATATGATTAAGAATCAATGATGTTCAAGGAAGAAGTTCAAGCTGCATTGAAGGCTTTGGTGAAAAAAAAAGGCTCTAGGAATTGATGAAATACCAGTTGAGATGTTTCAGCAAAAAAAATGCAGCACTTAAGGTTTTCACTTGTCTATGCTAAGAAATTTGGAAGACAGCTTTTGATCAACCGACTGGAAGAAATTCATACTTGTGCCCAATCCAAAGAAAGGTGACCCAGCAGAATGTGGAAATTATTGAATAATACCATTAATATCACAGGCAATTAAAATTTTTCAAAAGATAATTCAAAAGTGGTTGCAGCAGTATATCCACAAGGTATTGCCAGAAATTCAAGCTGGATTCAAAAAAGAACATGGAAGCAGAGATAACACTGCTTATGTCAGATGGATCTTGGCTGAAAATAGAGAATACCAGAAAGAGGTTTATCTGTGTTTTGTTGACTATGCAAAGGCATTTGACTCTGTGGATCATAACAAATTATGGATAACATTGTGAAGAATGGGAATTCCAGAACACTAAATTAAGCTCATGAGGAACCTGTACATAGATCAAGAGGCAGTTGTTTGAACAGAACAAGGGGATACTGTGTAGTTTAAAATCTGGAAAGGTGTGTGTCAGGGTTGTATCCTTTCATCATACTTATTCAGTCTGGTGCTGCACAAATAATCTGAGAAACTGGGCTATATGAAGAAGAACATGGCATCAAGATTGGAGGAAGACTCATTAAAAACCTGTGATATACAGATGACACAACCTTGCTTGCTGAAAATGAAGAGGACTTGAAGCCCTTATTGATGAAGATCAAAGACTACAGCCTTCAGTATGGATTACACCTCAACATAAAGAAAACAAAAATCCTCACAACTGGACCAATAAGAAACACCATGATAAATGGAGAAAATATTGAAGTTGTCAAGAATTTCATTTTACTTGGATCCACAATCAATGTCCATGGAAGCAGCAATCAGGAAATCAAATGAGGTATTTGCATTGGGCAAATGTGCTACGAAAGACTTCTTCCAAGTTTTAAAAAGCAAAGATGTCACTTTGAGGAGTAAAATGTACGTGACTCAAGCCATAATATTTTCAACGGTCTTATAAGCATGCTAAAGATGAACAATGAGTAAGGAAGACTGAAGAGGGATTGATGTCTTTAAATTATGGTGCTGGCGAAGAATATTGAACATAACATGGACTGCCAAAAGAATAATCAAATCTGTCTTGGAAGAAGTATAGCCAGAATGCTCCTTAGAAGCAAGGATGGTGAGACTTTGTCTCACATATTTTGGACATGCTATCAGTAGGGACCACTCCCTGGAGAATGACATTATGCTTGGTAAAGTAGAGAGTCAGTGAAACAGAAAAAGACTCTCAAGGAGATGGATTGACACTGTGGCTGCAACAATTTTCTCAAACATAGCAACGATTGTACAGATGGTGCAAGACTGGGCAATGTTTTGTTCTGTTGTACATAGGGTTGCTATGAGTCAGAACTACCTATATATATGCTGTTGAGTGGCATGAGAAGTATTAAATGGCATACTAGCTAATATATCCCATATTATTAATCTTCCATAATTAAAATTAAGAATGCTATTTATTTCCATAAGAAAACTTTTATGTCCCTGGGTGGCAAAAACAGTAAAATACTCAACTATTTACTGAAAGGTTGGCCATTCCAACTCACCCAGAGACACCTCGGAAGAAAGGCCTGATGATAAACTTCCAAAGGGTCACAGCCTTGAAAATCCTGTGGAGCACAGTTCTACGCTGACACATATGAGGTTGCCATGAGTCAAAATCGACTTGACGGCAACTGGTTTGTCTTTTTTTTTTTTTTGGTATATGTATATAATACAATTTTTTTTCCAATTCAAAGTTACTCTTTCTTATTCCACTTGCAGCAAAATTGCTGGTCAGGGTTCTAAAAAATCCACGGGTTTGAGATAGTGGGAAAGTCTGTTTCAATACATATTTCTCTTATTTTATTAGGTGCCCAAATTATCTATAGATGTCACATAGATGAATGGCCTTTCCTTTCATTCCAGTTTGTAAAAAAATTTTCAGAAAGATTCAGCAAAAAAGATATTGCAAACAACATTCTTCAAAGCTGTCAATAGAAAGTTTTAAAAATTACTTTGTTAAAATATTAAACATAACCATTTAAAACCATTATTCCACAAATTTATATTTATTGCATATCCACATTTTTCAAACTGAGAGGTATAATTTACTTCTGGTCTTGCCTTTTTATTATAGAAGCCACATTTTTGTTGGCATAAAAGTTATCTTATGGAAACAAATAACATCCTTAATTAAGTTTAATTCTGGAAGATTAATAACACAGTATACATTACCTATATGTCATTTAATCTGTCTTTGAAGAAGTACATCCAGAATACTCCTTAAAAGCAAGGATGGCGAGACTATGTCTCACATACTTTGGACATGTTGTCAGGAGGGACCAGTCCCTGGAGAAGGATATTATGCTTGGTAAAGTAGAGGGTTAGTGGAAAAGAGGAAGACCCTTAATGAGACGGATTGACACAGTGGCTGCAACAATGGGCTCAAGCATAACAATGATTGTGTGGATGGCGAAGGCCCGGGCAGTGTTTTGTTCTATGTACACAGGGTTGCTATGAGTCGGAACAAACTCAACAGCACTTAACAACAACAACAACACGCTACACAACATCTCCATAAAATTGGAAAATGTTTTAAGGTTTTGTGTTTGTTTTTACTGCAAATAAAATGTCATGGATTTGAATACACTGCCAAATTTTTAAACAATCCTCAGATGTTTATTTGTCTTCTATGGCAACATGTTGATCAATTACTCTAGTCCAAAATATAATAATTTTTCTTTATTTTTGGTAAAAATAGAAACAAAATCACATATAACACCCATGTGGTATACTGTAAGTCTTAGGTAATCACTCCCTTATAATCAGACATGCAGAATATATGTAATTAGAAAGTTTATTTTCACCATCCCTAACTTAATTTTATTTTTCAGAATCACAGAATATCAAGGATAAAGGAATTTAAAACACAGATGCTCTAGCCCTGATTCTGTCATTAACCAGATCAATGACCTTGAAAATATTGATTACTTATCTGTAAAATTGGATTGTTGAACTAGACAAGATGTTAACTCTCAATTCAGCACACTTTGTTATAACAAACAGATAATGGGAATAATTCCAAAATTTGATGCATTCAAGCTGATGCTTAAACCATTAAAAGGTTATAATTTTAATAGTTTTTAATCATCTAGATGGTCCAATATTTTATTATGCACCTGATTTGACCTTAGTTTGTTCACCACTTCAAAACTGTAAATAATGGAACTTCTAAAATATATTCACCAAGTTATTTCTTCTAACTCACGTTAAGTGTGTGAAAAAAATAGACTTTGACTAATGTCATCTTGGTAGTTGAGCATAAGGAATTATTGGGATTTGTTTTAAAAACCAGATTATGGATCAATCTTATTCAGTGTTCCATTTGCATTACTGAAATTCCATGACAGATGTATTTTCTACAAATCCCTTGCATTATTATAGGTACAATATTTCTACATTAGCAGTTATGTGTCATCCATCTATATTTACATACATATATAAACACATATACATATATAATTTGTGTGCGTGTGTGTGTGTGGAGAGACAGAGACAGAGAGATGATAGAGAGAAGAAGGTGGGGGCATTAAGGAGTTGTTTTGGAGTACGTTTTTATCAATACCTTTGAAATTAATCTTTTAAAAGATGTTTTCATCAATATCAGACTCCAATTAAAAACCTCTGCAACACATCTTGATTGTAGTATTTTACTTGGGGCTTCTCTCAGCTAAGAAGAGACGAATTACAAAGGGCAAAGGGACCTAAATTTTCTTGCTTAGTGAATAAATAGCAGGGGTTTGGGAAAAAAACTTAGGTTTAAGGATGTATTCCACAGACATTTTTGCTGTGCAATTGGGATATTCACTGAATTTTTCCAGAGCTTAAATTTCCTCACCTCCAAGATAAGGATGATAATAATTACAATGTTAGTAATAATAATGACAATAATCATAATATTAGAAACGCCTACTTCATAGGGTTGTTTTGACAGTAAAATTAGGCAATGTGTATAAAACACAATGCCTGGCATATATTACTCGGTGATATTTTCAAGCAAGTTTACTTTCAAATAGATTTGCATATGATAAATTTACAACCAAAGTTTAAAGTAAAAGACAACTAGGCCAGTGTCTTCATATCGGCTTTTACATGGTCAAATGGAAAAATCTCAGCGCAGCCCTGTTACTCCCCTGCTGTCCAGTCAGCTCTGCTGCATTTTGTGTACTTTCTTAAGGAAGTAAATTAAACATTAGAGTGGATTAATCTAATGATGATAAAATATAAGACAAACTAAAATTGATACAATATACTTGACCAGTTCCCTTTCAAAATGTCAAGGCCATGGCAGAAAAGGAAAGACTGACAAATGGATTGTGGGAGACTAAGGAGATATGAGGGCTAAATGCAATGTGGTATCCTGGATTGGATCCTGGAACAAGAAGAGGGCATTAGTGGAAAATCTGGTGAAATACGAATAAAGTCTATAGTTTACTTAATAATATTGTACCAGTGTTCATTTCTTAGTTTTGATAAATGCACTATGACTATATAAGATATTATCATTAGAGAAAACTGGGTGAAGAGTTTTAGCGAACTATCTGTACTATCTTTGCAATTCTTATGTAAATTAAAATTTATTTCAAAATTAAAAAGTTAAAAACAATCAAGTGGAATCTAATGCCTGCAATAAGCGATCAGAACTTTATACTAGTTTTCATTTCCTTTTTCCCTGCCAGTTACATCTGGGTTCCTCCCATAAGAGTAAACTCTGAGCACTGTTCCAAATTCACTAGCAGATTTTTGCATCCACATCAGTGCTCCAAGGAAAATGGTTAACAATATTACTCCTCACATTTAACCATGTGCATCTTCTCAGTTTTCACGTAAGTGGCAAAAATAGAAAATTTATGATTCCAAGGCCATCAGTGTTGTTGAAAAGAATTCAACACACCGAAGTTGTAACAGCACATCTTTTTATTACTCTAATAAATTAACCAGCAATGACAGTTTTGTGGCAATTAGGTTATATAAACTTCTTACCATAAACACACATCATTAGGTTATATTTTTAAACTTCCATATGTCACCTGAACTTAGGCAGAAAGAAGCATGCAATGAAATCTTTATGACAGATTTTCTTAAATTCACCAGGTTTTCCATTTCTCCTGACATTTTGTTAAAACTTCAACGCTCTACTTTTTGGCATTTGACAGGTTTGCTTCAACTAACTTTGTCAAGCAGGAGCATATGTTTTAAAATGGCAAACCATGCCCTCATCCCATTTTTGTGAAATGGTGGGTCAATTTAACAAGTCAGATTAAAAAAAAAAAATCTGTGATGTCCTTCACATACCAAAGAAGTGTTATTAGACTATACTCTTTCCAAAACTACTTCCATTTAGTTTCTTTAATCACTGAAACTCTCGCCCAGGGTAAGGAGGTGGGAGTAAGAATAAGCAGAACGTGAGACAGTTTCAAAGGGCAGAATAAGCCTTATTATACTTAAATTACAAATTCTAAATTCTCATATGGCATAGGAAACATAATATCATAGACACAAAGAATATGTAACATCAGTCTTAAGAATTGTGCTCAAAGAGAAAATGGGGACAACATGCTAAGGAATGTCTCCTCTCTCTTTGTTTATGCAAGATCTAAGTAAACATGTTCCATTTTTCTCTAATTAGAAAGATACCAGGAACCGATGCACAGAACTTGGCTGCAGGTGGAATGGAAAATTCTGCTTTTCCAGAATCTAAAAGGCAAGAAATAATAGACAGCAAACACCAAATCAAATAATTGAGCATTCTCTGTTGACCCATTAACTGTCTTTAAGAGGGACACAGGAGTCCCTAGGTGGTGCAAATGATTAAACCACTTGCCTGCTAAACTGAAAGACTGGAGGTTCAAGTCCACCCAGAAGCACCATGAAAGAAAGGCATGGTGATCTTCTTCTGAAAAATGAGCCATTGAAAATCCTATGGAGCATACTTCTATTTCGACACATGTAGGTTAACCGTGAGTTGGAATCAACTTGAAAACTGGTACAGCTAGCTGAACAACTTCATAAAAGTTTTATTAATAAGTTGATGTGTCAAGGTTACTCTTATATATTATTCAAATCTTGTTACTAACAGTTTAGATGAAAAATGTATATGATATGTGTCTTAGTTTCTTAGTGCTGCTATAACAGAAATACCACAATTGGGTGGCTTTAGCGAACAGGAATTTATTTTCTCACAGTTTAGGAGGCTAAAGTCTGAATTCCTGGCACTGGCTCTAGGGGAAGGCTCTCTGTGTCCTCTCTAGGGGAGAATCCTTGTCTCAGCTTCTCTACCGTTCTTCTTGGTGCTCCTTGGAGATCTCCACATGGCCTCTATCTTTCCCCTATTCCTGCTTGTTTGCTTGTTTCTGTGCCTAATTTGCTCCTTTTATATTTCAGCAGTGATTGGCATTAAAAACACACAATACACTGATAGGGCCTCATTAATATAACACAGAAAACCGTAATCCTAAATGGGATTACATCCATAGGTATAGGGGTTAGGTTTCATACACATATTTTGGGGGGACAATTCAATCCATAACAGTATGGTTATAAAATGTGTTAATGGCACAACTCTGAGAGGGAATTGCTTTTTTTTTTTGAGAATCAGGATGTAGAAATGACTGAAGAAGAACGGACTCAAGTAAACAAGATGGAATTTCATACAGAAACCTGGTTTTTTTTTTTTTTTTTGTCTTTTGTTTTAAGAGAAATATTCATAAAAATTTCTGACTAAAAAATTGATTTAAAACACTACACCAATTCACAAGATAATGTGATATCCCAGAGAGAAAATGAAATTTTAAGCTGTATTAATAGGGTACCCACTAGAGGGAAGAGTCAAAACATGTCAAATTTTAGTGTTAATCCAAAGTGGGGTCAAAAGTAAGAGCCCAGGCTTAAGGTTTTTCAGTATACTTTTTGCAATTTTTAAAAACATAAAAAACATTTTTAGCTTGTGGGCTGTACAAAAAAGGTCATGGGCTGGATCTGGCCTGTAGGTAATAGTTTTGCCAACCTCTGCTCTAAACACTCTAATCCAATTAAAAGGCCAAGATTGACAAATTGTATAAAAAGCAAGAGCCTACTATGTGAGATCTACTTTTTAAATGTAAAAATATAGTTACTGTGAAAATAAAGAGATAGAAACAGACCTTCTATGCAAATGTAAGGATGAAAATGACAGAATAATTCTTTCCTTATCAAATAAAATATACTTCGAGACTAATAATATCAGAGATAAAGAAGGATATTTCATAATGATAAAAGGGAAAAATCATCAGGAACACATAACAATGATCAATACACATGCCACAAATAACAATCTTAAAATGCATGAAGCAAACATTTACAGAACTAAGAATGAAAATTACATAAACCTACTAGGAAAATTTTACAGTCCTCTCCCAGCAATTGATGTAAGCAGGAAAAAAATAGTAAAGACATAGAAGATCTGAACATTACTATTAACTGTCTTGATCTAATTGACATTGGTACATTATATAATGTAGCTGCAGAATGCTCATCTTCCCATGCACATGGTATATTTATCCAAGATAAGGCACAAAACAAAATCCAAACCCATTGCTGTGGAGTCGATTCCAACTTATAGTGACCCTATAGGGTTTCAAGGCTGTAAATCTCTACAGAAGCAGACAGGCACATCTTTCTCCCTTGGAGTGGCTGGTGGTTTCAAGCTGCCGACCTTACAGTTAGCAGTTGATCACTTAAACCACTGTGCCACCAGGGCTCCTTAAGATAAGTCAAGTCTCCATTAATTTTAAAGGATAGAAACTACACAGAATAAATTATCAAACCACAACAGAATTAAATTATAAATTATAATAATATGATATCTAGGAAAAGTTCAACTAACTGGAAGTAAAACAACACAATTTCAAATAAGACATAGTGGAAATCACAAGAGAAATTAGAAAATATTTTTAAAAGGATAATCAGAAAAAATATCAAAATTTCTGGGACATAGATAAAGCAGATTTTAGATTGAAGAGGCTGAAGCTTTCTCATTGCTCCAGAACTGTCATTCATCGCCTAGTTGGCAATGAAGATTCAGATATATTATCTGGCTTTTTCTTTCTGGAAAACCTAAAATAAAGCATTCTCATCATCTCAGATTTCCAGAAGAGAGGTGATTAAAACCAGAATCAAAAACCCTTTTGCTGACAATAAGTCCCTTGCTTGGTCCTTGAAAAAGCTTTTTGTTTTGTTTTGTTTTTTTCTTTATCAAACTTTCTCTCAATTCTTTGCATGGTTTCCCAAGTCCGGTAAATTATCAGTAAATACGTGTTAAATTGAACATCAGCTACAGTTTTCAGTTCTGTTCGTAAATCTATATTGTTATTACTAATTATATAAATAAGCACAATAATCATGGTTAAATTACCAGACTCTGGAATTAGATTTTGGGGATTATAATCCTAATTTTATCACTTCTAGATGTGTGATTTAAATTCTTTAAGCCTCAGTCTCTCTATCTGAAAAATAGGAATGACATTGTATTCACATAAGACACTGTTGTGCGGATTAGATGAGATGATGAATATAAAGGGCATAGCTCAACACCTAGCACAAAATGGCATTCCAAATGGTAGCTATTATTAGTATTACATTGAATACACTTCTAAAAATCTTAAATGGGTCTCTTTATTAATGCTTAAGGAACATTTTGTTAGTGGTACCTTCACAGTCAGAACATTGTAGCCAGTTTGCATGACCTTTACATAAGGAGAAAAAGCACTAGTAAGAGAAATGTAGAATTGGAAAAACATATTCAAGTAACAAGTTTTCTGCATAAATAATCTATAATACTGCCGTGTCTTTTGCTCATGTATTAAGTGATTCTGATACAATTATAATTCTAAACAGCTACAATTATTCATATCAAGGCCAGCTCATCCTTAATGTATTTTTCCCATTTCTGTCCACAAACCTGTACCATTTGGCAATAAATTTGAGTAAGTTTAGACTCAAGTAGTACTTTATGTTAGAGGTTTAAGTACAAACAAAATGTTTCAGAATATATAACCAGAATAAATATTTATTTCTAAAGGTGGTGAAAAGGGGGATTTGAAATCAATTAATCTAATTTTAAGAGTGGCTTTATTTTAGTGAGAAATAAATCTCCTTTTTATCAGAAAAAATATTTAGATAAACAATGTGACTAGTAATGATTTAAGAGGCTCCCAATGATACTAAAATACTCATACATTGAGTATAAACCTTCCCTTAGTAATGGGGCCTATAGCTTAACAACTTAATGCCCAGTTCGACCATTAGTACATGCAGTTCTTGAATTATGAATGAGTTCCATTCCTAAGTCTGTCTTTAAGTCAAATTTGTATGTAACTTGGAACAGTTAGGTATAGTTCGTATCTAACATTAATCCAAACATTTGTCTTAGTATATAGTATATAGTCTACCTTTCTATGCATAAAAATATTAGGGAAACACTTCCAGATACACTAAAACATGTTTAACATAATAATACAGCAATAATAATAATGTTTTGATGTGTGTTGCAAAATAGCACCCATTTTTTATTATAACCATTGTACATACCTTGAATTTTTAATATAACCGGCTTTACAGGAGTTAGTTTGTAACTATGGGTTGTACGTAAATTGGACGTTCATAACCCGGGGACTGCCTATACTCAATTAACTTAATTATCATCTTTCCTGGTATACTTTTAAAGCAGGTGTAGTAGAGTGGTATGCTGATTAAGAGTATGATCGCTATGGATAGACAGTCTGAGACTGAATCTTGACTCTACAACTCATTAGCTGTATGATCTTTATTTAATCTCTCTGTGCCTCACTGGTATCTCACAAGGCTTGTATAATAAAATGAGAATGAATGTAAGGCACTTAGCACATAGTAAGTGCTCAATGAATTATAAATTACATCTATCTATGTATGGCAAATTTGGGCACAGGACAATTTAGATAAAGCCTCCAAAGTCACTGCCTGATATTTTAATTTAGGTAGCCTGAAATCACTTGCCAGTTGGCTTGGGGGCAGGGAGGGTGATAAATCCCAACAGAGGGCACATACGGTAGGGAGTTCAAGTATTTTGTTTTGAGAGGACCTGGATCAAGAGTTCAACTTGGGTAAAAGAAACAAATTAATTTAATCAAGAATTTCTTAACTCGTTGCCATATGCAAAGTACTGTGAGAAGTAAAAGATAATCTAATACACAATCCTTCTTTCACGATGGTGTTAGTAGTCAAGGTTCTTAGGCACAAACAACAGAAACTGAGTTGGGCTGAACTGAATAGAAAAGGCATTTATTAAACTGATAATGAACAGCTCGTAGACAGCCAGAGACCCAGGTTTGGCAACAGTGCAGTTGGGAACAATGTTCAAAAGCATATGGTAGAACTGGTTTCGTGAAGTTACCAATGCCAACTCCCCTGGGCAGAGATGCTGCAGTTTTCACTGTGGAAACAATTGGCACGTGCCACTGAATGCTGCCACCCATCCACCACTATCACAATTACCTCTGCAAAGTCGACGTAGCTGCTACCTTTTTTAGGGTATATGGTATGCCACCACGTCATAGAAGGAGAGGTCACTGGTTCTATGGCATTAACTTCCAGCTCAAAGTTACATGATTGATGGTGTCTTGGTCTTGTGTCTGCCTTCTAGTTGCAAAGGAGTTTGAGAGAATGAGTTTCAGCTTCTGTTATGAAAGGTAGACTCTGTTATACAAAGTAGGTAATTCTTTAAATATAATGTTTAGATGAGGGGCAAAGAGAATAACAAATGCCCAATAAAACTGGTGTATAATGTAGTAGGTGGAAATCAGATTAAGTATAAAATTATTATAGACAAATTATTTATAGTACAAAGACCAACAAAACAAAACAAACCAGTTGCCTTTAAGTTAAAGTCGATTCCGACTCAAAGTGACCTCATGTGTTACAGAGTAGAACTGCTCCATAGGGTTTGATGGCTGTGATCTTTACAGAAGCAGATCTCCAGGCCTTTCTTCCACAGCACTACTGAATGGGTTCAAACCACTAAACTTTAGTTCAATAATCAAGCACAAACCACTGGCACTACCCAGGGACATTTATAGTAAAAAAGAAAGCAAAACCCAAACCCACTGCCTTCGAGTCAACTCCGACTCATAGCGACCCTATAGGAGAACTGCCCCATAGAGTTTCCAAGGAGCACCTGGTGGATTCGAATTGTCAGTCTTTTGGTTAGCAGCTGTAGCTCTTAACCACTACCCCACCATCGTTTTATGTTAATTGTATGTTAGCGGTATAAGGAAGGAAACAAACTGTACAATGGTGAGAGACATGGGCTTTAAAATCAGACCCATCTGGGTTCAAATCTTAGCTGGACCACTCTGCTCGATACTGGGTACTGACTCAATAAAATCTATGTTCTGCAGACTCAGTTTTGTCTAAGGTTATAAATGTGAGTCCAGCTCTGCCAATCAGATGCACTTATTGGGAACTTGAATCCAGAACTGAGTGGAACGGAGTGAGGGATACAGCATAATTTTACTGATGCAAATGACTTGATAGTGTGGTTTTGGATCCAGCAGCTAGAGCAGTGGCTACTTTATTCAGCATGCAACCTCCATATCGCAGCAGAAGCGACTTCTACCTTGGCAATGCAGGTCTGGGCTGTGACTTTAAGAGTCATAGCTAAAAGTTCAGCTGAGAGTCCATTTCTTCAGTCCTCCCCAGAATTCTGTAAACCAGATAAGTTTCCTTTTGCTTAAACTAGCTACAGTAGATTCTATTTTCTTCAACTAAACCTTAATAAATATATTCTAACCTGCATGACCTTATGTGAATTACGTACCTTCTCTAAGACCTCATATCCTCATCTGTAAAGTGGAGATAATACTTTAAAAAAACAGTTGCCATTGAGGTGAGTCTGATTCATGGCAACGTCATATATGTCAAAGTAGAACTGTGCTCCATAGGGTTTTCAATGGCTGATTTTTCATAAATAGATTGCCAGGGCTTTCTTCTGAGGCACTTCTGGGTGGACTCCATCCACCAATCTTTTGGTTAGCAACTGATTACATTAACTGTTTACACCACCCAGGGATTCCAGACATAATATTAATAGCTGCCATATGGGGGATGGGAGGATTAAGTGAGATCATGTCTGTATATGTTGTTGTTGTTAGGTGCCGTCTAGTCGGTTCCAACTCATAGCCGCCCTATGTACCACAGAACGAAACACTGCCTGGCCCTGAACCATCCTCACAATCCATGTTATGCTTGAGCCCATGGTTGCAGCCACCATGTCACTCCATCTCGTTCAGGGTCTTCCTCTTTTTTGCTGACCCTCTACTTGACCAAGCATGATCTCCTTCTCCAGGGACTGATCCCCCCTGACAGCATATCCGAAGTATGTAAGACATAGTCTCGCCATCCTTGTTTCTAAGGAGCATGCTGGTTGTACTTCCTCCAAGACAGATTTGTTCGTTCTTTTGGCAGTCCGTGGTATGTTCGATATTCTTCGCCAACACTGCAATATGAAGACATCGATTCTTCTTTGATGTTCCTTATTCATTGTCCAGCTTTCATATGCATATGATGCGACTGAAAATACCATGGCTTGGGTCAGGTGCACCTTCGTCTTCAAGGTGACATCTTTGCTTTTCAACATTTTAAAGAGGCCTTTTGCAGCAGATTTGCCCAATGCAGTGCATTGTTTGATTTCTTGACTGCTGCTTCCATAGGTGTTGATTGTGGATCTAAGTAAAATGAAATCCTTGACAACTTCAATCTTTTCTCCATTTATCATGATGCTGCTTATTGGTCCAGTTGTGAAGATCTTTGTTTTATGTTGAGGTGTGATCCATACTAAAAGCTGTGGTCTTTGACCTTCATCAGCAACAACTTCAAGTCCTCTTCACTTTCAGTAAGCAAGGCTGTGTCATCTGCATAACACAGGTTGTTAATGAGTCTTCCTCCAAACCTTATGTCCCGTTCTTCTTCATATAATCCAGCTTCTCTGATTATATATGTATATACACATCATAATGTCTGGCACAAAGTAAGCACTTAGTAAACAGTAGTCACTTACTGATGAAGGTGATGATGCTTATAATGACAATAATAATCAGGATCATGCTGCTGGCTACAATAGAGGTGGGAGCAGGGAAAGACGGTGGGTTCTGGAGGCTATCATGAACGTATTTGATTTGTAAAAACTTATTGATATTATTGAAAGGCTACTGAAAGAAAAACAACTTCAAGGGGCAATGTAGTGAGCCAGACACAAGATCTGGGAAACGTCAGTCTGGGTTGCAGTTCATTGGGCTGCAACTATCAAACAAGAACAGGAGTCTTCTGGAAATGCTTCAGGGTAGGTTTGTGGGTGTATTTATGCCTCTGGCTTACGATGTTCACATCAGGTTTCACAAAGTGCTCTCCAGCCTTCACTAAAAATGCTAAGAAAGGCAAAAATATGGCATTTTCACTTAATTAGGATCAAATATAAAGTGAAGCTCAGCCAAGAAGAGACAGTTTTTGCAGGATGACGGCATTGCTGGCACCTTTCCTGAGTCTAAACGAAAACTCAGTAAACAAGTTTGTACTCCCACAACCCTCCCCCTACAAAATTTGCCACAGAGCCATTTATATTATTCAGAGAGGGCCTATATTTTTTGACCTAATGGGCAATTTCAAAGGAGGAGAAAAATTAGCATTAGAAACTTGAAAGACAGTGGCCATCAACCTTACAAAGGTAAATATATACAATGTGGGTTTTTTAACAGAGCTACATCAAACGCTCCCTTTCCACTTTAGTATTTTTGAAATCAAGATATATCTAGCAACAGGGGATGAATACGTTCAGTGTAGGATTTTATTGTTCTTATTAATGTGATTGTGAATCTTAAAATTGCTGGGAGCTTCCCAGGTTCCTAGATTAGATATTAGGTTGAAAAGAAAATTAGAATAGAGCCCAAGATAGCCCTGGGCACTGCTACAAACAGAGAGGAAAAAATAAACTGTCATTCCAGCAGTTCTTCCCAGGAATGAAATAATCCGAAGTGTTTAAGCCTCAGATGAAAGTCTTGGTTACCTGTGAGGGGACCCCATCTTATATTCCGTTTCCTGACTCATGCCCCTAGTGAGGAAAACTGTCTGGTCAGCATGCTCAGCTCTCTCCCTATCCTACTCTACGCAGCGAAGAAGCTAGCTATGGGGACAATTATATGAAAATGTTAAGGAAAAACCCATGTCAGTTACTTGTTCTGCTCAAACTAGTCTTTTTAAGTTAAAAATATGAATTGACTACCAAGGTCAACAGATAGCAGAGAAAAACCATCATTAAGAAAAAGAAGGGCTAAGATAAACAAATATAAATAGCATCCCAAAAGTAAACAGAAAGATGAAGAGAGCAGAAGAGAACTTGTAAAATAACTTAAATCGATAAGCTTAAAATTAAAAGGCCATTTCATTCATAATACAGCAAGAAACTATGGGAAAATGAGTACTCAAAGAATAAGGAAAAGTTCTTAGAAATTGAAAGCATGATTGCCAAAATAAAATACTTAATAGTAACAATTTCTTTAGAATAAAATAAACATTAGTAATCTGGGAGATAAAATCTACTGATTTTAGTTTAGAGACATGGCAGATGGTTGTAGGAGACCCAAGAGCTATCTAACGGGAATTCCAAAAGGAGAAAATAAAAGTATTGGAAGATGAAATAAAGAAAAATGCAAGAAAAAATAAGGTTTCTCTTTACCTGAAAAACAATCAAATTGAAAGGGTTCACTAGTTTTATTCTTCATATTCAAGATTAATATGCACTATATATATACCCAAGACATTACTTTCTAAGGATGGGAGAACTGAAATTTACTTAAAGTCCAGATATTCATCAAGATCACAAATAATATCTGCATGTGGTCTCAGGGGTTTTACATGTACAGTCTGACACTTATCTACAGTCAAGAGGGACTAATATTTGTTAAACCAAAATTTGGTTCCAACAAAGGATCTTCACATAGCAAGGATGGGAAGGCAAATCCTCCACTTTGACAACACTAGATAAAATTCAAGAAAATATAAAAATAAGACAGTGATGCAAGTTAAATTAGTATGCAGTGACACCCTGAAGCATTTGCAACGCTGTTTGCTTTTTCCTCAATATTTATAACTTAAGCCTTGCTGGATTTTTATAGAACATTTTTGTAATTCTAATTAATTCAAGACTCACCTAAAAGACGTGGAGGTTTCATTATTTAAGATGCCCCTCCTCCTGCACACAAACAGACCTGCATGTGCACACACATTTCCTTCTGTTGTGATGACCCTTAAAGCCTCAGGAGATCAAAAGTCTCAAGAGGTTTAGATTATTTAGAAAGACAGAAGAAATCTGGGGTCTTAGCCCTGTTCCTCACAGACATATAAGTGTAGGAAAAAATCCTGTATGGAAAATCTGAGAAAAGAAAAATAGCTGGCTAAATAACAACAGACTATCAGCAAAACACACCATTCTACCTTTAATCTTGGCAGAGATGCGATTTTCATCTTCTCCTAAATAGCATTTCTCCCTGAGGTATATGCATATGCGATCTGTGTCCTCACATAAACTACTGCTTGCCTAATTGTCCTTTAACTAAAGTCCTACATGTTTTGCTGGTGCCAAGTAACCATCAATCCTGACTACTTAGAATTCATCTAATGCTATCGCTTGCCCAAAACAAGAATTCTTTTTTACCCAGAAAATGGTTTTAAATCATACCACAACCCATATAATTTTTCACCAGCTGTAACTGCTATGAACTTTTCTTTTTTTAACTTTTCAGCCAAAAATTTCCTTTTGGCATCTTTTACCATTAGTCTAGTTTTGCCCCTAGGTCAGGCATAGTCTGCCCTCTCTTCTTAAGAGGACCTTCTGCAGTTATTTGAAAATTGTTATTCTATTCAGACACCACCATCTCAACACTAAGCTTCACTTCCTCGAGGTAAATATCCCTAGTTTCTTCTACTCATTCTTCATATTCCACAGTTCATGTATCATTCACATTTTGGTTACTCTGATTGTTAATATCCCTCTTAAAATGCTGTGACTCTAACTGAGCACAATATTCCAGCTGTAATTTGATAATGGTAATGATGATGCCATAATGATAACAGCTGCTACTTATGGAAAATTCAGTATGAATATTGCACTGAGATCTTTATCTGGATCATCTCACTACCTATAAGGTATCACCATATTGTACAGATGAGAAACCAGAGCTTGAAGGAACTAAATGACCTGTTTAGTTAGCTTGAGGAAACTCGACCAGGGACATATGCTAGCATTCAAAGACTATCCTTTTACCCACTATACCACACTGGTACAGAGTCTTCCTTGATCATTGCTTCCTCTGTTATATATATTTTTGAGGCTATTGACATACTTTAAGGTGCCATCTGTTTTCACTTTGGGCATGGAGGGAACACAATGAACTCTTCTTTTCTCTAAGTTCTTAAAAATACTATATGTATATCTACTGAAATACTGGTCAGTACACAGCATGACTTCAAAATATATTAGCTCTCTGCCACTAAATTTGGATGCAATAACTCAAGCTTAAATCTATTAATCTACATAGACCTCTTGAATAAGGATAATTTAGAATCAAAGTGGTGAATAAAGAAAAGAGAGCCTTTATTCCATCAACAACCAATAGCAAATTGTTGTTATGTAATATCCAAACCGGAATTCAATAAGTTGATGACAAGCACATTTCTATTTTCTGCTTTCCTAAAACATGGGGATTATCTCTAGGAAGATAGACCAACACACTCTTATACACTTATAGGGACGTTTTGTTACAGAGACCACAGAGATCACAGAGGCGTTAGAGGGTCAAGAGGTGGCGATTGTCTTCATTGTCCAGTTTAAATGTTTACAAAACTCTGTATAAATTATCTTTATAAATGAGCTATCTTTTTACTTCATTCAAGTACAGATGTCAAAGAGCACTTAATTCTTCCTCTTAAGATTTTGAAGCTATCTGTCAATTCTTTCCCTTCAGCAGAAGTAAAATAAATTAGTTTGCATGTTATACTGTAGGCACAGCTGACTGAGGCATTCTATGAGGAAGTAGACAACATCACAGATAATGAGATTGACTTGGAAGGTGAAACCAAGGGCCAAAATAAGATCTACAAAGAATGAAAAGGGTAATGCTGTGCCACAGATCTCTCCTTGGCTGGATTTATTAGATATCATAATTATGAAAAACCTCTGGCCATATGAAATTTTTTAAATATAATGATACTAGTGTTAGCATAGTAATAATTATCATTAATTACTGTAATAATATCTTAAAATTATTAAATAATTACTAATTATAATTATTATTTATTAATTATTAAGTTGCTGTTTATTAGATGGCTATCATGTTCCTAGCAATCACTTTTCACTTCTGGATGGAATATACTAACTGGCCTCAGTGTATGGTGAAATATTATGTCCCTCATGAAAATGTAATTTGAACTTCATGTAGCTATAAAAAGAGAGAAGTCTTTGAATCGCCCCAACGGCCTTAAATTATATTGAACAGCATAAGGTTTTCAAAACACTGGCACTCTTAGAACAATTCACTGTTTCTTTATTAGAACTCTCTTCTTCTTTCATAGCAATAACTTAAAAATAAATTGTATAAGTAGGCTAGTGCTTAATTTTGTTGTTAATTAGTGCTCTTAGGGTGGTCTTTCCCTGAAAAAAATAGGCAAGTGCTGGAGTGTCCTTCCACTTAAAACCAGTCCTCTACACCTTTTACCTACGTGCTTCTGCTGTCTGCATGGGCAAAGTGAACTCATTATATTTGGTCCACATAATGTGTGTGTGTCTGTATGTGTGTGTATATATCTTGTCTGTATCTTTCTCTTAATCTGGAAGAACTGGAAACACACTAGGGATGGAATTCTCCTTTCTGTTTTGGCAGTTAAGTTTCATGGCCTGCAGAGTAATATCAGGGCCCATTTAATTCTTTAAATTCCATTAATTCTACAGAACTTCTCCACCTCTAAATTTAAGAGAAGTTATCAAGTAAGCACAGTCTATACTGACCTTCTAGAATAATCCTGAGAACATTTGTTTCAAAGCTCACTCTAAATGTTCTTCTTTTAAGATCTTACAGAACTAAATACTTCATCTTGGCAGCACTTTTCACCATTGTAATTTTACACTCATAGATGATGTTTTTATTTAAATAATACCTTTCTTCTTCATCATAATAAATGAGGGCAGGAATATTGTTTACTTTTGCTCCATTATATCATTAGATCTTATAACAATGCCTATAAATAACTGGTGCTCATTAAATGTTTATTGAATGAGTGAAATATTGCAGGAAAGAAGAGAGGAAGGAAGGGAGGAAGGGAGGAAAGGAGGAAGAGAGAGAAGGAGGAAGGGAAGGAGGAACAATGAACTCATTCCTGATGTTTCTCCTCCCACTCCTACTGTCCAAATTCAAGTTACATTATCCTGTCTAGAACTGAATCAATAAACTTATTCTTGATAGTGACCAGGTATTAATGACTTGGCAATGCCACTATTAAGGATATTGCATTTAAGAGAGCTGTTGAGAGAAAGAGATAGAGACAGAGATAGGGACAGAGAGAGAAAGAATGGGAATGAGTGAATGCCTTGGGTTTGCTTAACAGAAAGAAATGGATGAATAAAAGTAGAAGGTCAGGCATCACCTGGGTAGCTAGCTGTTTAAGGGATGGAACGTGTCTTAGTTATCTAATGCTGCTATAACAGAAATACCACAAGTGAATGGCTTTAACAAACAGAAATTTATTCTCTCATAGTCTAGGAGACTAGAAGTCCGAATTCAGGGTGCCATCTCCCAGGGAAGGCTTTCTCTCTCTATCGGTTCTAGGGAAAGGTCCTTGTCATCAATTTTCTCTTGGTCTAGGAACTTCTCAGCCCAGGGACCCCCAGGTCCAAAGGACGCACTTTGCCGCCAGAGCTTCTTTCTTGGTGGCATGAGGTCCCCCTCCTCTCTGATCACTTATCTCTTTTACTTCTCAAAAGAGATTCACTCACTCAAGATACAACATAATCCTGTAGATGAGTCCTGCCTCATTAACATAACTGCCTGTAATCCTGCCTCATTAACATCACAGAGGTTAGGATTGACAATGTAGGATAATCACATGAGATCACAAAATGGTGGACAACCACACAATACTGGGAACCATGGCCTGGCCAAGTTGACACACATTTCTGCGGGACACAATTCAATCCATAGCAGAACGCTAAACTCATTTCAACATGCTTAGTCATTTGCCTTCTTATAATAAGAGGGTCTGGATACCATGCATATTATTAATATAATCCCATATTTCATTCTCTGTATCAACAACTTGCTGTCTGGCTAAATACGAATAAGTCTTGATTTCCCTCAAGGACAGGCTATTTTCTTGCTTCTTAGACTAGGGGGTTTTCCTGTTAATCTTGTCCCTCCAAAATCTGTGGCTTTACTAAGGTAAGTCAGCTGCCCAGTACCACATCAGCAAAGGCTGGCTGTGCTACTCATGGTATATGATCCTGGATGAATCACTTATACTCCTTGAGTCGGCTTCCCTAGTTATAAAGATAGCAATGGCAATATCTACCCTGCCTCATTCAGTTCACATGAACTGAAATGAGATGTGTAAAAGCCCCTTCATAAAAGTTAAACACTCTAAAAGCCTAAGGAACTATCATGCTAGTTTTAAAAAAATTCATATCAGAATTATAATTTAATAACATGAAACCTTTAAGTACTGCCTGTGTACTCAGAGGTCAGTTTTTTTTTTTTTTTTTTTAATAAAAAGACCTTGTTTATTTACCTGAGAGGATTGTAGAAGGACCAAATAAAAGAGTATCGGTGAAAACACTCCATCCATGTGCAATTGTGATTATTTAAAATCTCAGGCAAATTCTACCATGACAAATGCTCTTACCACACAAATTCATCAATAATACAGAGCAACAACATACTCTTTTTCTCAAAATGTCCTCACATCAACAATTTGAAACAATCAAAACATTTAAACTTTGAGGAACATTATTATGCACTCTAACCTGTGCCATAAGCTAAGAAAATGCAAAGTTATCTCAAAGATATTTATACAAAAATCATCATCAAAATCCTACAGAGCAATTTCATCAAATAGTTCTCTAAGGCAAAGATTTAGTGTGAAAATAATGATGATTTGGAAATACAAGTATGAAATAAGGTTATTTAAAAATGCACGTAAATTTAATTTTCCCTGGAAGCTGTCCTTTGAAATGGGAAAAAAATACCCCCAATGTGTCATAAACACAGTATTTCTGCTCAGAGCAGTGAAATAGAGTCATGCTGCTTGCCACAGCTAGTAGAGTCCGTCACACAGGCTAAGTGTGTCCTTATGGAAATCAAGTTACTCATTATCCAGAATGCTGGATATAAAATCATCAGCTGCCAGTTGTTTGGTGGGTTGAAGTATAAAAATATTGCAAGGAATTGACAAAGAAAAGAGATTCAAAATTCTATTCCATCTCAGACTGTCTCCCTGTGTGACCTTTGAATTAACATTTTAGCCCTCCAAACAAGGCAGGTGACTACATCATCAACAATGAAGCCGAAACCATGACCTAGAAAAGTAACAACACTGCAAAACAGTTCAACACAGGAAATAGAATAAACACACGAGATTCACATACACAAACCTTGTTCATCACATTGTCTTTAGCAAGACGTCTTAAAGAAATTTTAGACACCAAAAATAGTCCCTCAAAACAAACAAAATTATTCCACTAATCCACAGTCTATGAATACCTTAACTAATCTGGAAGGTCACATTTATTTTGCAATTACAAAGAAATAAAGAGGCAAAAAAAAAAAAAAAAAAAAAACTAGGCATTTTGTGGCACCCCACCACCTTCACCTATTTGTGTAAATCTATGGCAGGTGTATGAACCAATTCCATAGCTTAAATGCCTGGAGTAGCCCTTAGATTTCCTCTAGGTTCTCAGCATCTTCCTTTTATTGCTAGATGATTTTCTCCCTGAAACATCTATCTCAGGGATTTAGGGAATGGTCTACAAGGGTGGCAGCGTCACTGAAGGCAGATGCTGTGAGTGCCTCCTTCCACCAGATTTGTGTCCTAGCAGAACCTTTGCAGGACCTTGGGTCTGGACATGAACCAGAGTAGGATTCTCTGCCTAAAGAGAACCTTAATGTAGAGTTCAGGACCAGACTGATTAGATATTAGCTGGATGCTCAGAAAGACTTACAGCTTTCAATTTCCAAGGTGCAGTTTTGTTCATCCAATGGGTACCGCCTTAGGTCCATCATGCAGGCAGCTGTGGTTGTGATCCTAGAAGAGAAATAGCAATGAGATGTACCATTAGCAGGTCCATGGCTGGAGTTGGAAATATTAAATCCAAGTATTAAAGAGGACAGATCTGTGGATTTAGGAGACTGTGTTTTAGCCCAAGCTCTAATGAAAAGGCTGATGTAACTTTGGATATCCATTTTCCTTTATGAGCCTCATGTTGACCTGTAGCATTAAGAGACTGGACTAAATCAGTATTTCCCAAAGTGTGGTCTATTAACTACTTGTACCAAAATCATGTGGGAACGCTTGTTAAATAGACAGTTCCCATGCCTCAAGAATCTCTTGGGAGGCAGGAGGGTGGTCCAGGAACCTTTATTTTAAAATCATCTCAGCTAATTGAGAACCACTGACATAGATGGTCCTCTTCCTCTCACATTTGCTTTCTCCTCCTCTCAAGACCCTAATATTTAATCTTTGATCAATCTTGGCTTTGATCCATCATTTTTTATCTTTCTATACATAGAATAGTACTTTGTTGTTGTTGTTGTGTGTCCTTGAGTCCATCCCAACTCTAGCAACCCTGTAGGATAGAGCTTTAATACAACACACAATCAGCCTTCTATCATCTGATTTTTTCTGTCTTGAGTAATTTGATATTCTCATGACCTGTTAGGTAGCCTTCTCCTATGGGTTGGCAGATTTTGTATTGTTTTATTAAGAACACTTGATATGTTTAGGGTTTTATCAGGGAGAAACAAATTTGGCCCTTTAGGTTGTCCTTATGTTTCTCTGTCATTATTCTTCACTAATCTCTTTATTTACAACATACTAGAAGGAGCCAAAATACATATACTCTTAAGCAATTTATCAGTACATATTTTCTGATGAATGAGGTGGCATAGGATCATAAAAGAGCACAAGTTTTAGAACACAACAGACATAGCTATGCATTCCCTCACTAACTGAGTGATTCAGGTCAAAACGATTAATATCTCTTAACCTTAGGATTTTTGTTTTTTTCTGTAAAATGGAACTATTATTAACAACAATAAAAATAATTACCTAACAGGGTTGCTATAAGAATTATTACAATACTTTATGTAAAGAGTCTAACAGGGTACCTGGCACATATTAGGCTTTTTTAAAAAATTACATTTTGCTACAGGTAAGTAATTTGTTTAATAATGTTTAATTTGATAAACTTTGGCTTATCCTCCTATGATGGGCAATGTGTTAGGTCATGGAGAAGCCTACACAAATCCAAATGGACTGAGCCTAAGAAATTCCTCAGTTGTAGAATGGAAATAAATGTTTAACTTAATGTTGTTAAGTAGTTCTTGTCTCTTTAATTTAATTACTGCTTTATTAAGGCTTATGTCTGTTAATTTTTGTTGTCCTTTTTTGTAGTAAGTATCCCAGGGCTGATGTTCATCTTTGATTCCTTCCTTTGTCTCACAAAGTCCTGTTGGCTAGTCTGCTTCAATGCCTTCCCACCTCCACCACTGCCCTCCAGGCCTATGCCCCCATGGCCTCTCATCCAAAGCACTGCAGAGGCCTGGTCTCCCAGCCTCTCCATTTGCTGCCCTAATATCCACTATCCACTAAACAGCCAGAAAGATCTTTTAAGAATGTGAAGTAAATCAGATTATATCACTCTTCTGCTTAAACCTTTTAATGCTCTTCCAATAAAATCCAAAATCCTTACTATGGGTTATTATGCCCTGAATAATCTGACCTTTTTCTTTTTTTCTTTACAATATCATGTCATGCCATGTCCTCACCCACTATCCGTCAGCTTTTGCAGTTGTTCTCACTGTGTACAACACTCTAATCTGATCTTTAGAGAGCTGACTTCTTATCCTTTTACTCAAAAACCACCTCCTCTGAGAGGCCCTTCCCAGGAAGTTCATCCAAAATGGACATCTTTAGTTTTCTCTAGTTTCTCAAGAAAGTCATCTTTCTGTTTATTTCTTTTAAGTAATTATCACAATCTGAAATTATCTTGCTTATTTATTTATTTACTTAATAACTGTCTATTTCTCCCACTAAAATTTAAACTGTTTAAGGACAGAGACTTTGTCCTATTCATTGTAGGGTAAGCAATAAATATTTGCTGAGTGAAAAAACATATGAATTTATAAAGAGGAAAGGAGTTGATTTCCGTATGTATTTACTTAATTTGGAAGATTATTTTATTGAATTATTTATCTTCTTTTTAAATTTAAAATTATAATGAATCTTAAGTAAGAGTGGTTTTTTTTTTGTATTTTTAAGAATAACTAATTTTAATCCATTTAATTAAAATTATATAGTTAGTACCAGAGTGTATCTTATCAAATCGATTGTTTCTGCTTTCAATGGGATTTATCAAACACCGTGGCACAGTGGTTAAGAGCTCAGCTGCTAACCAGAAGGTCGGCAGTTCAAACCCACCAGCTGCTGCTTGGAAACCTTATGGGGCAGTTCTATTGTGTCTTATAGGGTCGCTATGAGTCGGAATCAAGTCGACAGCAACAGGTTTGGTTTTTGGTTTATATTTTATAAAAGTTATTAAAAATTGGCATTCACATTTGATTCTTTACTCAGGGTTTAAAAAATGACAATTTCTTTTGGCTATATAATACTAGGCTTAATTTCACACTCTTCCACTGATGGTTTTTCTGACATGTAAATAAAACCTGAATTGCCACTAACATAAAGAGAACTATACTATGCTCAACAGAAATTTTCAAAGAAAATAAAATTAGGTACATGATGGGTGTTCTCAATGCCCATGCTATTTATGTAAAGCACCAGAAATAAACCCTGTCCTAGAAATTAGAAGAAACTAATTTCATTCGATAGAATGCACACAAGAGCATATGAAAGGCACAAGGACATATATACGATAAAAAGGCGAGAGTCATGTATAGAAGGCCCGACTGAGTAAATGAGGTGAAATTTGCAATCACTACTACAGATTGTGGTGCACACTTCCTGTTGACACATATTCAAGGCAACTAACATCTGTGCACTAGTGCTGCAAACACCAAGAAAAAGAAATACTTCGGACATGTCATCAGGAGGGTAAAGCAAAAGGTCAACAACAAAGAGGAAGATCTTTGACAAGATGGATTGACACAGTAGTTGCAACAACGGGCTCAAGCATAACAATGATTGTGAGGATGCCAGAGGACTGGGCAGTGCTTTGTTCTGTTGTACCCAGGGGTGGCTATGAGTTGGAACTGGTTCAATGGCACCTAACATAACAACTGCAGGAGTAATGAACTTCTACTCCTGTTTGTAAAATAAAGTAGAACGAAACAGTGTCCACGCATCAGCAACACTCATATTTACACCAGTGTTTTACTGTTTCTTTTATGCTTTAATATATTTAATGAAATTAAGAAAGAAGAATTTTAGATGTTTTCTAGTCAGTATTTGCAAAGTATTCGTAAGTGTCTCCTACTGAACTAAAGCAAAAACTCTGGAGTCAAAAGAATCCACTTGAAAACCTGATCTGTATGTCCAGGATGGGTGATGTTAGGCAAGTCACCTATACTTTCTGACACTTGGTTGCCCCATGTTGAAAATTTGAATCAAAAATTTTCCAACCTAATTTGCTGTGACAAAATAAAAGTAGGAAGTGATTTATAACTTACAATATGCTCTGCAACTTTTGATATAGTTATTACTACCTGCTAATGAGCAGATACAGTGTTAAATTATTTTGCCTGAGGCTGTTTGCTGATTAGCATGGGCATGTGTTTGTATACATGAAGAAATGTAGAATACCCACACATTTATATTATAATCAAGGAAGAGATATATGGATGAAATAGCTTCCCAATACACAAATATGCAAAAAATAATTACCTATATGTATATATGGAAACACTGGTGGCGTAGTGGTTAAGAGCTACGGCTGCTAGCCAAAATGTCGGCAGTGTGAATCCACCAGGCACTTCTTGGAAACCCTGTGGGGCAGTTTTACTCTGTCTTTTAGGGTTGCTATGAGTTGGAATCAACTTGATGGCAATGAGTTTGGTTTATATGTATATATGGAGCTGTATTTGACAGATTATAAAACAAAGCGCAGACAGGTGTAACCAATCTGTATCTTTCCAAGGTGCTTTATGAGATCAGGATCCATATCTGTTTTTGTCATGTTTATATCTCATGCACTTTGCCAGCTCCTTGACACATGTCAACAATCCAAGATTAAAATAACAACAATAATAAATAAAACAAAGGAAAAAAAGTCCTGACCATAAGTATTCTAAACCTGAGTACTTAAAGCAATTCTCTATATTAAGTGCTTGATTTAACTTATGTAAAAAATTCTCAAATTTGAAAGTCGAAATCATCCTTACAGAAAAAGCTCCCCTGAAGGAGTCTTACTCAGAAAATCCCAGGGATAAGCATCTAAATCTTCTGTTCTTTGGGACTTTTTGATTTATAACAGGGCTAAGTTTCTACAGGAATAAGTCAATATAATAAACATACTTAATGGGCTTTTCTACAGGAATAAGTCAATATAACAAACATACTTAATGGGCTTTTCGTGAACATGCCTTTCTCTGAATCCTGATGAACATGCTTAATGGGCCTTAAATTACTCAACATCCCTACTAGAATTCTTTAAAATGGGAATAGTAACCCATTTTGCAGGTACCCTAATTAAGTTTTAAGACCATTGTGAAATATAGGGAGACAGCTCTATCCTCAGGCACAGGAAAAAGTCAATGACGCCTCCAGAACATACTCCATTTAAAAGTGGAAATGCATGTTCTCTGGGGCTGAATGCTATCGCATGAAGGCCACCTTTGGGAAATGGCAATATTCTGACTGGGATAACAGATATTTGAATAAACTTATTCCTTAGACATTGGCCACAGTCATCCAAAAACGACTTGAGCAAGAAAACCGAATATGCGACAGAGCCTAAAACAGTCACTAAAGGCATCTATAAAATCAAAAAATACAGTATCTAAGCCAGTATTTTGTACTAAAGCCATACAGATATTTTATAGTGCCATTACCTGAGATTGAATGATGCTACCATATTATTCTATGTCGGGATGTGACCAAAGATAGTTATTAAGAAATAATGGATGCCTTTGCTTTTCAGCCAATATGAAATAAATCGGAATCATAATCAAACCTTGGAACTTTCAGCAGACTGTTTTTAAGAAGAGTTTTGGGAGCTAGAATATATGTCAAACAAGTGCCTACACATGTGAGAAACTTATTAGAGTTTCAACAAGAGATTATAAGAAAATAACTTCAGACTCCAACTTTGTTTGATTTGTATATCTAGATAATCATCCAATTATTCCACAAGAAAAAAAAAAACCCTGCCTTTTCAATACTTTGTATGTTAAAAAAAAACAAAGTCTTATCCCCAACCACATCACAATAAGTTTTTAACTTGCTCAAAATGTGCATTTACTTAAAAACACAACATCAAAGGATTAAGGAATCATACAGCATACAGCTAGCTATAAAATAACCTAACTAAAAAACTTCAGCCAAGGGAAATATCCAACAGCTAACTTAAGCATTAGAATATGAACTGAAATTAAGAAAAGTTCTAAAGAGATCATCTGTGTCTTTTCCTCAAAAGTACTTTAAAATTTTTTTGTTTTCATATTTTCAAGAAGACTTAACATTACTCATGTTTCACAACCATTTTAGGTGGGAAGCAAAATTAATTTGTTGCTTAAATCCCTCTTGTAATATGTCATTCCTCTTTACAGAGTAAGTATAACACAGAGAAATTAGGTGACTTCGGTTCTGGCATTCTCACTAATAATAAACATACTTAATATTATTTGATCACTTACCAAGTTTCAGACATCTCCCAGTGTTCCTGAAATGCACTATATCATTTAATTCCTAAAATACTCATATGAGGTTGGCCTTATTATTATTCCCATTTTACAGATGATAAAATTGAGGCACAGAAAGGTAGAGTGACTTTGCCCAAGGTCATAGTGGTGGAGTTGAGATTTGAGTCCAGGAAGTTCAACTGCAGAGTCCTATACGTAACCAGTATGCCATAACTGACTAGTTAGTTGACCTTGATAAAGTCCTTCAGCATCTTTGGAGGATTGGCCAAATTCTTATATCTCAAATGAGCTTGGAACATCTATAATCCTACGAAAATACATGTTCTGTGACCCTGTATGTTTTATAATTTTGTTTTATCCACAAATTCAAATGCTGTATTTCACAGCTGTTCATTCTGTTTTAGTCAATTATGTAGATTAGACCACCCCAGACAAGCAAATACAGGCCTCTCCCCAAGGAGTCCCACTTAATATTCCCCCTGATTGAAAGTCTCCCTCAGCATTTTTCACCAGCCTGTGCTCTTGATTTATCTCTGAAGAGGTCTTCTGCTTAATTTAAAATCTCAGAGACTGATGTGGGCTATCCAGTAATCTATCATATATAATTGTTATAAAAAGCTCTTTAGAAGTCCTCATAAAGAGTCACATGCACTACTACACTCAACTTTGTAATCACTAAAAAAAGTAAGATTGCTAGCAATCATGTTCCCATTTGATAAATCGTGCATTTCAGATTAGAGCTATTTGTACTCTTCTGCAGCTGTTTGGCCTTCTGTGACTTTTTGATTTTCTCGAATCTTATCCTCCTCAAATTTATCATGACCATTAAAAGGACTACACATGCCTCTGTTACAAATTCAGGCACTATTATGAAAGACCTTTCCTTAAATAACATGCAAGTGGAAGCCAAACAGCAGTACATAACAAAGCTGCATTTTGTGACCGTGTAAATCCTACTCAGTCAAAAATATTAACAGATATGGGCATATCAGTCTAAGCCTTTATTATTCTGTAGTCAGTTCTTATTTGCCATGATTTCCCATATTACATTCCTGATGGTCTCATCTACAAATCCTTTGCTTATCTCAGGGATGAGAATATTCTCACTTTTCTCCAAATTGTGTGTTAAAGGAAGTCTGCGTGCCCTGACAAATTGTAATCATTCTCTTCTTTGATTCACAACCTAACAACATAAACGTGACTTCAGATCACCATAAGAGGTTCAATTGAACCAAAGTCCCCTACAGAGTGGAAAAAAATTTAGCTGTGACTCTCTGGTTATTATAATGGTGATAATTTCTTCCACAATTTAAAACAGTGTTACAATATGCCACATACCTTTTTATTCTACTCATTAAAATATATCTAAAATATTTTATTTGAACTCAGGACACATCAGAGAATCATACTATTTTGAAGCTGAAAAAGTTGATGAGTTTATTTATTACAGCACTTATTATTTATTTATTTATTTTAACAACAACAAAAAGTGGCTCACAGACATTGATTTAGTGGCAGACTGAGGTTTCAACTTCAGCTGGGTTTATTTTCATTTCTTCCAAATCCTTTCCAAGTATTATGTTAAAACATAAACCACAGATGCTGATATCTTCTTCTGCTCCTCCAGCTTCAAGTTCCCCTCTTAACCATCAAGCTCTGTGCCCTTAGAGTCTGGACTGTTTGCACTTCAAAAACTGACTCCTTCGTCCACTTCAGGTTGGATTTGGCCAATGGGGAAAACAGCAGGAGTTTGGAGGAAGAAGAGATCATGGGGATTGTGACTCTCAGTCTTTCTCCTTGCAGGAAACTGCATAGTCTCTGTATCCAGCTTCCCCTGATATCCTCTCCCCTTTGGAGACTATAGGGTGGCTGTGAGTTGGAATCGACTCTATTTCACAATGGTTTTTTTCCGCTTTGGAGACTAGATAAGGAAGTTGACGGAAACCTGCAGAGTCTGTCTCTGGGAAGAAGGGGGCGCTGTACTCTTTCTTTGTAAATAAGCCTTTTGATAGCATTCTCCTCCAATTATCCCATTTCAGTATGCCATCTGTTTCCTGTGAGGTCCCTCACTGATAGAATGCACTATAGAAATGTATTTAAAATTTGAGATTCTTCTAGTTAGGCTGTCAACAAAATTAGAACTATTCCATTTCTGGTCTTTTGCTTTGGGATTTTGGGAATGAAGGAATGAAATTATCCTTTACCTTAAATGAACTGCTTCCTTCCTATCATTCTAGTTTCAGCTCATCATAGTCCACCAATGATGCCCTCTCCCCTTACCCTAGCTAAAGCAGCCCTACTTCCTCCACCAATGACCACCATTTCATTCTCAGTTTTATTTCCTTCCTAATATAGTTCTTAACTGTGCTTATGAAGAACCTGTACCTAGATCAAGAGGCAGTTGTTCGGACAGAACACAAGGATACTACATGGTTTAAAGTCAGGAAAGGTGTGCATCAGGGTTGCATCCTTTCACCGTACCTATTTAATCTGTATGCTGAGCAAATAATCTGAGAAGCTGGACTATACAAGAACGGGGCATTAGGATTGAAGGAAGACTCATTAACAACCTGTGTTATGCAGATGACACAACCTTGCTTGGTGAAAGTGAAGAGGACTTGAAGCACTTACTGATGAAGATCAAAGATCATAGCCTTCAGTATGGATTATATCTCAACATAAACAAAACAAAAATCCTCACAACTGGACCAATGGGCAATATTATGATAAACAGAGAAAGGATTGAAGTTGTCAAGGATTTCATTTTGCTTGGATCCACAATCAACACCCATGGAAGCAGCAATCAAGAAATCAAATGACACACTGCATTGGGCAAATCTGCTGCAAAAGACCTCTTTAAAGTGTTGAAAAGCAAAGATGTCACCTTGAAGACTAAAGTGCACCTGACCCAAGCCATGGTATTTTCAATTGCATCATATGCATGCAATAGATGGACAATGAATAAGAAAGACCAAAGAAGAATTGATGCCTTTGAATTGTAGTGTTGGTGAAGAATACTGAATGTACAATGGACTTCCAAAATAATGAACAAATCTGTCTTGGAAGAAATACAACCAGAATGCTCCCTAGAAGCAAAGGTGGCAAGTCTATGTCTTACATTCTTTGGACATGTTGTCAGGAGGGATTAGTCGCTGGAGAAGGACATCATGCTTGGTAAAGTACAGGGTCAGCAAAAAAGAGGAAGACCCTCAACAAGATGGACTGACACAGTGGCTGTAACAATGGGCTCAAGTAACAATGATTGTGAGCGTGGTGCAGGACTGGGCAGTGCTTCGTTCTGTGGTGCACAGGGTCACTATGAGTCGGAACCGACTCTACGGGCACCTCACAACAACAACAACAATATAGTTCAGCTGCTAACCAAAAGGTCAGGAGTTAAAATCTACAGCTGCTCCCTGGAAACCCTATGGGGCAGTTCTACTCTGTCAGATAGGTTTGCTCTGAGTCAGAATCGACTCGAAGGCAATGGGTTCAGGTTTTGTAATACTTGTTACTATCTGAAATTATCCTGTGTATGGAGCTGCTTGTTATTTTCTGTCTCCCCCAGAAGACTGAACGTCTGTCTCAAGTTGGGTACTCCAGAAGTGGACCCCATAGGATGTTTATTAGAGATCATCATCACCTGTGAAAGGAAGTGGGTGGAAGCAGGATTGGGCAAAGGAAGACACAAAACTTTGACGCAGGATAAAAGCCAAGAAGTTCTGACACAAGAATTGCCATCAGAGTGACCCATGTAAAAAACTGAAATAGTATTTAAGCCACCTCCTCCTTCACCACACATATATACACATACACACACACACACACACACACACACACACACACACACACACACACATTCCTGGCATAGGCAGCATCAGCATCAGGAGCTAAGGAAAAATATTACCAGATTATTATTTTTCTCTCTCTCTCGGGCTAGAACTTGCACCTGCTGAAAGCTTGGTGGAAAATACTTTTGGTGGTAGATCTAGTCTCTAACATGCCCTCACATATATTTTCCCTGCAGTACATGGTTGGACTTTGATAACCTTAAACAGTAAAGTAAAATAGATTTTATTATTGTTTTTACTGCTGCTGTTATTTTTTAAACACGAAAAATAATTTACTCAAAGCTGCCTCCTGTCACATACCAGCAACTCAGTTTGCACTTCTGACTCTGACAAAATACACGAACACCACAGTCTCAGGCCCTTCTGCCGCTCTGATCTCTAAAGGCAAATGATTTCTGTCTAAATGGCATTTTTACTGCCTGAGTTGAATGTTTTACATAAAATAGGCAATAAATATGTGAAAAAATGCTTAACACCATTGGAAACCACATATTTGTATTAGAAATATAAATCAAATCATAACAATTTTTGCTAATCTAATTAGGAAAAATTTAAAGAAATTATAAATTCCAGTATGGCAGATTCTGCAGCGTAACAACCCCTTGAATATACTGATTTATAAATTGGTACAAACTTTCTGGAGAGTAATTTGACAATGTTAATCAAAACCCACCAAATGGGAAAAACTTTGTTCCAGAAATCATACTTTGAGACATTGTGGAAAAAAAAAAAAAGATGAGAGGAATGCACAATTACATACAAGTATGTCATTAGCACAGCTTTATTTATAACTTTAAATCTGATATATGTTGTTGCTGTTGCTGTTAGTTGCCATCAACTAGATTCTGGCTCATGGCAATCACGTGTGCAGAGTAGAACTGCTCTACAGCATTTTCAAGACTGTGACCTTTCAGAAGCAGATTGCAAGGTCTGTCTTCCAAAGCACCTCTGGGACCTCTGCATGGGTTCAAACCACCCACTTTTGTGCTAGTATTCTAGTGCTTAACTGTTTATGCCACTCAGGACTCCATCTGACATATAAACTGAAACCAAACCCACTGCCATTGAGTCGATTCCAACCCATAAAATAAATTTTTATTTAGTCCCATGATTCAATCAAAAAAAAAAAAAAAGAAAGAACACTTTGAGAAGAGTATTTGAGGATATGAGAAAATGACCTTGATAACAGAAAAAAGGATATTACAAAGCAATTTGTGTGTAGTATGATTTCATATTTATTTAAAAAGATGTATTGAGTGCACAGTTAAATGACTAAAAGTATACCAAAATAAGCAGTTGAAATATCATTAACAGCCGAGAGCTTAACCATTGTGCCACTAGGGCTCCTTGTGTCAAATATAAGCACTCCAACAAAATGTTTATGCCATTACAATTTTGGTGGAAATATCTTTGTTTAATTTGGATTTCAAGGCAGCAAAGACGATTAGATGATATTTAAATAAATATCTTTCTGATGATTGAATCTCTTCATAGATCTCTTACAATTATTCTAGTAACTTGTGAATTGGAACTCATTCTCTCTGGAAGGAGCCTATTCCATCTTTGGAAGCTATGATTATCAGAAAGTTTATTTTTTTTTCCCTATATTTAACAGCAGTTTTAATTTCTTTAATTGTAAATTATTTATGTTCTTTGCAGATTTTCCTTTGGGGAGGGTTTCTTTTTTGCTTAGACTCATTAGTGTTTCTCTTTTTCTAAGTGATCTATTGGAGCTTTAAATTATTACTTTGTTGTCATCAAAACTATCAATCATTTATGCTTTTTGTTTGTTTCTTAAGCCACTTTTATGCCTGGAAAATAATTTTCTGTCCTGAGATGAGATAAAGGTTTCACTATACTTCTATTTGTTTTATGGTTTGAAATGTTATACTTAATTCTTCAATTCATCTAGAATTGATACTGACATACTGAGTGCACTGAGGATATAGCCATTGACACAGTCACGTTACTTTTAAGAATTTATCCAAGGGAAATAATCAAAGAAGAGGACGCAGAGGATGCACAAGGATGCTCATCACATCATGACTTGCATTAGTAGGCAGTGGTGAGCCCAGTGTTTAGTAAACTAATATAAGTCTCATACAACAGAGACACAGAGGTCAAGAAAAGAGAGGCCTCAGTGTCAAGCAATTCTGGGGTCAGGTTTTGTTTCTGCCTGTTTCTGTGTGACCTTGAATTAACTTGTAGATGAGGAGCTGCTATAATGCAAAAGGTCCTTTTGATCTCTGGACGGTTATTTATTCAGAATTCTATGGAAGTATGACCCTGAGAATCTTACCAGAAAGCAATGACTAACTTTCTCTTCCATCACCTGTCAGTCTGTTGTACTGTGGTGGCTTGCATGTTGCTGTGATGCTGGAGGATATACCACTGATATTTCAAAGGCTAGCATGGTCACCCATGGGTCAGGGGAACTTTCAGACTAAGACGAGGAAGAAAGGACTGGTGACCTACTTCCAAAAATTAGCCAGTGAAAAACCTAATAGATGACAACAGAATATTGTACAACATGCTTGCTTTGGACATGTCATCAGGGGAAATCAGTCTCTACAGGAGGACATCATGATTAGTGAAGTAGAGGGCCAACAAGGTGGAGAGAGGCTCTGGTGAGATGGACTGGCACAATAGCCACAGTGATGGACTTGGACATGCTGGAGATTGTGAGGGTGATGCAAGACTGGGTAGCATGTCATTCTGTTGAGTCGGAGTCAATACAAAGGCAGCTAATGACAACAAAAACAACTTTCTTTTGGCTTATGGAAATCATTTCATTTCTTCCAAAGCTGTTAATTATTGAGACAGGACAGAATTCTGAAGTGTGGAGTGGGAGGACAGGTAGGACAGAGCAACTAAAAGCCAAAATTGACAGAGCCCCTTAGAACTGAAGACTGACTAGGGAAAAAAAAAAAAAATTAGAGAAAAATGTGTTTATTTGCTTGAAACTTTCTTCTGAAAACACATCTGTAATGCAGAATTGCTTAAAAACACAAGAGGGGAGGAAAAAAGTATCACCTTCTACGCAAATGATGGCACACTTTAGTAAGAAGCTTGGTTGACTAAATAAATAACTAAAGCAGAAGAAAGTGAATTAGAATAAAAAGAAACTGGTGATCTTTAAAGCGTTTCAAAAGAAACAGAAAAGGCTCACAAAAAAAAGAGCATAAATACTTGTATTAAAATGACAATTTTCTATAAAGGCCACTAAAATACTATTACGTCACATTAGTGGCATCACTAGGGTTGGTGGCACCCAGTGCTGTAACTTATGGTGTCACACCCCCTCCCAGTGGGTGGAGTGGCCTGGCCCCACCCCATCTCCAGAGGCTCCCTGCAGCTCCTTCCCTCTCCCATTGGTCAAGGCGAAGAACCTTCTCTCTGTCCAAAGGTGTCCACCTGCACCCTGACTGGCGGGTGATGGGGGACATCAACCACAGTGACACCACAGCCTTGATGGCCAATCTTCTTGAGGCACAGGCCTCCTGCTGCCACTGCTGCAGCAGACCCTAGGGTCATTTTGGTGTCACCCCCTCTGACAGTGTCAAGAGGTGTGACCTACAACCCCTCCCCTCCCCTAGTGATGCCACTGTAGCACATCAACAATAAGGCAAGAATGAAAACAAATATAACCAAATCCCTGGATAAAAAATGAGATTTGATAACAGATAATACAAGAAGGGAAAAAAGGTGTGCAGTACTGTTTTATGGACAATTTCATTTCATCCAAGCTGGGAGATGGGTATAGGGTTGGGAAATTAGAGTATGGGCAACCAAGTTAAACAATGGCCACATTGTCAGTATTACCCCAACTCCCTGTCCCCATCCTTGTCTTTATCTATCTGGGAAAAAAAAAAACAAAAAAAAAACGGTAAAATGGCTTCATAAGTCAGTAAAATGTTGTTGTTGTTTTTAGGTGTCCTTCAGTCAGTTCCAACTCACAGCCACCCCACGTACAACAGAATAAAACACTGCCTGATCCTGCACCATCCTCACAATCGTTGCTATGTTTGACCCCATTGTTGCAGCCACTATGTCAATCCATCTCATTGAGGGTCTTCCTCTTTTTCACTGACCCTATACTTTACCAAGCATGATGCCCTTCTCCAGGGACTAGTTGCTCCTAATAACATGTCTGAAGTACATAAGACAAGTCTCGCCATCTTCACTTCCAAGGAACACTTTGGCTGTACTTCTTCGAAGACAGTCTTGTTCATTCTTTTGGCAGTCCATGGTATGTTCAATATTCTTCACCAATACCATAATTCAAAGGTGTCAATTCTTCTTCAGTCTTCCTTATTCATTGTCCAGCTTTTGCATGTATATATGTGGTGACTGAAAATACCATGGCTTGGGTCAGATGCACCTTAATCTTAACACTTTAAAGAGGTCTTTTGCAGCAGATAGGCCCAATGTAATACGTTCTTTGATTTCTTGACTGCTGCTTCCATGAGCATTGATTGTGGATCCCAGTAAAATGAAATCCTGGACAACTTCAGTCTTTTCTCCATTTATCAAATGTTACTGGATGTTAAAACCTAAAAATTAATTCATTAACAAATGTCTGGATGAGCTCTGCTGTCCTAGCTGGAGAAGAGAGCTGAAGAAGACCATTAGATATAATAACAGCCTCCATTTATATGGAGGGCTCAAGGGAGTGATAATCAGCTGTTCACATTTTCTGCTATGGACCAAACAGGAAGCTATGGTCATAAATTCTAACATGAAGGCTATGGAGGATTTAGTTAAATAGAAAGATGACTTGGCTGATAGTGAGGGCTATAAAATAATGAAATGACTCCCCAGGGTAGATGGTTGACTTCCCTTTCCAGAGATGAAGTTTAGAAAATAGGCTCATCCGTCAGGGTGATTTAGGGAGTGTCCAACTGACAGCACAAGGATGGTCTCAGTGATTGTCTGTGCTTTCTGGAACACTAAATCAGCCTCTATCTTTAATTTCCAGCAACTGAAGCAAATGCCTACATCCTTTGCAGGCTCAGCACACCTTTGCTAATTCTGCTTCTAATAGATTTTAGCTTAACCAAACAGACAAATAACTTTAGGAGCTGCTAAATGTAGTTAACTAACTAAAGAGTTGTAATACAGCCTGAAAACATTAAAGTACTTCAACATGTTCCTAATGACAACAAGGGCTAGGTAAAGATATATTTCTGTCAGGTAATTATTAACAAAACCATTTCGGCATATTCTCAGAGCATGGGATGCAACATTATGAGCTGGTTATAATTTTCATGCTCAATGTTCACATTAGTTAAGCCATTTGTTGTGGTGTAACACTATAATGCTGCTAATGAGTAATTATTTCTAGAGCAATTTTTTAAGTGATTAAGTTGCATCATATCACTGGAATAGCACCAGTTTTAAATTTGTTTTCTCAATACCTCTTAGTTTTCCCCAACACTCCCCACAACCTCAAAGTATATTAGACTCTGTCTTTTGCTGATAGGGAAAAAATAGACTAATAATTATTAAATACATGCTATCCCAGAGAGAAATGCAATGAAACAAGCTAATATCTGTTCATTCTTAAGCTACCATTAGTATAAACCTGTTGAACCTGTTGCTGTCAAGTCAATTCAGACTCACAGCGACCCTATAGGACAGAGCAGAATGGCACTATAGGGTTTCCAAGGAGTGGCTGGTGGATTTGAACTGCCCAACTTCTGGTTAATAGCTGTAGCTCTTAACCTCTGCACCATCAGGGCTCCATCATTAGTACAGCAAGTGCAAAGACTTTGAGGTGGATAATGTATAAATCTAAATACACCTAAAAACTGCAAATCTATTATAACTTGGGAATCCATGTGCAGAATGGTATCAAATCCCTGAATTGTAATGTACCTGAATGGAAATAAGGGAGTTGACCAATATTAATCTCCCCGTAGGAAGCAGACATAATGCATGTACACTTGCTAAGCAGTGTGGAAATATTTTATAATAATAGTAAGATGTGATCTTTGATCTTAAGGACCTTAAAATCGAAGCCCAGATATAAGATAACTTGACCAAGGAAGAGATTAGCTTTGTAACCATGGGTACATTATTGAAACTCTTTGGGCCTCACCTCAATAACAATAATTACTGACATGATAACAATAAGAGCATCTACCTCTTACTATGGTTGTAAGGACTAAAAATAATGCATAGAAAGTATTTAGCACAGAATAAGAATTCCATAAACTTTAACTATAAATATAAAATATTCATTTTTATTTATGCTTACCATTATTAGGTATCACATGTTAAGTACAATAATTTGTGCTACAATGTCTCCAGTAAGGAAAGTGGTTGGGGACTAAAGCATCCATTACAGAAAAAACAAACAAAAAAAAAAGAGCTATCAGGGAGATTATGAAGAACAGACAAGATTTCACTTGATAGAGCAGAGCCAGGAGTCAGTATGCAACAGTCTGAGCACATGCCCAGAGTCATGACATATGGGTAAAACAGATAGAGAAACTTGGGTAGCAAGAAAATTGGTTTAGATTGATATCTGGAGAAAGGCTGGATAAAGGCAAATAGTGGTTGACCTTAAGTTCCAGGCAAAATAAGTTATAATTTACCCACTGAAAATTTCAGAGCATAGTTATGGTATAACACAGAACAAAACAATGCTAAATTTATAAGAAACTTGAGTCTGACTAAAGGGTCAAAAACTCATGGCTAGAGGCTTAAGACCTCTGTTACATGAGAAGTAGGCTGGGAATAAATGGTGGGGACTATGGTGAACTGGAAAACATATACCATACCCTTTCTAAGCAAGGCATCAATTTCTCAGCTTTAGCTGATTGTTGCCATGTGACAGATAAGGCCCACTATGCCAATTTTTAGATTTTTGGGAAAGATAATAACTAAACATAAATTTTAAAATAAAATGTCTTATTTTTTAAAAGTACTATATTAGTCAAAAAAGAATACGTCTATGAACTGTATCTGACCTAAGAGATGATGGTAGGCAGCCCTTGATATAATCTGCAATTTTATAACTGAGACAAGTAAGTCTCGAGAAATTAAGTGATTCGTCGTAATTGACATAGAGAGTGAGAGGCAGTGCTGGGATATGAACCAATGTTAACTCTATCCAAGACCAAACTAAAACTGGCTGGATGTTATGGGTTTATCCACTGCAACCTTCACCTTACTAATGCATGACTCTAAATTTTAAATTTTTCATTAAAGTCTCAAAGTAAACAATATGGAACACACAGGTAAAAAAAAATAAAAAAAAAAGGAAGCGTGTGTGCTAGTCTTCTTTTATTGGTATCAGTGTGGTAGAGAAGATACAACACTGCCTAGGGAGTAATTTAGTCAGTCAGACTTGGGTACAAACACCCAGTGATACCATTTCCTAGTCACAAAACTTGAAGAGGTCAGATTTCTTGTCTTTTATACTAGAAGTAATGAAGCCTAGCATACACAGTTGCTATGAGGATAGCATGGAACTGAATAGTTCAATAGCATATTATCTCAGCCATTTAAATGATAGGGTCATGAACTTTGGCTTAAAAAACTGATTTAAGAGGCGGGGCCAAGATGGCTGAGTAGTCAGACACTTCCGGTGGACCCTCTTACAATAAAGACCCTGAAAAAAAAGTCAATCAATTTTATATGACAATCTAGGAGCCCTAAATACCTAAGGCAAAGTTGAGGAACCGGAATAAGTGGCAGGGGGAGGGAGAGACGGTTCAGAAGTAGCAAGGAGTTGCCAGACATGACCTGGTGAGACCCTGAGTCCTTCAGGCCTGAGCAGCTCATGGGTGAGCAGTGAGGCAGGCAAGCAGTGGCACATGGGAGGCACGTTTTCCACACAGGGAGAAACCCAGTGCAAGAGAGTCTACTTGGCTACCCAGAACCAGTGAGAAGCAGATAAGTACTTGTATACGGCCTACTGTGTGGATCAAAAACACCCCCCTTAAGGAAAAACTTCTCTCCCATTTACCAACCCACTGCCTGCTCTGCACTGGGTCCTGGACCGGCTTCAGCAATTGCCAAGTCCCCTGCATCGGAAGTAGGATCCATCACACGCTCAGCCATTCTTCTGGCCTTGGAGAGTGAACAAATTAACATACGTGAAAAAATAAACTGCCAGCTCCCCTAAGTCAGAAACCCAGGGTAAGCACAGCTCCTTTGCCTAGGCACAGGCATAAGGGATCCATGGACTTTGAGTTCCTTTCACCCTGCAGAGACTTCTGTGAGCCCATTTCAACAGTGTAGGCCCTCATTACCGCAGTAAAACAGTGTATATACCTGAAGTCTAACTTCAACTGTTTCAGCTGTGAAGTGGCAGGTTTGTGACATCAGACACTGCTCTGCCCATTAGGCAGGGTCTTAACCTACCCACAACAGGGGCCTGAGGACTGGTGGCTCCACCCATGCCACCTATCCACCTGCAATAGATGCCCAAGAATAAGAGGTGCACCCCAGTCCTTACAAGCAACAGCAATGGGTGCTCATAATCCGGCTGCAAAGCCCACTCACCTACACGCTCTAGGGAACAGGGATACGCCTTCCTCCTGGAAACTAGGGGGTGGCCGTCAGCCCTCTGCCTGGCTCAGAGTGTGTTCCCCTACTGAAGCCAGATGCCTGTGCCTACACCAATCACCCATGCCTGCATAGGACTGTAGGTGAGAGCCTGCACCACACAGTTGGTGGCTGTCTACCTGGGCACCTGAGTTGAATCCATACAGGAGGAATGGGTGGACTCCTAAACTCACATACATAGTAACAGGTCATACCACATGGTGACAGGACATTAGAGCTTCAAAGGTACCAATAAACAAACTAGCTCATATAAGCAGCCTATCTGGGCACATCAAAACAAAATGAGAAGCTAGGACACAGAAAAAAACATAAAATAAATAACTATAATAACTTATTGAAGGCTAGGAGACGACAGTCTATAACAAATCACATAAAGAGGCAATCCATAATGGCTTCAGCAAGCTCCCCAAATAAAGAATCTAGACATTTTCCAAAGGAGGAAAATTTCTTGGAATTACTGGAGGCAGAATACAAAAGATTAGTATACAGAACTCTTCAAGAAATTAGGAAGGAAATTAAGCAAAACGCAGACCATGTAATGGAGGAAATTAAAAAGATTAGAGAAGAGCATAATGATAAATTTAACAAGCTGAAAGAATCCATACGGAAACAGCAATCAGAAATCTAAAAGATTAACAATAAAATTTCAGAATTAGACAACTCAGTAGAAAGTCACAGGAGCAGAACAGATGCAATGGAAGTCAGAATTAGTGAGACTGAAGATAAAGCACTTGACACCAAGTTATTTGAGGAAAAATTAGATAAAATGATTTAAAAAAATGAAGAAACTTTAAGAATTATGTGGGACTCTAACAAGAGGATAACCCATGAGTGACTGGAGTACCAGAACGGGAGGGAGGGATAACAGAAAATACGGCGAGACTTGTTGAAGATTTGTTGGCAGAAAACTTCCCCGATATCATGAAAGATGATAAGATAGCTATCCCAGATGCTCATCAAACCCCACATAATGTAGATCCCAAAAGAAAGTCACCAAGACATATTATAATCAAACTTGCCAAAACCAAAGATAAAGAGAGAATTTTAAGAGCAGCTAGGGATAAACGAAAAGTCACCTACAAAGGAGAGTCAATAAGAATAAGCTCGGACTACTCAGCAGAAACTAAGTGCACAAGAAGGCAATGGGATGACATATACAAAGCCTTGAAGGGAAAAAACTGCCAGTGAAGAATTATGTACCCAGCAAAACTGTCTCGCAAATATGATGGCAAAATTGGGGCATTTCTTAATAAACATAAGCTTAGGGAATTTGCAAAAAACAAACCAAAATCACAAGAAATACTAAAGCGAGTCCTCCGGTTAGAAAATCAATAACATCAGATAACAACCCAAGACTAGAACCCAGAACAGAGCAACCAGATATCAACCTAGATATGGAAGTCACAAAAATAAATCAAAGCTAAAACACTGAAAATAGGGAAACAGGTGTCAATATGTAAAAGATGACATTAAAACAAAAAAGAGGGACTTAAAAAATGTACACATAGATTTTGCATATGGAGTAGAAGTCAAGGCTATGTAAATAAAAGACTGGCATTAACTTTGAAAAATAGGGGTAAATATTAAGGTAAACACAAAGGAAACTAACAATCTTACAGGTCAAAATAAAGAACTAGAAAAATATAAAGACTCAACAAACACAAAATCAACAAGAATGAAAAAAGATGGAAAGAAAATAAAGAAAAATTACTCAGCACTGAAAATTAAGTGGAACAAAGAAACTGTGAACAACACACAAAAAAAGATATCAAAATGGCAGCACTAAACTCATACCTATCAATAATTACACTGAATGTAAATGGACTAAAGACACCAATAAAGACACAGAGAGTGGCAGATTGGATAAAAAAAATGATCTGTCTGTATGCTGCCTATAAGAAACACATCTTAGACTTAAAGACACAAACAAACTAAAACTAAAAGGATGGAAAAAAATATATCAAGCAAACAACACTCAAAAAAGAGGAGAAGTGGCAATATTAATCTCTGACAAAATAGACTTTAAAACAAAATCAACCACAAAGAATAAGGAAGGACACAATATAATGATTAAAGGGTCAATACACCAGAAGGACATAACTATAATAAATCTTTACACACCCAGTGACAAGGCTCCTAAATACACAAAACAAACTCTAACAGCACTGAAAAGAGAGATAGACAGCTCCACAATAGTAGTAGGAGACTTCAACACACCACATTCGGTGAAGGACCGAACATCCAGAAAGAAGCTCAACAAAGACACGGAAGATCTAAATGCTACAATCAACCAACTTGATCTTACAGACATATACCAAACATTCCACCCAACAGCAGCTAAGTATACTTTCTTTTCTAACACACATGGAACATTCTCCAGAATAGACTACATATTAGGCCATAGAGCAAGCAAGCCTCAACAAAATCCAAAAAATTGAAATATTAGAAAGCATCTTTACTGACCATAAACCCATAAAATTAGAAGTCAACAACAGAAAAAGCAAGGAAAAAAAATCAAACACGTGGAAACTGAACAACATCTTGCTCAAAAACTACTGGGCTAGAGAAGAAATTAAGGACAGAATTAAAGCATTCATAAAATCAAATGAAAATGAAAACACATCCTACCAGAACCTTTGGGACACAGCAAAAGCAGTGCTCAGAGGTCAGTTTATAGCAATAAATACACACATCCAAAAAGAAGAAAGGGCCATAATCAAAACAGTAACCCTACAACTGGAACAAGTAGAAAAAGAGAAGCAAAAGAAGTCCTCAGGCACCAGAAGAAAGTAAATAGCAAGAATTAGAGCAGAATTAAATGAAACAGAGAATAGAAAAACAATTGAAAGAGTTAACAAGACCAAAAGCTGGTTCTTTGAAAGATCAACAAAATTGATAAACCGTTGGCCAAACTGACAAAAGAAAAACAGGAGAGGAAGCAGATAACCTGTATAGGAAATGAGACGGGTGATATCACAACAGACCCAACTGAAATTAAAAGAATCATAACAGAATACTATAAAAAATTGTACTCTAAGATATTTGAAAATCTAGAGGAAATGGGCAAATTTCTAGAAACTGACTACCTACCTAAATGAACACAGAGGTAGAACAACTAAATAAACCCCTAACAAAAGAAGAGATTGAAAAGGTTATTAAAAAAATCCCAACACGAGAATGGCAGCACAATTGGAAGAGCATAGTCAATATCACTTAAATGTGTAAGTAAAAAGTTTTGAAATGGTGTTTAAATAAAATATAAATAAATAAATAAATAAATAAATAAATAAACAAATGAGACTAAAGAGGTACAATAGTCCACTGACAAGGTCCAGAAGACAGAAGGGGACAAGGAAGCCCCCTGGTGATAGGGAATACAAGGTGGAGTAAGGATATTCTTGATGTGCTGTGAGATTGTTAACCATTGTCATAGGGCAACATGTGTAGTAATTGTTAAATGAAAAACTATTTTTTCTGTAAGCCTTCATCTTAAGTGAGAATAACAGCACAGTTGGAAGAGCGTAGTCAATGTCACTGAACTGTGAATGTAGAAATTTTTGAAACGGTGTATCTTTGGCCATCTGTAATTTTCATCAAAAAAAAAGGTTGAGAATTTAGAGGCTTAATACGTTGTGGGGTTGTTAACCAATGTCAAAAAACAACATGTGTACTACTATTTCATGAGAAACTATTTGCTCTGTAAGCTTTCACCTGAAGTACAATAAAATATATATTAAAAAAAATTAAAAAAAAAAAAAAAAAAAAATCCCAACAAAAAAACCCCTGGCCCAGATGGCTTCACTGGAGAATTCTACCAAACTTTCAGAGAAGAAATAACACTACTACTCCTAAAGGTATTTGAGAGCATAGAAAAGGATGGAATACTCCCAAACTCATTCTATGAAGCCAGTATAACCCTGATACCAAAACTAGGTAAAGACACCACGAAGAAAGAAACTTACAAACCAATATCCCTCATGAACATTGACGCAAAAATCCTCAACAAAATTCTAGCCAATAGAATTCAGCAACATATCAAAAAAATAATTCACCATGATCAAGTGGATTTATACCAGGTATGCAGGGATGGTTCAACATTAGAAAAACAATCAATATAATCCATCACCTAAATAAAACAAAAGACAAGAACCACATGATCTTATCAATCGATGCTGAAAAGGCATTTGACAAATTCAAACACCCATTCATGAGAAAAACACTCAACAAAATAGGAATAGAAGGGAAATTCCTCAGTATAATTAAGGGCATTGATATAAAGCCAACATCATCCTAAATGGAGAGACTTTGAAAGCATTCCTCTTGAGAACAGGAACCAGACAAGGATGCCCTTTATCATCACTCTTATTCAACATTCTGCTGGAGGTCCTGGCCAGAGAAATTAGTCTAGAAAAAGAAATAAAGGACATCCAAATTGGTAGAGAAGGAGTCAAAGTATCTCTGTTTGCAGATGATATGATCTTATACATAGAAAACCCCAAAGAAACCACAAGAAAACTTCTAGAACTAATAGAAGATTTCAGCAAAGTATCAGGATACAAGATAAACATACAAAAATCAGTTGGATTCCTTTACACCAACAAAGACAACCTCGAAGAGGAAATCACCAAATCAATACCATTTACAATAGCCCCCAAGAAGATAAAATACTTAGGAATAAATCTAACTGGAGACATAAAAGATCTATACAATGAAAACTATAAGACGCTACCACAAGAAACCAAAAGAGACGTGCATAAGTGGAAAAACATTCCTTGCTCATGAATAGGAAGACTCAGCATCATGAAAATGTCAGTTTACCCAAAGCAATCTACAGACACAATGCAATCCCAATCCAAATTCTACCAGCAATTGTTAATGAGATAGAGAAACAAATCACCGACTTCGTATGGAAAGGGAAGGGGTCCCGAATGAGTAAAGTATTACTTAAGAAGAAAAAAGTGGGAGGCCTCACACTACATGCTTTTAGAACCTATTAGACTGCCACGGTTGTCAAAACAGACTGGTATTGGTACAATAGATACAAAGACCAGTGGAACAGAATTGAGAATCCAGAAATAAATTCATCCACTTAGAGCAGCTGATATTTGACAAAGGTCCAAAGTCCATTAACTGGGGAAAAGACAGTCTCTTTAACAAATGGTGGTGGTATAACTGGATATCCATCTGTAAAAAACTGAAACAAGACCCATACCTCACACCATGCACAAAAACTAACTCAGAATGGATCAAAGACTTAAAAATAAAATAGAAAATGATAAAGATGAAGGAAGAAAAAATAGGGACAATGCTAGGAGCCCTAATACATGGCATAAACACAATACGAATCATAAGTAACAATGCACAAGCACTAGAAGAGAGACTAGATAACTGGGAGCTTCTAATAATCAAACACTAATGCTCATCAAAAGACTTCACCAAAAGAGTCAAAAGACAACCTACAGACTGGGAAGAAATTGTTGGCTATAACAAATCTGATCAGTGTCTAATCTCTCAAATCTACAAGATACTGCAAAACCTCAACAACAAAAAGACAAATAACCAAATTAAAAAAATGAGTAAAGGATATGAACAGGCACTTTGCCAAAGAAGATATTCAGGCGGCTAACAGACACATGAAGAAATGCTCACGATCATTAGCCATTAAAGAAATGCAGAACAAAACTACAATGAGATATTATCTCAACCCAACAAGGCTAGCATTAATCCAAAAACACAAAACAATAAATGCTGGAGAGGTTGTGGAGAGATTGGAACACTTATACAGTGTTGGTGAGAATGTAAAATGGTACAACCACTTTGGCAATCAATTTGGCTCTCCCTTAAAAAGCTAGAAATAGAAGTATCATAGGATCTAGCTATTCCATTCCTTGGAATATATCTTAGAGAAATAAGAGCTATCACATGAATAGATATATGCATACCCATGTTCACTGCAAAAAGATGGAAACATCTTAGGTGCCCATCAACGGACGAATGAATAAACAAATCATGGTATATTCACACAGTGGAATACTACTCAGCAATACAGAACAACGATGAAGCTGTGAAACATAACGTGGAGGATTCTGGAGCGCATTATGCTGAGTGAATTTAGTCAGTCACAGAAAGACAAATATTGTATAAGACCACTATTATAAGAACTCAAGAAAAGATTTAAACACAGAAGAAAACATTCTTTGATGGTTATGAGGGTGGGGAGGGTTATTCACTAACGAGATAATAGACACGTTTTATATTAGGTGAAGGGAAGGACAGCACACACTACAGAAGAAGTCAGCACAACTGGACTAAACCAAAGCTAAGAAGTTTCCTGAATAAAATAAAACACTTTGGGTGACAGAGTAGCAGGGGTAGGGATCTAGGGACCATGCTTTCAGGGGACATCTAGGTCAATTGGCATAACAAAGCTTACTAAGAAAATGTTCTGCATCCTACTTTGGTGAGTGGCATCTGGGGTCTTAAAGCTTGCAAGGGGCCATCTAAGATGCATCAATTGGTCCCAACCACCTGGAGTAAAGGAGAATGAAGAACACCAAAGACACAAGGAAGTATTAGCCCAAGAGACAGAAAGGGCCACATAAAACAGAGACTTCATCAGACTGAGACCAGAAGTAGATGGTGTCCAGCTACCACCAATGCCCACCCTGACAGGTTACACAACAGAGAGTCCCAGATGGAGCAGGAGAAATGTGGGGTGCAGAACTCAAATTCTAGCAAAAAGACCAGAGTTAATGGTCTGACTGAGATGGAGGAACCCTGGAAAGCATGGCCCCTGGATTCTCTATCAGCCCAGAACTAAAACAATTTCCGAGGTCAACTCTTCAGACAGTGATTGGACTGGACTGCGGGACATAAAATGATACTTGTGAGGTGTGTGTCTCTTAGCTCAAGCAGATACAAGAGACTAGATGGGCAGCTGCTGTCCAGAGTTGAGATGGGAAGGCAGAGAGGGTTAGGAGCTGGTTGAATGGACATGGGGAATCAGGGGCAGAAAGGAGGAGTGTGTTGTCACAGTATGGGTAGAGCAATTAGGGTCACATAACGATGTATGTATACAGTTTTGTATGGGAGACTAACTTGAAATGTAAACTTCATCTAAACTACAACAATAAAAAAAAACTGATTTAAGAAAGTCAGGAAAGGAAAAGCTAATTTCAAGATCAGGAAAGGATGTTCTGATACAGACGTTTATGGTCAAGTTCTCAGAGGAGTGTAATTTAAACTTAGTAATTATAACAGCCAATTATATTACTAGTAAACTATTCGTCATTCACATAATATAGGTAGGTGAATAATTTAGGCTGTGTTGAAACAGAAATAAGCAAGGATGGCTTACACATGGTATTGTTACTAAGATAAACTGGTTTCATAATGTATTACAGGATAGAAGAGTTCTGAGTTAAAGTCAATTTTCATAGTTAAAGGAAATGAGCTAAGAGAAAGTATAAATTTTCAAGAAAATTGATGAGTTGGGGAAATAAGCATGATTTGTAATAGAACAAGAGGGTTCTCTTGGATTTATAATTGTGACTCCAGAAAGGTATTTGGAAAAGAGGTAGAATAGTACTTGAAATCAATCCTGGATTTAAATCTGGATCTGGTGTTTATAGCTCTATGGCACTGGAGATATTATTAGTGCCTCTCTGTTTCCTTTTCTGTAAAATACAGATTTAAATGTCTATTTTATAGCAATGACTGAGAAATCAAACAAGATAATGTCTATGAAGCACTTAGAACAATCACTTGCAAGGCCTGAGTGCTCAATGCATGGTGACTGCTCTGAAAGTTATAATCTGCTTTAAGACTCTGAGTGAGGTCGAGGGGGAAATAGTAAAATATTGTTTAAGGAGGAAAATAATGAAAGGAGAAATTAAAAATATTATTACACAGATAATATTGCATTAATGCTTTGGACACATATATACATACCATTATTTTTTAAGTGATAAAATATTATTGCACTTAATAAAAACCAAAAACCAAACCCATTGCTGTTGAGTCAATTCCAACTCATAGTGACCCTATAGGACAGAGTAGAACTGCCCCAGAGGGTTTCCAAAGAGCGCCTGGTGGATTAAAACTGCCGACCTTTTGGTTAGCAGCCATAGCTCTTAACTACTATGCCACCAGGGACCTATTACACTTAATAGCAACTTAGAATTAAGGAAATAGGATGATAATAATGAAAATGGCAATGACAAAGTTATCAGTACTTATGGAGAAGTGTAATTTAAAACTTAGTAATGATAACAGCCAATTACATTACTAATAAACTACTCTTCATTCACATAATATAGGTAGGTGAAAAATCCAGACCATGTTATAGCAGAAGTAAGGATGGGTTACACTGTATTGTTGTTAAGATAAATTGCTTTCAAAATGTATGACAGGATAGTCTCAGACATTTATCTGGGACTTACTAAGTGTGCCATGTATGGTGCTAAGTGTTTTAAATGCATTTACTTATTTAATCCTCACAGGAAACTTTAAGTTAGGAAGTACTAATATTTACAATTACACAGAAGAAACTGGAGTGTAAAAGGTGAAATGACTCATTTGATCCAGGTTTTGTTTACTAAGAGAAGAATTGGAACCTGAAACAAAACAGTTAATATAGAAATCTGTGCTCCTAATTCCACTCCTGGGAGCAACATTACTGCCAGATACTATGCTGAAATCTCATTGTCATTGAATTAGTTTTAGAACACAGCCTCCACTAGAACAGAAAAAAAAAAAAAACTAGCTTCATCAATTAAGTTTTAGATTCAAATCCAATTACAAATTATGTACTTGGACTCTGCTAACATGAAAGATGCTGGGGGTAGGGAGTAGCTATTGAGAGAAGTACAATGTTGGATAGGATCCTTCTTCTTATGTTGTTTATACTTTATGGAAATGGGAGCAAGAGAGAGAAATAAATTTCCTGAATGAATCCATATAGGATGGTGGGCAGAGGACACAATAATTTCAAACCTTCAGTGTCTCATCCTTTTAAGGACATATAACTGTACAACAATGCCAACAATTTTGCTGCAAACCCTACAGTCCACAGAGCCTACAGGTAAGGTGAATATGGAACAGTGTTGTTCTAAGCTGAATAAATCTATGAGCAAAATTTCTTGTCTACAAATTATGTGGCCTGAACTTAACTTATGGGATTTTTTTTTTCTTCTGTAACATAGGTTGTAGAGCTAAGAAACCCAGTAGTTCACACATTATGTATGTTCAAATATTAAGACTAATTTTTTGCCAATTATAATAAGTCACATTGTTTCATAGCAAGATGAAAGTGAAAGCATTGATAGAGAGTAATTGTTATAATCTCAGCAGTCAAGTGAACTTGAATCCAATTCTAAACTCTACCATTACCAGCTGTGTGATTTTAGACAAATTACTTAAACTTTCTGAGATCTATTTTCCTCTTCTGTAAAATGTGGGGAATAGAGTAGGGGGTAAGGGGATAAAAATACCTGTTTCTTGGAGTTAAAGTATGTAAAGCATTTAGTATACTGCCTAGCACAAAATAACTACTCAAAAAGCATTTAGTATAGTGCCTGGCACAAAATAACTACCCGATCCAGCCCAATTGCCTTCTAGTTGATTCCAATTCATGGCAACCCCATATGTGTCAAAGCAGAACTGTGTTCCACAGAATTTTCAATGGTTGATTTTTCAGAAGTAGATTGCCAAGACTTTCTTCCAAGGTGCCTTTGAGCAGTCTGGAACTTCCAACCTTTCAATTGGCAGCTGAGCATGTTAACTGTTTGCACCATCCAACTTACTTAAATCCTCAATAAATGTGAATTAAAATGAATGAATAAGTGAGCAAATGAATGAATAGAAAAATAATAAATATACATGTAAATAAATAAAATAGCATGAGTGAAGGCATGTGATTTGTGTCAATTACCCAGTTTTGAGAATGATACATCCACTCTTGCATAGAACCTTCTATCTACCGCCAGTAAACCTAGGCGGCATTTTACTGGCCAGGAGCCATAATGGAAAGCTTAATGGACTAAACCTTGCTATGCTCCTTGGGGAGCTGTAACTAACAACAGCAGAAATGGAGGTATTTGCCCATTCTCAATGCTGGACAATCTGTTTGCAGTGCACTCAAGACACTGCTATCTGGGGACCCTTGGATCCCATGGATGGCAGCCACTCAGTGACCACTACCTGGGTCAGAACACAAAGAACTCCCAGCCACTGAGACTTACTTTGCTTTACCCAGCCAAGATATTCCCTTTTGATTTCGCTCCTCTTTTTTGATTTTAGTGTCCACCTCTAGCCTGTGACATGTTTCCCCATCTGTTCATGCAGATGGCGCTATCCAGAGAAGTCAAAATGTCTGGTGTCCCCAAATCCCTCTTGATTCATTCGGTTCTCCTCACTACAGAGCAGTGGAGAAAATACATGAGGAAATGACAGCCCCGTTTTAAAGCACAGAGATGTCATTGTTCATATAACGAACCCATTCATGATCTGCACCTGGTTTGAGGTAAATGCTGTTGACATAAGTAAGCCTGACATTCTCCTGGACCAAACTGTCTGCAATAGCTAATGGCACCTGAAAAATAGAATTACACTTCAGCATCTAAGGTAATGATCTGTTGTAAACTTGGCTCTGTGTAGATTTTAGACTCTTTTCTATCTATGCTTACAGAAACTGAAAATTTTTCAAGGACTCAATAACTTTTTGAAATTAAAGAAGGTTGTAACTAAACAATTGTAATTTGATTTTACACAATTTTAAAATACTACAATGAAATTGAGCCAATCATCTCACTTATGATGGAATAAAAACAGAAGCTTGAGTGTCAATCTAACAGAACAAAATCACAAAAAAGGAAAAGTAACCCAGAAATATAATCTCTTCCTTACCTACAATGTCTGATATTTTTGCAATAAAGTAAAAATAATACAATTAACAATAAAACTAAAACCTATCCAGCGACACAGACTGAATTCAGTCTTTTAGGTGATTTCAGAACTTAAGTTTTCCAAAATTGGAAATACGGAGCCCTGGTGGTGCAGTGGTTAAGAGCTTGACTGCTTACCAAAACGTCAGCTGTTCAAATCCACCAGCCGCTCCTTGGAAACCCTATGGCGTGGTTCTGCTCTCTCCTATAGGGTCTCACTGATTCAGAATCCACTCAACGGCAACTTTTTTTTTTTTTTTTTTTTTTTTGGTTTAGTAATCCATATTAGGAACTCTGGTAGCACAAGGGTTATGTGCTGGGCTGCTAATCAAAAGGTCTTCGGTTGGAACTCACCAGCAACTCTGTGAGAGAAGACCTAGTGATCCACTCCCAAAAAGATTACATCCTAGAAAACCCTATGGAGCAATTCTACTCTGTCATATAGTGTTGCTATGAGTCTGAATCGACTCAAGGCACACAACAACAAGAAGTAATCCATATTATTTGGAACTTGGTAGCTCAGAGTAAAAACAGTTTTTCTTATTCCTAGAATTGAGGAGAACCTTATTTTCAGCCCTGTGTTGACTTCCCCCTCTGTTTTTTCAGTGCATATCTCCACCCAGCCCTGACCATCCATTCAGTGAACACAGATTTCTCCTTCTGGAGGGCAACCCCATTTACCATCAAATAATGCCAAGATGTGTGTCTCATCTCATCATCAGATGAGACACACATGACTGACCATATGAGGATTTTGTAACTTTCCCCAGCTTCATGAATTCACCTTCATGAATAATATTGGAATATCAGTTAAACATGCAATTAGTTCACCTAAACTGGTAAAGAAAAAAACCATCTGGGGTAGGAGGAAGTGGATCTCATCATCACACCATGTCTCCCTTTCCTTTGGGCATAACACTGATCCTTGTACCCCTTACATATCATTTCCCAAAGGAAAAGCCAACCCATGGTTCCAGCCAAAGGGTTCAAAAGACTTAAGATTTGGGAAAAAATATTGCTTTGGGCAATGTAAGTGCTACTTTTTCCCACATAGGTAGTCTTTTCTTTTACTGTGTCCCTTGTAACAAGGCTGTGTGTCTGCGTTTGCCAAATAGACAAACACACAGGCAAACACAGGTAGACATGCGTACATACACACACAACACACACAGGGTATTCACACACTCTGAAGTATAGACAAGAAGGTCCAAAATAACATAGAGACATATTCCATACTAAGCAAGAATATAGTACCTCTTCTCTGCAATCAATGAGAAGCTATATGCATTTTCAGTCACATATTTGATTGTCGAGAATAAAAGAGAACATCCCCTAGAATTCAGCCATAATGCATTTTCTGAGGTGTGTGTCTGAAAAGCCCCAGCTCTCATTAGAAGGTGTTTGTTCATGGACTCATTCTATGGTAGGAGGCTAATACGGGTCACCAAAATTCTACCTTGATCCAATTCTCTTCATATTTCTGCAGATCTTTTAAAATATTGCACTGATTGCAAATGATAAGACAACATAAAAAGACATCATGACAATGGAGATGTCTACATAATCTACTCATATCTGTGTTTAAGTCACAGTTGGGCAGTTGGAATGTATGGTAATTGCTGATCCTGTTTTCAAAATGCCTTCTTATCATCTACTGAAATTGACATAGCCTGACGCACAGTCTCACTGCTAATGTCGTTCTCTTCCCTGATAAAGACAAAATGCCACAGGTTGTCTATAGGTAGGGCAATTAGGTTTTTTCCACTTCATTAAAACATAATAATATTTGATAACTGGGTTCTAAATGATATAGATTCATTTGATTTTATGCTTTTTCCCCCCTACCCTTCCTCATTTACTTCAATATGCAAATACATAGCTTAAAAACATTAGATGCTATTTTACACAAAAGGGTAAAACTATTCTGCAGGAGTTGCTCACATTGAGAGAGGATGATAAATCAACTTGAGATAAATTCTGGAGAGACCACAGATTCCATTCACTTGATAAATGGAAGCAGGTAGTTGGAATGATAAAATAGGAAGCACTGTAGAGAAATGGAAACTACTTATTCATTCAACAAATATTTTCAATTGACTCTTATGGCACAGGGATACAGTGGGGACAGCAGGAGGTCCCTGCCCTCATGGAATTATATTCTAGTGGAGAGAGGCCAGTAAGAAAAGTAAACAAATCAATAATGCATTTCGGTATGAAAAACACAAAATACAATAATGTAAAAGAGAGGAAACAGAAAGTTCTGAGTAAATGAGCATTACTTTACCTTCCTCCTGTGAGCATATTAGTGTATTCCCCCCTTAGGATCACTGAACTTCTGTTCTTTCTAACTGGAACACTTGCCCCTCAGATCCTCGCTTATCTAATCTTCATTAATAGCATCTCAGTTCAAATATCACCTCCTGACTGACTACCCACCATCTAAAGTAGGTCTCCACTCTTCTCCCCCCCAGTCACTGTTGATCATTCTGCCTAATTTTCTTCATAGAATACATCACAATTTGTATACTTCATATTTATCATTATACATGCTTTTTTATGGTTCATTATTTGTTCCCTTCACTAGGTGCAAGCTTCTGGAGGTAGGGGCTGCCTGACTTAGTCACTGCGGCACCTCCATCTTCCACCTAGGAAGAAAAGAGGTGCTCGATCAATAGTTGACTGGCCAACCTATCCATCTGATAGATGCAAAAATGAACTAAAGTTTCAGCACTCATTTGCCTACAATGCGCCTGTTTCATTAAACATAAATTACAGCTACTAATATTTTCCTCAAGCTTACTTTGGAACACTACGCTGACATTCCTAGCATAGCAGCCAAAACGAATAATTACTTTTAGTGACTAGTCTTAGTGAAACTTCTGAGTGTGTCTGTGTCTGCTCTGCCACCTCCTAGTTCATGCACTGGGTCATTTCTCTGCATTAAGCCCATTAGAACAACATGAAGGGCATGGGCTTTGAAGTCAAACAGACTTAGATTCTCTTCCCAGCTTCGACACTTTCAGATGTGCTACTTTGAACAAGTTATTGAATTTTCTAACCCTTAGTTTCCTCCTCTTTAAAAATGGAATAATATTAATAGATACTGGATGGGATTACTTGGAGATTAGAAGATACAACGTTTCCAAAGTATGTGATACCTAGTACGTGTTATCAATATGATTACTTCGATACCTAGCACTTTACATGGGCTGTATTATTTAAATGTGACCACATTTCTGTAAATTAAATGATACTATAATTATCAGTTTAGAGGTGCTAGTTGACTTACAAAATGCCACAAGGCCAGTAAAAACCAAATCCCCATGTCTTTGACTCCAGAGCTTGGCTCTTAACCACTATCCTATCCTACCTCTCTTCATCTCTCTATTACATGTCTTTCTCCTCCACTAACCTGCAAGCTTCTGAATTGCAGGGATTGGGTGTCTCATTTTTCTTTGTGCATCCCTAGCACCTGGTAAAATGTTGGTACAAAATACCACCACCATCCCCTACTGCCAAAAATACACACAGAAACACTAATAAAAACAACTAACCTTACAATACAACTTCATATGTGTCTGACATTTTACTAAGTGCTTTACAAGCATCGGTTCACTTAATCCTCCCAATAATCCAATGAGGTAGGTACTATTAAGCCCTATTCTACTGATGACGAAGCTGAAGTTCAGAAAGATGGAACACAGTTAGACAGTGGTCAAACGAGGCCTTGAAATAAGGCAATCAGGTCCCATACTCATGCTATTAACCATGCTGCAACACTGTTACTCCAGTGGTTTTGTGTTCCTGGTACTCACTGTGCAATGCTGTGAAATGCACAGATGCCTTCATCTGGTATTTTAACGCCAGGAACAGCTTTGATCTTTATCTGGGTCTTTTCAGTAGTTCCTCTTAGTTGCTGGCCTGTTATAGCCACTAAACTATAAAGTTCTAATTATTTTCTCCATTATGGCTAGAAGGAACAATTCAACACAGAATTACTATCTTCCTCTAAGGATTTATGGCCATTTAGCATTTTGTTGCCTTTCATTCTGTCCATAAGAGTGGAAATAACAAGCTGTTTCTGAGAAATGAAATAGTTGGAGCATTTCATAATATGATGAATGTGATTTAAGTCATTAACCTACGACATTGGTTTGGTTTCCAAAGGAAGGATTGCATTATTTGTGGCCTCCAAGATTAGAGAGTTAGGTGTGGGCTGAAAACCCCATTCATTTGGCAAAACAAATGATAGAAACTGTTATCACAAGTCTTATAAAAACAACAAAAAAAAAATTGGATGTAATTTCCATTAGTTGGGTAATATTTTATTCCCTTCCCCTTTTTCTTCTTATGGACAGTAGGGTTGAGAAACAACTCAGTGAAGCAAAACTTTATTGCTTGTACCACAAAATATAGATTTTTTTCTTCAGTGTACTTTGAGGTCTTCTGGTAGACAAATGTACTTCCCCAGTTGCTGGAAAGTTGGAGGCACGTATACTGCTCAGAAGAGTATTGATGCTAAAGTTAGGGTCTAGAATATGAAAGAGAGAATGATGTTTGTGTAATTTTTTCCTTCATTGTGAAGTAAGAATTAAGCTTCTTTGGCACAGCAAAACACTTGTGCACATAGAAACTCTCAGGTGCCCTTCAGAGTCTGCAGAAGCCACAGAAGCTATGCTGAGAAATCACTCTGCCACCAACTTCTCATGCTTCCCAATTCCAGTAAGGTTTTTCATCATTGGCTAATTAAGTTGGGACGTAATCTAATCTTACAGTGTAAATCTTACACAGACACACACACATGCACGCATGCATATATGCAGCAGCAATAATAATAATAATTTTAAGCATCCACTGGGATACTCTGCATAAAAAAATAAAATAAAATAGAATGAAGATCCTGTTTCTTTTCAAGCTGACAGTTTTCTCGTGACCCAGAGGGTCTACTCCAAATGAAATCAGGAACATGCAAGTACTACCTCTGAATGTGCTATGTATAGCCAGGCCATACATAGATATTCACAAGCCTATGAATAATATGTCCTTGATGGATTTCAATGCCTCTCTTTTTTGCAGACAGTGTCTACTTCAATAACACCCCTGCACTCATTCTCTAGGACCACAATACAAGATCCATATCATCTTTATTGGGAACACAGCTGGTTTCTTCCCTGTTTCAAAACCCCTGGACTCCCTGGCCATTCATGTTTGCTGCAGGAGTCCTTTCACACCTTTGGTTTCAGTGTTGCCACATCCAGCTTTCACTGGACTAAAATCAATGGACATGAGGACAACTAGAGACCCGTCTAGATGGTAGTAAAGGAGACCCACTGACTACTGGAACATGATGAGTCAGCAATGCTTAAGAAAAAAGAGCATGGGCAGACTTTCTTCTCTTCTTTAAGTGTTTTCATCTAAAAGCCCAGCAAAATATTGCAGCAAAGAGTCCTAGATTATTTTCTGGGCTAAGTACACACTGCTTCCATTTATAAGATCTAAGGAATGGTGTGATTTTAAACCTTCTATTTTTTATTTAGTGGTTAAGAGCTTGGCTGCTAACCAAAAGGTTGGCAGTTTGAATCCACCAGTTGCTCCTTGGAAACCCTATGGAGCAGTTCTGCTCAGTCCTTTAGGGTTGCTATGAGTTGGAATCGACTCAACAGCAATGGATTAGGTTTTGATTTTTTTGATCATATTTAATTTCAAATATTTTGAGTTACTTGCTAATGGCGGCCAAACACGATGACTCCACATATCCAAATAAACAACTTCCCAGCAGAAACAATAACATCAAGCCCTGGATTAGGAGTTTGAGATTCTAGTCTGTGGTTTGCCATTAATTTTCTGTGACCTCAGGCATAGTCACTTGTGAGCTGAGTCTCCCTTCCCCTTTAATAAAAGAAAGAGATGAACTTAAAGATGTCATAAGTTATTTCTAAATACTTTTATTTTTTTATCTAAATACTTTGTCTTATAGGAATCAAAAATAATGGAAGAGAAAATTCTCTTCAAAATTAATTGTAGTTCTTTAAAGGGAAAGGATCTGACAACACTCTGTTTTACAGTGGATTTTAGAGTAGATGGAGGTGATTTGTTTTCTTCCTGGCTTACAGACTGGGAAAATCTAGAGAGCAAGGTCTCACACTCTAGTCAGGAGGATTGATGTTCTCAATGAAATCTCTATTGTTCTGTCTGACAAACTATAGTCACTCAATGTCTCTATGAAAATGAATTAAAGCAATTAGGAAATCTAAGTTAAAAATTGATATCATATTAATGTTTGATAGACTTCATTTCAGGGTGATGGCTACTCCGTTATTCATTTGTCTAATATCCTGTGGTAAGACTTCAGGAGCGGAGGAAGAAGATAAAATTAATAAAATCCTGCCTGTCTATAATTTATTACAAGCTAAAATTCTCCTTTGCCATTTTGCTGATGACAGAACATACATAGCAGGAGATGGCTGAATTGCCTTCTGCTTCCTGCTGACTTTTCCTTTCAGAGCTTGATCCTTTAATCAGAAGTGACATATGGAAGGTGTACAGGCATATAAAGTCAAGGCCTACCCCCTCACATTGAGAGACAAGCAACCATTTTCAGATGGGTCAGTTCCTACTGAAAGAGTAAGAAATCATTCCTTCCAAAAAATAAAAAAACTATCCTGATAAAATCAGCATTAGTTCATTTCCTGAGCCACATATTTAACCAGTGAGACTACAGAATACAACAGCACAACTATAACACTATAATTTGTGCCACAAATTGTTTTGCCTGTTTGTGATTAAAATAATAATAAAGCTTTAAAGAAGAAGCCTGCATTTTACAGTAATACTACGTACTTCACCTTATATCAAAACCATATCCTATATTGGATAAAGAAACATATGGTAAATACATCCCATAATGGTTTAAAAATGATGGTGAGGATAGTTTTTTTGACATAACAAACATGTTTATGATACATTTCTTGTTCAAGAAAAAAGTATCAGATCCCAAAACAGTATATAGAATATGATTGTTTCTATTTCTAAAAAACTACATATATACTTTATTCAATAAAAAAAAAATATATATGGAAGCATATAAAGCAAGGTACTGGTAGTGGTTCTCTCCAGGATTAAGGAGTAATTGTATTTTCACAGCTGTATTTTCTAAATTTTCAATAATTCATATGGATCACTTTTGTAATAGAAAAAATATTTTTTTATTTAATTGTGTTTGTGAAGATTTTTGAATAATGCGTTAAAATTCTTATGCTATAATATTAATGAAACTGACATAAATAATATGCAGTCCAATTCAGATTCTGTTTCTAAGAATGTTTAAAAAAAATCTTCCAGTATTATGTTCACAAAAGGTGTCATCAACTGATAATTTAGGTTGACAGCTCTGTTGTATATCTAAATGTATTGATCTTATTTTTACTTTTTTAATGAATCTGAAGATTTTTTTCAAACAAGTAAATGCAGTTCCTAGAAAACTGAAAAATTTCTGTTTGTGGTGATGGAAAATTGGCAAGGGACATTGGTGATGGTTGTACAACATGACTGATGTAATTAGTGCCAATGAAGTGTACATGTGAAAAAAAATTGAATTGGCAAACATTGTGTTATATATATATTTTATAGCAATTGAAAAAAGGAAATAAATATTGCTGCATGCACCAGTAGGTGGGAGTCCTAGAAAAGATACATGCCATACATTAGCAAAATCACAGGATTATGGGACTTTTGGAGCTCAAATTAACATTTAGAAATTATTTAAATGAATAGTTATAAGAACCGCTAGTTGCAAGACCAGAATGCAGGTCTCCTGATCACCTGTTCAGTGCAATTATTCATTAGCTTTTTTTTTTTTTTTATTAAATATTTTATCATACTTCAGGTGAAGGCTTACAGAACAAACAGTTTCTCATGTAACAGTAGTACACATGCTGTTTTATGACTTTGGTTAACAACCCCACAACATTTTAACCCTCTGAATTCTCAGCTTTTTTTTTTTTTTTTTTTTTGGTGAAAATACACATAGCCAAAGATACACCATTTCAAAACTTTTTACTTACACATTTAAGTGACATTGACTATGCTCTTCCAATTATGCTGCCATTCTTGCCCAAGATGAAGGCTTACAGGACAAAATAGCCTCCCATTTAACAGTTACTACAAATGTTGCCCTATAACAGTGGTTAACCATCTCACAACACATCAACAGTATCCTTACTCAACTTGTGTTCCTTATCATCAGCTTCCTACTCCCCCTCTGCCTTCTGGCCCTTGTCACTGGACTCCTGTACCTCGTTAGTCTCTTTTAGTTTTACTGGGCTGTCCACTCCCAGGCTGAACAGTGAACCTCGAAGGTAACTTCACCTCTGAGCTGAAAGGGTGTCTGGGGGCCACACTCTTGAGGTTTCTCCAGTATCCTTTAGGCCAGTAAATCTGGTCTTTTTTTTTTGGGGGGGGGGGGTTAGAATTATGCTCTACATCCTTCTCCAGCTCTGTCCAGAACCCTCTGTTGTGATCCTGGTCAGAGCAGTCAGCAGTGGTAGCCGGGCACCATCTAGCTGTACTGGACTCAGTCTGGTGGAGGTCTTGGTAGCTGTGGTCAATTAGTCCTTTGGACTAATCTTTTCGTTGTATTCTGTTCTCTTCGTTCTCCCTTGCTCCCGAAGGGATGAGACCAGTGGAGTATCTTAGATGGCCGCTCACAGGCTTTTAAGACCCCAGACACTACTCACCAAGGTAGAATGTAAAGCATTATCTTTATAAGTAGTGTCATGCCAATTGAGCTAGATGTTCCCCGAGACCATGGTCCCCACAGCCCTCCGTCCAACAACTCAGTCCCTCGGGGAGTTTGGATGTGTCCATAGGGCCTCCATGACCTTTCCTTGTGCAGGTTGTGTTAGTTTCCCTTGTACTGTGTACTGTCTCGACTCTCACCCAAGATACCGCTTATCTATTGCATATTTAGTATTTCCCCCCACTCCCCTCCCATCCCTGGTAACCAACAAGGATTGTTACATTTTGCATGTGAATTTTTTCATGGGTTTTTACAATAGAGGTCTCATACAATATTTGTCCTTTTGTGATTGAATTATTTCACTCAGCATAATGTCCTCCAGTTTCATCCATGTTATGAGATGGTTCACAGATTCATTGTTGTTCTTTCTCGTTGCATAGTACTCCATTGTGTGTATGTACCATAGTTTGTTTATCCATTCATCTGTTGATGCGCACCTACATTGTTTCCATTGTTTTGCTATTGTGAACAATGCTGCCATGAACATAGGTGTGCATATGTCTATTAGAGTGATGACTCTTATTTCTCTAGGATATATTCCTAGGAGTGGGATTTCTGGATCGAATGGTATGTCTATTTCTAGCTTTCTGAGGAAACGCCATATCATTTTTCAAAATGGTTGTTTCATTTTGCATTCCCACCAGCAGGGTATAAGAGTTCCCATCTCCCCGCAGCCCCTCCAACATTTGTTATTTCCAGTGTTTTTGATTCGTGCCAGTAATGCCGGGGTGAGATGGTATCTTATTGTGGTTTTAATTTGCATTTCTCTAATGGCTAGTGAACGTGAGCATTTCCTCATGTGTCTGTTGGCCATTTGAATGTCTTCTTTGGTGAAGTGTCCATTTCCTTTGCACATTTTTTGATAGGATTGTTTGTCTTCTTGTTGTAGAGGTGTTGGATTTTCTTGTAGATTATGGAGATTAGACCTTTGTCTGACTTGTACTGTCCAAAAATTTTTTCCCAGTCTGTAGGTTCTCTTTTGACTCTTTTGGTGAAGTCTTTTGAAGAGCATAGGTGTTTGATTTTTAGAAGATCCCAGTTATCTAGTTTATATGTTGGGTATTCTGTGTTGATGTTTATGGTTTGTATCCTGTTAATGCCATGTATTAAGGCCTGAAGTGTTGGTCCTAATTTTTCTTCTATGAACTTTATAGTTTTAGGCTTTATGTTCAGGTCTTTGATCCATTTTGAAGTAGTTTTTGTATATGGTGTGAGGTATGGGTCCTGTTTAATTTTTCTACAAATGGATATCCAGTTTTGCAAGCACCATTTGTTAAAAAGACTGTCTTTTCCCCATTTGATGGACTTTGGGCCCTTGTCGAAGATGTGTAGGTGGATGGATTTACATCTGGGTTCTCAATTCTGTTCCATTGGTCAATGTCTCTCTTGTTGTACCAGTACCAGGCTGTTTTGAGTACTGTAGCTGTATAGTAGGTTCTGAAGTCAGGTAGTGTGAGTCCTCCAACTTTATTCTTCTTCTTCAGTAGTGCTTTACTTATTCGGGGCTTCTTCCCTTTCCATATAAAGTTAATAATTAGTTTTTCCATCTCTTTGAAGAATGTTGTTGGTATTTCGATCGGGATTGCATTGTATTTGTAAATTGCTTTAGGTAGAATTGCCATTTTCACAATGTTGAGTCTGCCTATCCATGAGCATGGTATGTTTTTCCATTTATGTAGATCCCTTTGGGTTTCATGCAGCAGTGTTTTGTAGTTTTCTTTGTATAGGTCTTTTACATTCCTGGTCAGATTTATTCCTAAGTATTTTATCTTTTTAGGGGCTATTGAAAATGGTATTGATTTCCTGATTTCCTTTTCATCATTCTCTTTACTGGTGTATAGGAATCCAACTGATTTTTGAATGTTTATCTTGTATCCTGCTACTCTGCTGAATCTTTCTATTAGTTCCAGTAGATTTCTCGTGGAGTCTTAGGTTTTCTATGTATAGTATCATATCATCTGCAAACAGGGACAGTTTCACTTCTTCATTAACAATTTGGATGCCCTTTATTTCTTTTTCTTGCCTTATTGCTCTAGCTAGAACTTCCAGCACAATGTTAAATAGGAGTGGTGATAAAGGGCATCCTTGTCTTGTTCCTGTTTTCAAGGGGAATGTTTTCAGCCTCTCTCCATTAAGAATGATGTTGGCTGTTGGTTTTGCATAGATGCCCTTTATTATGTTGAGAAATTTCCCTTCCATACCTATTTTATTGAGAGCTTTTATCAGGAATGGGTGTGGGACTTTTTCAAATGCCTTTTCTGCGTCAATTGAGATGATCATGTGATTTTTTTCTTTCCTTTTATTTATGTGGTGAATTACGTTGATGGATTTTCGAATGTTAAACCATCCTTGCATACCTGGTATGAATCCTACTTGGTCGTGGTGTATTATTTTTTTGATATGATACTGAATTCTATTGGCTAGAATTTTGTTCAGAATTTTTGCATCTATATTCATGAGAGATATTGGTCTGTAATGTTCTTTTTTTGTGATGTCTTTGCCTGGTTTTGGTATCAGCGTTATGCTGGCTTCATAGAATGAATTTGGAAGTGTTGCTTCCTCTTCTATGCTCTGAAATAGCTTCAGTAGAACTGGTACAAGCTTTTCTGTTAATGTTTTGTAGAATTCTCCAGTGAAGCCATCTGGGCCAGGGCTTTTTTTGGTTGGGAATTTTTTTATTACCTTTTCAATCTCTTCTCCTGTTATGGGTCTGTTCAGATTTTCAATATCACTTTGTTGTAGTTTGGGTAGGCCATGTGTTTCTAGAAATTTATCCATTTCCTCTAGGTTTTCAAATTTGTTGGAGTATAGTTTTTCATAATATTCTGTTATAATCCTTTTTATTTCAGTTGGGTCTGTTGTAGTGTCCCCCATTTCATTTCTTATTTGGGTTATTTGTGCCCTCTGCTGTTTTTCTTTTGTCAGTCTGGCCAGTGGTTTGTCGATTTTGTTGATTCTTTCAAAGAACCAACTTTTGGTTTTGTTGATTCTTTCTATTGTTTTTCTGTTCTCTATTTCATTTATTTCTGCTCTGATCTTTACCATCTCCTTTCTTCCGGTGGTTGTAGGCTTTTTTTGCTGTTCTCTTTCTATTTGTTTGAGTTCTGTAGTTAATGTTTTGATTTTGTCCCTTTCTTCTTTTTTGATATGTGCATCTATTGCTATAAATTGTCCTCTGAGGACTGCCTTTGCTGTGTCTCAAAGGTTTTGGTATGATGTGTTTTCATTTTCATTTGATTCTAGGAATTTTTTAATTCCATCTCTGATTTCTTCTATTACCCATTGATGTGTAAGCAGAGTATTATTCAGTTTCCATGTGGTTGATTTTTTTTCCTTGCTCTTTCTAGTGTTAATTTCTACCTTGATGGCATAGTGGTCAGAGAAGATACTGTGAATTATCTCAGCGTTTTGGATCTTGTTGAGGATTGCTCTGTGGCCTAAGATGTGGTCTATTCTGGAGAACGTTCCATGTGCATTGGAAAAGAATGTGTACTTTGCAGCAGTTGGATCGATTGTTCTATATATGTCTATGAGGTCCAGTTGGCTGATTGTGTCCTTTAGGTCTTCTGTATCTTTGCTGAGTTTCTTTTTAGTTGTTCTGTCCTTTCCTGAGAGTGGTGTGTTGAAGTCTCCTACTATTATTGTGGAACTGTCAATTTCTCTTTTCAGTGTTGCTAGAGTTTGTTTTATGTATTTTGGAGCCCTGTCATTGGGTGCATAGATATTTATTATGGTTATGTCTTCATGATGGATCGTCCCCTTAATCATTATATAGTGTCCTTCTTTGTCTTTTATGGTAGATTTTGTTTTAAAGTCTATTTTATCTGAGATTAGAATTGCCACTCCTGCTCTTTTTTGGTAGTTGTTAGCTTGATATTTTTTTTTCCAACCTTTGATTTTTAATAAATTCACATCTTTGTTTCTAAGGTGCATCTCTTGTAGATAGCAGATTGATGGATCCTGTTTTCTTATCCATTCTGCCACTCTCTGTCTCTCTATGGGTGCATTGAGTCCCTTTACATTCAGTGTAATTATCGGTAGATGAAACTTTGTTGCTGTCATTTTGTAGTGCTTTTTTGTGTGGTGCTGAAGTTTTCTTTGTTCTTCTTACTCTTTTGTGCTGAGTTACTTTTGTTCGTGGATTTTGTGTTCATTTCTTTTGTTTTTGTAGGTTCTGTTTTTGCTGAGACTTTATGTTTTTCATCTTTATTTTTATGAGTATGTTTGTTAACTTTCTTTGTGGTTACCATGAATTTTACCCTTATCTTTCTAAGTTTGAAGCAGTCTGCCATTACTTGGTATCGCCTTGCCTTCCTCTACATTAGAAGTTTCTATACCTATGTCGTTTATTTCCTCTTTTATTATTTTGATGTTGTTGTCATCCATCAATTGACTGCTCTGATTCCCTCTTGTATTTTTTTGGATAGTCCTTGAGAGTTCATTTCCTACATTGGTATCTGGCTCGTACGATCCTGCACCCTAGGTCTTGCCTGAGGGCTGAAGCTGTTTGTCCTCAGATTGAAGAACTCCCTTTAATAATTCTTGTAAGTTTGGTTTGACTTTTACATATTCCCTTAATTTCTGTTTATCTGGAAATGACCTAATTTTACCATCAAATTTGAACGAGAGTTTTGCAGGATATATTATTCTTGACTAACAATTTTTTTATTTCAAGTTTTTATATATGTCATCCCACTGCCTTCTTTCCTGTGTGGTTTCTGCCGAATAATGTGAGCTTAGTCTTATTGTTTCTCCTCTGTATGTGACTTCTTGTTTTTTTCGAGCTGCTCTCAGGATTCTTTGTTTGTCTTTAGTTTTGGCGTGTGTGAATATGATATGTCTTGGTGATTTTCTTTTGGGGTCTCTTCTATATGGGGTTCGTTGAGCTTCTTGGATGGCCAGCTTTTCATCTTTCATGATACTGGGAAAGTTTTCTGTCAGCAGTTCCTCAATGATCCTCTCTGTATTTTCTGTTTTCTCCCCTGTTCTGGGATGCCAATCACTTGTAAGTTTTTGCGTTTAATTGTGTCCCACATAACTCTCAGGGTCTCTTCATTTTTCTTTGTTCTTTTTTCTGATTTTTCCTGATACAGAGTCGTATTCAAGTGTTTGTCTTCAGTTCCACTGAGCCTGTCTTCCATGGTTTCAAATCTACTTCTCAGCCCTTCTATGACACCGTCCATTTCTGAAATCTTGTTGTTTACCTTTTGTATTTCTAATTGTTGTTTTTGTATAATTTCTAGTTGTGAATTTATTTTGGCATTTTGTTCCTGCATCATCTTCCTGAATTCTTCCAATTTTTTGTCTGTATTTTCCATAAATTTGTCTATTTTTTCCACATGTTTGTCAGCTTTTTGCCTCAGTTCTTGGAAAATTCCGAGTATTAGTGATTTGAGTTCCCTATCAGGTATTTCTAGTGCATTGTCTTCCACAGGAGAGTTATCTGGTGTTTTAATTTGGACGCCTATTGGAGCCATCTTGTCTTGTTTTTGTAAATGTTTTGATATTGTTTGCTGTTTTCAGGGCATTCAGTAGATATTTCTCTCATTTATTTATTGTATTTTTTTTTTTTGGTTTCGTCCTTGTGGTACAGCTGGGCAGATCTAGCTGAAGAGGAGCCACTGGGACGGGTTGTTTGTGGCACTCACTGCTGCCACCAGGATGGTCAGTAGTCAGTGCTGGGTAGGTTCCAATAGGGCGTGCCTGCACAACTTGGTGGTGTGATGTCAAGTGCACGGTGCAGGTAGGCAGGATGCAGTGGAGTGATGGTTATGTGTGAAGCTAAGTGGTCGTTCCTTCTCCCACTGGACGCTCCGCGAGACTCCTCTCCCATTCTCCCGTTTGGAGGTCTCCGATAGGAGTCCAAGATGGTGGATCCGTGCTGTGTTAGCTGGTAAGGAATCTCTGCATGAGTTTCTCCTCGCTGTCCGTTCTCTTTCAGTATTCTCACTCCGTTTGGTGTTTGGCTGAGTTCTTTATCTCTTCATTTGATGTTCTAGGGTTTCAGGATTGTTGATTCTCTGTTAGGCTTAGTTTTTCAGATCTTTGCTGTGGAGGGACGGCGTGGTGCTTCTGCCTAGAGTGCCATCTTGCCCCGCCCCCTATTCATTAGCTTTTTGAAATCTAATAAATGTCTCCTATTTTAAGTAAATCCATCACTTGTCTGTCAGTTTGTTCTACTATGGTAGCTTGTGAGTTGCTGTGATGCTGGAAGTTATTCCACTGGTATTTCAAATACCAGCAGGGTCACCCCTGGAGGACAGGTTTCAAGGGAGCTTTCAGACTAAGACTGATGAAGAAGAAGAATCTGACTATCTTCTAAAACAATTGACCAGTGAAAACCTTATGAATAGCGGCAGAACATTGTCTAATATAGTGCCGGAAGATGACCACTCGGGTTGGAAGTCACTCCAAATATGGCCAGGGAAGAGCTGCCTCCTCAAAGCAGAGTCACCCTTAATGATGTGGATGGAGTCAAGCTTTTGAGAACTTCATTTGCTGATACGGCACAACTCAAAATGAGAAAAAGTAGTTTCAAACATCCTTTAATAATCACAACGTGGAATGCACTAAGCATGAATCTAGGAAAATTGGAAGTTGCCAAAAATGAAATGGACTACATAAAGATCAATATTTTAGGCATAACTGAGTTGAAATGGACTGGTATTGGCCATTTTGAATCAGACAATCATGTGGTCTGCTATGCCGAGAATGACAAATTGAAGAGAAATGGTGTCATATTCGTTGTGAAAAAGTACATTTCAAGATCCATCCTGAAGTACAATGTTGTCAGTGATAGGATAATATCCATATGTCTACCAGGAAGAGCCGTTAATAGGACTATTATTCAAATTTATGCAACAACCACTAATGCCAAAAATGAAGAAATTGAAGATTTTCTACCCACTTCTTCAGTCTGAAATTGATCAAACATGTAATCATCATATATTGATGATTAATGATGAATGGAATGTGAAAGCTATAAACAAAGAAGAAGGATTAGCAGGTGGAAAATATGGCTTAGTAACAGAAATGAAGCAGGAAATCACTTGACAGAATTTTGCAAGACCAACAACTTCTTCATTGCAAATACCTTTTTCCAACAAAATAAAAGGTCCTACTATATATGTGGACCTCGTTGGATGGAATACACAAGAATCAAACTGCCTACATCTGTGGAAAGACATGAGGAAGAAGCTCAATACCATCATTGAGAACAAGGCCAGGGGCCAACTGCAGAACAGACTGTCAATTTCACATATGCAAGTTCAAGTTGAAGCTGAAGAAAATTAAAACAAGACCTCCAGAGTATCTCCAAAGTATGACCTTTAGTATATCCTACCTGAATTTAGAGATTATCTGAAGAACAGATTTGACTGATTGAACACTAATTACTGAAGACCAGACTAATTGTGGGATGACATAAAGAATATCATACATGGAGAAAGCAAAAGGTCATTAAAAAGACAGGAAAAAAAGAAAAAAACAAAATGGATGTCAGAAGAGACTCTGAAACTTGCTCTTAAACATAAAGTTGCTGAAGTGAATGGAAGAAATGATGACATTAAAAAGCTGAACAGGAGATTTCAAAGGGTGGCTCGAGAAGACAAAGTAAAGTATTATAATTAAATGTGCAAAGACCTGGAGTTAGATCACAAAAGGTGAAGAATAACATGCTCAGTATTTCTCAAGCTGAAAGAATTGAAGAAAAAATTCAAGCCTCCAGTTGCAATATTGAAGGATTCTATGAGTAAAATATTGAAATACACAGGAAGCATCAAAAGAAGACGGAAGGAATACACAGAGTAACTGTACTAAAAATAAATTGTTTCACATTTAACCATTTCAGGAGGTAGCATATGATCAAGAACACATGGTAGTGAAGGAACCAGTCCAAGCTGCATGCAGTGAAGGCACTGGCGAAAAACAAGGCTCCAAAAATTGACAGGATACCAACTGAGATGTTTCAACAAACTGTTGCAATGCTGGAAATGCTCACTTGTGTACTCCTAGAAATTTGGAAAGCAGCTACTTGGCCAACCTATTGGAACAGATCCATATTTGTGCCCATCCTAAAGAATGGTGATCCAACAGAAACATTGCCCAGTTCTGAGCCATCCTCACAATGGTTGCTATGTTTGAGCCCATTGTTATAGCAACTGTATCTTCAACATTTCTTGACAATCTTATAACTTTTCTTCAGTAATGCTTTTTTTTTTTTTATTTTAGATGTATCTGACCTAGACCTTTTCCACTCTCTTCAATTCACTCCCTCACTTCCACTCTTTTAATTCCAGACAAATGACCTGTGTCTTACTTCACAGAATAACAAAAAAATAACTGGGATGGAATGTTACAATTTCCTACCCATCCATTCATTAATTTATTAATTAAATATTAATTAACATTGAGCACTTACTCTCTATAAATTACTGTGCTACTCCAAACATATACTTCACTTTCTCTGATTTCAGGTTATAAATTATTTTACATTCATGGAAAATTGATTCACAAGATGATTGGATTGTTTAAAAAAATGATACGATCTAATTCATTTTTCCTTTTCTATACTCGGGGAAATGAAAACATACAGAAGATGCTCAAGGTTCAATAAGAAATTGGTGACAAAAGTTCAAATGAAAACCTAAGTTCATTATCATTACACTTCTTAAGGAAGTTGGTAGCATTGCCCAGTGGTGTGTATTTCTGTATCTGCGCAGCATTAGAGCTCCGTTCCCTGAGCCTCTGAAATGATTATTAACCTGAAATGCAATGAAAGAACTGAGAGTAAGCTGCTAGCCTATGCTTTGGAAATGGGGAAACAAAGATCCAATTAGGCTGTTCAAACTTAGACTCACAATATAACCTAAAATCCATTGCCTTTGAGTCGATTCTGACTCATAGCGACCCTATAAGATAAAGTAGAACTGCCCCATAGGGTTTCCAAAGAGGAGCTAGTGGATTTAAACTGCCGACTTTTTGGTTAGCAGCCAGGCTCTTATGACTAACAACAGCACCTACATGTATGTTCCATAGTTCTAAATTTCCATCTTTATCTTCTGAGTACTCTCCAAGGATATTGCACCTTAACACAAGCTTACTGATCAGCTGGTGTGCTATCTTCAAAAGCCTTGCTATCTCAACACAATATATTAATTAGCAGGACTACACTCGGAGATCTTGCTGAGTAGTCAGAAGTAATGGGCAGACCCTTGAAAGGGGACAGTTTCCTAAGGAGGTTATCAAGGTTTTAGCTGAAGAGCTTTGACCACTCCCATTTGGATTATGGTTTAGCCTTGCTGTCTGTGGTCACGGATCCCACCCATGGAGCCACACATCCTCCAAGATGAGATGACCCCACTATTCAAAGCAGACACTGCATTCAGATGATTCCCTGCCTCCAAGAGATCAGAAATCTCATGCCTTGGCTGCAGACCTTTTAAACCTCGAGTGACATTTCCTAGATAATAGAACCAGAGATTCTTTGGCTACTGAAACCTGATTTTTTTTTTTCTTTTCTGAATTTTATTATAAAAATTTTTAAACATACAGATAACCTAAAAGAATAACACAATAAACACCCCTATACCCACCATTAAATTCAACAAGTGTTACTGTTTTGCTATATGCCTTCTCTATCTGATTACGCTTTAATATCTGAAAATTTCTCTGAAGAAAACCCTAAAAAAGAAGCTTAGGACCCCTCCACCAGTCTCTGTGGTTTTCAGTAGGAGTGGAGTTTAAGGCTTTTGCTTTTGACTTGCACTCATATGAAATTCAGCTTGGAGGGCTTGTTCTACCCACATTCTGTGATCACTGCCTTGATGCTTTACTGTACAAGTCTTTACATCTAAATAGTCATAGTTGTCTTTCACCCTGCCTTATTCAGACTAATGAACCAAGTCTTTACAATGATCTTGTGTATGCCCCAGGAATCCTGACATCAAATATGTTTGCTTAGTAAACTGGGATGATGTGAACCTCAGGACCGAAAGATTCACCTTCCATAGACGACTCAGGCCTGCTGTTCTTTAAGATCTTATTTTATCAATAAAGAAAAAGTCTGTATCCATGAATCTAATGAAAGCTATTTTTATCTAACCTTTCTTTGTATTCTTTATACATATATATATATGTGTGTGTGTGTGTGTGTGTGTGTGTGTGTGTATATATATATGTATATATATATATGTATATATATATATATATATATATATATATATATTTTTTTTTTTCCCTGTGTGCACTTTGGTGCTTTCTATTCTTTACTCCCATCTGGCCAGTACATAATCTGCAGGGCAGAATGGTAATAAAGAGCTAAGTCCATGCATTAAGAAAGCTATGCTGTCCTGTGCAGTAGCTATGCAACTTTGTACACAAGTTTCTTAGTTTTTTATGTAAGATGGAGAATATAATAGTACCTGCTTTGTACAGCAACTGTCAATATAAAATGAGATATTATAAGTAAAGTTTGTGGCACAGTGATGTCTACATGCTAAGCCCTTCAAAGAGGACTATCTACTGATATTAATATTATTACTATTTTATATGTTGCTGCAATGCACTGACCGTCTAAACATAGGCACAAGGTAACATTCTTACTAGACTGTCGGCAAAAGAAAATAATGGGGGCAAGAGGGGCAGCTAAATAGGAAGAATCAACCTTGGCAATGGTAATTTTGATCGCATTTTTTCACACTTATCCATTGCAAATGAATCTTCTGGAGTTCATAGGGAATATCTGGTCTGCATTAAACTTATACCCAAGAAACAAATTATTCTACTATTTTTCAGTAAAAACTGAGATTTCAGACATTTCCTAAAAACCTTCTTATCAATTTCACGTTCAGATTAACAAAACAACTGGAAGAACAATCACAATTTATGAGCCTGCTCTGTCCAGAAGTGTTAATTTTATGCATCCCACATATGTTCAGGAACCTACACATTTTGTCAGCAGCCCTCACTGAAGTGGGGACGGGAAGGTAATGATTTTCTACTGTTGTGAGTTCAAGGCACAAGGATGGGATCCAACTGGTCTTAATGATAAAAGCCAATAATCACCAATTTTTTTGTCTGACTAATGGCTTGATGACATAAAGAAGCCAATTTGTCATCTACGTTGGTCCTTCCTTTTCCGTCTTCAAGCTCAAAGACATTCTGCTTATTTGAACATTGATTTTCTCATCCACTCAACTCTGCATATGTACATTCATAAGTTCCTTCACAAGCTTTTTCTGAGTTGCTATTCACAGGGTAGGTGCTTTGTCAGTGCTGGTTAAAAAAAGAAGAAAATGACATAGTATCTGCCCTCAAGGTAGTTATCCCAGCGAAGCAGGAAGAACACAGGGTTGTTTTTGTACGAGTGCTGTGAAGATTAAATGATTCTGTGCACAAAATGCACCCAGTACTGGGTCTGGGGCTTAGTCAAAACTAGCTGGTTGTCAGACCTCCCTGCCCCTTCACTGCTGAATGAGTAACTCATTAATTCTTATGCCTCCTTTTGCCTTCTTCAAGGTTTTTATATCTCTTCATGCTTAACTTTTAAAAAAGCATGTAGCAGAAGCTCTTTTTGTTTCCCCTCTTCTCTACTGCCCACATGGTCATTCTCTCAACAAGGTCTTTTTGATTCCATGTGTTTTGTAGTCAATTCCAAGTGATAGGGTGGTATGGTATATCTGTTTAACATGACTCTTTCCATTAGTATTTTTAAAGTCCACACCTTTGGTGGAATCTTTCCAGATTTTTCCATCAACTTCTTTTTTCTCTCTTGTGTATCCTCTGAGCATCTCCATACTCCTCTGTATGGTACTTTGCTGTTTATTTCCTAAGGCATGCTTGTGAGCAGTAACTGTGTCTAATTCAACCATTCACCTCCAGAGCTTGACATACAGGGCAAGTATATGCTCTCTCTCCCTGCCTCTTCCTCTGTTCCTTTCCCTCCCTCCCTCAATAGTCAAGTACCATTTTCCCTGCAAATGTGATATGCAAACAAAGAAAAAGTGCACTGAATACAGCAGATAAGGAAAATGAGATACAACCGATCAGAAAAATGTGAGTGTGAGAGGAATTCCAGCACAATAGTTAAGAGCTCTGGCTCCAAACTTGGAACAGAGATCAAATCCCATCTCCACAGCTTACTTCCTTTGTGATCTTGGGCAAGTTGCGTAAACTTCAGTTCCTCCATTTAAAAATACAGATCCAAACAGCCCCTAACTTACAGGGATATTGTAAGGAATATCTATAATAATGCATGAAAAACACTTAGCACAGTGCCTCCCCCTAAAAAATGTTCAATACGTATATAACACTATTGTTATTATTATCATTGTCATGATAACACAATCATATTACTATGTAAAACAATATAGAACAATATTGAAAAGTTCAGAATTTAGAATTTCCTCTCATGTGATGCAGAAGAACCTTTATTATTGTAATGTTTTCAGAGTAAGACAGATATGATTTTCATTTTTTTTTCAGAAAACTATCTATTGCTTCCAATACAGAACACACTTTAAAAGAAGAAACTGCCTTATTTTAATTCTTGCTCACCCAAATGGCAGAGCATCACAATTCTTTCCTGACATAAGCAGTACATTTAATAGTGTAAATTCATCATTAATAAACATGAGATAGCTACTTTATTTATTTGCAAGTCTAATAGCTCCTCAGAGGGTGAGAGGGCACAATAAGCCTTCTTCTCATCAGAGGACCATGACCCAGTTCAGGCAGCTCAGGAGCAATTTATAAGAGAGCATCTGTCATGTTTGAACAATTATTTGGCATTCATATATTTTTTTCCATTTTAAAGAAGGCCTGCATCTCAGCTGTTTTGATATTATTTATCCCTACTCTTTAAAGAAAGCAGCTTTCAGATCGGCAGCTGATGTTGGAAGATAATTCAGAAAAACAGCCTTAGCTGGGGGCTTAGGCCCTTTGTAAACATGCTACCCTAAACTCCCATATCTACTGGAAAGAGGGTTTAACTCTGTGTCAGCAGAACTGAAAGAGGAGTAAGGAAAACAGCACAATACTCCCCTCCAATAAAAAACAGTAGCTATTTTTTTCAGGAAAAGTTAAATTTAAAATTATGTACAGACCTGAGACCATAAAGGACAGTCCCATCTGGATGCAGGCGGATCATTCGGTTCTTGACAGTCACTCCATGCACAAATGACTTCTTATCGTTCAGGAAATAGGTATCAGGCACCCAGAGTTGGTCTGCCACTCTATTGTCTAGAGTCAGGTTTAAAGGTATTACATTATAGGAGAGCCTCTTATCTCTCCAGGCTTGCTGGAAGTACATTGTCAAGGTGTAATCCTGTGAATGTGAGAAGAAAACAACCATTATTTTGTGCCCAAACAGACTTGGGAGAAAGGCAAACAAATAATTCAGTATTAATATGAAAAGAAAATACACTGTAAACATATACACACACTGTACTATTCGCATATAGAAAAGGATTAATTTATTTTTACTGAGCATCTATTATACTCCAGGCCATTCTTACTGAGCATCTATTATACTCCCAGGTTCTGTGGTAGGCACTGTGAATACAGAAATGAAGAGATTATATCTTCATGAAGTTTATTATACACTACCAGGAAGAAAGATATTAAGGAATAATTTCTCAATAATTAATTTGTGTTTCCCCAAGTGAGGTACACAGGTTGTTTTAAGGCAGGACAAAAACACTACAAAAAAGAGGAAGACCCTCAATGAGATGGATTGACACAGTGGCTGCAACAATGGGTTCAAACACAGCAATGAACGTGAGGATGGTTCAGGACCACACAGTGTTTGATTCTGTTTTACATAGGGTCTTTATGAGGAGGAACTGACTTGACAGCACCTAACAGCAACAAAGTGTATATATAACTATATATGTGTGTGTGTGTGTGTGTGTTATATATATGTGTGCATGTGTATATATATACACATTTGTTTTTATGTGTACTTAAAACGCTAGCACATCAAACACAATCTCATTCACTAATCCTTCCATTTATTCATTCAACAAATGTTTATTTTATATCTAGTATGTGATAGGTGCTGTTTAGGTGTTGGGATAGAAGTGGTAAACAAGACAGATCATCACATGCCTGCTCTTAGGAAATTTATAAACAAAGCACCAATAAATGAACTAAATAATGTCAAATATGCTATATTCTATGAAGTAAATAAAGCAAGGTACTAAATAGTTAGCTGGAATGGTAGAAAAAAGAAAAAGCCTCTTGAAGGAATTGGCATTTGTGCTGAGACAAGATAAGGGCCAAAACTACTGAACATCTGGGAAGAACATTCTAAGCAGAGGAAAATAAACTGCAAATGCTTGGCATGTTTGAAGAATAGAAAAGGACCCTACTGGCAAAAGCCCAGTGATACACAGGGTGAGAGGAAATGGAGCAATAAAGAAATTTAACCTCATGAAGTTTACCCTTTATTAGGGAATGCAAATATAAAATAGTTTGTTGCAAAGTTTGTCATTTATTACAGTAGTAATTGTGAGAGTTTGTAAATAAGAATCCTAATCAGTCTGGTTGATAAAGTAGGTTTTCCAGGGGAGGTGACATTTATTCTGACACTGACTTACCCTCCCAGCTATCTAAGTATATTAATAAATAAACACATGGATATATATGTGTATACATATATATACACACACATATGAATATATATGTATATGTATATATAATATTAGCTATACTAATAACTCAGACTGGGCTCTTTACTTTTTAGAAACAGTGGGTTGCTATGTAGTGAGTACTGGTCTTGGAGTCCCAGCTCTACCATTTCTCAAGTTTGTTAGTTGCTGTCAAGTCAGCTCCAACTCATGGTGACCTTGTGTATAACAGAATTAAATGTTAACTGGTCCTGTGTGATCTTCATGACCAATAGTATGTATGGGTCCATTGTTTTGGGCATTGTATCAGTCCATCTCATTGAGGAGTTCACTCCTCTTCCCAGACCCTCTACTTTACCAACTATGATGTCCTTTTCTAGCAATTGGCCTTTCCTGATGATGTGTCCAAAGTAAGTGAGCCAAAGTCTCACCATCCTTGTTTTGAAAGAGCATTCTGGTTGCATTTCTTCTAAAACTGATTTCTTCATTCTTCTGGCAGTCCACAGTATACTCACTATTCTTTGCCAGCACAACAATTTGAATTCATCAATTCCTCTTAGGGTGTAAATTTATATAAGTTCTTTGAGCTTCAGTTACATTACCTATAAATGAGACTTTTAATACATGCCTGATCCAAGCTAAAGATTATGATGAGAATTAAATGTATAACTCAAATGCAATTTGTAAACTACAAAAAGCTATATACTATGAATAAAGCATTTACATACAAAATGTGACATTCATTATCCATTTGAGGCCTTTGGGTACAATATAATTGCTCTATCACCCTCATTTGAATGACTAAATGAAGGACCAACTATTCATTTGAAAAGAATAATTTACAATTCTATTTTAAAATCAGAGTTCACAATGCCCTACTTGAGGGCTTCTCATAAACTAGATTCATCTTTTAGTCATCTCTGCAACCTGAGAGCCTAGTACAGTGCCTGGGGCACAAACAGTGCCTGACTGACTGAATGAATGAATGTCCAATAGATATGTATTTCCACATATATCTGGATACTTTTATGTATAAGATTCACATGTCAACCAGTTTCTGAGCTTTTTCAGTCTGTGCTGAGATTTATTCATCTTAATTTGGTTATGCAATTTTAAAATGAAACTTCTAAGATGTTATTTGCTAAAAACATTGAATAGTTTTCACACAAAAACATAATTTTCCCTATAAAAATTTAGGTATTTCCCATGGTTTCACAAACATACAAATTTTGGCTTCATTTAGAAGTCAGAGTAAGGTATTTATTCTAAATTTAAAATCAAACTTCTCTTTTAACAAGAGATGTATTAATATTCTAAGGGCATATCAAATAATTGTACGTAAATTTTACTTTAGCAGACTTTAATTCTCTGCACTATTCTGCAACACTCTGCTTTAGTAAAGAATTTGTCTGACAATGTCTAGAATAGCTTCATGATTTATGATAAAAGCTCATGAATAAGAGACTCATGAATTATATAACTAGAAAACAGACCAGATACATTTTTTGCATGCGTCTACATTACAAAATGCCTAAAACTAGAACATAAGAAATAAAATGGGCAATCAATATTGTGCTTGAGAGAACACATTTAGTAACCTCTAATTTTTGGAGATAAAATGGAAAATTTGATTGTTATCCCTATTAGATGATGAAGCCATTTAATCTGCTTTTATAATAAGCCTTTTATGATTTAGGGGAGAAAATACTATTTGAAAGGTGCTGGAGTTTATCAATCAGCTGAGATGTGCTTGGACACAGGAAATTATATTCTCTTTGGGGCTATATAAATGGTAATATTGTTAGATCCTGTGTCACATGTTAACTCCTGTTACTTGTCAGCAAGGCAATGCCTGCTAAGAAATGCTCCCAGACAAACTCTGGTGATTCTGCAAACTGTCACATCAATTTTCATTTCATTTAGTTTTAAATTACACATCATGACACTGTCAAGAAGGAAGAAGCTCTTGAATCTAAATAAATGTTATTGGGGATAAAAGGAAAGAGTGGTCCTCTGTTCCACTCTCTCTCTTTGGCCCTCATCCAGTCTAGATAAATGCTTTGAATTTACATATTGAAAGCATATCAGTTACAGTTAACCAACCCCACTTGTGTGTCTCAGAGTAGCTGTATTCAGACTGGAAAACCCCACAAAATCTGTTTCTGGGTGCTCCATGAGCCATGTCATCACCAGTCAAGAAGGGTTTAGACTATCAGAATAAAGGTCAATTGACTTCTGATGCTGAGCAAGATGGAGTAAGGTCACTACAGGCTCTCTCTCCCACTAATTACAACTGAAGACTCTGCAAAGAATAAAATGCAACTACCTGAGGGCGGTGCAAGGTAAACAATAGTATGCAGATCCGGGAGGGACTAAAAATGTGAAGAAAAACCACAAGGATGAATTTCTTGTTTTTATTTTTTAAATCCCTCTCTTATCTCTTTAGAACAACACACACACACACACACACACACAGAGACACACACACAGACAGACACACACATACACACACACACACAGTCAAATGAATACCTACCTGAATAAATGGAGAGCTCTAACATGTTCCTGAATTTGAAGACTGAATACTGTTAAATGTTATTCTCTCAAACTGATCTAAAGATACAACTCAATCCGAATAAAAATCCTGGCATAATTTTTTGTAGGTATTGACAAGCTAATTCTAAAATTTATATGAAAATCAAAGGAATGAGAATAATTAAAACAAATGGAAACAGAAGAACAAAGTTGGAGATCTCACATTACTTGATTTCAAGACTCACTACTAAGCTACACTAAGACAATGTGGTATTGGGGAAGGATACCAACATAAAACATAATTCTACAGAAAAAAAGACCATTAAAAAAAAAAAACACAAATATGTTCAATTGATTTCTGGTAAAGGTGCGAAGGCAGTACATTGGAGAAAGCATAATCTTTTCAATAAACAGAAGCGGGTTGACTGGAGTACCCATTTGCAGAATAAAAATAAAAATGAACCTCAACTCATTCCTCACACATTAAACAAAAATTAACTCAAAATGGATCATACACCAAAACATACAATGTAAACCTGTAAAACCTTGAGAAGAAAACATAGGAAAAATTCTTTGTGACCTTTGGTTAGGCAAAAACTTCTCAGCTACAATCCCAAAAGAAAATAGATAAAAGAAAAAATTAAATCTTAACAAAATTTAAAGCATTTGCTCCATGAAAGACACTATTAAGAGAGTGAAAAGACAAACCACGGAGAGAAAATATTTGAAAATCACATATCTGACAAACGATTTGAATCCAGACTTATATATAAATATACAAAGAATTCTCAAAACTCAACAAACACCCCTATTAAAAAAAGTAGGCAAAAAAGAATCAACAGACACTTAACCAAAGACTACATACAAATAACAAACACATGAAATGATGTTCAACATCATTAGCCGCCACTATGGAAAAACAAATTAAAAGCCAAATGCGATCCTCCTGCACATCCATTAGAAAAGTTAAAATAATATCCTTAAAAATAACAGACAATTCTGCATGCTGGTGAGGTTTTAGAGCAACTGAATTCATGCATTGCAAGTAGAAATGCAAAATGATCAGCCTTCTGGAAAAATCTGAGTATTTTTTCTAATAAAGTTAACATGCACTTGGCATATGACCTAGCAATCCCACTACTCTGTGCAAATGTTCATAACATCTGTACATTAATTGTCAAAACTGGAAGTCATCTGAATGCCCTTCAGCTGAGGAAGAGATACACAAACCACAGTGCGTACATGAAATGGAATCACTCAGTAATAAAAAGAATGAACTATTGGTATATGCATCATCATCAGTGATTTTCAAATACAGTAAATTAATTGAAAGGGGCCAGATTCAAAATGATGCATACTAAATGGTTCCATTTACGTGATATTCTCGAAAAGATATAACTATAGGGACAGAGAGCAGATCAGTGGTTCCCTGGGATTCGAAATGGGGGAAGGGTTGACTACAAATGGCCACCATGAGGGAAAAATTTGAGGTGATGGAATTGTTCTGTGTCTTAACTGCAGTGGTGGTTACATGATTTTAAGCATTTGTCAAAACTCATAGAAATGTACACGAAAATAAGAGAATTTTTCTGTACAATATTTTTTATTATAAATAATAATAATGTTTACCCACCTACATATAGTTTTATTCTAGGGAAACCTCCTCATTTCTGTCTATGGAGTGTTCCCTTTCTTCTTTCAAAGCATGTCTATGTATGTGGGGAAAATTATAAATATAATCATGTCTTTTACCCTACCATTTCTCGGTTGTGGGGTGGGGATAATAATGAGCTTTCATTATTAATCTTGTTTGTTGAGGTCTTTTAGATAATGTGCAAATAGCTTTGTCTCCAAACTCAGATGTCTTATGAGAAAACTCTCTTCTGCTATCAGGTTTTTGTAATGTTGAAAGAAAACAAAATATTTACATTCATTGTAATCTCTCCTTGCTGAAAAAACAACTGAGTCTAATATGCTATCATTCATTATTTTTCTTTTAACTTATGTAGATCAAAATTGAGGTTTTGAGCTGAAAATCTTGCTTCTGGCTTTTGTAAGACAGGGATAATGTTTTTAAGGCTGTAAAATGTGTGATTTAGGAAATATGAGTGCGAGTTTAATTTAATTTAAATGTAATACAAGTTCCGTGTAAATAAAACCCTGTAATTGTTTGCACATTGTAGCACATTTACAGCTTTTACTATCACTCTGGGCATAGTCTTTTAATTTTGAGCATGTTTAGAACAGTCTCCCTTTTTTTTTTCTGTCTGGAATTTTATATCAAAAAAAAAAAAAGGTCATATGAGAGGATTGAATTCCAAAGATTAAGAGGGGAAATTAATTCCACAATAAAAATTTTCAGTGTTTGTCCCTCATGGGAGAAAAGACATTAAATCTAATGTAGAAATTATCACCTAAATAATACCATAGTAAGACCTAACTATGCATAGTAAGTACATTCACAGCAACATAGGCTGTGACCAGTATGAATGCAAAGAGTGTCCTTTATTCATGTGTATACAGCCGATACTTACCATGCCTTTGGATAAACGGTGAGAACTAGAATTGCTTGTTACAAAAAAAAAAAAAAAAACTGTTGCTGTCAAGTAGATTCTGACTCATGATGACCCCATGTGTTACAGGGTAGAACTGCCCCATAGGGTTTCCTTGGCTGTAATCTCAACAAAGCAGATTGCCAGGCCTTTCTTCTGCGGTGCTGTTGGGTAGTTCTGAACCACCAACCTTTAAGTTAGTAATCAAGTGCAAACTGTTTGTGCTACCCAGGGACCTAATTTCCCATTAAATGGTACACATTTCCTGGTGAACACTTGGGAATAGGTACAGGGGTTTCTAAAATGTGCTTATCTTTTGGTCCCATGTTTGCATTCTTTTTGTTTGTTTAAGATAGCCAAAAAGTTCTTTATTTTCATTTTTTACACAAAAGCTAGAAGTTCTTCATAAAGTGATAGCATCACCCATTATCAACTATTATATTATAGTACTTATTTAGTGATTCTTCCTAGAAAATTGGGATATGATACCTTTTTAAGCTTGCACAAGATAATTCCCAAATCTTAGAGGCTGTCAACATTTTAGTTCACTCTCTTGACTTTTCATTATGTTAAATTTAATTTCTCTGGTCAGTTTGTGCGTTTATTTTGACACATGTATTAATGAATTATATCAACAAATGAACCAGAGAATGTCTGATTGCTTCGAAATCCTTTGTCTTAGTACTGTTGAACACATCAGAAGCCTAATTGGGACTATAGCTCTCTCCGGGGTCTCTATGAGTGGGAATCCACTTGATGGTACATAACAGCAACACAGATGGGGCAAATCCATTCTCATCACTAGACTGAGAACTCAGAATATCCTAAGTTGATGGATGACTAGCATCATCTATGTAAATGGTAGCACATTGCTATTTTATTGTAGTGCCCCTAAGCAGTAACTTACTAATTAATACATTATATCAGTGCTTTTCCATTTTTCTCCTAAAATACCCCTAATGACAAAGGACAGTGAACTTAGTACTGAAGCTCTGTGGCAGAGCATAGAGTAGTCGACTGATTACTTAATATCTTTTGAAATCTCAGATTTTATGTTAAGAATTTCTTTATATTTGTATTTTACTGCATTATATATTTCTCAAAAAAAAAAAAAAAAAAAAAAAAAACACCTCTGGAAGATGTGCAGTGTCAATCATAGGGCTTTTTCTATTTCCTGGCACACCATTGCTCCTGGAGTGCTGATCACGCTTACTGTCAGCAAGAGATTTTTTACCTCTCCTTTTTATTTATTTATTTTTTTTAAAGTGTGCTTTAGGTGAAAGTTTTCACCATGTTTGCATTCTTAAGAATAGAGCAAGGCAGGCCAAAGACCCGAAAAAACAAGTGAATCAATTATACATGACAATCTAGGAGCCCTGAACATCTAAGGCAAAGTTGAGGAACCGGACTGAGTGGCAGGGTGATGGAGAGACAGTTTGGAAGCAGTGAGGAGTTGCCAGACCTGACCTGGCAAAAGCCTCAGCCCTTCAGGCCTGATCAGCTCATGGGCGAGCAGTGAGGCAGGCAAGCAGCAGTGCTTGGGAGGCGTATTCCACACTGGGAGAGACCCAGCTGCAGAGAGTCTACTCGGCCACAAAAAACCAGTGAGAAGCAGCCTTAGATCAGTGAAAGGTAAGTAACTGTGTACAGCCTACCGCATGGATGAAAAACACACCCCTTAGAGAAAAACCTCTCCCCCATTTACCTCCCCACTCCCTGCTCTGCACTGGGTCCCTGACCAGATTCAGGAACCGCCCAGTCTTCTGGGTCAGAAGTAGGATCTGTCAAACGCTCTGAGCCAATCTCCCAGCCTTGGTGAGTGAACAAATTACAAACAGGGGAAAAATAAACTGCTGGCTCCCCTAAGCCAAGAACCCAGGGAAGGCACAGCTCCTTTGCCTAGACACAGGCATAAGGGATCCACGGACTTTGAGTGCCTTTCTCCCTGCAGAGACTTGTGTGGGCCTATTTCAACAGCATAGGCCCTCATTACCGCAGTACAACAAGGTATATACTTGAAGTCAAACTTGAACTCTCCCAGCTGTGAAGTGGCAGGTTCGTGACATTTAACACTGCTCTGCACATTAAGCAGGGTCTTCACCTACCCACATCAGGGGCCTGAGGACTGGTGGCTCCACACATGCCACCTAGCTACCTGCGGTAGGGGCCCAAGAATAAGAGGTGCCCCCCAGTCCTTACAGCCAACAGCATTGGGTGCTCATATTCCGGCTGCAAAACCCACCCACCTACGTGCTCTAGGGAACAGGGTCATGCCTTCCTCCTGGACACTCAATGGCGGCCGTCAGTGCCCTGCCTTGACCAGAGTGTGTTCCTCTGCTACAGCCAGATGCCTATGCACCAATCACCCATGCCTGTCTATGACTGTAGGTAAGAGCCTACACCACACACTTGGTGGCTATCTACCTAGGCGCCTGAGCTGAATCCATACAGGAGGGGTGGGAGGACTCCTGAGCTCATATACCTGGTAAAAAATCTAACCATCTGGTGACAGGACATTAGAGCTTCAAAGGTGCCAATAATGAAACTAGCTCATAAGAGAAGCCTATTTGGACATATCAAAACAAAACAAGAAGCTAGGAAACAGTAAGCAAACATAAAATAAATAAATATAATAACTTATTGATGGCTCGGAGACAACAGTCAATATCAAATCACATAAAGAGGCAATCCATAATGGCTTCAGCAAGCTCCCAAAATAAAGAATCTAGAAATTTTCCAGAGGAGCAAAATTTCATGGAATTACTGGAGGCAGAATACAAAAGATTAATATACAGAACTTTTCAAGAAATTAGGAAGGAAATTAAGCAAAATGCATAACATGCAATAGAGGAAGTTAAAAAGATTAGAGAAGAGCATAATGACAAATTTTACAGGCTCAAGAATCCATACAGAGACAGCAATCAGAAATGCAGAAGACTAACAATAAAATTTCATAATTAGACAAATCAATAGAAAGTCATAGGAGCAGAATTGAGACAATGGAAGCCAGAATTAGTGAAACTGAAGATAAAATACTTGACACCAACTTATTTGAGGAAAAATCAAATAAAACGATTTTAAAAAATGAAGCAACCCTAAGAATTAATAATTATGTGGGACTCTATCAAGAGGAATAACCTACAAGTGATGGGAGTACCAGAACAGGAGGGGATAACAGAAAATACAGAGAGAATTGTTGAAGATTTGTTGGCAGAAAACTTCCCTGATATCATGAAAGATGACAAGATATCTATCCAAGATGCTAATCGAACACCACATAAGGTGGATCCCAAAAGAAATTCACCAAGACGTATGATAATCAAACTTGCCAAAACCAAAGATAAAGAGAGAATTTTAAGAGTGGCTAGGGATAAATGAAAAGTCATCTACAAAGGAGAGTCAATAACAATAAGCTCGAACTACTCAGCAGAAATCATGCATGCAAGAAGGCAATGGGATGACATATATAAAGCTTTGAAGGAAAAATAACTGCCAGCCAAGAATTATATATTCAGCAAAACTGTGTCTCAAACATGATGGCAAAATTAGGGTATTTCCAGATAAACAGAAGTTTAGGGAATCTGCAAAAACCAAACCAAAATTACAAGAAAGACTAAAGGGATTCCTCCAGCTAGAAAATCAGTAACATCAGATAACAACCCAAGACTAGAACACAGGACAGAGCAACCAGATATCAACCCAGACAGGGAAGGCACAAAAATAAATCAAAGCTAAAACATTAAAAATAGGAAAACAGATGTCAATATGTAAAAGATGACAACATTAAAACAAAAAAGAGGGACTTAAAAAAATGTAGACACAGATTTTGCATATGGAGAGGAAGTCAAGGCAATATAAAGAAATAAAAGACTGGTATAAACTTAGAAAGATAGGGGTAAATATTAATGTAACCACAAAGGAAACTAACAATCCTACAAGTCAAGATAAAAAACTAGTAAAATATAAAGACTCAGCAAACAGCAAACAAACAACAATGAAAAAGATGAAAAGAAATTACATAAAGAAAAACGACTCAGCACAGAAACTTAAGTGGAAGAAAGAAACTGTGAACAACACACACAAAAAAGCCATCCAAAAGACAGCACTAAACTGATACCTATCAATCATTACGCTGAATGTAAATGGACTGAATGCACCAATAAAGAGACAGAGAGTGGCAGACTGGATAGAAAAACATGATCCATCTATACGCTGCCTACAAGAGACACACCTTAGAGTTAAAAACAAAAACAAACTAAAACTCAAAGGATGGAAAAAAAATTACATCAAGCAAACAACACTCAAAAAAGAGAAGTGGTAATATTAATCTCTGACAAAATAGACTTTAAAGTAAAATCCACCACAAAGGATAAGGAACAGCACTATATAATGATTAAAAGGTTAATACACCAGGAGGACATAACTATAATAAATATTTACACACCCAACAACAAGGATCCAAAATACATAAAAGAAACTCTAACAGCACTGAAAAGAGAGATAGACAGCTCCACAATAGTAGAGAGAGACTTCCACACACCAATTTCGATGAAAGACAGAACATCCAGAAAGAAGCTCAACAAAGACACGGAAGATCTAAATGCTACAGTCAACCAACTTGATCTCATAGACTTATACCAAACACTGCACCCAACAGCAGCCAAGTATACTTTCTTTTCGAAAGCACATGGAACATTCTCCAGAATAGACTACATATTAGGCCGTAAAGCAAGCCTAAACAAAATCCAAAGTATAGAAATATTACAAAGCATATTTTCTCACCATAAATCCATAAAAGTAGAAATCAATGACAGAAACAGCAAGGAAAAAAGATCAAACACATGGAAACTGAACAACACCTTGCTCAAAAATTACTGGGTTATAGAAGAAATTAAGGATGGAATAAAGAAATTCATAGAATCAAATGAGAATGAAAACATATCCTACCAGAACCTTTGGGACAAAGCAAAAGCAGTCCTCAGAGGTCAGTTTATAGTAAAAAAATGCACAGATTCAAAAAGAAGAACAGGCCATAATCAAAACATTAACTCTACAACTGAAACAAGTAAAAAGAGAGCAGCAAAAGAAGCCCTCAAACACCAGAAGAAAGGAAATAGTAAGAATTAGAGCAGAATTAAATGAAACAGAGAAGAGAAAAACAATCGAACGAGTTAACAAGACCAAAAGCTGGTTCTTTGAAAACATCAACAAAACTGATAAACCATTGGCAAAAATTACAAAAGAAAAACAGGAGAGGACGCAGATAACCCGTATAAGAAATGAGATGGGTGATATCACAACAGACCCAAGTGAAATGAAAAGAATCATAACACAATACTATGAAATACTGTACTCTTAACAAATTTGAAAATCTAGAGGAAATGGACAAATTTCTAGAAACTCGCTACCTACCTAAACTAACACAAAGAGAGGTAGAACAACTAAACAAACCTATAACAAAATAAGAGATTGAAGAGGTAATTAAAAACGTCCCAGCAAAAAAAAGTTCTTGCCTGGATGGCTTTACTGGAGAATTCTACCAAACTTTCAGAGAAGAGTTAACACCACTACTAAAGGTATTATAGAGCATAGAAAAGGACAGAATACTCCCAAACTCATTCTATGAAGCCAGCATAACCCTGGTACCAAAACCAGGTAAAGACACCACAAAAACAGAAAATTACAGACCAATAATCCCTCATGAATATTGACGTAAAAATCCTCAACAAAATTCTAGCCAATAGAATTCGGCAACATATCTAAAAATAATTCACCATGATCAAGTGAGATCTACACCAGGTATGTAGGGATGGTTCAAAATTAGAAAAACAATCAGTATAATCCACCACATAAATAAAACAAAAGACAAGAACCACATGATCTTATCAATTGATGCAGGAAATGCATTTGACAAATTCCAACACCCATTCATGATAAAAACTTTCAACAAAATACGAATAGAAAGGAAATACCTCAATATGATTAAGGGCATTTATATAAAGCCAACAGCCAACAACCTCCTAAATGGAGAGAGTTTGAAGGCATTCTCCTTGAGACCAGGAACATGACAAGAATGCCTTATATCACCACTCTTTCAACATTGTGCTGGAGGTCCTAGCCAGAGCAATTAGGCTAAAAAAAGAAATAAAGGGCATCCAAATTGGTAGGGAAGAAGTCAAATATCTCTATTTGCAGATGATATGATCTTATACACAGAAAACCCCAAACAATACACAAGAAAACTATTGGAACTAATAGAAGATTTCAGCAAAGTTTCAGGATAGAAGATAAACATACAAAAATTAGTTGGATTCCTTTACACCAACAAAGACAACCTTGAAGAGGAAATTACCAAATGAATACCATTTACAACAGACCCCAAGAAAATGAAATACTTAGGAATAAATCTAACCAGAGACGTAAAAGACCTATACAATGAAAACTGCAAGACACTACTGCAAGAAACCAAAAGAGACCTGCATAAGTGGAAAAACATACCTTGTTCATGGATAGGAAGACTCAACAATGTGAAAATGTCAATTCTACCCAAAGTGATCTACAGATACAGTGCAATCCTGTTCCAAATTCCACCAGCATTTTTTAATGAGATGGAGACACAAATTACCAACTTCATCTGGAAAGGGAAGAGACCCTGAATAAGTAAAGCATTACTCAAGAAGAAGAAAATAGTGGGAGGCCTCACACTACCTGATTTTAGAACCTATTATACCACCACAGTAGTCAGAACATCCTGGTACTGGTACAACAGATACATAGATCAATGGAACATAATTGAGAATCCAGACATAAATTCATCCACCTATCAGCAGCTGATATTTGACAAATGCCTAAAATCCATTAATTGGGGAAAAGACAGTCTCTTTAACAAATGGTGCTGGCATAACTGGATATCCATCTGCAAAAAATGGAAACAAGACCCATACTTCACACCATGCACAAAAACTAACTCAAAATGGATCAAAGTCTTAAATATAAAATTGAAAATGATAAAGATCATGGAAGAAAAAATAGGGACAATGCTAGGAGCCCTAATACATGGCATAAACACAATACGAACCATAAGTAACAATGCACAAGCACCAGAAGAGAGACTAGATAAATGGGAGCTCCTAAAAATCAAACACTTATGCTTGTCAAAAGACTTCACCAAAGGAGTCAAAAGACAAAACTACAGACTGGGAAAAAATTTTTGGCTACAACAAATCCAATTAGTGTCTAATCTCTAAAATCTACAAGATACTGCAAAACTTCAACAACAAAAAGACAAATAACCCAATTAAAAAACAGGCAAAGGATATGAACAGGCACTTTGCCAAAGAAGATATTCAGGCAGCTAACAGACACATGAAGAAATGCCCACGATCATTAGCCATTAGAGAAACACAGATCAAAACTACAATGAGATATCATCTCACCCCAACAAGGCTAGAATTAATCCAAAAAACACAAAATAATAAATGCTAGAGAGGTTGTGGAGAGACTTGAATACTTATACAGTGTTGGTGGAAATGTAACATGGTACAACCACTGTGGAAATCGATTTGGCGCTTCCTTAAAAAGCTACAAATAGAAATACCATACGATCCAGCTCTCCCGCTCCTTGAAATATAGCCTAGAGAAATAAGAGACGTCACACAAACAGATATATGTACACCCATGTTCATTGCAGCACTGTTCACAATAGTAAAAAGATGGAAACAACCTAGGTGCCCATCAACGGAGGAATGGATAAACAAATTATGGTATATTCACACAATGGAATACTACGCAGCAATAAAGAACAATGATGAAGCCGTTAAACATCTCATAACATGGAGGAATTTGGAGAACATTATGCTGAGTGAATTTAGTCAATCACAGAAGGACAAATATTGTATAAGACCACTATTATAAGAACTCAAGAAAAGGTTTAAACACAGAAGACAACATTCTTTGATGGTTACAAGGGTGTGGAGGGAGGGTGAGGGTTATTCACTAACTAGATAGTAGACAAGTATTATCTTAAGTGAAGGGAAAGACAGCACACACTACAGGGGAAGTCAGCACAACTGGACTAAACCAAAGCTAAGGAGTTTCCTGAATATAATAAAACACTTTGAGGGACAGAGTAGTAGGGGTAGGGATCTGGGGACTATGCTTTCGGGGGACATCTAAGTCAACTGGCACAACAAAGCTTATCAAGAAAATGTTCTGCATCCTACTTTGGTGCATGGTATTCAGGGTCTTAAAAGCTTACAAGTGGCCATCTAAGATGCATCAGTTGGTCCCAACCACCTGGAGTAAAGGAGAATGAAGAACACCAAAGACAGAAGGAAAGTATTAGCCCAAGAGACAGAAAGGGCCATATAAACCAGTGATTGCATCAGCCTGAAATCAGAAGAACTAGATGGTGCCAAGCTACCACCAACAACCGCCTTGACAGGGAACAAAACAGAGTCCCTGATGAAGCCAAAGAAAGGTGGGGTGCAGAACTCAAATTCTAGTAAGAAGACCAGTCTTAATGGTCTGACTGAGAATGGAGAAACCCCAGAAAGCATGCCCTCCAGATTCTCTATCAGCCTAGAACTAAAACAGTTTCCGAGGCCAACTCTTCAGACAGGGATTGGGCTGGACTGTGGGACATAAAGTGATAGTCGTGAGGAGTGTGCCTCTTAGCTCATGTAGATACAAGAGACTAGATGGACAGCTTCTGTCCGGAGGTGAAATGGAAATGCAGAGAGGGTTAGGAGCTGGTTGAATGGATATGGGGAATCAGGGGTGGAAAGGAGGAGTGTGCTGTTCCAGTAAGGGGAGAGCAAGTAGGGTCACATAACAATGTATGTATAAATTTTTGTTTGGGAGACTAACTTGAAACGTAAACTTGATTTAAACTACAACAATAAAAAAAAAGAATATTTGTAGAAAACAATTAATCAGTAAGTTCTGACAGCTTTACCTCCAAATATCACAAATCTCTTATGTCTCTCTATCTCCACTACTAACAATCTGGTTTAAGACATCATCATTTGTGAGTTATTGTAATGTCAATGTTACCGTCCTCCTGCTTCTAATCCCTGCCCTCTACTGCTTCCAGAGGATAGCAAAACATAAAGCAGATCCTGTGTCTCCTTTGGTTAATATTGCCCAAAGAATTTTCATTTACAATTAGAATAAAACCCAAACTTTTTACCATGCATTTAAGAGCCTACAAGACCTGGACTCCGGCTACCTCTTTGATCTCACCCCCTACTACCCCTTCTCCTCCTTCATGTCAACTCACTAAGCCCATTCACTCTGGCCTTTTGTGTATTTTTCAACTATTCCAACCTCCTCCTGCCTTTAGGGTCTCTGTCTTACTGGTGGACTAACTAGAAAGCTATGTGTCTACATTTGGTTGGATTCTCCTTGGCACACAGGGCTTAGCTCAAAGGTCAAACCTACTGACTGGCCCCTTCTGTGACCACCTGATACCCAACTCTGAGGTCCCTATCTCATCCCTTAGTTTTATTATGTTCACAGCACTATTTTCTTTCAACTCATTGTATACATCTATAGGTTTGTTTGTTTTTTATCTCTCCTAAGTAGAGGGTAAGTTCCATGAAAATACAGAGCTCTCTCAGACTTGCTCACCACTGTATCCTCATGCCTAGAAGAGTGCTTAGCACATAGTAGCAATAAAAACAAACTATCTATTCAAAGATAAGAAAGAAGGAATGAAAGACAATGTACAGATGCTTTTCTTCCCAAAATATGTATTATTGCATTAGCAATAAAATGCAAAATTAGGGAAGACCTAAATGTTCATTAACGTAAGTTGTTAAAAAATAGTACAAATATATAATGCAATACATGCAGCCATTAAAATGACATTATGAAAATATTTATTGACATTAATATATGTTCTTAATATAATATTAAGAGGAAAAAAGAGGATAGATAATCCAAATGCATAATAAGAACCCTTTTTAGAAATTCAGAAATATCTACTGAGGAGTAAAAGATGCATCTAAGTATTAACAGTGGTATCTCTGTGCAGTGACATGAAAAGTGATTTTTCATTCTTCTTTTTGTTAATCCGCATTTTTTGTTCCATGAATAAAATTATTTTTGTAACAAAAACCATTTAAACAAATAATTCCTTGTTGAGTTAAATATGATATATTTATTTATTCTTATAACTTATAAGAATAGATTTTATATATGTAATTTATTTTTATAACAATAAAGAATAAATTCACATTACAAATATGTCTTTAACCAAAACAAACATGTTGACTTGGAATCGATTCCAACTCATGGCGACCCCATGAGTGTCAGAGTAGAACTATTCTCCATAGAGTTTTCAATGGCTGAACTTTTTGGAAGCAGATTTCCAGGCCTTTCTTCTGAGGTGCCTCTGAGTATACATGAACCACTAAACTTTTGGTTAGCAGCTGAGCGCTTATTCCCTTGTACCACAAAGGGATTCCACAGTATGTCGGTACTTTCTGCATATTTTAGAAATCAGCATAAACAAAAAGGAAATGTACTCATAGTCACAAATAAGTGAGAAAGACTCAGACTTTAGGCTTGCAATTAACATAGAAAAAAATCTTTGTATTGATCAAAGGGTTTTTTCAACAATGATAAGAAATAACAGCTCTAAGTAATTAACTACGTTTCCTTTTCCAGAGAAGCTCATATTAACTCATCATTAGGTGAAAATTCATCCGTACTTTTCCTTCTAATCAGCAAAAAAGGGGATCCCAGAACCTTCCTCTGACACTAACTTCAGTCTTCTTCACCTTCACTGTTAGGAAATTTTATATTATTTCTAACGTAAAGCCTTTTTATTTTGTGTTTAATACTCAGAGGAGTTAAACACACGCACACACACACACATATCTGTTCACTTAATTTTAAGTCTAATTGCCTTCTATATACTGCAATGGAAATTCAAGTCCATGGATCCTTCTTCAAAAGCTTTCGAAGAGACTCCAAAGTTCATGAAATCCAAGCTCTTTACAAGGATCTTCACAGTTGGTTCCACTCATTTCATCTCTGTGTTTCCTCATCTAAAATGAATGAATTGAGATAGAAAGGATGATCCCTGTTTAAGAGTCTCAGAAGTTCTAGGATTCTAGATTTCACTACACTTATCTTCAGCTGATCACCTTCCTGAATCTTCTGCTTCAACTAAACTTTTTTTACTTTCCATTTTGATTATCCTTTTTCCCAGAAAGAATGCTCTGCCCATATTCTCTGCCTACCCAAATTCTACCTATCCTCCAATCATTCATAAGGATTTCTCCCATCACTACAGTCAACACAGATCCTCTGAATCATTTACTGCATTAGTCTGAACATTTCAAGCATTGTTGAATTGAACTGTTACCTTTTGTAGTGCTATTTAGGTGAAGGGGGTAATTCCCCACCTAAACCCTACTAATATCTTTGACGTCTAAACCAGGCCATCGTTTCTTTATAAAGTAACAGAAGAATCTGTTCATAAATATTAGCTCACTGACATGCTAAACCTTGTTCTGAATTCTTCACTCTCATCGGCTTCCAATTTTGATTCCTTAGACCCCCTTTAATAATCATTGTTCTAGAACCCCCATGGGATGTGTTGTCCGCATCCACTGGCAATTGGGAGTTTTCATCCTATCCTTTCCTGCATGTTCCAAACACCTCAGAGTGACTGGTGTTTTCTATTTGTTGTACCTTCTCTCATTCTATCAGTAAAGTCTCCAGGGCTGGGGATGAAATCTTTGGAAGGACATAATTTATATACCTAAAGTACAAGGCACTCAGAGAAGAATGCAAATATCCCCATAAAGCAGTTTCCACACTCCTTGCAATTTAAAATGCTGTCTCCCATATCTGAGCCCACAACTTGCTGATCCAATTACAGGTTATGGTGATATTTCCACATTCTCACCCTCCTAAACTAGAATATAATGGAGTAAAACTCAGTCCCCCCCCTTAATAGAAGCCATCACACCAGATGTTGAATTGCAGCATTTTGAAAGAAGCATATGGTAGCAGCCCTGAATAATTGCTAGAGACACATTTGGGACATGGGAGCTGCACCAAACATCACCCCTAATGGAAATCTAAGTTCACAAGTGACTAATTATCTTCTTGTACATGAAAATAAAATGCACGTGGTCAAGGCAATGAGCTTTTACACTATTTTACTTAGTTCATTTTGCCTTTTACTACAGACATACCTTCTCAGTAATGGGACTAGTTCAAAGGATGGCTACAAAAGTCCAGGCAGTATGACTGGTTATTTTTGTCTCTTGTCTTAATAAATAATCCCAGCAGATGACTCAGTTCATCTTGAGATAATCAGTATTAAAGTACCCTTGGTATATATGGTTTATTCCCTACCAGTTTGAACTTTTTTATTACCCTTAGTTTTTCTCAAATCACTTTAGTGTATTTTGTCTTCCTAATTAGTCTGCACCCAATTTTAATCCCTAATATTGGCCCTAAACAAATGCTTTTTATGTGCATTATATCATTATCACAAGAGCCTCACAATATATGTACTGGATTTACCACTAATCAGCTGTTACGAGATCTTGGGCATGTGACCCAACCTCCTTGAGTTGTCACTCTCTGCAACACAAGGAAATTAGTAAGTCCTGTTAGTAAATAGCAGTCCCTGGGTAATATATATGGTTAAGTGCTCAGCCACTAATGATAGGTTGGTGATTTGAATCCACCAGAGGTGCCTCAGAAGAAAGGCCTGATGATCTGCTTCTGAAAGGTCACAGCCACCGAAAACACTGTGGAGTACAATTCTACTCTGAAACACATGAGGTCACCATGAGTCAGAATGGACTCGATGGCAACTGGTTTGATTTTTTATTAGTAAGTAATGAAACCCAAATAAAGTGATTAGCAGAATGTCTGGCTTAGATTAAGTGTTCTTGAACTTGTGCTATTATTATTATTATCATTATCATCTCCTTCTTCCAAGTGACCCATCTCAGGCACAGAAAGGTGAGTGATTTTTCCAATGTCACTCGATCAATAATTTTATAATCCATGATTTAGTAATGGGGCTCTCTAAACCTGGAGCTTATGTTCTTAGTCACTATACCGAGGGTTTTAGTTACCTAGTGCTGCTATAACAGAAATACAAGAGGGTGGCTTTAACAAACAGAAATTTATTTTCTCACAGTTTAAGAGGCTAGAAGTCTGAATTCAGGGTGCCAGCTCTAGTGGAAGGCTTTCTCTCTCTGTGGGCTCTGGAGAAGGTCCTTGTCTCTTTGAGCTTCTACTCCTGGGCAATCTTCATATGGCATGGCATCTCTCTTACCCCATCTCTGCTTCTTTTGCTACTTTAGTCTCTTTTATATCTCAAAAGAGATTGATTTAAGACACACCCTACACAAATCCTGTCTCATTAACATAACAAAGACAGCCCATTCCCAAATGGAATTATAACTACAGGCATAGATGTTAGGATTTACAACACATATCTTGGGGGAATACAATTCAATCCATAACACTGAGTTACTTCTTGAACAATGCCCATCTCCCTGTCTGATTTGATTTTCATCCATCATTTCTCAACATTGCCTCTATTCTCCTCCTCCTCCCTCCAAAAAGTGGCAGTGAGAATATATACATATTATATAGTAACAAAAATCCAGAAGCTTTTTTTTCTCCTAACGGACATTATTTTTTTAGAGCAGTTATATGTATACAGAGAAATTGTACAGAAAATACAGCCTTCCCATACAGGGGTATAGAGAGGGTAACAAGTGCCCAGGGGTAATCTCTAAATTGCCTCCTGCCCTGGCAAATTTCAAGATGAATAGACGTTGATAGCTGCAACATATCAGCAGAAACACCTTCCTTCCTCTTGTTCAGCTGCCGCAGGCAGGCAACTTTCACATTTGTGACTCCTCAAAATGTCATTCCACACCTCATCTGGCACCCTCTTCTGCCCCCCTGCCCCCAAGACATGTCTCTGTTCCCATATACTCCCTCTTTCCTGCACACAGTTTCTCCTATTGTTAACAATCTGTATATGTGTGCTATATTTGTTACACTTGATGAACCAATACTGATACTTGATTATTAGCTAAAGTCCATAGTTTACCTTAAGGTTCACTCTTTGTGTTGTACAGTTGCTGAATAACACTATATTATATATATATATATATATATATTTATATATATATATATATATACCACAGTTTACTTATTCATTCACCTACTGAAGGACATCTTGGATGCTTCTAATTTTTTGGCAAATGTAAATAAAGCTCCCCTAAACATTTGGGTACATGCTTTTATGTGTACATATGCTCATATCATTTGGGTAAATACCTAGGAGAACTGCTGGATCATATTGTAAGCCTACTTAGCTTTGTAAAAAACTTCTAAACTGTCTTCTAAAGTGGCTGCACACCATTTTATATTCCTACCAGCATGGAATTCTTGTTGCTCCACATCCTGACCAGCATTTGGTGTTGTCAGTGTTTTGGATTTTGGCTCTTCTAATAGGTGTATAGTAGTATCTAATTGTTATTTTAATTTCCAATTTCCTAATGATATGCTTATTTGCAATCTGTATATCTTCTATGGTGAGTTGTCTGTTCAGATATTTTGCTTATTTTGTAATCGGGTTGTTTGTTTATCTACTGTTTAGTTTTAAGTGTTATTTATATATTTTGGATTTAAGTTCTCCATCAGATATGTGTTTTGTAAATATTTTCTTTAAGTCTGTGGTTTCTCTTTTCATTCTCTTTACAAAGTCTTCCACAGAGCAGAAGTTTATTTATTTTTTTACCAGTCTTTATTTTATTTTGTTTTTATTGCACTTTAGATAAACCCTTACAGAGCAAACTAGATTCTTATTAAACAGTTACTACACATATTTTTTTATGACACTGGTTAACCCCATGACATCTCAGCGCTCTCCCTTCTCGACATTGAGTTCCTTATTACCAGACTTCCTGTTCCCTCTTGCCTTCTAGTCCTTGTCCCTCGGCTGTTGTGCCCCTTTAGTCTCGTTTTATTTTATGGGCCTGTCTAATCTTTGGCTGGAGGGTGAACCTCGGGAGTGACTTCATTACTGAGCTAAAAGGGCATCTGGGGGCCATACTCTTGGGGTTTCTCCAGTCTTTCAGTCCAGTAAGTCTGGTCTTTTTTTGCAAGTTAGAATTTTGTTCTACACTTTTCACTAGCTCTGTCCAGGATCTTCTATTGTGATCCCTGTCAGAGCAGTCAGTGGTGGTAGCTGGGTACCATCTAGTTGTACTGGTCTCAGTCTGGTGGAGGCCGTGGTAGATGTGGTTGGTCCGTTAGTCCTCTGGACTAATCTTTCCCTTGTATCTTTAGTTTTCTTCATTCTCCCTTATTCCCAAAGGGTTGAGACCAGCGGAGTATCTTAGATGGTCATTCACAGGCTTTTAAAACCCCAGCCGCTACTCACCGAAGTACAATGTAGAACATTTTCTTTATAAACGGTGTTATGCCAATTGAACTAGATGTTCCCCAAGGCCATGGTATCCACAGCCCTCAGCCCAGCAGGTCCCTCAGGGAGTTCGGAGATGTCTATGGAGCTTCCATGACTTTGCCTTGTACAAGTTATGCTGGCTTCCCCAGTATTGTGTACCGTCTTACCGTTCACCAAAGTTATCACTTACCAATTGTGTATTTAGTGTTTTTCCACCCCCACCCCTCCCCTCCCTCATAACCATCAAAGATTGTTTCTTTTTGTGTGTAAACTTTTTCATGAGTTTTTACAGTACTGGTCTCATATAATATTTGTCCTTTTGTGATTGACTTATTTCATTCAGTATAGTGCCCTCCAGATTCATCCATGTTATGAGATACTTCGTAGATTCATTACTGTTCTTTATCATTGTGTAATATTCCATTGTGTGTATGTACCATAGTTCATTTATCCTTCCATCTGTTGATGGGCATCTATGTTGTTTCCATCTTTTTGCTATTGTGAACAATGCTGCAGTGAACATAGGTGTGCATATGTCTATTTGTTTTCCGACTCTTATTTCTCTAGGATATATTCCTAGGAGTGGGATTGCTAGATTATATAGTATTTCTATTTCTAGCTTTCTAAGGAAGCACCATATTGTTTTCCAAAATAGTTGTAACATTTTGCATTCCCACCAGCGGTGCATAAGAGTTCCGGTCTCCCTGCAGCCTCTCCAACATTTGTTATTTCCAGGTTTTTTCATTTGTGCCAGTAATGCAGGTGTGAGATGGTATCTCATTGTGCTTTTGATTTATATTTCTCTAATGGCTAGTAATTGTGAGCATTTCCTCATGTGTCTGTTGGCTGCTTGAATGTCATATGTAGTGAAGTATCTGTCCATTTCATTTGCCCATTTATTAATTGGATTATTTGCCTTGTTGTTCTGGAGGTATTGAATTTTCTTGTAGATTTTAGAGATGAGAACTTTGTCTCATTTGTAATAGCCAAAAATTTTTATCCAGTGTGTAGATTCTCTTTTTACTGTTTTGGTGAAGTCTTTTGATGAGCATAAGTGTTTAATTTTTAGAAGATCCCAGTTATTTAGCTTATCTTCTGGAGTTTGTGTGTATGATTTGTATCCTGTTAAAGTCATGTATTAGGGTCTCTAGTATTGATCCTATTTTTTCTTCTATGAACTTTAGTTTTGGCTTTATATTTAGGACTTTGATCCATTTTGAATTAGTTTTGTGTATGATGTAAGGTATGGTTCTTATTTCATTTTTTTGCAGATGAACATTCAGTTTTACCAGCACCATTTATTAAAAAGACCTGCTTTTCACCATTTGATAGACTTTGGGCCCTTGTCAAAAATCAGGTGACCGAGAGGTTCCGGCAAGATGGCGCGCTAGGCAGAAGCACCACACCGTCCCTCCACAGCAAAGATCTGAAAAACTAAGCCAAACAGAGAATGCAACAATCCTGAAACCCTAGAACATCAAATGAAGAGATAAAGAACTCAGCTGAGCAACAAATAGAATGAGAATACTGAAAGAGAATGGAGAGCAAGGAGAGATTCATGCAGAGGTCCCCTACCAGCTAACGCAGTGAGGATCCACCATGTTGGACTCCTATCGGAGACCAGCAAATGGGGGTACGAGAAAGCAGCCTCACGTAGCATCCAGGGGGAGACAAAACAGCCGGTAATTTGCAGTGTGCACTTTCCCACCCCCAACCCCTCTTTGCCCCAGCTCGGGCTCCTCTGCTTCCCACGGCCACAGTCTCTTGACTGCGAAGCGCCGGCTGTTTGGATTCCACACACCCAAGCGGGCGCCTCTCTGGGTGCCATTTGCTGGCTGCTAGTGTTGCTTTTTTTTTTGTTTTCCTGCTTCTTTTGATTTCTCACTTGCCTCTCGCCACCTCCCCCTCCTTTTGCTTGAGTGCCTGGCTCCGAGCGCCATCTTTGCTTCTTCCTGAGGGGCTCCAGAGTGCCGGCAATTTGTTATATATGCTTTCCCACTCTCCACCCTTCTTCACCCACAGTCGGCCTCCTCTGCTTCCCGCGGACACAGCCTCTTGTCCACAAACACCAGCCCACACTTGCTGGCTCTCTGAGTGCCATTTGTTGGCTGCTAGTGGTGGTGTTTTTTTTTTTTTTCCCCTGCTTCTTTTGATTTCTTGCTTGCCTCTCGCCGCCCCCTCTTCCTTTTGCTTGAGTGCCTGTATCCGAGCGCCATCTTTGCTTCTTCCTGAGGGGCTGTGGGGCTCCATTTGAGTGTGCAGCTGCATCCCAGTCTGGGCTGCCGTGCTGGTGGGATCCTGGGGCTTTTCTTCATTTTGAATTGTTTGTCTGTTTTCTTTTCCTTTTCTTGAGTTGGGAGCCTTTTCTGGCGAGGCGGAGCTGCATGGCAAGGAACTCCCCTTTCGCTTCCATAGACGTGCGGAGGGATCCCTGAGGACATTTCTTTTTTCATTGTTTTTTTTTTTTCCTGTTTTTTTCGGGGGGCCTTTCTTGTTTTTTGTTTTGTTTTCTTTTCTTTTCTTTTCCCCTTTGGTCTTTCTTCATTGCTCAGTTTCTCATCTCTCTATATCTTCCTTCTCTTTCTGATCCCTGAATACCAGGCATTGTATGCCTCTGTGCCTTCTGGCCAGGCTGTGCTGCGACACCTGAGAGCGATTCCCCAGATCTCATAGCTGCATCGGTGGGATCCCTGGGAACTTTGCAGTTCTTTAACCTTTCTGATTTTTATTTGTTCATTCTTTTCTTTTCTTCCTCTTCCCCCTTCTGTTTTTCTCCATTTCATAGTCTCTCATCTCTGCATTGCAACGGCAAGCTCTCCTAGTATTCTTTTATGTTTGTTTGTAGGTTTTTTGGCTCCTGTTCCTCTCTCCTCTCTCCCATATCCAGCTTAGCTCCACACATACCATCTCCCTGCTGCATCCTGCCTACCTGCACTGTGTGCTTGACATCACACCACCAAGCAGTGCAGGCATGGCCTACTGGAACCTGCCCAGCACTGACTAGTGACCCGCCCTGGTGGCTGTAGTGAGTGCCACAAACAACCCATCCCAGTGGCTCCTCTTCAGCTAGACCTGTCCTGCTGTACCATATCTGAGTGACTGAACCTGCCAGTTGGAGAAGGAGGTGAAAAGTATTGAGCACACAGACGAGCAAACATCCAAGAGCACGCAGTCTGCCTGCTCAAACATACTCAAATTTTTTTTTTAAAAAGGGACAAAACAAACAAATCTACAATCAATAAATGAGAGAAATATCTACTGAATGCCCCGAAAACAGAAAACAATATCAAAACATTTACAAAAAAAGGACAGGATAGTTCCAGTAGGCATCCAAATTAAAACACCAGATGACTCTAATGTGGAAGAAAATGCACTAGAAGTACCTGATAGAGAATTCAAATCTCTAATACTTGGAATTTTCCAAGAACTGAGGCAAAAAGCTGACAAACATGAGAAAAAAATAGACAAATTCATGGAAAATACTGACAAAAAATTAGAAGAATTCAGGAAGATGATGCAGGAACAAAATGCCAAAATAATTTCACAACTAGAAATTATACAAAAACAACAATTAGAAATACAAAAGATAAACAACAAGATTTCAGAAATGGGTGATGTCATAGAAGGGCTGAGAAGCAGATTTGAAACCGTGGAAGACATGATCAGTGGAACTGAAGGCAAACACTTGGATACAACTCTGTTTCAAGAAAACTCAGAAAAAATAACAAAGAAAAATGAAGAGACCCTCAGAGTTACGTGGGACACAATTAAAAGAAAAATTCATGAGTGATTGGCATTCCAGAACAGGGGGAGAAAACAGAAAACACAGAGAGGATCATTGAGGAACTGCTGACAAAAAACTTCACCAAAATCATGAAAGATGAAAAGCTGGCCATCCAAGAAGCTCAACGAACCCCATATAGAAGAGACCCCAAAAGAAAATCAGCAAGGCATATCATATTCACACTCGCCAAAACCAAAGACAAACAAAGAATCCTGAGGGCAGCTCGTTAAAAACAAGAAGTCACATACAGAAGAGAAACAATAAGACTAAGCTCACTTTATTTGGCAGAAACCACGCAGGAAAGAAGGCAGTGGGATGACATATATAAAATCTTGAAAGAAAAAAATTATTAGCCAAGAATAATACATCCTGCAAAACTCTCGTTCAAATTTGATGGTAAAAATAGGTCATTTCCAGATAAACAGAAATTAAGGGAATATGTAAAAGTCAAACCAAACTTACAAGAATTATTAAAGGGAGTTCTTCAATCTGAGGACAAACAGCTTCAGCCCTCAGGCAAGACCTAGGATGCAGGATCGTACGAGCCAGATACCAATGTAAGAAATGAACTCTCAAGGACTATCCAAAGCCAAAAGAAATACAAGAGGGAATCAGAGAAGTCAATTGATGGATGACAACAACATCAAAACAATAAAAGAGGAAATAAATGGCATAGGTATAGAAACTTCTATGTAGAGGAAGGCAAGGCGATACCAAGTAATGGCAGACTGCTTCAAACTTAGAAAGATAAGGGTAAAATTCATGGTAACAACAAAGAAAGTCAACAAACATACTCATAAAAATAAAGATTAAAAACATAAAGTCTCAGCAAAAACAAAACCTACAAAAACAAAAGAAATATAAAACAAAATCCACAAACAAAAGTAACTCAGCACAAGAGAGTAAGAACAAAGAAAACTTCAGCACCACAAAAAAAGCACTACAAAATGACAGCAACAAACTCACATCATTCAATAATTACACTGAATGTAAATGGACTCAATGCACCCATAAAGAGACGGAGACTGACAGAATGGATAAGAAAACAGGATCCATCAATATGCTGTCTACAAGAGACACACCTTAGAAACAAAGATGTGAATTTATTAAAAGTCAAAGGTTGGAAAAAAATATATCAAGCTAACAACTACCAAAAAAGAGCAGGAGTGGCAATTCTAATCTCAGATAAAATGAGACTTTAAAACAAAATCTACCATAAAAGACAAAGAAGGACACTATATAATGATTAAGGGAACGATCCATCATGAAGACATAACCATAATAAACATCTACGCACCTAATGACAGGGCTCCAAAATACATAAAACAAACTCTAGCAACACTGAAAAGAGAAATTGACAGTTCCACAATTATAGTAGGAGACTTCAACACACCACTCTCAGTAAAGGACAGAACAACTAAGAAGAAACTCAGCAAAGATACAGAAGACCTAAAGGGCACAATCAGCCAACATGACCTCACAGACATATATAGAACACTCCATCCAAACACTGCAAAGTACACATTCTTTTCCAATGCACATGGAACGTTGTCCAGAATAGACCACATCTTAGGCCACAGAGCAATCCTCAACAAGATGCAAAATGTTGAGATAATTCAAAGTATCTTCTCTGACCACAATGCCATCAAGGTAGAAATTAACACTAAAAAGAATAAGGAAAAAAAATCAACTACATGGAAACTGAATAATACACTGCTTACACATCAGTGGGTAATAGAAGAAATCAGAGATGGAATCAAAAATTCCTAGAATCAAATGAGAATGAAAACACATCATACCAAAACTTATGGGACACAGCAAAGGCAGTCCTCAGAGGACAATTTATAGAAATAGATGCACATATCAAAAAAGAAGAAAGGGACAAAATCAAAACATTAACTACAGAACTCAAACAAATAGAAAGAGAACAGCAAAAAAGCCCACAACCACTGGAAGAAAGGAAATAGTAAAGATCAGAGCAGAAATACATGAAATAGAGAACAGAAAAACAATAGAAAGAATCAACAAAACCAAAAGTTGGTTCTTTGAAAGAATCAACAAAATCGACAAACCACTGGCCAGACTGACAAAAGAAAAACAGTAGAGGACACAAATAACCCAAATAAGAAATGAAGTCGGGGACGTTACAACGGACCCAACTGAAATAAAAAGGATTATAACAGAATCTTATGAAAAACTATACTCCAACAAACTTGAAAACCTAGAGGAAATGGATAAATTTCTAGAAACACATGGCCTACCCAAACTACACCAAAGTGATGTTGAAAATCTGAACAAACCCATAACAAGAAAAGAGATTGAAAAAAACTCCCAACCAAAAAAAAGCCCTGGCCCAGATGGTTTCACTGGAGAATTCTACAAAACATTTACAGTAGAGCTTGTACCAGTTCTACTGAAGCTATTTCAGAGCATAGAAGAGGAAGCAACACTTCCAAATTCATTCTATGAAGCCAGCATAACGCTGATACCAAAACCAGGCAAACACGTCACAAAAAAAGAAAATGACAAACCAATATCTCTCATGAATATAGATGCAAAAATTCTGAACAAAATTCTAGGCCAATAGAATTCAGCATCATATCAAAAAAGTAATACACCACTACCAAGTAGGATTCATACCAGTTATGCAAGGATGGTTCAACATTAGAAAATCAATCAATGAAATCCACCGCATAAATAAAAGGAACGAAAAGAATCACATGATCATCTCAATTGACACAGAAAAGGCATTCGACAGAGTCCAACACCCATTCCTGATAAAAACTCTCAATAAAATAGGTATAGAAGGGAAATTTCTCAACATAATAAAGGGCATCTATGCAAAACCAACGGCCAACATCATTCTTAATGGAGAGAGGCTGAAAACATTCCTCTTGAAAACAGGAACAAGACAAGGATGCCCTTTATTACCACTCCTATTTAACATTGTGCTGGAAGTACTAGCTAGAGCAATAAGGCAAGAAAAAGAAATAAAGGGCATCCAAATTGGTAATGAAGAAGTGAAACTGTCCCTGTTTGCAGATGATACGATACTATACATAGAAAACCCAAAAGATTCCACGAGAAATCTACTGGAACTAATAGAAAGATTCAGCAGAGTAGCAGGATACAAGATGAACATTCAAAAATCAGTTAGATTCCTATACACCAGTAAGGAGAACGATGAAAAGGAAATCAGGAAATCAATACCATTTTCAATAGCCCCTAAAAAGATAAAATACTTAGGAATAAATCTGACCTGGGATGTAAAAGACCTATACAAAGAAAACTATAAAACACTACTGCATGTTACCCAAAGGGATCTACATAAATGGAAAAACATACCATGCTCATGGATAGGCAGACTCAACATTGTGAAAATGTCAATTCTACCCAAAGTGATTTACAAATACAATGCAATCCCGATCCAAATACCAGCAACATTCTTCAAAGAGATGGAAAAACTAATCATTAACTTTATATGGAAAGGAAAGAAGCCCTGAATAAGTAAAGCACTACTGAAGAAGAAGAATAAAGTTGGAGGACTCACAGTACCTGACTTCAGAACGTACTATACAGCTACAGTAGTCAAAACACCCTGGTACTGGTACAAAGACAGACACATTGACCAATGGAACAGAATTGAGAACCCAGATGTAAATCCATCCACCTACGGTCGCCTGATCTTTGACAAGGGCCCAAAGTCCATCAAATGGGGAAAAGACAATCTTTTTAACAAATGGTGCTGGCAAAACTGGATACCCATTTGCAAAAAAATGAAACAAGACCCAAACCTCACACCGTATACAAAAACTACTTCAATAATGGATCAAAGACATGAATATAAAGCCTGAGTTCACAGTCCTCAGAGGATAATTTATACAAATAGACACACATATCAAAAAAGAAGAAAGGGACAAAATCAAAACATTAACTACAGAACTCTAACAAATAGAAAGAGAACATCAAAAAAAGCCCAGAAGCACCAGAAGAAAGGAAATAGTAAAGATCAGAGCAGAAATAAATGAAATAAATAAAATGAAAATCAAAAATAAAGTTCATAGAAGAAAAAATAGGACCAACACTTCAGACCTTAATACATGGCATTAACAGGATACAAACCATAACCATCAATGCACAAAACCCAACAGATAAGCTAGATAACTGGGATCTTCTAAAAATCAAACACCTATGCTCTTCAAAAGACTTCACCAAAAGAGTCAAAAGAGAACCTATAGACTGGGAAAAAATTTTTGGACAGTACAAGTCAGACAAAGGTCTAATCTCCATAATCTACAAGAAAATCCAACACCTCTACAACAAAAAGACAAATAATCCGATTAAAAAATGGGCAAAGGAAATGAACAGTCACTTCACCAAAGAAGACATTCAAATGGCCAACAGACACATGAGGAAATGCTCGTGATCACTAGCCATTAGAGAAATGCAAATTAAAACCACAATCAGATACCATCTCACTCCGGCATTACCGGCACGAATCAAAAACACTGGAAATAACAAATGTTGGAGGGGCTGCGGGGAGATCGGAACTCTTATGCACTGCTGGTGGCAATCCAAAATGATACAACCATTTTGGAAAATGATATAGCGCTTCCTCAGAAAGCTAGAAATAGACATACCATTTGATCCAGCAATCCCCATCATAGGAATATATCCTAGAGAATTAAGAGTCGTCACTCGAATAGACATATGCACACCTATGTTCATGGCAGCATTGTTCACAGTAGCAAAACAATGGAAACAACGTAGGTGCCCATCAACAGATGAATGGATAAAGAAACTATGGTACATCCACACAGTGGAGTTCTATGCAATGAGAAAGAACAACAATGAATCTGTGAAGCAACTCATAACATGGATGAAACTGGAGGACATTATGCTGACTGAAATCAGTCAATCACAAAAGGACAAATATTGTATGAGACCTCTATTATAAAAACCCATGAAAAAGTTCACACACAAAATGTAACAATCTTTGTTGGTTACCAGGGATGGGAGGGGTGGGGGGGAAATACTAAATAGGCAATAGATAAGTGGTATCTTTGGTGAAGGTGTGACAGTACACAATACAGGGGAAACTAGAACAACCTGTACAAAGAATGGTCATGGAAGCCCCACAGACACATTCAAACTCCCTGAGGGACTGAGTTGCTGGGCGGAGGGCTGTGGGGACCATGGTCTCCGGGAACATCTAGCTCAATTGGCATGACACAGCTTATAAAGACAATGCTCTACATTCTACCTTGGTGAGTAGTGTCTGGGGTCTTAAAAGCCTGTGAGCGGCCATCTAAGATACTCCACTGGTCTCATCCCTTCAGGAGGATGGGAGAATGAAGAGAACAGAATACAAGGAAAAGATTCGTCCAAAGAACTAATGGTCCACAGCTACCAAGGCCTCCACCAGACTGAGTCCAGTACAGCTAGATGGTGCCCAGCTACCACCACTCACTGCTCTGACCAGGATCACAACGGATGTTTCTGGACAGAGCTGGAGAAGGATTTAGAGCATAATTTTAACCCACAAAAAAAAAAAAAAAAAAAAAAAAAACAGACCAGATTTACTGGCCTAAAGGAGACTGGAGAAACCCCGAGAGTATGGCCCCCAGACACCCTTTTAGCTCAGTGGTGAAGTTACCTCCGAGGTTCACTGTTCATCCTGGGAGTGGACAGCCCCATAAAACAAAATGAGACTAACGAGGTACAGGGGTCCAGTGACAAGGGCCAGAAAGCAGAAGGGGACAAGGAAGCTGGTGATAGGGAACACAAGATTGAGTAAGGATATTGTTGATGTGTTGTGAGATTGTTAACCATTGTCATAGGGCAACATTTGTGGTAACTGTTAAATTAGAAACTATTTTGTTCTGTAAGCCTTCATCTTAAGTGAGAATAACAGCACAATTGGAAGAGAATAGTCAGTGTCACTGAAGTGTGTATGTAGAAATTTTTGAAACGGTGTATCTTTAGCTATGTGTATTTTCACCAATAAAAAAAAAAAAGTTGAGAATTTAGAGGGTTAATATGTTGTGGGGTTGTTAACCAATGTCATAAAACAACATGTGTACTACTGTTTCATAAGAAACTATTTGTTCTGTAAGCTTTCACCTGAAGTACAATAAAATATATATATTAAAAAAAAAAGTCAGGTGACCAAAGGTGGATGGATTTACATCTGGGTTCTCAATTCTGTTCCATTGTTGAATGTGTTTGTTGTTGTACCAGTATCAGGCCATTCTGACTACCGTAGCTGTATAGTAGGTTCTGAGGTCAGGTAGTGTATGTCCTCCTACTTTCTTCTTATTCTTCAACAGTGCTTTACTTATCCAAGGCTCCTTCCCCTTCCATATAAATTTAATGATTAGTTTTTCCATCTCTTTAAATAATGTTGTTGCTATTTGGATCGGGATTGTATCGTATTTGTAAATTGCTTTGGGTAGAATTGTCATTTGCATAATGTTGTGTCTACCTATCAATGAGCATGGTATTTTTTCCATTTATACAGATATTCTTTGGTTTCTTGAGGTAGTGGTTTGTAGTTTTCTTTGTATAGGTCTTTTACATCCCTGGTTAGATTTATTCCTAAGCATTTTGGGTTTTTTAGAGGCTATTATAAATGGTATTGTTTTCCTGATTTCCTTTTCATCATTCTCTTTATTGGTGTATAGGAATCCAACTGATTTTTGTATGTTTATCTTGTATCTTGCTACTTGGCTGAATTCTTCTATTAGTTCCAGTAGATTTCTCACAGAATCTTTTGAGATTATACTATCATATCATCTTCAATAGAAACACTTTAACTTCTTCATTACCATTTTGAATGCCCTTTATTCCTTTTTCTTGCCTTATTGTTGTAACTAGGACTTCCAGATAATGTTAAATAGGAGTGGAGATAAAGGGCATCCTTGTCTTGTTCCTGTTGTCAGGGGGAATGTTTTCAGCCTCTCTCCATTAACAGTGATGTTAGCTGTTGGTTTTGCATAGATGCCCTTTATTATGTTGAGGAATTTCCCTTCTATGCCTATTTTATTGAGTTTTTATCAGGAATGAGTGTTGGACTTTGTAAAATACCTTTTCTGTGTCGATTGAGATGATCATGTGATTCTTTTCTTTCCTTTTATTTATGTGGTGGATTACAATGATTGATTTTCTAATGTTGAACCATCCTTGCATACAGGGTAGGAATCGTACTTGGTCGTGGTGTATTATTTTTTTGATATGATACTGAATTCTATTGACTAGAATTTTGTTAAGAATTTTTGCATCTATATTCATGAGAGATATTGGTTTGTAATATTCTTTTTTCATGGTGTCTTTGCCTGGTTCTTGTATCGGTGTTATGCTGGCTTCGTGGAACGAATTTGGAAGTGTCGCTTCCCTTTCTATATTCTGAAATAGTTTGAGTAGTAGCGATGCAAGCTCTTCTCTGAATGTTTGATAGCCTTCTCCAGTGAACAATCTGGCCCAGGACTTTTTTTTGTTGGAAGTTTTTTTATTACTTTTTTCTATCTCTTCTCTTGTTATGGGTCTGTTCAGATTTTCAACATCATTTTGTGTTAGTTTGAGTAGATAGTGTATTTACAGAAATTTGTCCATTTTCTCCAAGTTTTCAAATTTTTGGAGTATAGTTTTTCATAATAGTCTATAGTGATCCTTTTTATTTCAGTTGGGTCTGTTTTAATGTCCCCTACTTCATTTCTTATTTGGGTTATTTGCGTCCTCTCCTGTTTTTTTTTTGTCAAACTGCCCAGTGGTTTGTCGATTTTGTTGGTTCTTTCAAAGAATTCACTTTTGCTTTTGTTGATTCTTTCTATTGTTTTTCTATTCTCTATTTCATTTATTTCTGCTCTGATCTTTATTATTTCCTTTCCTCTGGAGACTGTGGGCTTTTTTTTTGCTGTTCTCTATTTGTTCGAGTTGTGTTGCTAATGTTTTGATTTTGTCCCTTTCTTCTTTTCTGATGTGTGCGTCTATTTCTATAAATTGTCCTCTGACGACTGCCTTTGCTGTGTCCCAAAGGTTTTGGTATGATGTGTTTTCATTTTTGTTTGATTCTAGGAATTTTTTGATTCCATATCTGATTTCTTCTATTACCCAGTGGTTTGTAAGCAGGGTGTTATTCAGTTTCCACATAATTGATTTCTTTTTTTCCTTGGTCTTCCTGTTGTTAATTTCTACATTGACAGTGTTGTGGTCAGAGAAGATAGTTTGTACTATCATAGTGTTTTAGATTTTGTTAAGGATTTCTCTGTGGCCTAAGATGTGGTCTATTCTGGAGAACGTTCCATGTGCATTGGAAAAGAATGTGTACTTTGCAGCTGTTGAGTGGAGTGTTCTCTATATGTCTATGAGGTCAAGTTGGCTTATTGTGCCCTTTAGCTCTTCTTGTCTTTGTTGAATTTCTTTCCAGATGTTCTGCCCTTCACTGAGAGTAGTGTGTTGAAGTCTCCTACTATTATTGTGGAACTGTCAATTTCTATTTTCAGTGCTGTTAGTGTTTGTTTTATGTACTTTGGAGCCCTGTCATTGGATGCATAGATGTTTATTATGGTTATGTCTTCATGATGGTTCGTCCCTTTAGTCACTATATTGTGCCATTCTTTGTCTTTTATGGTGGATTTTGTTTTAAATTATATTTTATCTGAGATTAGTGTCACCACTTCTGCTGTTTTTTGGTAGCTTTTTGCTTGATATATTTTTTCCATCCTTTGATTTTTAATAAATTTATGTCTTTGTTTCTAAGGTGTGTCTCTTGTAGACATTTAATACTGCTCTGCCCATTAAGCAGGGTCTTCACCTATCCGCATCAGGGGCCTGAGGACTGGTGGCTCCACTCACGCCACCTAGCCTGTTTGTTTATCCATTCTGTCAGTCTCTGACTCTTTATGGATGCATTTAGGCCATTTATATTCAGAGTAATTATTGATAGTTGTGAGTTTATTGCTGTCATTTTGTAGTGCTTTTTTTTTTCTTTTCTGGTGCTGACATTTTCTTTGTTCCTCTTACTCTCCTGTGCTGATTTCCCTTTGTTTGTGGATTCTTTTCTAAATTTCTTGTTTTTGTATATTTTGTTTTCACTGAGACTTTATGTTTTTCTTCTTTATTTTGATGAGCTTGTTAACTTTCTTTGTGTTTACCTTGAAATTTGCCCTTACTTTCCTAGATCCAGCTGTTATTACTTGGTATTGCCTTGCCTTTCTCTCCATTAGAAAGTTCTATACCTACACCATCTATTACCTCTTTTCTTGTTCAGACGTTGTTGTCATTTACAGACTAACCTCTCTGGCTACCTGTTGTAAATCTTTTGGTTTTTGATAGTCTTTGAGAATTTGTTTCCTAGGATGGTATCTGGTTGGTATAATCTTGTGTCCTAGATTCAGGCTGTGGTCTGATGTTATCTGTTCTCAGACCAAAGACTCCCTTTTATAATTCTGGTATGTTAGGTTTGAGTTTTACATATTCCCTTAATTTCTGTTTATCTGGATATGTCCATTATATTTGAATGAGTTTTGAAAGATATATTATTCTTGGTTGGCCATTTTTTTTCTTTCAAAGTTTTATATATGTCATCCCATTGATTTCTTGCCTGCGTGGTTTCTGCTGAATAATCTGAGCTTAGTCTTATTGTTTTTCCTCTGTATGTGACTTTTTTCTTGAGCTACACTCAGGATTCTTTCTTTGTCTTGAGTTTTATCAAGTGTAATTATGATATGCCTTGGTGATTTTCTTTTGGGGTCTATCCTATATGGGGTTCGTTGTTCTTCTTGGATGGTCCACTTTTCATCTTTCATGATATTAGGAAAGTTTTCTGTCAGCAATTCTTCAATGATCCTCTCTGTGTTTTCCATTTTCTCCTTCTGTTCTGAAACTCTGATCACTCGAAAATTTTTGCTTTTGATTGTATCACACATAATTCTCAGGGTTTCTTCATTATTTTTTCTGATTTTTCCTCAAACATATTTGGATCCAGTTGTCTGTCTTCAATTTCACTGATTATGTCTTCCATTATTTCAAACCTGCCCTTCAGCCTTTCTCTGACACAGTCTGTTTCTGAAATCTTGTTTATCTTTAGGATTTATAATAGTTGTTTTTGTATGTTTTCTAGTTGTGAATTTATTTTGGCTCTTTGTTCTTGCATTATTTTCCTGAATTCTTCCATTTTTTGGTCTGCCTTTTCCATGAATGTCTATTTTTTCCTCATTTTTGTCAGCTTTTTGCTTCAACTCTTGGATAGCTCTGAATATTAGAGATTTGAATTCTCTATCAGGTATTTCTAGTGCCTTTTCTTCTACTGGAAGATCATCTGGTGTTTTATTTTGGACAACTACTGGAACCATCTTGTCCTTTTTTTTTTTTTTTTTAATATATGTTTTGATATTGTCTGCTGTCTTCGGGACATCCCGTAATTATTTTGTTCATTTATTGATTGTATATTTGTTTGCTTTGTCCTGCTTTTTTGTTTTATTTGGTTATGTCTGAGCAGGTGGGCTGTGCGTTCTTTGTGTTTGCTCATCTGTAGGCATGATACGTTTCACCTCCTTGCCCAATGGGCAGGGCCAGTAGCTCAGCTATGGTGCAGCAGGGCAGGTAAAGCTGAAGGGAAGGGGCTGGCATGGATTGTCTATGGCACTTACTAAGGCAAACAGGGTGGGCCTGGAATCAGTGCGAGGTAAGTTTCAGTAGGCCATGCCTGTACTGCTCAGGGGTGTGATGTTCAGTGCACAGTGCAGGTAGGCAGGAAGGAGGGGGGAGATTTTGATCTGTGGAGCTAAGATGGGTATCGGAAAGAGGAGAGAGACACAGGAGCCAAAAACAAACAAAAAAATGAGTGTTAAGGGAGCTCACCATTGGAGTGGAGAGTTGAGAAACCAAAAAATGGAGAAAAACAAAAATGAAAAAGGTAAAAAGAAAATAAATAAATAAATAAATAAAAATTAGAATAAAAGAAAAGCCTTCAGGGGTCCCACTGGTGCGGCTGTGAAGACTGGGGTAGTGGCTCCCAGGCTAAGAAGTACAGCCAGGCTAGAAGGGGTAGAAATGTCACACAGCACCAGGTATTCAGGAGACAGTGAAAGAGGTAAGTATAGAGATACAAGAAACTGAGAAATGAAGAAAGACAAAAAGGAAAAAAGAGAAAAAAATAAAATAAAAGAAGAAATGTCCCCAGGGATCCCACCAGTGCAACTGCGCAGACCACGGAAGTGGCTCCCAAGCCACACAGTATAGCCCGGCTAGAAGTGGCTCCCAAGCAGAGAATAGAAAACAAACAAACAAAAAAGAAAAACAGAACAAAACAAAAAAAAAGCTCAGGGGATTCCACCAGTGTTGTGGTGCGGACCAGGAAGGCAATTCCCCAGTTGAGTGGTGCTTCCCAGCCTTTCAAGAAGAAGCAAAGATGGCACACAAAGCCAAGTGTTCAAGAGAAAGAAAGGGGAGGTGGTGAGAGGCATAGAAGAAACCAAAAGAAGTGGAGAAAAGCAACACCAGCAACAAACAAATGGCACTCAGGGGGCCAGCCAGTGTTGGTGGGGCTCATCCAAGCAGCCTGAAGCTGAAGCCAATGCCTCCCAGCCAAGAGACTGAGGCTGGCAGGAAGCAGAGGAGGCCAAGTGGTGGTGGGGGTAACAAGGGTGGGGGGGTGGGAAAGTGTATCTAGCCAGTGACTGGTTGTTATGTCTCCTGCTGGGAGCGCCATGAAGCTGCTTTCCCATACTCGCTGTCGGTCTATCTCCAATGTGGGCAGGGTGAATCCAAGCGGCACAGACCCTGTACCTCCTGACCAACCAATCAACTGCAGCCAGCTATGAAGTGGCAGAGGTTGAGCAGCAGGGAGAAGGATAGGAGTGGGAAAGCATATATTGCTGGTTACAGGGTGCTCTGTGTCCTGCTGGTAGCTCCATTAAGCTGTTTTCTCGTACTCCCTGTCTGCCAATCTCTGACAAGAGTCAAAGATGGTGAATCCGTGCTGCATTAGCTGATAGGGGACCTCATCACATATCTCTCCTCACTCTCTGTTCTCTGTCAGTTTCTTATTCCATTTAGTGATTGGCTGAGTTCTTTATCTCTTCATTTGATGCTTAAGGTTCCAGGACTGATGTTTGTCTCTGTTTTACTCAGTTTTTTGAGTCTTTACTGTGGAGAGATGGCATGATGCTTCTGTCTATAGCATCCAGAAGTTTTAAATGTTAATGAAATCCAACTTATCATTCTATTCTTCAATGAATTGTATTTTTGGTGTTGCATCTAAAAAGTCATCACCAAAATAAAAGTCACCTAGATTTTCTCATGTTATCTTCTAGAAGTTGTATAGTTTTATGTCTTACCTTTAGGTCTATGATCCATTTTGAGTTACTTTTCATGAAAGACCTAGAATACTTTAGGTCATACACAAAATAAATTATTTCTTGGGGGGAAAAAAAAAAGAATCAATGTTGATCCCTGAGAGTTCTCTGAGATTTGGATACTGACATTGTGCATACATGCACGTATTCCTGAATGCACATACAGAGACCAATTTTAGACAAAAGGTAATTGCATCAATTCATGCTGATTGTGCAGAATGATTAAAACAGCCCTGGTTTTGGCAACAACATCCAAGATAGATTGTGTTTGCTTTGAATGCAATCATCCTAAAGGGAAACTCGGCAGATTTTCCTAAATAATATAATGATAGCCATTTATATAACTAACCTATTACCAAATGACAGAAGCTAGGCACCATGCCATAATTCAAGCTGAGAAAAGAGTATGGATAAAGGGGAAGAAGTAGCTTCATGAATATTAAAAAAAACAAACAAAAAAAACCTTTTTTCATCCAAAATCACAGAAAAAAATTTTTTTTTAAATTTTATTGTTTCAAACTTTCTTTTTTTCTTTTAATTTTTTTTATTGTACTTTAGATGAAGATTTACTGAACAAACCAGCTTCTCATTAAACAGTCAGTACACATATTGTTTTGTGATATTGATAAGCAACCCCACGACATGTCAACACTCTCACCTTCTCAAACTTGAGTTCCCTGTTACCAGCTTTCCTGGCCTCTCCTGTCTTCTTGTCCTTGTCAGTGGGCTAGTGTGCCCCTTTAGTCTTGTTTTGTTTCATGGACCTGTCTAATCTTTGGCTGAAGGGTGAACCTCAGGAGTGACTTCATTACTGAGCTAAAAGGGTATCTGAAGGCCACACAGAATTGTTTTTGTTTAATTTTGTTTCATGTGTAGTACAAGAACTTAGAAGTAATTTTGATTGAAAGGAAAAAGCATATTTGAATAAGTTTGTTCTTACTTAAAGCTCAAACTTGATGTGTCTGATACTCAGTTCTCAGCAAAAAACAGCATTATCAGCTTCTCTCCTGCTGCCCTCCCTCATATTTTATTAATAAATTTTTATCACTCATAAACATAATATTTGCATATCCTCAGTTTCTGTTATATCCTATAGGTGCTCCTGCTATGCTGACAAATGACATCAGTATTTGCCGACTTTTTAAGACGTATAGTGAAATAAACTTTCCATTATGGGCTGAGAAGTGTGCTATGGGCTGGGTAGGCAGTGGTCACAAGGCGTACAGACCTGAATGACCCAGCCACCCATTCATGCAAAGATATGAAGACAGAATCCCAGATCCAAAAACATCCAGTGTTCAGACCCTAGAGCAGGAATGGGGTGGAGAGTAGACTAGCTGCAAGTAAGTTATAATATATCTTTATGAAGCCCTTATTCCGCCTTCTCAGAGCTTGGTGAAGAACCTAAATTCTTGCCTAGACCTTTTGTAAGGCAGTCCAACCAAAGGTCATTAGAATCTTTTGCAATCTACTCTCTTATCTTGGAGATAAAGTTGATTGACCCTGACTATCACTCAACATATGGGGTTGCCATGAGTCTGAATGGACTCAACTGCAATATTTTTTGTTTGTTTCTCATTCAGAAAGGAAATTTTAGACAGTTTCTCTCAGAAGTTTACCATTTAAGAAACCCTAAAGGAGTTTTCTTCCTTCCCAATGCTTCCCATTCTTTCTGTGCCCCTGGGTTTAGAGGGCAGCACCTAATATGAACATGAGACTTTCCTTTTGCTACTTTTTAAAGTAAGTATATGTCATACATTTAGCTTTCTAAATGCTTCAGAATCATAGCTATTGTTAGGAAAACACCACTGGCTCTATATGAGATGGTATTGCAATTTACTTATTCTTTTTTTTGATTATCAGTCTAGAAGAAACATTCTCAGAAGCACTGGTGTCTGTGTACTCTATTATTCCTCTTCTGCTTTTTCATCCTCCATTAGAGGCATTTAGTGATGGTGGGGATAAAAAGAAAGTTCCATTTTTAGGGAAACTTATTACTAAAAGAAAATTCTATTAATGTACAGCAGACACTATACCAGAGTCCTTAATACATTTTTGTCTCTTTTCCTACCTATACTCCAGATTAACTCTTTTCAAATATGTTAATAACTACATGATGTGATCAATTATACATTCAAAAATCCTTTTTTGTTAGTTAATTTTATATTCCTAGGCCTATTATAAAATCTCTATCACTATTATAAAAGTAATTTCCTTGGAACGTTTCCAATTTCAATTTCTCCGATATTAAGGCAATGCAGAATAAAAGCTGGCCAATGAAACTCATGATGATTTCTGTCATGTATTCAGAGAAGGAAAAGGGTCAAGTTACCAGCCAGAGAGAGTCAGAGGGTCCAATGGAAATAAAGCACCAAACTAGAGAGCAGAAGGCAGGTTTGAGAGCTTCCTCCACCATGCACTACCTAAAGGTCTCAGAGAAGTGTTAACTTCTCCAGGTTTCAGTTTTTGCTTCTGTGAAAGGGGATGACCACTACCTGTGTAACATGCACCTTGTAACTTTGCCCTGATACTCACATCAAGCAGGATATGTGAAAGCCCTTTTTAAAGTCTGTACGTGGGGAAGCCGTGTAGCCTAGTGTTTAAGTACATGGTCTCTGGATTCCAACAAGCTGGCATGAAATACTCGCTCACCATTTACTACTTATGTAATCCTGGGCTTGTTATTACATGTCCCCAAACTTGACTCTCTTCAGCTTTAAAATAATAACTACCACACTGACTGCTGCAAGGAATATGAAATAATTCAGGAATATAAAACAAATCTGGGTGATAGAAAGCACTCATAAGCAGGCTGTGCATTCCATGAAAGAATTAATTTAAACGTATACGCATACCTCAGAGATATTTTAGATTCAGTTCCAGACCACTACAATAAAGCAAGACACATGAATTTTTTGGTTTCCCACTGCATATAAAAGTTATGCTTACACTATACTACAGTCTAATAAGTGTGCAATAGCATTATATCTAAAAAAAATACATACCTTAATTTAAAAAATGTTTTAGAGGCGGGGCCAAGATGGCAGAGTAGTCAGACACTTCCCGTGGACACTCTTACAACAAAGACCCGAACAAACAAGTAATTCGATTATATATGGCAATCTGGGAGCCCTGAACATCAAAGGCAAAGTTGAGGAACTGGACTGAGTGGCAGGGGGAGGGAGAGAAGGTTCGGAAGCAACGAAGCGTTGCCAGACCTGAACTGGCAAAAGTCTGAGCCCTTCAGGCCTGAGCAGTTCCTGGGTGAGCAGTGAGGCAGGCAAACAGCAGTCCTCAGAAGGCGTATTCTGCACCGGGAGAGACCCAGCAACAGAGAGTCGAGTTACTCAGCCAACAATACCCAGTGAGAAGCAGCCCTCATTAGCAAAAGATAAGTATGTGTGTATGCTTACCACGTGGATCAAAAACACCCCCCTTAGGAAAAACCTCTCTCCCATTTACCTCCCTGCTCCCTGCTCTGCACTGCTCCTGGACTGGCTTCAGCAATTGCCGAGTACCCTGAGCCAGAAGTAGGATCTGTCACACGCCCGAAGCCATTCTCCCTGCCTTGGAGAGTGAACAAATTAACAAACTGGAAAGAAATGAAATGCTGGCTCCCCTAAGTCAGGAAACCAAGGTAGGCACATTTCATTTGCCTAGGCAGAGGTATAAAGGATCCGTGGACTTTGAGTGCCTTTTTCCCTGCAGAGACTTGTGTAAGCCCATCTTAACAGCGTACACCCTCATTACCACAATACAACAAGGCATACACCAGAACTCTAACTTCAACTGTTTCAGCTGTGAAGTGGCAGGTTCATTACATTTGACACTGATCTGCCATTAAGCAGGGTCTTCACCTACCCACATCAGGGCCTGAGGACTGGGGGCTCCACCCACGCTACCTAGCCACCTGCAATAGGGGCCCAAGAGTAAGAGGTGCCCGAAAGTCCATACAGCCAACAGCATTAGGTGCTTATAGTCCGGCTGCAAAACCCACCCACCTATGCGCTCTAGGGAACAGGAACATGCGTTTCTTCTGGACACTTGGGGGTGGTCGTCAGCTCCCTGCCTTGCTCAGAGTGTGTCCCCCAGCTGCAGCCAGATGTCTGTGCCTACACCAATCACCCATGCCTGTCTAGGACTGTAACTGAGAGCCTACACCACATACTTGGTGGCTATCTACCTGGGCACCTGAGTTGAATCCACACAGGAGGAGTGGGTGGACTCCTGAGCTTACATACCTAGTAACAGATCTAACCACCCGATGACAGGATATTAGAGCTTCAAAGGTACCAATAATCAAACTAGCTCATGTGAGCAGCCTTTTTGGGCATATCAAAACAAAACAAGAAGCTAGGACACAGTAAGCAAACAAAATAAATAAATAAAATAACTTATTGATGGCTCGGAGACAACAGTCAATATCAAATTACATAAAGAGGCAATCCACGATGGCTTCAGCAAGCTCCAAAAACAAAGAATATAGAAATTTTCCAAAGGAATATAGAGATTCTCTTGGAATTACCAGAGACAGAATACAAAAGATTAATATACAGAACTCTTCAAGAAATTAGGAAGAAAATTAAGCAAAATGCAGAACATATAATAGAGGAAATTAAAAAGATTAGAGAAGATAAAAATGATAAACTTAACAGGCTGCAAGAATCCACAGAGAGACAGCAATTGGAAATCCAGAAGATTAACAACAAACTTTCAGAATTAGACAACTCAACAGAAAGTCATAGGAGCAATGTTGAGGTAATGGAAGTCAGAATTAGTGAGATTGAAGATAAAGCACTTGACACCAACTTATTTGAGGAAAAATCAGTTAACTCGATTAAAGAAAAAAGCAGCAACCTTAAGAATTATGTGGGATTCTATCATGAGGAATAACCTATGAGTGACTGGAATACCAGAATGGGGCGGGTGGAGGGGGGAATAACAGAAAATACAGAGAGAATTGTTGAAGATTTATTGGCAGAAAAATTCCCTGATATCATGAAAGATGACAAGATATCTATCCAAGATGCTCATCGAACCCCACATAAGTTAGATTCCAAAAGAAAGTCACCAAGACATATTATAATCAAACTTGCCAAAACCAAAGATAAAGAGAGAATTTTAAGAGTTGCTACAGAAAAAGGAAAAGTCATCTACAAAGGAGAGTCAATAAGAATAAGCTCGAACTACTCAGCAGAAACAATGCAGGCATTGTTTCCTTGAAGGAAAAAAAAAAAAAAAACCTGCCAGCCAAGAATTAAATATACAAACAAACTGTCTCTCAAATATGATGGCAAAATTAGGTATTTCCAGAAAAACAGAAGTCTAGGGAATTTACAAAAACCAAAACAAAATCACAAGAAATACTAAAGGGAGTCCTCTGGTTAGAAAATCAGTAACATTAGAGAACAAGCCAAGACTAGAACCCAGGAAAGAGCAACTAGATATCAACCCAGATATGGAAGTCACAAAAATAAATCAAAGCTAAAACACTGAAAACAGGGAAACAGATGTCAATCTATAAAAGGTGACAACATTAAAACAAAAATGGACTTAAAAAATGTAGACATAGATTTTGCATATGGAGAGGAAGTCAAGGAGATATAAAGAAATAAAAGATTGGTATAAACTTAGAAAAATAGGGGTAAATATTAAAGTAACCACAAAGGGAACTAACAATCCTACAAGTCAAGATAAAAAACTAGAAAAATATAAAGACTCAGCAAACACAAAATCAACAACAATGAAAAAGATGAAAAGAAAACACATAAAGAAAAACGACTCAGCACAGAAACTTAAGTGGAACAAAGAAACTGTGAACAACACAGAAAACAAGACATCAAAATGACAGCAATAAACTCATACCTATCAATAATTATGTTGAATGTAAATGGACTAAATGCACCAATAAAGAGACAGAGTGGCAGATTGGATAGAAAAACACGATCCGTCTATATGCTGCCAACACACCTTAGACTTAAAGACACAAACAATCTAAAACTCAAAGGATGGGAAAAAATACATATCAAGTAAAAAACACTCAAAAAAAGAGCAGGAGTCGAAATATTAATCTCTGACGAAAGAGACTTTAAAGTAAAATCCACCACAAAGGATAAGGAATGACACTCTACAATGATTAAAGGGTCAATACACCAGAAGGACATAACTATAATAAATATTTACACACCCAATGACAGAGCTCCAAAATACATTAAACAAACTCTAACAGCGCTGAAAAGAGAGATAGACAGCTCCACAATAGTAGTAGGAGACTTCAACACACAACTTACAGTGAAGGAGAGAACATCCAGAAAGAAGCTCAACAAAGCCACGGAAGATCTAAATGCTAAAATTAACCAACTTGATCTCATAGATGTATACTGTACACTCCACCCAACAGCAGCCAAGTATACTTTCTTTTTTAATGCACACAGAACATTCTCCAGAATAGACCACATATTAGGTCATAAGGGAAGCCTTAACAAAATCCAAAGTACTGAAATATTAAAAAGCATCTTTTCTGACCATAAAGCCATAAAAGCAGAAATCAACAACAGAAAAGACAAGGAAAAAGAATCAAACACATGGAAACTGAACAACACCTTGTTCAAAAACTACTGGATTATAGAAGAAATTAGGGATGGAATAAAGAAATTCATAGAATCAAACAAGAATGAAAACACATCCTACCAGAACCTTTGGTTCACAGCAAAAGCAGTACTCAGAGATCTATTTACAGCAATAAATGCACACATCCAAAAAGAAGAAACGGCCAAAATCATAACATTAACCCTGTAACTGTAACAAGTAGAAAGAGAGCAGTAAAAGAAGCCTTCAGGCACCAGAAGAAAGGAAATGGCAAGTATTAGAGCACAATTAAATGAAACAGAGAATAGAAAAACAATTGAAAGAGTTAACAAGACCAGAAGCTGGTTCTTTGAAAGGATCAACAAAATTGATAAACCATTGGCTAAACTGACAAAAGAAAAACAGGGAGAGGAAGCAGGTAACCCATATAAGAAATGAGATAGGTGATATCACGACAGACCCAAGTGAAATGAAAAGAATCATAACAGAATACTATGAAATACTGTACTCTTTAACAAATTTGAAAACCTAGAGGATATAGACAAATTTCTACAAACTCACCACCTACCTAAACTAACATAAACATAGGTAGAACAATTAAATAAACCTACAACTAAATAAGAGATTGAAAAGGTAATTAAAAATCTCCCAACTAAAAAAAGCTCTGGCCCGGATGGCTTTACTGGAGAATTCTACCAAATTTTCAGAGAAAAGTTAACAACACTACTACTAAAGGTAATTCAGAGCATAGAAAAGGATGGAATACTCCCAAACTCATTCTATGAAGCGAGCATAACCCTTATACTAAAACCAGGTAAAAACACTACAAAAAAAGAAAATTACAGACTAGTATCGCTCATGAACACTGACGTAAAAATCCTCAATAAAATTCTAGCCAATAGAACTCAGCAACATATCAAAAAAATAATTCACCATTGTCAAGTGGGATTTATACCAGGTATGCAAGGATAGTTCAACATTAGAAAAACAATCAGTATAATCCACCACATAAATAAACAAAAGACAAGAACCACATGATCTTACCAATCGATGCAGAAAAGGCATTTGACAAAGTCCAACACCCATTGATGATAAAAACTCCCAACAAAATAGGAATAGAAGGGAAATTTCTCAGTATAATTAAGGGCATTTATACAAAGCCAACAGCCAACATCATCCTAAATGGAGAGACTTTGAAAGCATTCCCCTTGAGAACAGGAACCAGACAAGGATAAGCTTTATCACCCCTCTTATTTAGCATTGTGCTGGAGGTCCTAGCCAGAGCAATTAGGCTAGAAAAAGAAATAAAGGGCATCCAAATTGGTAGGGAAGAAGTCAAATTATCTCTATTTGCAGATGATATGATCTTATACACAGAAAACCCCAAAGAATCCACAAGAAAACTACTGGAACTAATGGAAGATTTCAGCAAAGTTTCAGGACACAAGCTAAACATACACAAATCATTGGATTCCTTTATACCAACAAAGAGAACCTCAAAGAGGAAATAACCTATTCAATACCATTTACAATAGCCCCCCAAAAGATAAAATACTTAGGAATAAATCTAACCAGAGATGTAAGACACGACTGCAAGAAACCAAAAGATACCTGCATAAGTGGAAGAACATACATTTCTCATGGATAGGAAGACTCAACGTTGTGAAAATGTCAATTCTACCCAAAGAGATCTACAGATACAATGCAATCCCGATCCAAATTCCAATGGCATTTTTAATGAGATGGAGAAACAAATCATCAACTTCATCTGGAAAGAAGAAGAACAAAGTAGGAAGCCTCACACTGCCTGATTTTAGAACCTATTATACCACCACGATAATGAAAACAGCCTAGTACTGGTACAACAACAGATACATAGACCAATGGAACAGAATTGAGAATTCAGACATAAATTTATCCACCTATGAGCCACTGATATTTGACAAAGGCCCCAAGTCCATTAATTGGAGAAAAGACAGTTTCTTTAACAAATGGTGCTGACATAACTGGATATCCATCTGCAAAAAACGGAAACAAGACCCATACCTCATATCATGCACAAAAACTAACTTAAAATGGATCAAAGACTTAAATATAAAATCGAAAACGATAAAAATCATGGAAGAAAAAATAGGGACAATGCTAGGAGCCCTAATACATGGCATAAACACAATATGAACCATAAGTAACAATGCACAAGCACCAGAAGAGAGACTAGATAAATGGGAGCTCCTAAAAATCAAACACTTATGCTCATCAAAAGATATCAGCCAAAGAGTCAAAAGACAACCTACAGACTGGGAAAAAAAAATTGGCTACGACAAATCCAATCAGTATCTAATCTCTAAAACCTACAAGATACTGAAAAACCTCAACAACAAAAAGACAAATAACCCAATTAAAAAATGTGCAAAGGATATGAACAGGCACTTCGCCAAAGAAGATTTTCAGGTGGCTAACAGACACATGAAGAAATGCTCATGATTATTAGCCATTAGAGAAATGCATATTAAAACTACAATGAGATATCATCTCCAACAATATTAGCATTAATCCAAAAAAACAATAATAAATGCTGGAGAGGCTGTGGAGAGACTGGAACACTTACAGAGTGTTGGTGGGAATATAAAATGGTACAACCACTTCCTTAAAAAGCTAAAAATAGAAGTACCATATGATCCAGCTTCCCACTCCTTGGAATATATCCTAGAGAAATAAGAGCCATCACACGAATAGATACATGCACACCCATGTTCACTGCAGCACTGTTCACAGTAGTAAAAAGATGGAAACAACCTAGGTGCAAATTATGGTATATACACACAATGGAATACTACACAATGATAAAGAACAACGATGAAGCCATGAAACATCTCATAACATGGAGGAATCTAGAGGTCATTATGCTGAGTGAATTTAGTCAGTCACAGAAGGACAAATATTGTATAAGACCACTATGATAAGAACTCAAGAAAAAGTTTAAACACAGAAGAAAACATTCTTTGATGGTTACAGCAGGGGGGAGGGAGAGTGAGGGTTATTTACTAACTACACAGTAGATAAGAATTATCTTAGGTGAAGGGAAAGACAGCACACACTACAGGTGAGGTCAGCACAACTGGACTAAACCAAAGCTAAGAAGTTTCCTGAATACAATCAAACACTTTGAGGGAAAGAGTAGCAGGGGTAGGGATCTGGGGACCATGCTTTCAGGAGACATCTAGGTCAATTGGCATAACAAAGCTTATTAAGAAAATGTTCTGCATCCTACTTTGGTGAGTGGCATCTGGGGTCTTAAAAGCTTGCAACTGGCCATCTAAGATGCATCAATTCGTCCCAACCACCTGGAGGAGTAAAGGAGAATGAAGAACACCAAAGACACAAGGAAGTATTAGTCTAAGAGACAGAAAGGGCCACATAAACCAGAGACTTCATCAGCCTGAGACCAGAACTAGATGGTGCCCAGCTACCACCAATGACCGCCCTGACCGGTTACACAACAGACAGTCCCAGATGGAGCAGGAGAAAGATGGGGTGCAGAACTCAAATTCTGGTAAGACCAGAGTTAATGGTCTGACTGAGACTGGAGGAACCCTGAAAAGCACGGCCCCTGGGTTCTCTATCAGCCCAGAACTAAAACAATTTCCAAGGCCAACTCTTCAGACAGGGATTGGACTGGACTGTGGGATATAAAGTGATACTTGTGAGAAGTGTGCCTCTTAGCTCAAGTAGATACAAGAGACCAAAGGGGCAGCTTCTCTCCGGAGGTGAGATGGGAATGCAGAGAGTGTTAGGAGCTGGTTGAAAGGACATGGGGAATCAGGGGTTGAAAGGAGGAGGAGTGTGCTGTCACAGTATGGGGAGAGCAATTAGATTCACATAACAATGTATGTAAATCTTTGTATGGGAAAAAAATTTAAAAAATGTTTTATTGCTAAAAAATGCTAACCATCATCTAAGCCTTCATCGAGTCATAATCATTTTGCTGGTGAAGGGTCTCGCCTTGATGTTGACGGCTGCTGACTGCTCAAGGTGGTGGTTGCTGAAGGCTGGGGTGGCTGTGGCAATTTCTAAAAATAAGGCAACAATGATGTTTGCCGCATTGATTGACTCTGCCTTTCATGAAAGATTTCTCTATAGCATACAATGGTTTTTGATAGTATTTTACCCACAGTGGGATGTCTTTCAAAATTATTGTCAGCCTCCTCAAATCCTGTCACTGCATTATCAACTAAGTTTATGTAATATTCTAAATCCTTTGTTGTCTTTTCAACAATTTCACAGCATCTTCACCAGGAGTAGATTCCATTTCAATAAACCACTTTGCTCATCCATAAGAAGCAACTCCTCATCCATTAGTTTTATCATGAGATTGCAGCAATTCAGTTACATCTTCAGGCTCCACTTCTAGTTCTAGTTCTCTTGCTATTTTCACCACATCTGCAGTTACTTCCTCCATTGAAGTTGAACCCCTCAAAGTCATCCATGAGGGTTGGAATCAATTTCTTCCAAACTCCTGTTAATATTGATATTTTGACTTCCTCCCATGAATCACGAATGTTTTTAATGGCATCTAGAATGATGAATCCTTTCCAGAAGGTTTTCAATCTACTTTGCCCAGATCCATCAGAGGAATCTTTATCTATGGCAGCTACAGCCTTATAAAATGTATTTCTTAAACAATAAGACTCCAAAGTCGAAATTACTCCTTGATCCATGGGCTGCAGAATGGTTGCTGTCTTAGCAGGCATGAAAACAACATTATTCTCCTTGTACATCTCCATCAGAGCTCTTGGGTGACCAGGTGTATTGTCGACAAGCAGTAATATTTTGAAAGGAATCTTTTTTTCTGAGCAGTAGGCCTCAATTAAAAGAAAAAATAAAACCTGTTGCTGTCGAGTCATAGCAAACCTATAGGACAGAGTAGAACTGCCCTGTAGAGTTTCCAAGGAGCACCTGGTGGATTTGAAGGGCCAACCTTTTGGTTAGCAGCCGTAGTACTTAATCACTATGCCACCAAGGTTTCCAGGTCTCAATAGTGGGCTTAAAATGTTCCGTAAACTGTGTTGTAAACAGATGTGCTATCATCCAGGCTTTGTTGTTTCATTTATAGAGCACAAGCAGAGTAGATTTAACATAATTCTTAAGGGCTCTAGGATTTTCAGAATGGTAAATGAGCATTGGCTTCAACTTATTTAAAGTCACTAGCTGCATTAGTCCCTAACAAGAGACCCAGCATGTCCTTTGAAGCTTTGAAACCAGGCATTGACTTCTCCTCTCTAGCTATGAAAGTCCTAAATGGTATCTTCTTCCAATACAAGGCTGTTCTGTCGACATTGAAAATCTGTTTTTTAGTGTAGCCAACTTTATCAATTATCTTAGCTAGATGTTCTGGATAACTTGCTGCAGCTTCTATATCAGCACTTGCTGCTTCACTTTTCACTTCTATGTTATGGAGATGGCTTCTTTCCTTAAATGTCATGAAACAACCTCTGCTAGCTTCAAACTTTTCAACTGAAGCTTCCTCACCTCTGTCAGCCTTCATAGAACTGAAGAGAGTTAGGGCTTTGCTCTGGATTAGGATTTGGCTTAAGGGAATGTTGTGGCTGGTTTGATCTTCTATCCAGACCACTAAAACTTTCTCCATATCAGCAAAAAGGTTGTTTTGCTTTCTTATCATTCCTGTGTTCACTGGAGTAGCACTTTTAATTTCCTTCAAGAACTTTTCCTTTGCATTCACAACTTGGCTAACTGTTTGGTGCAAGAGGCCTAGCTTTCCACCTATCTTGGTTTTTGACATGCCTTCCTCACTGTTTAATCATTTCTAGCTTTTGATTTAAAGTGAGAGATTGAGACCCTTCTTTTCATTTGACCATTTAGAGGCCATTGTAGTGTTAATAATTGGTCTAATTTTAATATTGTTGTGTCTCAGGGAATAGGGAGGCCTGAGGAGAGGGAGAGAGACAGGGGAATGGCTGGTTGGTGGAGCAGTCAGAACACACACAACATTTATCGATTAAGTTTGTCACCTTATATGGGCATGGTTCGTGGCGCCCCAAAACAATTCTAATAGTAATATCAAAGATCACTGATCACAGATCACCATAACTGATATAATAATGGAAAAGTTTGAAATATTGTGACGATTACCAAAATATGACACAGAGACATGAAGTGAGCACGTGCTGTTGGAAAAATGGCACCGATAGACTTGCTTGACGAACAGGGTTGCCAAGACCTTCAATTTGTAAAAAAACACAGTATCTGTGAAGTGCAATAAAGAGAAGCACAATAAAACAAAGTATGCCTGTATTTTGTTTTATGATTAATGTGTTCATGAGAAAGTAAAGAAAATGAAACAAAGGAAAAAAGAAAAAACACCAAGAAGACGAAGCACAGACTTTGCTAACTTTGCTTATAAAGATAACGATTTACCATTATTTCCCATTTAATAAGTGAATGAATGAGAACTCATGGATAAACTGAATGATACAAAAGTATACTAAGGACACTTGTTATTTAGGGTACCATGCATGAGATATGAAAGACATATCCCATATATGTGGTGAAATGAGGAATAATTTTTCAAAGCAATCATCGCTTGTTCTATAAATTTGGATTTGTATATAATTATTTAGCAATCTTTCCTCCAGTGTATTTCTACATGAGGCATTGTCTTAAAAACCTAAGGAAATTTGGACTGATTTGTTCCCTCTTCTTTTGGCACAAATGTATGCTTTTCAACTAGGAAAAACATAAGTTTGAGCAAAATAACATAATAATATCATGAAGGCTCTGTTGCCGCAAAGTACAGAGAAACTGTTTTGATCAAACTGATCAGGTAAAATTCACTTGGAATATAGACTGATAGACAAAAAGAGACGGTTAGAGAGACTTCAAAAAAAAAATTGTAGCTATGGCTTTTGAAAACACACTATTATGTCATCTTTAAAACCTTACTTTGAATAACCATTCTATTTTCAGACCAAACTCATTGAATGAGTGCTATGAATGGCTACTCTGACCAGATACACTATATCTATCTGATGGTGGTGTTGAAAGTTTTCTTAGACATCTGTGTCATCAAGTTTTAAAAATGATGTGTTTTGTTTTGTTTTGTTTTGTTTTGCCCACAGCACATTGCCCAGAGTTACACATTGTTATTAAGCACTTCAAAACTAAATTACTTACAAGATGTTCTTTGTGTTCTTTGAGGTTTCCTACAATGGTTCATTAATTTTCTGGTTAGAAAAGAATAATTTTGCAAGAGATACTGGGGGAGAAGCGAGAAAAGAAAAAGACATCCCGCACAGATTTCCATGAGTATTTGTCATGGTTGACTATGGTGCATGCTACAACATATTATATGCCTTTCCTTCGAAGAAATTTGTCGTACCTTATTTACACATGCGTGTGTGGGAGCCCTGGTGGTGCAGTGGTTAAGAGCGCAGGTTGCTAATTAAAAGGTTGGCAGTTAGAATCCACCAACCACTCTTTGGAAGCCCTATGGGGCAGTTCTACTCTGTTCTATAGGGTCACTGTGAGTTGGAATTGACTCGATGGCAATGGGTTTGCTTTTGGTCAGGTTTGTGACGAGCATAGCCATCTGATAGCTGGTTACCTTCAATATTAACTATTTTGTGTCTTACTTCAATTCTAAGCAGTAATTTCACAGGAAAAATGAAAAGTATGAGGACTCTGACAGAGACACAAAAAGTACAATGTAGACTTTTTCAATATTTTAGATGCTTATTTCCTTTCTGCTCAGCATGTGCTAGGCTCTTTCTCTCTGAAGCAGCAGCCTCTGAAGAGATCTGACAGTATTAAAGCAAAAGGAAAATTTAAAACAAGTACATATCATCGCTTTCATACTTTTGACAAGCTTGTAGAAGCTGAGAGGAAGGCCAATTTGCAGATCCAGGCTGGAGCAAAGAGAATATGCTTAGTGCTAGTTCTTCCAAGAGAATACCTGATGTGCTGAGATGAAACAGAAAGGCAAATGATCACTTTTGAAGGCAATGCCTTTTTTTTTTTTAATTTTGAAACCAAAGTGATCAGGTGCTCTTCACATTCACTGAGCGCACTGACATGCCCGAATCCCTGGGGCTTAAAGGGCATCTTCTCTCTTTGTGTGTGCTCACCCACCACAGGTCTACCTTCTGCAAGTGCAGAGTCAGCACCTACACAGCTCTGAGAATGAGCCTCTCCCTAAATTCTGCTCCCCGATGGCCTCACTCACCTGGCTCTAGGCCTGGTCCTGCATAATGTATAGGAATGCCTCTCAGTAGCCTTTTAAAATGATGCTTACAGGTTTTTACTGTCATAAAAATCATTATCAAAAATTCAAATACTATGTAAATATATGATGAAAAATTTAAATTTCTCAAAATATCACTATTCAGAGTAACCATTTATACACTGAACATTTCCTTAGGTCATTTTTTTTCAATGCAGCACTCTCAGTATTACAAATTTAGGACTTTGTCCCATGTGGACACATAAAGACACACACACACACACACACACACACACTATACTCCCATATTCTATAAGACTGGCCAGCATGGACTGCTCTTCCCTCCCCCACACCCATCATCTTTTTGGGGCCGTCGAAAGTGAGCCAGTGCAATCTGTCATGTCCAGACCTCAGTGGCCCTCTTTTTTTTTTTCCTCCAAGGCCACTCACTGGGAGTGGCAGAGCCACAAAATGGTAGGACACCACGTCCCCAGCTACAGCACAGAGGAAAGCTGCCTGCTAAATAGGTAAAACTTGATTGGTCTGATTGTTTGATTGGTGAGTGAGAAATAAACTTTCATTGTGTGAAGTCACTGACATTTTGATATTGATTACAAAAGTTGGTGATACCCTAATACTGCAGAGTTTAATAAATTTCATTGGACGTTTATCTATTAAATTCATAGAACATTACAGAACTAGGTTTTTGAGGGCTAGATTACTAAAGTCTTCTGTGGCTTCCAACAGGAATCATCCTGATGTCCCCTCAGCAAACAGGAGAGAAAAACGCCTCTACCATAAGATTATTCTAAGAATTAAAGAGTGCCTCTCTGCCTGGTGCAAAGTTCTGTGTTCAGCAGTTGGTGGTTACTATTTAAACAAGCAAACAAAACAAACAATAACCATTGTTAATAAAATAACTATTGTTTTTCTTTTATTAAGCAAAGAAAAAATTATTTTCATATCTTTACTAATTTATATTTGTACTTCACCTACTTTTCAAGCGGATTTGAGCTGATTAAAAAACATGTTTACTAGAAACCAGTGTTGAAGCAAATCAGGTATCACTAGCGGTGTAAACTTGGTCAAGTTAGGGCCATTAATGCACTTTGTAATACTCTAAAAGTGTTACTTTCATCCATTAAGAAATGCATACAAATGTATAGTTTGTGATGTTATAATGCTTCTCAATTTCAGAACACTTAAAAGAAAGTGATGAGAAAACATTCCCACTGTCAACCAAGCTAAAGGGCCATCATTTGGGTTTTTAAATCAACAGTAAATTTTAACTTTCATTTGCCTAACAGATATATAATAGATGAAATACAAATATCAAATATATAAACATTTAATAACACAAATATACATCTATTTAAGCAACCAATGTGTTTAAACAAACATTTGGTTACCTGTTATGTATTCAGTGCTATGCCAAGTGCAATATACAGGTCCAGATTTCAAATACAGTATTTTATATACTAAATTTAATAATTTAATTATGCCTGAAAACATAGATTAAGGGCAATCCAGGTTAATGGAATAACATATTAAATATGATCATATAAATGAAGAAACCTATATATACTCTAATCCTCACAATGACTCTACCAGTAAGCCACTATATATGTATATATGTCAAAACCTACTTGATATATATATATGTATCTATGCACACACACACACATATGTATGTATATAGATACACAGGCCCTGGCACAGAATAAAAACTCAGTATATGATCATTATTGTCACTTTTGGTACTTTCTTTCTAATAATTATATTTATTTACTTGTATAGAGAAAAGAAATTGCCATATATGTACCAAGGCCATATGGTAAATTGAGTCATTCCTTACATCAGAATTAATTTCTGACTTCCCCAAAGTGACAATTTAAATAGCAATTTAAATTTCCATACATAGCACAAGTATCACTTAGAACATTCCTGTTTTCTGATTGTCTTTTCTAGGAAAAGGAATAGTATTTTAACTCATTGAAAGCAGAGGCATGCTAATAATGTAAAATTCATTTCATCCTGAAATCTGATACTAACCCCAGTTAGTTTTAATCCATTCAAGGAATATTAATAGTAAAAATATGATAAGACTCTTATAAAAAGTTCAGGTACCTCCTGACCCCATGAAATTTGTGGGCAGAATTGTCAATGTGCTTTCGATACTTAATACCAAAGTGAAAATTCAGTCTGTAACTAGAATGACTCGGCCAAAGTAAACATTCATCTTCCCCAGGCTCCGGGGTAAATGATCTAGAAGGCAGCCAAAAGTCCTGAGTCATCACAGGGAATCCAGTTCTTAGAGCTCAGAGGACCTCAATGAATTTGGAGTCCAACCTTCTACATTTAGCGATGAGGGAACTGAAACCCTGCAATGTTGTAATTCTGCCCAAGACCAGTCAGCCACTTAAGGGCCCAGTGAAGATACCCAGTAAGAAGTCCTCCAGTAAAAATAAATAAATAAAAGTTATTAAACTTGTTTAATCTAGCATTTCTCAAACTTGTTTCACTGTGTAATGAATAGGAATTAGTGAAATTAGAGTTCCTCAAAACCCACATTGGAATGACCACACACTACCCCAGATAGTATTCTCAGACCTTCCCTTATTCATGCATAATGTCTGTGTGTTCTCTAGCAGGGAGGACACTTTGGTTCCTTATTTCTTTCTTAGCCTGGAAGCTATACCAAGGAAAGACTCTTCTGTGTCTTGCTCACTGTTGTATCTCCACAGCTAAACAGAAGACCTAACACATTGTTGTCAATCAAAAACAATTTCTGAATGAAGGAATTCCATTACTAGAAAGTTAAGATAAAACAAATAAAAACAGGAAGTGAAATATTCTATAGGACAGCTGACCTGATGTCTTTATTGAATCAGTGTTTTGAAAAAAGGTTAGAGCTAGATTAAAATATACTTAATGTAAATAACTCTCAGATGCCTGTTGTAATCTTTAATTTGATCCTGACTCAGAGAACCCACTTTTAAGGAAAACTTCGGGAAAAAAATTTAATGTAGCTTGTTATAAGGGGAAATTTGTTGAAATAGAAAGATAGAGATTGTTACTAGTTTAAAAAGCAGATATAAAGATTCATTCATTTATGTTTTTGACTCAAAAAAATCTGGATAGAAATACAGTAAGATGTTAACAGTGGTAGAATTGTTATGGTTTTATTTTTTCTTATTCCAATTGAACTCTTTAATGAAAGAATCTTTTCTCCCAAATTCCCAACAGATGGTAACCCAAAATCTGCTTGGACACTTCCAGTGATAAAAATCTCTACCTGGCAAGACTGGTATTGTACTGTTGGATGGTTATAATTGTAAGGAATCTGCTTCCCTATGACTTCCACCCGTTAGTATAATAGAGCTGATTGTATGCTTTAAAAAAAAAAAAAAGATAGGTGGCATGAAAAATTTGCCATAAACTAAAATTCAGAGACCAAGATGAAGAGAATGCAAAAAAAAGAAAGAGAGAAGGAAGGAATAAGCAGACTTTTATTTCATTTGAACGTGATCATCTAATTATGAGAAAGGAAAAAAAGAAACTGTTGCTGTCTAGTCGATTCTTATTCATGGTGACTCCATGTACATCAGAGTAGAACTGTGCTCCATAGGGTTTTCAATGGCTGACATACTTTTTTTTTTTTTTGAAGTATATCACCAGGATTTTCTTCTGAGGTGTCTTTGTGTGGACTTGAACCTCCAACCTTTTGGTTAACTGTTTGTACCACCTAGGGACTCTTGACTATGACTATGCCATCTCAGTTTGGTTCTTCCCTCCATTTGTTCTCATGGCTGGTTTCAGAGACTATCTCAGGTTCTTTATAACCAGTCCCAGATTAAAAACATTGGCACAGAAATATATTTATTTCCTGGGAACACATGTTTATTTCCTGGTAAATATATTTACCATCTTTTTTTTAATTAGAAACAAGTCATCAACTTGTATTCATCTCCTCTTTTTCAGAAACACTTGAGATTACTAGACTTTCCTTCATATGGCTACCTGGCCCTGGATACTTCACAAAGAAACAGCACAGCTTTCAAGCACAACAGAGGAGCAGACATGAGTCACAGAGAAGAGATGAATCTGGCTAGGGAAAAGGGCCTCCAGAGGAATCAGCTCCTAGTCTATAAATTCCTCTTCCTACTTCATTCCATCCAAAGAAAAGAGAAAGTAATGCTCAACATTTCTATTGTCAATTTTTTGGGAATACAAGGCTGCATATAAAAATGAATATTTAAAATAATATCCAAATTTCATAGCAAGGAGCTTACTTTTTTTTTTAATCTAATTCCAGTGCAGACAATCTATTCATTTCTCTCTATCCAGCAGCCCACACTCTATGTAAACTACTTCCATGTCCAACCTGGATTATTTCAGCTGGTCTTCCTGTATCCAGTTTTGCTCCCTCAAAACCATTCTCCACACTTTGCCACAGACAGCTTCCAAAAATGCAATTCTGATCATCCCATTACCCTGTTTATAATTTCTTTTAGACTTCAAACTTATTAGCCTTATTTATGAGGACCTTCTTATTTCTCCTGACTTATCTCCTGAAATGTCCAAGCTAGAGGTTATACTGCAAAACACGGAACTTCTTTAAACCACGTGATCCGGTAGGGCTTCCAGCTGCTAGATTTTGCACAAATGGTTTCTTCTGCCTGTATCACTCTTTCCTTCCCATCCCAGCTTCCTGCTCCCTCTTCATTTGAGTTATCTTCTATTCATTCCTTAGGCCCTAAAGTATACATCACTTCCTGTTGGAAGCCTTGTCTAATCATTGATCTCTTACCTTCACCGCAATCCTCTACCCCTGCATCCAAATCTGGGTTAGATGCTTTCTAATATTCTCCGACAACACCGTCTATTTCTTACATGAAATATGCTTGGCTAGTTTATTTCATCTTCCTAGTTTAGAGACAATCATGTGGCTCAAACTAGGTCAATGACGCTCAATACCAGGGCTTCTTTTGCAGCAATCTGGAAAGAAAAGCTGTTTTCCTTTGTGTCCTGGAAATTTGGGTCCCACCACTTGGAAAGCCTCTGCCTGGGAACAAAGGAGAGTACGGCCAATGGATGAAGACAGGCAAATTCTATGGGTAATGTCTGAGCACCTGGACCCAGCTATGCTCAAAGCCAGAATAATCCCTGGCTGTTTAAATTACTGAGAAAATACATTTTCTCTTTGCTTAAACTTGTTCCTGTTTTTTTTCTGCATTGGCCTTTTAAATGAACAATGACTAATACAGAGACCACTTACTTTATAGTTTGAGTAGTCACAGTTAAATGAGTCTAAAGTGAACACTGAAGACGAGGTAGGACTTGTACAGGGAAAGAGGAAAACGGTCTTTGTTACTCTCACAAATCTCTCTTAAACACCCACCACATCCAAGAACACTTGATTGGAAATACTAAAAATAGAAACACAGTTGCCGTTGAGTCGATTCTGACTCATGGTGAACTGTCTGTGTCAGAGAAGAAATGTTCTCCATAGGGTTTCCAGTAGCTGATTTTTCAGAAGTAGATTGTCAGGACTTTCTTCTGAGGTGCCTCTGGGTGGCCTCAAGCCACCAATCTTAGCAGCTGAGTGCGTTAACTATTTGTACCATTCAGGGACTCCATGCTTGGAAATAGGTATCAGAAAATTTATAAACCACCATCTTCGCCCTCAAGGGTTCTCAGAGTTTGGTCTGTACATTTTTTCTACCACAACTGAAAAGCCTCCAAAACTAAACATATCACCCCTTGACTCTAAATTCCTGGAAAAAGCACACCCGAAGGCACTTTGTCAACTCTGATGGATTGCATTTTAATCTGCTACAAATATCACTGAAACAGATTTTGACTCCTCTTATGACATGCCCCAGCCACACCACAATACGTCAGCCTGAGCATACAACAAGTCAGTCTGGTAGGACGGCACAATGATTTGAAGTGCATTAGTTTGTGGCATGTTAAGTCAGCCGTGTAAATTTATACATCCACTCAGTGCCTTTCTTTATGCCACCCTGAAAAGACTGATAGGCTTTTTCTGCCATGTGGTCCTATACTTCTAAGCCCTCTCCTCCGCTGCTGAAGATAATAAATACTCATTTCAGGGAAGCATAATCTCCACACTGGCACTCCATATGTCTTCCAAATGCCAGAGAGGTCACTGTGATAAACTACCTCATACAAATAACTGTAGACATAGTTAGAGACAGCTCACACAGCTCATGTGCCACTAGCTTTTCTATATGCCCTGGTTTCCAGCTACAGCAGGAATATTTACCGAATTCACTAAGAGTAAAGCAGAATTTAGGTCTTCAATTCAAGCAGCAGGACTGGGTGATCCCTAAGCAAAAATCCAGTAGATTACAAGTACCTCATTCCATAGTGTTTCCTCACGCTGTGTAAAAGCAAGGAAATTGATATTTTTTCCAGGTATGTCTGCCTTAGTGGTCCCACAGATTCTGAAAGTGTTCCTCTCCAAGCTTCCTCCATGGTAACTACTCATTTCTGCTTGGTGGCAAGGTAATCTGAAAAACTAATTCAAGGCTTGGTGCTTTTAGCTCATCATAGCAAAAAAACAAATATTGATTGCCTAAATAAATTATTACAAAGCTCTCACATTTTTTTTTTTTTTACTGATAGTGATTGAAAAATTGGACTGGGTAGGCTAATAAGAGAGATTTGGAAGAGAGTCACTGTATTCTCCTTTATTCACACTCTTACTGATTGCTCTGGTAAAAAATCCCATGCATCTGAAATTGCAGATGCATTACTTTTGGACTGAAAACTGATCAAGTTGAACTTTTGAAAGGGAAAAGTTCCAATACATTTTTTTAAAAATAGGTGGAGTATTTCAGTGCTTATGGAGCTAAAGAGAAGGGCCTGGTAAAAGATATTAAATGTGATGAAAATGGTTTATATCCTTTGACTCTAAACCAATATTGAAAGCTCTGTAGCAAGAGGTAAAGTGCATTCATGGCTTTAGGACTCAGGGCATCTATTAATTCTGGCTCTGGTCCTTTTTAGTTGTGTGAATTTGGGCTGGTCATTTAACTTTTCTGTCAGTTTCCTCATCTGTAAAATAGGAATATCAGTATTTAATTCATAGATCAGCTGTGAAGATTAAAAAAAAAATCTAAAAAGCACTTATCCTAGTGTCTGATATACAGTAAGCACCCAATTAATGGTAGCTAGAGTTACAGGAGGAATCCCTGGGTGGTACAAAAGGTTGGTGGTTCCAGTCCACAGAGGCATCTTGGAAGAAAGTCCTGGAAATCTACTTCCGAGAAATCAGCCTTTGAAAACCTATGGAACACAGTTCTACTCTGACACACATGGGGTTGCCATTAGTGAGAATCAACTCAACAGCAACTGGTGCTGATACAGCTAGAGTTATAGGAATTACAAAAGGGCAAAGAAAGTTCCCTCATTGCTATACTCCTAAATTCTTAAGTTTTGGTCTTTTTACCACCAAGAGGTGAAAGAAGAGTTTGGCTCTGCCTAAGACTGTAAAATTACTGACTGAATCCAGATGATCCAGTAACATATGTTAAAAAATCCTTAAGAACTAGAAAAGGATAGACTATACCCTACCTACCAGTTGCTGTCAAGTCAGTTCCAAGTCATGGTGACCCCATGTGTTTCAGAGTAGAACTGTGCTCCATAGTGTTTTCAATGGCTGTAATCTTTTGGAAGTACACTGAATGCCACCTCCATTAAAATGCATATGAACATTTTCTATCTACCTTCATGGGCAAGAATAATTGACAAGTTGAACAAGAAAAGTAAATTAATTATTGTTCCTCCTCATGGATCTTTTCTATTAATAGAAACACTGCTTAAAGTAGCAAAGTTTAGATTGGATTGGATAAAAAATGGTGGACCTTAAACAGAGTGTAACAGTAAAACTTGGCTTGACACAGATGAGTTAGCTTTTTGGTTTTAATTTTGACTTTTAATTTTTTTCTAAGGACCTTAAGATGTTAAGACTTCAGTAGCTTCAAGAGACCCTACATGTCACATACTGATATGGATATTTATTTCTATCCTTGGAGTAGATTCCATATCCAGCAAGCTTTGTTCCTCAGCCTCTCTTGAAGAAGGACGCTACTCTGTCTCTCATTGTGGTCTTTATTCTTCTTTACCTGTGGCTCATTATTTCACTTTAATAATGCAGTTTTGGTGAGAAATGATTGCTTAAATATGATTTTATGCCTGTAGAGATACTTATGAAAACTTTAGAGCAGAAAAAGTTACTGCCTCTTAGTATTTTAAGATTACTGCATTTTGATTACAGAATGTTTTAAGGAAATCTCTCAGTTGTTGTAATGGCAGATTTTTGCACGTTACAGTTTTCTTTTTATTAGTTTCCCCAAGTGCTAAACTTAATTTATCTTCTCAATTCTTGTCTAATCTATTCAATGTTCATAACACCAAGCTCTTTTCCAGCCTAAAGCAAAACAGGTTTATTTGTTGCTTTCTTACTAACTTTGTATGATTTCTTTTTATAACAAAATATTTACAAAAGGTATATAGATTGATGTCACAACTATACAGTAAGCAAAGATATCATTCCAAGTTAGGAAAAAAGCCCTTAGCAAGCTCATGAATCAGAAATATGTTCATGGTTTTGTTACAAAGGGTAATTATTTTTTACATTATGTTAAGTACCTATACTTTGATTATGTGTCAAGAAGTGAACATATAATTAAGGTCCAGAGATGCCTGCTAAAGAAATGCAAGGCATAGTGAAATTCAAGCTGATCAACATTTTATGGTTTGAACTGTGGCCTCTAAAGAAACAGCCACCATTCTTCAAACAAATGGATGATTTGTGTTGAGGATGGATGGCAGCTGAGTAACAAACTATAAGTAATAAGCTTCCTAATCACAGTGTCTTCCCTACAGGGATGATCAGTCCAATTTCATACTAAATTAAATATCTTTTAGTAATATGAATACAATCGAAATTAGAATTATCCTAAAAATTATGTATATACCTTGTTGGATTTTTTTTTTTTTGGGGGGGTCGTTTTTTATTGTAGTTGTCTTTTTTTTTTTTTTTTGCCAGCAACATAAATGAGGTAGTAAATAGCAGCTAATATTTATTAACAATGTATTCTGTGCCAGTTCATTTACATAGATCATCTCACTTAATTTAATCTTCCTGACAATTCTATGAGGCGAGTACTATAATCATTGTCCTGTCTTTTCTGAGGCATGTCAGTACTGTGGCAATTGTCCTATTCATTTTGGAAGATATCTGCCTGACGGATAGTGGCAAGCATTTATTTCAGGACCAAGTGATCAGTTTTCCAGGACTTCATCACTGTAAAGGTGAGAGAGGTATGCCTAGAAAATTTTCAACATGAGTACTGCTCTTCCACATAATACTGGAATTTGGATCTTAAAGCAAAATAAGAGAAGACGGCATTTTGATTGCATACACATTGCATTCTGTCTATAAAAGAACAGCTGTTTTACCTTTTGGTATGTGCTCAGCCTCATAAACAGAACCAGAAGCAGATGAAGAGGCAGTGACATTTCACGTCTTGATCACACAATAACATCGTATGAGCAGTCAACAAATAAAGGGGTGTGCTAGGAAGGATGACTATAATCCAGATGCCAAAAACAGATTAATAACTAAGTTAATCTTTCTAATGGGAAAAAAGTGTAGTATGTTTGTAAATTATATTTGATTGATTACATGTCCATATTTCGATCTTGCTTTTTAAGTGGGAACTTATTCCTTAATACAAGACTTTAGAAAATAAGCATTATTAGCATTTAAGAACTTAAAAAAAAAAAAGCTAACTACTCTTAATACTAACACCAGGTAGTGGTGTTACCAAATACCTTTCATGGAACCTACAATTCAGGCAAGGAACCCTGGTGGTGAAACTGTTAACCACTGGGCTGCTAACAGAATGTAGGCAGTTCGAACCCACCCAGCTGCTCCATGGAAGGAAGATCTGAAGATCTGCTTCAGTAAAGATTGCAGCCTAAAATACCCTATGGGGCAGTTCTACTCTGTCACAGGGGACAGCCATGAGTTGAAATCGACTTGAGAACACCTAACAACAACAAGTAAGTCCGGTAAAGGGTCATAATGTTTTACTCAAAAATATAGCCTCAAGGCATTATCGTGTGATCATCAGCACTGCTCTGTCTCTACTTCTCTACATTCAGCCTTGTTGATGCTACCTTGTCAATATCTATAGAATCTAGTCTCGTCTGTCCATTTTCGTGGCTAGTAAACAAATGATCATCAAGCCTTTGGATTAACGCAGCCAAAACCAAAAACCAAACTCATTGCCATTGAGTCCATTCTGACTCATAGCGATATCTTCCTGCAAATTATCCTATTGCCCTGCAATCCATGTTCCAAATGGCTGCCAGGGTTACTATGTACTCTCTTTCTTCTTCTTTTTTTCTTTTCTTTGGCATTTTCTTGTTTTAATTTGAAAAGTTACACTCATCATAAATTTAAAACAATAAAGTATATAACGTTAAAACGTTAACGTTCTTTCTTCACCAATATTTTACCCGCATCCCAAAGGCAGCCACTGCAGACAGCTTGGTGTTGGTCTAATGGGATCATACGAGACATATTTATCTTCAACAGGTATTTTCATCTCATTATAATTCCCAGATGTGTTTGAAATAAATATGTTCATATTTACTTTCTTCTTTTAATTCTATCTAGCATTCTATTGTATTGGTTTATAACAATTTATACAGTCATTCTCCCATTGAGGGAGGTTTATGTTGTTTTCAACGTTGTTTTTTCCCATTACAAATAATGCTAAAATAAATATTACTGTACATATGTATTTTTACACTAATGCTAGTATTTCTGACTAATAGATGCCTAAAAGTAGGATCCCTGTGTCAAGTTATAAACGCTTTTTTAAATTTTAATCTACACTATCAAATAGCCAGTAACAGTGTTTTGAATTGTTTAGAACACTAATTATATTTTAATGTCTTCAACAAACTGAGGTAGCATTTCTTTATATTTTAATTTTTCATTCTTTTAATTCTTACTGAGGTTGAGGAATAGTTCACACATTAATCTGCCATTAGTGATTCTTCTCATTTTTCTATATTTTCTTTATTGATATAAATGAGATGCTTATATATTATAGACTATGACACTTTGTTCTATTTGTTTGTTTACTATTTTGTTACCCTGGAAAAGAAGTAGGAAAAAAAATCTAATTTATTAATTCCATGCTTTAGCATATAGTTATTAATCATTTTAGGTATTTCCTCCTTTTCAAATTGGTTTGAAATGTCATTTCTTCATATACGAAGTTTCATTGATCTATTTATTTTACATATTGACTCTTTGAAATGAAAGACTTCTAATTCTCTCTTTAAAAAAACCCACTGAGCTTTTAACTAGAATTCCATTGTATTTTCAGATCAGTTTGGGAGAACTAAGGTCTTTATAGCATTGATTCCAACAGTACAAGGAAATATGTGTTTATTCAGGTTCAGTTTTGTTTTTTCTTACAAAATTAAATATTCACAATTCAAGGTATATTTCCATTACATTTTAATATACTATTGCTGATACAAAAGAAATTTACTTTTTTTTTTGTATATTTATATAGTATATGATCACCTTATTGGACTATCTTTCCAGAACCCATGGAGATAATTATCTTTGTGTTTAATATATATTAACAGAGTAAGTTACACTAGCATATTTGCTTATGTTGAAGCATTCTTAGTATAGCATTCTTTAAACACACTGCTAAACATACATCTATAGTCAAAATAAGGAATGATCTCTAAATAAGATCTCAAACCAACCAGGTGATGTAAACAATGAAGAGCTAGATTTGAGAAGTAGTGAAGGCTGTCATGAACTGAACAATAGATATCTGGTACTTAAAAACAGATGGTCAAATAAAAGGAAAGTAGAATAAATTAATAAGTGACAGTAATATCTATTTATGAGTGTTCTTCTGTGCAAACTGCCCTTTATTTCTCATTCATCCAGTGATCACATACTGAGCACCAGTTTACCATGTGAATAAAACATCATTCAAGCTTCTGTGGTGGTTATAGGGTTGGCTTTTTCCTCAAGGAGCTTACAATCTAATGACAAAGACATAGCATAAATTACATGAATTACTAGATTGTTGCATGCTATTTTTAGACTGACTACCTTTGATACCAAAAAAGAAGAATTTGAGAGTGCCTACTGGGTTATGTAATAGATGAGGAGAGACTGTTTGACTGAATTTCTCTTCTACTGCCCTAGTGCCAATATGGAACGTAAGTCACAGGATGTTTCACCACATATTACCTATGTGAGTTGACCCAAGGCTAGACACTCAAATTTACTTTAACAATGTAAAGGTAGTGGAATATATTTACCAGCATGCATGTTTCTGCATGTCTGTGTGTGTTTGTATATACCCATATGTATCCTATTTCTGATGTATGATGTAGGTTTTTGGTCTCACCAAACTGCTTTTTTCTTCAATACTATTGTTCCAGTATCTTCTGAGATGTAGGGAAAATTTGCTTTTCTATGTGGAGAAGCACTAGATGTGAAGCATTTTCTAAATGAAGTCAAATTTTGCAGTGCATAATCTACTTGATATTTCTCCAGACAGCATGTAATGTTCAGACTCACTAGAATATTGTAAATTTTCAAACCTGAAATGCCATTTGTTGTCTTTGTTTCTTATTTTAAAACTCTATTTAAAACTCAGATCAGTAAGCAAACACTCCATCACCATTTGGTATAATGCCTCTCCTAAGAAAATATTTTTCATTACTCAGCAACTCTTTGTGTATATGAGTAGTAAAAATTTACAAAACTAGTCTATACAAAGTTCTTTTTCTTTAGTTATAGCCTTCTAGTGGTTTGACATTTGGAATTTTAAATGGCTTATAAACTATTCCACGGTTGAAAGTTGTCGCTTTTTTTTTTTAAAGTAAAATATCAAATGATGCTAAAGTCATAAAACAACATTGAGCTACTCTCAAAGTTATAATCTTCACTTTCTGAAAGCTTTAAAAAATTAATTCACAAGTATTACTCTGTTTTATGCAATTATATGTTAGATTATTTGAACACTCTTAATCTAGGGCAACTTTTCTTGAGTAAGTTCTACCTTGAATCCTGGGAGCTTGTTTAAAAAGAAAAAGTAAAAGTAATATAGAAAGAAATAAATACTACCTATTATTCCATAACAAAATACTAAAGAAGAAAAGGCAAACTGATTTATATAGTAAAATAATAATTGGAAAATGAATGTTTTAATACAATTAGAATTTTTTTAAAACAAAATTCTTCTCTACATGTTTTAAAGAATGTGTTGTTTGTTCTCTTCTAGGAAAATTTGTAGATGGTTGCCCTGAATCACCCTGAATTGCAGGTATATCAAGGTACCCTTGAGAAGTTAAACTTCAACGTCTCAAAAGAGTGGACTATATACTCCAGAGGCTGAATGGTATTCAAGGCTCAGTGGTTAAAATTGGGACCAAAAATTGAAGATTTCTCTGCTAGCATCTGTTGAGTTTCAACCATGCTATTAGCTGAGCCAGAAATAAGACCAGGAGCACAATCCATAGGGAAATATGCCACTCCAAAATAGAGGCAGAGTGATACCCTCTCATGAGTTGGATGCACATGGGAAGAGATGCCACAGTTCCAATCCCTTATCTTCTGTAATGAGTTGGAAAAGTTAAAACCAATTGAAGCAGATAAGGTGGGCTTACTTCTGATCCACTACTGCAAACCTTTATATTACACTTTCTGTAATCAAGTGGCACTTCACATTTCCATCTTTAACTGGTCTCAGGAGAAGCCTTGAACATTGCTACAACCCATACTGGAAAGAAGAAGTGAAAGGAGGGCTATTAGCAATGGTGACAAGGACCTACCACCTCCCTTTCCAGGGCTGATAGTCCATTGGCAACAGGTCACAAAACTGCCCTCAGAGAGACAGAAAGAGTCAGAGAAACTAGGACTGATCCCAGATTCTATTCCTTACTAGCAGTGCATTTTGACTTTGGACAAGTTAATAAAACCTCTCTGATCTCTTGTTCCTATCTATAAAATATTGTGTATAATATCATTTTTACAGGATTTATAGGAGGACCAAATAAATTAATCATTCAAAATCCCCAAACAAGTGTAAGGAACATAGTAGGTGCTTATTATTTATTAAATTTTCAACTTATTTTGTCTTCTTATAAAAAAATTTTCTCAAAATAAAAATAGATTGTTTTTCTTGTGAAACCAATCTAAAGAAATTGTAAGAAAAGTAGAACACAATAAAGTAGAAAATAATCAACCACCATCCTACCACTTAAAAATAGCCCCTATTAAAAGGCTGCCATATACCTTTCAGAAAACAAACAAATACAAATATTTATATGGCTATGCTATACATGCTATTTTATTACTTTTTCATTTAAAATATATCCTAGATATCTTCTACATCATCATTTTAATGTCTACGTAATACTCCCCTTAATTTTAGGTACCACCATATGTTATTGGTGGCACAGTAGTTAAAGTGCTCAGCTGCTAACCAAAAGGTTGGTGGTTTGAACCTACTAGCTGCTCTGCAGGAGAACGGTATGGCAGTTTGCTTCCATAAAGATTTATAGCCTTGGAAACTCTATGGGCAGTTCTGCTCTGTCCTATAGGGTTGCTATGAGTCAGAATCAACTCTATGGCAATGGGTTAATATGTTATTGGATACTGACTTTTTTTCTTCTTTACAGCGTTTTTCCTACTAATATAGACAATTTTGTAATATGCATTCTTGAATATTTCATCTTTATATCCTTGGCAAAATATTCTTAGAGGAATAGTTTAATCAAATCTGTTATTATTATAATTATTATTTGTTATAACTATTACATAATAATGGATGTATCCCCATCAGACTCATTTGTGCTCCTTAGCTGCCTTTGGGCCCTTTTTTTCCATTTCAAAAGTGCGAAACCCAGAAATATTCAACACAAGAGTGGTGATATCCCTACAAGGTAAAAGTTTACCGTACTGTGTATGAATGCTTAGAAACTGAATTTGATGTTATAGAAACTCCCAAGATGATTTCTAACTCAGTGACCCCATGTATGATGCTTTAGATCAGAAAACATTGCTTCAACGTCCTAGGTGCTTTTCAATATGATCATATCCTTCTTTAAGTATACAAGGCAGCAGGGAATCTTATAAATAGTTCACTTAACACTGGCAAGTCTCTCCCAAACCATGATGATGTCTAAGGCTTACTAGAGGACTGAACCTTAAGGACACAACCCCAGGTGAGGTGATGGCCATTAGCATGGCCCTGAAAAAAGCACAACTGAGCCCTGAAGCGTTACGATCGCTGAAGTGTTCTATCGAATAGGCAGAATCTAATCTAAATTCAGTAGGGCATGTAACTGTGGGATCTCAGAGGATATAAAGTTTAAATGACCTGCTTTTTTTTTAATGTCTAGAATTTCTAAGGGGCCTGGGCTGAAGGTAGTCAGTCTGTGATGCTGATGAAGCTCTGCAAAGCCTGCAATATGAGATGGCATAATCAAGTCAATACTATCAGAACTGTATTCTCTTCACAAAATTCCTTTGTCCCTCTATTGCTCAAAGTCTTCTATACACATCAGATAAGCTGAGTTTTGTACAATCCTTTCAAGTTACTTGATACAGGGGGCTCACAGGCTCCCGGAAGGTCACCAGTCACTATTTCATTCCCTCTCCAGCAGAACTGCAGGCTTGTTCCTTCAACCCAGTTTGATTCAAAAAGACTCCAGGGATTTGGCCTCTGTTCTTGGGAGTGCAGCTATCACTTGCCTACACCACTTTGGGTGGAATTTTTTGTTACTTGGATCTCTTGATTAAATTCAAAGTTATTTAAAGATTTCTTGCCTGCCTTCAATATGAGATATTAAGATGTTTCTTAGGGAAATATCTGGAAATAATCAAATTTTGGAAATAAAGAGGGTAAACATAGCTTTACTTCAGAGTAATCTTGAAAAACTACCACAAAATAGTGTAATCTTAAAAACAATATTCTATAGCACATGGGGAATGCTAGACTGGTTCTGAAATTTAGAAAGCTTTGTATGGATCTTGAGCATGGTTTTGTCATGTCTCAGGCCCAAAGATACAAATACAAAAAGAGAAAAGTGCTTCGAATGGATGTCTTACAATCTATTATAATTGATCCTTACAAGTATTTAAAGATCTCAGAGTATATAAGAGTCAGATAAATACATTAGGTTAACTCTCCTTAGTATCCTAAAGAATCACTGTTCTTCCTTTAGTCAGAGTTTAGGATAGATACACACTGTTCAGTTTTATTTTATTTCTTCCAGCCATGCTTAAAATTACACCAATGATATTGCATTAAAAAAATTATTATAGACCAAAAATAACAGATGCCAGTATATTTATTGGCTCTGATATCCTTGAGCTGCAATGACCTTACATTTTATGTTGGAAAACTATCAAGTTCCACTGGACAAATCAAGAACAATAACCCATTAGATTCTTCTCCATTAGATTCATCCTTTTTCAAAGTCTATGTATTCATCCCCTTCTCCACTATTAGCTTATGAATTACTACATTTTAAAAGTAATTCAAAATAAGGAAATAAGTATTTATAACCTTACTTGATAGAGAAAGCATGGACCACTCCCTGATGCCCAAATTATGAGCAATAACAGGTGGCAAACATAGGAAGCGCAAAATCTCATTTTGAAAATGGGGACCAATTTAAAAAAAAGTTGCTGTCAAGTGGATTCGGACTCATGTGACCCCATGTGTGTCAGAGTAGAACTGCATTTCATGGGGTTTTCAATATCTGCGATCTTTTGAACACACATCAATCACCAGGTCTTTCTTCCGAGATACCTCTGGATGGATTCCAACCACCAGACTTTCCGTTAGCAGCCTAGCACTTAATTGTTTGCACCAACCAGGGATTTCTGGGGAATAAATTAGTAAGAATTTTTTTCTAAAATTTAATTCCTTTAGGAGTTACCAAGATGTGTAGCAGTAAAAGCTCTAGATCTGGAGTCAGAATTACCTTGAGCAAATCTTTTTGCTCATGCCCTTCCTCCTAAATATTCAGGAGTTCAAGATTTCATTGGGTAGCTGAAATTAGTAAAAAGTTATTGAATGTAACTATCTTTAAATAACAGAGTTATCCACCTCTCTCCACATTATTACAGATGTCATGCCTGTTAATGACTATGTGAAAACAATCAAGCTAACAAAAAGCAAAACATGACAAATATATTTTTCTACTAATGTGAGAACCAACCAAGGGAATATTTCCAAACCATCTATCACAATGACCAATGACCTCTAGATAAACTGGATAAAAGAGAAATATTAAAAGGCCAAGTGTTTTGTCTCCATTCAGGCATAAAAGCTCACTAATGACCTTGCTTTTCATTACATATATATATGTAGTGAGAAGAAAGGCAACAGATAGATAGGCATATATAATATATATATGTGTATATATGGTTTTTTTTTTTTTTGGTAGAAAGTACTATATACTCTAGCCCCTTACAATCTATGATGAGGAAAATTGATTTCATGGTTCAAATACCAAGACTATTGATTTGGAGTGCAATGAAAAGATAAGTTATTCAGCAAACAATAACATAAGGCAAGTGATGCAAAGTCCCCAGGTGTAAGATCTACAAATCCTGTAGATGCAGAATTGCAGCTTTTTAAAATTTGAATATGAGGGTTCTCTGAGTTCATCTCCAAAGATGAGGATAATTTTGCTGAGTCTGCTACAAAGGGAAACACTGGGGAGCTATGGTGTTCGATATGCAGGCAACTAGTTACTTGGCAGAATTGCAGCTTTTTAAAATTTGAATATGAGGGTTCTCTGAGTTCATCTCCAAAGATGAGGATAATTTTGCTGAGTCTGCTACAAAGGGAAACACTGGGGAGCTATGGTGTTCGATATGCAGGCAACTAGTTACTTGCTACGTGTCCTTGATTAAGTAAACTAAGTATCCCCCATCTTTCCAGGACTCAGTTTTTGTGTTTTGTTTGTTTGTTAGTCTCACGTATAAAACAAAGGTGCTGGCGTGAATGACCTTGAAGTGTGCATGAAGTAATGAAAAGAACAAGGGCTTTTGGATCAGGCAAACAGGACTCTGAACCTAGAGCATCTCACTCACAGAACCACAGATTATCTATCTGTAAGATGGGGATAATAACAGAATTTATATCATAGGATTGTTGTGGAACTTAATTGGTAAAAGGTACACAAAGTGCCAATTATTGTGGGTAGCCCTTAATGGGTACTTGGTGAACAGATTTTTTGGGTTCCTTGTTTATTGTCACTGTCGTCCTTGTTGTTCTGTTTTCCCTATCATTCTCTCATCTTTATAACCACTTTTCAAGGGATGGCTGAACTACTAGTATGGGTCTCCCTCTAGGCTTAAATGATTACAGACCCTTAAAATCAGTATTCTCTTCACTTGGAAGTGTAAATATCCATTTAATTCAAGAAAGAATCATAGTAATTTCCTTCCTGGTTTTATGTCATTTAAAGAAGTTTTTGAGCATATCAAGAAAGGCCATAAAACTCATCCAAATTTTTTAAACTCAAATTATTATTTCAAATTTAATTTTTCCAGATATACTTACTTTAAAACGTTCATCTAGTATATGGAATATTTTAAATAATGAATAAAAAGCAAAATTTAAGACCTTACTATAGCCCCTTAAAATGTCTTGAATAAGCAATCCAATAAAGAAAATAATTATTATAACCTCATTGACCAAGTTATAAAACTATCTTGAAGTCAAGAAGAACAGACAAAAAGCTACACGTACACACATATGAGATTTGCCTTCCAAAAGAAGACTGAACTTCGTTTTAAAAATTGTCAGTGTGCCAAAAGTCTTTGTTGCCAAAAAAAAAAAAAAAGAATATGCTCTAAGTAGTATTCAAAGGATGAGAAAATAATTTGCCTTTAGCAAGGTGGAATTAATTACCTTTCAACCACAGATCTTTAAAAAGACAGTTGCGATTTTTCATCATGGACTTTAAATTGTAGCAGCTTATTGAGGGCTTGTTTTCGAAAATGTTAACTACGCTACTTTCCCTTCTGACAGTTTAAAAGACAGTGACCTAATTACACTTTTTTTTTAAATGTTAACAGCAAAATTTTAGAAACTATGAGCTTAAGTGTTTAGTCTTAACGTACTGCTACATTTATTCAATATTACATAGATTCCCTAGTGCATTTTCCAAGATAATCTAGTAAAACTTATTTGACAATAAATGATGTTTTTCTAGGTGTTTTTTTGTGTGTATCTGTATTTACATCTAGGTATTTATCTATTTCTACCTCTATAAAAGTAAAAGAAAGCTGGGTGATATCTTAAATAATATTTAAGATATTTTAAATATATAAAATATATTTTTATATATACATATATAAAGTATATGATATACAATATATGTATACAATGAATTATTTTACATATTTTAGTTAATAAAATTACTTTATAAGTTAATTTTATATTTGTATTTTTATTTTTATAGAAAATATATAATAAGTTAAATTATTTTATATTTTGTATATGTTTTTCTATATTTTATAAATTTATTTTATAATTCTGTTATATTATGGAGCCCTAAATGTACACTGATGATGAAAATATGATTTAAATCAGAATATAAAGTGAGGTGAAAAATAAAGTTGTCTTTTTTATACAATGAACTTTACTATAGACTTAGACATATTCCAGTATAAATGATACCAGTTGCCATTGAGTCGATTCTGATTCACGGCGACCACATGTGTGTCAGAGGACAATTGTGTGCCATAGGATGATTCTGTGGAAGTAGAACATGAAGTCTTTCTTCAGCGACACCTCTGGGTGGACTCAAACCTCCAACCTTGCACCACCCAGTGACTCCACAGATGAAGGTAAATGAAAATGAACAGAAGTATATAGAATATTTAAAATACCAAGATTTTCATTATTTAATACATTGTTGTTGTTACTGTTAGGTGCTGTTGTGTTTATAGTGACTCACAGTGACACTACAGGACAGAGCAGAACCGTCCCATAGGGTTTCCTAGGTTGTAATCTTTACAGGAGCAGATCGTCAAGTCTTTCTCCCGCAGAATGGCTGTTGGGTTTGAACCTCTGACCTTTCAGTTAGCAGCCAAGAGCTTAACTAATGTGCCACGAATGCTCCTTACTATTTAATATAGTCCCCATAAAACAAGCAATGTGCTTATTAGAAGATATATAGGGAATGCGTTCATGAGCGCGTATGTATGGACTGATTGATTTATAAATTAAAAAATCATCCAGGATAAGCAACATGAGACTAAAATATATTTCTTACTTCTGTTTCTGGCTATGAGGAATAGTGGGTATTAGACTTGCCTTGCCATACCTCATGTCTCTCCTTTCTTTTCTGGCTGCTGTAAGCAAATATAAAACTCAATAAAATGTATGAAGCAACTGTTTTCAGGTACCGGACATCAGGCAACACAGAGCTGTGATTCTTGGAAAAAAGGAAACTCACAAAGTGAACTCCATAAACACCCCAGCCTCTTGCCTAGGAGCACTTTCCAAAGCACAGCAAAGGGAAATACAATAGAGATCAATGGTCCAGCTAGGCAGAAGAAACAGAGATCAAGGTTTGGGGCTGGTGAGACAGCTGGAATTTGTGGGGCATGATATTTGGCAGGGTACTGGAACAGAGGAAGTTGCACATAAATGGAACTCCAGAAATTTCCATAGGGAATTCACTGAGACCTGGTCAAATTCTAAGCAGTGCATGAACAGACTAAAACTCTGTAAGAACTTGCAGAAAACAACTTTTCGAGATCTGAGAGCTAAATGGGAATTCCATAAATCACATAGTTCTTGCAGATATTTGACTTCCAACAAGACAGAGAAGAAAGGCTTCAGAGGAAAACCCTGGCCCTTTAGTTGATATACCAGAAAGGCCATTCCTTAGGAGACAGGTCACTCCAGAATAAGGCTCCTGTAGACCCAGTCTAAACAAATACCATAAGTAAGCCTCAACAAGATCAAGCTGACTAACTGGAAAAGTAACTGCCTATCAGAGCACTCAATAAATTTAAAGGAGGAAAACAAAATCTATATTATTGACAACATAGCATTCACAAAGTTTAGCATACACTCAAAACTCACTAGACTTATGAAAAAACAGGAAAATGTGACTGGAAAACAGTTAATAAAAAAGACTGAGGGGTTTTTGTTTGTTTCTCCAGTAAAAAGTTCGATATTTTTAGATAAGGACTTTAAAACAGCTTTTGAAAATATCTTCATAGATTTAAAGGAAAAGGTGTACATAATGAGGGAACACAAGAAATCTTAGCACAGAAATAGAAACTATTAAAAAAATCAAGAAATTCTAGAATTGAAAAATGTAATATGTGCACAAGAAATGATCGGTGAACTTGAAGATAGATGAATAGAAGTAACCAAACTGAAGGAGAGAGACCAAAAAAAAAAAAAAAAAAAAAAAAAAAAAACAGAAAAATGAACACAGCCTCATTGACAATAAAAATTGTTCTAATATAATTGGAAAAGAAGTGAGATTGAAAGAGATAAACATATACGAAAAAATAATAAAGTCATTCCAATTTTGATGAAAAAATTTTAATTGACAGTTTCAAGAAACTCAATAAATTCTAAGCAGGATAAACATAAAGAAAGTCATATCAAGATACATAATAATCAAATTGCTAAGAAAAGTAAAAAATAAATATAATAGAAGTTTATAAGAAAAAATCATATTTTATATTGAGAAACCATAATAAGAATAATCTGCTGACTTCAAATGAGAAAACAATGTAAGTGAGAAGATAAGGAGCATCTTTAAAATTATGAAAAGACCAAAATATATGTTAACCTAGAATTCTGTATCCAAGGAGAACATCAGTCCAAGAAAAAAAAAAAGAAGGCTAAACAAAGACATTTTCAGATAGGCTGAAAGAATTCATTACCAGCAGACCTGCATTACAAAAAATGTTAAAGACAGTTCTTTAAGCTAAAGAAGAAAAAAAAAAAAAAAAAAAAACACAAAATGAAAACTTGGATTTACCCAAAGAAATGAAGAGTTCTAGAAAATAGTGAATATAAAGCCATGCATAATATAATGTTCTCCTATGATAGATTTTTAAAAGATAATTGACAATTTAAGGCAAAAGTAATAAAATACATAGAAGTAAAATGTGTGAAAATAATAGCAAAAATGAAGTGAAGGAGTAAATGGAAGTATACTGTATTATATGCCAAAGCAATACTAATTCAAAGTAGATTGTAGTGAATTAACAATGCATAGTGGTTTCACTGGCATACAGTAAAAAATATACAAGCCAAAGAAATATCATTTAAAATTCAAAGGAGAAGAAAAACTGTAACACTAAAAAATCCTCAGTAAATAAAAATGTGGCAAGAAAGAATGAAAAAGGGAACAAAACACAAATAGGGCAAAATGAACAGGAATAGCAATATGGTTGATTTAAACTCTGAAATATTTCAATAATTAAATTAAATGTGAGTCAGAATCGACTAGATGCTAACAGGTTTGGTTTTGGTTTTGGAAGCTGTAAGTGTACTAAAAATTCCAAATTGTAAGACAGTGATTGTCCAACTGAATAAGAAAGCAAGACTCATTTATATCCTGTCCACAGGAGATGAATTCTTTTTTTAATTGTACTTCAGGTGAAGGCTTACAGAACAAATGGTTTCTCATAAAACAGTAGTACACATATTGTTTTCTGACATTGGTTAACAACCCCACAACATGTCAACCCTCTAACTTCTCAACCTTTTTTTTTTGGTGAAAATACACATAGCCAAAGATACACCATTTCAACAATTTTTACATGCACAGTTCAGTGACATTGACTATGCTCTTCCAATTGTGCTGCTATTCTCACTTAAGATGAAGACTTACAGAACAAAATAGTTTCTCATTTAACAGTTACTACACATGTTGCCCTATGACAATGGTTAACAATCTCACAAGACATCAACAATATCCTTACTCAACCTTGGGCTCCCTATCACCAGCTTCCTTGTCCCCTTCTGCATTCTGGCCCTTGTCACTGGACTACTGTACCTCATTAGTCCCATTTGGTTTTACGGGGCTGTCCACTCCCAGGCTGAACGGTGAACCTTGGAGATAACTTCACCACTGAGCTAAAACGGTGTCTGGGGGCCATACTCTCGGGGTTTCTCCAGTCTCCTTTAGGCCAGTAAATCTGGTCTTTTTTTTTTTTTTTTTGTGAGTTAGAATTATGTTCTACATCCTTCTCGAGCTCTGTCCAGAACTCTCGGTTGTGATCCTGGTCAGAGCAGTCAGTGGTGGTAGCTGGGCACATTCTAGCTGTACTGGACTCAGTCAGGTGGAGGCCTTGGTAGCTGTGGACAATTAGTCCTTCTGACTAGTCTTTTCCTTGTATCCTGTTCTCTTCATTCTCCCTTGCTCCCGAAGGGATGAGACCAGTGGAGTATCTTAGATGGCTGTTCACAGGCTTTTAAGACCCCAGACACTACTCAGCAAGGTAGAATGTAGAGCATTGCCTTTATAAACTGTGTTATGCCAATTGAGCTAGATGTTCCCTGAGACCATGGTCCCAACAGCCCTCCGCCCAGCAATTCAGTTCCTCAGGGAGTTTGGATGTGTCTGTGGGGCTTCTATGACCTTTCCTTGTACAAGTTGTACTAGTTTCCCCTGTATTGTGTACTGTCTCACCCTTCACCCAAGATACCACTTATCTATTGCCTATTTAGTATTCCCCCCCCCACCCCATCCCTGGTAACCAACAAAGACTGTTACATTTTTTGTGTGAACTTTTTCATGGGTTTTTACAGTAGAGGCCTCATACAATATTCGTCCTTTTGTGAGTGACTTATTTCACTTAGCATAATGTCCTCCAGTTTCATCCATGTTATGAGATGCTTCACAGATTCATTGTTGTTCTTTCTTGTTGCATAGTACTCCATTGTGTGTATGTACCATAGTTTGTTTATCCATTCATCTGTTGATGGGCATCTAGGTTGTTTCCATCATTTTGCTATTGTGAACCATGCTGCCATGAACATAGGTGTGCATATGTCTATTCGAGTGACGACTCTTATTCCTCTAGGATATATTCCTAGGAGTGGGATTGCTGGATCGAATGGTATGTCTATTTCTAGCTTTCTGAGGAAGCACCATATCATTTTCCAAAATGGTTGTATCATTTTGCATTCCCACCAGCAGTGCATAAGAGTTCTGATCTCCCCGCAGCCCCTCCAACATTTGTTATTTCTACTGTTTTTGATTAGTGCCAGTAATGCCGGGGTGAGATGGTATCTGATTGTGGTTTAATTTGCATTTCTCTAATGGCTAGTGATCACGAGCATTTCCTCATGTGTCTGTTGGCCATTTGAATGTCTTCTTTGGTGAAAGGAGATGAATTTTTAATATAAAGACCTCGAGAGGTATTAAAAAAAAACCAAAACAAACCCGTTGTTGTTGAGTTGATTCCGACTCATAGTGACCCTATAGGACAGAGTAAAACTGTCTCATAGAATTTCCAAGGAGTGGCTGGTGGATTTGAATTGCCAACCTTTTGATCAGCAGCCAAGCTCTTAACCACTATGCCACCAGGGCTCCAGAGAGGTATAAAAGGATGGAAAAATACATCATTCTAACACTAATCATAGGAAAACATGAGTGGCTACATTAAAAACTGTCAAATTAGACTTCTGGATAAGAAACATGACTAAGCATAGATGGACTGTCACAATGATAAAATACTCAATTCATCAAAAGAAAAAAAGACATAACATGAAGTGTGTATACCTCTAGTTACAGAGCTGTGAAGTATATGCAGCAAAGATTGACAAACCTAAAGGCAGAAATAGACAAAATCCATAACTATATCTGGAAATTTTAATACCCCTAATGATGGAGAAAATAGACTAAAAAATCAACAAGGGTAATGAAAATGTGAACCTATTTAACATTTATAGAACACTACACCCAACAACAGCAGAATACATGCTATTTTCTAGTGCACATGGAATATTCACTAAGATACACCATACGCTGGGACATTGAATGAGTCTGAAAAACTTATAAGGACTTTGATTATATACAGTCATGCATCACTTAACATCCAAGATAAGTCCTGTGAAATAGGATATTATGTGATTTGGATGTTGTGCAAACACCATATTATATACTTAGCAAAGTTATATGAGATACTTTTTGTTTCACTTCCAAATCAATACTTCTCCTTTGTCTCTTGCTGCTGCTATTACTAGCACTGGTTTTGTTGTGTTTGGGAGTCATGATGCACTTCACAGTAATATTTTCAAAAGACAATTACACAGAGAGATAATGCTACAACACTAAAGTGGAGCACAATACACAAGACTGGATGCTGCTGCCTACAAGTCAAAGCTTACACTGTTATATGGTAAAGTTTTTATTTCTAAGTAGGGAAATTTCACATTAAAACAATGACAGAAAATACAGTACAGTACATACATAAACCAGTAACAGGTGTTTATTATGACTATCAAGACATTTATGTTATAGGTCATATATGTACTATACCATTATATGTCTGGTCAACTCACAAAACTGACACAAGAAAATAAGAAATATGAGTTGCCCAATAAAGCAAAATAAGTATAAAGCATAATAAACATTTTTGCTCACAAATAAAAAAAGTCCAAATGGTTTCATTGGTGAGTTCTACCAAATTTAAATTGGAAATGTTATCATTTTTGCACAAACAACTTCAAAAAAGAAAAGACAATGTTCCCAAGTCTTTCCTTAAGGCTAGTATAGCTCTGATATCAAAACCGGAAAACAATATTACAAGAACAGAAAGTTACACACCTATTTCCCACAAAAACATAGATTAAAAAAATCCCTAACAAAATATTAGCAAATCAAATCTTTATATTAAAAGGGCAATACAGCATGATCGAGCGGAGTTTATCACATGCCTGAAAGCACGCTATAATGTTTTAAAATCAATTAATATATTTCCCCCACTTATTTAGAGACTACAGAAGGAAACTAATTTTATGGAATTCAATGCCCATTCATGATTTAAAAAAAAAACCTCTCAGCAATTAGAAATAGAAGGGAACTTCCTACCTCTGATAAATGGAGTCTATAAAAAATTTACAGATAATATCACACTTATATGTTCAGAAAATTATTTCCTCTTAAAATTAGAAATATAGCTAAAGTGTCTGCTAGATCACTCTTATTTCTATTCAATATTGTTTGCAAATTGAAGTTAATGTAATATGATAATAAAAGTAAAAAAAAATCATAAAGATTAGAAAGGAAGATATACAACTGTACAATGGAAAAAAGTCAATCTTTTAAACAAATGATGTTGGAAAACTAGGTATCCAAAAAAAACAATCTTGACACCTTACCTCAAGATATAGAGAAAAATTAATTCAAGCTGGATCACAGATTTAAACATAAAGGCTACAACTATAAAGCTTCTTGAAGAAAATACAAGAGAATATCTTTGTACCACCTGAAAATCAAATGTTTTGGGGACAGAATACAGAAAGCATTAACTGTATAAGAAAATACTGATAAATTGAGAACTCCAAAAAATTTTAAAACCTCTGTTCATCAAAAGGCTGTTAAGTCAAATTGAGGGACATTCTACAAAATACCTATCCAGAACTCTTCAAAATTGTCAAGGTCATGACAGACAAGGAAGGCTCAATAAACAGTGGTGGACTGGAGGAGGCTAAGGAGACATGAAAACTAAATGCAATGCAGTACCCTGGATTAGTCCTGGAACAGAAAAAGGACATTAGTGTAAAAACTGGGAAAAATCTGAATAAAGTCGGTAGTTTATCTTATAGTATTGTAACAATGTTAATTTCTTCATTTTGATAAATGTACCATGGTTCTATTAGATGTTAACATTAGAGGAAGCTAGGTGAAGGGTTTTGGGGAACTCTCTGTACTATTTTTGCAGTTTTTCTGTAAATCTAAAATTATTTTGAAATAAAACTGGTAAGCAAAAAAAAAAGAAAAAAAAAACTTGTTAGGAAAATAAGTAGGTAAGCTACAGACCAGGAGACAATTATAGATATATAGATATACATATAAACCAAAAAAAATCCAGACCCACTGCCATTTAGTCGATTCTAACTCATAACGACCATCACATATCTTGAAATGGATTGTACCCAGAATGTGTACATAACGGCTACAACTTGATAATAAAATGCCAAACAACCCAAATAAAAATGAGTGAAAGGCTTAAACAGATACTTCACAAAAGAAGATATACAAACTGGCCAATAAGCACTAAAAAAAATTGCTCAACATTATTAGTCATCAGGGGAAATGCAAATTAAATCTACAATGAGATAGGACTACACTCCCAATAGAATGGCTAAATATAAAAAGAACCCCACCAACTGTTGGCAAGAATATAGAACAACCCAAATTTTCATACACTGCTGGTGGGAGTGTAAAATGAACAGCCACTTTTGAGAACAGTTTGGCAGTTTCTTATAAAGTTAAGCATATACCTACACAAAGACCCAGCAATATCACTTCTAGGTATTTATCCAAAAGAAATGAAAATATTACACAAAAAGATTAACAAGAATGTGCAAATTCTGTTGTGTTACTAAATGCCTTCTCTGTCATAGACACTATGCTATAAGCTTTATAGATATAAACTTATTTAATCCTAACAAAACCCATGTAGCTACATATTAATTCATTTATTCCACAAATATTTATTAAAGAGGCTATTTTGTGCCAAGGAATGCTCTAGTCACTGAGACATAGTAAACTAGATGTCCAGTTCCCTGTTCTCATGAAGTTTGCACTCTAGATGGGCAGAAAGGTGATAAATAAATTAGAAAAACATTGACATGGGTAGAAATATTATTCCTATTTTATAAATGAAGTTTGAGAGGTAGAGGCTAAGATATGAATCCAATTTCTCTGACACAAAACTCAGAGCCCTTGATCACTATACTATGGTACCAACAGGAATAGCATTTTAGAGCCCTGGTGACACAGTGGTTAAGAGCTATGGGTGCTAACCAAAACGTCAGCGGTACAAATTCACCAGCCGCTCCTTGGAAACTCTATGGGGCAGTTCTATTTTGTCCTATAGGGTCGTTATGAGTCAGAATCGACTCAACAACAACAAGTTTGTTTTTTTTGGTTTTTGTTCTCAGGATGCCATCTCTTCTCTCAAGTTTTTATCTGTGTAACAAGTAGGTGGATATTCAAACAAACTTACATAAGTAATTTTTTAATTTAAAATTATAATATGGAAAGAAAACTGTCCAGATTTCTAATGGAAAAATAAAACTGGGTCAGTGGTTTCCATGAGGAAGAGGCAATTAAGCAGCGATCTGAATGATGCAGTTAGCTAGATAAAAGGTTGAGTATGTACTCTGTGTCTTGCCCTGACACCGATTCAGGAATGCTACAGGCCAAATTATTCTCCCTCTCTATTCTTAATCAGTTTTACACATCATATAGATGATCATCTTTGTAAATGTCCCCAGAATCATAAAGTTTTGTTAATATTTTTTTAAAAATAAGGCATGCAAATCTGTAAATCATCATTGTGCAATTAAAGCACAACTAGTTTGTCAGAACAACCTAGTTTCCTCTAAAATATTGTCTTTCTTTGGCGAGGCTTTGTGGCTCCTTTTTAAACTAGTAATACTTAATTCCATTACATAAAGCTATATAAAGAAATGAGGCAACACTACACCAATGGAGTACTGAATTTTTCTCATTTTGTTCACTTTGAATTAGTCTCAAAATAAAAGACATAAGACAAGACATGGGCAATTCACACTTCAAATAAAGTACCCCACTAACCAATACAATATCATATAAAAAGAAAGTATTAAATATGATTAGCAGAGGAAACCTCAAAGATTTCCATCCAGGAGGTGGGACCAAAATGGCAGAGTAGTCAGAATCTTCCTATGTCCCTCTTACAACAAAGACCCAAAAAAACAAGTTAATTGATTATAAATGACTATTTTGGAGCCCTGAACATCAAAGGCAAAGTTGAGGAATTGGACTGAGTGGCAGGTGGAGGGAGAGATGGTTCAGAAGCAGTGAGGAGTTGCCAGACCTGACCCGGCGGGACTAACAGCCCTTCAGCCTGGATCAGCTCATGGTGCGCAGTGAGGCGGGAAAACAGCTGCTCTAGGGAGGCATCTTCCACATTGGGAAAGACACACTAAGTAAATATAAAATAAAAACTGTAATAATTTATTGATGGCTCAGAGACTACAGTCAATATCAAATCACATAAAAGAGGCAGACCAAGATGGCTTAGCAAGCTCCCAAAATAAAAAAAAATCAATAAATGTTCTGGAGGAAGAGAATTTCTTGGAATTACCAGGGGCAGAATACAAAAGGTTAATATAGAGAACTCTTCAAAAAATTAGAAAGGAAATTTTACAAAATGCAGAGAATTCCAAAGAACATACAGACAAAGCAGTAGCGGAACTTAAAAGGTTACTCAAGAGCATAATGTCAAATTTAATAGTCTGCAAGAATCCATAGAGAGACAGCAATGAGAAACGTGGAAGATTAACAATAAAATTTCAGAATTAGACAACTCAGTAGAAAGTCATAGCAGCAGAATTGAGATAGTAGAAGTAAGAATTAGTGAGATTGAAGATAAAGTGCTTGACACCAACTTATTTGAGGAAATATCAGATAAAAGCATTTTAAAAAATGAAGAAACACTAAGAGTTATGTGGGACTCTATCAAGAGAAATAATCTACGAGTGATTGGAGTACCAGAACGGGGGGGATAACAGAAAATACAGAGAGAATTGTTGAAGATTTGTTGAGTGAAAACTTCCCTGATATCATGAAAGATGACAAGATATCTATCCAAGATGCTCATCGAACCCCACAGAAGGTAGATCCCAAAAGAAAGTCACCAAGACATATTATAATCAAACTTGCCAAAACCAAAGATAAAGAGAGAATTTTAAGAGCACCTAGGGATAAATGAAAAGTCATCTACAAAGGAGAGTCAATAAGAATAAGCTCGGACTACTCAGCAGAAAGCATGAAGGCAAAAAGGGAATGGGATGACATATATGGCCTTGAAGGAAATAAACTGCCAGCCAAGAATCATATATGCAGCAAAACTGTCTCTCAAATATGATAGCGAAACTAGGGCATTTCCAGATAAACAGAAGTTTGGGGAATTTGCAGAAACCAAGCCAAAATTACAAAAAATAGTAAAGGGAGTCCTCCAGTTAGAAAATCAATAACAACGCAAGACTAGAACAGAAGACAGAGCAATCAGATATCAACCCAGACAGGGAAGTCACAAAAATAAATCAAAGTTAAAACACTGAAAATAGGGAAATAGAGATGTCAATAAGTAAAAGATGATAACATTGAAACAAAAAAGAGGGACTAATAAATGTAGACACAGATTTTTCATATGAAGAGGAAGTCAAGGCAATATAAAGAAATAAAAGACTGGTTTAAACTTAGAAAAGATAGGGGTAACTATTAAGGTAAACACAAAGGAAACTAACAATCTTACAAGCTGAAATAAAAAACTAGAAAAATATAAAGACTCAGCAAACACAAAATCAACAAGAATGAAAAAGATGAAAAGAAAATAAAAAAAATGACTCAGCACTGAAAATTAAGTGGAACAAAGAAACTGTGAACAACACACAAAAAACGACAGCACTAAACTCATACCTATCAATAATTATGCTGAATGTAAATGGACTAAAAGCACCACTAAAGAGACAAAGAGTGGCAGATTGGTTAAAAAAAAACATGATCCATCTATATGCTGCCTACAAGAGACACACCGTAGACTTAAAGACACAAAATAAAACTCAAAGGATGGAAAAATATATACCAAGCAAACAACATTCAAAAAATAGCAGGAGTGGCAATACTATCTCTGACAAAATAGACTTTAAAGTAAAATCCACCACAAAGGATAAGGAAGGGCACTATATAATGATTAAAGAGTCAACACACCAGGAGGACATAACTATAATAAATATTTACGCACCCAATGACAGGGCTCTAAAATACAAAATACAAACTCTAACAGCACTGGAAAGAGAGATAGACAACTCCACAATAATAGTAGGAGATTTCAACACTCCACTAACAGTGAAGGACAGAACATCGAGAAAGAAGCTCAATAGAGACATGGAAGAGCTAAATGCTACAATCAACCGACTTGATCTCATGGACATATACTGAACACTACACCCAACAGCAGCTAAGTATACTTACTTTTCCAATGCACAGGAAACATTCTTTAGAATAGACCACATACTAGGCTAAAAAGCAAGCCTTAACAAAATCCAAAGCATCAAAATATTACAAAGCATCTTTTCTGACCATAAAGCCATAAAAGTAGAAATCAACAGGAAAAGCAAGGAAAAAAAAACAAACGTATGGAAACTGAACAACACCTTGCTCAAAAACTACTGGGTTATAGAAGGAATTAAGGATGGAATAAAGAAATAACATCAAACGAGAATGAAAACACATCCTACCAGAATCTTTGGGACACAGCAAAAGCAGTGCTCAGAGGTCAGTTTATAGGAATAAATGCACACATCCACAAAGAGGAAAGGGCCAAAACAAATATATTTACCCAACAACTGGAACAAGTAAAAAGAGAGCAGCACAAGAAACCCTCAGGCACCAAATGAAAGGAAATAATAAGAATTAAAGCAGAATTAAATGAAATAGAGAATAGAAAGAAAACTGAAGAGTTAACAAGACCAAAAGCTGGTTCTTTGAAAAGATCAACAAAATCGATCAACCATTGGCCAAGCTGACAAAAGAAAAACAGGAGAGGAAGCAAATAACCCATATAAGAAATGAGATGGATGATATCACTACAGACCCAACTGAAAGTAAAAGAATCATAACAGAATGCTATGAAAAACTGTACTCTAACAAATTTGAAAACCTAGCGGAAATGGACAAATTTCTTGAAATTCACTACCTACCTAAAATAACACAATCAGAGGTAGAACAACTAAATAAACCTATAACAAAAGAAGAAATTGAAAAGGTAATTAAAAAACTCCCAACAACAACAACAACAACAAAAAAAACAAGCCCTGGCCCGGACGGTTTCACTGGAGAATACTACCAAAGTTTCAGAGAAGAGTTGACACCACTACTACTAAATGTATTTCAGAGCAGAGAAATGGATGGACTACTTCCAAATTCATTCTATGAGACCAGCATAACCCTGATAGCAAAACCAGGTAAAGACACCATAAAAAAGAAAATTACAAACCAATATCCCTCATGAACATTGATGCAAAAATCCTCAACAAAATTCTACCCAATAGAATTCAACAATATATCAAAAAAATAATTCACCATGATCAAGTGGGATTTATAACAGGTAAGCAGGGATGGTTCAACATTAGAAAAATAATCAATATAATCCACTACATAAATAAAACAAAAGACAAGAAACATATGATCTTATCAATCGATGCAGAAAAGTCATTTGACAAAGTCCAACACACTTCCATGACAAAAACTCTCAGCAAAATAGGAATAGAAGGGAAATTCCTCAACATAATTAAGAGCATTTATACAAAGCCAACAGCCAACATCATCCTAAATGAAGCGAGTTTGAAAGCATTCCACTTGAGAACGGGAACCAGACAAGGATGCTCTTTATCACCACTTTTATTCAACATTGTGCTGGAGGTCCTGGCCAGAGCAATTACACTAGAGAAAGAAATAAAGGACATCCAGATTGGTAAGGAGGAAGTCAAAGTACCTCGATTTGGAGATGATATGATCTTATACACAGAAAACCCTAAAGAATCCAAAGAAAACTTCTATTACTGGAACTAATAGAAGATTTCAGCAAAGTATCAGAATACAAGATAAACATACAAAAATCCATTGGATTCCTCTACACCAACAGACAGAACCCCCAAGAGGAAATCACCAAATCAATACCATTTACAATAGCCCCCTAAGAAGATAAAATACTTAGGAATAAACCTAATCAGAGACATAAAAGATCTATACAATGAAAACTAAAAGACAGTACTGAAAGAAACCAAAATAGTCCTGCATAAGTGGGAAAACATACCTTGCTCATGGATAGGAAGACTCAACATTATGAAAATGTCAATTCTACCCAAAGCGATCTACAGAGACAATGCAATCCTGATTCAATTTCCAACGGTGTTTTTTGATGAGATGGAGAAAAATATCACCAACTTCATATGGAAAGGAAGAGGCCCCAGATAAATGAAGCATCACTGAAGAAGAAGAACAAAGTAGGAGGCCTCACACTACCTGACTGTAGAACATATTATACCACCACGGTAGTCAAAACAGCCTGGTACTGGTACAACAACAGATACATAGACCAATGGAACAGAGTTGAGAATCCAGATATAAGCTCATCCACCTATGAGCAGCCGATATTTGCCAAAGGCCCAAAGTCCATTAACTGGGGACATGGTGCTGGCATAACTGGATATCCATCTGCAAAAACTGAAACAAGACCCATACCTCACACCATGCACAAAAACTAACTCAAAATGGATCAAAGACCTAAATACAAAATCGAGAACAATAAGGATCATGGAAGAAAAAATAGGGACAATGCTAGGAGCCCTAATACATGGCATAAACACAATACGAACCATAAGTAACAATGCACAAACACCAGAAGAGAAACTAGATAACTGGGAGCTTCTAAAAATCACACACTTATGCTCATCAAAAGACCTCACCCAAAGAGTCAAAAGACAACCTACAGACTTCAAATTTTTGGCTACGACAGATCCGATCAGCGTCTAATCTCTAAAATCTACAAGCTATTGCAAAACTTCTAACAACAAAAGGACAAACAACCCAATTAAAAAATGGGCAGAGGATATGAACAGGCACTTCACCAAAGAAGACATTCAGGCAGCTAACAGAGACCCGAAGGAATTCTCACAATCATTAGCCATCAGAGAAATGCAAATCAAAACTACAACGAGATACCATCTCACCCCAATAAGGCTAGCATTAATCCAAAAAACACAAAATAATAAGTGCTGGAGAGGCTGTGGAGAGACTGGAACACTTATACACTGTTGGTGCGAATGTAAAATAGTACAATCACTATGGAAATTGATTTGGCACTTCCTTAAAAAGCTAGAAATAGAAGTACCATACGATTCAGCAATCCTGCTCCTTGGAATATATCCTAGAGAATTATGAGCTGTCACACGAATAGATACATGCACACCCATGTTCATTGCAGCATTGTTCATGATAGCTAAAAGATGGGAACAACCTAGGTGCCCACCAACGGACAAAAGGATAAACAAATTATGGTATATTCACACAGTGGAATACTATGCAACAATAAAGAACAATGATAAATCCGTGAAACATAACATGGCGGAGTCTGGAAGGTATTATGCTGAGTGAACTTAGTCAGTCACAGTAGGACAAATATTGTATAAGACCACTATTATAAAAACCCAAGAAAAGGTTGAAACACAGAAGACAACATTCTTTGATGGTTACAAGGGTGGGGAGGGAGGAAGATGATTATTCGCTAACTAGAAAGTAGACAAGAATTATCTTAGGTGAAGGGAAGGACAGCACACACTACAGGGGAAGTCAGCAGAACTGGATTAAACCAAAGCTAAGAAATTTCCTGAATACAACCAAACACGCCAAGGGACAGAGTAGCAGGGGCGGGGGTCTGGGGACCATGCTTTCCGGGGACATCTAGGTCAACTGTCATAACAAAGTTTTTTAAGAAAATGTCCTGCATCCCACTTTGTTGAGTGGCATCTGGGGTCTTAAAAGCTAGTGAGCAGCCATCTAAGATGCATCAGTTGGTCCTAACCCACCTGGAGTAAAGGAGAATGAAGAACACCATGGACACAAGGAACGTTTAGCCCAAGAGACAGAAAGGGTCACATAAACCAGAGACTTCACCAGCCTGAGACCAGAAGAACTAGATGGTACCCGGCTACCACAATGACATGGAACACAATAGAGAGTCCCTGATGGAGCAGGAGAAAAGTGGGGTGCAGAACTCAAATTCTAGTAAAAAGACCAGACTTAATGGTTTAATTGAGACTGGAGGGACCCTGGAAGATGTGGCCCCAGGGCTCTCTGTTAGCCCAAAACTAAAACAATTTCCGAGGCCTACTCTTCAGACAAAGATTAGACTGGACTATTGGACAGAAAATGATACTTGTGAAGAGTGTGCTTCTTAGCTCACGTAGATGCATGAGTGAGAGTAAATGAGCAGCTCTCATCCGGAGGTGAGATGAGAAGGCAGAGAGGCTCAGGAGCTGGTTGAATGGACACAGAAAATCCGGGGTGGAAAGAAAAAGTGTGCTGTCACAGTACAGGAGAGCCAGTAGGGTCACAAAACAATGTATGTATAAATTTTTGTATGACAGAGTAACTTGAATTGTAAACTTTCACTTAAAGCACAATTTAAAAAAAAAAATTTCCATCCATCCCAAAGTCTTGCAAGATAAAATACCTTTCCTATAATATCTCTTCCATACCTCATCATTTTGTCCCTGAATATCATACTCAGTTTTATTACTGTGCAAATTGACCACATGTCACTTTCTTTACCTGAAAAGCCTGCATTCCATGTTCTACATGAGGAAAACCAGCTCAGGCATCACATTTTCTGCAAAAAACTTCTCTGACACCTTCAGAGAGATTAAGTCATTCTACTTTTGGAATTAGCTCTATGCCTTATACATATCTGTGTTGATTATTGCACTAATAGCGCTGCATTGCATCATTTGTTTACATGTCTATTCATTTGACTCTAAATATTTCCTAACCTAAATATCCTAAATATTTCTCAAATTTCTCTTCATATCATTTTTTCTCATGATATTTAACACCCAGTATGATATGCAAGGAGCTCTTAGGTGGTACAAACATTTAAGCATGTGGCTCCTAACCAAAAGTTTGGCAGTTCAAACCCACCCAGAAGCATCTCGGAAAGAAGATCTGGTGATCGGCTTCCAACAGGTCACAGCCATAAAAATCCTATGGAGCAGTTAGTTCTACACTGCACACATGGGGTCAACATGAGTAGGAATCAACCTCATGGCTTTTTTTTTTTTTTTTTTGGTTTATGGTAGAATAAACACTGGCTGTACTGCTCCTGGATGAAGATAAGCCCTTTCTCCACATCCCACTACCACTGTCCTTCGGGAGGCCATCATCATCATGCTCAGTCTCTTGATTACTCTGAAAGGCTCCTGCTTCCAGATTCACCCCCTTCAATCACCTAATCACATTGTGACCACTAGGATCTTTGTAACAAGCTGGTCTATTACTACTCCTCTAAGACTGAGTTTCACCTTCTCAGAAAACTCTTCTTTAATATAATTAAAAAGAATAAGGTTTTCCCACTACATCCTTTAAAAAATTTTAATACATAGTATTGGTAAATTTTAATTAGGTAAGCCTGGCTTTCCACTACAGCCTTGACAACAAGGGTTGGGTCTTTTTATTTATATATGTATCAATGTATCCAAATAATCCAGCATTATGCCTGGCACTTACATTTCATTAAAAATACACACACACACACACACACGTATATAAACCCATTGCCATCAAGTTGATTCCAATTCATAGTGACCTTATAGGACAGAGTAGACCTGCCCCATATGGTTTCCATGAAGGGGCTAGTAGATTCGAACTGCTGACCTTTTGGTAAGCAGCTTGAGCTCTTAACCACTGTGCCACCAGCGCTCTCTCTTTCTATATATATATATATATATATATATATATATATATATATGTATATATGTATATGAAAAAGACAAGAAAGAATAAAATTCATTTTTCATAATAATTTGTTTTTTTGCATCTTCTATTTCACTTCTTTGTTCCCTTAAAGGTATATCTAGAGTTGCTAGAGGTTCAGAATCATAACCTTTCTACACTACAACAGTCAAGAAAATGATGTCAAGTTATGGTAACAATCATGATGCCAACAGCATTTTGACTGGTGGACCCATACAGATAATTGACCAAATCATAGTTTCACAGTAAAACGAAAGGGGTTTCCTACAATAATTGAGAAAATAACAACCTCACATATGTACTAAATACACAATTTTATGGATATTTCTCATGACTAGATCTAGTCTGATGGCAGAGGTGACTGTACTGTCATACATCAAAACTGAACAGATGTAGAAAGTCAAAAAGACAAAGCACCTGGCAAATCCCTTTTCTTTTATAAATTGTATAGGAGTATTTTATTTTTGCATTCAAAAGTTTATCTTTAAATGACTGTTTTCAGACTTCAGGACACACAGTCTTTGGAAAAAAATGAACAAAATGAAGATGTATACAAAGTTTAAACATTCATAATCCCCACTATTCAGTTATATTTTATAGAAGTTCTTAATAAACTACTAATTCAAAACAAACAAAACTTGCTCATCACTCAAACTGAAAAGAAAAGCAATAGAAAGATTCAAATATACAGCCAACAGATGCAGAATAATAATATTCTAAGATAAGAAATACATCCAAGCACTACTTTTTATCATAAGTGTATTACTTATTTCTTATTTTCAGAAATTTATGGTTAATTTCACCAAACCAAACCAGTTGAATTTCAAACAGCATTTTATAACAACATACGTGGGTTTAAAGAAAGCTCTTCTCCTGTGAGCTACTGTAACAAAGTATCCATAGGACCCAATTAAAATTGACCATCAACTTGAATAAATCACAACAAAAATCACACACAGACACACATACATGCACTGGAAATACTAACTGCAATGAACCTGGAGATGAGCTATAATATTACTAAAATTTGGCTTCCTCATTTTTTTTTGGCTTTTTCAAAAACAAATTCATTGCAAAGTCAGGCATTTTGGGCCACATTATATTTGAAGCAAGAAACAATTTTTTTTTCATATAGTTGCACTTTTCCCTTGCCAAAAATATTAGCCAAGTGTGATTTCATTCCAAAACTTCTTGGTTTTATTCCAGAACATCACGACTGCAGCTCCAGAGCACACAGGTATGTGCTCATCACCTGACACTGCTGCTTGAGCACTTGTAAATGTTCATGATGAATATGTAACCAGAGTGCAGGACCCTTTCCCCTCAACTCTTCCCAAGGCTGGCTCCCTCCCATCCTTCACAGTCTACCTTGAGTGCAACTTCTTTGAAAGGCCAGCCCCTTGTTCTAAAACAGCCCTTCCATCCCCAGGTTGCTCTCTCACACATATACCTGTTTATTTCCTGCACAGAATAAAGTGTAATTTTCTTATTGGGGTGTTGACTTGATTATTGTTTGTCTCCTCTACTAGAACAAACATCATAAGACAATAGATCGAATCTATCTTATTTATCTTTTTATCTCCTAGATATAAAGCACATACAAGAGTGTCTGGCCCACAGTAAGTACCTAATGAGTATTTGTTGAATAAATAAATGAAAACAAGAATGAGAAACTAAATTCACTTGCTTTCTGTCTCTCTCTAAGAGTACGTCTATTTTTAATATGGTCACTCTTATGAGGTTGACTGACCAAAATGGTCCTTAGTGTTCATGCGAAATGATACGCACTACATGAAACATATGCACAGTGGATCCATAGTCACTGTAGAATCATGGCCTTTTAGACAACTCCGTAGTACTCTGAGGTTTTCTAGATATCTCAGCCAAGATTAATGTCCACACACCACTCCCACTCCAGTCATCTCAAAATTTGGCTTGAATGGTGAGTCAAACATGTCTCTTCATGTATGTAACATATGACCTTAGGTGATTGTTGTTGTTAGTTGCTGTCAAGTTGATTCTGACTCACAGCAACCCCACTTGTTGTGCAGAGTACAACTGCTCCATAGGGTTTTTGAGGAAGCAGATAGCCAGACCTTTCTTCTGAGGTGCCTCTGGAAGGGTTTGAACTGCCAAGCTTTTGGCTAATAGTCAACGTCTTAACCATTTGTGCCACCCTGGAAATCCAAGAAATTGCTTAATCTTCTAATCTCCAGTTCTCTCACTTTAAATATACTTTAGTCTCAGAACTGTTAATAGATTTTAAATGAAAAAAAACATGTTAACCCAAGACCTTACCAAAGCAAGCGCCCACTAAGGAGTAGCTAAAATTCAACCAGTCCATATTTGTTGATGCTGCCATATGCAACATGCTCTATCTACTTAGATCATTTCATTTAAACTGCTACTGAGCTCACTGGAAATACGGCTAAGTTAGATAGGTAGGGAAAAGGACTATGTGAGGCAAAATAAAGTCAGTCTTTAAAGTCATTCTCTGAGTGATATTACTTTTTTAAATTTTTTTTTTCAATTCCTCTGATCATTTATACACTAAAATCTTCAACAGGTTTTGTAGAAATGGAATTAAAATTAAAAAGAAAAAAGAAAAAAAAATAACGTAAAAGAAATTGTTTTGTTCTAAAACAATGTGGGTCTACCCTTGGACACCATTTTAGCTCAGTAATGAAGTCACTTCTGAGGTTCACCATTCAGCTAAAGATTAGACAGCTCCATAAAACAAAACACAGCTAATGAGGTACAACAGTCCAGGGACCAGGACAAGAAGGCAGGAGGGGACAGGAAAGCTGGTAATAGGGAACCCAAGGTTGAGATGGGATAGTGTTGACATGTCGTGGGGTTGTTAACCATTGTCATAAAACAATATGTGTACTGTTTAATGAGAAACTATTTGTTCTGAAACCTTCATGTAAAGTACAATAAAAAAAGAAAAAGAAAAAAGCTGCTGAGAAAGAAAAAATGAAGCAAAAAAAATGTGGGCCTACTATTGGAAAATACATTCCCTTCTACCCAGGGGACAATCTGCAAAACAGATCTTTTTAATTTGAACAATGAATGAGTATTTTATTGCATACGAGTGTAGCTGTGAGACAGTCAGTATTATCAGAAAATTTTCTGTTGTTATTTTTTCTAAGCACTTTGCTTAGCAAAAGAGAAAAAAAAAAAAACTGACTAAGTTCTGATATGCTTCACATGTCTCATTAATTTCCACACCGGATTTAAATTCCGTTAGATGTCACTGATTTTTAATTACCTTGCAAAAGTAATAACTAAGCTCCTTAGAGTTAAAGGTTAGAAGCACATGTAGAAGAGATGATAAAGGAGTTTCACCCCTTTCCTGCTAATAACAAAAATAATTTATGAATACTTACTCTCTACCAGGAACTCTACAGAATAAATTCCAATATATGAAAAATGTAATTCTCAAATAACTTTATAATACATACCTTCATTTTATAGGTAAGAAAAGGTGTTCAGTTTCAGTCTATGGACTAACCAACAGGTATCTCAAACAGACATTGTACTGTAGGTAGAGAAACATAACAAGCAACATGCACCACTACAATGATGTGCTAGTAGTCAGTGACATGACTGACCTGGAATGCAAAGATCAGTCTGATTCCACAGCAGCTTTTCTGCCTGCTGCTTCATGTAGATTTGTCAAGGGGAAGCTGCTATAGACACTGAGCCTGGATTCTGAGAGTCACTCACAAGCCTTTGAATCTTGATTCTTCCATTCCCAGGTTGAGTGACCATGAGTATTTTCCTTTTCTCTCTCCCTCATTTTTCTCATCTGGCAATCTACTTCCAAAAAATTAGCCATTGAAAATCTTATAAAGCACAATTCTACTCTGCCACACGTTAGCGAAAAACATCAAGCAACATATATGGCAAAAAGAATTAAGATTAATCAACAACAATAAAAAATATTTAATTTATTTAAGGCCTACTATATGCATGTTTACATCCCTGGATTGTGCACATGGTTTGTGTTGGACTATAAACGTAAAGTGTGACGGCTGGAACCCTTCCAGCAGCACCATGGAAGAAAGACCCAACAATCTGTTTCCATAAAGATTATAGCCAAGAAAGCACTATGGGGCAGTTCTAACACATAAGGATTTCATGAGTTGGAAATAATGCAACAGACAATGGATTTAGTTATTTATTTTGTATGTAGATTATGCTAAAAACTAGTTGTCATCAGCTGATTCTGATTCATGGCAACCCATGTGTGTCAAAGTAGAACTGTGCTCCACAGGGTTTTCAGTGGCTGAGTGAAAGCATTTAGTATATGCCTGAAACTCTTTTTTACATGGAATTTTTTACTTAATCCTCACAATTCCATGAGGTAGGTGTTATTATCTCTGTTTTTCAGATGAGGAAACCCTGTGAGTTAGCCTTGTTCACACAGTTGATAAGTGACTGCTTAACTTCTAAACACCTCTTCTTAACCACTGTGTATATTATGGCTTCTAAAATGACATGTATGTTTTCACCATAGCAGCCAGAGGTTGTCACTTCTACATCTATACAAAAAAAGTGAAGAGAAGATAAGAAAGACTATGTTACATAATTAATAATGAACAGATCAAAACTTGAACGTGGCATTTTATGACTTCAAGAGCAATGCTGTTCCTGATATACCACCATCTTCTAATATATATGTTGCAAGGGTTTGTAAAGAAAGTAAGGACCTAAGTCTTATCCTTAAGGAAGTTTTCAACAAAATAAATTCATTCTTCTAAGTGCCATGGCCATACATTTCACCAAACATTCATATGTACGCCAAACATCAAGAAACTGTGAATTTACTTTAACTAAAAAGTATTTTGCTCAATCCATCGTCAAATGATCAAAACAACAAGGTAGAGTGGACTACTATCAATAGCTGAGGTGACAAATATAACCAGAAATGAAGCTCTGATCCAAGGAAGTGGACAACACTGTCATTTGCATCTATTACTTTCCAGTCCTTCCGATATCTCTACTTTTATTTCTAGCAACCATCATACTTGACTTAAAAGAATCAGTAAACATGTCATATGTTTTGTGTCTCTAAGGGAGAACAAATTTGTTAGATAGGTTGCTAGGCCCCGCTCTGATCTTTGAGTTGTAATGGCTCAGGAAATTTCTCACTGATAAAGCACTATGGGTAATGAACACATCCACCACGTGTCTGTCAGTTTGACATACTGTGGTGGCTTGTGTGTTACTGTGATACTGGAAGCTTTGCCACCAGTATTTCAAATGCCCACAGGGTCACTCTTAGTGGACAGGTTTCAGCTGAGTTTCCAGACTATGACAAGACTAGTCTACTCCTGAAAAAACTGGCCAGTGAAAATCTTATGAATAGCAGCAGAACGTTATCTAATATAGTGCTGGAAGATGAGCCCCTCAGGTTGGGAGGCACTCAAAATACAGCTAGGGAAGAGCTGCCTCCTCAAAGAAGGGTTGACCTTAATGATGCAGATCAAAGAAGGGTAGACCTTAATGACGTGGATGGAGTCAAGCTTTCAGGACCTTCATTTGCTGATATGGTATGACTCAAAATGAGAAGAAACAGCTGCAAACATCCACTAATGATCAGAATGTGGAATGTAAGAAGTATGAATCTAGGAAAATTGGAAGTTGTCAAAAGTGAAATGGAACACATAAACATCGATATTCTAGACTTTAGTGAGCTGAAATGGACTGGTATTGGCCATTTTGAATCAGACAATCATATGGCCTACTATGCCAGGAATGAAATTAAACAGGAATGGTGTCATGATCACAGTCAAAAAGCACATTTCAAGATCTATCCTGAAGTACAGCTCTGTCAGTGTTAGGATAATATCTGTACACCTACAAGGAAGACTTGGAGCCCTGGTGTTGCCCCAAACCACTGGCAGCAAGGTGGGGGCAGAGGGGCCTGGCTCCGGGCCACCTGACCTCCTTCTACCACCTGCTCAGCTCACAGTGCCAGTTTGGGTCGGAGATAAGTTGCAGTGGTTAAGAGTTGCAGTGAGCTAAGGCTGCTAACCAAAACATCTGCAGTTTGAATTCACCAGCTGCTCTTTGAAAACCCTATGGGGCAGTTCTATTCTGTCCTGTAGGGTCACTATGACTTGGAATCGACTCAACAGCAATGGGTTTTTTTACAGGACAAGGAAGACCAGTTAATACCACTATAATTTAAATCTACCCACCAACCACTGAGGCCAAAGATGAATAAACTGAAGATTTTTACCAATTTCTGCAGTCTAAAATTGATCAAACATGCAATCAAGATGCATTGATAATTACTGGTGATTGGAATATGAAAGTCAGAAACAAAGAAGGAAGTTGGAAAATAAGGCCTTGGAGATAGAAACAACTCCAGAGATCTCATGATAGAATTTTGCAAGACCAATGACTTCTTCACTGCAAATACCATTTTACAAAAACATAAATGGCAACTATACACACAGACCTCGCCAGATGGAATACACAGGAATCAAATTGACTACATATGTGGAAAGAAATGATGGAAAAGATCGATATCATCAGTCAGAACAAAGCCAGGGGCTGAATGCAGAACAGACCATAAACTACTCATGTGCAAATTTAAGTTGAAGTTGAAGAAAATTAGAACAAGTCCACTATAGACAAAGTACGGCCTTAAGTATATCCCACCAGAATTTAGAGACCATCTCAAGAATAGATTTGACACATTGAACACTAATGACCACAGACCAGACGAGTTGTAGAATAACGTTAAGAACATCATACATAAAGAAATCAAGAGGTCATTAAAAAGACAGGAAAGAAAGAAAAGACCAAAATGGATGTCAGAAAAGACTCTGAAAGTTGCTCTTGAAGGTAGAGTAGCTAAGGCAAACTGAAGAAATGATGAAGTAAAAGAGCTGAACAGAAGATTTCAAAGGGTGTCTTGAGAAGACAAAATAAAGCATTATAATGAAATGTGGAAAAATCTGGAGATAGAACACCAAAAGAGAAGAACTCGCTCGGCATTTCTCAAGCTGAAAGAATTGAAGAAAAAATTCAAGTCTCGAGTAGCAATACTAAAGGATTCTACTGGAAAAATATTAAACAAGGCAGGAAGCATCAAAAGGAGATGGAAAGAATCCACAAAGTCACTGTACCAAAAAGAACTGGTCGACTTTTAACCTTTTCAGGAGGTAGCATATGATCAAGAACTGACGGTACTGAAGGAAGAGGTCCAAGGTGCACTGAAGGCACTGGCAAAAAACAAGGCTCCAGGAATTGATGGAATACCAACTGAGATGTTTCAACAAACAGATGCAACACTGGAACTGTTCATTCATCTATGGCAAGAAATTTGGAAGACAGCTAACTGGCCAAAAGACTGAAGAGATCCATATTTGTCCCCATTACAAAGAAAGGTGATCCAACAGAATGTGGAAATTATCAAACAATATCATGAATATCACACACAAGTAAAATTTTACTGAAGGTCATTCAAAAGCAGTTGTAGCAGTACATCGACAGGATTCAAGCTGGATTCAGAGGATGTGGAATGAGGGATATCATTGCTGATGTCAGATGGATCGTGGCTGAAAGCAGAGAATACCAGAAAGATGTTTATTTGTGTTTTATTGACTATGCAAAGGCATTCGACTGTGTGGACCATAATAAATTATGGATAACATTGCAAAGAATGGGAATTCCAGAACACTTAATTGTGCTCATGAGGAATCTGTACTTAGACCAAGAGGCAGTCATTCAAATAGAACAAGGGGATACTGTGTGGCTAAAAGTCAATAAAAGTGTATTTTTTCACCATATTAATTTAATCTTTATGCTGAGCAAATGATCCAAGAAGCTGGACTATATGAAGAAGAATGTGGCATCAGGATTGGAGGAAGACTCATTAACAACCTGTGATATGCAGATGACACAACCTTGCTTGCTGAAAGTGAAGAGGACTTGGAGCACTTAGTGATGAAGATCAAAGACCACAGTCGTCAGTATGGATTACACCTCAACATAAAGAAAACAAAAATCCTCATAAATGGACCAAAAACAACGTTATGATAAACGGAGAAAAGACTGAAGTTGTCAAGGATTTCATTTTACTTGGATCTACAATCAGTGCCCATGGAAGCAGAAGTGAAGAAATCAAACGACGCATTGAATTAGGCACATCTGCTGCAAAAGATTTCTTTAAAGTGTTAAAAAGAAAAGATGTCACTTTAAGGACTAAGGTGCACCTAACCCAAACCATGGCGTTCTCAATCACCTCATATGCATGTGAAAACTAGACAATAAATAAGGAAGACCAAAGAAAAATTGATGCCTTTGAATTATGGTGTTGCCAAAGAATATTGACTATACCATGAACTGCGAGAAGAATGAACAAACGTGTCTTGGAAAAAGTCCAGCCAGAATGCTCATTAAAAGCAAAGATGCTGAGACTTCATCTCACATACTTTGGACATGTTATCAGGAGGCACTACTCCCTGGAGAAGAATATCATGCTTGGTAAAATAGGTCAAGAAAAAAGGGAAGACCCTCAATGAGATGGATTGACACAGTGACTACAACAATGGGCTCAAGCATAACAATACCTGTGAGGATGGCGCAGGATTGGGAAGTGTTTCATTCCATCGTACATAAGGTTGCTATGAGTTGGAACCATTTCAATGGCACATAACAGCAACAACAATGAAAACATGATCTATTGTTTTTACTGGGTGCCATCGTACGGATTCCAACTCATTGAAACCCTATGTTACAGAGTAGAATGACCCCATAGGGTTTTCTTGGCTGTAATCTTTAAGGACGGATCACCAGGTCTTTCTCCCACAGAGCCACTAGATGGGTTAGTACTGCCAACTTTCTGTTAGCAGCCAAGCACTTAACCATTTGCAACACCACAGCTTCTTGAATACATGATTTACTAGGGCAGAACTTGACATGATGAGAGATTACAAAGAATATTCATTAAGAGCTTAGGACCAAAATATTTCATGGAATGGCTGTGACTGAGACACTAAGCTTGGGGAAGGATGTATAATATTAGGTGTATATACTTATACCTAAAGGATCGCTATGAGTCAGAATCAATTCGATGGCAGCGGGTTTGGTTTGGTTTTGGTTTATTCTTATACTCATGGTATCTTCAGGAGAAATAAGAGCTTCCCTCTTATATCTCTCCTGAGCTCATGACCCTGAGAAAAAAATTTCACATCATTCTGAGAGTAGTAATATGGTGATACCTGCCAACTGCAACATGGAAGACTCTTGAGCTGATAGGATATATAACACTCTCTTAGGACTGGAGTTATCTCAGATTTGAGACTTTTGAAAATAAAATTTATGCAGCATACAAAGGATGAGATCATTAGGAAAAGAATGTGAGTTAGATTTAAAAATATTAACTTCTATCTTGGCTTACAAAGTATGTGGTGCATACCTACTCTATTTGTCAGTGGCTTTAGTTGAGGTCAATTAGGATAATATATAATGTAGCTGAATAGACATTTTTATACCTGTGCTACTCATCTGCTTTATGGGCTGGAAGAAAACTTAGAGGTGGAACTGGTGTAAGCTCCCTCTCCAGGGACTCAATGTCAATGCCGTGGTACTGCAGCAACTGACTGGCTCACTGCTTGCATCTCTCCTTACTCAGTATGCCCAAAGGATGTTATACCAATTCAGAATCATGCCTCAAATGCTACTTGGGTCCGTGTAAAGAGCTGAGTCTAAAGAACACATCTTGAGGGGCTGGGCCAAGATGGTGGAGTAGTCAGACACTTTCTGTGGTCCCTCTTACAACAAAGACCTGAAAAACAAGTGAATCGATTATGTATGACAATCTAGGGGACCTGAACATCAAAGACAAAGTTGAGAAATCAGACTGAGGGGCAGGGAAAGGGAGAGACAGTACAGACGCAACAAGGAGATGTCAGACTTGACCTGGTTGGCACCGGCGCCCTGCAGGATGGATCAGCTGGGGCACGAAGTGAGGCAAGCAGTGGCATTCAGGATGTGTTTTCCACATCAGGAGAGACCAAGCAGCAGAGAGTCTACTCAAGCCTCCAGAACCAGTGAGAAGTGACACTCAATCGGCAAAAGATAAGTACATGTGCCTAATCTACCCCACAGATCAACCCCCCACTTTTGGTAAGTACCTCTTTCCCATTTATCTGCCCCCTCCCCACTCTGCTCTGGGTCCATTATGGCTTCAGTGACTGCTGAGCCCCTGTGACAGAAGCAGGACTTGGTCACATGCCTTGAGCCATTCTCCCAGCTTTGGAGAGGGAACAAATTAACAAAAAGGAAAAAATAATCTGCCAGCTTCCCAAAGCTGGGAAATCAGGGCAGGCACAACCCCTTTACCTAGGCATAGGCATAAGAGGTCCACAGACTTTGAAAGGCTTTTACCCCTGCATAGACCTGTGTGGGCCCATTTCAACAGCGTAGGTCCTCATTAGCATAGTACAACAGGGTATATACCTGAAGCAAATTTTCAACTGTATCAGCTATAAGGGGGAGTGGAAGATTCATGACATTTGACACCACGCTGTCCAATAAGCAGGATCCTCACCTACCCATATCAGGAGCCTGAGGACTGTTGGCTCCACCCACACCACCTAGCCATCTGCAACAGGGGTCCAAGAATAAGTCCTTACAGACAACAGCACTAGGTACTCATAATCTGGCTGCAAAATCCCCCACCTATGCACTTTACGGAACAGGGACACACTTTCCTCCCAGAAACTCAGAAGCAGCCGTCAGCCCCCTGCCTTGCTCAGCACATGACTCCCCTACAGAAGCCAGATACCTGTGCCTACACCAATCACCCTGTCCATCTAGGACTGTAGGTGAGAGTTTGCACCACACACTTGTTGACCAACGACCTAGATACATGAGCTGAATACACACAAGAAAAGTAAACAGACTCCTGGGATCATATACCTAGGAACAGCTCTAACCACCTGGTGACAAGACATGAGAGCTTCAAAGACACCAATAATCAAATTAGATCACACGACCGCCTATTGGGGCACATCCAACAACAAAAAAAGAAGCTAGGGACACAGTAAGCAAACATAAATAAATATAATAACTTATCGATGGCTTGGAGACAACAATCAATATTAAATCACATAAGGAGGCAGACCATGATGGCTTCAGCAAGTGATCAAAACAAAGAATCAAGAAAACTTCCAGAGGGAGAGAATCTTGAAATTACTGGAGGTAAAATTCAAAAAATTAATATACAGAGCTCTTCAAGAGATCAGGGAGGAGATCAAGTAAAATGCAGAACAATCCAAAAAACACACAAAGCAATAAAGAACTTAAGAAGGTTATACAAGGCCATAATGACAAATTTAACAGGGCTGCAAGACTCCATAGAGAGACAGCAATCAGAAATCAAGAAGACTAACAATAAAATTTCAGAATTAGACAACTCAATAGAAAGTGATAGGAGCAGAATTGAGACAAGGAAGTCAAAATTAGTGAGACTGAAGATAAAGCACTTGACACCAACTTACTTGAGGAAAAATCATATAAAAGAGTTTTAAAAAATGAAGAAACCCTAAGAATTATGTGGGACTCTAACAAGAGGAATAACGTACAAGTGACTGGAGTACCACAACAAGGGAAGATAACAGAAAATACAGAGAGAATTGTTGAAGATTTGTTTGTAGAAAACTTCTCTGATATCATGAAAGATGAGAAGATATCTATCCAAGAAGCTCATCGAGCTCCACATAAAGTAGATAACAAAAGGAAGTCACCAAGACAGTAATCAAATTTGCCAAAAACCAAAGAAAAAGAGAATTTTAATAACAGCTAGGGATAAACAAAAAGTCATCTACAAAGGACAATCAGTAAGACTAAGCTCTGACTACTCAGCAGAAACCATGCAGGCAAGAAGGCAATGGGATGATGTATATAAAGCCTTGAAGGAAAAAAAAAGTCAGCCAAGAATCACATATCCAGCTAAACTGTCTCTCAGGTAGGACAGTGAAATTAGGGCATTTCCAGATAAATAGAAGTTTAGGTAATTTGTAAAAACCAAATCAAAATTACAAGAAATACTAAGGGAGCCCTCAGGATCGAAAATCAATAACAAAAGATAACAAACCAAGACTAGAACACAGGACAGAACAACAAGATGTTGACCCCGACATGGAAGTCACAAAAATAAATCAAAGCTAAAACACTGAAAATAGAGAAACAGACACATCAATATGTAAAAGATGACAGCATTAAAACGAAAAAGAGGGACTAAATAATGTACTCATAGATCATTCATTTGGAGAGGAAGTCAAGGTGATACAAAGAAATAAAAGATTGGTTTAAACTTAGAAAAATAGAGTAAACATTAAAGTAACTACAAAGGAAACTAACAATCCTACACATCAAAATGAAAAACAAGGAAATCATAAAGAATCAGCAAATACAAAATCAACAACAATGAAAAAGATGAGAAGAAAATGCATAAAGAAAAACGACTCAGCAAAGAAAATTAAGAGGAACAAAAAATCTGTCAACAACACAAAAAATACATCAAAATGACAGTACTAAATTCATAACTGTCAATAATTACGCTGAATGTAAATGGACTAAATGCACCAATAAAGAGATAGAGAGTGGCAGAATGGATTAAAAAAAGTATGATACCTCTATATGCTACCTACAAGAAACACACCTTAGACTTAAAGACACAAATAAACTAAAATTCAAAGGATGAAAAAAACTATATCAAACAAACAACAATCAAAAAGAGCAGGAGTGGCAATATTAATCTCTGACAAAAGACTTTAAAGTAAAATCCATCACAAAGGATAAGGAAGGACGCTATATAGTGATTAAGGCGTCAATATACTAGGAGGACATAATTATAATAAATATTTATGCACCCAACGACAGGGCTCCAAAGTACATAAAACAAACTCTAACAGAATTGAAAAGATAAATAGACAACTCCACAATAATAGTGGGAGACTTCAACATACCACTTTTGGTGAAGGATAGAACAGCCACAAATAAGCTCAGTAAAGACACAGAAGATCTAAATACCACAGTCAACCAACTTGATCTCATAGACACATGCAGAACACTCCACCCAACAGCAGCCAAGTATACTTTCTTTTCCAATGCACATGGAACATTCTCCAGAATAAACCATATATTAGGCCACAAAGCAAGCCTTAACAGAATCCAAAACAACAGAATATTACAAAGCATCTTTTCTGACCATAAAGACATAAAAGTAGAAATCAATAACATAAAAAGGAAGGAAAAAATAAAATTAAATACATGGAAACTGAACAACACCTTGCTCAAGAACTACTGGGTTATAGAAGAAATTAAGGACAGAATAAAGAAATTCACAAAATCAAATGAGAATGAAAACACATCCAACCACAACCACCGGGACACAGCAAAAGCAGTGCTCAGAGGTCAGTTTATAGCAATAAATGCATACATCCAAAAGAAGAAAGGGCCAAAATCAAGACATTAACCCCACAACTCAAACAAAATAGAAAGAGAGAAGCAAAAGAAGTGCTAGGGCACCAAAAGAAAGCAAACAATACAAATTAGAGCAGAATTAAATGAAATAGAGAATAGAAAAACAATCCAAAGAGTTAACAAAACCAATAGCTGGTTCTTTGAAAAGATCAACAAAATTGGTAAACCACTGGCCAAACTGACAAAAGAAAAATACAAGAGGAAGAAAGTAACCTGAATAAGAAATGAGATGGGTGATATCACAACAGACCAAACTGAAATAAAAAGAATCATAACACAATACTGTGAAAAACTGTGCTCCAACAAATTTGAAAACCTAGAAGATATGGACAAATTTCTAGAAACACACTACCTACCTAAACTAACACAAATAGAGGTAGAAAAACTAAATAAACCCGTAACAAGAGATTGAAAATCTAACCTAAAAACTCTCAAAAAAAAAAAAAAAAAAAAAAAAGCTTTGGCCCTGGCAGCTTCACTGGAGAATTCTACCAAACTTTCAGAGAAGCGTTAACACCACTACTACTAAAGGTATTTCAGAGCATAGAAAAGAATGAAATACTCCCGAACTCATTCTTTGAAGCCAGCATAACCCTGATACCAAATCTGGGTAAAGACACCAGAAAAATAAAAAAATTACAGACCTATATCCTTCATGAATATAGATGTAAAAATCATCAACAAAATTCTAGCCAATAGAATTCAACTACATATTACAAAAATAATTCACCATGACCAAGTGGGAGTCATACCAGGTATTCAGGGAAGGGTTAACATTAGACAATCATGTAATCCATCACACAAATAAAACAAAAGACAATAACCACATGATCTTATCAATTGATGTAGAAAAGGCATTTCACAAAGTACAACACCTATTCATGATAAAAACTCTCAGCAAAATAGGAAAAGATGTGAAGTTCTTCAACATCATATAGGGCATTTATACAAAGCCAACAACCAACATCATCCTAAATGGAGAGAATCTGAAAGCATTCCCCTTGAGAACAGAAACCAGACAAGAATGCCCTTTATCACCACTCTTATTCAACAATGTGCTGGAGGTCCTAGCTAGAGCAATTAGGCTAGAAAAAGAAATAAAGAGCATCCAAATTGGTAAGGAAGAAGAAAATTTATCCCTATTTGCAGATGATATGATCTTATACACAGAAAACCCAAAAAAATCCACAATAAAACTACTGGAACTAATAGAAGATTTCAGCAAAGTATCAGGATACAAGATAAACATACAAAAATCAGTTGGATTCCTCTACACCAACAAAGAGAACCTCCAAGAGGAAAGCACCTAATCAATACCATTTACAATAGCTTCCCAAGAAGATAAAATACTTAGGAATAAATCTAACCAGAGATGTATAAGACCTATACAATGAAAACAATAAGACACTACTGCAAGAAACCAAAAAAGACCTACATAAGTGGAAAAACATACCTTGTTCATGGATAGGAAGACTCAACTTTGTGAAAATATCACTTGTACCCAAAGCGATCTACAGATACAATGCAATACTGATCCAAATTCCAATACATTTTTTAATGAGATAGAGAAAAAAATCACCATCTTCATATGGAAAAGGAAGAGGCTCCAGAAAAGTAAAGCATTACTAAAGAATAAGAACAAAGTGGGAGGCCTCACATTGCCTGTATTTTAGAACCTATTATACTGCCATGGTAGTCAAAACAGCCTGGTACTGGTACAACAACAGATACATAGACCAATGGAACAGAGTTGAGAATCCAGACATAAATTTATCCACCTATGAGCAGCTGATATTTGACAAAGGCCCAAAGTCTGTTAAATGAGGAAAAGACAGCTTCTTTAACAAATGGTGCTGGTATAACTGGATATCCATCTGCAAAAAATTGAAACAAGAGCCATACCTCACACCATGCACAAAAACTAACTCAAAATGGATCAAAGACCTAAATATAACATCTAAAATGATAAAGAACATGCAAGAAAAAATAGGGACAACACTAGGAGCCCAAATACATGGCATAAACAGAATACAAAACATAATTAAGAGTGCACAAACACCAGAAGAGAAACTGGGTAACAGGGAGCTCGTAAAAATAAAACACTTATGCTCTTCAAAAGACTTCATCAAAAGAATAAAAAGACAACCTACAGACTGGGAAAAAAATTTTGGCTACAACATATCCAATCAGGGTCTAATCTCTAAAGCCTACAAGATACTGCAAAACTTAACAACAAAAAGACAAATATCCCAATTAAAAAATGAGCAAAGAACATGAGCAGACACTTCACTAAAGAAGACATTCGGGCAGCTAACAGATACATGAGGAAATTCTCATGATCATTAGCCATTAGAGAAATGCAAATCAAAACTACAAGGAGATAGTATCTCTCTGGTACAGACAACAACCAACAAACAGCCTGTTGTTGTCGAGTTGACTCCAACTCATAGCACCCCAACAAGGCTAGCATCAATCCAAAAAACACAAAACAATAAATGTTGGGGAGGTTGTGGAGAGACTGGAATACTTATACACTGCTGGTGGGAATGTAAAATGATACAACCACTTTGGAAATCGATTTGGTGTTTCCTTAAAAAGCTAGAAATAGAAGTACCATATGATCCAGCAATCCTACTCCTTGGAATATATCCTAGAGAAATAAGAGCTGTCACACAAACAGATATATGCACACCCATTTTCATTGCAGCACTGTTCACAATAGCAAAAAGACGGAAACAACCTAGGTGTCCGTCAGTGGATGAATGGATAAACAAATTATGGTATAGTCACACGATAGAATACTATGCAACTATAAAGAACAGCAATGAATCTGCAAAACATCTCATAATATGGAGGAATCTGGAAGGCATTATACTGAGTGAAATTAGTGGCAAAAGGACAAATATTGTATGAGACTACTATTACAAGAACTCAAGGAAAGTTTTAAACACAGAAGAAAACATTCTTCGATGGTTACGAGGGAGGGGAAAGAGGGAAAGCAGAATTCACTAACTAGATAGTAGACAAGATTTATCATAGGTGAAAGGAAGGACAACACACAATACAGGGGAAGTCAGCACATCTGGACTAAACCAAAAGCTAAGAAGTTTCCTGAACACAGCCAAACATTTAGAGGGACAGAGCAGCAGGGGATGGGGTCTGAGAACCATGGTTTTGGGTGACATCTAGGTTAACTGGCATAACAAAGTTTATTAAGAAAATGTTCTGCATTCCACTTTGGTGAATAGAGTCTGGGGTCTTAAAAGCTAGCAAGTGGCCATCTAAGATGCATCAATTGTTCCCAACCCACCTGGAGCAAAGGAGAATGAAGAACAGCAAAGACACAAAATATTAGCCCAAGAGACAAAAAGGACCACATAAACCAGAGACTCCATCAGTCTGAGACCAGAAGAACTGGATGATGCCTGGCTACCACCAATGACCACCCATACAAGGAACACAACTGTCATAGATTGAATTGTGTCCCTCAAAAATACCTGTCAACTTTGCTAGGTCATGATTCCCAGTATTGTATGATTGTTTACCATTTTATCATCTGATGTGATTTCCCTATGTATTATAAATGCTTTCACTATGATGTAATAAGATGGATTACTGGCAGTTATATTAATGAGGTCTACAAGATTAGGTAGTGTCATATGCTAATCTCTTTTGAGACATAAAAGAGACAAGCAGGCAGAGAGACGTGGTAACCTCATACCAAGAAAGCAGTGCTGGGAGCAGAGCGCGTCCTTTGGACCTGAGGTTCCTAGACAAAGAAGCTCTCAGACCCTCCTACAGAGCTGACAGAGAAAGTGTTTCCCTGGAGCTGATGCCCTGAATTTGGACTGGTAGCCTACTGGACTGTGAGAGAATAAACTTCTCTTTGTTAAAGCCATCCACTTGTGGTATTTCTGTTACAGCAGCACTAGATAACAAAGACAACAACAGAAAGTCCCTGACAGAGGAGGAGAAAAGTAGGGTGCCAAACTCAAATTCTAGTAAAATTACCAGGCTTAATGGTCTGATTGATACTGTAGGAACCCCAGAAGACATGGCCCCCAGACTCTCTGTTAACCCAGAACTGAAACCATTCCCAAAGTCGACTCTTCAGACAAAGATTATACTGAACTATAAAACCTAAAATAATACTCTTGAAGAGTGTGCTTCTTAGTTCAGTTAGATACACGAGACCAAATTGGCAGCTCCTGTCCAGAGGCAAGATGACAAGGCAGAAAGGGATAGGAGCTGGTTGAATGGACACGGGAAATCTGGGGCGGAAAGGAGCAGCATGCTGTTATATTACAGGGAGAGCAACTAGGGTCACATAACAATGTGTGTATAAATTTTTGTATGAGAAACTAACATGAGGTGTAAATTTTCACTTAAAGCACAATAAAAAGAAAAAAGAATATATCTAAACTAAATTCTGGTGAGAACGCAGTAAGCATGACTAAAATAGCTCATACCTACCATACCCACCAATTGCCACAGAACTGTTCTGTTTCCAACTCATAGTGACCCTATAGGACAGGGTACAACTGGCCCATAGGGTTTCCGAGGCTGTAATATTTACAAAAAAAGACTGTTGCATCTTTCTTCCACACAATGATTGGCGGGTTCCAATTGCTAAACTTTTGGTTAGCAGCCAAATGCTTTAACCACTGTGCCACCAGGGCTCCTTGAAGTGGCTCATAGATGACAAAATAAAATGAAAAATTTCTGATTTGGTCATAAGAGAACACTGAAATACATTTGAGGAAAGAATTTTACCGAACCTTTCAGTACCACATTGGAAAAGCTTATTATTTTCCTAATATTTAATGCATTATAAAAGAGATGTATAGAAAGAATTCCTTTGAAAACAGGCAAATACAATGCTTTGTCAGGTTTCCTGAGCCAGAAAAACTTCCATGATCTCAAAAATGAATTATACAGGAAATAAAGACCCAGATCAAATCCACCTCTAAAAAGGAAATCTCATACAAATATCTGTAGTCATCGTCATTACCATCCTCTGCTGTTTTACTGAAAAACAGGGAGTCAGAATTGAGTTCTAAAGCTTTAAATGATCAGTTAAAATCCTCTGGCTTTTGTAATGGTTTATAGTATAAAAGCACACTTGATTGTAAAAACTGGCAACATAACATGTCTATTACTATCTATTACTCTATCAAAGTTTTCTTTATAGGTGAAGCTACTTGGCTGTAAATTATCATTGATTACAGAGAACACAACATTCATAAACATTTCATCCCACATAAACCAAACACTTCTAAAAATTGCTATAAATATATCCACATAACAGGAAGATGTTCTGATTCATACAGAGTAATAAAAAAAGAGACACTGATAAAGTTACTGGGTATTTTGAGAAGACACCTTAAAGCCCGCACATTATCTTCAAATTTAGAGAAAGATACACTACAAATGGCAGTTTATAAACTAAATCAAAATTATTTGCGTCATAACTGTAACACAAGCTACTGAGCTAAACTCCAATACTAAGTTTTAGTTCAGAGTGGAATTTATTAACTCTTGAAACAAATCATTGTGGAAAGCAGTAGTGGTGATTTCTTAGGCACCAACATAACTACAACTACCTTTCAGTTTTACGAGGTTAATAAAGAATAGTATGTAGCTTCAGGGCAGAGTTTATGAAGTGGTAATGAACAAGTTCGGATGGCCATTTCAGAGGTTGTATAGAAAGGTTAAGTTTCTATGTCACTACTCTGAAAACTGCAATGCCCTTTAACACTTACTAGAACAGAGAGGAATAGGCTGGTCGGAGGTTACTTTCTGGAGACCATGAGCCACAGCTGAACTGATAATACTTTGAAAAGAGAATAGAATTCAATGCTTGCACACATATAGACTCACAGGGTGCATATATGGTATGTTAATTTTAATCATCGTGCAATTCAAAATGGTTTTTCTTGGAAGTGTAGTGCTTATATTTGGTCAGCATTGCCCCTTGTTTGAACAAGAACAGTTTCCAGAAATACCCATGAATTTATGCAGAAAGCTTTACAGAGATCTTCTCTAGGTACCTATCATTCTGAGAATCGTTCTACTACTAAAGGTGGTCACACAATCCCTACTAGTGAAGGGAAAAATCAATGAAGGCTTGTGTGGAAGACTTTAGGATTCCACAAAGGTGCTTAAAATAAAAAACATTGTCATATTAGAGAAGGTCAAATTTTTTTTGTTTGCTTTTGCGTGTATGTGCGCTTTAGGTAAAAGTTTACAGCTCAAGTTAATTTCTTATATAAAAATTTATACACAGATTGTTATGTGACTCTAGTTGCAATCTCTATAATGTGACAGCACACTCCCCCTTTGTATCCTGGGTTTCCTGTGCCCATTCAACCAGCTCCTATCCCTTTCTGCCTTCTCATCCCGTCTCCGGACAGGAGGTGCCCATTTAGTCTCGTGTAGCTACTTGAACTAAGAAGCACACTCTTCGCGAGTATTATTTTGTTTTATAGTCCAGTCTAATCTTTGTCTGAAGAGTTAACTTCGGGAATGGTTTTAGTTCTGGGTTAACAGAGAGTCTGAGGGCCATGTCTTCTGGGGTGATATGTTCAGCATTTTTAAAGAAACTTGTTAAATGTAAGTCTTATCAAAGATTCAGGCATTAAAAAAATAAAGCATAAAGACTATCAATAAATGGTTCATAATTACTAAAGGAAATGCAAATTAAAAGAACGGGACTAAAGTCACAAAAATTCCAGTAACATTTTTATAGGAAACTAAAAATATGAATAACACTCCAATTTAAAAGGCCAAAATAAAAAGTTATAAAGAAAACAGTAGTAAGGAAAATAAAATTTTGCAAGTCATTTTGCAGGTTTTTGTTTTTTTTTAAATAATCTACAAACCTTGTGATATAAAAGTAAGTCTAAGAAACCACTCCAACAAGCAAAGGAAGGTCAAAGGGCAATAGAAAATACATTTGATTTTTCAAATGGCACCATTACATGTTATCCTTTTATAGGCCTCCCTTTTAATGTTGATTTGCCCTTTTTAGCCAATGCTGATATTAGATTTTACATTAAAATGGAGAGTGAAATGGGCCATAGATAGCTACTTGCTTTTAGGATAATTTACAGCCAAGGGAAATACAAGGATAATAAAGGTAAGAGGAAAAAGTTCCTAGAAACCTTAAAAATAGTAATCATAACTTCCAAGGGCCATGAGACAAAATGCGTTGTATAATTAGGAAGCATTGTGGCAGTTTCCTCTAATACTAGAAAATGAGGAGTGGCTTATAAGATCTGGATGTCAGGGTACTTGTTTGGCGTCACCTATAACCTTGAGCATTTACCTACCTAACTCTGATAATCAGCTCTTCTGTCATAAAATAAAGGGATTATAGCTAGTAAACCCTGAGATGACTTTTTGTTTTGCTAATTTCTATTTGTATGCTTTGATTTATCAAATAACAAGTCTTTATGAAACAATGGCATCTTTGTTTAGTCTGTTTAAATTGTTAATATTCAGCTACTGGCTGTCCATTATTTCAAGTCTTTTTTCTGTAGCTTCCCTCAGAAGAGTTTGCCTTTTGACATAACGTGATAGCAACATCTACGTCTATCAAAACTGATTTTAAAGAATGCTTTCTGTGTACAGGAACAATACTAAAAAAAAAAGAGATTATCATATTTAATCTTCACATCAACTCTATAAGGAAGATATACTTCATTTTACAGATGAGAAAACTGAAGCTTAGAGGGTAGTTTAGTAATGTGCACATGTATGCAAGTGCTTGAGATGTAAATGTAGGTCATTTGGGTCTACCCCATACACTGTGAAACTGGTTCACAAGAGTGTCTGCATCCCATGACAGCAATACCCTGGCTAATTCCAGGGCAGAGGGTCTGTAGATCTGATGTAGGCTCTAGCACCACGGATAAAACACAGTTGTCTTTGTGAAATGGACAAAGGATCATGGCTAAATTCCCTATCACAGTTTGCCACATTAGACCTCAATGATCAATAAAGCTTGCCAAACAATCAATAGTCGCTGCAACACATTGCCTCTGAAAACAGGTATAACAAATTACATTAACTGATTTGTGGGGTTGGCGGGGGGAGGTCTGCAGAAGGTCTATTTTGTTGGTTGTGAATAGGAAGAGTTAAGATTTATGATTCTTGATTAAGTGTGTCAATTTTTTAAACCTAGACAAATCTCCTACAGAGAGACATGCTGAAGGTTCACTCGTTGTACTGGTTTCCTTGGATTACTCAAAGCATTAAAATGAAATGACGCTTTCCAAGTCCTAGTTGCCCCTTTTGGATCAGTTGATCAGTTGTTAGATTTATAGAGTTTTTAAAGGATTATGTTTGGAACTTGTTCCAAGTACGTTACCCACGGTTGCCAAAACCTCCATCGCACTTTTTTAATACCTTTAAAAAAAAAGTTTCCGTGATCATACTTCCAATAACCTGCTTCCTCAAATAGTAAATAAAACACTGCATTAGAGTCTGTAAAACCAGGATTCTAGTTCAAATTATATTATGTAGTAATTGTATGAGTTTAAGTATCAGTAAGTCATGTAACTTTTCTGGATTTTATTTTTGAAAGGAAGGAAGGAAAGAAAGAAGAAAGAAAGGAAGGGAGGAGGGAAGGAGGAAGTGAAGAAGGAAGGAAGGCAAGCAGGCAGACAAACCTTAAATGCCTGTTAAATTCATCTCCCGGAAGTGGTGGGTAGGAGGACTAAATTAAGCAGATTACATAACGGTGCTTTTAAAATCCTCAAATACGTAACAATGTTAGTGTTAGTACTATCACTGCTGGTGGTATTGATAATCAAGAAATAAATATCTTTGGTATTACATAATAAAGTTTAAAAAGTGATGAGTCACAATATATCTATGTAGACAGAAAGAGACAAAAAGAGGGAGAGAGGGAAAAGAAAAAAAAGTAGGGGAGAGGGAGGAAGGGAAGGAGAGGTAACAGAAAAGCGTAAGGGGAGAGAGGAAATCACTTACTTGAACAAAGCTTGGAAGATTATCTGGCCAATAGCCGAACCAGAATGTTGGACAAAGAAAGGCTGTCACTGTATTAATAAATGCATTAATGATAAACATAAATTTAGTAAATTCTGGGAAGATTATTCTTGATTCCCCCTATTGAAGAAAAAATAAATAAATTTACCCTGGGACTTACAAAAGAGGTATCACTATAGATAGACAGGATATAAATGATTAAACCAAAATCCCATGAAGTAACAAAAAGTTATGTAATGCATTATGAAATCTCTAAAAGTAAACACACAGTAATATTATGAAAATAATAATACATAAATAGATTTAAATAGCAGATTATCACATGAGGGGGAAGAAGGGAGCTCTCTAAGGGGAAAAAAGAAAAAATACAATAACAAAATACCACTAAGAGACCAATAAATCTTAAATACAGGCCAAATTTTCTTATATAACTGAGCAAGCTCTGGGGAGTTATTAAGTTTAAAGATCAATAGAAATGCTTACATCCAGGTAGGAAGACAACTTAATTAACAATAGAATAGGACTAAATATATAGACAAGTTAATGAATGTTTAAGATGAAAGCTCCTCAGTGTGTTACTTAAATTTTCTGTTAACTGAAATCCAAAAGAAAAAGATGACCATTTGGATAAAAGCACTGCAAAGAAGATAAAACAGCTTAGTAAAGTGATTGAAAGGGGAAATTCTTCTGCTCTATCTAGTTCTGACTATACAAGTTAAAAAGACAAAGTAAAAGAGTCAATATTGCCTCTTTAACATTACCATAGGAAATCACATTGATAGTCTTGGAACCATTTCAAATTTCTCCACTATCATTTTTCCAAAACAAAGAAAAATTCAGTGGCTAGGTGCAATTTTCGATTTCCCTAAATGTGGAATCCATTTAGAAACTTACAGGATAGTCTTTAAGATGATACAAGTGGGAAGTAAGATGTCTAGAGCTATATTCTGTGGAGCATTCAAGATGTAATGAAGGAACAATGGAACTTAGACTCCAAATGAGACAGATAGGGTTATCTGTGCTGGCAGAACAAAAGAGCTGTTAAAATACTACCACCTAGAAGTTGGGTAAACAGGAACCACATCCTGTCAACATAAAATAAGGTTAGAACAACCCGTGAATTACAACTTCGTCCTTAGTGTTTTCTAGTCCCTTCCCCCTTCTTACATGCTCCACATGGGCAGAAGAACAAAGTGTGACCACTGTTTTGGCCCACCGAAAGAAGCGAGGTAATACAGAAGATCAGTGCGCCTGTGTCATATCCCATATCCCATAACAAGTGATGTGAAGAGCTGCCCAGGGGACTCCATCTTGAACATCAGCAGGTTCCATCTTAGATTCTAGATGCGCATGCAACCTAATTAGTATCCACTACCATTGCAAGGAGTACCAGTCCGAAGAAACCCACTGAATATTCATTGCTGTATTGTCCCCACCGAACCCATATAAGCCCTAGCCTTGCTTCTTGTGAGTCAGCCCCCCACTGACTCCTTTTACTTGTCACAAGTAAAATAAACCTGTTAGAACTGAACCCAAAAATTGTCTCCTCTACGTTTTCTTACAAGAGAAAGACAACGACCCACTGAGTCCAGATGGCCTCTGTGCCCTTGGCGGTAACACAAATATGAAGAACTATATGAGCAGAGATCATGGTGCATTTGCTGTTTGCCACAATCACTTCACTTTCTCATGGTATAAAGGCATCATTTAGTCAAAAGAAGAGAAACCAAGCAATGGAGTGTAGTGATAATATACATGGCCATTAATAAGGAAGCACATGTAATATTGACTTTTCCAGCTGCAGATAAGGGAAAACAAACAAACAAACAAAAAAAGCACAACAGCACACAGATAATGCAAGGGAAAAAGGGAAATGGATTTAATTTCCAAAAACTGTTAGAGAAATTCCTTTGTCCATCAGAATATACCCCATAAATACTGTGGAGTCAAATAATTTATTATATGGGTAGCATCATTTTTGAGAGGTGAATGCCCAAAATCACTCCCTCTCTCCTAATAAAATACTCACTGAGTTCCACTGAAGTTTCTTTAAAAGTCCCCTTTTGGAAAGCTTTGTCTTATAACTCTCAGCTGTTTCCAGAGATAGTTTTGTTTCTGAATCAAATGTGTCTACACTTAAACATGTGATAACACCTAGGGGTCCATTAAATACACATTAGGCCAACAAGAGCTCTACCTTCAAAAGACAAAGATCCAAGGTTCATATACAGAAAATGGCACCCTTCTAATTGGAAATAGCATGGGAGTTCACCTTGAGAAATGCAGATGCCCTAAGACATGTCTTTATAGCTTATCTTTGACTTCTGTGTAGAGAAAAAAATAACCAACTGTGCAGCTTAGTAATGCTAGAAAGGCAACTCTCTCTGATTCATTTGGAAGTAACTGCTAAGGTCATTCTCAGAGGGTGAAAAATAGTAAAATAAAATCCATCTGTTCAGAAAACATGACCTTTTCTACCTTCAGAGTCTGATTTACCTCCTTTGCTGAAGCAGATTTATGACTCTGATGTGACAGAGTTATTCAGGGCAATGTAATTTTTTTTTTTTTTTAAATCAAGGTAAAATACATACATACTGCCTTGTTTAATCTGTTTTCATGAGACGAACACTATTCTCTTTCATGTTAATTCTGAGAGTCTCTTCTTTAAACTTTGGAGCCAACATTTAAAAAATGAAATCTACAGAGAATGTATTTAAGTTATGTGTGAAATTAAATAATAAAATTCCAATTCTTTTCAAATCAATCATTCATCTCTTAGAAACAATGTTTTAAAACAATAACTAACATTGTGAGATAATTTATACAGTAAGTTATATTAAACAATTCCCTAGTAGTAAGCTATGAGAGAGAGAGAGTTAGTTTGAAAAGCTAAATAAATTAATTGGAAGCACCTATAGCAATTTTTTTAAATAACATCTTTATTGAGGATAATTCATGTACTATAAAAATAACCTTTTAAAGTGTACAATTCAGGCTTTTTAGTATATTTACAGTTATGCAACTATCATCATCAAATTAGAGAATATTTCAATTACCCCAATGAGAAATCCATACTTACTATCAGTGACTCCCCTTCCTCCCCACCCAAAACCAAAAGCTCTAGACAACCACTAATTTACATTCGGTTCTATAAATTTACCTGTTCTGGACATTTCACACAATATGTGGTATTTTGTGTCTAATTTTATTTACTTAACATAATGTTTTCAAGGACAATCCATATTACAGTATTATCACTACTTCATTCTATTTTATGTTGGAATAGTATTAGACTGTATGCATACACCTCAGTTTCTTTATTCATATATCAGTTGATAGATATTTAGGTTCTTTCTACTTTTTGGCTATTATGAACAATGTTGTTATGAAAAATCATGTCCAAGGATTTGTGTCCACATATGTTTTCAATTCACTTGGGTATATACTTTGGGTGGAATTGTTTACACGCTGCTGTGAAGCTGTAAAATATGTCATCAATATTTCAAATACCAGCTGGGTCTCCCTTGGTGGACTGATTTCAGCTGAGCTTCCAGACTAAGACAGACTGGGAAGAAGGACCTGACGATCTACTTCTAAAAAAATGGGCCAGTGAAAACCTTATGAAAATCAGCAGAACATTGTCTGATATAGTGTCAGAAGATGAGTCCCTCAGGTGAGAAGGCATTCAAAATACGACTGGGGAAGAGCTGCCTCCTCAAAGTAGAGTCCAACTTAATGATATGGATGGAGTCAAGCCTTAAGGACCATCATTTGCTGATGTGGTATGATTCAAAATGTGGAGACACAACTGCAAACATCCATTAAAAATCAGAATGTGGGGTGTATGAATTATGAATCTAGGAAAACTGGAGGTCATCAAAAATGAAATGGAACACAAAAAGATCACTATCCTTGGCATTAGTGAGCTGAAATGCACTGGTATTGGCCATTTTGAATCAGACAATCATGTGGTCTACAATGCCAGGAATGACAAATTGAAGAAGAATGGGGTTGCATTAACCATCAGAAAGAACCTTTCAAGATCTATTCTGAAGTACAACATTGTCAGTGATATGATAATATCCACATACCTACAAGGATATCAATAAATACGACTAGTATTCAAATTTACGCACCAACCACTAATACTAAAGATGAAGAAACTGAAGATTTCTACCAACTTCTGCACTCTGAAATTGATCAAGCATGCAGTCAAGTTGCATTGATAATTACTGGTGACAGGAATGTGAAAGATGGAAGCAAAGAAGAAGGATCGGTAGAAAATATGGTGATAGAAACGTCAGAGATCTTATGATAGAATTTTGCAAGACCAATGACTTCTTCACTTCAAATACCTTTTTCAACAACATCAACAGTGACCATATACATAGACCTCACCAGATGGAATATACAGGAATCAAATTGACTACATTTGTGGTAAGAAATGATGGAGAAGCTCCACATTATTTGTGAAAACAAAGCCAGAAGCCTACTGCAGAACAGACCATCAATTGCTCCTATGCAAGTTCAAGTTGAAGCTGAAGAAAATCAAAACAAGTCCATGAAAGCCAAAGTATGAACTTAAATATATCCCACCTGAATTTAGAGACCATTTCAAGAATAGATTTGACACATTGAACACTAATGACTGACGACGAGATGAGTTGTGGGATGACATCAAGGATATCAAACATGAAGAAAACAAAAGGTCATTAAAAAGACAGGAAAGGAAGAAAATATCAAAAACGGATGTCAGAAGAGACTCTGAAACTTGCTCTTGAACGTAGTGTAGCTAAAGCAAGTGGAAGAAATGATGAAGTGAAAGAGCTGAACAGAAGATTTCAATGGGAGGCGTGAGAAGATAAAGCAAAGTATTATAATGAAACGTGCAAAGTCCTGGAGTTAGAAAACCAAAGGGGAAGAACATCCTCAGCATTTCTCAAGCTAAAAAAGTGACAAAAAATTCAAGCCTTGAGTTGCAACACTGAAGGATTCAAAGGGCAAAATACTGAACTATGAAAGAAGCATCAAAAGACAGAAGAATACACAGACTAACTATACCGAAAAGAATTGGTCGTTGTTCAGCCATTTCAGGAGGCAGTATATGATCAAGAACCAGTGAAGGAAGAAGTCCAAGCTGTACTGAAGGCATTGGCAAAAAACAAGGCTCCATGAATTGCCAAAATACCAATTAAGATGTTTCAACAAACTAATGCAAATCTGGAAGTGCTAACTTGTCTATGCCGAGAAATTTGGAAGACAGCTACCTGGCCAATCAACTAGAAGAGATCCATATGTGTGCCCATTCCAAAGAAAGGTGATCCACAAGAATGTGGAAATTATTGAAAAATATCATTAGCATCAAACACAAGTAAAATTTTGCTGAAGATAATTAAAAAATGGTTGCAGCAGTACATTGACAGGGAACTGCCAGAAAATCAAGCCAGATTCAGAAGAGGATGAGGAACGATGGATGTCATTGCTGATGTCAGATAGATCTTGACTGAAAGCAATAATGCAAAGGCATTATTGCAAAGGTATTCAACTGTATGGATCACAACAAATTATGGATAACATTGCGAAGAATGGGAATTCCAGAACACTTAACTGTGCTCATGTGGAACTTCTACATAGAACATGAGGCAGTCATTCAAACAGAACAAGGGGATACTGTGTGGTTTAAAGTCAGTCTGTATGCTGAGCAAATAATCTGAGAAGCTGGACTATATGAAGAAGAACACAGCATCAGGATTGGAGGAAGAGTCATTGCCAACCTGAGTTATGCAGATGACACAACCTAGCTTGCTGAAAGAGAAGAGGATTTGAAGCACTTACAGAAGAAGATCAAAGACTACAGCCTTCAGTATGGATTATACCTCAACACAAAGAAAACAAAAATCCTCACAGCTGGACCAATAAGCAAAATCATGATAAACAGAGAAAAGATTGAAATGGTCAAGAATTTCATTTTACTTAGATCCACAATCAATGCCCACGGAAGCAGCAGTCGAGAAATCAAATGATGAATTATTGCATTGGGCAAATTTGCTGCAAAAGATCTCTTAAAAGTGTTAAAAAGCAAAGATGTCACCTTGACAACTAACATGTGCCTGGTCCAAGCCATGGTATTTTCAATCGTCTCATATGCATGAGAAAGTTGGACAATGAATAAGGACTACTGAAGAACTGATGCCTTTGAATAATGGTATTGGCAAAGAATATTGAATATACCATGGACTGCCAGAAGAATGAACAAATCTGTCTTGGAAGAAGTACAGCCAAAATGTTCATTAGAAGCAACGATGGCGAGATTTTGTCTCACATACTTCAGACATGTTATCAGGAAGGACTGATCCCTGAAGAAGGACATCATTCTTGGTAAGGTAGAGGGTCAGTGAAACAGAGAAAGACCCTCAGCAAGATGGACTGCGATCATGGCTGCAACAATGTGCTCAAACATAGCAATGATTATGATGATGGCACAGGATTGGGCAGTGTTTTGTTCTGTGGTACACAGGGTCACTATGTGTGGGAACCGACTCTGTGGAATCTAACAACAACATATTTAACTTTTTTATGAACAGCCAAACTGTTTTCAAAAGTGGCTGTGCTATTTTACATTGCTACCAGCAGTGTATGAAGTTTCCATCTCTCCGTATCCTCACAAATATCTGTTATTTTCCATGTCTTTCATTATGATCATCCTAGGGGATGTGAAGGGGTATCGCACTGAGTTTTTGATTTGTATTTTCCTAATGACTGAACCCTGGTAGTGTAGTGGTTAACAGCTCAGCTGCTAACCAAAAAGGTGGCAGTTTGAATCCACCAGCTGCTCTTTGAAAACCCTACGGGGCTGTTCTGCTCTGTCATAAACGGTTGGTATGAGTCAGAATTGCCTTGCCAGCAAAGGGCTTAGTTTTTGTTTTTTTTTAAATGACTAAACATATTCAGCTTCTTTTCACGTGCTTTTTGACCATGTTATTATCTTTTGTGAAATGTCCATCCAAATTCTTTGCCCGTTTTTAAAATTGGTTTACTAGTCTTTTCATTGTTGAGTTCTAAGAGTTCCTCGTATATTTTAGATAAAGCCCTTTATCAGATATATGATTTGCAACTACAACACCATATTAATATAGATTATCTCTATGTTGTATAAGTACCAGTAATTCCTTTTTATTCATCCTTAATTTCCAGAATTTTTGCAATAAATATATATAGATTTTATAATGTTCACCAAAATTTAAATTACAAATGTGTCTAATGTAAACTCAACAATGACATGTAACCATTACTGTGTAACATATAAATAGCTAATGAGAAATACTACCAATGAGCTGAACTTCTGATCATAAAAAATTCAAAAGAATTCCTTCAGAGATATATGTAACAATAATTGACAAACTCTTCAGAAGGTCTGTTATCTTAACACTCAACAGATAATTATATCACAAGAATCTGTGTCTTGTTTTGAAGTTTATACTTTCAATACAATTATTCTGAGAAAGATGAACAGGTATCAGCATATGGAAATATTACCATCTAACGTTTCTACAGCTGACCCCAGCAGACAGAACACCTTGGAAGATTACACCCCTAAAGCTCTAAAGAATAAGCAAAGTGCTTATTCTGCAAAACAGTTGCAAAATATTCAGTTGGAAAGGAGCACACTTTCTGATAAGCAACACAACTACTGTTTGTCAGCTCTTTTTTTGGCCCAATAAGCAAGGCTGCCCTTTTTGTTTTTCGTTGTTTTTTTCAACTTTGGCTGCAAATTTAACAATTTAAAAATGAAAATCTACTGCTATTTTTTTTAGATTCAAAAGATAAATTAAATCAATTCTTTTATTTTCCCCACAGAAATAGAAGCATAACCCAGAGAGGGGGAAAAAATGCTTAATCAAGATCACACACTAATGAATAGGTGAGTCGAATTTAGAATTTAGGTCTCCTGTATCCTGGGATAGTGCCTTATGATTCTTCTCTAGCAAATAGTTTCTCTGACTATTAAATTACCATGTTCTCTTCAGCTTGTCATTAACCTAATTTTTGTGTCAATTCTGTATAAAGAAAAGCCGTGGATGTGTCAGAGGTCCTGTGGCATCATGCAAAATTAAATACATATATATATTTAACATATATATAATTTATGTATCTAATATGTATAATTCATATATAAATATATACACACAGTGTGTATATATGTACATACAATGTATGTGTATATAATATGTAATTATTTATTTATATAATGAATTAATATATATAATTTACTGACATTTACTGTAAGCAAATTTGCTAGATCCTCTGTTGTTGCTAGGTGTTATCGAGTCGGTTCTGACCCATATTGACCCTATGTACAACAGAACGAAACACTGCCAAGTCCTGTGCAATCCTCACAATTGTTGTTATGCTTAAGCCCATTGTTGTAGCCACTGTTTCAATCCATTTTATTGAGGGTCTTCTTCTTTTTTGCTGACCCTCTACTTTACCAAGTATGATGTCTTTCTTCAGGGACTGGTCCCTCCTGATAACATGTCCAAACTACATGAGAGGAAGTCTCACCATCCACACTTCTAGGGACCATTCTGGTTTTACTTCTTCCAAGACAAATTTGTTCATTCTGCAGGCAGTCCATGGTATAGACAATACTCTTCACCAATATCCCATAATTCAAATTCATCAATTCTTCTTTGTCTTCCTTATTCATCATCCAGCTTTCACATGCATAGGACGTGATTGAAAATACCATGGCTTAGGTCAGGAGCACCTTAGTCCTCAAGGTGACATCTTCGTTTTTTAACACTTTAATTGTCTTTTGCATCAGATTTGCCCAGTGCATTACGTCCTTGGATTTCCTGACTGCTGCTACCATGGGCGTTGATTGTGGATCCACGTAAAATGAAATTCTTGACAACTTCAATAATAATCTTTTCTCCACTTATCATGATGTTGCTTATTGGTCCAGATGTGAGGATCTTTGTTTTCTTTGAGTTGAGGTGTAATCCATACTGAAAGCTGTAGTCTTTGATCTTCTTCTGTAAGTGCTTCAAATCCTCTTTCCTTTCAGCAAGCTAGGCTATGTCATCTGCGTAATTCAGGTTGGCAATGACTCTTCCTCCAATCCTGATGCTGCATTCTTCTTCACACAGTCCAGCTTCTCACATTATTTGCTCAGCATACAGACTGAATAAGTATGGTGAAAGTAAACTACCTGACTCATACTTTTCTTGATTTTAAACCACGCAGTATCCCCTTGTGTTTTCATGACTGCCTCTTGGTCTATGTACAGGTTCCGCATGAGCAAAATTAAGCATCCTGGAATTCCCATTGTTTGCAATGTTACCCATAATTTGTTATGATCCACACAGTCAAATGCCTTTGTACAGTCAATAAAACACAGATAAATATTTTTCTGGTTTTCTCTGCTTTCAGCCAAGATCCATCTGACACCAGCAATGATATTCCTCATTCCATGTCCTCTACTTACAGTAAACTCTCTAATCATATTGAGTTATTTAATTTTTAGAATAACCTGTGAAGTTGATACCATTATTAGTTCTGTTCTATAGATGATGAAAGTGGTAATTTAATAAATCAAATAATTTGCACCACATTGCATAACTAGTTAGTGGCAAAGCAGAAACTGGATACCAGGACTATTGATTTTAGAGCCTAAATCTTCAACTACTATGAAATGATAGCTAAAACCAAAAGAAAACCTCATTGCCATCGAGTCAATTCTGACTCATAGTGACCCTATAGGACAGAGTAGAACTGCCCCATCGGGTTTCCAAGGAGCACCTGGTGGATTTGAACCGCCGACCTTTGGGTTAGTAGCTGAACTCTTAACCACTATGCAACCAGGGTTTCCAAAATGATATCCAGAATTCATAAAAACATAAAAGTAAAAACATGCACTCTACAAATTTTCACAAGTAAACTTACCTTTGTTAGTTTTTTAAAAGAAACAAAACAAATTAATTTTTACAAGAGGGATAAATAACTAAATACATTCAGTTCTAACTGAGCAACAAAAAAATTGTATTTCATTCTGTTCTTTAAATGTATTTCAACCAATTTCAAAGTCATTCAATATTAATAAATATGTTCAATAACTGCAATTAAAACTTGTCTTTATTTAACTGATTGGGGAAATTAGTTAATTTTTAATTTCCCTGTTTTTCTACATCTGAAATATTATAGAAATTTGCTAACCATTAAGTCACAACAGTTATACCTCATTTTATGTGCAATCTGGTACTTCTGCTTAGCTCTGCTCTTCAACTGAGTTTTTAGTCCAAGCCATAATTTTAGTTCATGAACTTCAGAAACGAATGCTACCTGCCTAAGTATGTCAAGTTTGATCTGCTGGCCAATAAATAAGAAGCATTCTTTGAAGGGTTGTACATTTTCTACTGTCTCCTCTATTGCTATGCAGATCTTTACATAACTATGGGACTACTATAATAAAACAATTCCAGAACAGATTCCAAAAGTCAAGGGAAACATCATTGAACAAAAATTGCAAGCATTGACAAAATGTTCTGAACAAAACTATAATTTTGTTGTGCTACAGTATCTTAAGAGAAAGAAGCAATAATAAAAGGGATTATAGGTTATTCTGGCATTAATTTAATTAACTTATTTAATAATAAGAGCTGGAAATATGGCTTTGGTGATAGAAATGATGCCAGAGATCACATGATAAAATTTTGCAAAACCAACAACTTCTTCATTGCAAATACTTTTTTTCATCAACATAAATGCTGACTATACACAAGGACCTCACCAGATGGTATACATAGGAATCAAATCGACTACATCTGTGGAAAAAGATTGTGGAAAAGCTCAATATCATCAGTCAGAACAAGGCCAGGGGTCAACTGCAGAACAGACCACCAATTGCTCATCTGCAAGTTCAAGCTGAAGCTCCAGAAAATCAAAACAAGTCCACAAGAGCCAAAGTATGACATTGAGCATATCCCACTGTAATTTAGAGACCATCTCAAGAATAGATTTGACACATTGAACACTAATGACCGCAGATCAGACAAGTTGTGGAATGACATCAAGGACATCATACATGAAGAAAGCAAGAGGTCATTAAAAAGACAGGAAAGGAAGAACAGATCAAAATGGATGTCAGAAGAGACACTGAAACTTGCTCTTGAACACTGAGTAGCTAAAGCAAATGGAAGAAATGATGAAGTAAAAGAGCTGAACTGAAGATTTCAAAGGGTGGCTCGAGAAGACAAAGTAAAGTATTATAATGACATGTGCAAAGACCTGGAGATAGAAAAACAAAGGGAAAGAATATGCTCAGCATTTCTCAAGCTAAAAGAACTGAAGAAAAAATTCAGTCCTCGAGTTGCAATATTGAAGGATTCTGCAGGGAAAATATTAAATGATGCAGGAAGCATCAAAAGAAGATGGAAGGAATACACAGAGTCACTATACCGAAAATAATTGGTCGACGTTCAACCATTTCAGCAGGCAGTATGTGATCAGGAACCGATGGTGCTGAAGGAAGAGATCCAAGCTGCACTGAAGACACTGGCAAGAAACAAGGCTCCAGGAATTGACGGATACCAACTGAGATGTTTCAACAAATGGATGCAACACTGGAAGTGCTCACTCATCTATTCCTGGCTAACCTACTGGAAGAGATCCATATTTATGCCTATTCTCACAGAAGGTGATCCAACTGAATTTGGAAATTATTGAACAATGTTGTTAATATCACATGCAAGTAAAATTTTGTTGAAGATCATTCAAAAGCAGCTGCAGCAGAATATCGACAAGGAACTGCCAAAAATTCAAGCTGGATTCAGAAGAGGACCCGGAGCCAGGGATATCATTGCTGATGTCAGATGGACCCTGGCTGAAAGCAGAGAATACCAGAAAGATGTTTACCTGTGTTTTATTGACTATGCAAAGGGATTTGACTGTGTGGATCATAACAAATTGTGGATAATATTGTGAAGAATGGGAATTTCAGAACATTTAATTGTGCTCATGAGGAACCTGTACATAGATCAAGAGGCAGTCATTCAAACAGAACAAGGGGATACTGTGCGGTTTACAGTCAGGAAAGGTGTGTGTCAGGAAGACCCTCAATGAGACAGATTGACACAGTGGCTGCAACAATGGGCTCAAGCATAACAATGACTGCGAGGATGGTGCAGGACCAGACAGTGTTTCATTCTGTTGTATATAGGGTCACTATGAGTTGGAACCAACTTGAGGGCACCTAACGACATTATTTAACCACTATGAGTCAGGCCCTCATTGAGGTAGGCCTGGCTGTGGCTGGAACAGTCACCAAAAAAACACGATCCTGCCTTCAAAAAACATAGAGTCAAAAGTATTCTGGGATTATTTTTTTCAGAAGAGCGAAACTTTTAAGGACCAAAAGTAGAAAAGATTTTCTTGATTCTAAAATTGTTATGTTAATCAAAATATTAATTTTTTCAAAAGCTTTCATATGTTATTAGGCCTCAAAACTTCATAATTTACAAATCTGAGCATAAATACAGTCACTGTCTTTTTTTTAAACTATGCATGATAGTTGAAGAGTAAATCTCTGATTAATTGATAAGAGGCGAAGGCATCACATTGTTTTTTATGTAATTTCTTCCAATTTTAGTACTAGAGATGTTTTCTTTTTATACTTTCCATAATCTTAATTAATTTTAAACAAAGATTTCATTATGAAATCATACCTTCAGGATAATTCTTACTTAATTTGAACCATCTTATTTAAGCAAAGCTCTAGCAGTAAACAAGATAAATGATATCTAATTTGCTATGCTACATCTTCCATCCCTAGTTTATATACAGAATATTTCATATTTGATGCTGTGTTTATTTCTCTAAATCAAGGGTCATAAAGCATTTTTTCTGTAATTGACTAGATAGTGTTTTAGACTTTGCAGGCTATATGGTCTCTATTGTAGCTATTTAATTCTGCCGTTATAGTGTAAAAGCCATAGACAATATGTAACTAAATGAGCAAGAGCGTGTTGCAATAAAACTTTGTTTAAAAAAACAGGCACCAGGCCAGATTTGGCCGACTCCTGTTCTAAAATATTAGTATTCTTTTGGCCAAAACTAGCTGATTAGAGATAAGCATGATCATCAAAATCATGTCTCACTTAAAAGCCAGTTTAAAAAATAAAATTGTCTAAAGTAACTCTTTGAAGATAAAATTTCATAATTATCTTTATTGCAAAAAGGAAAATAAACCTACAGGACCCTTACAATCAATGTCCTTTCAACTGTGCTTTAGTATGTATTCTACTTAAGAAAGTACTGCATTTCTGTATTTACAATGAAAATATATAGAAGAAGACATAGCTGCTAAAAAACCAAGGCTCTCTTGATGTATCTATCAGAAGCCTGCATTTGTTGAAGTGTAGCATATTAATATTTTAATACAAAAATGTCCATATAGTATAGACATTTCATTTTTCATGTAAAAAAATTATTCATTAAATGCATGCAGAACAGAACGAAGTGCCACCATTGTGATAGTTTATCTAGTTTCAATTACAGGGTGTAAATTTTCCTCTCCAAGGATGCACAGTCTTTTCTTTGTGTGTGTTTGCTTTAGGTGAAAGTTTACAGCTCAAGTTAATTTCTCATACAAAAATTTATACACATATTGTTATGCAACAGTAGTTGCAATCTCTATACTGTGACAGGACACTCCTCTTTTCCACCCCAGGCTTCCCATGTCCATCCAACCAGCTCCTGTCCCTTTCTGCCTTCTCATCCTGCCACTGGACAGGAGCTTCCCATTTAATCTTGTGTATCTGCCTGAACTAAGAAGCACACTCTTCACAAGTATTATTTTATGTTTTATAGTCCAGTATAATCTTTGAAGAGTTGGCTTTGGAAATGATTTTAGTTCTGGGTTAACAGAGCTTCCAGGGTCCATGTCTTCGAGGGTTCCTCCAGTCTCAGTCAGACCATTAAGTGTGGTCTTTTTACTAGAATTTGACTTCTGCACCCCACTTTTCTCCTGTTCTGTCAGGGACTCTCTGTTGTGTTCCCTGTCAGGGCAGTCGCTGGTGGTAGCCAGGCACCATCTAGTTCTCCTGGTCTCAGGCTGATAGAGTCTCTGGTTTATGTGGCCCTTTTGTCTCTTGGGCTAATATTTTCCTTGTGTCTTTGGTGTTCTCCATTTCCCTTTGCTCCAAGTAAGTTGGGACCAATTGATGTATCTTAGATGGCTGCTCACGAGCTTTGAAGACCCCAGATGCCACTCACCAAAGTGGGATGCAGGACATTTTCTTAATCAACTTTGTTATGCCAATTGACCTAGATATCCCCCGAAAACCATGGTCCCCAGACTCCAGTCCCTGCTACTTTGTCCCTCAAAGTGTTTGTTTGTGTTCAGGAAACTTCTTAGCTTTTGGTGTAGTCCAGTTGTGCTGACTTCCCCTATATTGGAGACACCCATTTTTTTAAGCTCAAGCAAACATCTTACCAGTCTCATGTAAGATGTGGCACTGCCTTCTGAGCCTTAATTTTAATAGAAACTAAAATACAGGTTTTGAAGTAAGTTCGGTTGATTGTATATGCAGAACACAGGAGTATAAAAGGTTCATATGCTCAGATGCTAACCCAAAGGTTCAAGTCCACCCACAAGAACCTCAGAAGAAAGGCCTAGTGATCTGCTTCCAAAAATCAGGCATTGAAAACCCTATGGAATCATCATAAGTCAGAATAGACTTGAGGGCAACTGTGTTTTGTTTTGTTTTTTAATTTTTTTTTATTTTATGCAGAACATAAGGCATCAGCTTTAGGTTTCCCTTCACAGTATGCTGTAGAGTGTATTTTTTCTCTGCCTGCACCTTGTTCATGAGGACCTCACCTCTGAGCACACGCTTTGGCCTCTCCTTTTTCCTGCTGCCCCCATCATAGTCGGAGTTTGCTGCAGGAAACTTGCAGGCCTCCTGCAGGAAGCTCTGTCTTTTACTGGTTCAGGGTATCCGGTGATGAGAGGGACTGGAGGGGAGGGTGAGTGTGCATCCAGGTTTCCCCTTAGAAAGTTCTGAGGTCTGAGTGCCAGTTAGTGGGATATTCCTTCTCCTGGCAAAGGGCCAGCTGATCACAGACCTCTCAGGAAACAAAACAGATTTCTTTCTTGGAGTGTCATCCACATTCAAGTCTGGGTTAAGGCAGCTGGCTCTGTAGCCCAGGCTAGGTGTTATAGCAAGACCAAAGAATTAATTAAAAAATGGGAACTAATGGGTTTTAAAATAATTATGGTGAATATATATGTATATAATAAAACATTTGCCATTTTCAACATTTTTTATATGTACAATTCAGTGACATTAATTACATTCATCATGTTGTACAACCATCACCACTGTTTCCACATTTTTCCATCACCCTTAACAGAGAGTGGCCGTTTCTTGAAAATAAATAAGTTCAGAAGTTTAACAATGGTCATTGGTGATTTGGTAACAGGATATAGATATATTTCTAAAAATTGTTTATATATAAATTTTTTAAAAAATCATGTTTTATAAGGGTATGTATCAAATAAATACAATTGGAAATCTCCTTTATATGAATTAGGATCTTGCAATATTGGCTTGGTAGCACAAGGTTCAGGAGCCCTGGTGGCGTAGTGGCCAAGCGCTCCGCTGCCAACCAAAACGTTGTGGTTGAAACCCACCAGCCACTCCATAGGAGAAAGATGCAGCAGTCTGCTCCCACAAAGACTACAGCCTTGGAAACCCCACAGGGCAGTTCTACTCTGCCTGATAGGGCCGCCATGAGTCGAAATCCACCCAACAGCAATGGGTTTTTAGCACAAGGTACACCTGTGTAAACTTGGCATCATCAACAGTATGACATCAAGTAAAATTTAGAATTGGTCATTTATCCAGTGTCTTCCTTACATACCCCGTTATCCAGAGGCTACTTTTGTTTAGCTAGATATGGCGTCAGAGGCATTAATCTGCACAGTGTTTTCAAGCTGAGGTATGTGGCAGTTATTTCACATGATGTCCCATCCTATTCATGCATCTAACTTAGGTTTACCAATATTAAGTAATTCAACATGAAGGAGATATACCTTTATTATTTAAACAAAAAATAACCACTTCATACACAATTGTGTATGTGAGCATGCATGCATGCATGTATAACACCCAGATATTGTATGCTGTTGACAGTGCTGGTCTGGTTTATAGAGCTTGGCTTTTTCTCAAGGGTACATTTGACTTAAATAACCCAAAAGTTACAATTCAACACAAGAGTCTCCAAATCCTCTAAAATATATATAGCATATTTCCTTTAAAGTTTGTTAACATATTTTAAGATTTTTTTTTAGAAATCTAGGACTTCATGAACAACTGAACCATTCTTAGTTGAAGGGATCCACATCATAAATCATACTATTCAGTAAAACAGATTGACAAGGCAATCTGATCTATGCAAAGCAGTCAAATCACTTAGACCAACATAATGCAAGATTTTTATGTTCCTCAACCTCTTGGTAATCAAGTCTCTGGATATAAATTAAGATCAGATTTAGTATTTAATACAGCCAAATCTTCACGCTGAAACAGATATATGTGACAATATTCACACGCAGTGTGCCACAATGTTACACTGTTTTATTCTCTGGTTTTAACTGCTCGCAACATGAAATATCCCCCTCTTCAGCGATTTGTAATTAAAAGTCATCAATACTTCAAATAACAGACACTGGAGTTTAGAAGCAGCACACTACAATGATTTGACTTACTATATTCAAAAAAATGTGTTATTTTCATAGAGTTTATAATACGCAAGATAAATAATGGGATACACTAAGCAGAGGCTATTGCTTTAAATCTAAATTTTATTTGAGAAGGTTACAGTAGAAGGAAACCTTAAGACTATCCCTTTCAGTAGTAATTCATACATATTTTGTGGGGCCATGTGAGCAAATGCTATGTAGAAGGTTGAAATTCAAATAAAACACTTTTTAAAATCTTTAAATTGATTACGACTATAATAAATTGCACAAAAGTATACAATATTTCTACATATATTTCAATTAAGTTAGTGATACTCAAGGCATATCATGCATACACTGAAATAAAAATGATACCCTGAGCTGTAAAGGTAAAAGATACACCTAGTAAGATGGCTATATGGCCTTTGCTCTCTTGGCCAAGAATAAAAAATAATTCTTAGATATAAAATGTTCATTCACAATAACCATAAAAACTGTAAAGTACCTAAGAATAAATTTAATAAGAATTATGTAAGGTCCATGGGGATACATTTAACAAGAAATGTGCAAGGCCTACATGGAGAAAACTGTAAAATTTTACTGAAGGGTGTAAAAGAAGATGTATAAATGGGGAGACATATCATGCCCTTCAATAAGAACAACCAATAATGTTGAGAAGTAAATTTTCTTCCAAATACCTCAATAAATTTATATGCAATTACAACCAAACTACTTGTAGCATTTTTCTTGAATTACCAAAATGTAAAGACTGTCTAGAAGCATAACTATTTTATGATGGACAAAAATAAAGAAACACAAATATAATGAGAGGAGATTTATCCTGACATTTAAAGGTAGTATACAGCTAGAGTAATTAAAACCACATGGCACATTGTTTTTATTATGGACACGGTACTGGCACAAAAAATAGAGAAACAATATTAATGAGGCAAATTACAGAGTAAAAATACAGACCTAAGAACATATGGGATTTCCTAAATAACAAAGACAACATTTAAAATTACTGGGAAAAGAAGAGACTATTTCATTAAATATTATTGTGACAACTCTATTTATCTCTGAGCGCTGGTGGCATAGTGGTTAAGAGCTTGGCTACTAACCAAATGGTTGGCAGTTCAAATCCACCAGCCGCTCCTTGGAAACCCTATGGGGCAGTTCTACTCTGTCCTATAGGGTCACTAGGAGTCAGAAATGACTTGATGGCAATAGGTTTGGTTTTTTTTTAGTATCTGTCTATCTGTCTATCTGTCTGTCTGTCTGTCTAACATCCATCTATGTCCCGGTTTCAGAAGTTACCCAAGAATATATTTTAAATGTATTCAATATTTACGTAAAAAATAATAAAAAATATTGTAATAATATTTGAACTTTTTTTAAATTTTGTAGTGAAAAGACCCTTCAAAGTCTAGAAACCAAGACCTAAACCACAAAGTAGAAGATTTACATATTTTAGTACAAAAATAAAGCTTCTGTACTACAATATATTATACAAAAATGTATTACACAAGAAAATATGTCCGCAGTACATGAAAAAGGTCAATAGCCTTATTTTATAAGAAATTTCAATAAATGAGTAATGCTCCAATAGAAAAAAGAAATCAGTAAATGACATGAAAAGGCAATTCAGAAAAGAAATGCAAATAGCTTATAAACATAAAAAGGTATTTGAGACAGTTAACTGTCAATAATAAATTTAATGAATCAAGGAAAGAATCAACCTCACTTGTCAAATTAGCAAAGGTGGAAAGAATGCACATACAGAGGGAAAGACCCAGGACAGGTTTGTGTGTGTGCAAATGGCATGCTCATACATCGGTGATGTGAGCATGAATGAGCACAATTCTATAGGAAAGACAGCTCCGTTATTAGTTAGTACTAAGATCTAAAATGTATATGCTCTGGGTTCCAGTAATACCCCTCCTAGGAATTTACCACAGTAAATAATTTTACAAGTTCATCAAATATAAGTATACAAGAGCATTTAATATAGTTGATTATAGTAAAAATCCTGAAAATAATCATAATGTTTGTCAACAGAGGATTGTTTCAATAAATATGGGCAGCAATGCAATGAGATTCTATGCAACCATTGGAAATTATGTTATAGAACAATTTTAGATGGCATCAAAATATGTTCAAAAAATGTTAAGAGCAAAATGTTGGTTATAAAACAAGATTTATGATATGCTCTTATTCCATTTAATGTGCATGTATGTGCATTCCCAAAAAGTCTGAAGGTTTAGTGATCATTTTGTTAACAACAGCTATTTCTGGGTGAGGAAATTAACAGGTATCTTCATTCTTTATTACAGTTTACTATATTTAATGACATTTTTTAAAGGACAGAAATAGGTCATAAAACAACTCAGATTAAAAAAATCTCAGAATGTTAAGAAAATTATATGATAGACAATTTACCTGTTTTACCAAGCAAACGTAACAGACATCTGAAAGTTACCTTGTATCTTTCATCTAATTTCCAAATAGAGAAACTGTGGTCCAGAATTTAAGAAATTTATACAAGGTTTTAAATATCATCAGTGACAAATTCAGGAGTATAATTCATGCTTGTTACTTTCCAGTCCCCTGCTTTTAATTAAAATACTGACCTTTTCATAATAATTATAGAAATAATCTAGCAAAAAATGCAATGGCATGTTTTAGTCCAAAAATGGCTTGTTTTAAAAAGAAACATATAATTCAATAATTATTTTAAAATGCTATATATATGTGTATGTGTTTCCCTGAGTGGTACAAACAGTTAATACATTTAGCTATTAAGCGAAACTTTGGAAGTTCTAGTCCACCCAGAGGCACCTGGAAAGAAAGGACTGGAGATCTATCTACCTCCAAAAAAAATCAGTCATGGAAAACAGTTCCACTCTGACACACATGGGATTATTACGAGTCAGAGTCTACCCAAGGGCAACTGGTATGGTATACATAGTATGTGTACATATAATATATTAAAACATAACATAACATAATGTAATATAAAGAGCCGTGGTGGCACAACAGTTAAGTGCTCTGCTGCTAACCAAAAGGTCAAAGGTTTGAACTCACTAGCTGCTCCCTGGAAGAAAAGACCTGGCAATCTTCTCCCTTAAAGATTACAGCCTAGGGAAACCCTATGGGGCGGTCCTGCTCTATCACATGGGGTCATCAGGAGCTGGAATCAACTCGATGGCACACAACAACAACGACAAGAATGAAATTACTAATCTAGCCTAATTTTAAGCAACCCAGTTGCATAGTTTATAAACTAGGAAAAATTAATTGGAAACATTTTGTTTAAAAACCAAACCAAACCCATTGTGGTCAAGTGGATTCCAACACATAGTGACCCTATAGGACAGAGTAGAACTGCCTCATAGAGTTTCCAAGGAGTGGCCGGTGAATTTGAACCGCAGATCTTTTAGTTAGCAGCTGTAGCACACTGCCACCAGAGCTCCATTTTGTTTAAGCCCTCCACATTAATCCCAGTCTTGAGAAACACAAGTATATTTAAACTGAAGTATTTTAGATTGATCTGAAAATACATTACAAGTCTTATTTCACCAAACCAAAAAACCAAACTCAATGCCATCAGTTCTGACTCATAATGACCCTATAGGAAAGAGTAGAACTGCCCCATAGGGTTTCCAAGGAGTGGCTGGTGGATTTGAACTACCAACCTTTGGGTTAGCAGCAGAGCTCTTACCACTGCACCACCAGGGCTCCAGTTATTTTACACAAGCACCAATAATCAGTCTACTCAGTAGTCTGATGTAGGTATGATCTCATTAGTGATAATACATAGAGGTCTGTAATATATGAAGGGCTTATATTCTCTTGGTCCAAAAAGTCTCATCAAATTTTAATCAAAATCTAATTTTGCACTTAAATCTCCGGATTAGCACATGTTTTTTTTGGGGCAGATTTTTGTTTGAGCAAGAATTGAATTAATTCTCCAGTGATGTAAGATGAATTACAACAACCAAGAAAAAGTAAATCATAATCTTCAACTTGTCCACAAATTCTAATGATGCTGAAACAATGATAATTACTAGTTAATTTGATCTCTAAATTATTTATACTGTCTACTTTTGCATATTATGTACTTTAATTCTTTATGTTCCACTTATTTGATTTTTATGGATTTCCCAAAAGTTATCTCTGCCGGAGAAAGATGTAGCAGTCTGCTTTCATAAAGATACAGCCTTGGAAACCCTATGGGGCAGTTCTACTCTGACCTATAGGGTCACTCTGAGTCAGAATCCACTTGACAGTAATGGGTTTCTTTTTTTGGGTTTATTTTTATGGAAGCCAACTGCCACGTGTTTCTCCTATGGAGCGGCTAGTGGATTTGAACCGCTGAATTTCCAGTTAGCAGCCAAGAGCTTAATCACTGCCCCAGCAGGGGTCCTTCTCCATGAGGATAGGAAACCACATATGCTATCTCGCCATCTCTGCCTCTTTCTTCCTCTCTACCTCTGTGTCTCTTTCTTTAAAGTCCAGCAACATAAGTAGTGTTTGATTTCACCAGGTTTTATTTGTGCCATCTTTAAAATATGCACTAAAACAATGACAAAAAGGGAAACCCAGAGCGCCAGGATTGTGGCCATTTTTTTTTTTTTTTAAACGAAGGCATGAACAATTAAAAAGTATTTTGTCCAAATCTGGAAATTTTAAAACCAGGACATATTTATAATGTTTGCCCCTTTGACTTTAAAAAAAAAAAAAAGTTGCTGTCAGGTCGATTCCAACTCATAGCGACCTCATAGGACAGAAGGGAACTGTCTTATAGGGTTTCCAAGGAGTGACTGGTGGATTCAAACTGCCCATCTTTTGGTTAGCAGCCAAGCTCTTAATCACTGCGCTACCAGAGCTCCCTTTGACTAAAGCAACCTCAATAAAGGCAGTTCCTTCAAACAACAAATGTCTACCTTGTGGTAATGATCAGAGTCAGTGGTAAGATAACAAGATAAAGCCATTTTAAAACGTGCTCCTTTTATCTGGCCCATTAAAGGGATAGGAAGATTTTTCTGGTTTTTTACAAAATACTCTATTAAGACATTAAAACAATAGTTTAGCTTAGTTGATCTTCTTAATTAACCAGAAGTAACATATGAACCAGAAAATATTACTCTGTACTGTTAAAAAGCAATATGGCAAAACTATTTTATTCAGGTTTCTTACAGAAAAGAACTTGGCATCCAAGACCTGAAGTCTAAAATAAAGCATCTAAAAATATGAAAGAATTAAAGAAGTCCTATGTTTTTCTTGTGGTCTATAATTCTACAGAATTTTCATCTGTAAATTTGGCAAGCACTTAAAATATTGACTTTTTAAATAACAAAGACACCTTTCTCTAGTGAATTCTGTTAGAAAAATGGTTTCCACACACATACTAATGTGATTCAAGTAAACACTTATGAGCATTCTTCCAACACATAAGCCAGATGCAAATTTACACAGCCTAGCAGGTCAGCCCCACCAGTGTCAAAAGAGAACGCTGGTTTAACAGTGCTGGAAGCATGACTGGTTTATACAACCGATCAGAGAACACTATGGGAGATCTTCTGTCCATTAACTCAAATATTCATTTGGCAAAAGAAATAGAAATGTGGATTTACAAAATCAGTCTTAAAGTTTCTTGGTCTGTAGCTCAGTGAAAACAAAGAGAAAAGTGCATATATTTCATTTTTGGAGCATGGTGTCTTCAACTCCTATTCTAGTTTTGTTCAATGGTAAGTATACAGAATGGTGATTAAATTTTACAACCTAATTGGCACCTGCTCATTTATACTTAAAACTCTTTAATAACTCTGCTTCTAATTTTATGATGCCCTTTAAAATAGCCAATAAATCATTTTATTCAAGATTAATGTTTAAAAAAAATCTTGAAAAAACTACAATTGATGGAAAGACAACACCCTCAAAAAATCAGACACTTTTTAAAGATGATCTTTGTATACTTGTTTAAAGGCAATTGTCCAATTATATAACAAAAACAAACCAAACCTATTGCCATCTAGTCGATTCTGACTCATAGCAACTCTACAGGCCAGAGTAGAGCTGTTCCATGGGGTCCCCAAGGCTGTAATCTTTAAGGAAGCAGACTGCTACATCTTTCTCCCATGGAGCAGCTGGTGGGATCACCTTTTGATTAGCAGCTGGGTGCTTAATCACTATGCCAGGTCAACTCAATAGTTATTTTGAAACAAACACTTTCTCCTGGAAGGGATGAACAGCACACTCTAAAATATTTGTCTTTCTATGCTGATGGTTTTAGAAACTGAAAGGAAGGAGTAAATGTGACCACACTCATAGATAACAGCAATCACCTTTGAGTTATATGTAGTACAAGCCCAACTACCCAATATTTCCCATTAGCAGAAGACTATTCAGAGCAAGCCTTTATTTTTTCATTATTCTACATTATATTCTTCTTACCATGGGAATCAAAAAACTCTAAACCAGTGTCAAGGTAAGCTATGAGATGAAAATATTATAATATTCATATATTTTTAACAAATCTTTATATCTCTATTTTGAGTGTATTTGATCATGTACATTTATATTAGTACACATAAAAATAAATAAATATAAATATATTAGTCAAGTCAGGTAGAGTAGGATCAATTCTTGGCATGGCTGCTTACCACTGGGTGACCTTAGACAAATTAATTACTCCAAGTCTTAGTTTGGTCAGCTGTAAAATGAGCATAATAAGAGTCCTTAACTTATGAAGTTGATGTGATTTTTAAGTGAACTAAAACATTATAAGCATCTTGACATGTGGTACCTAGCACATAGTAAGAGCTCAGTAATGTTTAGCTATTATATGGAAAATAGGGATGAATGTGTACGTGCTTAAAATTATGAGTTATTTTTTACATTTTGGTTAAAAAATCATAAACTTATATACAACACACTCTATTATGTTTATATATGTGTGTCTCTATGTATATATATTTCTACATACATAAACATAACTCATCTATGTGCATGTATATATAAACACACACACAGACAAGTTAAAAAAATGTGGAGGTCTTATTTATGAAGCTGTTTTTCTCACATTCTGCTGAAAGAGGAAGATAATATGCAATTATTATACAGGGAACATTTCCATGAAACTTGTATTACATAATGGATTTGTTTTAATTTCTTTATGGTTTAAAGTTACTATATATAGGGTCACTGTGAGTCGGAACTGACTCAATGGCAATGGATTAAGGTCCAAGACACCAATAATAATCTATAGTCAAATCTTCCTGTCTATCCAGATTGCTCCAGTCAAAATAAGGTGCATGCATTACCACTATCTAAATTAAAAAGTAAAATAAAATAACAGAGTGAACATTTTAGACTCTTAGAAAACAGCTATTTAATTAAAAGCACTATGTAAATCTTTAGACTACCATTTTTTTTTTCTTTTGAAATTTTGGTTTGGTATTCTTTCATTGTTCAGGCACTAAACTACCGATCTTTAGGGGAACAACCTCAAGATGCTCAATAACTCAGATTTTAAGTTTAAGCATACACTTGAAGCATTAAAATAAGGTAGCAATAAACTCCAGGAAGCTATTTCAATAGCATTTTCCCTACGTGTAAATGTGCAATACTACTACTACTAACTAATCAAATAGCTACCTTTCTAAAGAAAGAATAGCCAAATCATATTATCATAAATAATGTACTAAAATATCAGTATTTCCTGCTATGTATCAGATCTTAAAACTAAATAATTGACAGTTATTATTTATTTATTCATAGTGCCAAACATTGTGCAAGATATTTGTCCCTCCCCCTGTTTCACAAACTTTATTCAACCTTTCTAAATACATGTATTTGGAATATTTTCACCATTTGTGCCCATAAAATTAGTGTGGAGGTTCTAAGTATCACTTTTTAAAAATAAAAATCAGAGCTAGTACACAAACCACAGCCTTTTCTAACCTGAAACCAGAAGCACTAGATGGTGCCCAGCTACTACTACAGACCTTTCTGACCAGGGACACAATAGAAGGTCCTGGGTAGAATAGGAGAAAAATGTAGAACAAAGTTTAAATTCCTAAAACAGACCAGACCTACTAGACCCATTGAGACTAGAGGAACCCCCAAGACTATCTCCCTAAGATACTCTTTGAACTTGGAACTGAAGCTATTTCTGGTGGTCACCTTTCAGCCAAATAATAGATTGGCTTATAAAATAAACAATATCATCTGTGAGTAATGTGCTACCTTAAACAATCAACTATATGAGACCAAACAATCAATATTGCCCAAAAGCAAAGATGAGAAGGCAAGGAGGGGAAGGGAAGCTAGATTAATGGAAACAGAACAAACAGAATGGAAATAATGAGAAAGCTGACACATTATGAAAATTGTAACCAATGTCACAGAACAATCTGTATAAAAATTGTTAAATGGGGAACCTAATTTGCTGTGTAAACTTTCACCTAAAACACAATAAAATATTATTTAAAAAAAATCAGAGGTAGAAAATATTTTTCAACTTTCTCTTATTTATCCTTAATAAGTGTTTCCTCCCTTCCACTTGATTCTTTGTAAAGATGCTATGGCTGTCTCCATCATGTCATAGCATCGACCCAAGAACTTTCAATGTCTCCACTGCAGAGCTCTCAAGGCCCTACATAATTAAGCATCACCCTACATAGTCTTTGCTGTTGGTGAAGAATATTGAATATACACCATGGACTGCCAAAAGAATGAACAAATCTGTCTTGGAAAAAGTACAGCCAGAAAGCTCCTTAGAAGCAAAAATGGGGAGACAACGTCTTACGTACTTTGGACATGTTATCAGGAGGGATCAGTCCCTGGAGAAGGACATAATGCTTGGTAAAGTAGAGGGTCAGTGAAAAAGAGGAAGACCCTCAACAAGATGGATTGACATAGTGACTGCGACAATGGGCTCAAGCATAACGATTGTGAGGATGGTGCAGGACCTGGTAATGTTTCGTTCTGTTGTACATAGAGTTGCTGTTAAGTCAGAACCAACGTGACAGCACCTAACAACAATAACAGCTACATATGCACGTTCCATTCCTATCCACTTATTAGCTGGGTAATCTCATAAATTACATAGTCTCTTTGGGTACATTTGAAGAATGAAATGATACTACTAGTACCTAGCTCATAGGATTTTTGTGAGCATTAGGTAAGATAGTCATATGCACTCTAAATTTTTATAAATTATTATTGCTGACATACATTGGCTTTCATCATGCTTTCCACATTCCACTGCACTCCCCAACAGGACTGTTCTCTCTTTGATTTCCCACCAGTCCAAACTGTACTTATCCTTCCCTCTCAGCTCTAGCTCTCTCTCTTACCCAAAGTCTTCTTCTTCAAATATTATCCACCCTAACCATTGGGTCCTTATTGCTGCAAAAATCCTACTACAGTCAGGTCAGTTGTTGTCACATTCCTTTATTGGTGGTAATAATAGCTTCTGATTTCACTAGTGTGCCTCAAGCAGTGGCCATCAGACAGCCTCTGTGTCAGAGTCACATAGAAAGCTTGTAGATATGAAGATTCTGGGACTCACCTCCAGACCTACTGAATCAAGCTTTCTGGGCATGAGTGCTAAAAAAAAGTCAAATTTCAACTAGATTCAGATGATTCTATTGCTGGTAATGTTTGAAAATCACTGTGAAAATGTGGTTCTCGACCTTTTATTTTGATTCTTCCACCTAAGGGATACAACACTCTCCTGTCCCACCATCTGAAACACTCTTCTTTCCATCAACCCTTCACCTCTCTCCTCAGGCAATCAAGATTAATTCCAGACCATAGACACAGCCTTAATTTCCATGTAAGAACCATTTCATATCCTTCTGCAATATAGCCTAATAGGTATAGTGCTGGTTACTAAGTTCACAGTTTCCATCGAGTTGACTCCAACTCATGGTGACCTCATGTGTGTCAGAGTAGAATAGTGTTCCATGGGGTTTCAATAGCTGATTTTTTCAGAAGTAGATCACCAGGCCTTTCTTCTGAGGTGTCTCTGGGTGGATGTGAACTTTCAACCTTTCAGTTAGTGGCCAAGTGCACCACACAGGGACTCTAGTTGCAAAGCTAGTACACAGTAAATACTTTCTGGTAGTTTAATGCAAGACAATCCTTTACCTACTTCTCCAACAAATTTATTCAACACATATTTGGGGAACATGTATTGTCAGGCACTGTGCTAGGCAATGGAGATGTAGACAGACACTGTCCGTGCATTTGTGCCTCTCAAAACCTCTGATCTTCCTCTATGGCACACTCAAGTACCACTTTTCTAAGACACATGTGGATGTACCTTAAAAACCTCATTGATTTAATTGTTGCTATTTTATCAGGAGAGAAGTTATTTCATCTTCAATTGGACAAACAATTACTTCTAAGTTAAGACTTCTTGGCAGGTAAGTGGGCAGTAGGTGCCAAATTATACAGCAAGGAAAGTGGGGGTTGGCAACAGAATTGCCAATAGAATATTAACAAAAGGAATACCAGCAAGTACCAATAGACTAAAAACATTCCCCACATTTTCCCATATAAATAGTGATAGGATGACATAAACCAATTTGCATCCTTACTTAACAAAATGTATATTTTGCAAATAAAAAGAACAAATGGAAGCTACATAGAAATCTTGTATTTGTACCTCTTCAAAAGTCATAACCATTTTCTTTCTTACTCCTTTTAACCGTCTGTTTTAAAGTATTTTTCAGTCATCCAAAACATACATTTTATTTTAGAAAAAACATTGAACACTACTGGGATAGAAAGAGAGTAAAGAGTGATTATGTTAACATAACTTTAATATATAAAACTTAAAAATTCAGTTACCTAATTTGTATAGGTTTTTCATACTATTGTCAATGGTGCACAATTGAAAGTAAATAACGTTTGCCTTTATTTTAAAATAATTCTTAGATAGAATTAAGATGGATAATCCATAAAATATATTTAAATTATTTTTTTGGGAAAAATAGACAATGAATGAAAAAGACAATGTCAATACGTGCCTATGTTTGCATAGGTTTGTAAGATCATGGAAAAATGCACACCAGTCTACACTGGTGGTAGAGGTGGGATGCATTTTCTAAAGCACAAAAATGTAAAAATGCTCATGGTATGCTAAGTAAAAACGTAGACCATAACATTTTATCTAAAAAAAAACTAACTGCAATGTGTAAAATACGAACAAGCAAATAGGCAATAAATAGAAGGTAATATAGGCAAATTAAAACATAGCCTTAATCAAATGATGGGGACACAGGTAATATTTGCCTCTGATGTTTGTTGGTATTTTAAAATTGGTTTTGCCACAATGGAACACCAAACATAAATGAAAAATGATGATAAAGCAAAAAACCATTACTCAGTGAGAAAAATCTCATTTTCTCTAGTTGCTTGGAAACAAAAGCATGGAACCATTCTTCTCACCAGCAGTTCTCAACCAAGGACATTTTTGACACCCAAGGCACATTTGGCCATTTCTGGAGACATTTTTGGTAGTCACAACTGAAGGGGTGACTTTGAGGTTTAGTACACAGAGACCAAGGATGCTGTTAAAAACCTTAAAATACACAGAATAGCCCCCTACAACAAAGAATTATCTGGCTCAAAAAAGGCAACAGCATGAAGGTTAAGAGACCCTGCTATAAAAGGATCACAAAACAAGTCAGCATCCGCCCAAATACAAGCCACCCTTCATTAAGAAAAATACTGTCATTGATATATATTCTGGTAGAAATTCCCATGACCATTTCAACATTTTCAAGTGAAGTGTTGCTAAAACACACAAGACGTACCACTAAAACGTGAAACTTGAGGCACATCTCCCTCACCTGCTTTCTTTTGCAGGAGAAGCCCATAGTCAGGTCTTTATTTCATGCCACAGTCAGGCAAGAGTATGGTTTAGGGTAACCACAAAGTAAAGACAAAGATATCCTCTAAGAGTTAACCAAGAGAAATGGATTTAAAATCTGATACTATTAAGTGGCACTACTTGCTTAAAAATAGATGAGTAAGTCTTGTGGAGACAATCTTTATAATGAATCTCATTTATATCATGAGGGGTAAAGGGGGTAAGGATCTGGAAAAAAATAAATAAAACCCTAAAATACCATTAAGAGAATTATTTGCAGCAGCAATTTATCTGACAGTACAATGAATTCATTCTCAGTAGATAAAAGTTCAACTGAAAATGAGGTCTTGATAGTCCAAGAAAAAGGGTGTGATCTTTTCACATAGTGTCCACCCACAGCCTAAAACCACTAAGACAGTTTACAGGCCTTGGACATGTGCATGCCCACAGGTCATGCCAATTATTTATACATCTATTATTGGCTGTAATGGATACCTAGCAGATTCCATTGGGGCAATAAGAAAAGTATTAGACAAGTTAACAAACGAAAGCCATTCTCAATGAAAGAAACTGTAACACAAGCAACATCCTCAGTCCTTCAAAATCTTATATAAATCCTCCGATATTGCTGGGTAATTGAAATAAAAATTTAAGGACCAGGACCACATCTTATATTTAATACACACTGAATAAAATTTATACTTGAAAAAAAATCTAAGGAAATCAAGATTTATTTTTAAGGTGGAGAGGGTGAGTCCTAACACTAACATTTCATGAGAGATTAGTTTATCTGATCCGACTACAGTCACCAAACTCAAGCAAACAAACAAAAAACTCATAACAAAACAAACAACAACAATAAAATAGGGTTCTCAAGCAATGGAAGTAATATATATATTTTTTTTTTCCTAAATGAGGCTTTGTTATATTTAAAAGTGTGTCCTTACCAGTTGGTTAAAATTGAGAAATCAGTCATTTGCTACCTGTGTGACCTTGGACAATTCACTTAAGATCTCTGGGTCTCAGGATCCTCATCTTTAAATAGGTAGATAATAACTATCTAACCGCTTTTTTAGAGGAATGGATGAGGTAATGCACATTAACATGGTACCTGTACAAGCTAAGGAATCCAAAAAAAAAAAAAGAAACCAGTTGCCATTGAGTCAATTCTGACTCATAGCGACCCTTAGGAGAGAGTAGAACTGCCTCATAGGGTTTCAAGATGTGGCTGGTGGATTCGAACTGTCGACTTTTTGGATAACAGCTGAGTTCTTAACCACTGCAACACCAGGGCTCCAAGGACTCCATAAACAGTTGATATTATTTTATTGGTGTTACAGTGATGATGCCGAATGATAAGCACAGTGCAGAGAAGAAGTAGAAGAAGAGAAGGAGCATAAGAAGGATAAGACATAACAGCTGGCTAATTGGGTAGGAGAGCTTTCAAGCATAATTTGCTTAGAATTAAGTCTGCCTATGAGCCCTGGTGAGCAGCCCTGGTGGCGCAGTGGTTAAGTGTTCGGCTGCCCACCAGGCACTCTGCAGGAGAAAGACGTGACAGTTTGCTCCAGTGAAGATTATAGCCTTGGAAATCCTACGGCCTACTCTGTCATATACGGTCATTATGAGTAGGAATAGACTCAATGGCAATGGGTTTGTTTTTGTTTTTGGTGACAAGCCCTGGTGGCACGAAAGGTTAAGTGCTCGACTGGTAACTGAAAGGTTAGTGCTCCTAAGCCACCCTGCAACTCTGTGGGAGAAAGAGCTGGTGATCTGCTTCCATAAAAACATTACAGCCAGGAAAACTATATGGGGCAGATCTGCTCTGTCACATGGGGTCTCTATGAGTCAGAATCAACTAGATGGCACCTAACAACAACAAACAACGTAGTCACTGAAAGTTCACAAGCCCTTCACCATGCTTCATGTCTCCTGTATTTTCTTTCGTGTATCTCTAGTCACCTCACTTCCCCATTTTCCACAGCAGCCATCTTTAACCTCCTCTAAGCTCAACAGAAGGGCAGTGGTGGTTCAGCGATAGAATTTTCACCTTCCACACGGGAGACCCAGATTTGATTCCTGGCCAATGCACCTCATGTGCAGACACCATCCATCAGTGGAGACTTGTGTGCTGCTGTGATGTTGAAAAGGTTTCAGTGGAGCTTCCAGATTAAGGCAGACTAGGAAGAAAAGCCTGGTGTGATCCTATGGATCATGATGGTTCACTTCTGTTGTGAATGGGGTTGCCTTGAGTCAAGGACCGGACTTAAAGGCAGCTAACAACAAGTAGAAGATCAACTGAAGTGTTTCCTATATCACAGAGATCACAGAGGTGATTCAGGCAAGAAAGCCTTTAGCTTCCTGTCTTACTACCCTCCATTCCCACCTTCCACTCTTTATCTTCAACATACACCCCTCTAACGATCTTTCCCCTTCAAAGTATATATAAATTCTCTTACAATTCCTTTTTCCCTATTTCACTTCAGATCCAAAGTTTTCAAAAACGTACTGTCCAACCACCAAAACTCCTCCTGCTATATTGTTCCAATGAATTCTTGTTTCTAAATCCAGGAGATAAGTCTCAGAACTTATCTCAGTTGATCTTAGTGGCATCTGACATAGCTGACCATTTCCTTCTTTTTTAAAAGTCTCTTAAGGAGCCTTGTGCTTTGGTTTCTAAGATATTCGCATCTCCAGGTTCTCCTACTACCTCTGGACGCCATTTATTAATCTTCTTCATGAACTCCTTTTCGGTTTTCCACCATTTTAATTACAGTGCTCACAAGGTAACACTTTTATCCATTCATACAGTTATAAGTATCATTTATATGCTGACAATGTCCAAGTCCATCTCTCCAGTCATGACTTCTTATTCAGCTCCAGACCTATATTTTCCAGTGGTCTACTGGTTATCTCCACTCGGAGATTCCATCCGTACAGAAAAGTTAACGTGTCCAAAACTGAACTCACTTTCTGCCCACATGCCTCTTCCCCTCCACTGCCTTCCTGTGTTCACCGTATCATTAAATACTATCATCAGAAACATAGAAGTCACCAAGTCCTTTTGATTCTTCTTATGAACATGTATCTTCTCCTTTACATCTCTGGCTTAGTTTATCAGTCCTTGTCTGGATTTTTGCAGTGGGTTTTCATCTCATCTCCCAACTTCAGGTCTTGCTCCACTTCTATATATCCTCCACACTTCAGAACCATCTTCATAAATATGAATACTATTCTTCTACTGACATACTTCCATGGGTCCCTACAGCCTTTAGAACAAAATTAAATCTCTTCAGCATGACACAAAACCATCTTCATAATTTGGTCACTGCCTGTGATTTTAATATCAACTCTTATCACTTCCTCACTCCTATTCCCAACTTCAGCTATTTTAAGCTACTTGTATATCCCTAACATTTTTTTTTCTCCTGTGTCTTATCTTCCTATATGCCATTCGTCCTGCTTGGAATATCTATCCCCAGACCTCTATCCCCCTTCTTCCAGTGGCTAATTTTGATGTAATACATAAGTATTCTATATTCCCACTATGCCCTGTGCATTTCCTCTTTCAAAGCACTAATGGCCCTATATTGTGACTCTTTTTACATTTGTTGACTTAAACAGTGAATGCCTTGAAGTTGAGGACTCTAATTCTATGTCCTGTTTCTCCACATACATAGTAGAGTGTATAGTAAATAATAATAAATGACTGTTATGAAAATGTATTCTTCACTCAATATTTGTGGCATTCACCATGAATCAAACATTCAACCAGCAACGGAATATAGAAATCACACGGGGGGAGATACTCGACTATATGTAATTTATAAACATGATAGAGAAATTACGTGTGTGTGTGTATTTGTAACATATAGAGCAACCTGAAATCAATACCAAATACCAAATAAAGAAGAAAGGCCTGGCAATCTACTACCACAAAGCAGTCAATGAAAACCCTACATATTGTAACATTTCAATCCTGTTGTGGATGGAGTTGTAATGACTCGGGGACCTGACTTAAAGGCAGCTAACAACAAGTTCAGTTAAAGTATTTCCTATGTCACAGAGAACACAGAGGTATTAAGATAAAAAAAAATCAATCAAGTAAAATCAGCAAGTGGCAAAGGAATCCATCGAGACAGAGGCCACCAGGCACTCACTTGGCTGCTCAGAAAAGGTTTTAGGGAAAAGATCAAATTTAAGCTAAGAATAAGTATAGTAGAAGCCAGGTAAAATTTGAGAATTGTGAACACCTAGATATTAAGCTTCATGAGGCCAGAGGACAGGTCTTTCTTGTTCATCCCTGTGTCCCTAATGCCTAACAACAAATGACTGAATTGTAGCAGTGGGTAAGTATTTGTTGAGTTGAATTTTAAACTATGCAGCTGGTGATGCAAAAAAACATCTGTTAAAAAAAAGGGAAAAAAAGCAGTACTTTTCTCCCTTTGCGATTCCATAAAGAGGTAATTTGTGTATGTGTTTACTAGAATTCTTTCCTCAAAAGTGAAATATTGCTTCACTTTTTGGTTGGCAAATGTGTTGTTTCAAGATGGAGAAGAATCTGCTTTAAATGAAGAGAAAGCTATTTCAGTTCATAATCCTCAGAGCCAAATTTAGATCTTAAAATGTACTTTTCATCAAAGAATCTTAACAAAAAGATTCTTGCCAATTTAACCAAGACATCTAAAAATATTTCATCCCAAAGCCAAGCTTTCCACTCAGGAGTATTCTTGTTAAGATCATGCTCTTCCAAATGATCTTCTATTGGGCTGACAGTCACCTGAGTCACACGGTCCCGGGTACTGTCACCACCTTCCTGAGTAAAAGCCCACAACTGCACTCCATTTTAAAGTTCTGCATTTTCTTCATGTTTATGAACTGTTTTCATGTGTCCCTGTAACTTCTTTATATCCAGCAGAGCTACTATAACAAGCAAAACTAGGGACACATGTAACTCTGAGTTGGAAGTCACCTTAACATGTCCCCTCATTTCAAACATGAGGAAACTGAGACCTGTAAGGTAAATCAAGCACTCTTAGGGAACCAGCTGGAGTGGACACTGGGTCTATTGAGTACTAGTCTGGTGTTCAGCCTTCTACGGTGAGTTATGTTAATAGAACACTAATATTTTTACATATATCTTACGGATTCTGGTAGTCACCTGAGATAGGTAGAATGGGACAACTACGCAGCCACCACCCTCCCATCAGTGGAGGCTTGCGTGCTATTATGATGCCGAATAGATTTCAGCAGAGCTTTCAAGCTAAGACGAACTAGGAAGAAAGGCCTGGCAATCTACTTCTGAAGACCAGCCAAAGAAATCCTATGGATCACGATGGTTCATCCACAACTGATCATGGGGATGGCATAGGAATGAGTAGTGTTTTGTTCCATCTTGCATGGGGTCACCATGAGTCAGGGGCTGACTCAAGGGCAGCTAACAACAACAACAACTTCTCTTTAACAGAAGAGAAAATTGGGCCCAATCTGGCTGTGAATCCCTCAGGATGAATAAGCAGCAGAAGCAGAACTAGCATGGATTTCTGACTCAGTTCAAGGCCTCTTCATCATTACAATTTCCCAGGAGCACCACACTGATTTGGGCTTTTATCCTTTCAGTTCAAATGTGTCAATGTCAGCTCACACAGTCTGATGCCTACTATTCCTCAAAGGAAGATTTGTTATAATAGGAGAACAGAGGTTGCTGTCCACAAAGGGTAATGAGGCAGACGCTTGTGTGTTAATCAGTTTTAAGGTTTCACTTAAATAGTAAATCAACCATTCTTTCATAACTGAATCTAATCAAAATATCCTAGTCCTGTTAGTCCCACATACAGGGGGAATACGGCACAATCATTTTCTTATTTTATTTAGATAACAGTGATGAAATTTCCTACTGTGGCTTCAAATCAAATAACCATCTCATTTCAAAAAAATAAAAACAAAAACAGAACAACATACATAACAAACACTTTCTTTGAAGGGTTAATTATTAAGATTGCTACCTGAAAAAATGTTTTTCAACAAGTCAGAATGTGTCAAGGCAAGTCCACAGGTGATAGCATTAGGATAAGAAAGGAATCTGGCATAGGGCTTTTAACACTTTGTTCTAATCATTAATTCTGCAATACTGTCCCATTTACAACCTGACATTCATTTTTGCACTTTTAACATCCCATGATTTTTCAGCAATAGTAAATATCTTTAAAACATGACGTTTCGCCTTAGATGGATCTATATTTTGACTAGCAGGCCTTGGCATTATGCCCATCTCAGCTATCTTCCAAAATGCAGTATACAGGTAAAAACCGAAAAAACTTTAAGAAGGAACAAAAACTACTACTCTAAATAATTTTAGGAGATAATACAGGTACTTTCTTAACTAATCTATGGCAGCAGCCTCTAATCATCTCATCAGTGTCTCTTTGGATTCTAATTTTTTTTTTGTTAATTATTCCACAAAATCTTATTTTTGTGATGATCTAAAGAGGGAGGTAGAAAAAGAAAACTTGGGAGGGTGAAAGAGCTAGAATAAATTAAAATACAAAAGTGAGAATTCTGATTCAGTCACATGTAGTACACATCTGATTTCTAAGTTTGTTTCTTTTTAGCAACACAGTTTATCTTCAAGTACCTGGGCCTTAGCAGGCACTCACATTAGGACAATTTTTATTTTTATGATAAAACTCAAAACATAAACAGATGAAAGACCTCTAAAGTCCTACTTCACAGGTGAATTTTTGAATATCTGTACATATTAGTTTCCCAAAAAAGAAACACACTCTGCCAAGAGAATTTTCATAATGTGAGTGAAATCTTTGGTTCTGAACCATCCAACATTGTCTTTAGTCTGTGTTTATACCCTATATGATAGCAAATTTCCCAATAATTAGAATATAAGCAGATACATATCATTAAAATGTTACTGAAATAATTGCATATTCCCTCCAGTAATCAGAAGATGTTTCAGAATCTTGTGGTACCTCAGGGTTATCACTTATGTTTGGACAGTGTATATGGACAATTCAGCTTATTTGAGCTTCCTCTTTGTTCATATTCTGGGAATATGGAAATTTGTTGAATGTTGACAGCATGTCCAATATCTAGTTGCACTTTTGTCTCTCTTGAATTAATTTAATAATTGTTCTACTTTTCAAATCTCGGTGGATGGCATAAAAGTGTTGGGCATAAAGGCTCATCCACAACACTTGTTAAATACGCCACTCCAGTTTGAGGCAGAACCATGTCATAACACAATACTTTGAAATGTGCTCTCAGGGATGAAAGTGACACTGGCGTCTTATATTCAAATGTGGCCTTTCTAGAAGATCTTTTCTAAAAGAAGGAACTTCAAAAAACACAGAGAAGAAAGGTCACTGGAGAAATGTTCCAAGTAAAGTGGGAGTATCTGGGCCACGTGCTCTTTGTCGTACATATCTGCAGTGCTCCAACATGGGCAGCAGGGGGAGCTCCAGCATGAAGCGAACCCCCCCGCAAGTGTTTCCTGGTCGGGAACACCGAGGGTTTTTCTCTCAGCACTTGCCCTGAGTCAAGGAGGTAGCCACTAATGAGTGCCGCTGTATATAAATAGGATTAGCTTAGGATACTCGGTGAATAACCTTGCAAAAGTGGCCAGAGATGACAAACGGGTCTAAGCCTACCTTCTGAAAACAAGGTGGCCAATTTTTATTTTATTTTCGTGGAGCGATTAAAGGAAGTGGAAGGCAGTGGGGGTAGAGGGTGGGAAGGTTTGCCAACTGCTGTAAAGAGGTGATCTCCAAAAGCAACAAGTGACATCAGTATCCCTGGGGCATCTATTCAGCCTCTTTCCTATGGTTTAGTTTATAGGTTATACTCTCCATTAAATGCCTACTCAAAACATTCCCTCCTTCACATTCCAAATCCAGAAAATCACTAATAAACCGAGTTTCCAACTGAGCCCTAGGAAATGTGGCTTCTGCAGGGAGTTTCCTGTGTGTGGCTGCGTTTTGCAGGTGAATGTGTGATGTGTTTTACTCGCTCTACACCAAGTCCCAAGAAGCCGAACCATGTTGGAAAAATTGTTAGCGATGAGAAAGACCCTACCCGAACCTCGAACACAGTGAGTTTCAAGGCGAACCCTCCCTACCCTAGCCCCCAGCCCATACACATACTTATGCACACCCACACCCGCCGGCTGGCTTTCTCCTCTTCCCAGTTCCCAAAGGAAAGCCTGCAGACACACAAGCCTCAGTACTCACCATATTGACTTCGGAAACCATATCGATGCTGGCAATGTCAATGTTCATTCCCACTGCAACCGGTGGACCTGCAAACCAAGATGGCCAGCCAGGTGATTTCTCAGAACTTCATTCATTCTTAGCAAGAGTTGTCCCCGGGTCCGCAAGAGACACTGTGCTTAAAATCCCTCCGCACTGCCCACTCCCGCCCACCCCCAAACCCTTCCTTCACTTCAGGCTTCTTTGCAAAAAGAGTGGCAGGCACTGCTCTAGGAAATGCTCTACTGAACATGCACACACGTGTCCCGATGGGCCAGGGAGATCAGCTCTGTCTACACAAGTAGATGTCTCAATATGCGAATTCACAAAACTCCCTGACTACAGGAATCGCCCTAGCCCAAGGAATTATACATACACATTGCGCTGACACTCCCCCTCCTCATTTTCCCACCCCGCCCCCCATTCTCTGCGCACGTTTTAACTCTTTAAGCTTTGTAAGACTCTGAAGCAAAATTGAGTTGGTATATTGGCATAACTAGGACTACAGAGAGGTAGGTCTCTGGCACCCTTTTTTCCCCTTTCCCTCAGCCCTCTAGGGTGTTGTGAGGTTTCCAGGAGGACTGGATAAAATCCATATACAAGTCACTTTAAACCATGTCCAGAAGAACTCTTCCAAAGTAGGCGGGCACAGTGGGGTTAATGCTACCTCTCAGCCAATTGCCTGCACACCTCGTCCTCAAAAATGTTCACGATGGCTTTCAGTAAGGCAGGTTCTTTGGGCACACCATGAACTAAACTTAAGAGGTTTGTATCTCAAGGAAGCAAAGGTTTTCTAACAGAGAAGGCGAAAGACAGCCGTCACGTTTAAGTACATGCTAACAGGGTCTCACTGAAAGATCACCCAAGTGCTGGACAGTAACAAACCGCCTTAAGTTTGGATCAGTTTCTCAATATGACAACACAGAGACACATTCAGTGCACCACATGCACCCACAATAAGGGAGAGGGAAGAGGCAGAGCGAACAAAGCTCAAAAGAAGCTTCACTACAGCTGGACTATTTCTTATTTGCAAGTCAACCCGATTACCTCCAAAATCTGGCCTCAGACGAATGTCATAGCCTTTCAGGAGTCTATCCACCGTCTCTTTTACCAGCGACATATTACTAGGGTCATTGACACTAAAGAAAGAAATGACAATAAACAAGCATCAATAAGGCAGCTAGCACAGCGTCTTCAGCATCTGATCCTCACTACAGATTTCTGCTCACAGAGGTAAGCAGACAGAACCCTTCAAAGTGAGAAAGGAAAACGAGAAACGCCAGGCACACTTACCTCTGAGCACACACAGCAGCGATTATTAAGGGGAAGGACCAAATCCCAAAGTAACCCTTTTTCCGGACTCTCCACATCCCTTTAGTTTTTGGTGGGATTGAAGGTTTCACTGAAGAGAGGAGATCCAACTTAGTCTGCCCAGTGCAGGAATGCTAATGTGAGGCGCATGCGCACGGCGTACCAAAACATCAAAGGGGCAGCGGCGGCTGCTGGGGACCGAGCAGATTTCCTTGGGGAAAAAAAAAAAAAATTAAAGGGGAAAAAGAAAAAGCATATCTATGTATAGTATATACATATTTGAATAATTTAGAAAAATCACCCCACAGAAACACCCGGAGTAAGATCTTTGTTGTCCTTTCGTAAAACAACTACAGCGTCTGGTAAGTTTCAGTAGTTGCAAGCAGTTTTGCACCTCTCGGGTTGTGGGTTTGTAGTGTGTGTGTGTGTGTGTGTGTGTGTGTGTGTGTGTATGTGTGTGCTCTTAAATATGTTAAACCAGATTAAGAATTTAGGGGAGAGAGCAGGAGTGGGGTGCGAGTGGAACACCGGTGCCTGGGAGTCCAATCAATTCTGGTCTCAGCAGACTGACTGGGGAGAGGAGTTCGAACTTTATTTCCTCGGCGAAAAGCATACCCTGCCTTGGGCAAGACGGGGGACCCGGCAAGAGGGAGGGTTGCGGGGGGTGGGGCAGGGGAGCAGGAGTCAGAGTGAGAGGGAGGACAGAAACCAATGGGAGGTGTGTTGAGCAACCTGACGTTTTTTGGGCCGGGGCGGGGGCCGGGGTGGGGGGAGGGGAGGATCGGAGAATAAGAGAGAAATGCTGGGGCGGTGAGGAAGAATGAAAGGATGCCTGGTCTTTTCTAGAAGCCAAGTAGTAAGGTTTTCTTTACTACTCACGAGCGGTCTCTTTCTCCTGCTCCTCACCCTTTGCACCCTATTCCCAGAGAAGAAAACCTCGGGGTCCCGGTGTCTTGCCTTGCGACGTGCTTGACCCTCTAGTCCGGGTTATTTATAGCAGGAAGGGCGGGGGGTGAGGGGGAGAGAGGAGCAGAAAGGCAACGCTCTCTCTCCAGGTTTCTGTCTGAATCTGTATCGGGAAATTATTAGTGGGGAGGGTGGGGTTTGGCTGAGTGGGGGAAGAGACGAGGGCGTGAGGCATGCGAGTGAGTGACAAGCGCCTCAGCACGGGTACCCAGGGAGAGAGGGCGTGGGCGGTGACAAGTTGCGGGAAGGGCAGGTGGCCGGCGGGAACCGGCCCTGCCGACCCCCCCCCACACACACACCCTCAGTCGCTCGAGCACCCGCGCGCGCGCACACACATGCAGTCACTGTCCCCACCTGAGCGCCCGCCCGGCCCCTCCTTACCTCGCGGGCCCGCGCTAGCCGCCCACTCCTGCCGGGGCGCCGAGCGGGAGCCCCCGGCCCCTCAGCCCGGCAATGGAGGGCTAGGAGAGGAGGGACACCTGGCCTTTCAAGGGCTGCGACTTGGGATGCGAAAAGCCGGTGGGGTCCCTAGAAGGTGGGCAAAATGAAGAAGGGGCCCCAAGACAGCCCAGGGTACCGCGTTCTGCCGCTGCTGCGCGCCACCTCGTCCACTCGCTCCCTTTCTTGGGGCTCTGCGGGACTCGCGCACCACGAGGCTGTCTCTTCCCTCCCGCCTGAGCCTTGGCCGGACTTGCCGCGGTCGCAGAGACCCGGACGAGGCCGCGAGCTTGAGAGGGAAGACGAGGGAGATACTCAGTTCACACACCACACAAATCTTTCCTCCGCTGGAAGGGAAAGGACGTGCCGCGGGCGCCAGGAGGTGCCAAAAGATTGGGGGCACCTGGGCCGTCTCAAGAAGTCCGACAGGGGTCCAGGTGCTCCCGAGTCCATCTCGTGGATATAGGACGTAGGGCAGGTGCTCCCCCCTCGGTTCTGGTGAGTATCTGGGAAAACCAAAGCTCAAACCTACATTCTGGAGCCCATTGCTTGGCCTCTAACTAGCACTAGTGCTGTATTGATTCTAACATCAATCCTTGGCTGTAGCTATCACTTCAGTTACCCCATTTTATGGATGAGAAAACTGGCGCACTGTAGCTAAGGAACTTGCTCAAGGTCACCTACGTGGCGAGAGGTGGAACTTGTATTGGGGTCCAAAGCCAGCTTCCCTAACCAGCGCATTAAACAGCCTGAACTCCCGCATCCCCGACCTTGCCCATCGTCAGCTTTTTCTGCGGCCAAGTTCCAGCGACCGCTGAGCCCGAGGCGGCTGCAGGAGGAGATGGCGTGCTAACACTACCAGGCTTGCCCGGGCCGTTGTCTGCGGAAAGGAGGGGCCGCGGACTCGCAAGGTCTGCAGGAGGCGGCGGGCGTTGCTCCACAGGCTTGCAGTCACTGCTGCTGCTGCAGCACCCAGGACTCCTCAGAGCCCTCGCCCGGTCTGCACTATTGACCCACTTACCTTTTCACAACTTCCCCCTTCCCCTGCCTTGGTCAGAGGGTCATTCTGGTGCAGCTAGGGAGAATGACTCCAAGGGATGTGTGGAAGCAGGAGAGATGTGAAGGTAGAATCCAATCGTTTCTCTGGGATGGAAAACAGACAGAAAACCAGAGCAGTGTACCTTCACCGACAAAGGTTATAGACAGGTAAAGCACAGTGCTATAAGCACAAGGCTAAGAACACAGTGCAGATCTACAGAGTGGCGTTCTACCAGGCACCAAAGCTCCTAAGAGCGTATCCAAGACACACACACACACAACGGGAATGTGTAACTCTCCTCTCTGTTACTATCTGGGTTGAGAATTACAGGTATCAAAAGGTAGACATGCAGGAATGGAAAACTGCCGATTTTCCTTTTTCTCTTCATTCTTTATACACAATGGGAATCTTTTACATAGCTAACTAGAATGAAGACAAACAAGTTTGGATAATCAGCATTATACCTAGAGGATTTGGAAAGCAATTTGAGCCCCAGGTAACCAACTGGTGAAGCCCTTGAAAGTTACTCTCCCTCTTGAAATACCTCAAAACAGACTTTTTCTTTGGACCATTATCTATCCACATGTACTATCTGCATTACTAGCCCCTCCTACTTAGGCCAAATTCAGTTTTTGCTGAAAGAAAAAAAAATCCAGTAAACAGAACAAAACCACAAATAACATCCCATCACCTTTTACACCATCCAGGGACTCCATCACAGACCTAGTATAACAACAACAACAATAATAACAACAACACCCACCACCCAGTGAAAGGTTAAGCAAATATTCACTGAAGGCCTACTCTACACAGAAAATTAAGGGAGAAGAGGGGAAGGGAAGATCTAAAATAAAGGTAACTTGCGTCTTGACAAGTAAAATAATAACACTTATTATTAACAAGTAAAATAATACAAGCTGAGAGCTTAAAGGAACTGGGGGTAGACCCGAGGGATCAAATTTCAGCTTAAATATTTAGTAACTTTTTTAGTTTGGGCAAATTACTTAGTTTCCTTAAGCTTCAGTTTCCTCTTCTTTAAAAATATGGAAAATAACTATAACCTTTGCCATGGATTGTTCTAAACAGGAAAGCAAACATTAACATATAAAGACTGAGTGGACACAAATTTAGTACAATTATCATACTTAAGACTGAGAAGAGAAGAGCAGATGTTTCAAGGGAATTCAGATAAGGAGATGTATTAAAGACCCGTCATGGACTGAATTATGTCCCCCAAAAAATGTGTGTATCAATTTGGCTGGGCCATGATTCCTAGTATTGTGTGGTTCTTCTCCATTTTGTGATTGTAATTTTATGTTAAAGAGGATTAGGGTGGGATTGTATGTATAACACTCTTACTAAGATCACATCCCAGATCCAGTGTAAAGGGAGTTTTCCTAAGGTGTGGCCTGCACCAGCTTTTATCCTACAAGAGATAAAAGGAAAGGGAAACAAGCAGAGAACTGGGGACCTCATACCACCAAGAAAGAAGCACAGTAACAGAGCGTGTGCTTTGGACCTGGGGCTCCTGCATGGAGAAGCTCCAACTCCAGGGGAAGATTGATGAGAAGGCTGACAGAGAGAGAGAAAGCCTTCCCCTGGAGCTGACACCCTGAATTTGGACTTTAACTTACTAGGCTGTGAGAGAATAAATTTCTCTTTGTTAAAGCCATCCACTTGTGGTATTTCTGTTATAGCACACTAGATAACTAAGACAAGACCAAAGCAGCAATCAAAAGAGAAATAATAACAGTCTTTGTTTTCTCTGCTTAGTAACAGCTCAGTGACTGGAACTGAGACTTAACCACTGACTGGAACTAATATAATTACATTCCTATTAGTTACAAAACTTGAGATTGACTTATACCCTTATTATACAGCAGCATCAACCATTCTCAGGAAGACTTCGCTAATAACACTACCTAGGAAGATGTGAAAATAGGAGCACTAGTGTGCAAGAGAGGGCACTGCTAGAATCCAGAGATGTGTCACTTGCTGGAGAGCATCCTCCAGGACCCCAAATGTACAATGAGAAGGCAAATGTAAGTCCTCTTAGGAGATCATAGCTGGAAATCATCTCTGAGAAAGAAAACTTACCAATGCAAGGTAAAAAGTCACCAACCACCTGCAATTAGTCTTTAATATTCATTCATTTTTTCAATAAATAAGTATTGGGCATCTTCTGTATGCCAAACATAGGTGGTGATGTGTTGAAAAGGCAGGCATTGTCCTATTACTTTGCTGTGGGAAAAGGCAAACATTGTCCTGTGACTCTCCTGTGGGAAAAAGGCATTATAGAAACAATTACAGGTGAAACATGTTGTGAGGTGGGAAAGAAAGTATATTATAGGATCTATAACTGGTGCTGGCAACTCAGTTTGAGGATTTGGGTAACACATACCTGATGAAGTGATGCTTCTGCTGAGATTTCAAGGATGATTTAGCCTGGTGAAGAATTGCAGTTAGGTATTTCAGGCAGTGGAAATAGTAAGTGCAAATATCCCGGATCATGAGAGGATGGCATAGATGAGAAATGAAGAAAAAAACAGTAATACCAGAAGGCAAGGGTCAGAGGGACTTGTGATCAGGTTGGAGAGCTAAACCCTGGGAAACTGGAGGCCACTGAAGGGTCGAAGCAGAAGAGCAAGAAGATTTTAATCACATTGGTGGAAGACAAAACGGCTGTAAGGGATCTGTTAGGAGGCCATTGTAGGAATCCAGACTAGAGGTGATGTTGGTCAGAATTAGGACAGTGACAGGAAAGATGGAGAGAAGTGGCTTGAGACATGTGGGAGAACTTGCTGGATTTTGTGACAGATGGAATATGAGGAATGAGAGAGAAGGATACAAGAATGACTTATACGTTTCTGGTTTGAGCAACTCAGTGGCGGTGGTAGAAGAAAGTTGATAAGGGTGATACATTCAGTTTGGGTCCTGTTGAGTTTAGGATACCTACTAGCTATTTAAGATGCAGTGGACATTTTGATGTATGCACCTAAAACTCAGTACTGAGGACGGGGCTCGGGCCAATGCAAAATTTCCACACTCCATCCTATCTATATTTCTCTTCCATGCCTTCATTTTTCTCTTTAGGACTTTTTTACTATCTAATACATTCTATATTTTATGTATTTATTTTGTTATTCTCATCATCCTTTGTCGACTTAAAGTTCGACAAGGACAGGGATGTTTGTCTGCTTTGCTCATTGCTGTATTCTAGCACCTAGTGACCATAAACCAAAACCAAACCCATTGCCATGGAGTCAATACCAACTCACAGACACCTAATAACATATGTTTTGTGTCGATGAGTATGTATTTAACGATCCTAAGGGTGTAAACTTCTTAAACTATGAGAGTAGATGAGACTTATACAGGGAGTATGAACAGAAAGAAGAGTAGGGGATCTAGGAGAGACTCTTCTGTTAAAGGAATATTGCAGCCATCAGAAGGGTCAAATTAGGATTGGCCCAAATGTTAAGAGGAAAGCTAGCGTGGTATTATCAAAGCCAAGAGAAGAGAATGTTCTTATAAGGAAGGTGTATTCATTTCCTAGGGCTGCCATTAACAAAATATCACAAAATGGGTGGCTTTAAACAACAGAAATTTATTGACTCACAGTTCTAGAGGCTAGTTGTCCAAAGTCAGGGTATAAGCAGGGCCTTGCTCTGTTTGGAGGCTCTAGGGAAAGATCCTCTCTTATCTCTCTGCTTCTGGTAGCTCCAGGTTTCCTCAGCATGTAGATGCATCTTCACATGACTGTCTTTCCTCCGTCTGTCTCTCTGTGTCTCTTTTCCTCTGTTATAGCACACCACTCAAATGAGTTTAGGACTCATCCTACTCCAGTATGACCTCATATTAATTTAACTGACGGCATCTTCAAAGACAAAATTTCCAAACAAGTTCTTCTTCACAGGTGCCAGGGGTTAGGTCTTCAACATAAATTTTTGGGGGACACAATTCAATCCTTAACAGAAAGATTAGTTGATTATACTAAATCCTTTTAAAAAGTTACTTTTAAACATTTTCAAATAGGTATCACAAGCTCATGGTATAAAATAAAAAAGATACATCACTCTGGCACACTGAGTGAGTCTCTTCCAGAAACTACCACAATTTCAGGGTTTTTTTTTTTGTTTGTTTGTTTTTTGGGGGGTAATGAATTATCCTATACTATACTCTTTTGCCTATTGAAGAACAAGAATAGAATATGCTCCCTAGGTGCCCAGTAGTCTTACCTGATCCCACGCTGCTGTTGAAAGCATCAGAGATGATGATATTGGGAGAGAGTCTTATAGAATGTGGGCTACTTGTTTTACAGAATCATTTAAACATTTCTACTCATAATTTTTAAATGAATAATGGATCATTTAAATTTGAATGTTGATTGGGATCTTTTTTAAATAATGTGCAAAAATCTCAAATATTAGAGAAGAATAGGGATAAAGTCAGAATGAACATGTGGAAAGAAAATATATGTTTAATACTTTCAAGTTCATAGAATAGCACAAACTTGCTAATTACTAATGAAGTTTTGCCAGGAAGATGGCTTTTTGCCATCTGAAATGCACAAATAAGAACAATTTTTAAATCACCCCTTCATATATCTTATATGTGAATGGACCCATATTTAGTTTTATGTCCTAAGAGTTATTCCTAGAGTAGTTTAAATTTCATAAAATATTTTTTTCCCTTAAGCTAGACAAAAATATCCTTTACTTATTTGTCTGGCAAACCTTGCCTTCACAGACAGTGGAAAAGAAAATTTCCCCTAGATTACCGTCAATTACAAATTACTGGCCTAAGGCTTAATGAGGTTTTACTCTGCAAAATTAAGAATGCAAATTCCACACTCACTGAGTCCTGTTTCTCCCTCAGCGTGTAACATTAACACCAAATCTGAGTTTCTGTAAAATTCTTGACCATAATATGATTTATGATATTAAATCAATTTAAATTATTTAATAAACACATCACATATAGTACTACTAAGAATTTGGCTGCTCCGCAGACCCTGTACCCAAAAAAGGTAGCCTTGGGGTGGGGTGAGGGCCCTAGTCCATTACACTGGTGTCCTGGCTGTGGGTGTAGGCGATACTGTAGCCTCCTTTTTTGGCAGCACCATGGGAGAGATCTGCTGGTCCGGAACCAAAAAGACTTTTGAGGGGACCATGATGTCTGTATTTTCCTAGATCATTTTTGTAGCTCTCATCTTAATCTTTGACAGTGGAGTGGAGATGAATTACAGTTACACTTGGATTTTGGGGCCCATCTGTACAGTGTTCCTCCTAGGAGCAAACACTACTCAAAGAGACAACCTCCTTTTGCCTCTCTACCTCCTGATATTTCTGATAGCCTATGCACTGTGCAGCAGGAGCGATGGAGAAAGCAGGAACATGGAGAGGATGAACGGCCTCAACAGCAGCCGGCCACTTGGGAATGAAAACCCAAGTAGTGAGAAGTAGATTTGATTTGCCATACTGTGGTGGCTTGCCTATTGCTATAATGCTGGAAGCTTTGCCACAGGTATTTCAAATACCAGCAGGGTCACCCATGGTGGACAGATTTTAGGGGAGCTTCTGGACTAAGACAGACTACAAAGAAGGACCTGGAAATCTACTTCAAAAAAATTGGCCAGTGAAAACATTATGAATAGCATTGAAACATTGTCTGGTATAATGCCAGAAGATGAGCCCCTCAGGTTGGAAGGCACACAAATTGCAACTGAGGAAGAGCTGTCTCCTCAAAGTAGAGTCAATCTTAATAAAGAGAATGTAGTAACATTTTGAGGACCTTCATTTGCTGTTGTAGTATGACTCAAAATGAGAAGAAACAACTGCAAACATTCATTAATAATCAGAATGTGGAATGCAAGAAGTATGATGTAGGAAAATTGGAAGTCGTCAAAATGAAATGGAACACATACAGATCAATATCCTAGGCATTAGTAAGCTGAAATAGACTGGTATTGGACATTTTGAATTGGACAATAATATGGTCTACTATGCTGGGAATGACAAATTGAAGAGGAATGACATCCCATTCATCGTCAAAAAGAACATTCCAAAATCTATCCTGAAGTACAATGCTGTTAGTGATAGAATAATATCCATATGGCTACAAGGAAGACCAGTTAATACAACTATTCAAATTTACGTACTAACCACTGATGCCAAAGATGAAGAAATTGAAGATTTTTACCAACTTCTGCAGTCTGAAATTGATAAAATATGCAATCAAACTTCATTGATAATTACTGGTGACTGGAATGCGAAAGTTGGAAACAAAGAAGAAGGATTAGTAGTTGGAAAATATGGCTTTAATTGTAGAAACAATGAAGGAAATCACATGATAGAATTTTGCAAGACCAAAGACTTCTTCATTGCCAATACCTTTTTTCTACAACATAAATGGCGACTATACAAGTAGACCTCATCTGATGGAATACAAAGGAATCAAATCAACTACATCCGTGTAAAGAGACAATGGAGAAACTCAGTATAATCAGTCAGAACAAGGCCACGGGCTGACTGTGGAAAAGACCATCAATTGCTTATATGAAAGTTGAATTATGATGTTGGCAAAGAATACTGAATATACCATGGATGGCCAAAAGAACAAACAAACCTGTCTTGGAAGAAGTACAGCCAGAATTATCCTTAGAAGTAAGAATGGTGAAACTACGTCTCATATATGTTGACATATTATCTGGAGGGATCAATCCCTGGAGAATGACATCATGACTGCTAAAGTAGAAGGTCAGCAAAAAAGAGGAAGGCCCTCAACAAGATAGACAGACACAGTAGCTACAACAATGAACTCAAGCATAACAACGATTGTGAGGACGGCACAGGAATGGGCGGTGTTTCGTTCTGTTGTACATAGGGTCGTTATAAGTCAGAACTGACTTGATGGCACCTAACAACAACAACAAGTTAAAGTTGAATTTGAAGAAAATTTAAAAAACTCCATGAGAGCCAAAGTACAACCTTGAATATAATCCCTCCTGAATTAGAGACCATCTTAAGGATAGATTTGACACATTGAACACTAATGACCAAAGACCAGACAGGTAACAGATAACATCAAGTACATCACACATGAAGAAAGCAAAAGGACATTAAAAAGACAGGTAAGAAAGAAAAGACCAAAATGGATGTCAAAAGAGACTCCAAAACTTGCGCTTATACATAGAGTAGCTAAAGTGAATGGAAAAATGATGAGATAAAAGAGCTGAACAGAAGGTTTCAAAGGGTGGCACAAGAAGACAAAGTAAAATATTATAATGAAATGTGCAAAGATCTGGAGTTAGAAAACCAAAAAGGAAGAACATGCTCAGGATTTCTCAAGTGAAAGAACTGAAGATAAAACTCAAACTTCAAGTTGTAATTTTCAAGGAATCTATGGGCAAAATATTGAGTGAGGTAGGAAACATCAAAAGATGGAAGGAATGCACAAAATCACTATACCAAAAAGAATTGGTTGACATTCAAACATTTCAGGAAGTAGTATATGATCAAGAACTAATGGTATTGAAGGAAGAAGTCCAAGCTGCACTGAAGGCATTGGTGAAAAACAAGGCTCCCAGAATTGATGGAATACCAATTGAGAAGTTTCAACAAAAGAATGCAACACTGGAAGGGCTCACTCCTCTATGCCAAGAAATTTGGAAGAGAGCTACTTAGCCAATTGACTGGAAGAAATCCATATTTGTGCTCATTCCAAAAAAAGGTGATCAAATGGAATGTATAAATTATCAAACAATATCATTAACATCACACTCAAGTAAAATTTTGCTGAAGATAATTCAAAAATGGTTGCAGCAGTACATAGACAGGGCACTGCCATAGAGTCAAGCTAGATTCAGAAGAGCACATGGAATGAGGGTTATCATTGCTGATGTCGGACGGATGTGGGGATGTGGCTGAAAGCAGAGAATACTAGAAAGATGTTTACCTGTGTTCTGTTGACTATGCAAATGCATTGGACTGTGTGGATCATAACGAATTATGCATAACATTGTGAAGAATGGGAATTCCAGAATACTTAATTGTGCTCATGTGGAACCTGAACATAGACCAAGAGGCAGTCGTTCGAACAGAGGAGGATACTACATGGTTTAAAATCAGGAAAGCTGTGCATCAGGTTTGTGTCCTTTAACCACACCTATTCAATCTGTAGGCTGAGCAAATAATCTGAGAAGCTGGATTGACACAGTGGCTGCAACAATGGGCTCAAACATAGCAAGATTTTGAGGATGGTGCAGGACCAGGTAGCATATCAATTCTGTTGTACATAGGATTGCAGTGAGTCAGAACTTACTCGATGACACCTAACAACAACTACTAAAGGATGATATGTGTACAATGTATCAGACACTGTTCTAAATGTTTTATATATAGCAATGTATTTAATCCTCACAATATGTCTGTAAAATATAAACTGCTGTTTTCTCCATTTTATATATGAGGAAATAGAAATAGAGACAAAGTAGCTATAAGATCACATGGTTTATAACGGGTACAACTGGGATTTGAAATCCATATACAGTGAACAATTGCATATATTTTAATTCCCCACAAAATTTCAGCATTTTTGTATGCTTGTTCGCATGGAGCCCATCATGCAAGTACACTACATGTGCAATTAGAAGTTAAAAGGGTGGTCAGCTGAGTGAAAATATTTAAGTATTCAGGCCCTACCTTATAAATATGTGACTTTGCAAACGAAACTCCTGTAGATTTGTCTACTCTATGCTTTTCAGGTTGTCTCACCCACAGAGTTAATAAAATAGAAATAAAGACTTAGCCTAGACAGAGGATCTCTGCACTTTAACAATGAACTGGCCAATAGGAAATATTGATATCTTGAGTTACTGGACATCTTGTGAAGGAGCATGCCTTTTAGTACCACCTGAGATTAATCGATCTTCAAGAGCATAGAAAAGTGTGTCTCAAAGTACAATGAAATTACAGATGCTCCAAATGGAGGTAAAGTTTTTATAGGAGGAAACTCTGACACCATGGGGATGCTAATTATATTCATGGACAGTCCCAGGTGTAATAAAATACCACATCCCTGATGCTGGCAAAGGTTGGACTGCGAGAGGAAATTCTTTTTACCAACTGCTTCTCCAATCCTGCAGGAGGAGGAGAGCGGTACCTTACCAATGTAAGTAAAGCAGCCAAATAGATATATAAGCATTGACACTGAAGGCCTTAAGGAATAAATTCTCAAAATCTCTCTCAGGTTCATTTCTTAAGGATGGCCATTGAAGGCTGACCAATGAGTAAGATGAAGTTTTGCAGAATGTGGGTCACACCTTTCTGAGGTCTTCTATGATGCTCCTCTACCAGGATCATTTATCCACCAAGGCTTTATGAGCCCTTTCATGGCCTAAAAAAAAATGCTGGAGTTCTGGAAAAATGTATAAACTTGATCTAAACTAAAAAAGCAAACTGAAATATTGAAATTAAATACTGTTTAATAAAATTCCTACAAAACGTAAAACTCTGTCAATAATTACATAAAATTAAATTTAATATGGGAAAGGTGCATTTTAATATTCTTTATATTACATGTTATAGGGACTCTAAAACTTAGATGACTTAGGCATGTGAAGGTCTTAAAAAGCCCCAGCTGTCTCCAATTTCAAACAAAGTTAGTTCCTCCCCCATTCTATGCATCAAAAGCCAGTTATTGTTCTCCTTCTCGTTCTTTTTAAAATCCTCTTTAGAAGCATCTCCACTGTAAAGTTTACAAGGGAGACTACTGTGTTTTACTCATGTTTTTATTATTTCCCAAGCTTAGTGCATTTACCTAACCTGTATGAGGCACTCAGTAATCGATACACTGTAATTGCAAACATTACCCATAGCTAATTTTTATTGAGTGCTCTTTAGCTTCCTGGCTCTGTAACAATCACCAAACATTCACTACCTATTTAATATTTCCAACGCTGCATTTAATGTATTATTCAATACTCTTGGATTCGCAAGTGACTGAACCCAAACTCAAATTAGCAAGTGAATATTAGGTCATGTAATTGAAAAAGTCAAGGATACACATGTTTGAGTACAGGTGTATCCAAGGTCTTAAACTATTTTATCAGGTTTCTTCCTCTGACTCTTTCTCTCAATTCTGATTTATTAAAACAAGCTTAATTCTCAGGTAGGCTCTCTGCCAAAGATGACCACCAGCTGCTCCAGGTTCACATACCAATTTTTCAGCCTTGAAAGGATTAGCAATTTTGCCACTCCACCAAAATTACAAGATAGAACACTCTTTGTGGGTGCTTGGATCACAGTCCCATCCTCAACCCATCACTTGCTTTGATTGGCAAAGCATGGGTCCTATGCTCACTCCAGGTCCTGAAGGTGGGGTAAACCATATTCAAACCGTGTGGAATATGAGTGGTTGAGGAATCCTTACCCAAAGAAAGATCATTAACGTACTTTTGCCAGAAAGAGGAGGAATGAATGCTGAACAGGTAAAAGCAGAAGATGTCCATTTCTGGTAGAATAAGCATTATTACTATATTTTTTTATAAAGAAATTGTAGCATAGGAACTTAAATATGAGTAGAAGAAGGATCAGAAATCACCATATTTGTCTAACATGAATATCCTTGCTACTGGCCAATAAGGACCGATGAATGAATACATACATCTAGAACATCTGGGCTCTCAGATTCATGTCAAGAGTACACATTCATGTATGAAACAATCACCCTGAAAGGTATCATGGTATAACTGAACAAATATAAATAAATGTATGCAGAAATTGGTAGAAAATTTCAATAAAGTTATGAGCAAGCATGACTAAGGATAGAATATCCTAGCTGCATATTTGGATAACTGAGATGTATTAGTGAAACTATTGCAATGTTAACAATAAATATTGCATTAGCCCCACTTACACACAGTGGGACTTTATCAATATTTTTCTAATAAATGAACTTTTGAGTGAATGAATTCCACAACTAAATATAAATTTCAACCTTATTTGCAGTCTAAGCATTTAAATAAAATATTTCCCACATTAATAATCATTGGACAGGTTCTAAATCAGTGTTAACACATTATTTTCTTTAATAATAAAAATATACATTTGTTTAGTATTTAACTATGATAAAAAAGTCGTAGTTGATACTAAATGACCATTACTGATACTTATATTCTAACCTCTCTACACCTCACTTAATTCTCATAAAATTATATGAAGTAAGTTCTAATATTATCCCCATTTCACAATATTCTAAAAGTGTCGTAGGTTCTGTGATTAATAAAAGCTTCTCTTTGGAAAAGGAGGTCTGAAGAAGAACTAGTCAAAGTCTGTCAGAGTGAATATTTTCTTTAACAGAAACCTAGTGAGTAGGTGATAATAACCTGTTTTCTTCCATTTGTTTTAGCATAATTCTCCCATAATAGAAACTGCACGAAGACATGTTTTGTTCCTAGTTCCTGAGAAGATGAATTTGGTTTTAGGTTCACATAAAACATTAAGAGCTGTGAGTGGAAGTGTTCCTCCTGAGAAATGTGGTGACGTAGAGCAAAGCCAATACACTGTGAGATTAAAAAATAGTAATAATAAAAGTCTTTTTCCAGTCAGAAAGCCCAAATCAATTTCTAACAATGTTTATTTTTAAAATATAATTTCTCTTAATAGGAGTTCAGAAGTAAGTGATTTAGCTGCCAAAACCAACGATGCGTCAAAAAGAAACAATGATTGCTTTGGAAATTTGGTAAGCTCCAATGATGTACTATACAGAGATGTTGGAATGAGGATCACTGAGAGGTCAAGACACAGTTTTGGATATTATATAAACCTAGGCTTAATTAACATAGTTTTACAAAATAAGAAAGCTGCCTCAACTTTCTTTTTATCCTGATTAAGCCACAAAGAAAGTTTCAGTTTGGTTCTAAGATGCCATCAATGTTTCTCTAACAGTTGTTATTTACCCATTTTAACCGACTAAAGATGTAGTCTTCAAATGCAAATCATTGTTTATTATTTTGCCTATATTCCACTTATGGTAAGTAATACTGTTATGGTTAGGTGCCATCAAGTTGGTTCAGGCTCATAGCAACCCTATGTACAACAGAAAGAAACAGTGCCTGGTCCTGTGCCATCTGCACAATAGTTGTTATGCTTGAGCCCATCGTTGCAGCCACTGTGTCAATCCATCTAGTTCAGAGTTTTCCTCTAATCCTTTACTATACCAAGCATGATATCCTCCAGGGACTGATCCCTCCTGATAACATATCCAAAGTATGTTAGAAGAAGTCATGCCATCTTTGCTTCTAATGAGCATTCAGGCTGTACTTCTTTGAAGACAGATTTGTTCTTTCTTCTGGCAGTTCATGGTATATTCAATATTCTTCATCAACACCATAATTCAAAGTCATCAATTCTTCCATCTTCCTTATTCATTGTCCAGCTTTCACATGCATATGAGGTGATTGAAAGCACCAAGCCTTGGGTCAGGCTCACCTTAGTCTTCAAAGTGACATCTTTGCTTTTTAACACTTTAAAGAGGTCATTCTCAGCAGATTTGCCCAACACAGTAAGTCCTTTGATTTCCTGACTGATGCTTCCGTGGAACTTGATTGTGGATCCAAGTAAAATGAAATACTTGACAGCTTCAATCTTTTCTCCATTTTTCATGATATTGCTTATTGGGTCTTCTTGACTGTAATCTTAATGTAAGCAGATCAACAGACCTTTCTCACATGATACCAATGGGTGTGTTCTAATCACCAATCTTTGTTAGTAGTCAAGCCCAAACCACTTGTGCCACCCAAGGACCTATTTAAGTTAAAGGTAAGTAAAATTAACAAAATGTTGACAACACAGCAGAGAAGGTGGTATGTAGGTGCCATGCAAACATTTGTGAATTTTTTTAAAAATTTTCCCATACAAAAATTTATACATACATTGTTATGTGACTCTAATTGCTCTCTCCATACTGTGACAGCACATTCCTCCTTTCCACCCCTGATTCTCCATGTCCATTCAGCCAGCTCCTAACCCTCTCTGCATTCCCAGCTCACCTGCAGACAGAAGATGCCCATTTAGTCTCTTGAAGCTACTTGAGCTAAGAGGCACACTCCTCATGAGTATCACTTTATGTCCCATGGTCCAGTCCAACCCCTGTCTGAAAAGTTGGCCTTGGAAATTGTTTTAGTTCTGGGCTGATAGAGAATCCAGGGGCCATGCTTTCTGAGGTTCCTCCAGTCTCAGTCAGACCATTAAGTCTGGTCTTCTTATTAGAATTTTAGTTCTGCACCTCACCTTTCTCCTGCTCCATCAGGGACTCTCTGTTCTGTTCCCTGTCAGGGTGGTCATTGGTGGTAGCTGGGCACCATCTAGTTCTTATGATCTCAGTCTGATGAAGTCTCTGGTTTATGTGGCCCTTTCTGTCTCTTGGGCTACTACTTACCTTGTGTCTTTGGTGTTCTTCATTCTCCTTTACTCCAGGTAGTTGGGACCAATTGATGCATCTTAGATGGCCGCTTGCAAGCTTTTAAGACCCAGACACCATTCACCAGAGTAGGATGCAGAACATTTTCTTAATAAGTTTTGTTATGCCAATTGACCTAGATGTTCCCTGAAAGCATGGTCCCCAGACCCCTACCCCTGCTACTCTGTCCCTCAAAGTGTTTGACTGTATTCAGGCAACTTCTTAGCTTTGGTTTAGTCCAGTTGTGCTGACCTCGCCTGTAGTGTGTGCTGTCCTTCCCTTCACCTAAGATAACTCTCATCTACTATCTAGTTAGTAAATAACCCTCACCCTCCCTCCCCACCCTCCTAACCATAAAAGAATGTTTACTTCTGTGTTTAAACCTTTTCTTGAGTTCTTATAATAGTGGTCTTATACAATATTTGTCCTTCTGTGACTGACTAAATTCACATGGCATAATGACTTCCAGCTTCCTCCATGTTATGTTTCACGAATTCATCATTGTTCTCTTTTGTTGCTTAGTATTTCATTGTGTGGATATACCATCATTTGTATATCCATTCTTCCATTGATGGGCACCTAGGTTGTTTCCATCTTTTTGCTATTGTGAACAATGCTGCAATAAACATGGGTATGCATGTATCTATTTGTGTGACGGCTCTTATTTCTCTAGGATATATTCCAAGGAGCGGGATAGCTGGATCATATGGTACTCCTATTTCTAGTTTCTTAAGGAAGGACCAAATTGATTTCCAAAGTGGTTGTACCATTTTACTTTCCCACCAACAGTGTGTAAGTGTTCCAGTCTCTCTACCACCTCTCCAGCATTTATTATTCTGTGTTTTTTGGATTAATGCTAGCCTTGTTGGTGTGAGATGGTATCTCATTGTAGTTTTGATCTGTATTTCTCTAATAGCTAATGATCCTGAGCATTTCTTCACGTGTCTGTAAGCCGCCTGAACATCTTCTTTGGCGAAGTGCCTGTTCATATCTTTTGCTCATTTTTTAATTTGGTTATTTGTCTTTTTGTTGTTGAGGTTTTGTAGTATCTTGTAGATTTTAGAGATTAGACACCGATCAGATTTGTCGTAGCCAAAAATTTTTTCCCAGTCTGGAGGTTGTCTTTTGACTATTTTGGTGAAATCCTTTTTTTTTTTTTTTAAAGTAAAAAGAAAGTTTTATTTGGCATATATTCAAAAGGACAAAAGTGGAAAGCGGACATGCAGACCAGAGAATATCACAGAATAGGCTAGAATGGGAAAACGGATAAGCATGCTGCCACAGCCATGTCTGCCCAAGTCCAAGGAAGGTTACAGAATCATCAGTATATATCAATATCACAAAATGATTAGAATCATTGAAAGCATCACTTTTTCACTGATTGGCTAGAAATTCTAATCTTACATTTTGGATCATCTTTCTTAACAATCATTGGTACTGGTTTTAGTTACGAAAGTCAGGAGGGTCTTCATGGGTCCAACAAATTCCTATTCACTAAATGTTAATAGAAAAAGACACAAAGTGAGAAGTCCTTTGGGTTAGGTTTTTTGACCTTTTGTGAAAACTACCTTAAGATAATTCCTGAGATTGTCCCATCTGTTGTCTTATCTCAGGGCCCAGTTGATGTGTCCTTCTGAGTCTGTGAGGGCCCAGCCCCAGCTGGGTCACAATTCTCCATGCTCAAGGAGAAGGAATAATAACTCCAATATTATTTCCTGAATCAGTCCCTCCTTTTGATTGGAGATTGGAGATAACATATTGATGATCAATACCTGGACTTAGTCGAGCTCCTAGATGGTAGCTATTGCAGGCTCTTTAAATTCACAGTGCTGGTTTTCTACCAGATACCATCTGGTTATTCACCAGGTTATTAAGTAAGAGCAATGTTCTCATCAATGGCATTGCTGGAGTGAGCAGACTCAATATACATCAACATTTTAGCATGAGGCCTTCTTTTGCCTTTTAGGTGTGTAAGACAATAGAGGATAAATCTTATTATGGCTAATACTATCAGGATGCAGACCAAGAATATTACTATCCCTTGTAGTAGTGATCTAGCCCATGTACTTATTCCTGATGGTAACCAACCAAATAGATCTGGTGTTTGTAAGGGTGTGACAATGTATAATCAAGTAGCTTGCTGTCTAATTCTATGTATATCTTGCCTACAGCACAGACTACACTTCCTTGTACTAATAAAAAAAATCTAAGGTTATTTTGTTATCTCATGTCACCTTGGCTTATGAGATCAGCGATCACTGCTGAACTTCTATCTCATCTGTTATTTGTCCCATAGTGACTGACAAATTTTCTTAAAGATTTCTCCAATTCAGATATACTATAAGTAGTAATTAAAGCTACCAATGATACCCCGAATGTTGGACCAATGAGTTTTCTTCTGACTTTCATTTTACAATTTTAACATTACCTTTTCAATATTTGCTAGCATTGTTACTATGAATACTTAAAGATAATCCTAAAGTTTCCAAAGTGCATTGTCTATGCATTCGTCAGGAATCTAAACAAGAGATTGCCCAACAAATTCACCATCAGTTGGAAAGGAATCATCTAAATTAGAAACTCATCTACACAGAAACATATATCCATAAGGCGCACACAAAGTTTGTTTAGAAGAAACAGAAAATATAGAAAAATTTACATGTGACAAGTTTTCATTAGAGAACTAATGATTAGCAAGTAATACAGGATGGACCTTTCCTGTAGGAGGTCTTCAGTTAGTCTGTTTAAAACACACTAAGTGTTCTTCCCAAGGGCAAACTTCCCCTACTTGGTTTACCTATTAACAATCATGAGTCACTTTCTCAGAAGCAGAAATGGAACCAAAGACAAAACAGAGTCTGAGCCATGAGGTCGATCTCTTCTGAGAATCTGGTTTCTTTAAGATACATAATTTTCTGCATTGTAAGAGGGTGACAGTTGGATTACAAACATTAGACAGGTATTTCATGTGACATTGTCTTAAAGACTGCTTAAACTAATTACTAATTCACCCTAAACATAACTCTGTCTGATCTTTGAAGTTAGTTTCCTAAAACAGACTGAGTTCTTCATAAAAAAAAAAGCTCAATACCCAGAGCAAAATGGTCTTACTAGTTTACTTGGATCATTGTTTGACTCAAAATATCTTCAGAAACCAGTTTTTTTCTCAAAGCTGAGGGTTCAAGAGGACACCCAAAGCCAAATGTCCCGTGTGGGTTGCCTCATCCTCCCTGAAAGCCAGAAATCTGGATTCCAGGAGAATTATATACAACTCTCTCATCATTCTTCCCTTTGGATCATGATCTTGTTATAGAATATTTAATCAAAAATGCTCAACAAATGGTAATTGGGCATCATATGGTTTTTAAGATCCCAGGCACCATACAGCAAACTAGGAAATAAAACAGAAACACTAACAATTATATTAGGCTAATTGTCTGAAATAACCAATGAAACCATGACCCTAAGGTCTTTGAACCAAGGAAACAAATCTCATGAGGTGTTTGTCTCTACAAAAGCAGCATCAGTAACTGCTTTTCATTTGCCTCAACAGCAACTACATTCTGCAAAACCTCAGACTGAGTATTAATGTAAATGCAGCAACATTTATCTATTGAGGCACAAAATGTTTCTTAAGAGACTAACAGGAGATCTAATGCTGTTCTATTTTGTAAAATCATAGCTCAAATTTCAGACAGTTCTTGGTTATGATATCTACAAATTGGCGGAGTTTACCAACAGGAACTTCTAATTCAAGAGTTACAATATCTAAACCCATTAGTTAGATAATTTAGGAGAAAGGAGAATGATTTCTTATATCCAAAAATTAGGACCTTAAAATATCAGCAATATTAAAAAAAACCCCATAGTTTCCTTTAGTTTACTCAGTCTTATGTAGTTAAGTTTTGTTCCATGTGATTCTGGATCAGCCGCAGTCTGCAAACTCATCAGCTTCTGCATAGGAGCTCTGGAAATTTTATTGAGTCTAGTCACAGTCTTTTTAGCAAGTCCAATATAGTCCATCTTTTTGTTGAGATATTTTGGTCAAACTTTTTCAGCAAATCAGCAAAGTAAAAACTTATCTGCAGATGACAAAACTTAATATGGCCATGATTAACTGATAAACATAATATTCTTAATGGTAAAAGACCTGACAGAAATTAATTATAAGCATAAAGTAAAGGCCAAATGCAATCAGTTAAAAAAAATTTAGATAAAAATATTTATAAATATAGCCATTAACCATATTCAAAGAGCTTCAAATATAATGCATAATAATTTTGAGACAAAATACCATATAGTCAGGACATACTAAGAATATACCAAGAGTATCAAATCTCTAAATACCTGAATTGTAATAAAAAACTTCATAGGTAAATGATGTGAATTCCTCAATCAAACCATTGGCTTTGATGATGCCCATCAATGTCGATGCAACAAAAAGTGGGAACACCTGGGTCCAGAAGAAAGGCCCTTTCTTTGCCAGCTTCTGCTCTGCAGTCCAGGTCTCTTCGAAGCTTCAGATCCTGCTCACAGAGCCAATGACTGTTGTAAGGGAAAAACATCACAAAGTTTAGTAAAGTAAAAAGAACGTTTTATTTGGCATATATTCAAAAGGATAAAAGTGGGAAGCGGACAGCATGCTGTCACAACCATGTCTGCCCAAGTCCAAAGAATATCACAGAATAGGCAAGAATGGGAAAACGGACAAGCATGCTGCCACAGCCATGTTGGTGAAATCTTTCAATGAGCTTAAGTGTTTGATTTTTAGGAGCTCCAGTTTATCTAGTCTCTCTTCTGGTGCGTGTGCATTGTTACTTATGGTTTGTATTGTGTTTATGCAATGTATTAGGGTTCCTAGAGTTGTCCTATTTTTTCTTCCATGATCTTTATCATTTTCGATTTTATATTTAAGTCTTTGATCCATTTTGAGTTAGTTTTTGTGCATGGTGTGAGGTATGGGTCTTGTTTCAGTTTTTTGCAGATGGATATCCAGTTATGCCAGCATGATTTGTTAAAGAGACTGTCTTTTCCCCAATTAATGGACTTCGGGCCTTTGTCAAATATCAGCTGCATGCACATAGATAATTAAATTTATGTGTGAATTCTCAACTCTGTTCCATTGGTCTATGTATCTGTTGTACCAGTACCAGGCTGTTTTGACTACCATTGCGGTATAATGGGTTCTAAAATCAGGTAGTGTGAGGCCTCCCACTTCGTTCTTCTTGAGTAATGCTTTACTTACTCAGGGCTCCTTCCTTTTCCATATGAAGTTGGTGATTTGTTTCTCCATATCATTAAAAAATGCCGGTGGTATTTGGATGGGAATTGCATTGTATGTTTCTGTAGATCACTTTGGGTAGAACTGACATTTTCACAATGCTGAGTCTACCTATCCATGAGCAAGGTATGTTATTCCACTTATGTAGGCCTCTTTTGGTTTCTTGCAGTAGTCCCTTGTAGTTTTCATTGTATAGATCTTCTACGTCTCTGGTTAGATTTATTCCTAAGTATTTTATCTGCTTGGGGGCTATTGTAAATGGTATTGATTTGGTGATTTCCTCTTTGAAGTTCTCTTTGTCGGTGTAAAGGAATCCAACTGATTTCTGTATGCTTATCTTGTATCGTGAAACTTTGCTGAAATCTTCTATTAGTCCCAGTAGTTTTTTTGCGGATTCTTGGGGATTTTCTGTGTATAAGAGCATATCATCTGCAAATAGAGATACTTTGACTTCTTCCCTACCAATTTGGATGCCATTTATTTCTTTTTCTAGCCTTATTGCTCTGGCTAGGACCTCCAGCACAATGCTGAATAAGAGTGGTGATAAAGGGCGTCCTTGTCTAGTTTCCATTCTCAAGGGGAATGCTTTCAAACTGTCTCCATTTAGGATGATGTTGGCTGTTGGCTTTGTATAAATTCCCTTAATTATATTGAGGAATTTCCCTGCTGTTCTTATTTTGTTGAGAGTTTTTATCATGAACGGGTGTTGGACTTTGTCAAATGCCTTTTCTGCATCTATTGATAAAATCATGTGGTTCTTGTCTTTTGTTTTATTTCTGTGATGGATTACATTGATTGTTTTTCTAATATTTAACTATCCCTGCAAACCTGGTATAAATCCCACTTGATCATGGTGAATTATTTTTTTGATATGTTGCTGAATGCTATTGGCTAGAATTTGGTTGAGGATTTTTGTGTCAATGTTCATGAGGGATATTGGCCTGTAATTTTCTTTTTTTGTGGTGTCTTTACCTGGTTTTAGTGTCAGGGTTATGCTGGCTTCATAGAATGAGTTTGGGAGTATTCCATCATTTTCTATGCTCTGAAATACCTTTAGTAGTAGTGGTGTTACCTCTTCTCTGAAAGTTTGGTAGAATTCTCCCATGAAGCCATCCAGGCCAGGGCTTTTTTTTTGTTAGGGGTTTTTAAATTACCTTTTCAATCTCTTCTTTTGTTATGGGTTTATTTAGTTGTTCTACCTCTGTTTGTGCTAGTTGAGGTAGGTAGTGAGTTTCTAGAAATTTGTCCATTTCCTCTAGGTTTTCCAATTTGTGAGAGTACAAGTTTTCATAGTATTCTGTTATGATTCTTTTAATTTCAGTTGGGTCTGTTGTGATATCACCCATCTCATTTCTTATACGGGTTATTTGCTTCTTCTCCTGTTTTTCTTTTGTCAGTTTGTCCAATGGTTTATCAATTTTGTTGATCTTTTCAAAGAACCAGATTTTGGTCTTGTTCAATCTTTCAGTTGTTTTTCTATTCTCTATTTCATTTAATTGTGCTCTAATTCTTATTATTTCCCTTCTTATGTGCCTGAGGGCTTCTTTTGCTGCTCTCTTTCTGCTTGTTCCAGTTGTACGGTTAATGTTTTGATTATTGCCCTTTCTTCTTTTTGGATGTGTGCATTTATGGCTATAAACTGACCTCTGAACACTGCTTTTGCTATGTCCCAAAGGTTCTGGTAGGATGTGTTTTCATTCTCATTTGATTCTATGAATTTCTTTATTCCATCCTTAGTTTCTTCTATAACCTGGTAGATTTTGAGCAAGGTGTTGTTCTGTTTCCATGTGTTTGATTTTTTTTCCTTGCTTTTTCTATTCTTGATTTCTACTTTTATGGCTTTAAGGTCAGAAAACACACTTTGTAATATTTTGATGCTTTGGATTTTGTTAAGGCTTGCTTTATGGACTAATATGTGGTATATTCTGGAGAGTGTTCCATGTGCATTGGGAAAGAAAGTACACTTGGCTGCTGTTGGGTGTAGTGTTTGGTATATGCCTATGAGATCAATTGTTTGTAGCATTTAGCTCTTCTGTGTCTTTGTTGAGCTTCTTTCTGGATTTTCTGCCCTTCATTGAAAATGGTGTGTTGAAGTCTCCTACTACTATTGTGGAACTATCTATCTCTCTTTTCAGTGCTGTTAGAGTTTGTTTTGTATATTTTGGAGCCCTATCATTGGGGTGGGTAAATATTTATTATAGTTATGTCCTCCTGGTGTATTGACCCTTTAATCATTATATAGTGTCCCTCCTTATTCTTTGTGGTGGATTTTACTTGAAAGTCTGTTTTGTCAGAGATTAATATTGCCACTCCTGCTCTTTTTTGAGTGTTGTTAGCTTGATATGTTTTTTTCCATCCTTTGAGTTTTAGTTGTTTGTGTCTTTAAGTCTAAGGTGTGTCTCTTGTAGGTAGCATATAGATGGATTGTGATTTTTCATCCAATCTGCCACTCCCTGTTTCTTTATTGATGCATTTAGTCCATTTACATCAGTGTAATTATTGATAGGTATGAGTTTAGTGCTTTCATTCTGATGTCTTGTTTTGTGTGTTGTTCACAGTTTCTTTGTTCCACTTAATTTTCTGTGCTGAGTCATTCTTCTTATGTGTTTTCTTTTCATCGTTGTTGATTTTTTGTTTGCTGAGTCTAGATTTTCCTATTTTTTAATTTTGACTTGTGGGATTTTTAGTTTCCTTTATGGTTACCTCAATATTTACCCCTATTTTTCTAAGTTTATACCAGTGTTTTATTTCTTTATATCGCTTTGACTTCCTCTCCATATGAAAAATCTAAGTTTACATTTTTTAAGTCCCTCTTTTTTGTTTTCAGATTGTCATCTTTTACATATTTACATCTGTTTTCAGTGTTTTAGCTTTGATTTATTTTTGTGACTTCCATATCTGGGTTGATATCTGGTTGCTGTGTCCTGTGTTCTAGTCTTGCGTTGTTATCTGATGTTACTGATTTTCTAACCAGAGTACTCTCTTTAGTATTTCTTGTAATTTTGGTTTGGTTTTTGCAAATTCCCTAAACTTCTGTTTGTCTGGAAAGGCCCTAATTTCACCATCATATTTGAGAGAAAGTTTTGCTGGATATATAATTCTTGGCTGGCATTTTTTTTTTTTTCTTCCTTCAAGTCTTTATATATGTCATCCCCTTGCCTTCTTGCCAGCATGGTTTCTGCTGAGTAGGCTAAGCTTATTCTCATTGACTCTCCTTTGTAGACGACTTTTCATTTACCCCTAGCCGCTCTTAAAATTCTCTCTTTATCTTTCGTTTTGGCAAGTTTGGTTATAATATGTCTTGGTGACTTTCTTTTGGGATCTACCTTATGTGGGGTTCAATGAGTATCTTTGATAGATATCTTGTCATCTTTCACCATATCAGGGAAGTTTTCTGCCAATAAATCTTCAACAATTCTCTCTGTATTTTCTGTTATCCCTCTCCTGTTCTGGTACTCCAGTCACTCGTAGTTTATTCCTCTTGATGGAGTCTCACATAATTCTTAGGGTTGCTTCATTTTTTAAAATCATTTTATCTGATTTTTCCTCAAATAAGTTGGTGTCAAGTGCTTTATCTTCAGTCTCACTATCTCTGACCTCCATTGCCTCAACTCTGCTCCTATGACTTTCTATTGAGTTGTCTAATTCTAAAATTTTATTGTTAATCTTCTGGATTTCTGATGGCTGTCTCTGTATGGATTCTTGCAGCCTGTTAAATTTGTCATTATGCTCTTCTCTAATCTTTTTAATTTCCTCCATTGCATGTTCTGCATTTTGCTTAGTTTCCTTCCTAATTTCTTGAAGAGTTCTGTATATTAATCTTTTGTATTCTGTCTCTGCTAATTCCAAGAAATTTTCCTCCTCTGGAAAATTTCTAGACTCTTTATTTTTGGAGCTTGCTGAATCCATTATGAATTGCCTCTTTATGTGATTTGATATTGACTGTTGTCTCCATGCCACCAATAAGTTATTAAATTTATTTTATGTTTGCTTACTGTGTCCTAGCTTCTTGTTTTGTTTTGATATGCCCAAATAAGCTGCCTGTATGAGCTAGTTTGATTATTGGCATCTTTGAAGCTCTAATGTCCAGTCACCAGATAATTAGATCTGTTACTAGGTATGTGAGCTTAGGAGTCTACCCACTCCACCTGTATGGATTCAGCTCAGGTGCCCAAGTAGATAGCCACCAAGTGTGTGGTGCAGGCTCTCACTTACAGTCCTAGACAGGCATGGGTGATTGTTGTAGACACATGCATCTGGCTACAACAGGGGGACACACTCTAAGCAAGGCAGGGGGATGACGGCTGTCCCCACGTGTCCAGGAGGAAGGCATGTCCCTGTTCCCTAGAGTGCGTAGGTGGATGGGTTTTGTAGCCAGACTATGAGCACCTAAGGCTTTTGGCTGTAAGGACTGGGGAGCACCTCTTATTCATGGGCCCGTATCACAGGTGGCTAGGTGGTGTGGGTGGAGCCACCAGTCCTCAGGCCCCTGTTGTGGGTAGGTGAAGACCCTGCTTAATGGGCAGAGCAGTGTCAAATGTCAAGAACCTGCCACTTCACAGCTGATACAGTTGAAGTTAGCATTCTGATATATACACTGATGTACAACAGTAATGAGAGTCTATGCTGTTGAGATGGGCCCACACAAGTCTATGCAGTGGGAAAGACACTCAAAGTCCATGGATCCCTTAAGCCAAAGGAGTTGTGCCTACCCTGGGTTCCTGGCTTAGGGGAGACGGCAGTTTGTTTTTTCCCATTTGTTAATTTTTTTATTCTCCAAGGCAGGGAGAATGGATTTGGGCATGTGACAGATCCTACTTCCAGCCCAGGGGGCTCGGCAATTGTTGAAGCAGGTTCGGGACCCAGTGCAGAGCAGGGAGTGGGGAGGTAAATGGGAGAGAGTTTTTCCCTAAGGCAGGGTGTTTTTGACCTGTGTGGTAGGCTGTATGCGATTACTTATCTATTGCAATTACTTATTTTTCGTTAGATCTAGGGCTGCTTCTCACTGGTTCTGGGTGGCCGAGTAGACTCTCTGATGCTGAGTCTCTCCCGGTGTGGAAAACCCACCCCCCAAGCAAGCTGCTTGCCTGACTCACCGCTCACCCCCAGGCTGATCATGCCTAAGGGTTCAGGCTCCCACCGGGTCAGGTCTGTCAACTCCTCGCTGCTTCTGAACCATCTCTCTCTCTCCATGCCACTCAGTCTGGTTCCTGAACTCTGCCTTTGATGTTCAGGGCTCCCAGATTGCCATATATAATCAAATCACTTGATTTTTGGGTCTTTGTTGTAAGAGGGTCCACTAGAAGCGTCTGACTACTCCACCATTTTGGCTCTGCCCTCCTATTTGCAAATCTTTGACTAAACATTTTGAAAGGGAACTATGGAAGTGTTTATCAAACTTCTGTAAAAGAAATCATCATAGATTGACTAAAGATAATCCCTTCTAGCTCTTAAGTATCTACAGCCATCAGTAGTTGCTAGTGTGTGTGATAGCAGCCATATGATGTGAGGTGTACTTGAACATCATTAGACAACAAGGCTATCTTTATGGTGCTGGGGTAAAAATCTAAATCAATAATACAATTAATATACTGAGCCTCAATGTATATAGAAATATGCCTGATCCTTCTGGGGACAGAAAGATAAATGAGACAACATCATGATAAGTGGTGAAGAAATTCAAACTGTCAATGATTTTATACTTCTTAGATCAACAATCAATGCTCATGGAGGAAACAGTGAAAAAATCAAACAAACTATTACATTGGACAAATCTTCTGCAAGAGACCTCTTTAAAGTGTTAAGACACAAAGATGTCACTTTGATGACTAAGCCACACTTAACACAAGGCATGGTCATTTTAATAACCTCATACTCATTTGAAAGCTGGACAATGAAATAGGAAGACAGAAGAATTGATGCATTCGAAGTGTAGTGTTGGCAAAGAATATTGTATTTACAGTGGACTGCCAGAAAAATGAACAAATCAGTCTTAGGACTGATTGTCAGGAACGACCAACTGCTAGAAAAGGACATCATGTTCGGTAAAGCAGAGTGTCAGAGAAAATGAGATGTATTGATGCAATAATCGTAACAACGGACTCAAGCATACCAACAATCACGAGGACAGTGCAAGGCTGGGCAAATTTCCATTCCGTTATACATAAGGACCCCGTGAGTCGGAGCCAACTTGACGGCAACTAACATCAACAAAAACAACAGAAACTACCCTCAAGGAACTTAATTTTAGCAGGGAGAGGAAGATAGCAAAAATGATTCAGTGGAAGAATATTAACTGTCACAAGAAAAGCATAAACCAAGAAGAGCATAATCCACCTAAGTGCCCATTGACAGATGAATGGATAAACAAATTGTGGCACATAGACACAATGGAATATTATGCAACGATAAAGAACAATGATGGATCCAAGAAACATTTCACAACATGGATGAATCTGGATGGCATTATGCTGAGTGAAATAAGTCAATCACAAAAGGACAAATATTGTGTGTGACCACTATTATAAAAAAATAAGAAAAGATTTACACACATCAAAAAACAACATTTTATGGGTAGGAGGGAGGGGAGGGGTGGAGAAGGAAATCAACTAGACAGTAGACAAGTGGTAACTTTGGTGAAGGGAGAGACAGCTCACAAAGGAGACAGCACAACTTGACCAAGGCAAAGCCATAGAAGTTTCCTAAACACATCCAAATGCCTTGAAGGACTGGGTTACTCGGCTGAGGGATGGGGACCACTGTCTCGGGGAACATCTAAGTGAATTGGCATAACATAGTTCATAAAGAAAATGTTCTACATCCTACTTTGGTCAATAGCACCTGGGGTCTTAAAAGCTTTCGAATGGGAATCTAAGATGTATCTATTGGTCCCACCCCATCTGGAGCAAAGGAGAATGAAGAAAACCAAAAACAAAGAAAATATTCGTCCAAAGGACTGAAGGACCACATGGCCACAGTCTCCACCAGTCTGATCCTGGAAGAACTAAATGGTGCCTAACTATCCACTGACCACTCTGACAGGGATCACAATAGAGGGTTTTGGACAGAGTAGGAGAAAAATATAGAACAAAATTTAAACTTACACACACACACACACACACACAAAAGACCAGACTTACTGGTCTAACAGAGATTCAAAGACATTCCGAGACTATGGCCCCCAGACACCCTGCTAACTCAGAACAATAACACACGTGAGGAACATGCTTCTTAGTTCAATCAAGTATATTAGATCAAATGGGAACACCTACCCAAAAGTAAAGACAAGAGGGCAGAAAGGGGCAGGAAAACTGCATGAAGGGACATGAGGAATCTGGGATGGAATGCGAAAGCGGGAGAGTGTTGATACAATGTGGGTATTGCAACCAATATTACAAAACAATTTGTGCATAAATCTTTGAAAGAGAAACTAATTTATTGCCTGAAGCACAATAAAATTAAAAAAAAAGAAAGAGCATAATCCAAGGTGATTCAAGGAAAAAGAACAAATGGTCAGGAGTGAATGGAAGTCTTTGCTGAAAAATGCTATTTGAAATGGACTTTGAAGGATAGGAAGGATTTTATTGCAATTATTAGTTGGTAACGGGAAAGCCTGTGGTAAGTTTCTGTGTTGGCAAATAAGTATCTGGCTAAAGTTGAGAGATAAATGGTTGACTAAGCTGGCCAAGATGTAGACTGCCTTGATAATCAGGATGAGGATTTCAAGTTACATAAATAGATTTGGCGTACCCTGGGTTCCGGTCTCCCTTCCATCATTCATCAGCTGTGTCATAGTTGCCACATCATTGAGCTCAGAGATCAGCAAACTTTTGTGATAGTGAATATTTTAGGCATTGTGGGCTACTCAGCTCTGCAGTTGTAATAGGAAATCAGCCATGGACAATACCTAAAGAATAAAGGTAAATCATGGTTTAAGAAACAATAGAGAAAAGAGAGAGAGAAAAAAAAAACAAACAAGAAAACCAAAACTATGACCCCCACATTCTCTGCTAACCCAGAACTGAAACCATTCCTGACGCCCACTTTTCAGACAAAGATTAGACAGGCCTATAAAACAAAAAATAACACACATGGGGAACTTGCTTCTTAGTCCAATCAAATATACAAGATCAAATGGGCAGCGCCTGTCCAAAAGGGTGAGAAGGCAGGAAGGGACAGGAACTGGACGAATGGACACAGGAAACCCTGGTTGGAAAGGGGAAGCATGTTGTCACATTGTGAAGATAACAACCAATGTCACAAAGCAATATGTATAAATTTTTGAATGAGAAATTAATTTGACCTGTAAACTTTCATCTAAAGTACAATTAAACAAAACTACTACTAAGAAAACATAGTAAGATTTTTACCAGGAAAGAAAACAAACAAAATGCTTCTCACTTTATGCAAATGTCACTAGTGATTTGAGAGGGTCTTGTATGTCATCTCCATGAACAAAGAGGCAGCAGGATATTTGGAAGGAATAGCATGGTATAGATTATTTTTTTATTGATGGTGAAATTTAACTGACTAGGATAAGCAACCTTTATATCTTGGATTCATTCAAAATTAGACTCAAAAAACACTTAAGAATTTACTGTAAGGAATCTCAATAGTAAAATGGATGCTTAGCTAATTGTTTCAATTTTTTTTTTTTCTCATAGGAGCTGGGGATTGTAGTGTACAAGGAGTTGGCTTCCCTCTTTATCCTTCTATATGGGGAGAGAAATATGAGTGGGACAGGAGAAAAGAAAACCATTAAAACACTATTTCAACTAAAACTGAAGTTCTACTGGTCCCTAGGAGAGTAAAGAAAAAATTAAAAAATAACAAATGCTGATCAGATTTAAAGATTAAAAAACCAAGTATCAGTTAAAATAACTTGAGAAGATAATAAATCAAACTCATAGATTTGGGGAAACTCTCATTCTTTGATATATTAAATTGCTATATTAATAATTGATACATAATTATATATATAATTGATATATATTAATTCATACAAACTTCATACGAATTTTTACAGATAAAACAAAAACCTTCTAGTAAATATCTTGCTTACAGCAGGAATCTCTGATCCACACCTTCCAACTGGTGTATTTAATTATTTTCCTCTGTTACTAAGGGCATGTGGAGGACAATGTTTGTATTCTGCCAGATCTCCTCAGATCATTTTTGTATTCCACATCTCTAAACCCTGGTGGCTTAGTGGTTAAGAGCTATGGCTGCGAACAGAAAGGTTGGCAGTTCATATCCACCAGGAGTTCCTTGGAAACCCTATGGGGCAGTTCCACTCTGTCCTATAGGGTCGCTATGAATCAGAATCGACTCAACAGCAGCGGGTTTGTTTTTTTGGGTACACCCTTTTTGAAGTGGTTTCTGTGGCCATCACCTGCAGCATCTTCAGAGTAGCAGCCTTGGGCTACTAGGGCAGCTTCAAGCTACTAGGAAATACCTGGGAAGCAGCCCCATGTGAGGGCAATGGTGGTTCAGTATAGACTAGGGCTTTGAAACAGTTTATACTGGTTCAAACCTCTGCTGAGAATTTGCATTTTCACCTTAGATATACTGAACCAGAATCTACATTTTAACAAGATCCCCAGGAGGTTCTTATGTATGGTAAATTTTGAGAACCACTGCTCTACTAGTGGTTCTCAGAATTGGTACCTAACCAGCAGCATTAGCATCACATGGGAACTTGCTAGAAATACAAATTCTCAGCAGGGTTTCAAACCAGAATAAACCGGTTTGAAGCCCTCATGTAGAACTCTTGCCTTCCATGCAGGAGAGCTGGGTTTGATTACTGACCAATGCACCTCACGTACTGTCATTATCTGTCACTCAGTGGGGGTTTGCTTGTTGCTATGATGATAAACAAGGAGCCTTGGTTGCACAATGGTTAAGCCCTCAGCTGCTAACCAAAGGTTGATGGTTTGAACTCACTCAGTGGCTCCACAGGAAAAAAGATCTTGTGATCTGCCTCCATAAAGATTACAACCAAGAAAACCCTATGGGACAATTTTACATTGTCACATGGGGTTTGCCCCGAGTCGGAATCGACTTGATGGCATCTAACAGTAACAGCAACAATGAAACTAAGACAAACTAAGAAGAAAGGCTGCGGATTTGCTTCCAAAAATCAGCCAATGAAAACCCTATGGATCACAACTGTCCAGTCCACAACTGATTATGGAGATTTGTTTAGGCATTGTCTATCCATCTTTTCATACTACAACCGTTGAGTGGCCTGCAAAGCCTAAAATATTAACTATCAGAAAAAGTTTGCTGATTCCTAATTTAAACAATGTGACAAGTATAACACAGCTGATAAATGATGGAAGAGGGACTAGAATCCAATTAATCTACCTGAAACTAAGGTTCACCACTGTATCCTCAGTACATATAACAGAGGGATATATCTGTTTTCATAAAATGAACTGGTAGTAACATGTTTTTATAACTCTTGTTTTAAAAGTTTTACCAATGTAAGCACACAACGACCCTATGAGGTACGTATTATTATTATTCTCAATATTTTTTAAAACCAGTGAGGAAACAGAGACAAAGTAAGGTCCCTGGGTGGTGCAAATGGTTGTCTCTTGGCTACTAACCTAGAAGTTAGTGGTTCGAACCCACCCAGTAGTGCCATAGAAGAAAAGCCTGGCTATCTGCTTCTGTAAAGATTACAGCCAAGAAAACACTATGGAGCAGTTCTACTCTGTAACACATTGGGTTGCCATGAGTTGGAATTGACTCAATGGCAATGGGTTTGGTTTTTTTGGAAAGGTCAAGTGACTTACCCAAGGTCATACTGTGAGTAATGTGGTAGAGATACGATTCACATTCAGGCAATCTGCCTCCAGAATTTTGCTTTTAACCACAATGCTAACCTACCGCTGATGTAGGAAGTCCATGTGAAAAACCAAACTAAACCCACAAACTCATTGCCATTGAGTGGATTCTGACCCATGGCAACAACAGATTTTAAAACCTTCTGACTAATAACAACTACGTTATGTTTCTTTTGTTTTTGGTAGTGGGATTAACACTAACAGGAACATATATAGAGGCATGAATGGACGAGAGAGGGAGGGTGAAAATCTGTAGGCTCAACAAAGTTGTTATAAAATAACACTGATAATAAAATACCACCTGCTTATTTTCTCATTGTCACATGCAGCCCTAAAATGTGGTTTAACGTTCTCTTCATTTTTCCTTACGCTGCAAATCACAGACACATTCACAAACAAATTCACAACTAAGATGCTTGACTTGGTCCTCAGCACACCCAGCATCCTGCGTCTGTGGAGTGGAACTAATCATTTTATGTCATATCTCACTTCTCATCCTTTTCCCACTTCCTTTGAGATTGCAGTTCTGTCTAGGCAACGCGATGAATGACAATGCCAAGGGAAAACAAGTTTGCTCTTGACAATCCACAGTGTTACAGTTTCTCAGTGCAGTTTGTTTTGAATGCATTTTGGTTTTAGATCCCATTGACATAAATCCCTTCAAAATATATTTGTGTATTTTTTTTTTTTTCCACTGTGGTGAAGACTTATTTGGATGGGGTAAGTTCATATGCTAACATAAATTGAGGAAGAAGGACACATCCCAAAGAGGAGAGAACAGAGAGGTAGTTTTCAATTTATCTTCCTTAAATGATAGATAGGATTTAGATCATGAAAGAGTAGGGGTAGATAATACAGATTCCTGTTTCTTTCCTTTCCTTTCCTTCTCCTTCTTCTTTTTTGATTTTGTGAGTATTTTATCACAGTGTTTTGACAATCACAGTATGTGAACTCAGCTCAAGTAGCCTGATTTTGGCCATTATAGCTGTGATTTAACACCTTTTCCAATCCAGGTAAAGTGAGTGATAAATTCCTTATTCTGCCTAGCTCAGTACTTCCTGACATTATCTGTAACAACCTCTCCCTCTTCTCTCTGTTTTATATAGTCATTTTTGCCTGAGTACTTAATTGTGCTAGCCACTGTGCTAAGTGTTTAATATAGTTTACGTCATTTAATCTTCACATTAATCTAAAGTGGCATTGCCGTCCACAATTCTCAGATAAGGAAACTAAGGTTATAAAAAGTTAAGGGACTTGCCCAAGGTCACACAACCGGCTAAGGTTAATACACTCAAGATTCCAACTCAGGTTTGTCTCCCTCTAGGTGGTGACCTTAAACACAGCACAAGAACCTAGAGTAAAGGTCCAGAAATCCTCAAATATTTATGTAAGTTAAGAGAGTATGTAGGTTGCCAAGTCGGGAGGAGGCAATAGTAATGATTCTAGATCAGTAGGGTGAAAGTAAAGAAGTTATATTACTTTTATGGATTGAATTGTGCCTCCCAAAAATATATGTTAAGGATCTATACCTTTGAACGTGACCTTGTCTGGGGAAATAGTTTTTTCTTTGCAGATGTTACCAGTTAAGTTAAAGAGGTCATGTGTGAGTAGGGTTTGTTCTAATCTCTTTTGTGTGGTGTCTTATAAAATGGGAGAACAGACAGGGAAACAGAGACACACAGGTGGGTAATAGATCCTATGTGATGACTGGGGTGGATGCATCTATAAACAGTGAAGGAACACCAAGAAACACTCCGGCCTTCTAGTAGCTGAAAGAGTCAAGGAAGGATCTTCCACTAAAGTCAAAAGAGAGAGAGAGCACAGCCCTACAGAAGCCTGTATTCAGACTTTTATCTGCAAGAACTGTGAGACAATAAATTTCTCTCTCAATAAATACCACTTCCTTTGTGGTATTTTGTTATAGCAGCCCTAGAAAACTAAGACAATTATCAAAGTCAAGAACAGACCAGTGATATTATACTTCAAGGTAGTTAGAGGCATAAGCATTTATCCCAGTGAGAAACTTGAAAAAGATCCAGGATTTGGGGACAAGTGTCAGATGTCCCTACCATCTTTTTGTCAGTTTGTCATACTGTGGTGGCTTGTGTGTTGCTGTGATTCTGGAAGCTATGCCACTGGTATTTCAAACACCAGCAGGATCACCCATGGTGGGCAGGTTTCAGTGGAGCTTCCAGACTAAGACAGACAAGGAAGACAGGCCTGGTGATATAATTCCATCAATTAGCCAATGAATACCCTATGGATCACAATGGAACTGGTTGATACAGTGCTAGAAGATGAGCCCCAAGGTTGGAACTCAAAACACACAGTGACTGCAATAATGGACTACAGCATACCAATGTTAATGAAGATGGGGCAGGCCGGCAACGTATTATTTTGTTATACACAGGGTCATCATGAGTTGGAGCTGACTTTACAGCAACTGATAACAACAAATCAACTATAAAGTGGCATCTGGGCTAAGAATCTGGGTAGAAGGACCCTTAACAGCAGCATCTTTCATCAGAATACAAGATGTTCAGGAACCTGGTTCTGAAGTAGAAATTCTCTGAACTAGGGAAAGGGAATCAGCGTTTATGAGCATCTAATCTGTGTTGAGGGGCCCTGGTGGCATAGTGGTTAAAGAGCTCAGCTGCTAACCAAAAGCTCAGCAGTTCAAATCCACCAGCTACTCCTTGGAAACCCTATGCGGGAGTTCTATTCTGTCCTATAGGGTTGCTATGAGTAGGAACCAACTCAACAGCAATAGGTTTGGTTTTCTTGGTTTTACTTTGTGTTGAAGGAGCTCTGGTGGCACAGTGGTTAAGTTCTTGGCTGCTAACTAAAAGGTTCGTGGTTTGAACCTACCAGCAGCTTTGGGGGAGAGAGATGAAGCAGTCTGCTTCCGTAAAGATCCCAGTTTTGGAAACCCTCTGGGGAAGTTCTACTCGGTCCTGTAGGGTCTCTATGAGTTGGAATTGACTCAACGGCAGTGGGTGCGGGACTTATGTTGGATATTTCTTATAGACTAGCAAACATTGGCTTATTTAATGCTCTTCACAAATATACAGCAAACTGAGACCAGAAAGGTCAATTATCTTGTCCACAGCTACACAGATAGCACGGCAGAAAATAGAGGTGTGTAGCATTGGGAATTACACTGGCACTTGACTATGATCTTAAAAAAAAAAAGTGCATTATACATTGGTGCTACTACAAGCTTATAAAAGAAAAGGAATTCTGATAATTTAGGGAAGTTCCAAACTTTCATTTTTCCTGTGACGTGATTTAAAGAAAGAAGAGGGAAGAGGCATTATGATTTTTTAAAATATAGACTTTATTTTTTTCGAGCAGTTTCAGGCTTATAGAGAAATTGTGCAGAAACTACAGATAGATTCCATATGCCCCTTTCCCCACTGCACATTGTTTCTTTTATTGGCATCACGCTTTTGAGAAAAAAAAAAAAAAAAACCTTATTATTATTTAAATAAACAGCTACTTTCTTTTAAAGAAGTGTATATCATTGTTTATCTACATTTTAATACTATTTATGTTGACTCTAGAGATATAAACCATTGAATTTGCCTCTGATGAGGGAAAAAATGTAGAAAAATCAGGAAGGGAAAAAACTATAAGGTCTCGTAATGAGTAAGATAACAAGTTCAAATTAGACATATAAAATATAAATAGTGCCTCCCTAATACAGCTAAGCACTCGGCTGCTAACCACAGGCTTAGGTTGGCACCTGAAAGCTACCCAACCTTTCTGAGGGCAAAAAGACCTGGCGATCTGCTCCCATAGATATTATCACCTAGAAAACCCTATGAGGAAGTTCTACTCTCTCACATGTGGTCGCAATGCAATGGAATTATCTAGATGGTACCTAACAACAACAAAAACAACAAAATATTATTGGGAGGGTGTTCCCTGAAGACACCACTTGTCTGTCAGTTTGTCATACTGTGGTGGCTTGCATTGAACAAATCTACTGCAAAAGACCTCTTTAAAGTGTTGAAAAGCAAAGAGGTCAACTTGAAGACTTAAGGGGCACCTGACCCAAACCATGGTATTTTCAGTCTCCTCATATACATGTGAAAGCTGGACAATGAATAAGAAAGATTGAAGAATTGATGCCTTTGAATTATGGTGTTGGCAAAGAATACTGAATATACCATGGACTGCCAGAAGAAAGAACAAATCTGTTTTGGAAGAAGTACAGCCAGAATGCTCCTTAGACATGAGGATGGCAAGACTTCATCTCATGTACTTTGGACACGTTATTGGGAGGAACAAATCCCTGGACAAGGACATCATGCTTGGTAAAGTAGAGGATCAGTGAAAAAGAGGAAGATCCTCAATGAGATGGATTTATACTGTGGCTGCAACAATGGGCTCAAACGTAGCAACGATTGTGAGGATGGTGCATGACTGGGCAATGTTTTGTTCTGTTGTACATAGGGTCACTATGAGTTAGAACTGACCTGACCACATCTAACAACAGCTCCGTGAACAATATAATGTATTTAGAATGTGAGAAATTGATTTATCAATAATTTCTCACTAAGATTGGACAAATAAGATATGGTATCCAAAATGAAGAAACAAGCCCTGGATGGCATTAGAATGGATGATGAATTTCCATTGACAGTCCATAGGTACCTTTTTAGAAAAACCAGGATCTATAATCCTATTTCCTTTGCCTATTTCCTAAAGTGCTATTCTGAGAACTTACCAAATCATGCCTTTGTATTTCAGCCAGGCCCTTGGTGATGAAACAGTTAAGCACTTGTCTGCTAGCCAAAAGGTTGGCCATTTGAACCCATCCAGAGACTCCTTGAAAGTAAGGCCTGGTGATTAGTTGGCTTCCTAATGGGCACTGCCTTGAAAATCATACGGAGCAGTTCTACTCTGCACACATGGGGTCACATGAGTCAGAATTGCCTTGATGGCAACTAACAACATTTTCTCTCGTCTACTCCTGAGGCTTGGCCTCCCTTCTTCTGATGGTTTAATTGTGCTGTTTTCCTTCACATCTTCCCTGGGTGCAGCAGATCCATCTAGCCAAATGCTTTTGTTCTCTGTCTTTCTGGGTGCTCTATAGTAGGTCCCAGAATTACTTCCAGAGCCTCACTTGTTTGTTTCACTTACACTAGCCATCCACACCAAACAGACTCCTACTCTGCCCTTATTGTCCTTCTGCCTGGGTGGTCCTCCCAGAATTTTCTGTGGCTAGATTCATATGCCTGTCTCATCTCACATATCACCTCCTGAGAATGGCTGCCCCTGTACTTCACAATTACAGTCTCTCTGTATCATGTTGCAATCTGTCATTGTCTTGTCATTGGAACCCTATTTTTAAACTTATTTACTGTCTGTCTTCTCCCACTAAAATATAGACTTCAAGACATTATGTCTATCTTTTTCAACATAATATCCAAAGAATTGAACACATAGTAGCTACAAAATTTAATATATATATAGAATGAGTGACTAAACTTCTAATATCTCCTTCTCCATGAATCCTTCTTCCTTGACTCAATATTACTGTTTTCTTCCTCTAATCAGCTATATCAGAATTGCACATTTTTGAGAATTTTGTATTATATATTTTATATATTTATAATATATTATATATTTTAATCCTTACAATGATTCAGTGAAGCAACTACTAATATGCCCAGGGGAACGAGAAAGCTGAAAAATATCAGGATCAGAATTCAAACAAAGGTCAGCTGATGTCAAAGATGGTGATCTTGTGTTTAAGGCACACAACTACTTGCTATGTGGACATTAAAGTGAAGCCCTCAATTACGCTCAGTGTCTCACTTTATTACATGCTGTTTTTCCTACCCCAACGTCTCCCCTACCTAACATCATGGGTTTAACTCTTGTATCCTTGAGATGGTTGGGAGCTCTTTGAATATCTTGCTACAGGATTTTTTTGTATTCCAACAGCAAGGAGCATTGGGTAAGGTGTTATCAATGCTTGTTGGGGTCAATTGATTATATGCATTGACAGATGAAAAAAAATTCTCTTTCAAAGTTCTTGAAACTACACTCTGTATCTGCATTGAGGGAATTCTACTGCCTAAACATTAGTCATCACTGTCTATCTCTTAAATTGAGGAAGGGAAGAGTATATTTATATATGAAAATTAATCAGCCCATTCAAGATTTATTCAGACCAACACCAGAACATTTTCTTACGGTAAAATATTGCTTCCCTAGATTAACAGGACATGTAACAAAACTCTTGTCTCAAAATAGTCTTATCCTCAGGTTACTTTCTGCTTCTGAGGAATTTTCATTGATTTTCAGGAACTTCTTGTAGGTAAATGGCTTCACTCTTTCAAAACAACCAGTAGGCTATTGAATGAGAACATCACATATTGAGTTGGTTATTTATTTTTAAACGTCAGGTAAGAACACTGGAGGGGAAACAGCTATTATATATAAGTTAAATCTTAGACTGGAAATCTAGGAAAGCCAATGTTAGTTTTAGAAATTAAGCCAATCTATTGGTTTCCTAGGGCTGCCGTAACTAAATACCACAAACTGGGTAGCTTGTAAGAACAGAAATTTACTCTTATAATTCTGGAGGTTAGAAGTCCAAATCAACATGTCGGCTGGCCCACCCTCCCTCCAAAGGCTCTAGAGGAAGATCCTCTCTTGTCTCTGTCAGCTTCCGGTAACCCCAAGTGTTCCTTGGGTTATAAATGCATCTTTACATGGCCATCCTTTGTCTGCTTGCATCTGTGTGTTCCTTTTCCTCTTTCATAAGGGCACTACTCAGATTGGATTAGGGCCTACCCTACTCAGTATGACCTCATATTAACTGAATGCAACTTCAAAGACTCTATTTCCAAATAGTATCATGTTCAGAGATATCAGGGATTAAGATTTCAACCTTTCCTCTCCCCCCCGCCCCATGGAACAGGATTCAATCCATAACCAACACCTTCCACTTAGAAACATTTAGCATCTATCATTTTTAATAAGCACATACTGTGTGCCAAGTAAGCAAGGAATTATTCTTTTGCTCAAGGAGTGCACGTTTTAGTGGAGAATTAACCATTAAATAAATGAACTTGCAAGTAGATTCATAATAACAAATTGAGATAAAGTGCTTTAAGGAAAGGAGAGATTGTGAGAGAGAATTACAGGGGGGCTTGAGAGGTCAGGATATCATATGTGAGAAAGTTACATTTAAAACTGTAATCTGAAGGTGTAATCAAGGCATCAAATGGCAGTAATGGTGTTGGAGAGGATGGGGTTGGGGGAGAGTTGGGGGAGAGATGAGTCTAGCAGAGGGAACAGCAAGAGTGAATATTCTCCAACCTCTCACCTCCTCTTGCTCTTCTAAGATAGGAAAGACATTGACTAGTTTGAGAAAGTTCAGTGTGGCTGGAGTAAAGTGAGCAAGTGGGAGACAGACCCCAAATAAAGAATGTAATCTGGATGCAGAATGATCCATATTTGGTAGGCAAATCGAATAAGGCTGTTCACAATATGTTGTGATGTGTGCTTTTCAATGACAGAATTTATTTAATCATATGCCCCTGTTTTCTTTTATAAAGTCCTTGTGAATTCACTTATTTTGTCATTTAGAAAGCAGTTATTGAATGTCTGCTGTATGCAAGGAGCTACACTGTGTTCTGGTGGCATTTAAAATGACCAATCATGCTAAAAATTTTTGAGCATTTACAAAGGGAATCAGAGAATTTATATATATTTGTTGTTATTGTTAGGTGCTGTAGAGTCTATTCCGACTTATAGCAATCCTATGTACAATAGAATGAAAACACTGCCCAGTCCTGCGCCATCTTCACAGTCCTCGCTATGTTTGAGGCCATTGTTGCAGCCACTGTGTAAACCTATCTCATTGAGGGTCCTCCTCATTTTCATGGAGACTTTACTTTACCAAGCATGATGTCCAGGGACTGGTCCCTCCTGATAACATGTCTAAAGTACATGAGACAAAGTCTCTCCATCTTTGCTTCTAAGGAACATTCTGGCTGTACTTCTAATACAGATTTGTTCTTTCTTCTGACAGTCCATAGTATATTCAATATTCTTCACCAACATCATAATTCAAAGGCATCAATTCTTCTTCAGTCTTCCTGATTCATTGTCCAGATTTTGAATGCATAGGAGGCAATTGAAAACACCATGACTTGGGTCAGGTGCACCTTAGTTCTCAAGGTGACATCTTTGCTTTTTAACACTTTAAAGAGATCTTTGCAACAGATTTGCCCAGTGCAATAAGTCATTTGATTTCTTGACTGCTGCTTCCATGGGCATTGAATGTAGATCCAAGTAAAACATAATCCTTGACAACTTCAATATTTTCTGCATTTATCATGATGTTGCTTATTGTCCAGTTGTGAAGATTTTTGTTTTCTTTCTGTTAAGGTATAATTCATACTGATAGATGCAGTCTTTGATCTTCATCAGTAAGGACTTCAAGTCCTCTTCACTTTTAGCAAGCAAGGTTGTGTCATCTGCATGTCGCAGATTGTTAATGAGTCTTCCTCTAATTCTGATGCCCCATTCTTCTTCATTTAGTCCAGCATCTCAGATTATTTGCTCAGCATACAGATTGAATAAATATGGTGAAAGGATACAACCCTGACACACATCTTTCCTGATTTTAAACTATGCAGTTTCCCCTTGCTCTGTTTGAACAACTGCCTGTTGGTCTATGTACAGGTTCTGCAGGAGCACAATTAGTCCTGACTCAGGATAGAAGGATGAGTTAATCCACAAAAAATTCTCAGAATCTGTGATTTGAACCAAGGATTAGGCTCTAAGTATAAGTTGGTTCAACTGCTTCCTAATTTTGTTAGTATGGACAAGTGCGTTTTTTTCTTTGAGCCCCAGTTTACAGTTTTGTTAACTGAGGATAATGATAAAAAAAATTGTATATGATGCACAGGTTATCTGGGAGGTCTAAATAGATAATGCACATAAGACATAGATTTCAGTGTTTGATACAAAACAGTGACTTAATAAACGGTAACCATTATAATTTACTCCACACATTGAACCCGAAAAATATTCTTTTCTTTTATTGTAATTTTCATCTTGAGGCCATTTACTTGACTACCTCCATACCTGGTTGATTGTTAGAACTACCAGATATAATAATTTGGTTGGTCTGGTGCTATGACTGGGCAGCTGTATTTTTTAAAGCTTCCCAGGTGATTATAATATATAGTGATGGTTGCAAATCTCTGACCTAGAGGCTGTTTGAGGATGAAGACAACATATTGCTCCATTTGCATCCTGAGCTACCTCAGGTAAGAATTTAAATAAACTGTGAAATTGCCGAAGGGCAGGTGAAAGGAGGTAAACTGTGGAATTAAGGAACCTGAAAGATTCACATACTGGATTTCCAGAGCCCCTTTTGCCTTACTTTTTTTTGTCTGTTTGGTGTGAATTTCTAACTGGCTATGTATGTTCAATCTCTCTCATCCTTGGGATTTTAGCTACCACTGCCTGTTCCAAAGAATTGCAATACTGTAGGTCTGAAGCAAGTGGGCTTCAAGTTTAATTGTCTCCAAAAGCAGCTTATGTTTTGTTGCTTAATAAGTAGGCTAAATGTTAGGGTTTATGCAGCTATGGAAACCAGAGCGGGGGGGACAAGAAAACCAGTAAGGAGAATCACTTTTTCTTCATCGGCTACATAAATATTTTTGCAAAGCTTTTGAAGCTAGGGTATCAGACAGAAATAATTATTAACAAATAATTGGATTAACAAATCCAATTAAAGATTTCAATTTTCTCAAGTAATATCTTGATGTGTGTATGTCAGCAAAATGTAACAAAGAATATAATTCCCTCCAATTCAGTTAGCTATGGGTTAAATTCTACCCTAGCAACAGAAACTTTACAGCTGCTATCAGAAACACAGTAATTACTCTGGTCAACACTCTCCAAGAAACTCCAGCTGTCTTATCAGCTTGCTTTGTCAGAAAGACTACTTTCCTGTTAAGGGGCATGAGTTGTAGAATAACCGCAGTGGTGCTAGTGAAAGAGCTGAAATTTTTTTTTTTTTTCAGAAGCCATATTGTGGCTTTTTTTTGCTTGAATTTGAGATTCTGATAATATCTACTGTGCTTTTTAGACAGACTTCCATTGAATTTTAAAGAGACCGTAGAAAATGAGAATCTTTAGCTTTTTTCTTTGAAATTAAAGCCATGAAAATCAATACTGACAATGACCATCAATGTAAATCTTAACCCAACCAACATAAACGAAAGTAAAAAACAGCAGCAATATAGACCTTATATGGTCCAGGGTTTTTCCACCTCGATGTGACAGTTCTGAATAGGCTTTGAGCTCTGAAGTCAGAAGGTGATCATGACTCATTTTACCAGTGTAAGTATTCATGCAAATTCTCATCATTCATGGAATCAAGGTCATTCAGAGATGACTTTTAGCTCACACAATTACAAATCAGGTCATTTCCCCTTTCTCCTTTGGGGAAGGTTTAGGGAAGAGAAACCAGGGACCAAGTAACTTACAGTCAGGTAACAAGGAAAGAAAATGTGAAAAACAGAGAGTAATGAGTTACTGCCCATGGAACTAACTAAAGCACAGAGTCTAGATCCTGTATTATAACTCTTAGCAGTGGAATATCCCAGTCAAAGATTAGCACTGATTATTATTATTCCTGTTTTACCTAGAATAAGGAAACTTTGGGGGGTATAAATGGTTAACACACTCAGCTGCTAAAAAAACATTTGAAATTTGAGTCCACACAAAGATGCCCCAAAGGAAACGCCTGGTTATCTACTTCTAGAAATCAGCCATTGAAAGCCCTATGGAGCACAATTCTACATTGACACACATGGTGTCTCTGTGAGTCAAAAACAACTGGATGGCCACTAGCTTACCTAGAATGAAACCCAAAATCGCAACCTTAACTTATCCTTCAAGATTTGGTACCTGAACACTTCCTCAACTCCATCTCATACCATTCTCTACTTTGCACATCATGTTTTGGACACTCAGACCTTTTTGATTCTCAAATTTACCAAGACTGTTTCCAACTTAAGGCCTTTGCACTGGCTGTCCCATTTGCCCTTATTGCCATCCCCCATCTGTATTTTTAATCCTCTGTTCTTTGTATGGATTGTTCCTGCTTTTCATTATAGTTTCAGTTGAAATGCCTCATCTTCTGAGAGATCTTCCTTGATCATCACATGTAAGGTATTAACCCATTCTCTTTCTATCATTTCACACTATTTTAACTATCTGCATGATACTGAACACTCCCTGATCTTTTTATTCCTCCACTTGAAGATAAACTCCACAGAAGCAAAATTCTGGTTAGTTGTGTTCATGCCTATATCCACAGAAATTACAAAGATGCTATATAGTAGACACTGTAAGTTTTTGTTGGAGTGAATTAATTTAAGAACAAGAAGTTACCTTTGAGATTACCTAGTCAAAGGATTCTTAAATTGAAGTCAATAGATTATATAATTATTTTGGTATGAATATATATATATATATATATATATATATATATATATATATATATATATATATATATATATATATATATATATATATATATATATATATATTTTTTTTTTCCTGAAGAAAAGCCGTAGATTTCAACAGGTTCACCAAAGAAGTCTCAGGATAGGTTCACCAGCAGCAGCTCTCAGATGAGGATTCATGTGAAAGTGATGTATTAGAAAGGGTTTCCAGAATAAACAGGTTGTCTAGTGAGGACGTGAATGGGAAAGGAGGAGGCCAAACCAAAGCAAAGTGAGATATCAAGCAAAGTCTTGTGGGGGGTGCCTCTGGGTCAGTCCTGCAGGGGAACTCTGGAGACTAAGCAAACCATGCTCAGAGCTGTGGGTATCAGCAGCCAAAAAAGTTGGAACATTAATACATCTGTGTCTTGGTGGGGGGTATCGCTTGTCTTCCAGGTGTGTAGGTAAAACTGTCTCAGGAAGCCTGAGGCCAATCCTCCAGTGAAGGGAGGCAGTTTCTAGCTGTTGAGAATAAAAGCACTCGGGTATCTGGTGTTTATGAAAATGGTAAAAGGATTCCAGGGGATTTGGGTGGAACGCTACCCTCCTTCAAAAGAAAAAAAAAAAAAAAGTTTAAGAATTACCACCCATAATCCATTGCTGTTGAGTCGATTCTGGCTCATAACGACCCTATAGGACAGAGTAGAACTTCCTATAGAGTTTCCAAGGAGCAGCTGGTGGATTCGAACTGCTAATCTTTTGATTACCAGCCGAACTCTTAAACACTGTACCACCAATCTAATCTAATCCCCTCATTTTACAGATTGATAAAATAAAGCCCACTGAGGTGAAGTGGCTTTCCAATAGTTATGCAACTAGTTGGTGAAATTTTTTGGAGGAGACTCAAGGTCTTCCAAATACCAGATCATTCATCCATCTATTCATTTTTTTATTCATAAATAATTATAGATATTTAAGCTCTGGTGGTGCTGTGATTAAGAGCTATGGCTGCTAACCAAAAGGTCAGCAGTTTAAATACACAAGCTGCTCCTTGGAAACCCTATGGGGCAGTTCTGCACTTTCCTACAGATTTGCTATGAGTTGGAATCGACTCGACAGCAACGGGTTTACTAAATGTAACATTATCTGCTAGGAGTTATAGAGAACACAAAGATGAATAAAATACTACCCCTGTTCTCAGTGATTTTGTATCATACTGGGAGAGAGAAGACGAATATAAACAAGGAAGGATATAAATAATTACATGAGAAGAAATACATTTTTAGGGAGATTTAGAGGAGGGAGTAATCACTTTCAGTTAAGGGACTCATGGAAGATTTCATTGAAGTTAAGACATTTGACTTCAGTGTATCTTTCTCTGTCAAAATTAATATGCTTATTTTTTCAAACATATTTAAATGAGTGTCAACTGTATTCTAGACACTATAATAGCCACTGAGAAAATGGTAGTGAACTAAAAAGATAAAGAACCTACTTTCACCTGATTTTTATTATAGGTGGGGAAAGACAGATAACTAGGAAGAATAACAAATAAACAAGATAATGTCAGATAGTGATCAGTGCTATGAGGCAAGGATGGATAAAGAGAAGTAAAGGAAAGAAAGTTGAGACTATTACAGAGGAGTGATTAGGGAAGGCCACTCTGACAATTGAACTGAAAGCTGAAGGATGAAATGAACTAGAGCCAGTGAGAAACAAAATATTCAGGAAAAGAAAAATCCAGGCAAAATGAAGGGTAAGTACGAGGACTCTGAGCCAAGAACAAGCTTGGAATAAACCTATAAATAAAAGGACAGTGAGTTTGGAGCTTAGGAATCAAAGGGTAACCTGGTATGAGATTAGTTTAAAGAGATTGGCAGGGCTTTGCAGGTGTAGTAAGAAATTAGGATTTTAAGTGAAATGGTAAAACATGACATTGTTTATGTTTTAAAACTTGCTATATATACCAGCAATAAAAAATTGAAATTTAAAATTAAAAACAAAAACAGTACATTAGCACCAAAACAAGTAAGTAGCTAGGTATAAATCTAACACAATATACAATCTGCATGCAGAAAACTTCAAAATACTGATGAAAGAAATCAAAGAAAATCTAAATAAATGGAGAGATATTCTGTGTTCATAGGCTGGAAGACTCAGTGTTGTTAAGATGTCTATTTTTCCCAACTTGATCTATTAATTCTATGTTATCTCAATCAAAATTCTACCAACCTACTTTGTCAATATCGACAAACTAATTTTAAAATTTATATGTATAGGTAAAAGAAACAGAATAGCCAACACAATACTAAAGAAGCAAAACAAAATTGGGGGACTCACACTACCCAATTTCAAGACTTACTATAAAGCTACAATAATCACAAAGGCTTCTTACTAGTGAAAAAATGGTCAGATAAATCAATGGAATAGAAATAGAGAACCCAGAAATAAATCATACAAATTTAGTCAACTTATTTTTTAGCAAAGGCGCAAAGGCAATTCAGTGGAGAAAAGATTGTCTTTTCAACAAATGGTGCTGGAGTAATAACAGATCATAGACCTAAATGTAAAATGAAAGCCTATAAAACTTCTAAAAGAAAACGTAGGAGAAAATCTATGTGACCTTGAGTTTGTTGACTTCTTTTCAGATGTAATACCAAAAGAACAATCCACGAAGAAGAAAAATATATACAAATTGGACTTTATTAAAATTTTAAACTTTTACTTTTTGAAAGACATTGTAGGAAGCTTTTGGTTTATAATAGCATTCTCTGATAAAAAGAGCCAGGGCTCTTTGGAGAAAAAGCTGACTCTAGGGATGGACAGAGAATATACAAGATGAACCTTAAACATATTGTAGTGCTAAAAACCAAATAAAGAAAACACTGTGACTATGGAGGTATGCCAAAGGGCATAAAATCCAACTTAAAAAGCTCCCAATGGTCAAAGATGGAACAATTTGAGAAACAAAGTAACATAATACTAGATTATAACAAAAAATATATAAAATAAATATCTATGAATCTATGCCAATATAAAAAAATTAATAAATGAATAAATAGGAAAGAATAGATCAATGTCCTGTGTAGAAGAATTTCATGTGATTTATGCAAATACTTTTCCCTCAAGGGGTAGGGGCATAATTCTCTACCCCTTAAGTGTGGACTATTCATAGTGACTTCCTTCCCAAGAGTACAGTATGGAAAAGTGGAAAAAAGAGTAACTCTACACTACAGAAGCCTGACAAACACTATCTGAGCTAGGTAATTGAGCTTTACATCAATAATGATGTTATGTTTTAAGTGTATGTCCTTGCCATGGTATGATGAGAATGGCCCTTTACCTTTGTGGTCTTTCTCCCAAAAACACATAACCCCAGTCTAATCATAAAAGCATGTAAAAAAAACAACCCAGAAACCCTAATTCAGGGATATTCTACAAAATGCCTGTCCAGTGCTCCTCAAAATTCTCGAGGTCATCCAAAACAAGGAAATTCTGAGAATCTGTAACAATCTAGAGGAGCCTACAGAAACGTGATGACTAAATGTAATGTGATATCCTGGATGGGATCCTGGAACAACAACAACAACAAAAAGACATTAAGTAAAAACTAAGCAAATCTGAATAAAGTATAGACTTTAAGTAGTAATAATGTACCAACATTGGTTGATTAAACCAAAAACCGAACTTGTTGCCAGCAAGTTGTCTTGGCCTCAGCAAACCTATAGGACAGAGTAGAACTGTCCTATAGGGTCCCCAAGGAGTGGCTAGTGGGTTCGAACTGTCAACCTTTTGGTTAGCAGCCGAGCTCTTAAGCACTGTGCCACTAGGGCTCCACTGGTTGATTAGTGGTGACAAATACACCAAACTAATGTCAATTGCTAATAAGAGGGGAAACAGGGATTGAGGTAATGGAAACTACTTGTACTATATTCACAACTTTTCTGTAAATCTAAAACTATTGTAAAATAAAAATACTAAAAAATTACTGTGATGTAATAATCAAAAATTGGAAACTCAAAAATCCATTAACAGTAAAACAGATAAATTTATTTCTGTGCTTAAGATGGAACACTACTCTGCACTAAACAAACTTCTGAAACAAGCAACAACATGCATGCATTTCAAAACTATTTTGTTCATCAAAGAAGCCAGAATCAAAACAGTACATACTACATGATTTCATTTAGATGAAATTCAAGAACATGTAAAGCTAATCCACATGAATGAAATCAAAGCAGTGGTTCCCTCTGACAGTTAGGATTGGAAGAGGACAAAAGGGTAATTTCTGGGGTAATGAATAGATTCTGTTGTGGTATTGGTTGCATGGAGTATACGTTTAGTAAACTCATTTCATAGTCTGTGCTTTTTACTGCCTGTTTACTTCAAAAACACATTAAAATAAAATAAAAAAAACAAACTTGGATAATGTGTGAAAAGTGAATTTTAGGGAGCAAGAATAGTGTCAAGGAGACCATTCAAAAGGCTACTGTAGAAGTCTGGAGTAGGAATTATAATGGTTTGAAATAACTGATACAACAGCAAATGAGAGAAATAGAATGGATTTGGGATGTATTTTGGAACTAAAGTAACCAGGACAAAAAAACACAAAAACAAAAACAGTTGCTCTTGTACTCTAACATATGGCAACCTCATGTGTTGCAGAGTAGAACTGCACCCCATAGGGTTTTCATGGCTGTGACCTTTCAGAAGCAGATCACCAGACCTTTCCTCTGAGGCATCTCTGGGTGAGTTCAAACTGCCAGTCTTTTGGTTAGTAGCCAAGCACTTAACCATTTGTGCCACCCAGGGACTCCTAAAACCAGGGTTTGCTATTTCAATAGATGTGGATGAATGGAAATTTTTATAGAGAGAACTCTGAATTAATTAGCAGAAGCAGATACAAGTTTCAGCTCTGCTACTTTTCACTGGTGTGATCCCACACAAATCGCTTAATCTATATGGCCTTTAATAGTTCATCTTTTAAGTTAGCTAGTTAGACTTGTCCTACTTAGCTCACAGTTTCCAGAAAGGATTGAATTAGGTAATACACATGGAAGTAGTTCGTAAACTGTAATGTATTACAGATATTAAAATTATTATTAAATACATCATGTAAGGAGTTGGCCAGTATGGGAAAACAGATCATGGATAATTTAATCATAACTACAAGGAGATAAAACTTTTCTACTTTATTAACAGCTCCACTTCTCTGTTGGAAAATCACAGTTAAGCATCTCAAATTTGGACCTTGAATTAAGAATCCCAGACTAAGGTCAAAAAAACAAATTTTGTTTACCTGGGAAGAGATGAAGGTTGCAGTACTGGGAAAAGAATGCTATATAGTTAGTGTCCAGTATAAGAGTCTTCAAAATTCCATGCACAGATCTTACTGAAACGTGATGACACCTTGAATGGAGTATAGTTTGCAGCTGCTTGCAAATAAGCACAGAGACACATTGCTATATCTTCAGAACAACTTATCCGGGACTACGCCACTCTAATTCTATGCTCAGAACTCTCATAAGAAGTCCAATATGAGAGCCAATCAAATGTTAGTCTAGTAAGATTTCCTAGGCAACTGACACATGGCTAGAGAAATGGATTGCACACAGTAAAGAAGAAAAATGCTGCAGCATTTTCACATTACAGATATTTTTTATTCCTAAAAAAAAAAAATATATATATATATATATATATATATATATATATATATATATATATCTCAAATATATATATCAAAGACCAGTTTTCAAAAAACAGCATCAAGAAACAGCATAGGAATGAGACACAGGACCAGAACACTCTAGTTGAAATCCATGAGTACTACTGTCTTTTAAAAATTTCATTGAAAACTAAGATGGTAATATTGCAAATTGTGATTTGATTTGAAAAAAAAAAAAAAAAAGAATGTTTAACTTCCTGGGAAAGATCTTTGGGGTAGTGTCTTTGTTTTTTCCTCATTCTAAATTGAGATTTGTTTGGATGATCTTTGTACAAAGATCTGATTGGGTGGGTATTGAATAAAGCATATTTTGCCTCTTTATTTGCAGAATGGTTTAGAACACACCCAAGACATAGCAGATGCTCAATAAAAACTGATTGAATTGGTAGAGAAGTAGCACTGAACTTGATGATTCTAGAACATCCCTGTTCTATCCTAAACTCAAGGCACACTCATGATTAGCTCAGTGGGCAATTAGCTTTAGAAGAGCCTGGCTCAAAAAGACAAAGGAAGGGTAGCCCTTGGCCATTTTCCCTTTCCTAACTTGCCTCCACTTTCTGCATATCTATGGTATAATCAATATGTAATAGATAAAGTCTAAGTAGAGAAAATGAATCCCTGTCTCCCAACTTTGTATTCTAGCTTGTGGATTTGGCCCTTGGGGAACCTGAATAATAACTGAAACATTGATTAAGCACTTAGTGTGTGCCAGATAATGAGGATGTTGACTGGTGTCCAATCTGATTTTGAACAAATGCTTAACATGCAAAAATTCATTGAAAAATGGGCCTAGCCAAATAGGACCGAATTTTTAGAGCGGGAAGGATGTTGTCATGTGGCAAGATTCAGCATCTCTAAATCAATGAAGACCATCTCAGCAGAAACCACCACAACAGATTCAAAACTGAGTGATGCACAGAAAACAAGCTAGACAAATGCACTTTCTCTGTTACTAGCTAGGCTTTACCTCTAAATTCTATCTGTTTCATCTCTTGCCCTGGTGTATCATATGTGAACCTCTAAAGCTTCTAAGATCAAACTGAGTTACCTTCAAATCTAGACCTGAGGAAAGCTTAAGTGTCTAGATCACATCAGCTTGTTTATCCCTATATCCTCTATATCTAGCACTGAAGCTGAGCTTAGGAAATTTTTTGTTTAGTGAAGGAATGAAGGTGGTCGGCTCTCCCAAGGCGCCATCTTGGTAGGGCATGGTGGTAGACAGAGGGCAGGATCTATCTGAGAGGAAGTTTTGGCCTTCCTGGAGAAATTAGATGAAGCCACAAAGACTTATAAGTTATTTATTCTAATTCCTTTGTTGAATGGATATAAGTGATGAGTTCCAGGGAAGGTAATATTTACTGAAGAAAGTCATGACTGTTTAGTGACAGAATTTCTAAGCTATTCTTTCTCTGGGTGATTGGAATGAATTAATAAACAGATTGCTAGATGATGAAACTAAGTGTAGTCCCTTTAAAAGGGAATTCACTTGATCCTCCAGAAGGCAGAAGGTGGACCACTAGTAGTAAACATATACATAGTAATAATGATACTCTTTAAAAAAAAAATTCATTCCTATGATTTTTAAATCATATTACTTTCCAAAAGGGCAATGGATCACAGTTTTGAAACCTTTCTATATAGGCATAAGCGGAGAGAAATATGTAGGGTTATACACAATGACATGCTATCAGAGATCCCTTGGGGGTAGAATTTTAGGTTATCAAACAATTATTGAATAATAAATTTGGTTCTATGACCATTTTAGCCAACATATTCATCATTAGGTTTAAGATTAATATATGAATATTCAAACTTATACATATAAACTTCTGTATGTGTATATAAATATAAAACAGTGCCTGGCCTGGCATGTAATAGATGTTCAATACATTTTTGAATGCTTGATATGTGATTTATAAATATATACATACATAGTCACAGATGAACCTCTTAGACTGTTTAATCAGTAAGTTATATATTTTTGGTAAGTAAAAATGGACTAATTTGGATTTTGCCTATATGATGAAAACATTTGTTGTAAATTCATGAGTCTGAAATTATAATTAGGCTAGATATTTCACAGTTAAATAGGTTATACTATCTAGAATTGATCTTGTTCCCTCCAGAATTTTGGGTTTTTTGAAAATCTCACATATTTTATATGTCTTTATGCATACATCTGAGAATATCCAAAACTGAATAATTAAAAGAAAAAAAAAAACATTGCCATCAAGTCGATTCTACTCATGCCAACCCTATATGGAGTACCCTATACAGAGTAGAAATGCCCCATGGAGTTTCAGAGGCTGTAAATCTTTAAGGTAGCAGACTGACACATCTTTCTCTGCGGAGTGGCTGGTAGGTTTGAACTGCCTAACTTTTAGTTAGCACTTGAGTGCTTAACCACTGCACCACCAAGCCTCCTTTAAAAAGAAGAACAAGGTTGAAAATTTTAAAAAAGGCAGACGGGGGTTGTGCAGCCTGCTTCTCTTTGAAAGTTATAGCTCACCAAAGCAAAAAGCACTAAGTAATTATAGCCCTGATTATTTTTATAAAAACTCTCAAAAACATTCAATTCCAAATACCCTCTATTTTCTCCTGTTTGTAGCTAGCCAAAGGTAGAGGAAAAAAGATAGACAGAGATAACTTCCCAATAGAGCTATTCTTAGACAATTCTCTCAGGTGGTTAATCACCAGGATTAATTAGCGAGCAGCTACCGTGAGAACTTAATCTTTTTCTAGATTCTTAGTCTTACATCACCAGGTATTTTCTAAAATCAGGCTGAGTGGGTCCATAAATTAAGTAGTGGAGCTTGCCCCTGAGGAAAGAGTGCTCACAGGTATCCTTTCAGACAGTAGGAGTTGTGCTCTGAGTGCCCAGTGAAGCAGTGACTGGAACGTACATTTGTTCCCACCCACATCTTCTCCCACTGACAAATGCTGCGGCTCTCCTGGCCAGAATTCTATTCCAACAACAAATAGATTTACAAAAAAAAAAAAAAAAAAGAATAAGAAGAAGAAATAAAGAAAGGAAAAGCCTGTTGAAATGTAGCACCTGCATAAATTTGAAAATCTAATTATGCGCACGCCCCCAGAATAGTACTTTTCAAAGCAACCAAAGAGTTGGTATCTCAAAACCAGTGCGTGTATCTAAATGGATCCACAGCTGAACACATCTGGTCATGGAGCTGGTGGGCTAGGAAACATGAAGACAAGACGCTTGCTCAGAATGAGTAAAGCATTCATTCTTTTGTAACGCCAAATGCTAAGCTAGTTAAGGATACCACCTACTTCCTGCCACCCCAATCTGGAGCACCATATTCAATCAAGAAGCTTGACTAGACTTTTAATACATAACAACTCAGATATCTGGGTTAGCATGAAACATCATCACCCACTTTTTCAACAAATATTTTTTGAGACTGTGCTGGAGCTGGGTGTGTAGGGAGAGAGAGTTGTTACCAAATAAATATGATCCATTTCTTCAAGTATGGACCTTATGGTTGAGTATGTTCATTGTTTTTATATAATATTATTACTTCATATAATAATCATGATTTTGTACATAATAGGATACCTTTACATGTGATATAAGAGATATGATAAACCCAAACCAAAGCTGCTTCCGTCGAGTCAATTCCGACTCACAGAGACCCTATAGAACAAAGTAGAACTGCTCCATAGGGTTTCCAAGGAGCGCCTAGTTGATTTGAACTGCCGACCTTTTGGTTAGCAGCTGAACTCTTAGCCACTATGTCACCAGGGTTTCCAGATGTATGATAGGTATCTGTATATAAAATATACAGACCCAGAATATTCATTCTTACATGACTAAAAAAAAAAAAAAAAAAAAATCTAAATAATTGACATCAGGTTCCAGAAAAATGGACAACTGTAGTATTAAATAAGAGGTAATATGCAAGCCACCTAAGTAAGAAGAAGCACTCAGTGAGGAGTCTATGCACAAGGAACTACGCTAATCATTCTGAGAGAGCCTTTGTTTTCCCCATTATTATTCCCTCTGGCTTGCTTATCTGCAATTGTCATCTGGATTAGAAGCTTGGATATTTTTGGGATCACAGAGGGTCAACCTGAATCATAGTCTCCACGAAGAATGGAAGAACAGTCAGAGGGCTTCCAGGGAAAGAACTGAAAAGTTTTCAAAAAAGAAAGCTCTATTTGCAAGCTTTATTCCTTATTTGAAGTATCAGAAATGATAGATCTGACGTATTTCTCAATCAAAAAAAAAAAAAAAAAGATTCACGTATGCCACACATGTGCTTCTTAGAAGCTCAAAGTGCTTTGCAATATCACATAACATATTCACATTATCACAATATTTCTCTTTGCAATTGTTTTCTAAGGAAGAAAAACAAGTATTTGAGGGCGAGAGACAATTGTCCCATATCACAGAATAATCTAGGCATGGAAGTTTCTGTTAGATTCTCTGGCTTTCTGCTTTATCAAGTTTAGGCATTGTAAGTATAAATTATGAAAATACCAAATTATTTCTGAGGGTAAAACACCAGTTAATTAAGGAAATAAGCACAATGTAATAAAACAGTTATTGAATTCTTAATATATGTGCCAGTCACCGTGGCAAGCCTTTCACATTTATGTAATTTTACAACAACCCATTTTTGGCTGTGGTAAGGGCTGTCCTTCAAATATTTCCAGTTCTCTTCCAAGGCATATGTTAAGAATATACTTTTCTGCCCCCCTTAAAGTTGGGTAAGGCCATATGACTTTCTTTGGCCAGTGCAATGTAAGGAGTTAAAGCCAAGCCAGTGCATACTTAACTACTCTCACTTCCCCTTTGCTGTAGCGATCAACAAAATTTTACGTGGTGGCTACTCTGTCAACCCACCAATCACCTGTTAGTTTGTTGTACTGTGGTGGCTTGTGGGTTGTTATGATGCTGGAAGCTATGCCACCAGTATTTCAAATACCAGCAGAATAATCCATGGTGCACAAGTTTCAGTGGAGCATTCAGACTAAGACAGACTAGGAAGAAAAGTCTGGAGATTTACTTTCAAAAATAAGCCAATAAAAACCATGGATCACAATGGAATATTGTCCAATGTAGTGCTGGAAGTCATCAGGAAAGATGAAGATGGCACAGAGCCGGGGCATCATTTCATTCTGTTATATATGGTGTTGCCATGAGTTGGAACAAACTCCATGGCAACTAACAACAACTCTGTCAGCAAAGATCCCAGAGTGAGAAAGAATGGATTAAATGTCCCAACTGGCCCCCCAAAGGACATAGAACGTGATGAATAAGAAGGGAAAATAAAAAACAAAACAACAGCAACAAAAAAAACCTCTGTTATATATGTCTCTAAGACTTTGGAATTGTTTGTTACCACAGTACAACCTGCCCTGGCCTATCCAAATTGGTAGGCTATAAAGGAAATATTACCTGCATTTGCTGATGAGAAATTGGAGGGTCAAATACATTTTCTAGCTTTTCAAGGGTCAAAGAATCAGTAAAACCTGAACTGTGATTTGAACTTAGTTCTTTCTGGCTTTAGAGTCCAACTCTTCACCATTAGCTTATTTCACTAACTGATTTGAATTAGTGCTTGCTATAAGTTAACTTCTATGAAATCTGTCTAAGCTTCAGTGACTCTAGAAAACACTTATTGTGATACTTCACCACTTTGGGATATATTTTTAAAGCCAAACCAAGATAGTAAAAATTCCTTCTCTTTGACAGTACTTTATGATTTACAAAGAGTTTTCACTAATACTACCCCTTTATAGCCTCACAATAAACCTGTGACTTAGGCAACACAGGTATGATTATCCCATTGTTATTGGTAAAGAAAACTGAAGTTCACAGAGTTAATAGTTGGCATGCTCAAGGTCATATAGTTTGACAATGGCAAATTCTGGGATAAGAATCCCCATCTCAAGAATTATTCTACAGTGACAGCAGCAGGAGGGCGATCTGTAGAGGTAGTGATCATTCCTGCCGCAGTGAGAGAAGCCTATTTGTTAAACTCAGCTCTGCAAACAATTTGCAATTTTATTTTGCAATCAGGAGCATTGATAACATTTTCAAATCACTCTTCATTTCAATCAGTTCTAAAAATAGAACTGATTAATGTTGCCATAAAAATAGTAGAACAATTCAGAGTTAGATTGCAAGAAAACACCAGATAAGAAAATAACCAAACCAAGTCCTACACACAAAAGAAAATACTTTAAAATAGAGTCCATTTCTGATCCTTTCCAAAAGAGAGATTATCAAGAAGGAACAACATACAATGTTCAAGAAAACTCGCTGGACCTATGTGCTAAAGAAAACCTGCCAACAATTTGACAGTATACAATTGCCACCATGTGAACAAGTGTAGATCTCTTTCAACTTAAAAACAGTGATTTGCTGCTAATGTTGGTTAATTTTAAAGTTCTGTTTCAATGGAGGGTTATTGATCACTAGTTGAGAATAAGCTTGATTTAATGGTTCTTTTCATAACTTCATGTTATTTTTATTTTTACATGGTTAGAATCAAGTTTCTAGCCTTTGGTTATTAAATTTGGTATAATAAAATATTCTTAAGGTGTCACATGATTATACGTACATTTCAGCATGATAGTTTTTATGGTGCTTGTAGGATGTTCGCAGATTTATTTTTGGAAACATTCTCTGAAAGGGAAATAAGAGACTGTCATGGATTGAGTTATGCCCCCCCAAAAATGTGTGTATCAATTTGGCTGGGCCATGATTCCTGGTATTGTGTGATTTTCCTGTGTGTTTTAAATCCTGCCTGTATGATGTTAATGAGGGAGGATGGGTGACAGTTGTGTTAGTAAAGCAGGACTCAATCTACAAGATTGAATTGTGTCCTGAGGCAATCTCTTGAGATATAAAAGACAGAAGTGAGCAGAGAGACAGGGGACCTCATACCATCAAGAAAGCAATGCCTGGAGCAGAGCATGTCCTTTGGACCCAGGGTCCCTGCATGGAGAAGCTCCTAGTCCGGGGGAACATTGATGAGAAGGTTGACAGAGAGAAAAAGGCTTCCCATGGAGGTGACACCCTCAATTTGGAGTTTTAACCTATTTACTGCAAAGAAATAAATTTCTCTTTGTTAAAGCCATCCACTTGTGGTATTTCTGCTATAGCAGCACTAGATGACTAAGACAGAGACTTTTTAAAATTTTTATTTTAATGGGGAAGTAAGCAAGGGAGATTGCTTCACCTGGATAAATTTGCACGTTAAGTAGCTGAGCAAGGACTCCAGTACTCACTCAGAACTCTGATCTCTGAAATATCAACTCCTCTGTCGGTGGGTCTCACTGCCTTCAAATGGTTGATGATATGTTATATTAGCACACCTTGGCTTAGCAGACCATCAGGACGGATGTTAGTGTTTCTTCTGACATGTCAGAGGAAGAAGGCCTGAATATTTTATGTAACCAATCACTTTTGCAGCACCAGTGGAATTTCAAACATCATCTGAAGTCACAATCAGATTACCTCCAGAGACAGCAAAAATGAAGCTTTGAAGCATATGTTTTTCAGTTCTTTTAATAAGGAAGCTTTTATCCAAATTTCAAGAGTCAGACACTATGCTAATTCTGATTTTAGCACATCTCTGACAGAGAGAGTGTAATAATTCTACTAAGTGCTTTGAACTCATAGGTTGCATGATATGCCTTACCATCTTTAGATTTGCCAAAGTCTTAGTACTCAGGGCTTTTGACCTTGTTCTTCATCTATTTTAAAATTACATTTTGAAGCTTTGTTTATATTCGCAAATGTATTCTTTAATGTATATATGTGTGTATCTATTTACCTATCTATCTATCTACAAATACACACATACTTGCTTACAGGAATGCACATCAAACCAAAACCAAACCCGTTGCCCTTAAGTCAATTCTGACTCATAGCTACCCTGTAGGAGAGAGTAGAACAGCCCCATAGGGTTTCCAACGAGTGGCTGGTGGATTTGTACTGCCATCCTTTTGGTTAGCAGCCAAGCACTTAACCACTGCACCACCAGAGTTCCCAGGGATGTATAAGAAAACAAAATGTAAATGCAAAACAGTGAAAACATATATTTTGAATTAAAAAACTTCTATTCCTCAACATCTACCTCAAATGTTAAATTCCTTCAAAAAATCTATCTTCCAAATGGCAGTCGTTGCTGCCTCCTCTGAACTCCTCAACGGTACACTCTTCTCATATAACTTTTCTCAATCAATCCTGGAATAATCAGAATGAGAGCTCTCATGTGTTGATGTGCCAAGAACTACCTAATTGACTCAATCTCCACCTGAAGCTTAAGGAGGCAGCTATTATGCTCTTCATTTTAAGGGCGAAGAAAACCTGACAGAAAGGTTGAGTGACTTTCCCAAGATCAAATAACAACAAAGTGCAATAGAGAAATTTGAACTTAGTAAGGTATGCCTCATTCCAGGGACTCATCTGTGGTTTAGTCTCATTTATTCATTAATTTTAGAGTATTTATTGAGCCTTATGATGTGCTGCTCTGTGTTCCCAGCATTAACTGGGCAGATGACTCAGTGGTAAATGAGACAGCCTTGCAGCTGGCATTGTAACCAGACACAAACACCATGAGCATCTGACCTTAGGCACAGGGTGAGCTAAATTTGGATAGACATCCACACACTTACTGATTAAAGAATTATTAACTCTGAGGCTGGGTCAAGATGGTGGAGTAGTCAGATGCTTCTGTGGTCCCTCTCACAACCAAGACGAGAAAAAACAAAACAAGTGAATTGATTATATATGACAATCTAGGAGCCCTGAACATCAAAAGCAAAGCTGAGGAATCAGACTGAGTGGAAGGGGGAGGGAGAGATGGTTCGGAAGCAGAGAGAAGTTGTCAGACCTGACCTGGCAGAAGCCAGAGCCCTTCAGGCCAGATCACCTTGTGGTGCGCGGTGAGGCAAGCAGCGGTGCTCTGGAGGCATTGTCCACATCGAGAGAGACCAAGCGCAGACAGTCTACTCGGCCATCCAGAACCAGTGAGAAGCAGTCATGATCGGCAAAAGATAAGTACTTGCATCTGGCCTACCAGGCGGATCAAAAACAGCCATCTTTGGGAAAAACCTGTCTCCTATTTACCTCCCAGCTCCCTGCTCTGCACTGGGTCAGGGATGGCTTCAGTGATTGCTGAGTCCCCTGGACCAGAAGCAGGACCCATCAAGTGCCCTGAGCCATTCTCGCAGCCTTGTAGAGAGAACAAATCAACAAACGAGAAGAAATTATCTGCCGGGTCCCCTAAGCTAGGAACTCAGGGTAAGCACAGCTCTTTTAGCTAGGCACAGGCATAAGGGGTCCACAGATTTTGAGTACCTTTCCCACTGCAGAGACTTGTGTGGGCCCATTTCAACAGCGTAGGCCCTCATTACCACAGTACAACAGGGTATATAGCTGAAGTCTAACTTCAACTGTTTCAGCTGTGAAATGGCAGGTTCTTGATATTTGACACTGCTCTGCCCATTAATCAGCGTCTTTATCTACACACATCAGGGCCCTGAGGACTGGTGGCTCCACTCACGCCATATAGTCACCTGTGACAGGGGCCCAAGAATAGGTCGTGCCACCCCCAGACTTTACAGCCAACAGAATTGGGCACTCATAGTCTGGCTGTGTCTCAGTCATCTAGTGCTGCTCTAACAGAAGTACCACAAGTGGATGGTTTTAACAGAGAGAAATTTATTCTGTCATAGTCCAGTAGGCTACAAGTCCAAATTCAGGGCATCAGCACCAGGGGAACGCTTTCTCCATCAGCTCTGGAGGAAGGTCCATGTCATCAATCTTCCTTTGGTCTGGGAGCTTCTCTGCACAGGAACTTCAGGTCCAAAGGATGTGCTCTGCTCCCAGCACTGCTTTCTTGGTGGTATGAGGTTCCCATGTATCTCTGCTCGCTTCTCTCTTTTATATCTCAAAAGAGATCGCATTAAGACACTAATCTTGTCAACCTCATCAGTATAAACTCATAACAGTGATAGAATTTACAACACATGAGGAGATTACATATAATCTCATCATAGTGGTAGAGTTTACAACACATAAGGAAATCACATCAGATAACACAATCATACAATACTGGGAATCATGACCTATCCAAGTTGCTACACACATTTTTTGGGGGGCACAATTCAATCCATGACAGGCTGCAAAACCCACCCACCTACATGCTCTAGGATACAGGGATGTGCTTTCTTCCCAGACATTCATGGGCAATCATCGGCCCCCCTCCTTGCTCAGCATGTGACCCCCTGCTGCAGCCAGATGCCAGTGCCTACACCAATCACCCATGCCTGTCTAGGACTGTAGGTGAGAGCCTGAGCCACACACTTGGTGGCCAACTACCTGGACACTTGAGCTGAATCCATACAAGAGGAGTGAGCGGACTCCTGGGCTCACTTACTTAGTGGCAGCTCTGGCCACCTGGTGGCAGGACATTGGAGCCTCAGGGGCACCAGTGACCGGGCTAGTTCACACAAGCAGCCTATCTGGGCATGTCAAAACAAACAAAACAAAAAGCTAGGACACAGTAAGCAAACAAAATAAATAAATATAACAATTTATTGATGGCTTGGAGACACCAGTCAATATCAAATCACATAAACAGGCAGACCATAATGGCTTCAGCAAGCCCCCAAAATAAAGAACCAAGAAATTTTCCAGAGGAAGAGAATTTCTTGGAATTACTGGAGGCAGAATACAGAAGATTAATATGCATAACTCTTCAAGAGATCAGAAAGGAGATCAGCAAAATGCAGATCTAGCAATAGAGGAACTTAAGAAGATTAGAAAAGAGCATAATGACAAATTTAACAGGTTGTAACAATCCATAGAGAGACAGCAATCAGGAATCCAAAAGATTAACAATAAAATTTCAGAATTAGAACACTCAGTAGAAAGTCATAGGAGCAGATATGAGGCAATGGAAGTCAGAATTAGTGAGACTGAAGATAAAGCACTTGACACCAACTTATTTGAGGAAAAATCAGATAAAAGGATTGAAAAAATGAAGAAATCCTAAGAATTATGTGGGACTCTATCAAGAGGAATAAGCTACGAGTGATTGGAGTACCAGACCAGGGTAAGGGTCAGATAACAGAAAATACAGAGAGAATTGTTGAATATTTGTTGGCAGAAAACTTCCCTGATATCATCAAAGATGAGAAGATATCTATCCAAGATGCTCATTGAACCCCACAAAAGGTAGATCCCAAAAGAAAGTCACCAAGACCTATTATAATCAAACTTGCCAAAACCAAAAATAAAGACAGAATTTTAAGAGCGGCTAGAGATAAACAAAAAGTCATCTACAAAGGAGAGTCAATAAGAATAAGCTTGGACTACCCAGCAGAAACCATGCAGACAAGAAGGCAATGGGATGACATATATAAAGCCTTGAAGGAAAAAAATTGCCAGTCAAGAATCGTATATCCAGCAAAACTGTCTGTCAAATATGATGGTGAAATTCAGCCATTTTCAGATAAACAGAAGTTTAGGGAATTTGCAAAAACCAAACTAAAATTACAAGAAATACTAAAGGGAGTCCTCCGGTTAGAAAATCGATAACAACGTAAGACTAGGACACAGGACAGAGCAACCAGATATCAACCCAGATAAGGAAGTCACAAAAATAAATCAAAGCCAAAACACTGAAAATAGGGAAATAGAGATGTCAATATGTAAAAGATGACAACATTAAAATAAAAAACAGGGACTAATAAATGTAGACATAGATCTTTCATAAGGAGAGGAAGTCAAGGCGATATAAAGAAATAAAAGACTGGTTTAAACTTAGAAACATAGGGGTTAATATTAAAGTAACCACAAAAGATACTAATAATCCTATACATCAAAATAAAAAAAACATGAAAAATATAAAGACTCAGCAAATACAAAATCAACAACAGTGAAAAAGAAAATAAGTAAAATAAAAATGACTCAGCACAGAAAATTAAGGGGAACAAAGAAATGGTCAATAACACACATAAAAAGACATCAAAATGACAGCACTAAACTCATACCTATCAATAATTATGCTGGATGTAAATGGACTAAATGCACCAATAGAGACAGAGAGTGGCAGAATGGATAAAAAAACACACAATCCATCTATATGTTGGCTACAAGAGACACACCTTAGACTTAAAGACACAAACTAAACCTCAAGGATGGAAAAAAATATATTGAGCAAACAACACTCAAAACAGAGCAGGAGTGGAAATATTAATGCGGGGCAAAATAGACTTTTAAGTGAAATCCATCACAAAGGATAAGGAAGGACACTATATAATGATTAAAAGGCCAATACACCAGGAGGACATAACTATAATAAATATTAATGCACCCAATGACAGGGCTACAAAATACAGAAAACAAACTCTAACAGCATTGAAAAGAGATATAGACAGATCCACAATATAATAGTAGGAGACTTCAATATATCACTTTTGGTAAAGGACAGAACATCATCCAGAAAGAAGCTCAATAAAGACATGGATGATCTTAACGTACAATCAATCATCTTGATCTCATGGACATATACAGAACACTCCACCAGACAGTAGCCAAGTATACTTTATTTTCCAACTCACATGGAAAATTCTCCAGACTAGACCACATATTAGGCCATAAAGCAAGCCTTAACAAAATTCAAATCATCGAAATATTACAAAGTATGTTTTCTGACCATAAAGCCGTAAAAGTAGAAATCAATAAAAAAAAAAAAGCAAGGAAAAAAAATCAAACAGATGGAAACTGAACAACACCTTGCTTAAAAACTACTGAGTTATAGAAGAAATTAGGGATGGAATGAAGAAATTCATAGAATCAAACTAGAACTAAAACACATCCTACCAGAACCTTTGGGACACAGAAAAAGATGTGCTCAGAGGTCAGTTTATAGCAATAAATGCACAAATCCAAAAAGAAGAAAGGGCCAAAACAAAACATTAACCGTAAAATGGGAACAAGTAGAAAAAAAGCAGCAAAAGAAGCCCTTGGCTGCCAGAAGAAAGGAAATAATAAAAATTAGAGCAGAATTAAATGAAATAGAGAATAGAAAAACAATTGAAAGAGTTAACAGAGCCAAAAACTGGTTCTTTGAGAAGATCAACAAATTGATAAACCATTGGCCAAACTGACAAAAGAAAAACAGGAGAGGAAGCAGATAACCTGTATAAGAAATGAGATGGGTGATATAACAAAAGACCCAACTGAAATTAAAAGAATCTTAACAGAATACTATGAAAAATTGTACTCTAACAAATTTGAAAACCTAGAGGAAATGGAAAAATTTCTAGAAACTCACTACCTTCATAAACTAACACAAACTGTGGTAGAATAACTAGATAAACCCATAACAAAGGGAGAGATTGAAAAGGTAATTAAAAAATCTCCCAACCAAAAAAAAAAAAAGCCCTGGCCTGGCCTTGATGGCTTCACTGGAGAATTCTACCAAACTTTCAGAGAAGAGTTAACACCGCTACTACTAAAGGTATTTCAGGACATAGAAAAGGATGGAATACTCCCAAACTCATTCTATGAAGCCAGCATAACCCTCCCACTAAAACCAGGTAAAGATACCACAAAAAAAGAAAATTACAGACCAATATACCTCATGAGCATAGATGTAAACATCCTCAACAAAATTCTAGCCAATAGAATTCAACAATGTATCAAAAAAATAATTCACCATGATCAAGTGGAATTTATGCCAGGTATGCAAGGATGGTTCAACATCAGAAAAACAATCAATGTAATCCATCACATTAATAAAACAAAAGACAAGAACACACGATCTTATCAACCAATGCAGAAGAGGCATTTGACAAAGTCCAACACCCATTCATGATAAAAACTCTCAAATAAATAGGAATAGAAGGGAAATTCCTCAGCATAATTAATGGCATTTATGCAAAGCCAGCATCCAACATCATCCTAAATGGAGAGAGTTTGAAAGCATTCCCCTTGAGAATGGGAACCAAACAAGAATGCCCTTTATCACCACTCTTATTCAACATTGTGCTGGAGGTCCTAGCCAGAGCAATTAGGCTAGAAAAAGAAATAAAAGGCATCCAAATTGGTAGGGAAGAAATCAAAGTATCTCTATTTGCAGATGATATGATCTTATACACTGAAAACCCCAAAGGATCCACAAGAAAACTACTGGAACTAATAGAAGATTTCAGCAAAATTTCAGGATACAAGATAAATATTCAATAATCCATTCGATTCCTCTACGCCAATAAGGAGAACTTCGAAGAGGAGATCTCCAAATCAACCCCATTTACAACAGTCCTCAAGAAGATAAAATACTTAGGAATAAATCTAACCAGTGATGTAAAAGACCTATAAAAATGAAAACTACAAGATCCTACAGCAAGAAACCAAAAGAGATGTGCATAAGTGGAAAAACATACCTTGCTCATGGATAGGAAGACTCCACATTGTGAAAATGTCAATTCTACCCAAAGCGATCTACAGATACAATGCAATCCCAATTCAGATTCCAATGACATTTTTTAACGAGATGGAGAAGCAAATCACCAACTTCATACGGAAAGGGAAGAGGCCCCGGATAAGCAAAGCATTACTCAAGAAGAAGAACAAAGTGGGAGGCCTCACACTACCTGATTTTAGAACCTATTAAACCACAGTGGTAGTCAAAACAGCCTGGTACTGGTACAACAACAGATACATAGACCAATGGAACAGAATTGAGAATCCAGACATAAATTCAATTATCTACGTGCAGCTGATATTTGACAAAGGCCCGAAGTCTGTTAACTGGGGAAAAGACAGTCTCTTTAACAAATGGTGCTGGCATAACTGGATATCCATCTGTAAAAAAATGAAACAAGACCCCTACCTTACACCATGCACAAAAACTAACTCAGAATGGATCGAAGACATAAATATAAAATCAAAAAAGATAAAGATCATGGAACAAAAAATAGGGACAACAGTAGGAGGCCTAATACATGGCATAAAAAGAATATGAACCATAAGTAACAATGCACAAACACCAGAAGAGAAACTAGATAACTGGGAGCTTCTAAAAAGCAAACACTTATGCTCATCGAAAGACTTCACCAAAAGAGTCAAAAGGCAACCTACAGACTGGGAAAAAATTTTTGGCTATGACAAATCTGATCAGTGTCTCATCTCTAAACTTGACAAGATACTGCAAAACCTCAGCAACAAAAAGACAAATAACCCAGTTAAAAAATGGGCAAAGGATATGAACAGGCACTTCATCAAAGAAGACATTCAGGCATCTAACAGATACATGAAGAAATGCTCACGATCATTAGCGATTAGAGAAATGCAGATCAAAACTACAATGAGATACCATATCACACCAAGAAGGCTAGCATTAATCCAAAAAACACAAAATAATAAATGTTGGAGAGGTTGTGGAGAGACTGGAACACTTATAAACTGTTAGTGGGAATGTAAAATGGTACAACCTCTTTGGAAATCGATTTGGCGCTTCCTTAAAAAACTAGAAATAGAAGTACCATACTATCCAGCAATCCTGCTCCTTGGAATATATCCTAGAGAAATAAGAGGCGTCACAGGAATAGACATATGTACACCTATGTTCATTGCAGCACTGTTCGTGATAGCAAAAAGATGGACTCACCCTAGGTGTCCATCAACAGCCAGATAGTAAATGATAAAGAGCAAAAATGAATCTGTGAAACATAACATGGAGGAATCTGGAAGGCATTATGCTGAGTGAATTTAGTCAGTCTCAAAAGGACAAATATTGTATAAGACCACATATTATAAGAACTCAAGAAAAGGTTTAAACACAGAAGATAACAGTCTTTGATGGTTATGAAGGTGGGAAGCTAGGGAGTGGGTTATTCACTAACTAGATAGTAGAAAGAATTATCTTAGGTGAAGGGAAGCACAGCACACACTAGAGGGGAAGTAAGCACAACTGGATTAAACCAAAGCTTAGAAGTTTCCTGAATACAACCAAACACTTTGAGGGATAGAGTAGCAGAGGCAGGGATCTGGGGACCATGCTTTCAAGGGACATCTAGGTCGACTGGCATAAAGTTTATTAAGAAAAGTTTCTGCATCCTACTTTGGCAAGTGGCATCTGGGGTCTTAAAAGCTTGCAAGTGGCCATCTAAGATGCGTCAGTTGGTCCCAACCCACCTGAAATAAAGGAGAATGAAGAAACCAAAGGCACAAGGAAGGTATTAGTCCAAGAGACAGAAAGGGCCACATAAACCAGAGATTGCATCAGCCTGAAACCAGAAGAACTAGATGGTGCCTAGCTACCACCGATGACTGCCCCGACAGGGAACACAACAGAGAATCCTTGATGGAGCAGGAGAAAAGTGGAGTACAGAACTCAGACTCTAGTAAAAGGCTAGACTAAATGGTCTGACTGAGACTGGAGGAACCCAGAAAGCATGGCCTCTGGACTCTCTGTCAACTCAGAACTAAAACCATTTCCGAGGCCAAGTCTTCAGCCAAAGATTAGCCTGGACTATGGGACATAAAATGATACTTTTCAAGAGTGTCCTACTTAGCTCAAGTTAATACATGACAGTAAATCTGCAGCTCCTTTACGAAGGTGAGATGAGAAGGCAGAGAGGATCAGGAGCTGTTTGAATGGGCACAGGAAATCAGGGGTGGAAAGGAGGAGTGTGCTGTCACAGTGTGGAGAGAGCAATTAGTCGCATAATAATGTATGTATAAATTTTTGTATGAGAGACTAACTTGAATTGTATACTTTCACTTAAAGTACAATGAAATAAAAACAAAAAAAGCATTATTAACTCTGATTTAGAGTGACATTAGTGGCTAGAAAGTGAAACAGGAAACCTCACGAACAAGCGAGTTAGAGAGGAGGTGTCCTTAAATCTGCTTACAAACTCAGACCAACTGTCTAGCTAACCCTGAACTATGCATGTGTGGGGCAGACTCCAAGCTGACCATCTATGCTACAAGAACTTAAAAGAAACTTCAGCAACAGAGGGATAGTGTTTGGAGTGTAAATTCATCAAATTAACAGCCTGATAAACAAACAAAAATATTAAACACTCTGGAGAAGAGCATAACAGAATCCAGAGCCTTGACAACTCATCATTGACCTTATTTGTGATATAATCTAAAATGCAAGATATGAAGAAGCTGGAAAACATATCCCACACTCTGGAGAAAAGAAAATCGTGGAGACAAACCCTAAAATCACACAGAATTTAAAATAAGCAATCATTTTAAAGTACTTTTTAAAACTATGAGGTCTAGGAAAATGAGCTCATTTTTGAATAAAAAGATAGGAAATATCAGTAGAAAAATAGAAACTATGAAAAAGAATCAAATGGAAGTTCTAGAACTGTAAAATACAGTATCTAAAGTAAAATATATATATATATATATATAATATGTTAACAACGAATTTGAGATGATAGAAAAGCCAGTAAAGATAGGTTAATAGATATTCAATCTAAAAAACAGAAGGGAAAAACAAAAGATTGCAAAATAATCGCTAGGGCCTCAGTGACTTATGGAGAAATACCAAAAGGTCTAAAACACTTGTAATCACAGTCTTAGAAAAAGAGACAGAGAATGCAGCAGACAAAAAAAATCCAAATCTGATATTAAGTGCTTCAAGAAGCTCAGCAAAATCCAGGATGGATAAATAAATACAAAAAAAACTTTATGTCATATTATAGTCAAATTACTGAGAAATAAAATAAAGAGACAATCTTTAAAGCATCCAGATAAAAATGACACATTATATACAGGAGATTAATAATACAAATTTTTGCTGAAGTCTCATCAGAAATAATGGTGTTCTTGACCTCGAACTGAAGCCATTCCCAGAGACCATCTTTCAGCTAAACAATAGTCAAGCACTTAAGATAAACGGTATCACCCAAGAGGAATGTACTCTTTGGAACAAACAATTACACAAGATTTAAAGGGCATTATCTTTCCAAAAGCAAAGATGAGAAGGCAGGAAGGGAGTCAAAAATCAGGATGAAAGAAAATGAGGAACCCAGGGTGGAGATGGGGAGATTGCCAACACGTTGTGGGATATGAAACCATGGTCATGAAACACTTTTAATACAAACTATTGAATGGGAATGTAAACTTCCACCTAACATACAATTTAAAAAAAAGAAAAGGAAAAACCTGCCACCCAGAAATGTATATTCAGCAAAAATATCAAGAATGAAGAGAAAATTTTCAGATAAATGAGAAGTGAATTTGTTACCTGCAGACCTGAATGAAGAGAAACGCTGAATGAAGTTCCAGGGAAATAGTCCTAGAAGAAGCTTGGATCTTCAGGAAAGAATGAAGATCACCGTAAGTAGGAAATAAGTATAAAGCACTATATTTTATTATTTTTTAAACTTCACATGCCTTTAAATTGAAAGTACAGCATTGTATTGTGGAGTTTATAGCATATAAAGCCATAATATTCAGGACAACTCTGTCATAAAGAATGCGAGAATAAATAAAATTATATGATGGCGAAGTTTTTACATTTTATTTGAAGTAGTGCAATATTAACTGTACTTATTTTGTGAAAAAATAAAGAGGTATATTGTAATCATTAAAGGAAGCACTAAAAAAAAAAAAAAAAAAGAGAAGTAGCTAAAAAGTCGGTAGAGAAATTGAGATAGAATTCTGGAAAGTATCCAAATAAAAAGAAGGCAAGAAAGGAGGAACAGACAGGAACAATAAAGGAGAGGACAAGCAGAAAACAAATAGCAAAATAATATGCCTGAATCCAACCTATATCCATAATTACATTAAATGTAGATAAACGAAATACTTGAATTAAACAAATAGATAATCAAGCTACATAAACAGCCAGAAGCAACTTTATGCTTTCTGCAAAAATCACATATCAAACGTACGTAAACAGATTGGTTGAAAGGAAAATAATGGAAAAAGATTTACAGAGAAAATACTTGCAAAACATACATTGGAGAAAACACGTGCATCCAGAATGTAGAAAGAATTCCTCAAACTCAGTGATAAAAACGTAACTCAATTAAAAATGGGCAAAGTGTGTGAACAGATGAATTGCCAATATGCACATGAAGAAGTGTTTAACATTGTTAGTAATCAAGGGAATGTAAATTAAACCACAATGAGATACCACCACACACAGCACTGCTAATGTTAAAAATGATTGAGAATCTGGTGAGAATGTGGAGCAACTAGAACTCTCATACATTATTGATGTAAGAGAAAAATGTTACAACCACTGTTAGTTTAATATAAACCTAAACAAACACCTGTTATATGATTCATCAGTTCTGCTCCTGGATGTTTATTCAAGAGAAATATGTCCACAAAAGAATTGTACAAGAATATCCACGGCATCTTTATTCAAACTAGTCAAAAACTGAAAACAATCTAGATGTCCACCAAGAGGAGTATGACAAGAAAACAAAAAACAACAGCAGCAACAGCAACAACAACAAACTGTGGTATATACGTACAACCGCCCCCCCCCCCACCCCATTCCGACTCACAGCAATCCAATACAACAGAGTAGAACTGCCTCATAAGGTTTCCAAGGAGCAGCTGGGAAATTCGAACCGCTAACCTTTTGGTTAGCAGCCTGAGCTCTTAACCACTGAGCACCAGGGCTCCAAATGAATATTATTCACCAGTTAAAAAAAAAAAAAAAGAACTGCTGATAAACTCAAAAACATGGATGAATCTTAAAAATAATATGCTGAATAAAAGAAGCCTTACCTACAAGAGTACATACTGTATATATCCATTTATATGAAATTCTATAAAAGACAAAATTAATCATGGTAAAAAATAATCAGAGTGGTAGTTGTCTCTGGGGCTAACAGGGATGGGTTTGATGAACAGGAACATGAGGAACTTTCCTAGGGTGAAACGAATGCTCTACATCGTTTTTGGGTAGGAATTTGGATTATGTGGGTGTATCCACTTGCTAAAAAGTATTGAATGGTATACTGAAAATTTGTAGATTTCAGTTTATGTAAAGTTTACCTGGAGTCTCTGAGTGGTACAATTAACAAGCCTAGTTGCTAACCCAAAGGTTGAAGGTTCTAGTCCACCTAGAGGGGCCTTGACAATGTACTTCCAAAAAATCAGCCATTGAAAACTCTATAAATCACAGTTCTACTCTGACACACATGGTGTTACCATGAGTCAGAGTTGACTCCATGGCTACCTGTATTGGTAAAGTTTACCTCACTTGGATAGAAAGGAAGGTGCCTTCTCCATTATAACAGGAAGAAAGGAGAATTGGGCTGTTTCCCTTTTATGCTATAAAGTTCAAGGATTGGGTTTCATCCACCTTTGATTCCTCATCATTTTCAGCAGAATGTTCTCAGATATACTCTGCTTACTAAACATTAGTTACGTTGGTATGCTTCTGTGATCCTTTCTTTCTGTTTTGTTCTTTGTTAAACACTTTTATAAACTATAGTAACAGTGAACTCATTGACACCATTCTCAAGAATGTTATATGGAAATGTCTTAGTTTTAATTCTCATGGTATTTATGTGGTTGATGTGGTATAGACTCACAAATACATAACTTAAAGAAGTGAGGTCAATTTATGACGCTGTCTCTACTTGCTCTAAGAATTATAATGTCTAAGCGTGTTGCCTTAATAAGTGTCTGAGAGTTTCACTGATGTGATTTCTACCTGCTAATGGATACCATTTCAGTCTGGTCTTCTGAAAATCACCGCTTTTAGTGGCTATATAAACCCAAGTGGTTTTGTGAAGGAATTTGAATCTGTTATTTCTTCAAGCAATTTTCTTTAAGTCAGTAAATTGAAAGTAGAAGCATCTATTAGAAATTCTAATCATTTTAACAGAAGCTTACAGAAGGAAGGAAAAAATCAGCTGACCCAGCTCCTTGCTTTAAATTCCCCTGGACTGGTACTTTCTTCTTTGGGAAGTTGTCCAGGAAAGATGATAAGTCATTCAAGTTTCTTATCAAGAAAGGTCTTTGGGTTGGACCACAATTTCTCTTGCTTTCATCAAAATCTCATTTAAAAAAGAAGTGATAAATATACATAAAAACAACAAGCTGCAGACTTTCATCCCAAGATATTAATTTGTTCTTATACTCAAAATTTTAACAATCATTCTGCCTATAAGATCTAATGTGTTGTCGTACGTAACCCGATAAAGCTTCCCATGTTCCTCATTACCTATTAAATGTGAAAGCTTTCTTTTTGTGTGTGTCCTCTGTGGTCAGGACCCTCTATATTTTACGCATTGAGCTCCAGCTCCACTCCGTTCTCAGTAACCATACCTAAGGTTTTTTTTTTTTTTTAATTGTACTTCAGGTGAAGGTTTACAGAACAAAATAGTTTCTCATTAAACAGTTATACACATGTTGCCCTATGACAATGGTTAACAACCCCACTACATGTCAACACTGTCCTTACTCAACCTTCCCTATCACCAGCTTTCCTGTCCCCTTCTGCCTTCTAGTCCTTATCTCTGGATTACTGTGCCTCATTACTCCCGTTTTGTCTTGTGGGGCTGTCCAATCCCCGGCTGAACGGTAAACCTCGGAAATAACTTCACCACTGAGCTAAAAGGGTGTCTGGGGGCCATACTCTCGGGGTTTCCCCAGTCTCTTTCAGGCCAGTAAGTCTGGTGTTTTTTGTATGTGTTAGAATTTTGCTCTACATCCTTCTCCAGCTCTGTCCAGAACCCTCTGTTGTGATCCTGGTCAGAGCAGTCAGTAGTGGTAACTGGGAACCATCTAGCTGTACTGGACTCAGTCTGGTAGAGGCCTTGGTAGCTTTGGTCCATTAGTCCTTTGGACCAATCTTTTCCTTGTATCCTGTTCTCTTCATTCTCCCTTGCCTAAGGGTCACTTCTTAAGTTTTAGTTTTACTTAGAAATAGGAAAGAAGGCATTATTCATACCTCAGACTTTGCACTTTCAAATTGGCAATTAACATCAAATCAGATCTAAAAAATTTCCACAGGTGAAACAAATTCAGGCAGTGTTAGCTGAGCCTTTAAGTTCTAATTTTAAGGTTTCTGAAACTGCGTGACTGTGTATATGTGTGTGTGTTTTGTTGTAATCAGGATGACTCAGCTTTAACCTTCATAATACTTCACTTGTCGTTGGATCAACTTAGCTTCATTCAACTTTTAAAAAATTTTCCCAAAACAAATTACATTAAAAACCTACATTCCTAAACTAGGTTTAATAATACTCTTATTCTTTAGTGTTATTGCATTAGATACATAGTTTTATAGTTCATAAAGTTGTGTCTTAAAGACGAGGCATTGCAGATGATACAGCAATAAAAGTCTCAGGTAAAGAGTGACTAGACAGAAAAAAGAAGGCCCAACAAGAGGAGGGAGTTGCTCTTGCTAAATCTGTCCTAGAGAACAAAACAACTTACCAATGAGAAATGTCACAGGGTCATGTCTGTACAGGTCCTCTCTACTTTTAAGACTTCTGAGTCTCTGTCCCACCTGGTACTATGCCAGCCACCACCAAATGTGGATGTTAGAAATTAGAAATTGTGGCTATAAAGAGATCCCCAAGGCCCTGAATGGTTTGGAGCGCAGTGAAATCATGGATAATGTTGAATTAGGCTTGTTAGTGACTTAAGGAATTTGGGGCTATTTCCACCTCATGAAAGCTGCTCTGTTTTACCCCCTTCCTTCCCTTACTCATTTCCTAGCATTGAACTTTGATTACTGTATTTCTTGACCCCCCCCCCAAAAAAATAGCTATTGATTCAGGATTTAATTAAGACTTTGTCTTCTTTCTTTTGGCCTTTTTCTTGACCAGCATGACCTTGAGATGTTCTTAATAAATTAATTGTGTTATTGGAAGTTTTTTTTTTTTTTTTGCTTTTAGAAATGGTAGAAAACCCAACTCAAAGTAAAATGAACTTTCATTTTAAAAATAAGAAAAGCCAGGGTTATTGTAATAAATTCAGAGATAGCTGATTCCAGGAATTTAAGTGACATTGATTGATAGAAGAGTGTTTCTTTATATTTCTTAGCCCTTATTTATTCTCTGTTTAGTGGGAAAAGTATAGCTACTGACAGCTCTATTGGAAAACCCGTTTTCCTCCTGGTAGCTCCTCAGAAAGTCCTGGTATGACCTTTAGTTGGACCAATTTGTATCCTGCGTCCATTCATAAGCCAATCAATATGCAAATTATTCAAATTGGCTTCATTCTAGTTTACATAAACATGTGTGGAGTCTGATGGAATATGGATCAAAGTCAGGGACACATGATTTACCAAAGAAATTCAGGGACTATACTAAGAATAATAGGAAAAATATTCTGGATTATTAAACACACAATAATTCTACTTAATTAACTCATCTAAAATGTTTAAAAAACTACTCTTTGGGAAGCACTGTGCTAGGTACTGGGTATTCAGTTAAATAAGACACTTTTCTACATTTGAGAAGTTTATAATTTATTGGGAAAATTAATGTATAAACCAATACATATATTAGTATGTTATGTACGAGTGTAGAAGCATGAGTGATGTGGTATAGGAACAGAGAGGAGGTAAAAAAAAAAAAAAAATCTGTCTGGGGAACCGTGGGTGTTATGGTTAATTTTATGTGCCAACTTGGCTGGGTTATGGTACCCTGTTGTTTGGACAAACACTAGTATAGATGTTGCTATGAAGATATTTACATGTGATTAATTTTAAATCAATTGACCTCAAGTAAAGCCATTTACTTTCCATAATGTGGGTGGGCCTCATCCAATCAGTCGAATGCTTTAAGTGTAAAAACTGAGTTTTCACAAGGGAGAAGGAATTCTGCCTGAGGGCTATAATATAGACATCCTGCTGGCATTTCCAGCCTACCTCCTGACCTATGAAATTTGGTCTTGCCATCCCTCACAATCCTCTGAGCTAATTCTTTAAAATCTCTCCATCTTTCACTCTTTCTTTTTATGTTTTGGTATTTATATAGATGATACAGATACATAGATATAGGTATAGGCATAGATATAGATATTGTTATATCTATCCCCTATTGATTATGTTTCCCTGGAGAACTCTGACTAGTGCAGTGAGTCAACAGATACATAGAAGAGATGTTTCAAAAGGTTTCACAGAAGAGGTAGTTTGAACTGGGCCTTAAAATGTAAATCAGAGTGGAAAGGACAGAGAGAAAGGTAGAGCATTCAAGCAGAGAAGTAAAAATATTTCCTACCAGTTATAAACAGGAGATAAAACTTGTATGAGGCAAGAATGCCAACCACTAAACTTCCAAAATGATCAGATTTTAAACCTTGACCTCTAGCTGCTTTCATGCCTGTCCAGTCCTTAGCTTGTGATTCTGTCTTCTTTATTTTTCTAGTGTCGGGAAGAGGTCAGGAGTGGTGTCAGGCAGACCTAATATATCTAAATGATAGAGAATCATCTCCTTTAATTCTTACAACAAAGCTATCTCACTAGCAAATAAACAAAAATTACTTTTACCCCAATATTTCATGGATCCATATTATTTCTGCATTTTTTCTATGGGAACATATCTTTGTAAGTACTTAAATTCAATGGTACATAGCAATTTAAAGTGTGCATACCTATTACTGTTTTTAAAATGTGGCAATTAAGGGTACTGGCTTTAAACTACATGAGTTTATGTTTGAATCCTGGATCTTCAGCACTAGCTGTGTGGTCCTGGGAAATTACTAAAGCTCTTTGAGCCTTTGTTTCATCTGTAAGGTGGGGGTGAACATAATAGTATAACTCCTTAAGATTTTAATGAGGATTAAAAGGGACAATCTATGGAAGGTGCTTAGTAGAATCTTGAGCACAAAGTAAATGTTTAATAAGTAACTTTTAGAATGACAGTGAAAACCATTTGATGTTTTAATAATTAAATCCCTAGTGAGAAGGATTAGCGTACACCTATTTTCTCCATGGTGTCCTTGGGTGGTGCAAATAGTTAACATGCTCCGCTGCTAACTAAAAGTTTGGAATTTGTGTCCACCCAGAGGTGCCTCAGAAGAAAGGCCTGACAATCTACTTCCAAAAGATCAGTCATTGAAAATTCTATGGAACACAGTTCTACTCTGACACACATGAGGTTACTATGAGTTGGAATCAACTTGACAGCAACTGTGATTTTGCTTTTGTGTTTTTTATTTCTCCAGAAAGTTGGTCTCCAGTATCTAGTTAATGATACTTTAATCATATAACCCTATTTTTAGAAACCAATTCTTGTTGATAGAGCATAAGTTTCAGGTTGGGTGAAATCGGGTCCAGACCTTAGTTCTACCACAGTTAGTTTGAGGTGGAACAGGAACTCTCAAGGGTTGCTTCTTCATCTGTAAAATGACATTAATGACCTCTATTGCCTCCCAACTAAAGAATATCAATAGTTTGGGTAACATCTGGAGGCTTCTACAATAGCCTGTCTTGTTCACCAATCTATGGTTTCATCAACTCCTTTTTGTCATATACAGTTTATTCAGGCATTAAATAGGAACATGAAAATGTTGATTCAGCAAATGTGTTATAGTTCCATTTTATGATGGTGTATTTTGTGCAAGTATGTGCATTAAACATCAACTACATCATGCACATACCCAGTTAAGTGTAAATATATGGCTGTGTGACGTTTATAATCCTATAAATAAGCCCCAGGTGTACAAAGAAAGCAAAATATCTTAAAATATTTATTTTCTAAGCCTTGTTCTAAAAGATTTCACTTTCAAGCTCTATAAGATCTGCTAGAGAAAAACTGCCCTAAACTAAAAATTTTGAAACGTGTCTTAGGAGACAGGAGATGTTTATTTTGTCACAAAGATGCAGTGGACCAATGTCAATGTAGCTCTCTTTTCAGACTTCTTATATTCAATCATGAGTTCCATTACCAGGTATGATTCTGAAGATATTACCTAAACTGAAAGAGATATACTCCCTATAATACAAGATCAATCCAAATGGCTTTTGATTGTCCTAAGAAAAAAGGAGCCAAATACATTAAACTGAGTGAAGAGCTGGGGATTCAGGAAGACCTTCTAGCTTAAATTCATTAAGAGGTTGTCTGAGTACATTTTCAGTTCTCAGTGGCCTTTTTGGTGCACCATCGAAGCAGCTGTTACAGTATTCTGCCAGATGTGTTTATTTGGTTTTAGTGCTAATGTATATTATCTGTTATAGCCATCAATGAGCACACGAATTAAACAACCCTAGTCTGCACTGTGATTAAAAAAAAAAAAAAGATCTATTTTCTTGAAAGTTTATCCGAACTTGTATATTTTTAGAGGGCAGAAATCAGAAGCTTAACTCACTGGAAGCACTGTTTACAGTTGGGCATAGTGAGGAGTGTTTCTGTCTTATTTGTAGGAAGACTGTGAAGATGGCCACCATAGTGTAGGTACTAAGAAAATTCTTGATTATGTGAGGCGATCAGAGAGATATGTTGTTGTTGTTAGTTGTCCTCAAGTCAATTCTGACTCATGGCAATCCCCTGTGTGTCAGAGAAGAACTGTGCTGCATAGGATTTTCAAGGCTTTCAGAAGCAAATCTCTACACCTATCTTCTGAAGTGTCTCTGGGTGGGTTGGAACAGTCAACCTTTTGCCGCTTAACCATCTGCCACCCAGAAACTCTGACAGGCATAAGAGTAGAATATAAATCACTAGAAAATTTAGAAAAGAGCACTGGACAATGAACCAGCAGACCCAGAATGGAACGCTGAACCTTCCACTAATTAGGTCTGAGATTTTGGCCAATCATTTAACCTCTCTGTACTTCTCTGTAAAATGGAATATATTTCACTTATCTAACCTACTCCACAATATTGCAACAATCAAATGAAATAAAGTATATAAGGGATTTGTAAACTTTATTTGTAATTCAAAATTTAAATCTTCCACATCCATGAGGATATAGAACACTTTGAGGAATACCCAGGTAGAAGTAGGTTTAGCTTTCTTCAAATGTTTCCAGTTAGTATGGAGAAAAGTCACATACATAAATCAATTATAGCATGAGAAACAATGAATTATGATGTATTTTAAACTGTATACACATAGGGTCTAGAAGCTTTGAGTATGTCTATTGAATGTTATCCCCTGCCCTCCAACTATTTCCAAACCTTTGTTTTGCTCCACTCTCAACAACTTCTTATATAAATGTTTTCCCAACTTTCTCTGAATCCTTTCGCACTGAATGGATGTGATTACTTCCACCCATGCAGGATGAATCTTTCAGTGGTCTGCACAGATGCAGCTACACCAGTTACTTACAGCTCACATTTGTGCTTCTGTTCCGATGGCCCAAAGGCCTTGCCTTATTGCTCAGTGCCCATGCATACTGGTTACTAACTATTATTATCGCTGCCTTGGGTAACTTATGTTCCACATTTCAAACTTCCTTTTCAAAAGCTGCACCTGGAAGTCTCACCAACTTGTCAAACATTGTCACTAAACCTGAAAACATGGTCTGCTCTCCACAAATCGGCCTCCTTTTCTCTAGTCTTATTTTGGCATAGGGCATGGTGATTTTCTTTTCACTCAGGCTTGAAAATTTGGGTATATTTTAATTAATTTATTTATTTTTGACTCTTCCTTCTACTTCCACCACTGATTAATTGCTGTCTTGTCATTTAAACTTTGCAAAAACTCTTCTCTGACTCATTTGTTCAGTTCTCACTTTCAGTACCTACATAAAGAGCAGTTTGCCTAAATTACTGCCCTTATCTTTCTGCTTCCAGTACATCTTCCTCTGTTCCTTTTTCCCAAAGAATATTTGAAAGTTCACTCTGATTATGTCATTTTTGGAAAAAAAAAAAAATCAAAACAGAACGTCAATGCTGTTTAACTGACCATTTAATAAAATCACCATTCAAAGTGTTCCATGTTCTGGGCCCAAACTACCTTCTCTTCCATAATTCCCTCCATGCACTCTATTCTATGATCAAATGCACAGAGATTACATTCAATTCTGGGAATTAGGAAAGATTTAACGAACGAAGTAGTACTTAATAAGTGTTAGAAACCTCTTGCTATATGTTGCACAAAGCCTTGCATTAATCTTTCATAGTGCTAATTCTACTAGATTGAGAGTCCGAATCTACCCACCTCTATGATGCCTTCCCTGATTTCTACGAGGAGGAATATGACTTTGTCTTACTTATAATCTTCATAGTACTTTGTTCTTGTTTTAAAATGACTTGTTAATTATTCTGTTTTATTACAGCTATTTCTTGTGCTACTCATTCTCTCTTATTAGATTTCACATTCTTTGAAAGTAGGGACTTTATCTTTGCTTCTCTGCGTTATAGAACTGTGCCCAATAAATATTCATTGATTTGGAAAATTCCAACAGGTACAGTAAGAATTGTTTTGATTTTCTTTTCCAAAGCTGTAATTGAAATAAAAATGTTAAATATTATACATGTATACTAAAGGAGTGATTTGAGTGACTTTTTCCTATTGTAAATACATTTAGATGAAACAATTGCTACTAACTGTGTTTTTTTGTCTAACAGACTCTATTATATCTTATTGCACTGGAAAATAAAATCAATGCTTCCAGGGAAATGAAAATTGGCTAACCTATTTCTTTTTTTGATTTACTCTAGCTGGAAAAGACTTAAAATGGCTGTCAGTTCACAATCTTCTCCCTTTGAAAACCGCATGGCAATTTCCCCAGGTGATGGTGTTTCTATAGCTGTTTAAACCCAATTAAAAGTTCACATACATTAGTGTATTCTATCAATCTTTTTAAAAGACAGCACTTTAAGAGACATGACAGCTAAATGAGATTAAGAATGATAGTGCCTCATCAGGATGTAGAGTGAAGTTAGAAGTATTTGGAATATATCTTTATCCACTGAGGTCACTGTCATGAAGATAAACTACCTTTGTTTCCCACAAGATGGCCCTTGGTGACACCATGTGAACCAGGATTTGATAATGGATGGACTTTTGGTATATATTAATACGAATGCACATACAATTTTAACATCCTTCTCTGCTTTCAATAAAAATTTAAGTGGCCACAATGTCCTTGGATTTGTGTGAGAAGCTAAAGCTCCAGAAAATAATTTTTATAATATATCCTACCAAATACTTACAGTAATGAATACTTTTGAAAAAAAAATAATAAAAGACCCTCTGGTTAAATAATGTTGGGAAGTATCTATTTCCCCCTTTTAGAGATGTACATGCATATTAGCATATTAAAGTTTCAGATAATCCCAGAATTAAAGGAGCCAAATTGACTTTGTTCAATCCAACTTCTCCCATGGTGTTTTGACCAGGACAATTTTATATATTCCCCTCCTCCCCATAGCACCAGTTAAGAATAGATAACACTCTGGAAAACAAACCTGTGAGACTTAATATTACCTGAGTAAATTTTAAAAATCCTATCTACACGCTGACATACACAGATTGATGGAGACAATGTCTCATAGAAACAACAATGCCACGTTTGGAAGACAATTGATGTTTCAATTTTCACCCTTATTCACAGTCTGTTTAACTTTGAGAAAGTCACTTCACCTCTCTGAACCAAAATGATTTCCATTGCATAAAAGAGAAATGACAATGGATTTTTACTTTAAAGGTGAGGAGCAGACCTTATGGTTACTTGATGTTATCATTGCCAATTTTGAGAATGAGCTCATACGCTTACAATAGTTTTAGAATGAAATAGAAAGTACAGTACACCTAAGCAGTATGAACAATAACAACAACAAAAGTGGAGAACAAGTAAGGTGTAGCTAACATCCAGGTAGTGCAGCTCGTTGAAGGATCTATGGCTCCCCAAAGAGATGCTTGGAGATTTTAAGTAATTTTTCACCAGTTTTCTTTAATATAGCACTAATGGTTTTATTACTACTGTTATGCATTATTGGATTTGGCTATTTATGTCCCTGAAAAAATTGGCAAAGAAAATATGATTTATTTGGACAATGGAAAAAATATAAAATTTCATAATAAAACAAAGTAGTTCAAGATTTTTAAAGATCCAATGTACCAAGGGGGAAATTGAATGATATGATGTTATTTAATATATACTCAATCTAAGAGAGCCCTTTCATGTGAATTAATCAACACTGTTCCATGGGCAGGGGTAAGGGATTTCTATGACTTTAAGAACAAACACTATATTTTATATTTGCTCTCACTATTTTTAATGTAAAAATTATTTTAAAAAAATTATAAATAGAAGAAAATTTGTTACTGTGATTCTAAGTCTTCGACTTAAGAGATGTGTGACAACAGATAAAGTCAGTTTACCTCTATGACCCTCATGTTCTTTACATACACAGTAAAAGGCTTAAACCGTATTCTTTAGGTCTTTGTCAATAATGTATTATTCTGTGAAACAATGCGAGTATATCTGTTCTTAAATGGTCAAAATGATGGCAGTATGTCAAACCAACACACCAAGTACTTTCTACTTGCCCCAATTTAAAATGTGTCCTTAGTATAAGGTTATATAATAATACAAATTCAGGGGTAAACTCAGTTAATAGCCACTTTAGGCCAAAATGCTTTATGTAAATGCACAATTTAAATGGTCTTAAATGGATAAATGAGAAACTACAATAGTCTGATAAGTCATTGGATATAAGGAAGTCCCAAAAGACACATCATTGCTCAAACTGTACAAAATTTAGTTGCATAATGTTTCAACAGAACCAAAGTAAATTTTCCATTAAACATACAAAAAGTGTGAGTTTGATTTCGGGAAAAATTATCTAGAAAACTTTTGGATCATCTTCCAGTAGTAAGGTGAAAAGAGTGGCTTAACGATAATATGTAACAGTCATTAAAATCATGGGCCAGATTACCTAGCTTTAAAGATCAGTGCTGCCTCCTACTAGTTATGTGTTTTGTGGAAGATACCCTGATTCTCTATGCTTAAGATTTCTCATCTGGAAAATGGGAATGAGAACAGTTACTAGCTTAAAAGAATTTTCCGATGATTAAATAAAAAATCGCCTGCAAAACGTAGTACCTGGCTTTTATAGAAAGTGCTCAAGTAATGTTAGAAATTTTTAAAAACAAGTCTCAAAAGATCTGGTTTGGAGAACTTGTACTACCTTATTTCAATACTTGCTACAATAATTAAGATAGTATAGTAGTTACATGATCATAGATAATTAGATCACTGAAACAGAATACAGAGTTCAGAAATACACATGCATATACACTTAATCGATTTTCTACGAAGTGTCCAATGTAATTCCTTGTAAAAATGATTTTTTTTAACAGATTAGACTGGGATAATCAAATGTCAACGTAAAAAAAAATGAGTCCTTATCCTTACCTCATACCTTACCAAAAATATATAGCTGTATTATACCTATATATCTTTAATGAGGAAACTAAAAGGATATCTTAATGAGGATTTTTTTTTTCAGATAGAACACAAAAGGCACTAACAATAAACATAAAATTGAAAAACTGATGTTCACATCCCGCTCCCAAAAAAATCAGCTCATCAAAATGAAGTCCTAATACGTGTTATAACATGGATGAACCTTGAAAATAATATACGGAGTGAAATAAGTCTGTCACAGAAGGACAAATATTGTATGACCCCATATAGATTTCTAGAATAGGCAAATGCAAAGAGATAAATGTTTATTAGTGGTTATTAGGGGTGAGAGGGAGGGAAGGGGAAAAAAAGATGCTTAGAGGACACAATTTCTTTAAGGGGATGGAAAAATTAGGGAATGGTTAATGATGATGATTGAACAACGTGATGAGTATAATTAGTGTCACTGAGCTGTACATGTGAAGATTATAGAAATGACAAATGTATTGTTACCTATATATTTACCATAATAATATACTTGTGTGTGTGTGTATATAAAAGAAACAAGAGATCAGAAGAAACTATTCTCCCCACATTTATTTGTGAAGAATTCCTATGTAGAAAATAGACACAATTTCTACAATTAAACAACAAAAAGAGAAGAAAAAAAAAAAAAAAACAGAAAAACGTGCAAAAGGCTTGAAGCAACAATTTATATGTTGTTGTTGTTAGGTGCCGACAAGTGGGTTCTGACTCATAGCGACCCTATGTACAACAGAAGAAAAACTGCCCGGTCCTGCACCATCCTCACAATCACTGTTATGCTTGAGACCATTGTTGCGGCCACTGTGTCAGTCCATCTTGTCCAGGGTCTTCTTCACTTTCACTGACCCTCTACAAAGCATGATGTCCTTCTCCATGGACTGATCCCTCCTGATAACATGTCCAAAGTATGTGAGACATAGTCTTGCCATCTTTGCTTCTAAGAAGCATTCTGGCTGTAGTTCTTCCAAGACAGATTTGTTCGTTCTTTTGGCAGTCCATGGTCTATTCAAGACCACAATTCAAAGGTGTTAATTCTTCTTCTGTCTTCCTTATTCATCGTTCAGCTTTCCCATGCATATGAGGCTATTGAAAACACCATGGCTTTGGTCAGGCACACCTTAGTCCTCAAGGTGACATCTTTGCTTTTTAACACTTTAAAGAGGTTTTTGCAGCAGATTTGCCCAATGCAATGCATTGCTTGATATCCTGACTGCTGCTTCCACGGGTGTTGATAGTAGATCCAAGTAAAATGAAATCCTTGACAAAGTCAAACTTTTCTCAGTTTATCATGATGTTGCTTATTGGTCTAGTTGTGAGGATTTTTATTTTCTTTATGTTGAGGTGTAAACCATACTGAAGGCTGTGGCCCTTGATCTTCATCAGTAAGGGCTTCAAGTCCTCTTCACTTTCAGCAAGCAAGGATGTGTTGTCTGCATATCGCAGGTTGTTAATGATACTTCCTCCAGTCCTGACTCCCTGTTCATCTTCATATAGTCCAGTTCCTCAGATTATTTGCTCAGCATACAGATTGAATGAGTATGGTAAAAGAATACAACCCTGACACACACCTTTCCTGACTTTAAACCACACAGTATTCAGCTGTTCTTTTCGAACAACTGCCTCTTAATCTATGTACAGGTTTCTCACGAGCACAATTAAGTGTTCTGGAATTCCCATTCTTCACCAAACTTAGTACCTGGCTTTTATGAGCCATGCATTCCAGTGCCTTTCAGTAGTCATAAAACACAAATAAACATCTTTCCTGGTATTCTCTACTTTCATCCAGGATCCATCTGACATCATCTATGATATCTCTCATTCTATATCCTCTTCTGAATCCAGCTTGAATTTCTGGTAGTTCCCTGTTGATGTACTGCTGCAGCCACTTTTGAAAGATCTTCAGCAAAATTTTACTTGCATGTGACATAAATGATATTGTTTGATAATTTCTGCATTCTGTTGGTTCATCTTTCTTTGCAATAGGCATAAATATGGATCTCTTTCAGTCGTTTGGCCAGGTAGCTATCTTCCAAATTTCTTGCCATACACGAGTGAGCACTTCCAGTGCTGTATCTGTTTGTTGAACATCTCAATTGGTATTCTGTCACTTCCTGGAGCATTGTTTTTCGTCAGTGTCTTCAGTGCAGTTTGGACCTCTTCCTTCAGAATCGTCAGTTCCTGATCATATACTACCTCCTGAAATGGTTGAACGCTCACCAATTCTTTTTGGTATAGTGACTCTGTGTATTCCTTCCATCTTCTTTTGATGCTTCCTGTGTCGTTTAATATTTTTTACATAGAATTCTTCAGTATTGCAACTTGAGGCCTGAATTTTTTATTCAGTTCTTTCAGCTTGAGAAATGCCAAGAGTGTTCTTCCCTTTTAGTTTTCTATCTCCAGGTCTTTGCACATGTCATTATAGTACTTTACTTTGTCTTCTGTAGTGGCTCTTTGAAATCTTCTGTTCAGTTCTTTTACTTCATTATTTCTTCCATTTGCGTTAGCTACTTGACATTCAAGAGCAGGTTTCAGAGTCTCTTCTGACATACATTTTGGTCTTTTCTTTCTCCCCTATCTTTTTAATGACCTCTCGCTTTCTTCATGTATGATGTCCTTGATGTCATTCCACAACTCATCTGGTCTTTGGTCACTAGTGTTCAACATGTCAAATCTATTCTTGAGATGGTCTCTAAATTCTGGTGGGATATACTCAAGGTTGTTCTTTGACTCTCGAGGACTTGTTCTAATTTTCTTCAGCTTCAACTTGAACTTGCATAGAAGCAGTTGATGGCCTATTCTGCGGTCAGCCACTGGCCTTGTTCTAACTGATGATATTGAGCTTTTCCATTGTCTCTTTCCACAGATGTAGTCAGTTTAATTCCTGTGTACTCCATCTGGCAAGGTCCAGGTGTATAGTCGCCATTTATGTTGTTGAATAAAGGGTATTTGCAGTGAAGAAGTTGCTGGTCTTGCAAAAGTCTATCATGGGATCTCTGGCATCATTTCTGTCACCAAGGCCATATTTCCAACCGCTGTTCTTTTTTCGTTTCCAACTTCCGCATTCCAATCACCGGTAATTATCAGTGCATCTTGATTGCATGCTTGATCAATTTCAGACTGCAGAAGTTGGTAAAAATCTTCAATTGTTTCATATTTGACCTTAGTGTTTGTGCATAAATTTGAATAATAGTCATATTAACTGGTCTTCTTTATAGGCATATGGATATTATCCTATCACTGACAGTGTTGTACTTCAGGATAGATCTTGAAATGTTCTTTTTAATGATGAATGCTACATCGCTTCTCTTCAATTGATTATTGCTGGCATAGTAGATCATATGAATGTCTGATTCAAAATGGCCAATACCAGTCCATTTCAGCTCACTAATGCTTAAGACATCGAAACTTATGCTTTCGATTTAATTTTTGACGACTTCCAATTTTTCTAGATTCATACTTCATACATTCCACATTCTGATTATAATGAATGTTTGCAGCTGTTTCTTCTCATTCTGAGATGTGCCACATAAGCAGATGAAGGTCCTGAAAGCTTGACTCCATCCACATCATCAAGGTTGACTGTACTTTGAGGAGGCAGCTCTTCCCCACCTGTCTTTTGAGCGCCTTCCAACCTGAGGTGCTCATCTTTCCTGGCACTATTTCAGACAATGTTCCACTGCTATTCATAAGGTTTTCACTGGCTAATTCTTTTCAGAAGTAGACTGCCAGGTCCTTCTTCATAGTCCATCTTAGTCTGGAAGTTCAGCTGAAACCTGTCTACCCCGGGTGACCCTGCTGGTATTTGAATACCAGTGGCGTAGCTTCCAGCATCACAGCAACATGCAAACCCCCACAGTACAACAAACTGACAGACACATGGGGGAACAATTTATATAGGAAGGTATAAAAATTACCGATAATCATATAAAATGCTCCATCTTATTAAATATCATTAAAAAGAAAATTAAACCATCCCACAGTTGTTTGGAATGGCTGAAATTAAAAAGTCTGACAATACCATGTGCTGACAAGGTGTGGAGAAACTGAGTCTTATACATTGCTGATAGCAGTGTAAAATGGTACGAACATTTTGCTAAACTGTTGATCTCTAATAATTTTAAAGATATGTAACTATATGCCCCAGAGATTTCATCCCTGTATATTTACTTACCCAAGAGAAATTGAAGCATGTACCTTCATTTTTACAATGATGCTTATAGCAGCTTTATTCATAATAGCCTCAAATTGCAAACACTCCAAATATTCATCAACAAGTGAATGAATGAAAAAAAAATTGGTATATTCATACAGTGGGATATATCACAATAAAAAGAGACAGACTACTATTGATTCATTGCAACAACAGAGATCAATCTGAAAAATATGCTGTGTGATTCCACTTACATAAAGTGCAAAACAGACAAAGATGATCAATAGTAACAAAGCGTATCAGTCATTGTCTCTGAAAGTTATTAACTAGAAAAAGGCATGCAGGAATATTCTGAGGTGGTAAGAATATTCTATATCTAGATTTATGTGGTGATTATGTGGGTGTATACATTTGTGAAAACTCATATAACTGTGCACTTAAAATCCAATTTTTTTATGATATGTAATATGTATCTGAATTAAAAATAAAAGGAGAGAGAGAAACAATAGTCCAAGGTCACAAAGTTAATAGCAACCTAGAAATTTAAAATGTACATCTATGAATTCCTTTTTCAGAACAGTTAGGGTTTCAAGAATTTTGATGTGAGTTGAGAAATTTCCGATGATAATAATAACACCAATCAGTTTAAACTGGCATGAGACACTACCAATCAACCAGTTGCCATCAGGTTCAGTTAGCAGTCAAGCATGTTTAACCATTTGCACCACCGTGGGACTACCTGAAACACTGAACTTAGCTCAATATGTTCTCATCTATCCCAGGAGAGTCTTTGGCATTGTGAAATTTACAGCACATTGTTAAAGGAATGGCAGAACCAGTTATTATTGGGAAAGAACCAAGAAACAAAGAAGAAAACATTATTTTACTGATAGAGGCAATTAAGAAAAATACATATACAATTACAAGATGGTGAAGTTGTCAAGTTCCAAGTTTCATAGCCCAAGTAATACTGAAGAGAAAAAAGTTTCGAAGAATTTTAGCTAAAAAAAAAAAAAAAAAAAACTATGCAAATAGCGAACGTGTTACGTTTTTTGCCAACCGCACCCTCCCCCCACGAGGTACTCTGTAAGTGCGTCGTACAATTTTTTTTTTTTACAGCAAGGTTATAGAAATGCTTCCACTAGAAGAGAGACTAAAGGATTGCTATCTTTTATTCTATCAAGATAGAAGCCAGCAACGGTGTGACTAAAAAGTTCTAATAAATGGGAAAGATAACCACGTACATTCATAAACTCTGATAAACTATTTTAAGCACTGATTTATTGAATAAGTTCTTCTACCTCAGGGATGGCAACGATATTTCGGGTAGAACAATAATTCATCCATTAGCATGGCTGCCTGAAGTTCTAGGATGAGACATTCTGAAGTCTGTCTGGGTTCGGTGAGAAGAGAAACAGGGCTGACCAGTGCTGTGGGCTCTGTATATGTGATGAGGAAAAGAGGGTACGCTTTCTAGGAGTGTTCTACAGGAGCACTGACAGGGTCAAGAAGATTCTCACTGAATATCTATAGTCTTAAGGCAGTTCATGTCAATGCTGGATACCTCCATTCTGAGCGCAAATTACCTTATTCTCTTTGTTCCTATCTCTGCTCTGATGAGTGATGTACAAAAAGTTGAATCTTTCTTCAACATGTCTTCATTTCTGATATCTGGAAAAATCTATCATACTCATATTATTTTCTTATTTAAGTCAAATATTCCCATTTCGTTTGGTTGTTCCCAATAATTGCAGTTATGCCTGCTTAAAAATTCCAAATGACACCTTATTGAGAGAAGGTAGGAACCATGTCCCATTTATCTTTTACCTCGTTTGTTGTTAGTTGCTGACAAGTTGATTCTGACTCATGGTTCCCCACGTGTACGGAGTAGAACTGTGCTTCATAGGTTTTGAAGGTTGTTACCTTCAGAAGCAGATGCTGTGTTTCAGGTGCCCCTAACCCATTGCAGTCGAGTCAATTCCAGCACATAGCCACCACATAGGACAGAGTAGAATTGTCCTATAGGATTTCCAAGGCTGTAACCTTTACTACGGAATCCAACTGCCACATCTTTCTCCCACAGAGCAGCTGGTGGGTTCGAACCACTAACCTTTTGGTTAGCAGCCAAGTGCTTAACCACGCACTGGCAAGGCTCCGAAGGGCCTCTAGCACCTAGCAAATACTAGATATAATAATAAAAACTTGTTAATGAATAGGACACCTTAGTCTGCCCAATTGTGTGCTTAAAGTTTCTTTCCAAAGATTCTTGATTACTTTTTAAATATCTTCTCCATTCTTTAGAAATACCTGGTATATACCTATTAACATATTTACAAAGTTTTTGAAATGTTTTTTCAGATGTCAGAAAAAGAAAACAAAACATATTTAGCTGTGTATTAAATGAAATCAGAGAAGTACATGCTTCTGTGTTTGGTCTTGACATCTTATGCCACTTTACAAAAGTTACAAAACCAGATTCTATATCATAGTAAAGTTGCAACCATTATTTTCATTTCCCACTGCCTATATAAGATAGACACTGAACTAGGTTTTTTCACATATTTTGACCTCATTTACTTTAAGAAGAGATTTTTAGAATACACCAGTTCTGGCTATTGCTCAGAAGTTGTTTTCTTGTCCATATAATTCCACTAACATCGTGTGTAATCTTCAATAACTTTTCCCCTTTCTAATAATTATTTTCCCCATTTCTAAATTAAATGCAAGGACAGTGTCTGTTTCACCATTGCGTCTCTACTGTGTAGTACAATGTCTGAAATATGGCAATCAATAAAACTTTGCTAAACATATGGACAATAGAATGAATCCAAACACCCCCACCTTGAAGCCTTCGCTAGTAATTCAGCATTAATTTCTTCTTGCTCTAATCGCCAATGGCAAAATTGTAGGTTTTGAACAACCACATTACATATCTACTTTACATGTCTGTTTGTTCCATATCGCAACCTTAGGAAGGTCCAAATTTCTTTCACTATGTGCATGACTCTCTAGCTTCTATTTCTGCCAAAGAAATATACATTAGAAGATAATTTCCTTAAAAAAAATTGAAATTTGTGGATCATAAGATGAATGCTGTGTGCTTATAAATGAAAATTTTGCACAGCCAATTACACAAAGTGCTGCACAAATAGAAAATGTTTTATTAATGCAGATAATATCTATGTTTCTGGTTAACATTTCTGAAGAATTACAAATTGATTTTATTCTACTGCCAGTTTTGATTTTTAGCACCATTAAACATCAAGATAGTTTCTATTATAATAAAACTGTAATTATTTGGGGTGGAGGAATAGAGCTAAAATCAATTATTAGTACCGATTTATATTACAATTAAATCCTGGGACAAATAAATTTCATCCATAAATCTGTGTCAAAAGTACAATGCTTTCAATATTCATTATACAAATCATGTTTCACATATTTTCATAATTTAGCTATATTTGCTCATCTAAATGGCTATCAAATGCAAGGAAAATAATTACAGAAAATTTGTTTAATTTTAATATATTCAAAAATATATTTGTGAACTTATTTTGTGCTGCGTGTATTATTCTGTAATAAAATAAGCTTCTGTAAAATCAAAATTATTGTTTGTCGAGGTAATTTTACTAGGATAAAAGTCTTTAATAATAATACTATTATTGCATTCTTTCAAAATTACTAGCAGATCTAGATTAGGAACATGTCTTAATTCATGATCCAAGGTCACTGTTGGCTTTTCTGTTGTTGTTGTTTATTTTTTGCTCCCAGTGTGTCTTCTTCTTCCCAGGATAGTTCTTTTTGTTTTTTCCCCGATACACTTCCTCTTCCATATAAAAAGTCAGATTTCCTGACAGATTTCCAACAAGATTTTAAGCAGTTTTAATCATGTAAGTAATAATTATTGTGCTATTTATAAACAGAGTCATGAAATAATAGAGTATATGGTGATACAATACCATCCCACTTCCCACTATATAGTTTCTTAGAGTAAAGAAGTTACAAGATAATTTGATTTCCTCTAATTAAGTCAGAGTGTATGATCCTCCCAAGAACCCTGTATTAGTCATTTTTTACAACTTTACACGTCTTAGAAGGAAAGGAACTACACAGAATTTATGTCACAGTGCCCTCCAAAAAGTAAGGTATTTTGATTTATATTTAATACAGGATGAACCAGAGGTCCAGAGAAGTTAAGTTACATGCTGGAATTAGCAAAACAACAGGTAAAGAGTTAAGAATTTTCCAAGTTCCTGACTTTAGTTCAATGCTTTGTTATTGCTGTTTGTAATTTTGTTAGAAATGCTTGCTCCTTTCCATTGGTGTTTCTCCAGAGAGGAGGAGACTCCCACTCCTTAAGGAAGAGTATTTAGATGGATAAATGCTTCTAGGTCCACTCTTCCACTCTTCGTTTCATCTTTTACAAAAAGTAGTCAATCAATCCAATAGGTCACTTTAGCTGTAGGTTTCTCAAATGTGTAACAGAGTTCACTGTGTGTTTCTCTGCCACATTATACAATTATGATTTTAGTACTCATAACTCTACTTCATTTTCCACATTAAATCTATTTATCTATTTTTCAGAAACTTAAGAGAGGAGGGGTTAATGATCTAGTGCCCCCAAACCTCCAAAAGTTGGAAAAAAAGTACTCATTTATCTCCCCCCAAATTAGGAATCTAGCTAGAGTGCTTCCCAGTCTTTGTAATATGAAGCCTCACATAGAAAATTGTGTTCTCCAGTGTACCGGAGTAAGCAGAGAGACTACCAGGTTACAGGTGGAAGAGGGATTCAGCTGTCCTAATCCCTGACCACTCACTCAAAGGTGCAAAGACAATCTTTCTTTGAGTGTTTATTAGGTTCCAAATGACGTCAGGTGGTTTTTTGTTTGTTTACATTGGTTTTGTTTAAACAAAGTTTGCTAAAGAGTGGTAGTCTTTAGGGAAAGGTACTCTCATGGCAAGAACTCTGAAGACAGTCATAGAACTAGAATCTAGCCTGTTATAAAGTTAACATCAGTAGAGGCCAAAAAAATCCCCAGCCCTTTGCTGTTGAGTCAGTTTCGACTCGTAACAAACCTATATGACAGAGTAAAACTGCCCATAGAATTCCTAGCCTGTAATCTTTACAGAGAGAAGATGGAGAAGCTCAATGTCATCAGTCAGAACAAGACCAGGAGCCTGCTGCAGAAAAGACCATCAATTTCTTGTGTGCAAGTTCAAGTCGAAGCTGAAGAAAATTAAAACAAGTCCACAAGAGCCAACGTATGACCTTGAGTACATCTGATTTTAGAGACCCTATCAAGAATAGATATGACGCATTAAATACTAATGATTGAAGGCCAGACAAGTTGTGGGATGACATCAAGAACAGCATATAAGAAGAAGGCAAAAGGTCATTGAAAAGACAGGAAACAAAGAAAAGACCAAAATGGATGTCAGAAGAGACTCGGAAACTTGCTCTTGAACACAGAGTAGCTAAAGCAAATGAAAGAAATGATGAAGTAAAAGAACTGAACAGAAGATTTCAAACGGTGACTGGAGAAGACCAAGTATAGTATAAGAAAGTCATGTTCAAAGACCTGGAATTAGAAAACCAAAAGGGAAGAATACACTAAGTATTTCTCAAGCTGAAAGAACCTAAGAAAAAATTCAAGTTTTGAGTTGCAATAGTGAAGGATTTTATGGGCAAAAAATTGCATGATGCAGGAAGTATCAAAGGAGATGGAAGGAATGCACAGAATCACTGTACTAAAATGAACTGGTCAACGTTCAACCATTTCAAGAGGTAACATATGATCAAGAACCAATGGTACTGAAAGAACCCGTCCAAGCTACATTGAAGGCATTAGTGAAAAACAAGGCTCCAGGAACTGATGGAGTACTAATTGAGATGTTTCAACAAATAGATGCAGCGCTGGAGGCACTTACTCACCTATGCCAAGACGTTTGGCAACTGACTGAAAGAAATCTATATTTGTGCCCATTCTATAGAAAGGTGATCCAGCAGAATGAGGAATATGTTGGACAATATCATTAACATCACATGCAAATAAAATTTTTCCTGAGGATAATTCAAAAATGGCTACTTCTGACATCGACAGGGAACTGTCAGAAATTCAGGCAGAAGTCACAAGAGGATGAGGAATGAGGGATATCATTACTGATGTCAGTGGATCTTGGCTGAAAACAGAGAATATCAGAAAGAAGTTTACCTGTGTTTCATTGACTACACAAAGACATTGAACTGTGTGGATCATAATAAATTTTGGATAATTTTGGACAAATAGAAATTCTAGAATGCTTAATTCTGCTCACGTGAAACCTGAACGTAGATCAAGAGGTAGTCTTTAGAATAGAATAAGGGAATACCACATAGTTTAAAATCAGAAATGGTGTATGCCAGGCTTGTATCCTTTCACCATACTTATTCAAACTGTATGCTAAGCAAATAATCCGAGAAGCTGGACTGTGTGAAGAAGAATACCACATTAGGATTAGAGGAAGACTAATTAACACCCTGTAATAGGCAGATGACACAACCTCACTTGCTGAGAGTGAAGAGGACTTAAAGTACTAACTGATGAAGATCAAAGACTACAGCCTTCATTATGGATTACACCTCAACAGAAAGAATGCAAAAATCCTCACAACTGGACCGTTAAGCAACATCATGTTAAACGGAGAAAAGATTGAAGTTGTCAAGGATTTCATTTTACTTGGATACACAATCAATGCCCAGGGAAGCAGCAGTCAAGAAATAAAACAACAGGATTCAGGGGCAAGATGGCGCTCTAGGCAGAAACACCACACTGTCCCTCCACAGCAAAGATCCGAAAAACTAAGCCTAACAGAGAATCAACAATCCTGAAACCCTAGAACACCAAATGAAGAGATAAAGAACTCAGCCAAACACCAAACGGAGTGAGAATACTAAAAGAGAATGGAGAGCGAGGAGAGACTCAGGCAGAGATTCCTTACCAGCTAACGCAGCGCAGATCCACCATCTTGGATTCCTATCGGAGACCAGCGAACGGGAGAGCAGCCTTGCAGAGCATCTGGTCAGAGACAGAACGACCGGTAAACTGCGGTGCACGCTCTCCCACCACCCACCCCTCTCCGCCTCAGCTGGGGATCCCCTGCTTTCCGTGGCCAGGGTCCCTGGGCTGGGGGGCACCGGTGCTTGGATTCCGCGCGCCTGGGCTGGCGGCTTTCTGGGAGCCGTATGCTGGCAGCTAGCGAAACTTTTTCTGCCGCCTCCCCCTCCTTTTGCCTGGGTGCCTGGTTCCAAGTGCTGTCTCTGCTCTCTCCTGCGGGGCTGTAGGGCTGCGTTCGGGCGTGTGGCTGTTTCTAGGTCTGGGCTCCCGCGTGGGTGGGATCCCGGAGCCTTTGTTCGTTCGCCCCTCTGCTTTCCGTGGCCGGAGTCCCTGAGCTGGGGGGCGCCGGTGCTTGGATTCCGCGCACCCGGGCTGGCGGCTTTCTGGGAGCCGTTTGCTGGCAGCTAGCGAAACTTTTTCTGCCGCCTCCCCCTCCTTTTGCCTGGGTGCCTGGTTCCGAGTGCCGTCTCTGCTCTCTCCTGCGGGGCTGTGGGGCTGCGTTCGGGCGTGTGGCTGTTTCTAGGTCTGGGCTCCCGCACGGGTGGGATCCCGGGGCCTTTGTCCGTTCGCCCCTCTGCTTTCCGTGGCCGGAGTCCCTGGGCTGGGGGGCGCCGGTACTTGGATTCTGCGCGCCTGGGCTGGCGGCTTTCTGGGAGCCTTTTGCTGGCAGCTAGCAAAACTTTTTCTGCCGCCTCCCCCTCCTTTTGCCTGGGTGCCTGGTTCCGAGTGCCATCTCTGCTCTCTCCTGCGGGGCTGTGGGGCTGCGTTCGGGCATGTGGCTGTTTCTAGGTCTGGGCTCCCGCGCGGGTGGGATCCCAGGGCCTTTGTTCATTGGCCCCTCTGCTTCCCGTGGCCATGGTCTCTTAACCCCGAGACTACCGGCTTCTTGGAATTCGCGCCCCTGAGTGGGGGCTCTCTGGGTCCCATTTGTAGGCACTGACTGCTGGTGTTGCCCTTTTTTTTTTTTTTTTTCAATTTTATTTTTCTTCCTTTTTTGATTAGTTTTGTCATCTTTTACCTCTTTTTCCCTTTTGTCTTTCTTCATTGCTTAATTTCTAGTCTCTCTATCTCTTCCTTCTCTTTCTGATCCCTGAATACCAGGCGATGTATGCCTCTGTACCTTCTGGCCAGGCTGAGCTGTGAAAATTGAGACCGACTCCCCCAGACCTCATAGCTGCATCAGTGGGATCCATGGGAACTTTGCAGTTCTTTAACTTTTCTGATTTTTATTTGGTCATTCTTTCCTTTTCTTTCTCTTCCCCCTTCTGGTTTCCTCCATCCCATAGTCTCTCATCTGTACATTCCAACGACAAGCTCCCCTAGCATTATTTTATGTTTGTACGCTTTTTGCTCCTCCTCCTCTCTCCTCTCTCCCATATCCAGCTTAGCTTCACACATAACCATCTTCCCGCTGCACCCTACCTATCTGCACTGTGCACTAGACATCACACCACCAAGCGGTGCAGGCACGCCCTATTGGAACCTGCCCAGCACTGACTACCGACCGTCCTGGTGGCTGCAGTGAGTACCACAAGCAACCCGTCCCAGTGGCTCCTCCTCAGCTAGATCTGCCCAGCTGTACCACAAGAACGAAAAAAAAAAAAAAAATCTACAATCAATAAACGAGAGAAATATCTACTGAATGCCCCGAAAACAGCAAACAATATCAAAACATTTACAAAAACAAGACAAGATGGCTCCAATAGGTGTCCAAATTAAAACACCAGATAACTCTCCTGTGGAAGAAAATGCACTAGAAGTACCTGATACGGAACTCAAATCACTAATACTCGGAATTTTCCAAGAACTGAGGCAAAAAGCTGACAAACATGAGGAAAAAATAGACAAATTTATGGAAAATACAGACAAAAAATTGGAAGAATTCAGGCAGATGATGCAGGAAAAAATACCAAAATAAATTCACAACTAGAAATTATACAAAAACAACAATTAGAAATCCAAAAGATAAACAACAAGATTTCAGAAATGGACGGTGTCATAGAAGGGCTGAGAAGTAGATTTGAAACCATGGAAGACAGGATCAGTGGAACTGAAGACAAACACTTGGATACAACTCTGTTTCAGGAAAACTCAGAAAAAAGAACAAAGAAAAATGAAGAGACCCTGAGAGTTATGTGGGACACAATTAAAAGCAAAAACTTACGAGTGATTGGCATACCAGAACAGGGGGAGAAAACAGAAAACACAGAGAGGATCATTGACCAACTGCTGACAGAAAACTTTCCCAATATCATGAAAAATGAAAAGCTGGCCATCCAAGAAGCTCAACGAACCCCATATAGAAGAGACCCCAAAAGAAAATCACCAAGACATATCATATTCACACTCGCTAAAACTAAAGACAAACAAAGAATCCTGAAAGCAGCTCATGAAAAACAAGAAGTCACATACAGAGGAGAAACAATAAGACTAAGCTCAGATTATTCAGCAGAAACCATGCAGGCAAGAAGGCAATGGGATGACATATATAAAATCTTGAAGGAAAAAATTGTCAGCCAAGAATAATATATCTTGCAAAACTCTCATTCAGATTTGATGGTGAAATTAGGTCATTTCCAGATTAACAGAAACTAAAGGAATATGCAAAAGTCAAACCAAACTTACAAGAATTATTAAAGGGAGTTCTTCGATCTGAGGACAAACAGCTTCAGCCCTCAGGCAGGACCTAGGACCTAGGACGCAGGTTCACATGAACCAGATACCATTCTAGGAACTGAACTACAGAGGACTTTCCAAAAACAAAAGATATACAACAGGGAATCAGAGAAATCAATCAAAGGATGACAACAACATCAAAACAATGAAAGAGGGAACAAACGGCATAGGTATAGAACCTTCTAAAGGAGAGGAAGGCAAGGCGATACCAAGTAAGGGTAGACTGCTTCAAAATTATAAAGATAAGGGTAAAATTCATGGTAACCACAAACAAAGTTAGCAAACCAACTCATAAAAATAAAGACGAAAAACATAGAGTCTCAACAAAAACAAAACCTACAAAAACAAAAGAAATGAACACAAAATCCACAAACAAAAGTAACTCAGCACAAGAGAGTAAGAAGAACAAAGAAAACTTCAGCATCACAAAAAAAAAGCACTACAAAATGACACCAACAAACTCATATCTATCAATAATTACACTGAACGTAAATGGACTCAATGCACCCATAAAGAGACGGAGAGTGGCAGAATGGATAAGAAAACAGGATCCATCAATTTGCTGTCTACAAGAGACACACCTTAGAAACAAAGATGTGAATTTATTAAAAATCAAAGGTTGTAAAAAAATATATCAAGCTAACAACTATCAAAAAAGAGCAGGAGTGGCAATTCTAATCTCAGCTAAAATAGACTTTAAAACAAAATCTACCATAAAACACAAAGAAGGACACTACATAATGATTAAGGGGATGATCCATCATGAAGACATAACCATAATAAATATCTATGCACCCAATGACAGGGCTCCAAAATACATAAAAAAAACTCTAACAGCACTGAAAAGAGAAATTGACATTTTCACAATAATAGTAGGAGACTTCAACACACCACTCTCAGTAAAGGACAGAACAACTGAGAAGAAACTCAGCAAAGATACAGAAGACCTAAAGGACACAATCAGCCAAATGGAACTCATAGACATATATAGAACAATCCATGCAACCGCTGCAAAGTACACATTCTTTTCCAATGCACATGGAACGTTCTCCAGAATAGACCACATCTTAGGCCTCAGAGCAATCCTCAACAAGATCCAAAACGCTGAGATAATTCACAGTATCTTCTCTGACCACTATGCCATCAAGGTAGAAATTAACACTAGAAAGAGCAAGGAAAAAAAATCAAACACATGGAAACTGAATAATAATCTGCTTACACATCAATGGGTAATAGAAGAAATCAGAGATGGAATTAAAAAATTCCTAGAATCAAATGAAAATGAAAACACATCAAACCAAAACCTTTGGGACACAGCAAAGGTAGTCCTCAGAGGACAATTTATAGCAATAGATGCACATATCAAAAAAGAAGAAAGGGACAAAATCAAAACATTAACTACAGAACTCAAACAAATAGAAAGAGAACAACAAAAAAAGCCTACAACCACCGGAAGAAAGGAAATAGTAAAGATCAGAGCAGAAATCAATGAAATAGAGAACAGAAAAACAATAGAAAGAATCAACAAAACCAAAAGTTGGTTCTTTGAAAGAATCAACAAAATCGACAAACCACTGGCCAGACTGACAAAAGAAAAACAGCAGAGGGTACAAATAACCCAAATAAGAAATGAAATAGGGGACATTACAACAGACCCAACTGAAATAAAAATGATTATAACAGAATATTATGAAAAACTATATTCCAACAAATTTGAAAACCTAGAGGAAATGGATAAATTTCTAGAAACATACTGCCTACCCAAACTACAACAAAGTGATATTGAAAATCTGAACACACCCATAACAAGAGAAGCGATTGAAAAGGTAATAAAAAAACTCCCAACCAAAAAAAGCCCTGGCCCAGATGGCTTCACTGGAGAATTCTACAAAACATTTACAGAAGAGCTCGTACCAGTTCTACTCAAGTTATTTCAGAGCATAGAAGAGGAAGCAACACTTCCAAATTCATTCTATGAAGCCAGCATAACGCTGATACCAAAACCAGGCAAAGACATCACAAAAAAAGAAAATTACAGACCAATATCTCTCATGAATATAGATGCAAAAATTCTGAACAAAATTCTAGCCAATAGAATTCAGTATCATATCAAAAAAATAATACACCACGACCAAGTAGGATTCATACCAAGTATGCAAGGATGGTTTAACATTAGAAAATCCATCAACGTAATCCACCACATATAAAAGGAAAGAAAAAAATCACATTATCATCTCAATTGATGCAGAAAAGGCATTTGACAAAGTACAACACCCATTCCTGATAAAAGCTCTCAATAAAATAGGTATAGAAGGGAAATTTCTCAACATAATAAAGGGCATCTATGCAAAACCAACAGCCAACATCATTCTTAATGGAGAGAGGCTGAAAACATTCCCCTTGAAAACAAGAACAAGACAAGGATGCCCTTTATCACCACTCCTATTTAACATTGTGCTGGAAGTTCTAGCTAGAGCAGTAAGGGAAGAGAAAGAAATAAAGGGCATCCAAATTGGTAATGAAGAAGTTAAACTCTCCCTGTTTGCAGATGATATGATACTATACATAGAAAACCCTAAAGTCTCCATGACAAATTTACTGGAACTAATAGAAAGATTCAGCAGAGTAGCAGGATACAAGATAAACATTCAAAAATCAGTTGGATTCCTATACACCAGTAAAGAGAACGATGAAAAGGAGATCAGGAAATCAATACCATTTTCAATAGCCCCTAAAAAGATAAAATACTTAGGAATAAATCTGACCAGGGATCTAAAAGACCTATACAAAGAAAACTACAAAACACTGCTGCATGAAACCCAAAGGGATCTACATAAATGGAAAAACATACCATGCTCATGGATAGGCAGACTCAACATTGTGAAAATGGCAATTCTACCTAAAGCAATCTACAAATACAATGCAGTCCTGATACAAATACCAACAACATTCTTCAAAGAGATGGAAAAACTAATTATTAACTTTATATGGAAAGGGAAGAAACCCCGAATAAGTAAAGCACTACTGAAGAAGAAGAATAAAGTTGGAGGACTCACACTACCTGACTTGAGAACCTACTATACAGCTACAGTACTCAAAACAGCCTGGTACTGGTACAACAACAGAGACATTGACCAATGGAACAGAATTGAGAACTCAGATGTAAATCCATCCACCTACGGTCATCTGATTTTTGACAAGGGCCCAAAATACATCAAATGGGGAAAAGACAGTCTTTTTAACAAATGGTGCTGGCAAAACTGGATATCCATTTGTAGAAAAATGAAACAGGACCCATACCTCACACCATATACAAAAACTACTTCAAAATGGATCAAAGACCTGAATATAAAGCCTCAAACTATAAAATTCATAGAAGAAAAAATAGGACCAACACTTCAGGCCTTAATACATGGCATTAACAGGATACAAACCATCAACATCAACACAAAAAACCCAACAGATAAACTAGATAATTGGGATCTTCTAAAAATCAAACATCTATGCTCTTCAAAAGATTTCACCAAAAGAGTTAAAAGAGAACCTACAGACTGGGAAAAAATTTTTGGACAGTACAAGTCAGACAAAGGTCTAATCTCCATAATCTACAAGAAAATCCAACACCTCTACAACAAAAAGACAACCAATCCTATCAAAAAATGGGCAAAGGAAATGAACAGACACTTCACCAAGGAAGACATTCAAATGGCCAACAGACACATGAGGAAATGCTCGTGATCACTAGCCATTAGAGAAATGCAAATTAAAACCACAATGAGATACCATCTCACCCCGGCATTACTGGCACGAATCAAAAATACTGGAAATAACAAATGTTGGAGGGGCTGCGGGGAGACGGGAACTCTTATACACTGCTGGTGGGAATGCAAAATGATACAACCATTTTGGAAAATGATATGGCATTTCCTCAGAAAGCTAGAAATAGACATACCATTCGATCCAGCAATCCCACTCCTAGGAATATATCCTAGAGAAATAAGGGTCATCACTCGAATAGACATATGCACACCTATGTTCATGGCAGCATTATTCACAATAGCAAAACGATGGAAACAACCTCGATGTCAATCAACAGATGAATGGATACACAAACTATGGTACATACACACAATGGAGTACCATGCAACGAGAAAGAACAACAATGAATCTGTGAAGCATCTCATAACATGGATGAAACTGGAGGACATCATGCTGAGTGAAATAAGTCAATCACAAAAGGACAAATATTGTATGAGACCTCTATTGTAAAAACCCATGAAAAAATTCACATGCAAAATGTAACAATCCTTGTTGGTTACCAGGGATGGGGGGGGGAATACTAAATAGATAATAGGTAAGTGGTAACTTGGGTGAGAGGTGAGATAGTACATAGTACAGGGGAAACTAACACAACCTGCACAATGAAAGGTCATGGAGGCCCTATAGACACATCCAAACCCCCCGAGGGACTGAGTTGTTGGACAGAGGGCTCTGGGGACCATGATCTCGGGGAACATCTAGCTCAATTGGCATGACACTACTTACAAAGATAATGCTCTACATTCTACCTTGGTGAGTAGTGTCTGGGGTCTTAAAAGCCTATGAGCGGCCATCTAAGATACTCCACTGATCTCATCCCTTCGGGAACAAGGGAGAACGAAGAGAACAGGATACAAGGAAAAGATTAGTCCGAAGGACTATTGGTCCACAGCTACCAAGGCCTCCACGGGACTGAGTCCAGTACAGCTAGATGGTGCCCGGCTACCACCAATGACTCCTCTGACCAGGATCACAACAGAGGGTTCTGGGCAGAGCTGGAGAAGGATGTAGAGCATAATTTTAACTCCCAAAAAAAAAAAAAAAAAAAATGAAAAGAAGACCAGATTTACTGGCCTAAAGAATACTAGAGAAACCTCAAGAGTGTGGCCCCCAGACACCCTTTCAGCTCAGAGGTGAAGTTACCTTCGAGGTTCGATGTTAAGCCTGGGAATGGACAGCCCAGTAAAACTAAATGGGACTAACGAGGTACAGGAGTCCGGTGACAAGGGCCAGAAGGCAGAGGGAGAGTAGGAAACTGATGATAAGGAACACAAATTGAATAAGGACACTGTCGATGTATTGTGAGATTGTTGACCACTGTTATAGGGCAACATTTGTAGTAACTATTAAATGGGAGGCTGTCTTGTCCTGTAAGCCTTCATCTTGGGCGAGAATGGCAGCACAATTGGAAGAGCATAGTCAATATCACTTAAATGTGTAAGTAAAAAGTTTTGAAATGGTGTTTAAATAAAATAAAATAAAATAAAAATAAACAAATGAGACTAAAGAGGTACAATAGTCCACTGACAAGGTCCAGAAGACAGAAGGGGACAAGGAAGCCCCCTGGTAATAGGGAACACAAGGTGGAGTAAGGATATTCTTGATGTGCTGTGAGATTGTTAACCATTGTCATAGGGCAACATGTGTAGTAACTGTTAAATGAAAAACTATTTTGTTCTGTAAGCCTTCATCTTAAGTGAGAATAACAGCACAGTTGGAAGAGCATAGTCAATGTCACTGAACTGTGAATGTAGAAATTTTTGAAACGGTGTATCTTTGGCCATCTGTATTTTCATCAAAAAAAAAAAAAAAAAGGTTGAGAATTTAGAGGCTTAATACGTTGTGGGGTTGTTAACCAATGTCATAGAACAACATGTGTACTACTATTTCATGAGAAACTATTTGCTCTGTAAGCTTTCACCTGAAGTACAATAAAATAAAAAAAAAGAAATAAAACAACATATGGCATTGGTCAAATCTGCTACAAAAGACTTCTTTAAAGTGTTAAAAATCAAATATGTCACTTTGAGGACTAAGATGCACCTGACCCAAGCTACAATATTTTCCATCACTTCATATGCATGTGAAAGCTGGACAATGAATAAGGAAGACTGAAGAACTGATTCATTTGAATTATGCTGTTGGCAAACAGTATTGAATATAATATGGGCTTTCAGAAGAATGAACAAATCTGTCTTAGAAAAGTACAGCCAGAATTTTCCTAAGAATCTAGGGTGGTGAGACGTTGTCTTGTTTATTTTGGGCATGTTTTCAGGAGGGACAAGTCCCTAGAAGGACATCATGCTTGGTAAAGTTAAGGGTCGGCGAAAGTGAGGAAGTCCCTCAACAAGATGGACTGACACAGTGACTGCAAAAAGGATTCAAACATAGCAATGATTGTGAGGATGGTGCAGGACTGGGCAGTCTTTTGTTCTGTTGTACATAGGGTCACTCTGAGTCAGAACTGACTCAACGACACCTAACAGCAACAATCTTTACAGAAGCAGACTGCTATGTCTTTCTTCCATGAAGCATTTGGTGGGTAAGAAATGCCTACCTTTTGGTTACCAGCAGAATGCTTACTGACTGTGCCATCAAAGTTCTTTTGGTAGATGCAGACCTACTTAACTGGTATTTTGATATGTCAGTGATATCTATTTGTATATATTCCTTAAAACAGACATCTACTAGGAAATATTAGAAAAAGGTAAATATTGCAATTATTAGTCTACTTCTTGTAAATCACACTATATTTTAAAACAGTTATTTGTCAAGTGAGCCTTCATTAGGCTAAAAACATAACAGAAAATAGATACATGTTCTGATTATTTATTGATTTGTGAAGTCTTTTGTCATTTACTCAGGGGGACAGTTTCCTTTTTTGGTTTCCCACCTTCCTCCTCTAATTAAATTATCAAATACCAAGTGCTTGGTTACTTTGCAAATGTATTATCAAAATTCCCTGTGAGGCTTGATAATTCAGTGGGGGATCTGGATAAATTTGCATTAGTTATCTGTTGGTTGGTTTGTTCCAGAAGACTGTGAAAATTGAGATATTGGAATTACAGAAGCTCAAGGCATAAAGTCCTAAACAGCCATCTAAACCAGGGATTGGTTTCTCTAAAGGTCAGGTAGTTAATATTTTTGACTTTGTGGGCTGGACAGGTCTCCATAGAGATCACTTATTTCTGTTGTTGTACCCCAGTGGAGTCAGCCATAGATAATACCTAAGTAAATGGGTGTTGTCTGATTTGGCCCTTGGGCTGTAGTTTGCTGACCTCTAAAAAAAATTTACCTCAATTTGTAGATAGAGAAAGTGCTGTTCAGAAAGAATATAACTTATCTGTGATTTAACGAGCAGCAATTATCAGTAGTAGATTATTAGTAGATGGTTGATCAGAAGCCAGGTCTCCTACCAGCCAATTCTTCACTCTTTGAACTATATCACATTACTTTTATTTGTGGCCCAAAGTAGGGAAGCAAAAGACATTAAAATGATTAAAAAAGAAAGAACAACTCACTGCCGTCGAGTCAATTCCAACTCATAGCGACTCTATAAGACAGAGTAGAACTGCCCCATAGGGTTTCCAAGGAGCAGCTAATGGATTTAAACTGCCAACCTTTTGGTTAGCAGCCAAACACCTAACTACTGCACCACCAGGAGCCCTGGTGGCACAGTGGTTAAGAGCTACAACTGCTAACAAAAAGGTCAGCAACTGGAATCCACTAGGCATTACTTGGAAACTCTATGAGGCAGTTCTACTCTGTCCTATAGGGTCGCTATGAGATGGAATCGACTGGACAACAGTGGGTTCTAAAATGATTAAGCCCACTGCTGTCCAGTCAACTCCGACTGATAGCAACCATATAATGATTAGAGGTGTTTTATTTTGGATATGTAAATACAAAAAAAATTAAACAGTTAAATAATACTAATTTTTATTTATTCAATAATATGTATTACTTAACATAAGTTTTTACATACTTTTTTAAATTAATCCTCATCTAACTCTCTGGGCCACATACAGTTATTTTCACTAGTTTAAGTATAGGAAACTGAGAGGTTAGGTAAATAGCCCATGTCAGAAAGACTATAGAGACAGCTAGGATTCCAACCTGGTTACCTGCAGTGTGATAGATTGCTTTTGTGTGGACTTTCTAGCAATGGTCTTGCAACTCCACCCAGGTGATTGGGCAGGACTGTGCAGATACGTTAACTGTAGCCCACCAAAAGGATTAGTCAGTTTTACCATCCTGCTGGACTTGAAATGAGCCATTCAAGAGATGGGAAAGAAGAGAATCCCAGCACCACCAAGGAAGAATAGCCAGGAGCCAACATGTCCTTTGGACCCAGGATCCCTGTGTTAAGAAGCTCCTGGACCCAGGAGACAGATAGCGAGTTGTAATTCTGAAGGTGATAGAGATAAGGTGGTAGGAGAGGCTCGGCAGCAGAGACCCAGAAGCAAAGACCTGGCAGCAGAAGATGGTGCGGCAGACTTCCCAGTCCGTGGAGTGAGAAAGCTGAGAGCCTTTGGGCAGACACCTAGGGCCAGGGAGAGGCGTACCTGTGAACGTGGCTGGGAAGAGGCTGTCCTGATTGAAGAACTGTATCCTTGAGTGTTCCTGAGCCTGAATTGTAACCTGGTACTTCCCTAATAAACCCCATAATTGTGAGTATGATCTGTGAGCTCTGTGTGGCCATTGCCATGAATTATTGAACTCAGCAGAAAAGCAGAGAGTGCTGTAGGAGGGACGGTTGGTGTCAGAATTGGTAAAGACGGCAGAAAGAGGAGGCTTACCTGGCCTCCACCTCATGGGAGTCAGCCTTGCTCTGCTGATTTTGGTTCTCCTCCCCCTTATGAGGTTAGAGGAGGTCAGACACTGCCCTTACGCTATTTTTATGTTACCAAAGCTGATGCTTTTGCTCATTATTCCATATTGCCTCCATTTACAGATATGGTGAGTGTGGTGGATAGTTATTGTGTTGGGATCACTCAACTATGATTTCGTCTTCTTTGATAACCACACCCTGACTTTTCTCTGAATCTCCGTTATTTCCCTGTTCTTTACCCAGGTGCTTCTGACTGAAAATGACTATACCCCGGTCTTCAGGAGTGATGCATCTGACCCAGCCCTATGTTAATAAAAAAAAAAAAAAATTACATTTCTCTCGCTCTAATGATTGGTTCAGGGATGGACACATAACCTAAACATCCGATTGAAGTGAGTTGAAGAAATTCACAACTACTGGAAATATTTTATGTGTTCTGCTGGATCAGAAACAAAAGAGCATATAGTTTAAGGATTACCTGGCAGTCATCCTACAGCCAGGAGAGAAAGGATGGCTTAATAATCGAGTCAGTCCAGAAGTCAGGCCAGAGCTAGGCAGAACTGAGTTCTAGTGATTTCTCTTGAGCCCATGCAAAAAGCTTCAAGTAAGGTAAGCCCTACTATTAACCCGTCCTGTTGCTGTAGAGTCGATTCCAACTCATAACGACCCTGTAGAGCTGCCCCATAGGGTTTCCAAGTAGTGGCTGGTGGATTTGAATTGTGGACCTTTTGGTTAGCTGCCGTAGCTCTTAACCACTGTGCCACCAGGACTCTAGCCCTACTATTAGATTTCCTAGTTACATGAGCCAAAAATTCCCCATTATAGTTGAAGTTACTTAGAATTGGTTTTTCTGTAACTGTCATCATAAAATCTCCTAATACAAAATGGCTAAACTATTTAGACACCTTCAATAAAGATAAATTTATGTCCACTTAAGAAGTACCTATTAAACGATTTACATTTATCTCATTGAAAATGCAGACTCAATCAGAAAAATATTTGGCATATAAAAGTATTTCATACCAAGACTCAGTTTATATTTTATCATAGTGTCTTTTGTGGAAAAAAAAAAAAAAAACCTCAAAACTATAAATTTCCTTTATTCTTCATTCTGTATATAAATACTGAAATGGTGAGTCTTACCAACTTAACTTTCTGCCTATTTATCCTCTTAAACCTACCTTGTTGTTTCTGAATATGGTCAGCATTTAAGACATTTTTATGAGTTTGTCATTCTTTCTCAATTTATATGTTAATCTTTTTCTCACTCTTTCATCTTAGCTGATAGATTTAAGTATTCATTTTACTTTCCTCAGAAACATAAACATTGTGTAGTAATCAAAAGCAAAGAACTTCACATTTCTTTTGGAAGTATTCTTTTGCATTTTACTCTCAAAGAAAATATTTAAATAAATAAATAAAAGATTACACTATAGTAATCTGCCACCAAGTTAGTTAAGTGTCTTCATAGTTGGTATAGAACCAAAAATCTAAAACTAACTGAAAATTCAAATGTTTATTCTGGGAGTTTGAGTTTTTTAGACAAAATCACCTTTCACAATGTGAGATAGCACCTTCAAGAGGGCTCTTACTAATGGAATAAATGTCACTGGTAGCACGTATCTAAAACATCATGATTTCATTAACTATCCAAAATTTAAATGTTCCCACATTTATTTCAAAATATTTTTCCTTTGTCAATGTTTTTATAGAAAAGGTGATTGAAAAAAATTACACAAACTGAAAAATAACAAAATGAATTAATCCAAGTGTTGAATAAGCAAGTATGACAACAATCATAGCATAACACCTTCTCTAATTTGATGGGTGTTTGAGTTTTTCTCTAAGAAAATATCTGAATAAAAAAAACATTTGACAGAGACAGCAGAAAAACAATGAATGAGTTAATAGTTCTTTGCAATACTTGACATACCCTACTGTCATGTAAACTAAAATGGACTGCTCGATAATATAGCATGAATGGTTTTCCTTTCTTCTGAAAAATATCACAGCTATTACTAATACACTGAAGAAATTGAGAAATAGGGGTAATTTGAACATGTGAAATATAAGGAATTGAAAACTTTGGACACATTGTCCTTATGAAATATGGCTCCCTAATTCATTCAGCTAGGTTTTGCAACTGGTGGATGAGCTAGTTAATTGTTTGGGTCACAGTGCTCATTATACATGGTCGACTGAATTAATTCTATGGTTGATCTGTGTTGATTGTTTCTATAGCTAAAATCACCATATCCAAAGTTGTTCTGATTTTTTTTGTCTCATATATATGAGAAATATATATATATACAAAATGTAACTGGGAATATAGTCTGAATACAATTGACGTGGTGGTCTTTTGTGCACATGTGGGTGATGCTCTGGAAGTAACAACTGTGAAGACTTCTGGTGGCCGTTTTTCTGGGAATAAATGTCAGCAGAATTAATCTCTCTGCCTTCTATCTTCCTATCACTGATGCCAGGATCCTCATTTTAGAAATTGTGTCCTTTTATCTTCATTCTCTTATGTTCTGAGTCAATGGATCTGTCAAATAGTGACATTCAATACATCCTCTTATCAAATAGGGAAAACAAGACCAAATATTATTAAAAAAAAATATTCTAGATTAGCTTCTGGTAGTTATATTTAAGAGATGCAGAAATATATAGTAATAGAGATACTACTAAAACATAGCTTGTAGCATATTATCCAGAAGAGAGAGAAGACTAAGACATAAATTTACAACATATTGACCAGAACAGTTGTGATGCCCGAGTGTAATCAGGGAGTCTTTAAACAGTCGGTGATTCCAGTTGAAGTCATTCTCAACTTATGCTAGTAGAGATAGAGGCAGAAAGTAAAAGAAAGGAAAAAGAATAACCATTCATCGAGTGCATACTTTATTACAGACACTTTGCTCAACACTTTTCATGGCACATTGCAAGTGATGCTTATGACTTTAAAAAGTGTAAGTCCTTAACAGAAAATAAAAGAATGCTGACAAATTTACAAAGGAAAAAATGGATTATTCATTATATTATATTGGTCATGGGAAAACCATTTTAGAAAAAAAAAAAATAACCCAAATAGATTTCAGATGAAATAACAAGTTAAATGTAAATAAAGCATAAAAAAATAAGATGTACTATTTAAGAAGCGAGTCATAATAAATAAAACAACAGTTTATTTTAATGTATATAGAATACTGTGCTAGGCTTTATGGTTAAAATAAAAGTTATATATTTCTTAGTTTTTATGAATATCATGGGTTACTTGGAAATAACTGGTTCTCAAAAGTCATTTCTCTAGAGAAGGTGGTGGAGGCATAGTGCTATGCACTGAATTGTGTCCCTCCAAAATATATGTTGAAATCCTAATCCTGGTACCTGTAAATATCCTATAAATATGATCCTGTTTGGAAATAGGGGTTTTATTTTGTTATGTTAATACGGTCATACTTGAGTAAGGTGGGTTCTAAGCCTAATCACTTCTGAGTTATAAAAAGAGCAGAATAACACAAAGACACACATAAGGGGAAGACATACCAGAAGGAGCATCAGGGAACACAAAAGAACATCAAGGAATGCCAAAGAACTCCTGGGACTACCAAGAAAGGACCTTGTGCTAGAGCTGATAGCCTGATTTGGACTTCTAGCCTCCAAGATGGAGACAATAAATTCCTGTTCTTTAAAGCCAACCACTTTTAGCTTTTGTTACAGCAAGAGTTGGTAACTAAAACACATAGTATATTGAATATATTTTGTATACCATTTCAAAGTCTTTTGGTCACACCTCTCAATCCAGTACTGCTGCTGTGACCAGTTTAGAACAGGATTCTATCTGTTTCACCCAGGCAGAACCTTCTGCCACTTACTTCCAGCTCCAGGGATTTTTATTAGGTACTCTGACATGTGCGATCTGGAAATGTGATGGAATTAATGACATTGGGATTACTCTTGGATAGTTTTGAGTAGAAGGTTATGGATAAATTATTACCCTTTTCATCTCCTGATGGAGAGTTTTGAGAAGACTTATTTTATAAGGTTCCTTAAAACATCCCTCAGGATTGGGAGTCAGCAGTCCATCTGAGGTGGCACACTGATAACAGATATTATTATTGACATTCCCTCCTTTCCTGTTTCTCTCCTGTTCTGCAAACTGGATCTCTGGAATTGAGCTCAGGAATCAGCACTACTGGGATTTGAGTACAGGCTCCATTCATTCTAGCAGTATGATCTCAGGCTAGCTTATTAACATTTGTAAGCCCCAGTTTCTTCATCTGCAAATGAGTGTAATGATAAAATTCTTGTGAGCTTAATGTGATAAAATGTTTGTTAAATAGTAAGTGTACACTAAAAATTTACAATAATATTTAAAATAAATTTTTGTGGTAAACATATGAAACAAAAACAGATTTCTCATTTAAACCGTGTTAAGTGTTTAAATCAGTGGCATTAATTATATTTTTATGGATTGAATCGTGTTCTCCAAAACGCTGAAATTCTAACCCCTGGTACCTGTGAACAAGACTTGGTGTAGAAATAGGGTCTTAGAAGATGTTATCTGTTAGTTTAACATGAAGTCATATGGGAGTAGGGTGGACCCTAATCCTTTCTGAGTGGTGTTTTATAAAGGAGAAGTATAGACACAGATAAACACAAGGGAGACAATACCATGTGAAGATGCGTTCAAGCCAGGGAATGGCAAGTATTGCCATGAGCCACCCGAAGTTAGGAGAGAAGCATGGAACAGTTACTCTCTTAGAGCCCTCAGAAGGAATTAATGCAACTGATACCCTGATTTGAACTTCTAGCCTCCAAAACTGTGAGACAATAAATTTCTTTTCTTTACAGCCACCCACTTTTTGGTGTTTTGTTATGGCAGCGCGAGAAAACCGAGCTAATTGCATTCACCATGTTGTGCAACCATTATAACTATCCATTTTGAAAACTCTTTCATCTCCCCAAACAGAAACTCAATTCTCCTTAAGCAATAACTCCATTCCCTCCTCCCCTCAGTCCCTGGTAGGCACTAATAAACTTTTATATTTATGCATTTGCCAATCTTAAATATTTCTTATAAGTTGAGTCATAATACCAACTTTTGTGTCTGACTTATTTCACCCAGGCTGATGTTTTCAAGTTTCATCCATGTCATGGCATGTATAAGAACTTCATTTCTCTTTATGACTGAATACTATTCCATTGTATGTGTATACAACATATTGTTGAATATTCATCTGTTGATAGACATCACTGTTGTTTCTACTTTTTGCCTATTGAGAATAATGTTGCTGTGAAGATTGGTGTACATGGATTTGTTTGAATTCCTACTTTGAAGTCTTTTGGGTACATAAGGAGGAGTAGAATGGCTGGGTCTTATGATAATTCTATGTTTAACCTTCTGAGGAACCAATGATAACTTTTTAAATGAAGATGGTAGTCAAGAATTGGAAAGTAAAAGAAGTATTTTTGTGCAATGCAGAAAAAACCTATTGCTGAGAGAGTTGACTCTGACTCATAGAGACCCTACAGCACAGAGTGGAACTGCCCCAGAAGGTTTCCAAGGGGTGGCTGGTGGATTCGAACTGCCAACCTTTTTGGTTAGCAGTCAAGTTCTTCACCACTGTGCCACTAGCGCTCCTAAATATTCGGTAGACTGTGTTTAGATCGTACTCTAAACCCTATTATTAGGGCCCTTACAAGGAAGAAAGAAGCTGTTAAAATCTGTAAATGTGTATTATCATTCATGATTGTTGGATTTGTTTTCCCTATAGATAAAATAGGTCTGATGCAAATGTATACAAAAGTACCATGGCTATTTTTTATTTCTTGTCTACTGTGTATTATAGCATCTTATTATAAAGAAAAATGAAATAAATAGACAGAAAAGCTGTTTCCTGTACACTATGTTGTTGTTGTTTTTAGCAACTTTATTTTTTATTTTTTAAGATCCACTGCCCTCATTAACATTCCTATAAGGAATTGTATCCTTTCAATTTCACTTGTTTAGAAAAATCACACCGTAACACTTTCTTAAAGTTAGTGTTTAGTTACTTGTTATGTGAACTTTGTAAAAAAAAATTAAAGTTTTATTTTTGACTCAGGAAGTATTTTCTAGGGACAGTTGAAATAAAACAACACTTCTAGCTCTTTGACATATTTGACATACATTTATTTCTAATTGCTGTAACATTTGTTTCACCTACTCCCAAGGCAAGATACAATGACAGATCGTGCAAAGGGTGTGAAACTTGGAAAATATGTAAAAGCAGATTCTAGTTTTTTCTCCCAATTTGTTCCAATATATTCATTCATTTGTCTATGTTATCTATTTCAGTTGAAAATGATTAATATCTAATTGGACTCTATATGTAAATTGTTTTTTGTTAACTCAACTTCAATTCCACATTCTTTTTTTGTGCTATGTTTTTATTTTTTGATATGTAAAACCCATTGCCTCTGAGTCAATTCTGACTCATAGTAGTGACCCCACAGGACAGAGTAGAACTGCCCCATAGGTTTTCCAAGACTGTAATCTTTACAGAAGCAGGCTGCCACATCCTTCTCCCATGGAGACGGGTTGGTTCGAACCGCCAATCTTCCAGTTAGCAGCCAAGTGTTTAACCAATGCAATACCAGGGCTACTTTTTGACATATAAAAACCCACTGCCTTCAAGTTGATTTCTGACTCATAGTGACTCTGAATAGATATGTTAAAAAGAACTACAGCACTGTTTCATGGAACAGACTAATACGTGAATTGTTTAATTTACTTCAGAGTTCACATGTGTGGATACAGCAACTATAATTACTTTAGGCCTGAGACAAAATACAGAACAGTAATTTTGTGCCAACATCATGCTGGTCGATTGACATTTCCTTGCATTTTTGCTTTGACAAGTAAACTTTTTCATAGTTCTAGTGGTGAATAATAGGATTTACAATTTTTACTTTTATTGTTTTTCATAAAGTTTTTGATTAGATAAATTGAGCAATGCAGACTTATAATACAGGCCTTGAGTTCGTGGAGAGTTTGTATATATATCTGAAAAAAATAGACTATTTCTTTTCTTTTGTTTATGAATATACCGACATATATTTGGACTCTGTAAAATTCAAGCCATTACATTATTCAAATATTTCCATTATAGAGAAAAATACAACTTATTTATTTTAACTAAATTCATCCATTCCATATAGGATTTTTATACTTGTAAAATGACTTCATCAAAGTATTATAAACAGTATCCAATCTACTGCTATTGTAATTATTCCCATACTACTCATTGCTATTGAGTAGGGTCCTACTCCCAGAGATCCTATAAGTCTTATTAGAACTGCCCTGTAGGGTTTCCAAGGCTGTAATCTTTATGCAAGCAGATTCCCACATCTATCTCCTGCACACTGGCTCTTGGGTTCTAACTACTGACCTTTTAGTTAGCAGCTGAGAGCTTAACCACTATGCCACCAGGGCTCCTTTATTCATATATACTAATCAGTATTTCAATACATCAAAGAGTTAATTTCATTTTTCCAGTTCTTCTTTAACAATTATACATAGGAAACCACACACTTGTGAAATTCATTTTTCACTTTATTTCAGTAATAACCAGCCCACTGAGCCTAAAGGCCATTATGGCCAAACACAAAAGACAAATGTAGCCATTGATTGCTGCACATTTCAGCTCTTATCTACAAAAGCACAAACAAATTCAATATAAGCAGTTAAAATGCAATGTGATGTTTTCCAAGAGGTTATGTGAAAATTAATTATATGAAAACTATAGGTGTTGATTGTAGCTGTGAAAGCCACATTTTAAGAAATCGTTTCTCTATAAATTCCTCCATTGTCTGGCAGTCCACAAGTCTTAAATCACAGGAAAAAAAATGATTTCTTAGAATCACATTTGGCCAACTTGCTGTCTACCAATAGTCATTGACAAGCCAGAGTTGGGGTGTGAGTTATAAAAATGGAACCATAACTGTGAAGAAAAGTACTCCTAAAAACTTTTTGTTTTTAGTTAGTAATTCTGTAGAAGTACTAGCCTCCATTTACACTTTGGCGATACATCCTTAGAACATATGCCCAGCACCAAAAACTATTCCCTAAAACATCCCTGGATCAAGCTGAAGTTGGGTGACACGCTTCAGACTTCACAGATCTGTTAAGATGACATTTTCAGGAACAGGAAACACATTGGGATTTGAAGATCAGAGATGTAAATCTCTGTTCTTGTACTCTCAATACTGAAAGGACACAGCCAGTACTGAAATATCCCAAGCGTCATAACTTCCTGGTGAGACTGGCACGTATTTGAGTAATTCTAGACACTCTGCTAAGAGACTTCTCTTGATGGAATTATGTTAGTGAAGTATTAACCCAGTATCTAGTTTTTCTCATGTAAAAATCTCATTTGTCTTTGAAAAATTCATGTATCTTCTGAACTGTAAAGGAGGAACATTTTGTAGCCAAAACACATACAAAAGTAGACTGAGGACAACTCGAGGGAAATAGCTGCAGAAATGCCTGCTTTTCACCCTTCTACACACTCCCACCCCCCGCCCGTGTCGCAACTTTCCAGTCCTAGGTGTCTCTTCTGATGCAAACAGCTTACTTGAGATATACGTGAGAATCTCCCCCAAACTACTATGGACTTGAAATAAAAAAACAGAATGTGCAGATATTTCACCTCTCTAGAAGACCAAATATGTCTTTTTTCCTTCCGATTTGACTTTCATCCAAGTAGAATGAAATATGCCAGAATTCTCCAGGATGATTTACCTGAGTTACCTCATTTTAACCAATCCCAGAGAGCCTTTCCAATGTTATGGGAACAAACTGTTTAATTGCTACTAAGGAAAAGATGTTGCAGTTGGTGTTAAGTTCAATGACAAGAGTACTAAATAACACTGAAAAAAATTTTAGGAAGATTTGTGAAATAGACTCATTTGAATTTAATTTAAAGAACATAGGCCGGTGGCGTCGCTAGGGTTGGTGTCACCCAGTGTGGTAACTCATAGTTTCACTCCCCCATGGACCTCCTCCCATACCAGACCATACAGAATCACTGCACAATAAAAAAGAAGATAAATTAGCAAGATTTGAAAAGATATATGAAAATTTAAAATGTAAATCTATTGGATATGTTAGTTCTACCAAATGTAAATTTTAATGTGTCACTATTTTTAAACCCTAATTCAAAATTAAACCTTGAAAATCTCATTAAAATCAGATACATATTTGCAAGACAGTGTTGTTTTCAAAGAAAATTTTTAAAAGACTAAAATTTAAAAAAAAAACACTGAATTTAAGATTTAAGTTATATTTCTAAACTTGTACTAAGAAACATAGTATTTCCCTTACTTCATGTTTTAAACTATCAGTTTCTCTAGTTAGTTAGCAAAGATTTATATAATCAATAATTGTTATACATGTAAATTTATTATATAGACTATATATATAGTATATATATATATAGAGAGAACTATATATAGAATAATATGTGATAAATATAGTTGTAAATTGCATAAATGTAATATTTCTTAGATTATACAAATACTAACAACATGGTTTCGAGAAATCTTTCTACACTGAATTATAACATTACTAGTTACTGAGTGGAAGTCTTTTTGAATTTTCTCCTTTTCCTCTGATTACTACTTCAGTGTCAAAAATGCTATTGATATAGGTTTACAAATACTTCTTACCATAATATCGTATCTAAAATGTCAGAAAATTGGCAAAATCAGTGACTATAAAAACACCAACAGCAACAAAGACAACAGTGCATGCTTGTAGTGTGTGCAGATGAAACCGCATGATTAGAAGTATCATTATAATTGGGTAATAATGAGAGCCCTGATGAGACTCCATTAGAAGGTTCAAAAAGTAAATTAGCATAGAGTTTTAGCCTTGTAGATATATTGATACTTGTAAACTGGGCTTATGAAAAATGTTATAAATAACTACAGGGATACTTTTATCAAAAATAATAAATTTCTGCTGAAACACTGCACAAAAATTTTATAGACAGTCATTTTGGTGTCACTCCCTCTGACTGTGTCACCTGGTGAGGCCAGCACCCCCACACTCCCCTAGTGACACCACTGAACATGGGTGCCATAGCAATGTTTATCACAAAACTCAGAAAGCACGTCAGATTATAGTACATTTTGTAAGTAAAGCAGAAAAAAATATTTCACCTGCAGGAGGGAAATGGCTTGGCATCAAGTTCTCACAACTTGAGCACTGAGTTTTCAAGGAGTACGTACTTCTAGTAGGTAGGGAAAATAGCCTCTCTCTCTCTCTCTTCATTTTTTTCCTGTCTTCTAGAACAGACGACTGTATAGTCTGCAGACAGGTAGAAAAACTACCCACGAGCTGCCTCTTCCTCCTCTTCTCCTCTCCCATCTAAAAATCAGTAAAATGCCTGGAATTCTAGGAAGTTTGAATCTCTGCTTTCACCTTGCAACAGTCAACTTAAAACACCACTCTTCAATTTACTTTTCTTGTTAGCACTTGACCTGTGAATCCATTTATCATTATTTTATCAGAGAGCTAATACTTGTTTACATTATGAATTATATTTTAATAAAGTAAAAGGCCATGACAGGCACTACAGAGCACAAAGTAATGAATTTAGGAATTGTAAATAGTTTTACAAGGCTTTCAGTGACTTAAGAGCCACAAGTTGTGAAAACAACATAGCAGTAAAAAAAACAAAAACAAACAAACAAAAAAACTCTTTGCATGGACAGTCTGTTTTACTGGATAATCTGTTGCAATGCCACTGTCAACTCTGATACGCCAGGACATTGGAAAAATAATTGGGAGAGAAAGAGTTGGGGGTAAGCCTAGCCAAAGAGGATTAGCCTGTGAGAACCTTACGAATAGCAGCAGAACACTGTCTGATACAGTGCCGGAAGACGAGCTCCTCAGGTTGGAAGGCACTTAAAAGATGACTAGGGAAGAGCCGCCTCCTCAAAGTACAGTTGACCTTAATGACATGGACAGAGTCAAGCTTTCGGGACCTTCATTTGCTGATGTGGCACGACTCAAAATGAGAAGAAACAGCTGCAAACATCCATGAGTAGTCAGAACTTGGAATGTACGAAATATGAATCTAAGAAAATTGGTAATCATCAAAATGAAATGGAACTCATAAACATTGATATCCTAGGCATTAGTGAGCTGAAATGGACTGGTATTGGCCATTTTGAATTGGAAAATCATATGGTCTACTACGCTGGGAATGACAACTTGAAGAGGAATGGTGTTGCATTCATCACCAAATAGAACATTTTAAGATCTATCCTGAAGTACAATGCTGACAGTGATAGGATAATATTCATATGCCTACAAGGAAGGCCAGTTAGTACGACTATTATTCAAATTTATCCACCAACCACTGAGGCCAAAGATGAAGAAACTGAAGATTTTTACCAACTTCTGCAGTATGAAATTGATCAAACATGCAATCAGTTTTCACTGATAATTACCTGTGATTGGAATGTGAAAGTTGGAGACAAAGAAGAAGGATTGGTAGCTGGAAAACTTGGACTTGGTGATAGAAATGATGCCAGGGATCACATGGTAGAATTTTGTGAGAGCAACAACTTCTTCCTTGCAAATACCCTTTTTCACCAACATAAACGACGACTATACACGTGGACCTCGCCAGATGGAATAAACAGGAATCAAATTGACTACATCTGTGGAAAGAGACAATGGAAAAGCTCAATACTATCAGTCAGAACAAGGCCAGGGGCAGACTGTGCAACAGGTCATCAATTGCTTATATGCAAGTTCAAATTGAAGCTGAAGAAAATTAGGACAAGTCCACAAGAGCCAAAGTACAACCTTGAGTATATTCCACCTGAATTTAGAGACCATCTTAATAGATTTGATGCATTGAACACTAATGACCAAAGAGCATATGAGTTGTGGAAGGACATCATACATGAAGAAAGCAAGAGGTCATTAAAAAGATAGAAAATAAGAAAAGACCAAAACAGATGTCAGAAAAGACTCTGAAGCTTGCTCTTGAATGTTGAGTAGCTAAAGCAAAAGGAAGAAATGATGAGGTAAAAGAGCTGAATAGAAGATTTCAAAGGGTGGCTTGAGACAAGAAAGTATTATAATGACGTGTGCAAAGACCTGTAGGTAGTAAACCAAAAGAGAAGAAATGCTTGGCATTTCTCAAGCTGAAAGAACTGAAGAGAAAATTCAAGCCTCAAGTTGTAATATTGAAGGATTCTATGGGAAAAATATTAAAGGACTCAGGAAGCATTAAAAGAAGATGGAAGGAATACACAGAGTCAAGATATCAAAAAGAATTGGTCGACATTCAACCATTTCAGAGGGTAGCATATGATCAAGAACCAATGGTACTGAAGGAAGAAGTCAAAGCTGCACTGAAGGCATTGGCAAAAAACAAGACTCCAGGAATGGACAGAATGTCAATTGAGATGTTTCAACAAACAGATGCAGTGCTGGAAGTGCTCACTTGTCTATGCCGAGAAATTTGGAAGACAGCTACCTGGCTAACCGACTGGAAGAGATCCATATTTATGCCTATTTACAAGAAAGGTGATCCAACTGAATGCAGAAATTATTGAAAAATATCATTAATATCACAAGCAAGTAAATGTTTGCTGAAGATCATTCAAAAGTGGCTGCAGCAGTATATTAACAATGAACTGCAAGAAATTCAAGCTGGATTCAGAAGAGGACCTACAAGGGATATCACTGCTGATGCCAGTTAGATCCTGGCTGAAAGCAGAGAATACCAGAAAGATGTTTTACTGACTAGGCAAAGGCATTGGACTGTGTGGATCATAACAAATTATGGATAACATTGTGAAGAATAGAAATTCCAGAACACTTAATTGTGCTCATGAGGAACCAGTACACAGACCAAGAGGCAGTCCTTTAAACAGAACAGTGGTGTACTGCCTGGTTTAAAGTCAGGAAGGGTGTGCGTCAGGGTTGTATCCTTTCACCATACTTATTCAATATGTATGCTAAACGAATAATCTGAGAAGCTGAACTGTAAGAAGAAGAATGGGGCATCAGGATTGGAGGAACCCTCATTAACAACCTTTGATATGCAGACCACACAACCTTGCTTGCTGAAAGTGAAGAGGACTTGAAGCACTTAATGATGAAGGTCAAAGACCACAGCCATCAGTATGGATTACATTTCAACATAAAGAAAACAAAATTCCTCACAAATGGACCAATAAGCAACGTCATGATAAATGGAGAAAAGATTGAAGTTGTCAAGGATTTCATTTTACTTGGATCCACAATCAACACCCATGGAAGCAACAGTCAAGAAATCAAACGTACATTGCATTGTGCAAATCTGCTGCATAAGATTTTTTAAGTGTTGAAAAGCAAAGATGTCACCATGAAGACTAAGATGCACTTGACCCATGCCATGGTGTTTTCAATCGCCTCATATGCATGTGAAAGCTGGAAGATGAACAAGGAAGATGGAAGAAGAATTGACACCTTTGAATAGTGGTGTTGGCGAAGATTATTGAATATACCATGGACTGCCAAAAGAATGAACAGATTTGTCTTGGAAGAAGAATAACCAGAATGGTCCTTAGAAGCAAGAATGGCAAGACTATGTCTCACATACTTTGGACATGTTATCAGGAGGAATCAGTCCCTAGAGAAGAACATCATGCTTGGTAAAGTAGAGAGCCAGTGAAAAAGAGGAAGACCCTCAACAAGATGGATTGGCACAGTGGCTGCAACAATGGACTCGGGCATAACAACGACTCTGAGGATGGCCCAGGACCAGGTATTGTTTCATTAAATTGTACATCAGGTTGCTATGAGGCGGAACTGATTCAACAGTACCTAACAACAACAACTCCATGAATTATTAGAACTAAGTGGAAATAATAGAATATAAAATATATTAATAGGTGTAATATATTTGTGAAAATTATTGAGAAGTAATAGAAGGGGAAAATATCATATTTGAAGTTGAAAGTATATCAACATTATATGTGGTAGAAAGAGAAAGTATTACATTAATAAAATCAAGATAACAGGAGACGATGTCGGGGGAACTTTAGGAAGAACCGGGAAGGTGAGATGAGGCTGAAGAGTACTTACCTTCTTGCAAGCAAGCATCAGAGTGAGCTGAGCCAAAGAAGTCAAATAGTTTAGCTGAACCATCAAGTGAAATTGAGTAATGCAGTACCTTCCCTTGCTGCCTTTTCATAGAACACTTTACTCTGATCATGATTCTAAAACAGGCATTAAAAGGAGTGACATACTACCTAGATATCTTTCCTTGGGGAAGATGAGAGTGAGTGTTGGAAGGATTGTTCGTTGAACAAAGATAAAGTCTCACTGAAATGATTTTGATGGTCTTGGGAATAAATAAAAAGTTTGAAATGAGCATGTGAGTTGGGAAGTTCTGCAGGTCTGTTACCTTCTACCCGACCTGGTTATAGTCAGTATGAAGGAACCTACATTTCTTCTTCTTCTTTGCCACCTCAACTGATCAACCAGGTGACCATTTCTGATCAAAGGAACCTAGAACAGAATGGTTTTGTAGACGTATTCTTCCGGATGTAGTGGCTCTTTGAACTGGAGGTGGTACTATTGTTTGGTGCTCGGATGCTAACCGAAAGGTCTGTAGTTCAAAACCACCAGCAGCCAGCTCCACAGGAGAAAAGACCTGGCAATCTGCTCCTATAATGACTGCAGCCTAGGAAACCCAGAATAGGGCAGTTCTACTCTGTTATATAGAGTCACTGTGAGTCAGAACTGACTCAACTCCACGCAACAACAGCACTAGCAATTTTGGCAGCTTGCTTCTTTGTGGGCCCCATCTACCTATTGCTGCCAACATTTTTTTGCATCGACCTCTGCACTGACTCTTTACTCCTTGGGTAGTCTCCTTCCATCAAACTCTCCTGGCAAAATTCCAACCCTGGTTAAACCCTAATTCTTCTGAAGAGGTGGATGTGGCAGGAGAGAAACACCCAATTGTGCTGACATGCCCCACTTTGTATTTATGACCACAAACCACATGGGGGCACTCAGTACTGTCTGACCATCCTAGGGAAATTTTCTAGTAAACTTACATCCTCCCTTTCTAAAACAACTATTTCACACCTTCTACTCTCTCTTTAAATTTCCCCCTCCTCCTTCTCACTCCTAGTTGCTTGGCTCACTTCTTACTTCAACAGGAAAGTAGAAAAACCAACCAAAGACTGCTTCATTTTCCCACCACCTAATGTGCCAAACCTGAAGTTATATCAAAATATGCTGCCTCCACTCTTACAGCAGTCCCTGGGTGGTGCAAATGGTTTGCGACTGACGACTAACCTAAAGGTTGGCAGTTGGAACCCTCCCAACAGCACCATGGAATCTTCTTCTATAAAGATCATAGACATGAAAACCCTATGGAGCTCGGTTCTACTCTGTAACACAAGTGATCACCATGAGTCAAAAAAGACTTGACAGCATTTTCTTTTCTTTTCTTTTCTTTTAACTCTTACCGTGATTGAACTGCTCTGGCTCTTTTCTAATGTCAACCCTAACATATGTACATGAGATCCAATGCCCTCTCACTTGCTCAAGGATTAGACTTCTTCAAACATCTCTTATTCCCCTGTCATATTATCAGTTCTACTTTCTCTACTGGGACATTTTATCAGCATGCAAATACACTGCAGTATACCCCAAGGAGAAAGTAATAATAACCCTTTTCCCATATCACTATTCAGCTGTCTTCAAATATCCCTACACGTCTATTGTGGAAACTGTTTGAAACTGCCTTTACACTTTCTTTTTCCACTTCCTCACATTTCACTCTCCTACCCCAATCAAGACAACCTTCTTGTTTTGGAAGAAGTACAGCCAGAATACTCCTTAGAAATGAGCATGGCAAGACCTTGTCTTACACATTTTGGACATATTATCAGGAAGGAATGGTCCCTGGAGAAGGGCATCATGCTTTGTAAAGCAGAGGGTCAGTGAAAAAGAGGAAGACCCTTAACAAGATGGATTCACACAGTGACAGCAACAATGAGCTGAAACATAGCAATGATTGTGAGGATGGCCCAAGAACACACAATATTTAGTTCAAGTGTACATGGGGTACCTATGAGTCAGAATCAACTTGAAGGCACCTAATAACAACAACAAACCCAATCAGGTTTTTGTCTCCACCACTTCTCAGAAATTGCTTTTATTAAGGTGAGTGTTAGTCCTCAATTTACTAAATTTAATTTATGAACACATCTTATTTTCTTAGTGTATAATTCAGTTTAACTCTTCTCTTTACTAGAGGATAAACCAAAAGCAAAAAAAAACAAACAAAAACAGAAAAAACCATTGCCATTAAATTAATTCCGACTCATAATGACCCTATAGGACAGATTAGAACTTCCCCATAGGGTTTCCAAGGAGCAGCTGGTGGATTCGAACTGCCAACCATTTGGTTAGCTGCCAGGCTCTTAACCACGGTGCCACCAGGGCACTGTATTAGAAAATAGGCATCTCAAATTATCATAGTCAACACTGACTTCTTAATTTCTACCTAACACACGTTCTCTTCCCAATTGTGTCTTCCCAGATTCCTTTTCTCAGTTAATTACATAAAACTCACTTAATAATCATGTCAAAAGCCTAGGAATCATGGAACCTCACTTTTCTCACCCCTGATATTCAATTAATTAGCATGTTCTCTTAGCTTTTCCTTTAAAGTATATCCTGAATCTAATGATATCTCATTAACTCCTACACCCCTGCTTTGGTCTAAGTTAGTATCTTCCTTTTGAATAAAGCAGTAATACTCACTGGATGTTTTGCATCCTTTCTTGCTACACATTTTCCCTAGAATATTGCTAATAGTTAGATTTATCATTTAAAACTGTAAAACTGATCATATCACTTCCCTGAATGAAACCGCAATGGCTTCACATTGCACTTAGAATTAAGCCTAAACGTGTTCCTGTGACCTATGAGGCCCTCTCTAAAAGATATTGTCTCTCCCTTCCTCTCTGACCTCATCTCTTACTGCTTTCCTCCCCATTACTCTTCAGGGGTATGGAGTTTCTGTCTGGTCATAGAACACACTGGACCATTCCCTGTTTCGTAGTCTTGAAGAGTCTATTCTTGATCTTCCTCCTCTGCTGGGAGTGTGACAATCTGGAAGATGTTAATAGGTGTAGCAGAATTTATTTATTATGTTATTCAGACTCTATCTCTGTTCTTTCTTATTTCATGCAGTTTTGTTGTAGTTGTAAATTAAAATTAAAATTATATATGTATTTATATATATATATATATATATATTTCCCCTAGCCAAGAGATAGGCATGTTACTCAAGCTTAATCAGTTTCTTTCTCCTGGAACTTGTACTTTGAATGAATTTATGTAAAACGGAAAGAGTTTGTACTTACTCAGTGCAAGGGCTGCAGTTTTGAAGTAGCTATTTATTATTTTCTACAAATGTCCCTGGATATAACCTTGTTCTCATCTTTTCTAAGAATTGGTTGTTTAGCAATTTCTTTGATTTTTGACTGACCCTGTAAGCTTCCAATACACATATATATTTTATTTGGTTTAGTCTGAGTCAGTCTCTGTTGCTTGCAATCAAAGAACCCAAACAAATATTATGGACCACAGCTTCATTCTTATACACGTCTCAGGTCTGGGACTCATTGAGCTGTTATGTCTTTTTATGTCCTGTTCACAAAGAATAGAAAAGTACATGGCCATTCAGTTGTGTGAAAGGAACTTTATGAGGCATGACTGAGCATGGACACTTTTGCTGCCTTTATTTAGGGCCAGTTTCCTAGAAATTTTTTATTCATAGCTTTTTTATTTTTTGTGACTGTGAGAGTTTGTTGCTTGTTCAAGGGGAAGAGAAAGTCATTTGGATAACAGAGGAGAAACAGTTGCCAAATGCTTATCCTTTATTAACCTTATACCAAAGCCAAATTCAGAGAATTAAAATTCATACACACATTTTACCTATCAGAACACATTTTGCTGTTGAAAATCTAAATTCCCTAATAAAACAAGAACAATTTTAGTCATTCTCTTAATTTTTTTTAAAGACATTATTATTTATTGATTTTTTTTTTTTTTTGAACTCAAGGAACAACAAAATACCACCTCAAACTTATCATTTTAAGCAGTGAATTACACAATGTAGAAGTCTGCTCTGCTCCACACAAGGATTCTGGTAGCAGATTTTTAAAAAACATTACAGCCATGTAAATCTATAAAACATTTTATAAAATCAAAATACAGTATATAAACAAAATCATTATTTCCCAATCTTTGTCCAGTCACCTCTCAACCTGTATCATTTTAGAAAACCCCGATGGATTTTTCCAGTCCATCTCAAAGTCAATTTACTGAAAACAGCATCTTTTGTCTACTCTTGCCCCAAACCTCCCACTGTTTCTGTTTCTACTCAGTTATCCAACCTGAGAAACTTGAAGTCATACTTGATTTTTCTTTATTTGGCCTTATTCAATCAATCACCTAGGTCCATTTCCCTTGGTTACCACTCCACTCCTGGTCCATGAGGATTAGACAGAGTTGATTGTGTCATTCAATTCTGGGTCAGATATAGACCCTATTCCATCCCACTGTGCTTTAGTGTAATGGTGAGTGATAACCTCCACTGGCCCAATACAGTTCAATCCTGGAATCTGTCAGAAACTATTAAGAGAGGAAAGCCATGTTTTCTAGAGAGGCTGCTGGTCTGGAAGAATATAAGCCTGGAGCTGCCATTACCGCCTTCCACTGTGAGGTGGAAGCCTGTCTGAGAACAAAGCCAAGCAGAGTCAAGGAATGATCAGCTATAATGAGAGATTGATAGTTGAAGACATTTTTTAGTTCCGAGTTCTATCCATTTCTGCAGTTAGTAGATATCTTAGGACTTGGCAGTTCCCTAGACAAATAAATCCTCCTCTTTTACTGCAGTTTGAGTTGGGTTCTATCTATTACAGTGGAAAAAATCCAGAGTGTTATAACAGTCCACAAATGAGGAGATATTACTGTAATTGTTGGAAGCCATTTTTCAAATGTGCTGACATATTTGGGATTCCCTGCTTTCATCAGCTCTTCTTGATTCCCTCAAGGCGTTATTTACATTATTGTTACAACTTCTCTTCCTTTAACCCTATGGCCAAATTTACAGAAGTAGTATCTACATTTCCACGTTTGTCTTTGACTTTTCTGTCATGGTGAGTATGTGTATGTGTGTGTGTTGGTATGTATGTGTTTTGTGTGTATTGGTTTGTGTTATGAGTGTGCTGTGTGTATGTTTGTGTGTGTGTGTGATTGTGTGCATGTACACGCACATCTACTGCAGATGGGGATCAAGAACAACTATTATCTAAATACTTCTGCTTCCAGAGTGAGGGGCTTGATATAAATGATGAAAAATGATGTTTCCCAAATAAGCCTGCCTGTGTTACACACTGATTCCTAGGGGTTAGTGTTAACTGTAGCCCTGCCCTTTTCTAAAAATAATAATTAGAATCATGGTGTCTTTCCAAAATGCCATATAATGGTTTCCAAGGTTTGGATCTAGTCGTAGTTTTTCATTCCATTCAAGGCTTCCTAGTTCTCTCTCACATATAAAGACAGGGATGCAAAACTAGCAAGTGAGATGGGATAGACTATAAACAGCCTTTGTCACTGGCATATTAAACTGTATTTCATCCTTTCATTATTCTTATATTGCACTTCAGTAAAAAGAACGTTGGACCTTCAAAAAGTCAGAATGATCAGAGCTGAGCTTTTTTTAGGATAAACAGAGATAATAATTCCGTGTAGAGTAATCTGTTTTTCATGAAAGGCATTGCTTTTTAAATATACATACACACACATACGTGTGTGTGTGTATTTAATTTTAGAATAAAATTAGAATTACAGAAAAGCTATGAAGGCAGTACAGATAGTTCCCATATATATACTAATACCAAGTTTCTCCTACTGTTACGTTCTTATTCTAGTATGGTGTATTTGTCACAGTTAATGAGCTAATATTAGTCCGTTACACCCACTTCTCACTTATCGCCCTTATTGCCTATCTCATTATACAACATGTCACACTTACGACAGTACCAAAAAATCTACTGTCTATTTTGCACATTAACAATGTATGTCTGGCAGTAATGAATGCCAAGGTGCGAGGCGAGAGTAACATTGACTGTGATGGTTAAGGTTATGTGTCAGTTTGCCTGGGCCATGATTCTCAGTGTCTTGGCAGTTATGTAATGAAGTAATTTGGCAGTTTTACATAATGATGTAGTCATCCTCCATTTGTGATTTGATGTTGCCATCCTTCATTTTCACATAACGTCAATTTTCATGTAATGACCTGGTCTTTGGAAACTAACCATGTTGATAAGTGAGGAGTGGGTGTATTACAAACATAGCAATGATTGTGAGGATGGTGCAGGACAGGGCAGTGCTTTGTTCTGTTATATAGGGTTGCTATGAGTGGGAACTGACTCACCAGCACCTAATAACAACAGTAGCAACAAAAATTATTAACAAAAATCCATACATCATTCAAATTTTCCTAGTTTTTACTTAATGTCCTTTGTCTGTTCCAGGATCACATTCTGGATACATTACATTTGGTTACTTTGTCACCTTAGGATCTTTTTGCCTGGGACAATTTCTCAGATTTTTTTGTTTTTATGATCCTGAAAATTTCTGATAAGTAGTAGTCAGGTGTTTTATGGAATGCCCCTCGATTGTGGTTTCTCTCTTATTTTTATATTTGTAGACTTGGTTTATTGGTTTACAGAAGCAAGATGTAAAGCGATATTCTCATCATATATCAGGAGTATATGCCATCAACATGCCTTACTAGTGATGATGTTAAACTTGATCACCTTGTTGAGGTAATGCTTGTCAGGTTTCTGTGAACTTACTCTGTATTTATCCTGCTCTGTACTGTACTTTGGAAGGATGTCACTTATGCTTCACCTCCTTGAGAACAGAGTATCTGCATAATTTTTTTTAAATTTCTCATGTGAGATTTGTCTCCCCCCTCCCCATTTATTTATTTATTGAATCATTTGTTATATAAGTATGGCCTCATGAATATTTATTTTTAACTTTGGGTTATAATCCAATGCACGTTACCTATTTTGTTCCAGCTGTGGTCATTGTGTGCTCTTTCAGTTGGTTCCTGGATCCCTTTGGTATCTCTTCATAGTTGTGTGTGTGTGTGTGTTTGAACACTTCCTTACTATCTGTCATACAAGATAATTCACACTCACCTTGTATATTTACTGCCCAGCCTTAAAATTAGTCATTTTTCCATGGAAACTTGGTCCTTTAATTGGAAAAGGGTATTAGAAAACAAGACCTGGGCACTTGTTTGAGCAACAAGGTGTGCTCATTGCTACTAGGATATCCTTGCTTTTAGGCTCTCTATAGAGGCAGAGCAAGCAAATATATGCGTGTGTATTAACCCATGTATATGCACATTTCTATAAATATTTTATATGTATCCATCTGTATTAATATTAAGCTAAATATGAGTTTATACTGATATCTTTGACTCTGATGCATTACCACATAGATCATTCTAGCCTTCTTTCTTTGCTTTTCTGTAACCTCCCACTTCAACAATGAAAACCTAGCATCCATCATTAACTATTCATTTGTTTAATTCCAGTATGCATGTGTTGTGGCTTTCAATTTGTAAATCATACCCCTGTGAAAAATAACTTTATCATCTAGAGTTCAGTATAGTTCCGTTTATTTTAGTTTTACAGACTCCATTTATTTCCAAAGTTGATGAAGTCAGGATCTCTTTTCTCTATCCCCTTCAGTGAGGCTGTTTCATGCATGTGTAATATTGTTGTTGTTGTTAGTTCCCATTGAGTTGGCTTAGACTCATTATGACCATACATACCAGAATGAAACATTGCCTAGTTCTGTGCCATCTTCATAATCACTGGCATGTTTGGTCTCATCTTCCAGCATTATATAGGACAATATTTTGTTGTGATCCATAAGGTCTTCACTGGCTTACTTTGGAAGTAGATTGCCAGGCCTTTCTTCCTTGTCTGTCTTAGTCTAGAAGCTCCTCTGAAACCTGTCTACCATGAGTGATCCTGCTGCTATCTGAAATACCAAAGGTATAGTTTCCAGCATCATAGCAACACACAAGCCACCACAGTATGACAAACTGATGGATGAGTTGGATTTGTAATGTAGGTAGATCTTTTTCTCATAGTCTGCATTAATTCCTTAGTTATCTAGTGCTGCCATAGCAAAAATACAACAAGTGGGTAGCTTAAATAACAAATACGTATTTTCTCATTTTTCTGGAGGTTATAAGTCCAAATGAGGGTCTTGGCTATGTTGATTCCTTCTGTGAACATCTCTCCTACATTCTGGTATCTGCTGGTGATCCTTGACATTTCTTTCTTTGTACATAGGTTCTTATATGTCATCTATCTTCCCCCTGCATGTGTCTCTGTGTCTATTCCAGTCTTTTTATAGCTCAGAAGTAATTAGGTTTAGGATCCACCTTACACTGCTATGGCCTAATTAACATAACAAAGAAATCCCTATTGCCAAACAGGGTTATAAGTTCAGGTGCAGGGGTTAGGAATTCAACACATATTTCGGGGGGCACAATTCATTCCATAATATTCTGCTCTTTGGCACCCCAAAATTCATGTCCTTCCCATGTGAAAAGCATATTCACCCGATCACATTATCCCCAAAAGTCTTAACCCACTTCAACATCAGATCTAAGGCCAAAATTTCTGAATCAGCTAAATCAAATATGGGTGAGACTCTGGGTGTGTTCTCCATCTGTGGACCTATGAAACAAAATACAAGATATATGCTTCCAAGTACAGTGGTAGAACAGTTGTTTCTGTCCCAAAAAGGAGAAGTCAAGGGAAAGAAAGGATCACGGGTACCAAGCAAGTACAAAACCCAGGAGGGCAAATCTCATTAGCTCTTAAGTCTTGAAAATAATCCTCTGTTATCCAGGCACATCTGGGCAATGATCTCACCCTGCAGACTCTGGACACTGGCCATGGTCTCTGGACAAACATTACTTCAACTAGAAAATCAAAGTCAACATCAACAGTGTTAAGTCATATTGATAGTAAGTATCTCTGATATGATATGATGAATATGGCACTTTATCTCTGTGGTCTTCCTCCCAAAAAACAATAAACCCAATCAAATCATGAGAAAACCATATGAAAATTTCAATAGTCTACAAAATTTTGACAACAGCGTCTCAAAACTTTCAAGGTCACAAAAAAGGGAAATCTGAGAAACTGTCACGGTAAACAAGCTTAAAGAGACATGTCAGTGAAATGTAATGTGATATTGTGGATAAGATCCTGGAACAGAAAGAACACACTAGATAAAAACTGAATAAACTGAAAAAACTGAAAATCTGAATAAACTCTCAACTTTATAAGTAATAAAGTAGAATAGGCAAATTCATAAAAACAAAGTAGATTAGAGATTTACCAGGGACTGGGGGAGGGGAGAGGCAAGGAAAATGAGGATTAAATGCTAATGAGTACAGGATTTCCTGTAAGTGTGATGAAAATGTTTGGAAACTATATATTGGTGATAGTTACACAACGTTGTAAATATACTAAAAACCACTAATTACACACTTTAAAGGGTGAACTTTGTGGTGTGTGAATTATATATCAATAAATCGATTGCTAAAAATAACCATATGGAGATCTAACATTAGTAAATTTGAAAATAAACTGATCAGAAAAATTTAAATTTGCCATCATTGTCCCAATCTCTGATGGAACTCTTTTATGTGGTGGATTTCAATGGACAAATATCTAAATAATCACTTTCTTATACTCCTTTGCAACTAATTGGGTTAGAATATCTCTATTAAGCAAACATGCCTTCAGTTCTCTGGATATATTTACAGTCTTCTGTGAACATAGGTTAAGCTAGGATGGGGGAAAATGTCTATGTTCCCCCATCTCCCCATCCGATATGAACAGTATATAAATTTGGATTTTTGGGGTGTAGCATGAGTGGCAAAGGAATCTAGTCATGAGATATTTATAATAATAAGGAATGGGAAAATATTTCTCAGTACAAAGAATTAAAATTGCCAGTTTTCTAATATTATTCTCTGTATTCCCCTCCCCTTTTTCACGTCAGTGTTTATAGTGTTGTTTTCCATATTACTCAACAGTTAGACTAAACTTGTGATAGATTCCAGCAAAATAAGAGCACTAAAATAATGAAAAAAAAGAAAGAATTTGATATATGGTATTTTTAAAAAATCACAAGAGCTCTCATGGATTAAAAAATAATATGTTTATTGGACTTCCTTATACTTATTTCATTGTTTGGGTTATTTAATTTGAAATCTATATAAAGAAACATGATTTTAATTCAATAAAGCTTTTAGGATGTCTCTGAGTATATTGTATTAAAAGGGAAGTGTAAAAATAGGCAAATTATTATGATACAAATACCTATACAATCTTTGTGAACTTCTGTTCTTTCAGTAAGTCTGGGAGGGTATCACATGTTCAGTAAAATCTCCTGAGTCTTTACTGGCCAAATAGTCCTTGTATTTATTTTTGTTACCCTAGAATGCGTGGATACAGAAGGAAGTTTGGACCTTAAAAGCTGGTTCCTAGAAGAAGATTTGGAATAGTCATTTGAGTGCATGGAGGAGCAAGCTGGCCAAGAATAAGTCAAACGAGAAATAACAGCACAGAGAATTCTGGTAATTTTGGACAATATGGATCTTGTGTACTTCTAATCCTGAACATTTTAAATTTTTTCTCCAGTGGTTAACAGTAACCTGAAAAGGTGTTTGGTGTTCAGGATAGGGCTGTTTTCCTGGCGAGTATGGCAATGAGAGAGATGTATTAGCAGATGCGGGGGAGGGGCACTGAAGAGAATTCAGTTGAGGTAATCAAGCTTGAGGTTCCACTAGGGCTGGAAAGAGATGCTAAGAAGGGGCTTATAGACTGAAGTCTGTCAGAAGCCTCAAGATATCTATGAGAACAAGGAACAGATGATATGGGTGTGAGGTGATGAGAACTTTGAACTGATGGGGGCTGGTGATCAGAGAGTAACATATTGTTGTATATGATTTCGGAGGCTTTTCTAGGTCATGAAGATTCAAAGGTGTGTCCTTGGAAACAGAGTCAAAGAGATTATTATTACACCCGGTATAGGCCAGTTACATTGACAGTGAAATATCTTATAATTATGACTGAAGTTTCAATGGAGATGAAAGTTGTACATCATGATTCAAAGTGAATAAGGACAAGTGACTCAAAGGTGGTAGGTAATGTTATATTTTCTGTGATTACCCTTGCAACTGACATTAAGACCCCTTTAATGTCTCCCTGGCTATGGCAGTATTAGTGCTGTGTGTTGAAGACTTCTGACTCTCTGCTCTCCAGGCACATGCTAGGATTGCATATCCTGGACCCCTTCATTTTAAGTGAGTGCATATAACTAGTTCTGGCCAATGAGATGTAAGCAGAAGTCATGTATGTCACTTGTAGTTCAGAGGCTTTAGCTGCTGTGCTTGACCCTCCAGATAGCCCCCTCTCTTTCCCTCTGGCATGAAACCAGCAACGACTGACATGATGAACTTTTGTTGTTTGGGCAGTTAACAATGAGCAGAAAGCCCCTGCTGACAGGGGACATGTAGCTTGTTAAACTTTTCATTGTCTTATGACACTGAGATTTGGGGTTATTTTTTCATCACCGTAACCAACTGATACACTGTTGTTGCATTTGGTCTGATCCTAAACTCTTTACTGCGATGATAAACAGCTATTAGGAGTGATAGAATACTGCAGCAAGACATTAGATTGTGTATGGAGCCTCAAAAATGATTTAACTAGAAAACAATGAAGATAACGAAATAATATGGAACTGGTCACAATTATCTCCATTTTATCTGTGGCTATAAATATTTACTTTCACCTGAAATTTCATCTGTACTTGTCTATCTGGGCCACTGAAAACAATTAAAAACAAAATGACCAAATAAGTTTACCTCTAGCTCTGCTTCTATAGTTTCTTTCTATTTGGTTCTTAATTTGATCTGCCTGATAGATTAGGAAGAGCAAAGTCAAATATTAATCCATCCAGGTAGCCTTTAGCAATTAATTTAGTAGTTTCATACACATAGTACTTGTGCAAAATATCATGGTTATTTTAATTTAATCTACCATTTACTTCTGGGTATTATATAAACTTAAATAGCCTTGGTATTCAAATAATAGTTTATTTTTTTCACATAATACTCCTAAGAAAGCTAGAATTACTAAATCAGATAAAATAAAATGTTTTCTCAGGTTCCTAAGTCTGTGATCTTGGGCTTGCTCTGAAAATAACACTTTTAGGAGAAAGAGACTATAATGGCAAAAAACTACTTATTTTCAACCAAAGTGCTTATATATACTTAAATTTTTGCAAAACTGAGATAGTAGATTTTAGATTCACTCAAATCTTTGTTATTTATATTAATATTAATAATGCTAATAATAGCTAAGTGTCTCTGGGTAGTGAAAATTCTTAACACACTAGGCTGATAACTGAAAGATTGGAGGTTCAAATCTACCCAGAGGCAACTTGGAAGAAAGGCCTTTCCATCTACTTCAAAAAATCAGTCATTGAAAATCCTATGGAGCACACACAGTTCTACTCTGATACATTTGGGGTACTGTGAGTCGGAATAAGTTCAATGGTAACTGACAATAGCAGCTAATATTCATTGAGTGCCTGCTTATTAAGCCTGTGCTGTGCTGAGCAATTTAAATGTATTATCTCTTTTAAACCCTACAACACTAGGGAGTGAAAGCTATTAGTATATCTGGTACACAGATGAGGAAATAAAAGAACAAAGTGTTTATAACTTGAAAGTATTCAGATTTTGAACCCAGGCATTCTGGCAACAATGAACATTAGAAACAAAAAGGAGGTACAGGAATTTTCCTATGTCTTTTTCCCCCATTATAGATCTCTATCTTTTCTTACACTCCTACACATTTCTTTACCTTTATGCAGACTGTAAGAACATCATCATTTCTTCTGTTGAGTTTCTGATCTGAGTATCAGTGGACACTCAGTGGACACCAACCAAGTAAAACTGTGATTTAATAAGAATGCTTGAGGGTTTTTTTTTTTTTTTTTCCAGCTTTAATGTTATATTCCCTGTAAGTTTCTTGGTAGTTTCTGAAAGTACACAAGAACTCATATACCTGATTCATCTACATGCTTACCTGGGAACAGGAACCCTTGCAAACAAAATAAGTACATTTCAGCAGTACCATATCGGAACACCCATTGAGAAGACGTCCTAATAAACAAACCCAGGTGAAGAACACTAGAAATAGGTGTAACATTTACATTCATTTTTCTAGTACAGAAAAAAATAAGTCAGATAATGATAATCAGATAAATGATATAATTTTATTATCTTTGATAATATATTCATAAACATTTATAATCACTTACACATTTGCACTTAATAGTATGATTGAACAACATTATTTTATACCAACATTTTTACAGAAGGACAAACAAATCTGTCTTGGAAGAAGTACAGCCAGAATGCACCTTAGAAGCAAGGATGGCAAGACTTCATCTCATGCACTTTGGACATGTTATTAGGAGGGACCAGTCACTGGAGTAAGACATCATGCTTGGTAAAGTAAAGGATCAGAGAAAAAGAGGAAGACCCTCAAGAAGATGGACTGACACAGTGGCTGCAACAATGGGCTCAAGCATAACAACGATCATGGAATGACACAGGACTGGGCAGTGTTTCATTCTGTTGTACGTGGGGTCGCTATGAGTTGGAACCGACTTGACTGCACCTAACAACAACAACAACAAACATTTTTACAGTCCCTTAAATATACTTTAATGAAATACTTAAATTAGGCACTATTATGCTCTTTCATTGATGTAAACAATAAACAAATGTAAATTTAAGCACTCTGTCAAAGCTTGAGTCAAGACAAGTGACTTTTAGAAGTTGTTTCCTAAACTTACGCATCAAGAATAAGAATAAAACAGAATGACAAAAGTTAATTTAATGTTTATTGTATATTCACTAAGAAAACATATTCCATATATGGTTATGGATGTTCTGATCCATCCAGATGACGTTTTACAGAAATGAACTGCCTGTTACTAGATTTCACCTCTAGAATAATTTTTATTTTATTTTATTTTATTAGCCACTAGAATGGATCACCACACATGAGCGGTAAGATACTGAGAGTTAAAGTGAAATTCTCTTTCATGTTTCACAAATCTGAAGGCATTTGTGTTTCCAGAACCTTCAAATATAATTGACTGATGCAATGTGACAAATTGCAAGTAGTTTTTAATGGTTTAGTTTGGACACTTTGAGAATTACATTTTTCTTTTGCCAAATTAATTTTCCTTCTTAATTGTGTTTTCTGACATTCAGATTCTGCTTCCCAGCACAATGTTTGTTGTTGGAGGTACATAATTAAATTTTCCTCAATGAATTTTTTGCATAAAAAAGCTACTATGCAGGCCTATAAATCTCCCTCAAATGTTCAAATAGATGAGGAGCACTCCAGGAGAGAATTATAATGGAATAACAATCTTGCATTGCCCATCACACCATGAGTCTCATTTGGTCACATAGATCTCCCTGAACATGCTTTATTGGAATGTTGTGTAAGCTCAATCCAACAGCAAAGGCTGCAGAAAGGGATGCAACAAGATCCTTCATTCAGCTTGCAGTTTTTCAGTCTTCTTCTTTCTCATATGAAATGTTACTACCTAAGAATTTTCCTATCTATTATAAAAAGAAGAAATTATTAAAATATTATCTTTTATTTTGTGGAAAAATAAATTTACACATACATATACAAGCATACATATATCTGTATGTACACACACACACATGCTTGCACATATATAATCGGGAAGAACTGAAACAATAAAGTCTGCTTATTCATTTATATACACATTCAAGCAATACTTATTAAAGCCTCATTATATGTCAGATATTGTTTTAGATGGTATTTAACTAAGAAATCAGCCTTACTTTCTAACTGGGGAGTGAAGCTCTTATCAAAGAATTACACAAATATCATTTAAGTACGTTTATAACATTACATAATACAACTACTATGTGCTGTGAGAATATACAATTGAAGAATTGAAACTAGCCCCTTTTGGGAAGGAGTTGGGAACGGATAAATTTAGCTGGGGGATTGGCATTTAAGTTACAACTTGGAATATTAGTTGCAAGATAAAGAGGAGTAGCAAGTGATATCCATAGTGATAAACCCTTAGAATATAAGTTTAGAAATTTCTCAGGAATATGGTTCAGTGGGAAAGATTTTAGATAATAAAAGATTAGGCATCAAGTCTGTAAATAATTAGCAATATCCTCTTCAAGCATTACAAATGAAATATTATTTTGCAGCTAAAGACTGAAGCCAAAAAGTGTTTTGCTTCTGTTTCTCTGCTCTAGATCTTATTTTCTCCGTAAATCTTTTTTTTTAATTCTCACCCCCCAGCAGAGTCCTGAAAAATGATTATGAAATAGTGAAAGAAGCAGTATCAGAACAAAAAAACAGAAAATACACAAGAGATCAGAATATTATACATTTGTTGCAGACATAAATTTAAGTTGACTAATTCTGGCATGTAAGAAATGAAATTTACCCCTACCTGTTGCTACTTCAATAGGGTCCAAGGCAATGCCAAGACATGGATTGAGGATTGAGCATCTGTTCTCAGTTGACAAGTTGCCATTGAAAAATCATCATCCCCGTCTGCATAGCTTTGTGAGACTTAGTGGCTTTCCATGGGTTCTGAGCTATTCCTAGAGAAACCTGTTTAGAGTCCCATTTGTTTGCCTTACTATGCCATCATTTCACGTGCTACTTGCCTTCCAGGTGGTGTGGCTGGGAGAATGGAACAGTTTCCTTGCGCTTTCCAAAACTACATGTTTATCTGTGATTCTCTCCTACCCAAGCCAGGGTGGAATCTACTTCTAGTCTGGGTAAAATCTTTCCTTTTTCATATTTCTTCAAACCACCTCTGATATGCATGTAACTTCAGGGCTTTCAGGAAACAAAATCTAGAGATTAAATTATTTTATGCTTTCTGCCCTGCCACAAACTCTCCTGAGGCAAGGAAAGACAGGACTTGCCACTTGCTAGAATGGAGAAAAATGGAAAAGTATAATAAAATGGAAGAAATTAAACATAAATTAAGATTTCAAAATATTTTTCTAAGCAAAAATGAAATAAAAGTTGTTTAGAATAAATGACGATTTAAAAAAAATGGATAATTCCTTGATAATAGGGGGAAAAAATGCTTTCAAGTGATATCCCCATCATCTAAATTCCCACTGCATTCTGCACCTCTACATCCTGTGATAATAGCCTGTTTTCATTATGGTTATTGCATACATGTAATGTTCTCCCTTGACACGTACAATGACTTGCTTTTCTTGTTATTTTCTCCTTAAAAACCACTTCAGTATTTGGAACACAATAACTGCCTACTGAGTACTTGATAAATTAATTATTGACTAGGCCAAAGGTATATTTAATCACAGAATTTCAAATATACAAAGGGAGAATAGAAATATTGGCATAATGGTGAAAAGAGAGGCCAAAAGGTGAGTAGTAAGCTTCATGATGGAAGCACCAAGCCTTTCTCTTTGAACCTCTGGAATAATACACAAGGTGTGGTATATCATAGATCTTAATGCTTGTTGACATGTTGAAAAAAGTGTATGGTAATGTTTTCATAATCTTTCAAAACCCTCTTTAGTGGTATTTTTGAAATTACATATTCTCCTTTGTGACACACCTATAGACCTTCTCAAGAACAAGTAGAATACCACTTAAAAAGATAAATTATAAAAAAAAATACATTTGATAAGAAAATCATACATATATGGTGGTGTCTGTCAGTTTGTTGTACTGTGGTGGATTGCCTGTTGCTGCAATACTAGAAGATTTGCCACTGGTATTTCAAATATCAACTCGGTCCCCCTTGGTGGACAGGTTTTAGCAGAGATTTCAGACTAAGACAGACTACGAAAAAGAACCTGGCAGTGTACTTCTGAAAACACTGGCCAGTGAAAACCTTATGAATAGCAGCAAAACATTGTCTGATATACTGCCAGAAGATGAGCTTCTCAGGTTGGAAGGCACTCAAAATATGACTGGGTAAGAGCTGCCTCCTCAAAGTAGGGTCAACGTTAATGACATGGATGGAGTCTAGCTTTCAGAACCTTCATTTGCTGATGGGGCATGACTCAAAATGAGAAGAAATGACTGCAAACATCCATTAATAATCAGAACGTGGAATGCACAAAGTATAAATCTAGGAAAATTGGAAGTCATCAAAAATGAAATGGAATGCATAAAGATAGATATCCTAGGCATTAGTGAACTTAAATGAACTGGTATTGGTTACTTTGAATCAGACAAATATGTGGTCTACTATGCCGGGAATAACAAATTGAAGAGAAATGGCATCACATTCATCGTCAAAAGGAACATTTCAAGATCTATCCTGAAGTACAACGCTATCAGTAATAGTATAATATCCATCCGCCTACAAGGAAGACCAGTTAATAGGACTATTATTCAAATTTACCCACCAACCTCTATGGCCAAAGATGAAGAAATTGAAGGTTTTTACAAACTTCTGCAGTCTGAAATTGATCAAACACACAATCAAGATGCATTGATAATTACTGGTGATTGGAATGCGAAAGTTGGAGACAAAGAAGGATTGGTAGTTCGAAAATATGGCCTTGATGATAGAAACTATGGAGGAGATTTCATGATACAATTTTGCAAGACCAACGACTTCTTCACTGTAACTACCTTTTCCAACAATACAAACGGCTACTGGACGGCATCTAACGGTAACATAGATATGTGTGTGAGTATGTGTGCGTGCGTGCATATGTGCGTATTTCTCTTAAAAACTAAAAAACCAAACTTGTTGCCATCTGGTTGATTCCAACTCATACCAATCCTGTAGATCAGAGTAAACTGCCCCACAGGGTTTCCAAGGAGTGGCTGATGGATTTGGACTGCTGACCTTTTGGTCAGCAGCCTAGTTCTTAATCACTGCGCCACCAGGGTTACAGGTTAGAATAGTGAGTAATAAAATAAAATAAAATAAAACTTTTGTATGACTCATCTGAACATTTATCTCTATATACTTGTTTAGTAATTGATAAAGCAAGGTTGGGATAATAAAGGATATTGTACAATTTTCCTAGCCCCCTTTATAGCATATTGCCGTTAGTTGCTGTTGAGTTGATTCCAACTCATGGTGACTCCATGTATGCACAGTAGAACTGCCCCATAGAGTTTTCAAGGTTCTGACCTTCTTGAAATAGATTGCCAGGCCTGTTTTCTGAGGCACCTATGGGTGATTCAAACCGCTAACCTTTCTGATAATAGTTGAGTACTTAGCTGTTTGTGCCACCCAGGGACTCCTTTACCTTTGTATCTAGAGATGGCCATATGACTCAATTCTTTACTTCCTGTGTCGAATGCAGAGATAATAGTTGAAACTAAGGAAACCATCTTGCTACCCTCAGGAAAGGCAAAATGAAATGCAGTGATGTCAGCTCTGATATCATTTAGCTGCTAAAGCCAGGAGCTGTGTACCTCCATACTTTTTTCTACTGTGAGAAAAATAAGCCATTTTGTTTAAGCCCCTGTAAATGGAGTTTTCTGTTTTTACTTCTGAACATATTCCTTACTGTTGTATTGCCATTCTAAAAAAAGGAACAGAACAACAATAATAAACTCATCGCAAGTCTACTTAGTTATATAGATCTTTTAATTTTGACCATATCAGATAAACTACTTCTAGCATGCTCCCTCCAAAACCTGTTAAAAATCTTTGTAAATAGAATTCCTTTGTTTCTTTGATGGTCAAATTGTCTTAGAGAGAATTTTTATAACTTTTATTGTTGAAATATCATCAGTCACTGATAAGTCATAAGCTCCAAATTGCACATTAAACACCTCTTAGCCTCTTCTTTAAGAATCCCCCATCATTTATTTTCTTTTGTCTCACTTTGAGTCACTCATATATGAATGGTGATTCTCATATTCTAATAGGAAGCATTAAGTCATTTAATATAACAATATAAATGACACACTTATTCCCAAGAAGGCCTCTGAATTTCCATGGCATTTTCAAATTTTTGCTTTTATCACTTGCTTTGAGAACCTCCCTTTACATGTCTATAGGTTTGAAATTTGCATTTTATCCAAGTACAACAGAATCCATGTTAATAGACTTCCATTCTGCTTGCTCTTCTATAACATTTTCCCAGAGCTCTTCACTGGGCTTGAACCAAAAATTATGTCTTCTCTTACTCACACTCCAAGAACCTGATAAATAAGCAAACAGATTCTGGGGTGTGGATAGCAATGCCAAAAGACTATGCTCAGTGGTTCCTTAGTGGCCTGAAAGAGTTCATATAGTTTACTAAAGTGCTTATTCTACTCCATGTAGGTGTGAGAGAATCATTAAGTAGCAAGTTTCTTTAAGTAGCTGCCAATTAGCATGAGCCTTTCCAGAAGGCCCAGGAAGTAGACTCAGATTCCACTTTGTCTGGGCTTCCTTCCCAGTGGGTCACATGTCCATCCAAGTGTCATACTGGATCATCAAAATCTGAAATTTTGCCTTCAAGCTTGGGATACAGTCTTTTGAATTAAGGCTCTTTTTAGAAGTCAGTGACAGCAACTCAATCCATCTTGAGCAAAAAGAAAAGATGAATTTTAATAAGGATAATGTACTTTCTTGGGAACCCAAGGTAAAAAAGATATCTGGATTAGGAAGGAATGAAACCAGGGAGATTGTCAGAAATCTAGGCAACCACTCTTTCAGATTTTTGGGTCAAATTGACTCTTGTCTCTGCTTCTTTCTGCAGGGCTGCTGCATTTCTGCTTCTCACTCCACTGATCTGTCTCTACTGCTGCATGAACTTGGTCCAAAATGTCTTTCTCCAACACTGGCAGCCTTAGTAAATGACATAGATGGAACTCTAGGTTCTCGATCCCATATTTACTTGCTGGAGAGAAAGGATTTGATTTGGCCAAATATGATAATGACAGCAATGATGATTATAGTGATGGTGGTGGTGGTGCTGATGGTTGTTTTCATTTTTTGCTCACTATGGGCAAAGCCCCATATTAAATACTTTCATACATTTTTCTCCTCACTATGACCCTATCATGCCATTTATAGGTAATGAAAACAATGCCTAAAGATGATAAATAATTTGCTTAATTAACTTGCATGCTAGTGAACCCAGGTTACCTCATTCAAAAGTGGCTTAACGAAAGGAGGGTTGACACAGGATTAACTAGTACAAATATGAAAAATAAGACCCAACCCCATGAAAGGAAAGGGGCAATTATCAGAGAGAGAGTGTTGTTATGAATTAGACAACCCAACAGTGGTCTGATATAAATATCCATGGGTGTTTTCTGAAATCCTCCAATGATGAGCATGTAAATTTCCCCTACAAGACCTAGTCTTCTTTTCTAATTTTTTAATCCATTGCATCTCTTTTGCTTTCTATATTTCAGTTTCTCCAAGTTATTTGTTGTTCATAAATACAACATGCATTGTCTCATCTCTAAGGTGATCATGAAATTGGGGACAGCCTTTTTCATTTACTAAAAGTCTATTCAACCTCTGAAGCTAGGTGCAAATTTCATCTCTTCCATGGAATAAGCTCTCATCTTCCTCCCTACCATAGATGCCTCTTTGCTCTGTTTCCATAAACCAAATCAAACCAAACCCATTGTCATCAAGTCAATTCCGACTCATAGTGACATAGCAGATGGTAAATAGCTATATATTTTTTAGTACTCAACATCTTATCAGGCCTATTATATTGGCTATAACTATCTAGATTGTGAGCTTCCTGAAGGTGAGAATTGTGTCTCTCTAAAAGCTCTGTATTCTCAGCACATAATAAGCACTTAATAAATAAAAGATAAACTGAACTGACGCTGGTTGAGTAAGTATAAATCATATACCTATATTCTTTTAGAAATGGCTTTTTGGTTCCTCAGTACTTGTGTTTTGAAGTTAAAAGGCTATTTCCTGTCTATACTTTTTTAGTGTGACATAAAGTCTATAATGACTTCAGTGTTCTATTCTTAACCAAACTGAAACAATTTAAAGATGCAGTCCAGAACAATGTCCCTTTATTGTCCTTTGTTTCCCAGAGCAATTTTGTCTTTATTGCACTGGATCCCCAAAAGGGATTGCATGGGGATTTTCTACAGTGTCTACTGAGAGGTGTATCCCTTAACAACAATATAAAAAACAATTTTGTTCTAGAGAGCCAGAGCACCCCAGCTTCATAAAAAGGAGTCACGCCTGCCATATATAAAACACAGTGTGTGAGAGTATATGTTGGAGTCAGAAGTACTAACCAGCTCTTGGACTTCAGACCAGTTATATATCTTTTGTGAGCCTCATTTTCCTATTTTTCAAGGCAGTTGCACAGATTATAGATTATATCACTGTATATAATTGGCATGTAGTAAGTCACCATGAGTTGGAGCTGACTCCACAATAACAAACAACAATGTATTCAATAAATACTAACTATTTTTATATAATCCACCACTTTTGCTCCATCCTTTTGTAAAACTTAGTAGGACATCTCCCTTTTTCTCCCCTAAAGTACATTTAACCACTAGAACTCTCATTAAGGTCTCCTCATACCACACTAAAGAAATCCCATACTAGAGTCTTTAAGTATGAATATTTACTCAAGGATTCTATCAAGCAGCTTATATTTAGAATGCCCGCAAGTAGCCTCAGTCTCCTGCTAATAGTTCTTAGGGGCCGTATTGCTTCCAGCTTCTGAAACATGCACCCCCACTGTTGATGTTCCAAGCTATACCTGAATACTTTTGTTAACAGGAAAGTAATTTCCTCCTATGGTAGCCCATTACATCTTTGGAGAAATATGACAGTTAGAAATTATTCCTTAAGTAGAGCTGAAAAGTATTTCCTACTGTGTGGTAGCTTGTATGCTGCTATGATGCTGGAAGCTATGCCACCAATATTTCAAATACCAGCAGGGTCACCCATGGTGGATAAGTTTCAGTGGAGCTTTCAGACTAAGACAATCAAAGAAGGCCTGGTCATTTCCTTCTGAAAGTTAATCAATGAGAGCCTTATGGTTCACAACAGAACAATGTCCTACTCGGTTGCTTTGGACACACCAACAAGAGGGATCAATTGCAAGAGAAGAACACCATGTTGGTGAAGTAGAGGGTCAAGGATGGAGTGAGAGACTCTTGATGAGGTGGATTGCCACAGTAGGTGCAATGATAGACTTGAACATACTGGCAATTGTGAGGACTAAGCAATGTTTCTGTTGTGCATAATAAGGTTGCATGAGTTGGAGTTGACTTGAAGGCCACTAATAACAACAACATAGTCAACTCATAGATATTTATGGTGGCAGAGAATGAGTTGTAGTATGCAGAGTTCTTAACATAATTCTTGGCACATGGTAAATGTTCAATAATTGGTAGTTATTATTAATATTATACATTAATTTCCATTGACACAGCATTAAATTCCATTTATTATATGTAAAGTGGCTTGGTGTCCATAGTTATCTCTATGGCAGATAAGGAAACATGTTTCAAGTCCTCTGTTACCAGACTGAAAGTAGTTACGCAAATATTGGCATCTTTTTTTTCAAGCCCCTGGTGCAGATGAGAAAACTAATACTAAAAGAGTGAAGTTACTTGGTTATAGTTATTATTTGACAGAGCAAGGAATTCTGGTCTTTTGAAGTTCAGGTTAATTCCCTCATCATTAAATGATTATAGAAATCAGTATCAATCAAAATGAATTTAGTGGCAACAAGAGGCCAGCATATCGGCTTTTGGAGTTTGCCTAAAGATCATTTGACTATGAATCTAAAGACCTGTGGCCCACCTCTACTCTCTAATACCTTTACACATCTCTCTGGGCCTTATGTGAAATGTAAGCAGCAAGTTCATAAGTATCTGCCAGTTAGCACAGTTCTTTCCAGAAGGCCCAGGAAATAGGCTCAGATTACACTTTGTCTAGGGTTGCTCTCCAGTGGGCCATATATCCATCCAAGTGTCATACTGTATCATCACAATCTGAAATTATACCTTCAAGTTTGTGATACAATTTGAGAATGCTTATCTCATGTGGTGAGGGGGATCCAAATGAGATATCATACATATAGTTTATTTATACACCCTGTTACTACACAATACAAACAGTACATATTTATGGAGCCCCAATTCTTATATATTTAAAAAAAAAACAAAACAGCCAAATCCTTTGCTGTCAAGTCGATTCTGACTCATAGCAACCCTATGGGACAAAGTAGAACTGCCCCATAGGGTTTCCAGGGAGCGGCTGGTGAGTTCAAACTGCAAACATTTTGGTAAGCAGCCAAGCTCTTAACCACTGGTCCACCAGGACTCAATTCTTTTATGTTAATCATGTTAACCAATAATTTTACCTGTGACACACATCTCAAAAGGATCTTTTAAACTCAATTTTCAGTTAGGAAGAAATGTGTTAAAAAGCTGTCTCCAACCTGGCTTTGGATTATTTTGGGGCTATTTTAAAGCTAAACCTGTTTAAAGATTAATAAATTCCAGAATACAAAATGTGGGAGCATAAAATTGGTGAGATCTGTGCCGGTAGTCAATGCAAAGACTACTTGATTTGCATTTACAGCTTAATTTTTTTAATTGATAACAAATGTCTTTAAAGTCAGAGTCTTCCCAAACATGAACATGGCTCTAGCATATTCATGAGCAATGTAACATTATATGCAAACATTTTTAAGTGATTATTTTCTGAGGGCTCTATTTTTCATTAAGTTCTCCGTGGATCCAAGACTCCAAACAAGTTAAGAATAATTTTATTTTTAAGAAATCATCCAATTCAAATGTTTTGTTTTAATTTGTGTAATCAGTATCTTATTAAGCTTGCTTATTCATCCAACAAGCATTTACTGACATCTCTCTTTTTTTTTTCTGCACGAACAAAGCTTTATTGAGAAAAGTAGCTCCCTAGCAGAGACAAAGAGGCACAATGCTACGCTAGCCTTTGTCTCCCCAAGTAAAGGACTGGCTAGGGCTTATAAAGGTTTTTAGGCTGGAAAAGGCATCATCTTTATTCATGAAAGAGGCGGGGTTATGAAGATTAGGTGCGCGCGCAGGAGGCACCCCACGATGAAATCCCTAACAAAGGCTTCTGGGACTGGATGGCAGGACTTATTATGGGGTGCCGCACCTGCGCAGTTCCCCCCCTCCCCCCCGCCCCGTGCCGGCAAGATTCCTGCTGTGTGTCTGTCGGTCACCTTGAGGATGTCTGCGCATGCTCCAGGGATCAGATTGGGCTGGTTCTTCTGAAAAACATCTTATCAAGGAAGTACTTTGAGAGCTGGGTGGGTTGTTCTTTCGATATTGCATGTTCCAAAGATAATTGGTTTAGTGTCATTAGTTAAGCACATGTTTTCAGTTCAGGGTCCTTTGCCTAGGGGCTCAGTTCCTTTTTCCCTTCCCTGTCTCATTCCCCCCAAGAGAGTTAATACTCGTAATTCTTTATGAGGGTGTAGGGGCACAAGTCTCTTCTGTAACTTCTTCAAGCTGACACTGGGTTGTTGGCCTTCCTAGCAGAGTAGAAATCTCTCCCTACTCTATCTAACGGTTGGGATGGCTCTTCACCAGGGAAGGGCTGAAAGCCCTGCACTACCATTAATTTTAAATGGAATTGTGGAGTCTAGATGAGACGAATCAGGCGAGTAGTTTTAAAAAAGGCACGGGCCGAGAAAAAGCAAGAGGAGAAGGGTAACAGCGGGTCCCAGCAGGGGTAAAAACCAAGTTAGCAAAGGTAAAAAGCCTTTAATCTGTTGCCAGATGCTATTGCTGTCTGTTGGTCCTTGAAGCGGACCCAGCAGTTAGTTAGGTTGGCTCCCAAGCTGTAAGCCTGGGACAGTTGTATCAGAGAGTCTGACATATCTCTTTAAGCCAGACACTACTAATTTGGGGGAAAAGAGTAAACGTTAATTTAATCACTCCCTGCCATTTAGAGTCGGTATTTAATTTAGGAATATGACTACGTATACTTCAAAAATTTGGTTACACAAAAATGAACAAGATGTACAATTTAGAAAACTGTACAATCTAGTAGAATATAAAATATAGACAGACAGATAGACAGGTAGATATTTGTTGATGTTAGCTGCTGTGGAGTAGGTTTGGACTCATAGTGATCCTATTGTACAGAATGAAACAGTGCCTGGTCCTGTGCTATCCTCATAATTATTGTTACGTTTGAGCCCATTGTTGCAATCATTGTGTCAATCCATCTCATCTAGGGTCTTCCTCATTTTCATTGAGCCTCTACTTTACCAACCATGATGTCTTTTTCCAGGGACTGTTTCCTCCTCATAACATGTCCAAAGTATGTGACACAAAGTCTCGCCATCCTTGCTTCCAAGGAGCACTCTGGCTGTATTTCTCCCAAGACAGATGTGTTCGTTCTTCTGGTAGTCCATGGTATATTCAATAAAGAATATCACCAGCACCATAATTCAAAGACATCAGTTCTTCTACAGTCTTCCTTATTCGTTGCCCAGCTTTCTCATACATATGAGGCAATTGAAAATATCATGACTTGGGTCAGGTGCACCTCCGTCTTCAAACTGACATCTTTGCTTTTTACACTTAAAAGAGGTCTTTTGCAGCAGATTTGTCCAATGCAATATGTTGTTTGATTTCCTAACTGCTGCTTCCATGGGCTTTGATGTGGATCCAAGTAAAATGAAATCTTAACAATGTCAGTCTTTTCTCCACTTATCATGATGTTGCTTATGGGTCCAGTTGTGAGGATTTTTATTCTCTTTATGTTGAGGTGTGATTCATACTGAAGGCTGTGTTCTTTGATCTTCATCAGTTAAGTTCTTCAGGTCCTCTTCATTTTCAATAAGCAAGGTTGTGTCATCTGCATATTGAAGGTTGTTAATGAGTCTTCCACCAATCCTAATGTCACATTCTTCTTTATATAGTCCAGCTTCTTAGATTATTTGCTCAGCATACAGACTGAATAGAATAAGTACTGTGAAAGGATGAAACCCTGACAATCACCTTTCCTGATTTTAAACCACGCAGTATTCCCTTGGTGTGTTTGAACGACTGCCTCTTGGTCTATGTACAGGTTCCAACGAGCACAAGTAAGTGTTCCAGAATTCCCATTTTTCACAATGTTATCCATAATTTGTTATGAGCCACACAGGTTGAATGCCTTTCCGTAGTCAATAAAACACAAGTAAACATCTTTCTGGTATTCTCTCCTTTCAGTCAAGATCCATCTGACATCTGCAATGATATCCCTCATTCCACGTCCACTTCTGAATCCAGCTTGACTTTCTGGCAGTTCCCTGTCAATGTACTGCTGCAACCGCTTTTGAAAGATCTTCAGCATAATTTTACTTGTCTGTGATGTCAGTGATATTGTTTGATAATTTCCACAATCTGTGAGATCACCTTCCTTTGAAATGGACACAAATATGGATATCTTCCATTGATTGGCCAGGTAGCTGTCTTCCAAATTTCTTGGCATAGAAGAGTGTGCACCTCCAGCACTGCATCCGTTTGTTGAAACATCTCAGTTGGTATTCCATCAACTCCTGGTGCCTTGTTTTTCACCAATGCCTTCAGTGCAGCTTGGACTTCTTCCTTCAGTACCATCGGTTCTTGATCATATGCTACCTCCTGAAATGGATGAATGTCGACTAATTATTTTTGGTACAATGACTCTGTGTAGTCCTTCCATCTGCTTTTGATGCATCCTGCATCATTCAATACTTTGCTCTTAGAATTCTTCAAAATTGCAACTTGAGGTTTGAGTTATTTCTTCAGTTCTTTCAGTTTGAGAAATGCTGAGTGTGTTCTTCCTTTTTGATTTTCTAACTTCAAGTCTTTGCACATTTCATTATGATATTTGACTTTGTCTTCTTGAGCTGCCCTTTGAAATCTTCTGTTCAGCACTTTTACTTCATCGTTTCTTCCATTCGCTTTAGCTACTCAATGTTCAAGAACAAGTTTCAGAGTCTCTTCTGTTATCCATTTCATCCTCTCTTTCTTTCCTAGCTTTTTAATGATCTCTTGCTTTCTTCACATATGATATCCCTGATGTCTTCCTCCAACTCCTCCAGTCTTGGTCATTAGTGTTCAATGCATCAAATCAATTTTTAAGATGGTCACCAAATTCAGGTGGGATATACTCAAGGTCATATTTTGGCTCTCGTAAACTTGTTTTTAATTTTTTTCAACTTCAACTTGAACTTGCTTATGAGCAATTGATGGTCTGTTCCATAGTAGGCCTAGGAATAGGTAGATGGGTAGATAGATAGATGTAGATAGAGGGAGAGATAGAGAGAGAGATAGAGAGATAGATTTAGGTACAAAAGACATTTTTCCACATGCAATTTTTGATGTAGTCTTGCAGCATTTGAAATCAGCTTATTATTATATTCCAGATTGCATGGTGTAGGTCAGTGTTCTCAAAAGTTAATAGGTTATACAAGTCACCAGGAGACTTTGTTATCATGTAGATATTATGTAATAGATCTGAGGTGGTGCCTTCTGCACTTCAAAGAATTTCCAGGTAATGTTGATGTTGCTGGCCTACTGATGATACTTTGAGTAGCAAGGATATAGACCTTACATGGTTTAGAAGAGACTGCAAGTTGTCTGAGGGCAGGGGCCCTATACGTAGAGATCTGTATTTTACTTAATCATTCAACAGCATTTGACATGTGACCACTGCCTTCATCTTTATACTTTCTCTTTTCTCCACTTTTCTAACACTACAGTTTCTTAATTATAGTTCTGCTGTTCTGCCTATTCCTTTTTGGTCCCTATTTTTCCCACATCTTCCTGTATCCAAGTTTCATTTGTTGGGCTTCCTAAAAGATCAGTCCATGAAGCTTTTTCCTTCACATTCTAGACTTTCCCCAGTCAAGCACATCCAGTTTCATGTCTTTAGTTACCATTTATATGCTAATAGGTCTCAAATGTATATTTCTACTGAGCTCCAGACCTACATGCCTCCTAATTGTCTAATTTAGGTTTTCAATGATATCCTACAGTTTCTCTTGCTGCTCCCACTTCCCACTGTCTTCATATTTGGTTCCTCTCCTATACATTTTACCCTGATGAATGGATCCTCCTTCTAACTCACTGGCCGAGTCAGAAACTCGTTGTCATCCTTAACTCTTCCCACTCTTTTATCCCCCCAAGTTTTAATTGATAGATCAATTTTATCAATGTTGAAAAAACAAAACAAAACTTACAAATGACAGCACCTCTGGATCCCCAGTGATACCACTTGTTGCCTGTTATCATTGACTGTCAATTGACTCTTTGGATCCAAACAGGCAACAGTGACCTTTTATTTTCTGTTTGCCTCCACCTCCTCCCTCTTCTTCCTCCTTCTTCCTTATTCACTAAAGAATCCCTCCCCCTCCCTTGGTCCTACAGTGAGGCTCCAGTGACTGAGGGGAGGACCCCTCCCATACAGTCGTCCAGATCCTCCAGCCCCTCAGCTTCCCAGACCCTCATGCAGTTCTTTGTAAATTCTTCCAGGAGGTGCTTTACTGTCTGCTTTTCAGAATTTAAAAAAAAAAAAAAAAAAAAAAGTCTAGACAAGCAAAATGTGGAGGGAGGCAGCAGTGACTTTTTTTTTGCTTTTTCTTTGGTATTATGCTTTTTTCCTCTGTTTTTTAGAGTTTGTCAGTTTTTAGAGTGGATCCGCTGTTGATATTTCATCAAGATAACCATCTCTTTGCTGAGTTCAGGTGACTGAGGAAGAGCCACACCCTCAAAACAAAACACACACACAACAAACCACAAAATCACCTTTAACCTAATTTTTATACAATGTTTCAGTTCCTTATAATTTTGCACATAAGTGTCTGTGTAATGTTGAATTGTAATTGCTTTTTGTATTTGGATAGAGAGTGACTACTGAACTTGAAATCTTTTATTCTGGGCGTCCTGGTCCTGACAGTTTCTGATGGGATGCAATGGGTGAGAGGGGAAAAGGGAGGTGGGGGTTGGGGGTTCATTCCCTTCAGAACATGAAGGTCTCCCACTGCCCTTCTCAGAGATCCTTGGGTCCCAGATCTGAGAGTTTTTCGTACAGTGATTGTCAATTATTTTTATTTTCCCTTATCCCATATGTTTTAACAGGATTTTAACAAACTGCACTTATTAAGAAATGTGTTTGCCCTGTTTTGTTTTGTTTCAATAAATGACATAGCAACTCCTAAAAAAAAGAAAAAAATATCTACTACAAATAGTTTTACTCTCCCCCAGTGAATGTTATTGTCCCCTCTAATCTATTCTGCAGACACAGTGGTGATTCAGTAATAGACTTCTTGCCTTCCATGCAGGAGAACTGAGTTTGATTCCTGGTCAATGCATTTCATACTCAGCCACCCCCCCATTTGTCAGTGGAGGCTTGCATGTTGCTATGAGGCTGAAAAGGTTTCAACAGAGCTTCCAGACTAAGACAGATTAGAAAGAAAGGCTTGGCAGTCTACTTTCAAATATCAGCCAATGAAAATCTTAGGGATCGCAACACGCAATAAGGTCTGATTCCGTTGTACATGGATTCTCCATGAGTCAGGGCTGACCCAATGGCAACTAACAACAACAATTTGTTCTGCACACTACCCATTACTTGTTGCCATCAATTTGATTCTGACTCATAGTGACCCTATAGGACAGAGTAGAACACTACAGTTGGATTTAATTTCCAAACATGCAAACCTGATCACATCTGAGTTTGAAATGCTTAGGATGATCTTTTCCAGGCCTGAGAGTCCCTGCAAGGTCTATCTCCTTCTAGCTCTCCAATCTTATCACTCACTATACTTTTCCTTGCTCTGTGCACCCCATCACAAAATTCTTTTTGTTGTTGTTATTGTCTTGAATGAGTTTTTCTTCATATTCCATCAGGATTTTTGTGGAAGTGTTTCTTTCTACCTGTAATCTGATAACTTCTTTCCCTGTAGTCTATTTATCCTTGAAAGCTTATTTCACTTTTTAGGGAAGCCTTTCTTGAGAACTCAAACTATCTCAGGGTCCCTCTCCCGTAGTATTTTCTTCTTTTCCTTCACAGCCCTTATTAGAATTGGAATTAAATAATTATTTCAATTTTTAACTTAATTCTTATTTTCCCAACAAAAATTAATCTCTTTAATGACAGAGAGGGCAACTATCTTGTTTTTTTCTATCTGTAGCACCCATCACAAGACATTCTTTGCCCATTGTGAATTTCAACAGCAGTTGTCCTAACATTTTAACTACAAATACTTCTGTAGCACTTACTATGTGCCAGGTACACTGTTCTAAGCTTTACCTGTATGAACGCTTTAACTTTCACTAAAAACCTATGACAAAGTTCTATAGTAATTCATGTTTTATTAAGATGAGGAAACAGAGATTGTGATCAGTTAGGGTATCTGCCCAAGGTCACACACAGTATGTTATCAAGGCAGGATTTGAATCCAGAGCCTGTGCCCTTCTTCACTACATTCCACTGTCTCTAATGAGTGAGCATTTGTTGAATGAGTCATAATCCCATCTGCCAGCAGAGTGTGTGGATATAGCAGATGCTCAACACATCTTTCAGCCATGACAAGGGACCACAGTAATTAGGAGGAAAAAGCACTTTATTTAAGAAGGATTTTAAAAGGTTGATAGAAAAGATTAGAGAGTGAGTTGAAGAAAAAATAAATGGAGATTGAAGAAACAACATGAGAAGAGACCGAGTGTTAAAATAATCAAGAACAATTTTGAGAGTTTTCCTAAAGCACTGGGCTAAAATTGGAGGACTAATATTTAATGGGTATGATGGGTTCAGATTATGATGGGTCCCAATTATGATGAGTAAGATGGATAGGCTCACATTTTTTCAGAGGAGTCTAGGTTTTATGCAATAGAAAATAGAAAGTCAGTGTAGGGTTTTAATGGGGGAATAATACTGGAAGAAAATCCTACAAGAAAAAAAATGTAGTTAATTTAATTATTCCTCTCCATTTGTTCTTGGGAAATTTGCAAAGGTAAGATATCTTCTTTATCCCTGTATCCCTAACATCTTGAATGGTATCTACCTCCTAGTACTCACTTAATAAATATTAGCTAAATAAATAATAAAAAGAAAATGCCAGAGATATGCAGAATGAGAAGTAGAGAGATACTTAATATGAAATCACCCACTAGGAGAAAATGGCAGTAATATCAATGTGATTTATTAAAAGTAGAGTAATGACTGAGGGAATTAAGAGAAAACAACTGATAAAAGAGTACACTACTAATGGGAAAAAAAATACTGGGAAGATTCCTAGAAACGGAGGAACACAAAAAGTAAAGACATAAAACCCAGTTCTCAATAATTAAAGAAAGAGAATCATAGTGCTCTGGGCAGAAGGAGAAAGGTTGTTAGAGATAGTATTAAAAAGAGAGAGAGATAAGAAACCAAAGCTCTTCTGGAAAGTCAGCCTAGGAACAAAACCAAAGTGTATGTATATGTTTCCAAACTAATGGAGAGAGATTTGCAGATTCCAACAACATGGACTTACGAACTTTAATGATAATTAAATACTAAATATGTTCTGATATTTTAAGTACAAGAAAGGTCTATATAACCAGTAATAAAGATGCCAATGAAATCATGACAATGAAAAGAGATTTATGATTGACTTAAAAAAAATGGAGAATGATATCATGAGCGGAGACAGAGCTAGAAGATTTATCCCTGTCACAGTTTTCTTAGTGAAAAGGCTGAACACTGTAATCCATTAGCTTCTTCTAAATTTCGCTATCCTGAGTCACAGTTACCTTGTTTGTGAAATAGGATAATACTGTCTTGGCTGGGTTCTCTAGAGAAGCAAAACCAGTAAAGTGTATAAATATATATATAGAGAGAAAGATTATATCAAGGAAACAGCACATGTGATTGTAGAGGCTAGAATGTCCCAAGTCCATGGGTCAGGGTAGAGGCCTCTTCCAAGTCACACAGCTGCAGAAGCCGGCAAGCCCAAGATTGGCAGGTCGGAGAGCAGGGCTCCCACTCACAGGCTGTGCAGATCGATGAATCCCAGGTTTGGCAGATAAGCTGACAGCTGAAGTCCCAAGAACGGGAGATGAGACGATAGGAAGCAGCCACAGGATCCAGAGAGAGCAAAAAGCCAGAACGTCTTCTTATATACAGATGCGGGCCACACCTCCAATAAGACTCCTTTTCATCTGATTGGCCACTCACAGTATATTCACTCATGGAAGTGATTACATTAAAACACTGAGAATCATGGCCCAGCCAAATCAACACACAATCTTAACCATCACAGTCCACCCGTTGACAACTTGGCACATGTACACGTCTCCTTAAACCATACACAATCTCTGAATAAAGACAATTATAAAGTCATACTTGCGCCTAACGTGATACAACTCACACGCGTACAGTTGAAAACGCACTAGCCACATTTACAGCTTATATTTTATAAGTGAAGGAAACAAAAATATTTAATGCACACATTCAAAGTAGAAATACTTATAACAATTACAGTCCCCATTTCTGCAACTGGTCATGTGGCCATAACTGGTATTTAGAACTACCTTCTTCCACCACCCACTGTGTATTCCCTTTGCCCTCAGCAAGCACCTTGGCTGGTCATGGTTCTTTGCCTGGTCGGGTGACCCAAACCTTCATTCCTGAAGGGTCTGTTTCATTAGTAGTCATGTCAGAATTAGGTTGCTGTAGTTTTCCATTGACTTTAATCACAGGGCATGATAGTATTAAGAGATGCCCTAAGGAATCTTCTGCATTCCAAACATACTCTTCTTTACCTCCATTATGTAATACCAGTTTGATTTCCTCTTGGTAATCAGGATCAATCACACCAGCCAGTATGATAACTCCCTTCATTGCCTGTGGATCCAGAGGCATAAGGAGCCCAAAGTGGCCAGGTGGCATTCTTAACTTCCAGTTCAATGGAATCAGTGATGTGTCTCGAGGTGGGAACATTCCTCCCTTTGAACTAAGAACTCTAGGCCTGCAGAGCATAAGGTTGAGGGGACAGGAAGCAAAAATCTTGCAAGTGAGTCACTAGGGGTAATAGTGAGTGGTGCCACTCCCATTTCCACCCCTTGATTCCTGGACCCATGAATCCTGGCTATGGGAGAAACAGCACCATATATTGGACGCTGGTTTAAAGCATATACAGCTTCCTGGAGAACATTGCCCCAACCCTGCAAGGTATTGCCACCTAACTGGTGCCATAATTGTGTCTTTAGAAGGCCATTCCATCCTATCAAGCCAGCTGCTTCAGGATGATGGGGAACATGGTAAGACCAGTGAATTCCATGAGCATGGGCCCACTGCTGCACTTCATTTGCTGTGAAGTGAGTCCCTTGATCTGAGGCAATGCTGTGTGGGATACCATGATGGCGGATAAGGCATTCTGTAAGTCCATGGATGGTAGTTTTGGCAGAAGCATTGCATGCAGGGAAGGCAAATCCATATCCAGAGTAAGTGTCTATTCCAGTAAGGGCAAAATGCTGCCCTTTCCATGATGGAAGTGGTCCAATGTAATCAGCTTGCCACCAGGTTGCTGGCCGATCACCTAAAGGGATGGTGCCATATCGGGGACTCACTGTTGGTCTCTGCTGCTGGCAGATTAGGCACTCATCAGAGCCTGTGGCCATGTCATCCTTGGGGTGTGGAAGTCTATGCTGCTGAACCCATGCATAACCTCCATCCCTGCCACCATGGCCACTTTGTTCATGAGTCCATTGAGCAATGGCAGGAGTAGCTGGGGAAAGAGGATGACTTGTTTCCACAGAAAGCGTCATCCTATCCACTTGATTGTTAAAATCATCCTCTGCTGAGGTCATCCTTTGGTGAGCATTCACATGAGACACAAATATCTTCACTTCTTTAGCCCATTTGGAGAGGTCTATCCACATACCTCTTCCCCATAAATCCTTGTCTCTGATTTTCCAATCATGTTCCTTCCAACTACCTGACCATCCAGCCAAACAATTGGTCGCGGCCCATGAATCAGTATATAATCGCACATCTGGCCATTTCTCCTTCCAAGCAAAGTTAACAACCAGGTGCACTCCTCGAAGTTCTGCCCATTGAGAGGATTTTCCTTCACCACTGTCCTTCAGGGAGGTCCCAGAAAAGGGCTGTAGTGCTGCAACAGTCCACTTTCGAGTGGAACCTGCATACCGCACAGAACCATCTGTAACCCAGGCACGAGTTTTCTCTTGCTCAGTCAACTGATCATAAGGAACTCCCCATGAGGCCATAGGTGCAGACTAGGAGATGGAAGGTAATGTGACAGAAGTGGAGACCATGGGCATTTGGGTCACTTCCTCATGCAACTTATGCCTTCGGGTCCTGCTTGGGCCCGATCTCTAATATACCACTTCCATTTAATGATGGAGTGCTGCTGTGCACATCCAAATTTATGGTTCAGTACATCAGACAACACCCAGTTCGTGATGGGCAGCTCAGGCCTCATGGTGACTTGGTGTCCCATGGTTAAGCATTCAGTCTCCACTAAGGCCCAGTAACAAGCCAAAAGTTGTTTCTCAAAAAGAGAGTAGTTATCTGCAGAGGATGGCAGAGCTTGGCTTCAAAATCCTAAGGGTCTGTGCTGTGATTCACCAATAGGGGCGTGCCAAAGACTCCAGACAGCATCTCTATCTGCCACTGCCACTTCAAGCACCATTGGATCATCTGGATCATATGGTTCAAGTGGCAGAGCGGCTTGCACAGCAGCCTGAACCTGTTGCAGAGCCTTCTCTTGTTCTGGTCCCCACTCAAAACTAGTAGCTTTTGGAGTCACTTGATAAATAGGCTGGAATAGAACACCCAAATGAGGAATATGTTGCCTCCAAAATCCAAAGAGCCCCACTAGGCATTGTGCCTCCTTTTTAGTTGTGGGAGCAGCAAGATGCAATAACTTATCCTTCACTTTAGAAAGAATGTTTCAACATGCCCCACACAACTGGACCCCTAGACATTTCACTGAAGTGGAAAGTGCCTGAATTTTTGTGGGGTTAATCTCCCACCCTCTAGCACGCAAGTGTTTTACCAATAAGTCCAGAGTCATTGACACTTCTTCCTTACTAGGTCCAATCAACATAATGTCATCCATGTAATGGACCAGTGTTATGTCTTGTGGAAGGGAGAGGCGATTAAGGTCCCTGCAGACTAAATTATGACAGGGCTGGAGAGTTAATGTAGCCCGGAGGTAGGCAAGTGAAGGTGTATTGTCAGCCTTGTCAGCTGAAGGCAAACTGCTTCTGGTGGTCCTTTGAAACAGGTATGGAGAAAAAGGCATTAGCCAGATCAATAGCTGCATACCAGGTACCAGGAGATGTATTAATTTGCTCAAGCAGTGAAATTACATCTGGAACAGCAGTTGCAATTGGAGTCACCACCTGGTTAAGTTTTCAATAATCTACTATCATTCTCCAAGATCCATCAGTTTTTTGCACAGGCCAAATAGGCGAATTGAATGGGGAAGTGGTGGGAATCACCACCTCTGCATCCTTCAAGTCCTTGATGGTGAAAGTAATCTCTTCAATCCCTCCAGGAATGGGGTGTTGCTTTTGGTTTACTATTTTCCTAGGTAGGGGCAGTTCTAATGGCTTCCACTTGGCTTTTACTACCATAATATCCCTTACTCTATTTGTCAGGGATCCAATGTCAGGGTTCTGCCAGTTGCTGAGTCCAATTATGCATTCTGGAACTGGGGAAATCACTACAGTATGGGTTCAGGGACCCACTGGACCTACTGTGAGATGGACATGAATCAAGATTCCATTAATAACCTGACCTCCATAGGCCCCCACTATGACTGGTGGGCCACAGTGACATTTTGGATCTCCTGGAATTAGTGTCAGCTCAGAGCCAGTATCTAGTAATCCCCAAAAAGTCTGATTATTTCCTTTTCCCCAGTGAACAGTAACTCTCGTAAAAAGCCGTAGATCCCCTTGGGGAAGGCTGGGAGAAAGATTAACAGTAAAAATTTTTGTCAGTGTATTGGAGTCCTTCCTCAAAGGGACCCAGCCTCCCCTTCATTCAAGGGGTTGTGGGTCTTTAAACTCACTCAAATCTGGGAATTGATTGAGGAACCGTGACTCTCTATTCTGGCAATTCAAGTTAGACTGCTGTTCACCTGAACTAGAATTCATCCATTTGTATAGATCAAGTAGATATTTAGTAGATTCCCTATCTATTTCACTCCTAGGGACACCATGACTAAGTAGCCAATACCATAAGTCCATACGAGTCAGACTATCCTGATTACTGCTTTGACTCCTCTATTTTTTTAACCACACCCACCTTGTCTTTGTCGATTGAGTGCAGCCACATGGCCCCTGCTACCATGGGGTCCAATCAGCCCCATTGTAGTTAGGTGTCTTAATTCAGTTAGGGTAGTTCCCACTGTCAAATCTGACTTACATAAATTAGCAATCACAGCAGTCTTCAAGGATGCTGGAGCTCCCTTTACAAATTTGTTCCTCACAGTTGTGGTAAAATGTGCATCCTCTGGACACTCCATGTTTGGGTCTGTGGGTCTAACTTGATAAGTCCACTCTAGCACGCCAATTTCCCTAAGCTTTTGGATACCTTCTTCTACAGTATACCAAGGCAGGTCTGGTACTTCAACTTGATTTAGTGTCGGTCACCTCATAATCCATGCTTCAGCAACCCAACCAAATAAACTATTAGATCCTTTCCTAACTTCTGTAGCTGAAACATTGAAGGAACAGTCTGTGCTCAGCAGACCCATATCAAGAAACTCAGACTGATCCATCTTTATGTTCCTTGCACCATTATCCCACACCCTTAATAGCCATTCCCACACATATTCCCCAGGTTTCTGTTTGTACATATTAGAAAACTCAAGTAGTTCTTTTGGAGTGTAGTGTATCTCCTCCTGGGTCACACTTTGTACTTCACCTTTTGGGGCTTGCTGGGATTTAAGCCTAGTTATAGGTCTAGAAGCCAGAATCGGTAGTGTGGAATTGTTTTGAGAACATTCAGCGTTATCTTGTAAAGCATCTGCCTTAGGCAATGACTCAGGCAAGTGCTCTTTAGAGGCAACTGGGCTAGGGATAATCTCCTCAGATGGGAGTGGAGGGGCTAATGGTTTTTCTGAGCAGGGTGGTTTAGCAGACAAACATGAAGTAATCTCTTCAGATGGAACTGGTTCTGCTGGGAGGAGTGATTCAACGGAATTTACAGGCTCAGTGTCCCCAGCTTCCTGATTATCTGCCCATATGTCCCCATCCCATGTCTCAGAATCCCATCTCTTCCCAATCAATGCCCTTACTTTAACTTCAGACTCCTCTCGAGGTTTGCAATTGAGCTGGCATTGTAATTCAGCCACTCTTACAGTAAGACTCTGGTTTTCAGCAATTTCGGCTCTGTTACTACAAGAAATAAGGCTTCCTTTCAAAGCACAAGTGGAAGCTTTGAGGTCATGTACAGGGCACTTGAGCCTTGACTCTGAAGCTCTGAGTGCATCCCTTTCCCTCATCAGTTTGTCTAGCAAAAGTAGGACAAACCAACCAGCTTCCTTATACTTCTCATTCTGGAAAAGCTGTAGAAAGATATCACACATGTGTTCACCCTGAGCCTTACCTTTCACCCATACCTGATCTACTGGTGGTGATATTTTGCGTATTTGTATCGCCACATTGCTCCATGGACTAGAAGTGACCTCTTTACTGCTGGAAACAGAGTCATCAATGTCTTTATGACTAACTAGACTTGAGAACCAATTTAGAAAACTCATCCTTACAATTTTGTTTCTCTAGAACCACCCCACTCTCAGTACCAAATGTCTTGGCTGGGTTCTCTAGAGAAGCAAAACCAGTAAAGTATATAAATATATATATAGAGAGAGATTATATCAAGGAAACAGCTCATGTGATTGTAGAGGCTAGAATGTCCCAAGTCCATGGGTCAGGGTAGAGGCCTCTTCCAAGTCACACAGCTGCAGAAGCCGGCAAGCCCAAGATTGGCAGGTCGGAGAGCAGGGCTCCCACTCACAGGCTGTGCAGATCGATGAATCCCAGGTTTGGCAGATAAGCTGACAGCTGAAGTCCCAAGAACGGGAGATGAGACGATAGGAAGCAGCCACAGGATCCAGAGAGAGCAAAAAGCCAGAACGTCTTCTTATATACAGATGCGGGCCACACCTCCAATAAGACTCCTTTTCATCTGATTGGCCACTCACAGTATATTCACTCATGGAAGTGATTACATTAAAACACTGAGAATCGTGGCCCAGCCAAGTTGATACACAATTTTAACCATCATAAATACTATCACAACTAACTTCACTGGTTGATAAAGATAAACACAATATACTTGTAAAATAACTTCATAAACTGTAAAGCTTGATATCTTTATGGAAAAATCATATTATTAAAAGAAGTATTTGTGCTTATTGTTCATTCTTTTGTATAATTTAGACAAAAATTCTTATCTTCTCTCCTAAGGATATTACCTCAGTACTCTAGTTTTTATTCAATTCCATGATTCTTTTGCCTTTTCACTACAGTTCGATTGTTTGAATAAAAACCAGGAAATTTAGACTTAGAAATGTCATAGACATCAAAGTTAAGGTTAAGTGACATGCCCAAGATCATGCAGCTAGTTAGTGAAAGCTCTAGGTCTGGAATTCCCTTGTCTTTACACATTTATATAACTGAAACTCCAGTTCCCCAGCTCTACCACTGCCAACACCTCCCTGGAGTTTGGTCTACACGAGGAAAATAATAAATTAGGTGGTTGTTGTTGTTAGGTGCCATTGAGTCAGTTCTGACTCCTAGCGACCCTACATACAATAGAATGAAACACTGCCTGGTCCTGCACCATCCTCACAATTGTTATGCTTGAGCCCATTGTCGAGGCCACTATCTCAATCCATCTTGTTGAGGGTCTTCCTGTTTTTCGATGACCCTTATCCTTCTTCAGGGACTGATCCCTCCTGATAACATGTCCAAAGTATGTGAGACGTAGTCTCACCATTCTTGCTTCTAAGGAGCATTCTGGCTATACTTCTTCCAAGACAGATTTGTTCATTCTTTTGGCAGTCCGTGGTATACTCAATATTCTTTGCCAACATCACAATTCAAAGGTGTCAGTTCTTTGGTCTTCCTTATTCATTGTCCAGCTTTCGAAAAATACTATTCATTTCTACTTACAGAAATCAGTGAAATTAAGACATTCTACCTAAGAATCTAACTTGGCCCAAAGTAAAAAAGGAACTATAATTTCTTTCTCCTGATGAATTTGTGTGCAACAAAAGGTTGCACCTGTAGATATGGTGGTGGGCGTCCTTTTTGTCATGGCCTGCATTTATTATTTAGAAATCGGAAAAATAAGTTGAAACTGTTCTGCATAATAACACATCGTTACTGATTTAAGCAGGAGAATCTTAGTGAGTGACATTTCATTTCTGAATGTGAATTTAAACTTATTTTTTACTTCTTAGAACTTACTATTTGTCTCAAGTATATAGGTATGTTTGTTTGCTTGGATGAATAGTTATTGTTAATAAATTATAAAGTGCAAATGAAGACTTCTGAGGATGACACAGTGGTGGGCACACTTTGGAGTGGTTAAACATGGGAGGCCAAACCACCTCATCCAGCACCAATTTGCTGAAGGCTGTGTAGTGTTATTCCACAGCAGAGTTTCTCTACATTGGCGATAAAACAAAAAAAATCAAACCCATTGCTGTCGAGTCAACTGAGACTCACAGTGACCCTCTAGGGTTTCCAATGAGCAACTGTTTGATTTGAACGGCTGACCTTTTGATTAGCAGCTGAGCTCTTAACCACTGCACCACCAGGGCTCCATGTTGGTGCTACTGACAGCTAATTCCTTGTTGTGGAGGCCATCTTGTTCTTTATACGATGTTTAACAGCATCCCTGACCCCTATCTATTAGAAGCCAGTAACAACATTCTCCCTGGCTCATTTGTGACAACCAAAAATGTCTTCATACATTGCTGAATTTCAAATCTCTCCTGGGGAAATTTTGCACCCCCTCTCAAGTTGAGAACTGCTAGTCTAGATTGGGAGTCTGGTGGCACAGTGGTTAAGAGCTTGGCTGCTAACCAAAAGGTGAGCAGTTCGAATCCACCAGCTGCTCCTTGGAAACCCTATGGGGCAGGTCTACCCTGTCCCATAGGGTTGCTATGAATCAGAATCAGCTCATTGGCAATGGATTTGGTTTTGTTTTGGTTTATTCTAGATTAAGCAATTGAAACTTGAAAATTCACTGCTAAATGTGTTCTTCGATTGCACTGGTAGTGGGAGGAGTATAATTTCTATGGAAAGCAAAATCCCAAGTATGTTTTCTGGAAAGATCAATGGAAAATTTGCACTAAGAAGATGTAAGTACATGCTGCCAAGAGGCAATTTTGTACCTTCCCATTAAGATTTTGTTTGTTTATGTGTGTATGCATGTGGTTGATACCTATTATGTTCTTCATATATATATTATATTCTATAATCTATCTATCATCTCCTTCGTATCATAGAAGTATCACTTAGTGTCTGGTGTCAGGTTTACTCCTTCTGTGGTATAGTTTCCTCTAATTATCCCTTTGTCTTTGGTAAGCCATTTCATACACACGATCTGGTGTTAGTGGTGGTGCAAGAAATTCAAGGACAGGACAAAGATGAGAAATAAGGTTTTTCTCATGTTGTGATTCTAAGTCCAGTATGTCAATAGAAGTATTGTTGGAGAAGATAATATTTCTAGAATTCCTGGTGGAGATAAAAAAACAAAACAAGAAAGTGGTTATCTAAGGTGATCCAAAAATAGCAGACATATTGTGAAGAATCACCTGTGAAGTGGACAGGCACGAGATAAGTATTCTCAAATATACCAGAGAAAAGTAACAGTAAAGGGAGGAGCTCCTGATTCTTGGTTTGGATAGTCAGAATGCTATGTAAATAATCATACATCTCCCAAAGTCATAGCCATTATCACGTTCTTGAACTCTCTCTTTTATTCTAGTTCCCTAGAAAAGAAATAATTGTAATCCAATTAACAGTGTTGCTAACAGACCTTGTCTGCCCCAATTCTGATAGGGAGGGTTGCACAAGGGGCTTCATTACTTATAGACACTAACATATAATTAGAATCCACAGAATTACAGAACTTGAAAGGATATCAAAGGTTGCCCAGTCCAGCACATTCATTTAAAGGTGAGGCCAACAGGAGTGAAATGACTTGACTAAGGTTACATAGCTTGTTATCCCTTCCAGCTCTAGGATTTTTCTTCTATTAAGGGTAAAAAAGTCTTCCTTCTCCTTCATTAACTGACTACTGTTGTATATTGAATTGTGTCCCCCAAAAATATCTGTCAACTTGGCTGGGTCATGATTCCCAGTATTGTGTAATTGCATACCATTTTGTAATCTGATATGATTTCCTTATGCGTTGCAAATTCAATTACTATGACCTAATAAGATGGATTAGCAGCAGTTATACTGATGAGGTATACAAGTGTCTTAAGCCAATCTCTTCTGAGATTTAAAAGAGAGAAGTAAGGACTTCCGAGCAACATGGCACTATAGTCAGAAGTACCACGCCATCCCTCCACAGCAAAGATCCAAAAAACTAAGTCAAGCAGAGTCACACGTCAGTCCTGAAACCCTAAGCATCAAATGAAGAGATAAAGAACTCAGCCAGGCACCAAATGGAATAAGAAACTGACTAAGAATAGAGAACAAGGAGAGATACATGCTGAGGTCCCCATCAGCTACCGTAGCACGGATCTGCCATCTTGGACTATCGGAGATCAGCGAACAGGGGGTATGAGAAATTAGCTTCATGGAGCTTCCAGCAGGAGACAGAACAACTGGTAACCAACAATATATGCTTTCTCACCCCCCAACCTTCTTCACCCCCACTGGGCCTCCTCTGCTTCCTGCGGCCACAGTCTCTTGGCCGGGAAGCACCGGCTTCATCCCATTGTTGCTTGGATTCCACCTGCCCGCACTGGCCAGCTCCCTGAGAGCCATTTGTTGTCTGCTTGTGTTGCTTTTTTCCACTTCATTGAATTTCTTTCTTACCTCTCACCACCTCCCTCTGCTTTTTCTCAAATACCTGGCTCCAGGTTCCATCTTTGTTTCTTCCAGAAAGTCGGTGAAACACCGCTCAACTATGTTTTGATTTGTTTGTTTGTTTGTTTTCTTTTTCTTTTCTCAGCTTGGGAGCTCCTTCTAGCTGAGCAGTACCACGTGGCTTGGGAGCTACTCCCATACTCTACACAGATGCAAGGTGACATCCCTGGAGGAATTTCTTTTTTTGCTTTTTTTGTTTCTCTGTTTTGTTTTCTTCTCTCTCTTATTCCTTTTTTGTCTTTCTTCATTTCCGGTTTCTTGATTTATTCATTTTTTTTTTTACCATTTTTCTTTATTTTTGTTTTTCTCCATTTCACAGTACCTCAGCTCTCCACCCCAATACCAAACTCCCTTAGCATTATTTTTTGTTTGTGTGTAGGTTTTTGGCTCCTCTTCCTCTCTCCTCTCCCTCCTCTTTCCCATAATCATTTTAGCTCCACACAGTGCAATCTTCCCCCTCCTTCCTGCCTACCTGCACTGTGTGCTGAACATCAAAACCCCAATCAGCACAGGCAGAGCCTACCAGAACCTGCCTTGCACTGATTTCCAGCCCACCCTGTCAGCCCTAGTATGTGTCAGAAACAACCCTTCCCAGCAACTCCCCTTCAGCTGGACCTGCCCTGCTATACCACATCTGAGTGACTGACCCTGCCCATTGGAAAAGGAGGTATCATGTCCACATATGAGCAAACAACAAAGAACACACAACCTACCTGCTCAGACATAACCAAATTAAAAAAAAAAAAAAAGAGCAGGAAGAAATCTACAATCAATAAATGAGGAAAATAACTACTGAATGCCCCGAAGACAGCAGACTATATCAAAATGTATAAATAAACAGGACAACTTGGTTCTAGTAGGCATACAAAATAAACACCAGATAAATTTTCAGTAAAAGAAAAGGTACTAGAACTACTTGATAAGTAATTCAAATCTCTAATACTCAGAATTATCCAAGAGTTGAAGCAAAAAGCATACAAAAATGAGGAAAAAGTAGACAAATTCATGAAAAATACAGACAAAAAATGGAAAAATTCAAGAAAATAATATACAAACAAAATGCTAAAATAAATTCACAACTAGAAATCAGACAAAAGCAATAATTAGAAATCCAAAAGATAAACAACAAGATTTCAGAAATGAACAGTGTCATACAAGGGGTGAAGAGCAGGTTTGAAGTGATGGAAGACAGGATCAGTGAAACTGAAGACACACACTTGGATACAACTGCTTGAGGAAAAATCAGAAAAAAAAATGAAGAAAAATGAAGAAACCCTGAGAATTATGTGGGATACAATCAAAAGCAAAAATCTTTGAGTGATTGGAGTTCCAGAACAGGGGCAGAAAACAGAAAACACAGAGAGGATCATTGAAGAATTGCTGACAGAAAACTTCCCCAATATCATGAAAGATAAAAAGCTGACTATCCAAGAGCTCAATGAACTCTATATAGGATAGAGCCCAAAAGAAAATCAACACAGCATGTCATAATCACACTTGCTTAAACCAAATACAGAGTTCTGAGAGTAGCTGCAGAAAAACAACAAGTCACATACAGAAAAAATAAGACTAAGTTCGGATTATTTGGCAGAAACCAGGCAGGCAAGAAGGCAATGGGATGACATATATAAAACCTTGAAAGAAAAAAATTGTCAGCCAAGAATAAAATATAGAGCAAAACTCTCATTCAAATATGGTGAAATTAGGTCATTTCCAGATAAACAGAAATTAAGAGACTATGTAAAAACCAGACCACACTTACAAGAATTATTAAAGGTAATCCTTTGATATGAGAACAAACAATATCAGACCACAGGCTGTCTCTGGGACATAGGATTGTACAAGCCAGATACCAACTTAGGAAGTGTAATCTTAAGGACTATCCAAAACCAAAAGAATTACAACAGGGAACCAGAGAGGTTAATCTGTAAATGACAATAGCATCAGAACAATAAAAGAGGGAATAAACAGTGTAGGTATAGAACCTTCCAGTGAAGAGGAAGGCAGGGTGATACCAAGTAATAATAGACTGGTTCAAACCTAGGAAGATAAAGATAAACTTCAAGGTAACCACAAAGAAAGTTAACAAACCTACTCATCAAAATAAAGAAGAAAAACATAAAGTCTCAGCAAACACAAAACCTACAAAAACAAAAGAAATGAAAAAAAATCCACAAACAAAAGGAATTCAGCACAGGAGAGTAAGAGGAACAAAGTAAACATCAGCACCACAAAAAGAAAGCATTACAAAATGACAGCAACAAACTCACACCTATCAATAATTACACTGAATGTAAATGGCCTCAATGCACCCATAAAGAGATGGTGGAGAGTGACAGAATGGATAAAAAAACATGATCCATCAATATGCTGTCTAGAAGAGACACACCTTAGAAACAAAGATGTAAAGTTATTAAAAATCAAAGGATGGAAAAGACTATATCAAGCAAACAGCTCCCAAAAAAAGCAGGAGTGGCAATACTAATCTCAGATAAAATATACTTTAAAACAAAATCCACCATAAAAGGCAAGAAGGACACTATATAATGATTAAGGGGATGATCCATCATGAAGACATAACCATAATAAACATCTACGCACCCAATGACAGGACTCCAAAATACATAAAACAAACTCTAATAGCACTGAAAAGAGAAATTGACGGTTCCAAAATAATACTAGGAGACTTCAACACACCACTGTCGGTAAAGGACAGAACATTTAGAAAGAAACTCAACAAAGATACAGAAGACCTAAAGGACACAATCAGCCAACTTGACCTCATAGACATATATAGGACACTCCACCCAATAGCTGCAAAATATACTTTCTTTTCCAATTCACATGGAACGTTTGCCAGAATAGACCACATCTTAGGCCACAGAGTAATCCTCAACAAGATCCAAAATGTTGAGATAATACAAAGTATCTTCTCTGACCACAACACCATCAAGGTAGAAATTAAAAACAAGAATACTAGAGGGAAAAAAATAAATTGCATGGAAACTTAATAACACCCTGCTTACACATCATTGGGTAATAGAAGAAATCAGAGATGGAATCAAAAAATTCCTAGACTCAAACAAGAATGAAAACACATCATGCCAAAACCTTTGGGACACAGCAAAGGCACAGGACAATTTATAGCAATAGATGTACACATAAAAAAAGAAGAAAGGGACAAAATCACAACATAAACTACAGAACTCAAAAAATAGAAAGAGAATAGAAAAAAAAGCCCACAGCCAGTAGAAGAAAGGAAATAATAAAGATCAGATAATAATAAATGGAATAGAGAATAGACAAACCATAGAAAGAATCAACAAAACCGAAAGTTGGTTCTTTGAAAGGATCAACAAAATCGACAAACCACTGGCCAGAACGACAGAAGAAAAACAGGAGAGGACACAAATAACCCAAATAAGAAATGAAATGGGGGACATTACAACAGACCCAACTGAAATAAAAAGGATTATAACAGAATATTATGAAAAACTATACTCTAACAAATTTGAAAACCTAGAGGAAATGTCTAAATTTCTAGAAATTCCAAAACTACCACAAAGTGATGTTGAAAATCTGAACAGACCCATAACAAGAGAAGAGACTGAAAAGGTCATAAAAAAAAACTCCCAACCAAAAAAATCCCTGGCCCAGATTGTTTCACTGGAGAATTCTACCAGTCTTTCAGAGAAGAGTTTATACCAGTAGTATTCAAACTATTTCAGAACATAGAAAAGGAATGGATACTTCCAAATTCATTTTATGAAGCCAGCATAACCCTGACACCAAAACCAGGCAAGGATGCCACAGAAAAAGAAAATTATAGACCAGTATCTCTCATGAATATAGATGTAAAAATTCTCAACAAAATTTTAGCCAATAGAATTCAGCATCATATCAAAAAAATAATACACCAAGATCAAGTAAGATTCATACCAGATATGCAAGGATGGTTCAACATCAGAAAATCAATCAACATGATCCACCACATAAATAAATGGAAAAAAAAGAATCACATGATCATCTCAATTGTCACAGAAAAGGCATCTGACAGAGTCCAACACCTATTACTGATAAAAACTCTCAATAAAATAGGTATAGAAGGGAAATTTCTCAACATAATAAAGGGCATCTATGCAAAACCAACAGCCAACATCATTCTTAATGGAGAGAGGCTGAAAACATTCCTCTTGAGAACAGGAATGAGACAAAGATGCCCTTTATCTCCACTTCTATTTAAATTGTGCTGGAAGTCCTACCTAGAGCAATAAGGCAAGAAAAAGAAATAAAGGGCATCCAAAGTGGTAAGGAAGAAGTTAAACTGTCCCTGTTTGAGGATGATATGATACTATACATAGAAAACCCTGAAGACTCCACAAGAAAACTACTGGAATTAATAGAAAGATTCAGCAGAGAAGCAGGATACAAGATAAACATACAAAAATTAGTTGGAGTCCAAAAAAAAAAAAAAAAAGAACAATGAAAAGGAAATCAGGAAATCAACACCATTTATAATAGCCCCTAAAAAATGAAATACTTAGGAATAAATCTAACCAGGGATGTAAAAGACATATACAAAGAAAACTACAAAAGCTACTGCAAAAAACCCAAAGGGATCTACATAAATGGAAACACATACCATGTTCATCAATAGGTAGACTCAACACAGTGAAAATTACAATTCTACCCGAAGCAATTTACAAATACAATGCAATCCCAATCCAAATAGCAACAACATTCTTTAAAGAGATGGAAAAACTAATCATTAAATTTATATGGAAAGGGAAGAAGCCCTGGATAAGTAAAGGTCTACTGAAGAAGAAGAATAAAGTAGGAGGACTCATACTACCTGACCTCAGAACCTACTATACAGCTATAGTAGTCAAAACAGCCTGGTACTGGTACAATGACAGATACACTGACCAATGGAAAAGAATTGAGAACCTAGATATAAATCCATCCACCTACGGTCACCTGATCTTCGACAAGGACCTAAAGTCCATCAGATAAGGAAAAGACAGTCTTTTTAACAAATGGTGCTGGCAAAACTGGATGCCCATCTGCAAAAAAAAAAAAAAAAAGAAAGAAACAGGACCCATACCTCACACCGTACACACAAGCTAATTCAAAATGGATCAAAGACCTAAATATAAAGCCAAAAACTCTAAATTTCATAGAATAAAAAATATAATCAGTGTTAGAAGCCCTAATGTATGGCATTAACAGGATACAAACCATAACCAACAACACACAAACCCCAGAAGATAAGTTAGATTACTAGAATCTCCTAAAAATTAAACACTTTGCTCATTCAAAGACTACAGCAAGAGAGTAAAAAAAGAACCCACAGATTGGGAAAAAAAAATTAGATATTACAAGTCAGACAAAGGTCTAGTCTCTAAAAGCTACAAGAAAATCTAACACTTCTACAACAAAAAGGACATAATCCAATTAAAAAATGGGCAAAGGAAATGAACAGACACTTCACCAAAGAAGACATTCAAGTGTCCAACAGACACATAAGGAAACGCTCGCGATCACTAGCCATTAGAGAAATGCAAATTAAAACCACAATGAGATACCATTTCACCCCAGCATTACTGGCACAAATCAAAAACACTGTAAATAATAAATGTTGGTGAGGCTGCAGGGATATCGGAACTCTTATGCGCTGCTGGTGGGAATGCAAAATGATGCAACCATTTTGGAAAATGATATAGCACTTCCTTAGAAAGCTAGAAATAGAAATACCATATGATCCAACAATCCCACTCCTAGGAATATATCCTAGAGAAATAAGAGCTGTCACACGAATAGACATATGCACACGCATATTCATTGCAGCTCTGTTCACAATAACAAAAAGATGGAACCAACCTAGATGCCCATCAACAGATGGATAAACAAACTGTGGTACATACACAGAATGGAGTATTATGCAACAATAAATAACAATGATAAATCTGTGAAGCATCTTATAACATGGATGAAACTGGAGGACGTTATTCTTAGTGAAATAAGTCAATCACAAAAGGACAACTATTGTATGAGACCGCAACTGTAAAAACTCATGTAAAAGTTTACACACAAAAAGAAACAATCTTTGTTGGTTATGAGCGATGGGAGGGGTGGGGTGGGGACTAAACAGACAATAGATAATCGGTAACTTTGGTGAAGGGTGAGACAGTACACAATACTGAGGAAGCCAACACAACTTCTACAAGGAAATGTCATGGAAGCTCCATAGACACATCCAAACTCCCTGAGGGACTGAATTGCTGGGTGGAGGGCTCTGGGGACCATGGTTTCGGGGAACTTCTAGCTCAATTGGCATGACACAGCTTATAAAGACAATTTTCTACATTCTACTTTGGTGAGTAGCTTCTGGGGTCTTAAAAGCCTGTGAGCAGCCATCTAAGATGGCTCCACTGGTCTTACCCCTTTGGGAGCAAGGCAAAAGGAAGAGAACAGGATACAAGAAACAGATTATTCCAAATTCTAATGGACCACAGTTACCTCGGCCTCCACCAGACTGAGTCCAGTACAGCTAGATGGTGCCCGGCTACCACCACTTACTGCTCTGGCCGGGACCACAAAAGAGGGTCCCTCACAGAGCTGGAGAAGAATGTAGAACAAAATTCTAACTCAGACCAGATTTACTGGTCTGACAGACTGGAGGAACCCCGAGAGTATGGCCCCTGAACACCCTTTAAGCTCAGTGGTGAAGTCACTCCCGAGGTTCACCGTTCAGGTGGGGATTGGACACCCCTATAAAACAAAATGGAACTAATGAGGCACAGCATTCCAGGGACAAGGAATAGAAGGCAGGAGGGGACAAGAAATTTGGTGATAGGGAGCCCAAATTTGAGAAGGGATAGTGTTGACATGTCATGGGTTTGTTAACCATGTCATAGGGCAATATGCGTACTAACTGTTGAATGAGAAACCATTTGTTCTGTAGACCACCTAAGGTACAAAAAAAAAAAAGTTATCTTTGTGAGATCAAATCAACAACAACAACTCGAAAGTTTTGATGGGAAGCCTAGGGGGCAGTGAGTCAAAGATAATAGTGATGGAATAATTTGGAAAAGGTTAGTGAGAATAGCAGCACAACTGGAAGAATGTAATCAATGTCATTGAATTGTACATGTAGAAACTTTTGAAATGGTGTAACTTTGGCTATGTATATTTTCACCAGAAAAAAAAAGGTCCTCCAAAGTCAAGAAGGGAGAGTGTTGACATGTTGTGGGGTTCTTAACCAATGTCATAAAGCAATGTGTGTACTGTTTAATGAGAAACTATTTGTTCTATAAACCTTAATCTAAAGTACAATAAAAAAAAAGTAGAAGAATAAATAAATAAGAGAGAGTTGCGAGCAGAGACACATGGGAACCTCACACCACCAAGAAAGCAGTGCCAGGAGCAGAGCACATCCTTTGGTACTGAAGTCCCTGTGCTGAGATGCTTCCAGATCAAGGGAAGACTGATGCATCACAAGGACCTTCCTCCAGAGCCAACACAGAGAGAATGCCTTCTCCTGGAGCTGATGCCCTAAATTTAGACTTGTAGCCTACTGGACTGTGAGAAAATAAACTTCTCTTTGTTAAAGCCATCCACTTGTGGTACTTCTGTTATAGCAGCAGTAGATGACTAAGACAATTCCTTATTGAAACCCATCAGAAAATAGAATCAGATATGCTAATCTTCTCTTTAAGGACACATGTAACTTAAGTATTAATTAATTGAGAAAACTGTGTCTATTCTATAGGTGTATATATATGTATATATATATATATATACACATACTTATATATACATATATATTTATATGTATACATATAACCCAAGATTTTTTTCACCATGTTAAAAAAATGCAGTTCTAAAAACATCACAAAGTTTTCTCTCCAGTAACACAAATCATAGTTGGATGGTAAACATATTGATAGTGAAAAAAAGATACAAAAGGTAGAATCTAATAAGGTAGCAAGGATAAATATAGAGTCCTATGCTTAAATTAAAAATAAAAAAAAGCTATAGATAAATAAATAGAGAGTGTGTTAACAGCTTTACATATGTTACATATTTAGGAGTTTTAAGTAACACTGCAATCAATATGAGTTGATATATGTGTGGTAACCGGTTGAAGTATATTCAAAGGAGCATGAAAAGAATAAGAAGGGGCAAGGAAAGAAAGCAGGTTTTATAGTGATCAGCACAAGATTTTAGGAGTGCTAGCCTAAATTAGAGAGGATATGGTAGGTGTCTTCTTTCAAAAGGCTACCATGGGGTCTTTCCATGAGAAATGATTTTGTATGGTTTAAGGGTTACAACTAGGACTAGGGCTCAGATTTCAGCTCAGCATAAGTAAAACAACACAAGAAAACAAATTCTGAATACCGCTTGCCAAGGAGACCAGAGAGAATTCAATTTTTTTTTTATGGGTAACTAGAAAATTCTATGTAACCATCATTACTAAATAAATATCACGCAACAATCCTTCCACTGTCCCTGTTTTATATTATTTCATCTTCACTATAACTAATTTCTTTTTTTTTTTTGTAGGCATGTTTTTTTACTGTTGAAAAAACATAGATAACAAACGTTTGCCAACTCAACATTGTTCACGTGTGTAATCCAGTGACATCAATTACATCAATCACTCTTGAAATATTCCTTAAATAACTTATGTCTTTTATTCAGAAATCACTCTTAAATCTGTACTATATGCCTGTAGTAGTTATCACAGTCTTTGTAAAATTAATGTTCCAAAAATTCCAGAGTGTGAACTGGGTGGATGTTGAGTGAAACTGGTGGGAACATATCACATGAGACTTTTATTTCTTGCTCTTTTGTCATTGATTTAAAAAAAAAATTATTTTTTTATTATTATTATTAATTTTAATTTAAAGATTAAAATTTAAAGAGACTTACTACAACTTCCTCCTATCAGAACCGGGTAGAGAGTGTGATTTCTTGGATTCGGACATTCAATTTTTGACCTGTGGCAAGCCTAATAAAATAATGTTAACAGCATGGTCATTTGGATCAAAAACATCCTTTGTCTCCTACAGGCAGCAGTCATTAAGTAGCCAGGTTTCTAAAGATAGTGGTAGGATTCCATTTATGTATTACCTTGTGCTGGCGCACCTTTGAAACGAAAAGTGAGTAAAGAAAAAGTTTCACATACTGAAAAAAATACTAACTCAACAACAAGATGGTCAGGAGTAGTTCCAGAGTGTTTTACGCGCTTGTAAATGAATAGTGAGGGGTGATTTTTAAATACAGAGGAGGGGTGTGTATACTGTCAATAAAGCTGATGACAATCAGAAAGCGAAGCCAAGAAAAGCCAAGAGGGTCCCGATATTGTCAGACTTTTCAAGCAGTAAGAGCTGTGTAGGAATCCTTCTGTGAACCACAGAAATAATAAACACTGAGCCCATTGGAACATAATCTCAATCAGCAAGATGCCACTGCTTTCCAGATTTCCTCACAGGGCCCTGCTAATTCCATGCCAAAACTAGCAGTGGATTTCTTCCTTCTAATCTCCCCTAATGCCTTATTCAATTATTGTCACTGCTCTCTGACCATGCACTGTCCCTTCGGACTCTCATTTCCCAACTGAGTCAGTCAGAGGAAACTGAGTGTTGATCAGGACGTCACCCAAGACCAAAGACCACTGCGTTCCATGTGAAAAAAACGGGCACAAGGACAAGGGGAGCAAAGGGACCACCTCAAAGTTTTTCTGGCAACCTCTTTATCGTTGGATTACTGACTGGAAGCAAGCAAGGAAAAGGGATATGAGGGGTTTGGAAGATTTCTCTAGTTGATTGGCACAGGGGAGCTAGTAGGAGGGAAGAAGACACCAGGAGCAGGGTGAGCTAGGCGTTTTGCTGCAGTGTAGGATGGCACTGCCTCTGTCCTGGCTCTACTTTATTCTATGGTGAGTAAGATTATTTTGTTTTTTTCTTTTAGGCCTGATCAAATCATGGAAGAATCCAAGGGGTGGTGAAGCATGTATTTGGGATGGGAAGGACTAGGGTGGATTGCATCACATACCTTCTCTGATGCCAAAGTGAGGATTATTGACCCTCTACTCACAGGCTAGATAACACTCTGGGAAATCTCAAAGATGAAGGAAATCTCTATTCAGAGAACATCAGCCGGATCCTGGACAATCTGCTTGAAGGCTATGACAATCGACTGAGGCCGGGATTTGGAGGTGAGAGACAGCATCCTTGCTAGACCAAACACCTGAACTCTCTGGTTCCACCCATACCGCCCTTCCAAGACCCTGAGAAGTCAGAAAGGAGTTAGTTTAGCAGAATGGTAAAGTGCAGGGGTGCTGGAGTGAGGCCATGAGTGTTCCCACCCAGTCTCTGCCTCTTCCACTATTAGCAACCTTATGCAAATTATTTGAACTTTCTAAGCCTCAGTTTCCCCAACTGCAGTGTGGGTGTATGACCAGTGCTTGCCTCATAGAGTTCTGTGAGTCTTGAATGAGATTCTCCATGTAAAACACTTCAGCATCTGGCCCATTTAAGCCATCAATAAGTATTATATTATCATTTTTTATTAGAACACCAACCCAGTTCTCTTCTTAAAAAAAAAAAAAATTGTCGTGGAGTCAAGTCTGATTCATAGACACCCTATAGGGCAGAGTATAACTTTTACAGAAGCAGTCTGCAGCATCTTTCTACCAAAGAGAAGCTGGTAGGTTCAAATCAGTCAGCAGCTGAGCACTTCAACCACTGCGCCACCAGGGTTCTTTAGTTTTCTTCTAAAAAAAAAAACAAAAAAACTATTGCTGACCAGGAGATTAGGTTCATAGTGACCCTATAGGACAGAGTAAAACTGCCCCATAGGGTTTCTAAGGAGCAGCTGATAGATTCGAACTGCCAACCTTTTGGTTAGCAGCCAAGCACTTAACCATTGGGCCACCAGGGCTCCAATTTTCTTCTAGTCCCTAAGATTTCCTCAATTTGACCAGAATACATTCAAAATCAGGCAACTGATATGAGTTTTCAGAGTTGAAAAACACAAGGATGCCTGCTCCTGGAATTACATTACAAAGAGTTACAATTCCATTATGAAGAGTTGGAGATTCTGGCCCTGAGAAGGCGCTTTGCAGGGGAGGTGTAAGTTCTGTTCCCTTAATACTACTGGTGATAATTGCCCCCTCTGGACTAATTTCAGCTGCTGTCACCGAAGTCAAAACAGACATTTATGTGACCAGTTTTGGGCCCGTGTCAGATGTGGAGATGGTAAGTGAGGTCAAAGTGATGAGGGGATTTGTACTTAGGAGAGGAGGGCTGGGGTGCTAGAACTAATGAAAATGGGCAATGGCACCAAGCTTGGCTCAGATTCATGATGTGATGTGTGTGCTCACACTGGGAGGGCACTGCCATTAGGGCAGATTACTGGCTTAATCTCTTTCACATTCCACTAAGGACTCAGTTTGGGCACATTAATCTGAGGGAATTTTTAAGATTATAGCCTCTTTGGTGTCCACAAGTCACGCACTGAATTCTTCTCTACAAAGAAAAGATTTTCCTCTTCTTGGTGAAGTCCTAGCAAATTTGTTGATACAGGAAAAAAAAAAGAAAAAAGCTGTGAAGATTCTATGTCATATAAGAGCATACTGAGGAGATCTATAAAATTTAAAACAGTACATGATTATCAGTATCAGTATAATTTATTAAAATGGTAAAGATCATTTGGAAAGGCCGATGCATTCCACCTTTCACATTGCCGATGGACCAGTAGGTGTGCTTGAGGCTGTGTTCCAGGTACAGATGGCTATAGGAGTCCTAAGATGGTATTTATAGTAAGCGGCAATACGAACCTGAGCTAGTTTTCTGGAACAAAATGTATCACAGTATTCGTTCACAGATCTCAGGTAGCATTTTCCCCTAAAACTGAAATATAAAAACTGACACTAAGACACTAAATAAACTGAACAATCTCTAAAGACACGTATCATTAAATTTTATTAGGGGAATGTAATTCTAGATAAAGAGTTATTGAAGTCTTCTGCTTTTTGATTTGAAAATAAAGAATAAAGAAGGAAATCAAGGAAATAAGAAGGGATAAAGGAGAAAGGGAAGAGGGAAGAAGGAAGGGAATGAAACAAAGATTGGAGGGAGAGAGAGACAAAGGGCTTTTATTAAAGAGAAAGTGTCTTAAAATTTGAGGAGAAAGGAGAGCCAGTGTTATCCAGAATCCTGGATTTTTTTAACATCATATTTTTCATTTGAGTACTGACTCACCCCAATTATAAACAACCACTAAGCATTTTCTGCTGGATTATTAGTCGGGATACCTGGAATTTTGTTTTATGCGTGTGTATCTTTTTAAATCTTATTTGTACACAAAGCTGTATTATAGCCTGGATTATTATATGTCAAATTGGATTATTATAATACAATCATTACCTGCAGTAATAGGTCTCATAAAGGAATATTAAGTAGGCAAAGCAATTATTGGCCACATTTTGATATAATTATAAGTTGTTATTTATAATTGACTTTTGAAATGGCCATTATCATAAATCTTAAGATTTTTAATGTTATTTCATAAAATCCATAAATTAAAACTCATAATTTTGATTACACATATTTAAATGATGCTCATTTTAGAGCAATCATAGTAACATTTGTGTTTATATGTTCTGAGAACAATATAAAATAATCATGATATACCTCCATAGTGTGCTTATCAAGGAAAGTTTATCTATCCTTGAAACTTTACTGAAGGATACAGAGATGCACAAAGACCCTTTGAAGGGGAGCAAAATACCAAGGGAAATTGTTAGACTAACTAATGGTATGAAGGCTAGTGCAAAGCTTAGGTTATAAATTTTTTAATGTATTTTTCTTTTAAATTAAGGAAACAGAGATAGATAGATGGATGGAGACAGATGACTGGGTAGGTAGAAAGACTGAGAATGTTGAGAAAGGTCAAGGTGGAGGAGGGGAGTTTGCAGAATTCAGTGTTATATAATAATATTACCAACTTTCTGAGTCTGAGAATAATAATAATTAACTGAAATCATAGATTTCTTGGGACGTTACTGTCATAAAGGATTGCTTTATGACAAGGTATATAAGGACTGGGTATATAAGCTAGTGAATGGACTAGTCCTAACAAAGCATCTCCCCAGCCTGCATGAATTTTTTTTTTTTTTCCTCTTAGGAGTATACAATGGACGTTTTCTTTCGCCAAACTTGGACTGATGAGAGGTTGAAATTTGGGGGACCAACTGAGATTCTGAGTTTGAATAACTTGATGGTCAGTAAAATCTGGACACCTGACACTTTTTTCAGGAATGGCAAAAAGTCCATTGCTCATAACATGACAACGCCTAATAAACTCTTCAGAATCATGCAGAATGGAACCATTCTGTATACCATGAGGTGAGGTTCTCCCAGTTCTATTTTCTCTGCTCAATCTATCTGTTCATCATACTAACTCAGAACCATTTATTTTAATGCACCCAGGCTTACCATCAATGCTGACTGTCCCATGAGGCTGGTTAACTTTCCTATGGATGGGCATGCTTGTCCACTCAAGTTTGGCAGCTGTAAGTCACAACAAGTTTCTGAGAGTCAAATAATGTTTTCAAAATTTGGAGTTATTCGGTTGCAGTCCCAGAAATATGATAGCAGAAATATGCTTAATTAATTTTTGTCATCCGGATGAAAGAAAAACATTCAAACAAATTTCTTGTCTTTACTTCTGTTTTATATAACAAGGCTGGCTTTGGGGGGAAAAAAAAGAGAGAGAGAAAGACAACTGATCAGATTCACTGCTATGTTCGATTTGTTTCAAAAATTCAGATGCTTACCCCAAAAGTGAAATCATATATACATGGAAAAAGGGACCACTTTACTCCGTAGAAGTCCCAGAAGAATCTTCAAGCCTCCTCCAGTATGATCTGATTGGACAAACAGTATCTAGTGAGACAATTAAATCTAACACTGGTAAGAATTTGACGATTGTATGGCCGTAATCCTGCGAAGTCACCTGAGAGCATACTTTCAAAATATCTATTCCTGTTTCATCTGCATTGGCCAGCTTCAGCTAAGCTTGGTTTTGAAGTGATGAGGAACTTTGCTTGAAATTTATTTTGCAACCAGATGCACATAAAGGTTTGTGGAACCTTGGAATGAGTTGTATGTGTATACGACACAAAGAACTCCACTGAAAATAATGAACTGTGTCCCTTTGCTCTATCATTTGCTGATCAAGTAGCTTTGTTGCATGCTGAAATATGCCTTTGCTTGTTTTCTTGCAGCCCGTGCTGATTTTAAAACCTGCATGATTTATTTTCAGCTGCATTATTTTCTCACACTGTCAACAGCAATAATACTGATACACATGTCTTCCAACAGGTGAATATGTAATAATGACAGTTTATTTCCACTTACAAAGGAAGATGGGCTACTTCATGATACAGATATATACTCCTTGTATTATGACGGTCATTCTTTCCCAGGTGTCTTTCTGGATTAACAAGGAGTCCGTCCCAGCAAGAACTGTCTTTGGTATGCCTCACAGTTTCTGCTCTCCTTCCATTCATCCACCACCTCTCATTGCTTGTATATCTTAGGGGAATATTCATACAGTGTTTTTTCAATCCACAAAGAAAATAGACTCTTACCTCATTCAGACACGCATATCATGTAAAATGACCTTCATTCTTTTTATTTTTTTATTTTTTTATTTTTTTATTTTTATTTTTTTTAATATATATATATTTTATTGTACTTCAGGTGAAAGCTTACAGAGCAAATAGTTTCTCATGAAATAGTAGTACACATGTTGTTTTTTGACATTGGTTAACAACCCCACAACGTATTAAGCCTCTAAATTCTCAACCTTTTTTTTTGATGAAAATTACAGATGGCCAAAGATACACCGTTTCAAAAATTTCTACATTCACAGTTCAGTGACATTGACTACGCTCTTCCATCTGTGCTGTTATTCTCACTTAAGATGAAGGCTTACAGAACAAAATAGTTTTTCATTTAACAGTTACTACACATGTTGCCCTATGACAATGGTTAACAATCTCACAGCACATCAAGAATATCCTTACTCCACCTTGTGTTCCCTATCACCAGGGGACTTCCTTGTCCCCTTCTGTCTTCTGGACCTTGTCAGTGGACTATTGTACCTCTTTAGTCTCATTTGTTTATTTATTTATTTATTTATTTTTATTTTATTTAAACACCATTTCAAAACTTTTTACTTACACATTTAAGTGATATTGACTATGCTCTTCCAATTGTGCTGCCATTCTCGCCCAAGATGAAGGCTTACAGGACAAAACAGCCTCCCATTTAATAGTTACTACAAATGTTGCCCCATAGCAGTGGTCAACAATCTCACAATACATCGACAGTGTCCTTATTCAATTTGTGTTCCTTATCATCAGTTTCCTACTCTCCCTCTGCCTTCTGGCCCTTGTCACCGGACTCCTGTACATCGTTAGTCCCATTTAGTTTTACTGGGGTGTCCATTCCCAGGCTTAACATCGAACCTTGAAGGTAACTTCACCTCTGAGCTGAAAGGGTGTCTGGGGGCCACACTCTCGAGGTTTCTCTAGTATTCTTTAGGCCAGTATATCTGGTCTTCTTTTTTTTTTTTTTTTTTTTTTGGGAGTTAAAATTATGCTCTACATCCTACTCCAGCTCTGCCCAGAACCCTCTGTTGTGATCCTGGTCAGAGGAGTCATTGGTGGTAGCCGGGCACCATCCAGCTGTACTGGGCTCAGTCCCGTGGAGGCCTTGGTAGCTGTGGACCATTAGTCCTTCGGACTAATCTTTTCCTTGTATCCTGTTCTCTTCGTTCTATGACCTTCATTCTTATAGCAAGTTGTGTGGTGAATCAAGAAGAATTTTGCCCTTACAGAAATTCTGGCTGGTTTCCTATGACTTTAATGTGTTCTCTTTAAGTGTTTTTGATCTGTACTTGCTTTTTCATGAGTAAGAAAATGCAGACAGGTGAAAACCAATTTATATATCCATTAAATCAAAAGGCTCATAAGATATAAATTATATCTCACTCTTATTAGGTTGAGCCATTCAAAATTGACAGTTTTGTACATCTAAAATAGTTACATATCACCTATGGCTCGATCTAAGTATTTAGTTCTACTTACGACATTTAGGATCACTGCTAGTTTTGATGGAGCAAAACTAAGAAGAAAAAGAGCTGTTACAAAATATCATCAGTAAACTTTTAAATTTATGATTAGTGTAACAAACTCCAACTTGTTCCGAGTTTTCATGATTATAAATTTAGTAGTTCATAGAGAAGACCTGAACTGAACTGAAATCTCAGATGAATCTTGATTTTTATTTAATATATTAGAATAGTTCTTTTTCTGTAAACCATATCTATGCAAATATATTGACCATCAACATTACACAGCTTCAGATTATATAAATTCCCCAAGTCATAATTCAAGAAGGAAAACTGCTGGCACATGAGTAATAAAGTTATTATTTTCTCATTAGTAAATTTTTAACTTAAAACCAGGTTAAAAAAAAACAAAAACAAAAACCATTGTTGTCGAGTGGATTTGGACTCACAGCAACTTTATAGGACAGAATAAAACCACCCAGTAGGATTTCCAAGGCTGTAAATATTTTACAGAAGCAGATTGCCACATCTTTCTTCACACTAGTGGGTTCGAACCACCAACCTTTGGGTTAGCAGCCGAACTCTTTAACCACCGCACCACCTAGAAATTTAAAACAACAGCAACAAAAACCAAAGTGATACCTAACTTTATGGTCAGTGTTCAGACTAGAAAGATCACTTAAATATGATCAAAGATATTATCAGCTTCCAAAATTATTCAGAGATTTGTTTTTTTTTGCCTAACTGACAACAAATTGCTACCAGTCTTCCCAAGCAGTAAACAACAAGAGCTATTCAAAACTTCAAATTACAATTAACTAATTCAATTCCACAAATGTTTTTTGAACAACTACAAAGTACAAATCACTATGCTAGGTATTGAAGGAGACAGAAATGATAATACCTGTGATAGTAATCATGAAAAATTAAAATACAATAGAATGATAACAAAAATTACTTCACATTTATAGAGTAATCCTTTCCACGGTGTTCTCACTCAGTCTTATTAAAAAAATTTCAAAGGATAACATTGCTTTGTCTATTCTTTTTCATTTTAGGGATCACCACTGTTTTAACCATGACTACTTTGAGCATCAGTGCCAGGCACTCCTTGCCAAAAGTGTCGTATGCGACCGCCATGGATTGGTTCATAGCAGTTTGCTTTGCTTTCGTCTTCTCTGCTCTGATTGAGTTCGCTGCAGTCAACTATTTTACCAATCTTCAGAATCAGAAGGCCAACAGGAAGACACAGATTGCAGCCCCACCCCCAGTGACAATACCAAAAGCAAAGGAACGCTTAGAAGCTGAGATTGTTTTGGTAATTGTTTACTTTTCTAATGTTATCTACCATTTAAGAAAAGGCAGCCTCAACAGAGATCACAAGCCGCTAAGTAGCCCAAAAGTAATATTAGTTGAGCGCAAGTTGCAAAACTCTGGCTCCAAAACCAAGGCCAATGTTTCTTGCAACTTCACAGGAAATAGCCAAGGAATAATCTTCCATTTATCTTTGCTCTAAATGTTTGGCAGGCTCCTTCCATCATTCTCACTAGTGCTGGCAGGTTCCAGGCACCCAGAGGAGACTAGAAAATTCTTCTTAGCCTTTAGATGTTTCCTTTGAACAGGTTCACTTATACCAACTAGGGAGAGGAAAAAAGTTCCTAATGAGGCTTTAGAGTCTGAAAGACAGGAAAGAAAAAAAGTAAACAGAGACTCCTATGGAATAAGCAATTTTTGTTAGAAATCTGCTTGCTGTCTGTTTCATGAGGGCAAGATATGAATATTAGTTTCTATACACTTCAGATCATAGCCCAAGTATTTGATTCGTATAAAAACATTCCCATATTCACAAGCATATATCAAATGCATGTGGATTAATGAGCTTTTTTATTCAGAGGCTTGCAATCAGTTAGAAATATGCATAAACTGAAGTTTAGATTTGCAATTTGTAAGCATTGGAACCAAAAAGGTTTGAATTAGAAAAAAAAATGGTAGCGTTAATAATTAAAGGGCCATAAATGTGCCCCGAAATTTTAATTTCATGTATCAGTAAATTTTCAAGATAGGTAAACTGCACATACTTTTTTTTTTTTTTTTAACTGGATTACTGTATAGACTTAATTGGCAAGTGTAGATTACCATTTAAATACAAACTCCAAACAGTAACCAAAAATTGAAGGAAACCCATTGCCATCGAGTTGATTCCTACTCATAGGGACCCCGTAGGAAGAGTAGAACTGCTCCATAGGGTTTCAAAAGTGCCACTGGTGGATTCGAACCGCTGACCTTTTTGTTAGCGGCCGAGCTCTTAACCACTGCGCAACCAGGTCTCCGACTGATAGTGTAGATTACCATTTAAATACAAACTCCAAACAGTAACTTAGAAAAGAGGAAGATTTTGCTCTGTAAAATGAAATAATGTAGATAGTTTGAACTGGAAGTTCCTTTATAACTGATCGCTTCTAGTAAACATTCCCAAATCTCAAAATCACTGCATCGGGATATAATCCTCAGCTTGATTTTATGATAAAAATTTTAAAGCTATACATGATTTACTTTTCAAGTACTCAGGCAGTTTAGTGTTTAAATTAAAAAGGTAATATTTTTATTGAAATTTTTCTCTTTGATAAACTAACAAACTTCAAAAATTTACATTTTCTCCAAGGAGTGGGATAAGGCTATTGCCATACTAAATGGAAATATATAATTTAATTTTGTTTCTTGAATTAGTCCTCATTAAAAACAAACAAATATTTGCCCTCCAGTGATCCAGACTAATGAGATCATTTTAGATGGAAAAATAGAGTCTCAAAGATGAAAATATTAGTTACTAGTTGACAGAAAAATTAAGACTTGAATCCAGATTTCTTGATCTCCAGAACATTAAAAAGACTGATTCCCTTCTCTCTCCAAAAATTCCTTAAAGGCTGAAATATAACAGGGAACATGCCACTGGATAAAACATTTTCAGAATGTGGGTGAGGTCACTCCTAACCTTCTTCCCTTTACTCAATGATGTTTTCTTTATGTATATGTGGCTTAAAAGGTCATCGAAATACACATTTTGTAACTAAAATATGCTAGTCTGAAGACCCCGCCCAAAATACTTGAAAACCATATTCTTAAGGAAAATTATTTTGAGAAATATTTTCTGTTTATAAAAATCAATGGCTTCTATTATAAGCGATCTATATGCATATAGATATATAATTTGCATATTGTGCAAAAGCCGTTTATTTCCCTTAACATACATCTATAAAGAAGAATAAATGTTTATCAGTATTCAGTTTACCAGTTTCTCATTTGAAAAATATAGTAAAAGCAAAAAAAGTAGTTTGCAAGAAACAGAATAAAGAAAAGTAACTCCAATAGTTTTGAATATGCTTGTTTATCAGATATAGAAATAAAAAGACAAAATTCTGTACTTCAGCTCTCTTGGAATATATAGTGCTGAGAGAAATATGATCTTAAATTCTCAGGGATAACATAGAATTATCATCCCATCAGGCTTTTATTTTAAAGATATAATTTATTAATAAGATGAAATTCAAGATTCTCATTCTCAGGTCTTCATATAAACCATCTCCTACAACTCTAAAATAGTAACATATAATGAATGAGCAGGTCCTCGGGGAAGCTGGATAAAAGTTGGATTTAAATCATCTCAAAGTTCTTTTTTTCTTATATGTTATTATTATTATTATTATTTTATGAAAAATTATTTTCTGAATCTGGCTTAAAATATTTTAAGGCAATGAAAATGAGAATTTTGTTTCTAAAAGGCTAGTTTAGAGTAAAAATAAAAACAAAAATATCCAAAACAAAGTAATTCTTAAAAGTAACAAAAATAAATATAAGTGATTACATGGAACATTTACATTTTATTTATTTATTTATTTTGGTAATTTGCCTTAGGTAATGTAGAGGAACAAATATAAGTTGCATATTAGCAATTTACACAACACAGTGGTATATTAGGATTGTAAGGTCATATTTTTCCTTCAAAATACCATGGCATTTAAAAATGCCTATGCAGTTGTAATCAAAATAACATTATTTGAATAAGTTGGACACTGAAATAGCAAACTAATGTGGTAAAGTCAAAATGTAAATAAGCGCTTGGGTATTTCATGTGATCCCAAGCTGTGTATTTTAATGTGGGCAACACTTTCCACAGTGAAATACTTAGAGTGGATGTAGGGGAAAAGTTTATCACTTTTATCAGTTTGATTTTGACCTTGAAATGTAATGCAGTGATAACAAAGAAATTTGGTCTTTTAAAATCTTGGCCTCCAACCCAGAAAAACAAACAAACAAAAACTCCTTAAAAACTAAATCCTTAGAAGTACCTGATAGGCTCGTTACCTGTCTGTTTTTAAGGCATTTGGAATTGGAGATTTTATTTTATTTTTAGATTTTAAGAAATTGTCCACAGCTTCTTTCCTGCTTATATGGTGTCTTTCCTTGCTTTTTTTTTTTTTTTTTTTAAAGTTTGGTATACTATCTTGGTATTAGAGAGTTATTCCTGTCTTCATGGTTTCAAAACCCATTATGTGTCTGTGGTCTACCTATACTGCACATAGGACCAAATGTGGACCTCAGCCTCCTTTTGAAGCGTTTGCTAGCTTTCTTGTTATTTTAAAGGTCAATACCCTCAACACTACTCTCCTAAGAATGAATGTCCTCCCCCAACACCCAATGTGGCTTCCCCTCTCCACAGAAATTATGATGAGCCTTGTAAATTACATGCATACAAAATTCAACAAAATTTCATTACCCAGGACAATAACCATATTTACATTGTTTACTCATTTCATTTTTTTTCTGGTTTTCATTTGGTAGCCATGTATTGTGCACGTATTTATTCATTGAGTCATTCATACCATAAGTATTTGTTAAGTGGTTTTATGAGCCAGACCCTATGTAGAATAGTGAGGATGCATTGGTGAGTGAAATCAAGAGGGCCTCTTCCCTTACAGAGCTTCTTGTTTAGCAGGAACAGAGGCGAATCAGTGAGTCTTAGCAGTATGCTGTGATAAAGGCTGTGGTTGGGAATGCATAGTAGGCTGCGGAAAAACAATGCAAGAACATCTAACTCAGTCTGGAAGGGTCATCACTTCTGGAGGAAGTAATATCTAAGCTGATAACAGACAGATGAGCCTGGTCCTGCTCAAAAAAAGAAATCCTAATGTCAGTACAGTCGATTCCGACTCATAGCGACCTTATAGGAGTAGAACTGCCCCATAGAGTTTCAAAGGAGTACCTGGTGGATTTGAACTGCCAACCTTTTGGTTAGCAGCCATAGCACTTAACCACTACACCACCAGGGTTTCTCTGGCCCTGCTAGAAGCGCTAAACCAGCTGCTAGAAATATGGTCATAACGAAGGAAATAAGACATATGTTCTGTCCTCTTCAAGGTGGAGATGTCTGCTGAGCCATTATCATGTTGCCCTCTACCCATGTAGAGGGATCCAAAGGATAGGATTCTGAAAGATTTACCGCCTCTGCTCCAAATGGTGTCATGATGCGTTTGATTATATGATTGCTCCTTAGAAATCTTCTGTTTAAAACAGAGTTAAGACCACCTGGGACTTTACACAACAGAAAGATAATGGTGCCCCTTCTCAGTGATTGTGCCATTTCATGACTTATGGGGAGATGGAGTAGACTAGATGAGGGTGTAGATGGTTAGCTCTTTCCCCATACCTTCTGTGAAATTCCCACCCAACGCTTTTCCATACTGCCCCCTCCAAACTTTCCAGTGTGGTTCCTAGACATGTCTTTTAGTACCATGGTCACACCACATTGATGCCAATACACTGCTTCTGTGTAGAAATTCTGGAGTCAGCTCTGCTCTCAACTCTATGAAATGTAAAAGTACATGTAAGCAAATCCAACAGAGCTCTAATTTACCCCATAATGATTAAGGTTATGCTTTTTAAAAATATCAAATACCATGTGTTTTTAAAAATATATATTTTTTTGGTATCCCTATTTCGCTGGTTTTAAAACCAGACACTTTGTTTGTTCCTTTAGTAATGCAGCCCGAGTCAGAGTATTTCTATTGAAAGGTAACCTATTGTTCCCTACCCATTAATATATTAAAAAAAAAAACAAAAAAAAACCCATTGCCTTCAGTCTATTCCGACTCATAGCGACCCTATAGGACAGGGTAGACTGCCCCCTAGAGTTTTCAAGGAATGCTTGGTGGATTCAAACTGCCAACTCTTTGTAAGCAGCCATAGCACTTAACCACTACACCACCAGGGTTTCTACTGATATATTAGACCCACTAAAGGTTATATTGAAGAGTCTTGGTGGCAACGTGGTTAAAGTGCTCAGCTGCTAACCAAAAGGTCAATGGTTTAAACCCACCAGTCACTCTGTGGGAGAAAGATGTGGCAGTCTGTTTCTGTAAAGATTTACAGCCTTGGAAATCCTATGGGGCAGTTCTACTCTGTCCTATAGGGTCGCTGTGAGTCAGAATCGACTTGATGGCAGTGGTTTTCTTAAATGCTATATCAAAATTGCTCTAAGTACTTCCCACATCTCTTATACCTACATCACATAATTGATTGTCATAATGTCCACTTTGACTCAAAGTACCTTTGCAACGTGGCATTACTTAAAACAAAGCAGTGCTCTAAAGATACCCAAGGCAGGATGGCACTCATCAGCAGGGAGCCCTGGAAAAATTCAAAACCACAGGTGTTCCACTCAAAACAGTGACAGCCACAAGCTGAGCCCTCATCTGGGCTCTGACAAAAGCCTATTTTACCATCAACTGAAGCTGCTGGGCTTACAATAGAGCAGGCAGGGTCTGATGCAAACCTGTAGCTTGAGCGGCTTACAAAATCGGCTTTTTTTTCCACGGGAGAAATTCAATGTGCTTCTTCTCAATTGGTGCCCAGTCTTCTCATGCTGCCAATCCCCAATTATCCAAGAGCTGATTATCCAGCATGTGCATTAGCCAGGCCTTTTGCATTTCCTTTAGCATATTGTATTTTCTTCCTGCTGGAAATTTGTCCAATCACTACTGGGCTGTGGGCAAGTTATGACTCTAAACCAGTGACTCTCAACCAGGGTCCATCTTTCCCTACCCCCTACCAGGGTACATTTGGCAATGCATGGAGACATTTTTGGTTGTCATGACTTGGAGGAAGGTGCTACTGGCATCTTGTGGGTAGAGGGCCAGGATGTTGTTAAACATTGTACAATGCACCGAACAGCCCACATGACAAGGAATTATCCAGTTCAAAATGTCAATAGTGTTGAGGCTGAGAAACCCTGCTCTAAACACTAAAACTGATGCAGAAAATTGCTAAAGGCATGATCTTTAAGGTCTGGGAGGAATTGAATCCAGGCCTTGCCACTTATTACCTGCATAAGCTCCCTGCTTAAGCTTCCAATCCTCCATCTCTAAAATGAAAATAATAGTATTTACCTTATAGATTTTTGCAAGGAATAAATGAGATATGCATGTGAAGTGCCTAGCAGTGCTAATCACCGGTAAGCATTTAGAAATGGTACCTATAGTATAAAATATATTAAAATACTATGTAATAAAATAAAATATTTTGTTCCTTTCTCTTTGCCTACCCCTCCAACTTTTGAGAAGAATTGGAAAAATGTTGAAATTTTTATTAATTTGTTCATTCAGTATATGTTTATTGATCATCTACTATTCTGTAAACACTGGCTAGACACTTTGGAGCACTCATATATGGGAATAATATGTCCTCTATTACAAAAGTTATAGAAATACTAGGAAAGGAGAAAAGGCACTATAGAAATAATTAATTATACTTATAAGGGAGAATGTGATAACAGCTAAAAGAGTTGTAACAGCTAAGTAGGCAGAAACATGTACAAAGGCTGCACTAATCAGTGAGGTCAGATGGCCCTTGAGTTCAGTATCAAAAGTTATGAAGGAAATTTAAAGATGGGATGGTAGAGGAAGGTTACTCCAGGTGAAGAAGGTATAAAGTAAAGGTATGTGAGCAGTAAGGATGATAAGTACATCTACGTTGTACATAAAACATTTTTTTTTAAGTCATAGCTAAGATTTATTGAGGAAAAAAATAATTACATACACTTTCTTAAATGCTTTAAAAACAAGAAAAGTTAAAGGGAGGTAATAATCACCCTTGTTTTAAAGGTGGGAACTTGAAGTTTAGGGAGAATATGTGACATGTCTAAGTCATTTAACAGGTGACTGGTAGATATGGAATTGCAATCTAGGGCTTTCTGACTCTCCTCTCCTCTTCATTCCTAGGCCACCTTTCCAGAGATGTAGTTTGAGAAACTAGATGGGGAAAAGTGGAATCCTATTATAAAGGGCCTTTAATTCCAAGCTAATGTCATTGTGCTTAAATCTGTCATGGTATTGGTTCTGAATGGTGTCCTTTAACTCTGGGACACGATAAGTCCATTTGACAATGCCAGGAGATTCACAAATAGCTTCTTTTCCCATAACTCTAAAGAAGACAGAAAAATAAGAAATAAAGCCTTACATTTTTGTAATATCTTATATTTTGCAATCACTTTTTTAATTCTAGTAAACTAATAAACTAAACATGTCTGTCCTCCTTCCTCTAAAAAAGAAGGAAATACATATCTCAGACAGGTAATGCAAGTTATTAAAAGTCAAGCTGTGTCTAGAAAGAAAGTCTTCTGCGCTGAAGACTTGCCCTCTTCCTATTCCGTCATGTCCCTCAGAAATTTCACTAGTGGGGAGGATCTGAGTGTCCCATATATGAGGAGGGAGGATGATTCTTTTTGGAGAATGAAATAGTGACACATTTTGCTCTTTTAGGTGAAGAATATTTTAATAACGTTCAAATCACAGTCTGAGAAACATGATAGAAAGCTCTTGGAAGGCGGTGCTGTGTTTCGTCTTTCAGAGAGGCAGCATGCATTGAGACCAAAATACTGTTAGTCTTGGTCCTATACACACAGCATCTCATGACCCTGGGTGTAGTCATCTTTAGCTAGCACACATTTTCAACAGAACGTGTCATTAATTTCCTGTCCTGGATCAGCAGACTAGGTTATCTATTAATGTAAACTGTCTTCTACCTTCAAGGAGTCGCTGGGTGGTACAAATATTTAAGCTCTTGGTCATCAACCAAAAGTTTTGTGGTTCAAGTCCATCTAGAGGTACCTTGGAAGAAAGACCTGATTATCTACTTCCAAAATGTCACAGCCATTTAAAACCCTATGGAGCACAGTTCTCCTAGGACAAACATAGGATTGCCATCTGAGTCGGAATCAACTCAAAAGCAACAGTTTTCTTCTTTTTTCTACCTCCAAGACCTATGATTTATTTAATTATTCTCAGAGAACCTACCACAGTACTGGGCCAATAAATAAACTAGAAAGATATTCTTTGCATAAAATTTGCCGTGGACATGTCAAGTGTGACTTGACGACACAGATTCAGTGCTGCCTTTGGTGAAGAAACGGGTTTCTCCATGTCTCCTAGAAGCACACTGGGCCTGAGCTCTCTAGGATTTCTATTGTTATTTAGATACTCAGTCACTTTTACTGCAAACAAAACAGCAATATTCAAGGTGGGAATATAGAGAGAATAGGTTCTTGGAATTGTTCTGTCCTGCAATCCAAATGTCACTACATCAGCGGGCCATTCTGGTCCTGTGGCTCAACCAGCACCAGGGAGACAGCTGCCTCTTCCTGTTGCTGCTGGGTTGCTGGCTAAAGCCACGGGAGTTGGCTCTTGTGAATAACACACCCTGTCAGGCAGCAAAGTGGTGATTTTGCTGCCAGGGAGGAAACAAGGTTGTTTTACAGGATCAGGGATAATGTACAGCAAGAGCAAGTGTTTAAAGGCAGGGACTCAGTAAGGACAACCTGGCTACAAGGAGAGGGTCTATTCTAGGATGTATACAAGAAAAGGAGACCCCCTAGACTCCAATAGCATTGGAAGAGATCTAAATCAAACCTAATTAGAGTCTCTGAGCTAGATCTGATCTGATACTTTAGAATAGAGATGAGAAAATTGTGGGATGAAATAAGCACTGAAATTGGTCACTGGTGTTTATTACCCAGCCCTTGTCCTTGGGCAAGACACTTCCCAGCCTTCTCACCTATCAATTAATGGACTAAGCATACTGTTCAAGAATTAAATTAGTAGTCTTATGATTTTAGTGGGACAGAAAATCTAATGATATAAAATAACCTGTAACAACTCTGGAGTTAGTAAATGGATATTTTTGGTGACTTAAGATCTAAGGCGTCCGTTGGAGAAGTTCTGAATGGGAGGGAGAAAACAATCTGGAACTTCTGAGGTAAGAGGCAGGAATATTTCAAAGGATGAGAAGTCTTCCCACTCAATATAAAAGCACTTAGACTTTGCCACTTGCCTTTAACATACCTCATCTCATTTTTATTTTATTTTATATTTCATTTGTTTCTAACTAAAATGAGTGTTTAAAAATGTAAGTTGAGAATAGAATAATAATATTAATTAATGGAGCTGCTATTTTCTTGTATTAACTAATTGCCCACTTATGCCAGATTAGAACCCTTCACCCCATTGCCTACCCTCATTGTTCCTTTGCAATTTGGCTCATCTCTATCTAATAATATAATGCTCAGCACAGTTTCTGGGACATAGAACATGCTTGGCATCAATAACTAATTTATTGAATTATAGAATAAAATGTTGGATGGAAGCAAATGAAATTTTTTTTTCTTTTAAGAGTTTGGGTTTTATCCATTTCTAGGTAAAGTAGTACCACTAAATTCTATGAAGAATTTTGTATTGTCTTTCCTTACATTCTGGATAAATGATAAACATGTGCCAATGATCAAAACATGGAAGATTAAATAAGCGGTTACTGTCCTTTTACCTAGGAGTCCCTGGGTGGTACAAATGGTTAAGTTCTCAACTACTAGCCAAAAGATTGGCAGTTCAAACCCACCCGGAGGTACCTCAGAAGACAGGCCTGGTGATCTGTTTCTGAAAGGTCACAGCCCTGAAAACCCTATGGAGCAGTTCTACTCTGTATATATGGGGTTGCAATGAGTCAGAATTAACTGATGGCAACTGACAACAAGATCCTTTTGCCTAGGCTGACTATTTGTGTCTTTCTTCCACAGCATCCAGATTCAAAGTACCATCTGAAGAAAAGGATCACCTCTCTGACCTTGCCAATAGTTCCATCCTCTGAGTCTAGCAAAGTCCTTACTAGAGTGCCCGTCTTACAATCTACACCTGTCACACCCCCACCACTCTCTCCAGACATTGGGAACACCAGTAAAATTGACCAGTATTCCCGAATTCTCTTCCCAGTTGCGTTTGCAGGATTCAACCTTGTATACTGGATAGTTTATCTTTCCAAGGACACAATGGAAGTGAGTAGCAGTGTTGAATAGCTTGTAATCAGAACAACCTGTATAAGTTCTCATTCTCTATCTTTTTTTAAAAAAAAAAAAAAAGTGTTAAGACTGATGTAGATGCTTTTCTAAACATGAACTCAAAATTGAAAATCTGTAGCAAATAGCTTTGAGTATGCATGTATGGATCAAAAAGCAATAACATTACCCTCAAAATTGAAAGTTGAAGATTTCTCAAATATGTGACTTTTCTGTACATTAAAGAAAATTTTTAATTTAAGAGGATTAGGTGAATTCAAGGTAAATATGCTAACCTTTGTCCATCATTGTTCAATGCTTTTAATTGTCACTGTGAATAACATTGGCCACACAACGGTTAAATAATAAATGCTGACACCTCCAAAGGCTGCCTTAAAATATGTTTATTTTGGCTTAGTTTCCAAGAGATCAAAATTATAAATACAGTCTAAATATTTATCAATAGGTTAATGCCAGCATGTTGGAGGCATTTATGCTGGTCAAACGGCTTTCAATCGCACTTAAAACCTATGTTGAGCTTAGCCATTTGTTTTTAATCTTGTTGTCTCTTTTACCTCAATAAAGCATGGTGTTTGTATATATAGGAATTATACATAGATCATGAATTATGTATGCATATGTACATAGCTTTACCTGGCTGCAATACACTGTTGTTTTGTTCCATTAAACTCTCCTTTTAAAAAAATGTGCTTACCATAATTTCAAGAAGTTGTTGAAAAAAGTAGTGATTCAAAGGAAGCCTTGTATAGCGCTCATATTTTCCACCTTTCTAAGGATAAAGCTAAATAAATCTACAGCGAATATGATTCTCTAGATATATTAATAAATCTAGGTAGAAAATGAGATGATTACTTCTACCACAATGTTGTTAGTGTATGAGAGACTCTGAAGGTATGAGAGAAACAGGCTCAGGAACCTAACTCTAAAAAAGACTTAAGTTTGTATTCAAATAGTCAATTCTGCACCCACTTACTGCTCCATTAACAATGAAAAATGAATGTGAGTGCTCTTCTCCCTTCCATAAATCCAGCTCTTCCTGCTGCTTACTCTGTGTTTCTTCCACATAGAATTGTTATAAGGAGAGAGGAAGCAGGAGTAAGAGGAAGCACACAAACCCCTCATTAGACGTTCCTAGATCCTAAACACCATGGAGATCACCCTGAGCTCTGAACCCTGAAAGAAATATTTGGTACTACTATTCTTTCCTTTATCCAGGAAAATACAAAAATGCTCCAGCTAAATAACTTAGAGTTGGCACTAATGGAAATGGCACTAGACTAATGGTGAGGAGACAGAGGTCTGTCGAACTTCCCAATTAATTAGCTATGTAACCAAATCTCTTAGTCTCTGGAAGCCTCAGTGATATTGTCATCTACAGAATAAGAGTGCTGTATCAGATGCCGTCTGAAGGCCCTTCCATATTGAACCACTTATGTTTTGTTGCTATGATGCTGAACAGGTTTCAGCGGAGCTTCCAGGAGATCTACTTCCATAAATCAGCCAGTGAGAACCCTATGGATCACAATGGTCTGATCTCCAACCAATCACAGGAATAGTGCAAAACTGGGCAGAGTTTAATTCCGTTGTGCGTAGGGTCACATGAGTTGGTGGCCAGACTCAATGGCAGTTAGCAACAACAACATGTTTGTTTCTTACCTGTTCATTTCTATCTAAATTAAAGTTAGTCTATAAAGGGCCTGCTACTGTTTTGGTGAGTGTATTAAATAACTAAATTCCAAGTAGGGGCTAATTATATGCTATGTCACATTTAATGTTCCTCACAAACCTGGAAAGTATGTTCTATTATTATCTTCATTTAAAGATTAGGAAACCAAGACACAGAGACAATGAATAAATTCGCTCAAGATCAAATAGCACTTAAGTGCCATAACTGATAATCTTACCTAGGCAGTTTGAATCTATAGCTTGTTCACTTAGCCGTAACACTACATGTCCTAATCTAATGTGACTCTCTGTTCTTCCATCCCCTCCAAAATTCTCACTGCATCTTTCATTTCACTGGTGGCGCAACAGTTAAGTGGTTGGATACTAACCAAAAGGTTGACGGTTCAAACATACCCCGTGGTTCCTTGGGAAAATAACATGGCAATCTGCTACCGTATAGATTACAGCCTAGAAAACCCTATGGGGCAGTTCTGCTCTGTCACATGGGGTCACAATGAGTCAAGATCTACTCGAAAGCACCTAACAACAGTAATCTTCCTGGTGTCCTGTCATCCTTTCAACCCCTCTAAGCCTTCATGCCTCATCTCCCTGCAAAAGACGTTGTTCTCAGTCAGCATTTATGCTTAGAGCTGAAACAGATAAATAAAACCAACTAAAGGCTTTAGGTTTATAGGTGCTAGATTTGACTCCGATAAAGGCATTTTGGGAGGAAAAATCATAAAATTTCAAATTTTTTGCATTGCTAAGGATTCTAGAAATTTTTTTTTTTTCTCAATACATGTCATGAGATTGTAACAAATGTTAACTGAAAATAAAACCATTTTCCAAGTCAAATAATTTGGGGAGATATTCAGTCAAAATGAAACAGGTTCTTTTCTATAGGACTTCTCAGAGGATTTATTACACTTAAGGAGCCCTCATGCACAGTGGTTAAAGCACTCCGCTGCTAACCAAAAAGTAGGCGGTTTGAACCCACCAGCTGCTCTGAGGGAGAAAAATGTGGCAGTTGGCTTCCATAAATATTTACAGCCCTGGAAACCCAATGGGGCGGTTCTGCTCTATCCTATAGAGTCACTGTGAAATGGAATCAACTTGATGGCAGTGGGTTTAGTTAGGTTGGTTATTATGCTTAAGTGCACTGTGAGTCTCTAAAAGATTGCTATAGTATTATAGCACTTCCCAAATTCGTATGACTTTAAATATCATCTTACAAGGAGGAAATCTTGGGGGACAGCATTCCCAAGAAAAGAATTTGGGAAACACCACCTTAGATATTATATATACTATCCCTTCTATTACCCCCAAATAAATAGATAGGAAACTGAGTTTCTGAATGGGTACATAACATAGTTCTCATACCTGTGAGAAATCAAATTAGGACTTCATAAAGTAGAAACCACAGTAAGTATTTTAATATTTTATAAAGAGATGCCTAGGGCATGATGAAGCTAGTCCTGGGAATGTGAAAAGAATACAGAAGCTGGAACCAAATGTTGGCTGCCAGGGTGGGAGGGTCATTCCTGTGATAGTCCTCATTATGTAACATTAGGACCAAACGAAAGTCCATTCTTCCCTTTTCTTCTTACCATCTCATTTTCCTCTAGTGCCTCCTTGGAGCCCTGGTGGCACAGTGGTTAACAGCTTGGCTGCTAACCAAAAGGTCAGCAGTTCAAATCCACCAGCCACTCCTCTATTCTCAGAACTAAATAGGAAGCCATCTGTCTTAGTCATCTAGTGCTGCTGTAACAGAAATACCACAAGTGGATGGGTTTAACAAAGAGAGCTTTATTCTCTCACAGTCCAGTAGGCTACAAGTCCAAATTCAGGGCTTCAGCTCCAAGGGAACGCCTTCTCTGTTGGCTCTGGAGGAAGGTCCGTGTCATCAATCTTCCCTTGGTCCGGGAGCTTCTCTGCACAGGAACTTCAGGTCCAAAGGATGCACTCCACTCCTGGCACTGCTGTCTTGGTGATATGAGGTTCCCATGTCTCTCTGCTTACTTCTGTCGTTTATATCTCAAAAGAGATTGGCTTAAAACACTATCTAATCTTGTAGACCTCATCAATATAACTGCCGCTAATCCATCTAATTACATCATAGTGATAGCATTTACAACACATAGGGAAATCACATCAGATGATAAAATGGTAGACAATCACACAATACTGAGAATCATGCCCTAGCCAAGTTGACAGATATTTTGGGGGGACACAGTTCAATCCGTGACACTGTTCTAGAAGAAGAAATGAAAACTGTGAAGTTTAGCACTAGCATTATATGTAAAGTATGAAATGGAAGATAGGTAACTAAGAGACAATAACTTAAAGACAAAACAGACTGGAATCTAAAGATTCTGGCATCCAGTTTAAGCCCTTTAAATGCATCTTTAATGGTCAAATTTCAGGAGGCAGAATGGTCTGGTTGGCATATTGGGGCAATAAGACTTTTTGTAATAAAGAATTTACTGATAAAAGTCCATTTCTATATGTTGTCATCAAATGAGATTATATATGTAAAGAGCTTAGACCAGTGGCATATACAGGCATAATTTTAAGTGATTGTTATTATTATGATCATTATCATCATCTAGATCATCTTAATATATGCTAGCACTAAACCGAAAAAACCACTGCTGTAGAGGGGATTCCAACTCATAGCTACCCTATAGGACTGAGTAGAATTGCCTCATAGGCTTTCTAAGGCTGTAAATCTTTATGGAAACAGACTGCCACATCTTTCTCCCTTACAGCAGCTGGTGAATTTGAACTGCTGACCTTTTGGTTAGCAGCCTAGCATTTAACTACTGCTCCACCAGGGCTTCCACACTAGGATTAAGGATTGATAAAGGTCCCTAGGTGGCACAAATGGTTTGTGCTCAACTGCTAACCTAAAGGTTGGTGGTTTGAACTCACCCAGAGGCACAGCAGAAGAAAAGGATTGGCAATCTGCTTCCATTAAGATTACAACCAGGAAAACCCTATGAAGCAGTTCTACTTTGTAACACATGGAGTCGCCATGAGTTAAAATCAACTCAATGGTCACTAACAACAAGCATTGAAATAAAACTAATAAAATGAAGTTTGCTAAAAGAATTCCGTGAAATGTGTAATCATGAACTTGTGTATAACAAATCTTAGTTGGTACAAAAATACAAACCGTGTCATCACTCCAGAAAAATAAATGCACAAAAACAAACCAACACAAAACTCATCACTGTTGAAAAATTGGAGTGATGCCCTGTGCATGGGACCTTTTCAAAGAACTTCCAGCAAAGTTTGGCTGTTTGATTATGTGTTATTGTTTAATAATGTCCTTAACCTGTGGTTTTGGCAGTCTAATACTTTCTGTCCTAGAAAAATCGATTATAGTTATTGTCTTAAATCCTGAGGAACGTAGGCTAAATTCATCTTTCTGACTGTATGTGTTAGTGAGCATGTGAGCAAACATTAGGAGAAAAACTGGAAAGCAGCACTACAATAAAATAATGCCCACTTAAATGGGGATTCTTTCAGACTAGATGCCATACAGAGTCAGAAAGCCCAAATGCAAACAGACTATTTCTCCAATTTTCTGAAATTAGCTATCTTATTTATCAAATATTACAAAATGAGTTGATGGACTACCTTCTTTGTACAACTTCTGGTTTTGGTTTTAATTTAACACATTAAAATCTCACAATTTAGTTACTATTCTCGGATTATTTTTTACTGTCAGTAGTGGTTTATTAGGTTGTTTATCCATGTTTAAAGTTTACATTTATTCAAATGCTAATGTAAAAATGCCTCATCTGTGTGTAGTTTACTTTCCAATTTTTTTTGCTTTTGGTGGTAAGTATATATAAAACAAAACGTTTGCTCTTTCAACATTTTGTACATGTACTATTTGGTGACATTAATTACTTTCATCATACTGTGCAACCATCACCACTATCTGTTTGTCATCCTGAACAGAAGCTCAGTATCCACTAAGCAATGACTTTGTCTTTTCCCCTCCCTCCCAAATCTGGTAACCACTATTAAACTTTGGACTGTCTGTATTTGCCTATTCTGGATATTTCATACAAGTGGGATTATACAATATTTGTCTGTTTGTATCTGACTCATTTCACTCAGCATAATGTTTTCAGGTTTCATCTATGTTGTAGAATGTATCAGGACTTATTTTGTCTTTATGGCAGAATAATACTCCATGGTATGTATGTATCACATATTGTTGATCCATTCATCAGTTGATGGTCATTTAGGTTGTTTCCAGCTTGTGGCTATTGTGACTAGTGCTGCAATAAACACTGGTATACTTGTATCTGTTTGCGTTCCTGCTTTCAATTCTTTGGGGTCTAAACCTATAGGGAGAATTTCTGGGTTTTATGGTAATTCTATGTTTGACTTTTTGAGGAACCTCCAAACTGTTTCCCATAGTGGCTGTATCATTTTAAATTCCCACCAGCAATTCTAGGTATTTTAACTTGTCAGAAAACTGATAACCTGATATTTACTTAGCCCAGAATGCCCCACAGCTCCCATCTTCATCCTCATCTGCAGAATCCTCAACATAAATAAAACAAAATAAAGGAATTTAATGGTTAGTATTTCACTCCCACAGGAGCTATTACATCCTCACGCAAAGACTTATAAATCTAGCTCAAATTAACTTTTTTTTCTCGGCCCAAAGTGGATGAGAGGAGAAACTGGTGGAAAGACGTGCGGGGGCTTAGAATCAGATAGACCAGAAGCAGAAAGAAGTGACAACTGAGAGAAGACAGTGAAAGAGAATATATTCTTCTGATTAAAAAATCAGCTTCAAAATTATGAACTCATCGAGTATTGGGGCACACAGGCCTTCATGAAACATGTGAAGTGCAGCAGCCCTCCTGACCTGATGTCATCAGTGACTTGTAACAGATTCCTGGACTAGATCAGGAAACCCACGGGAAGTCACTTACTTCTCTGGGCCTCCATTTCTACATCTTTATAACTGGGCTGTGCAATCAGATGATTTACAAAATAGTTTAACAAAGTCAACTTCTATTATTTTACAACTATTCTATAATGGGTTTTCAATGACATCAATTTAAAATGTCAGAAGAGTGTGTCACATCTTTTAAAATACTTATACCAAAAGTAGTTAAAATAAACAAAAATGTTTGGTCTTAATAATAATAAAAACTAGTTATTCAATATAAGCCAGGCATTTTTTTCCTAAATATTTACCTATATTATTTGATCCATTCTTTAAAACAATTATGTGAAGTGGATTTTATCTATGTACATTGTACAGATGAGGAAACTGAGGCTCAGACAGGTGATGTAAATTGCACAGTATCTCATGGTGAAACAAGATCCAGAACCCATTTTTACTTCTGCAAAATTTCATGCTACTTCTCCAAATAGAATAGTTAAGGTCCATATATTTGTGTGCGTGCCTCTGCTTCATTGCTGGGCTGTAGTCAAACAGCAAGTTTGGTTTGCTAGATTGGACACTTAGGGGGAGCTAGTCCAGTTACAGATCATTTGTTAGGAGCATGGCTTCTGCCTCTGGCTGTATTGTATGTGCAATAGACTTTGATGTTGTACTCGGGGGTCCAAGTTCCTGCAAGGACATTCAAGTGATTGACTGTGAGTCCCACTTCCTTACCACCACGTGATTTTAATAGCCACTTACCACTAAGTGCTTATGATACATCTTTATCTTTTATGTTTGAATTGGCTGCTTATCTATTTACCATTTTTGTTAACCTGACATTTCAAAGTATTTGGAACAAAAAGGTATACACAAGTATTCCACAGCCATCTTGACCACAAATTGTTATCTCTTTTATCTAAACAGTTATTTAAGATAGAAATAACACATAAGAGGCAATGTGTGATAGTAGCAAAGAGCATGGGCTGTGAAGGTGATCTTGTATTTTAAAACACTTTTTTAATAGATCATCTTAGGTGTCACTTAAACTCTCGCAACCTTGGTTTTCTCATCTACAAACTGGGTGCAATAGTAGTATTTAGCTGATAGGATTGTTGTGACGATTAATGACTAAATACATATTTAGAATACATATGTAGAATGTTGTTGTATGCAGTCGAGTAGATTCTAATACATAGTGACCCTGTAGGAAAGAGTAGAACTGCCTTATAAGGTCTTCTAGGCTATAACCTTTACGGGAGCAGATTGTCCAGTCTTTTCTCCCACAGAGCCACTGGTGGGTCTGAGCCCCTGACCTTTCAGTTAGTGGCTGAGAATTTAACCATTGCATCACCTGACATATGGTAAGTGTTGAAAAAAAAGGTAGCTATTACTAGCTACCTCAGAACTATCACTTACTAGCTGTGTGATAATTGGAGACACATTAAGTCTATGAATTGGAATTTATTTCTCTTTTTATGCCTAGTGCAAAATGAAGTGCCTGATAATTTGTATATGCTCCATATATTTTTGTTGAATGAGTGCCACTTACTACTCCAAAGTTATGTTCTTTTCATCTCTACCGCATTGCTGTTGAGTCGATTCCGACTCATAGTGACCCTTTAGGACAGAGTAGAACTGCCCCATAAGGTTTCCAAGCAGTGGCTGGTGGATTCAAACTGCTGACCTTTTGATTAGCAGCCAAATGCTTAACCACTGGCCATCTCTAGTGGACCTAAAATACCAGCTGTGCCTACCTGAAAGGGTTACTATAGGTCATACAATATACTAAGCAGTTTAAATGCATTTCCAGGTTATTTTTTATAAAATCTATTATGGAGAAAGACATTATTATATTCCCTCTTCCTTCCCTCTGCCATTCTGCAGACAAAGAGAAAGGTCATATAGCTTGCTCACAGTTAGCAAAGAATGGCAGAGTCAGAATTTGAATCCAGACTGTCTTTTGCCGGAAGTATGATCTGCTATCGCTTCCATCTGTTGACTTACATGTTATGAACTAGTTTACCAGAAAGGGCTTAGAGTACTGAGAAGCATAATGCCAGTAGAAGGCATTTACGTATGTTAACATGTTGTGAAGGTGGTCTCTTGACAGCCAGTTCTCCTCAGTGAACTGTGCGCTTTCTTTTCCTGCAAAAGAGTCAGTCAGATACTGAGAAGCAATGTGTAGAATGGAATAGGTGGGAGTGGTGTGCTCTTGCTGTTACCACACAGATCATCCAAGTGGGTCAATTATCCAGCTGTGCATTATCTATACCAATGCATCTTTCTAGCAATTGTCCTACTGCTGGCTTTTTTCTCACTGGTAATAGCAAAAGCAGACCTATATAGGTCAGGCCATTCTGAAATTCGTTCACAGTTCATCTAAAAGTCACTTGGGGAAAGAGAGGAACACCAATATATGCTTACAACTGTCTATGAATTTAGTATCATCATATTTCACCTCCATGCTTCAGCATACTCATTCATAAAATAAGGATACAAAAACTCCTTCACTATAATTGTAGGAATTTAAATTTAAATATAGAAATCCCTCTACAGTTCCTGGTACATATAAGGTGATCAATAAAATTATAGCATTTTGTGAATAGCAATAATGATGAAGATTGCATTTTATTTAACCCAAAACGTTTGTAGAATAATAAATGTCAAATAAAGTATGACTCATTCTTCACATATTGTGCAAACACTTATATTCATATCAAATGTGATCATGAGGTTTAAGAAAGAGTCAATATAGGCATTGCTATGCAGAACATACACAGGTTCATAAAGTATGATGACCGTAAGTTATGCATGTTAAGCTCTCTCTTCTACACCAATGTGAACCGTTTCACATCATTAATCTGAGAAATAAACCTCATTAATTCATATTAAGTACTTACGTGCTAGAGCTGTGTTGGAATTAAAACAAAACAAAAACTAATATATACCCTGTTCCCTCAAGGAACTCAGTCTAGTGAAAAGAGAAAAAACATAAACAGATATTTAGAATCCAGGGAAAGAAGTGCTAATAGAGACATTTACAACACAATATGGCAGTAATGAAGAAGACATGGGTAACTGTGTACCATGTTCTGCTAGGGGCATTAAGTAACACAGGAAGAGAAGAGTAATCATTGCCAAGTTGGCTCATCCCCAATTTTGTTCATTTTGTTTCTCAATGGAAACTCCTGCAATGGAAGCTAAGAGATATGGCCTAGAACAGGAGAGAGGGAAGAGGAGGGCATTGGAAAATTGAATCAAAGAGGAGTTTTTCTAATAATCTGGAAATAATTCACCTAGAGGATCTTAGGACAAAAAAGCACATCATTCCATCTCTCTCTGTCTCTCTCTTTTTATCCTCCTCTTCTTTTCAATATAAAAAGTACTTTGAATACTTTATTTAAGACTAATAGTTTTATGAATTAGAAATTAATAACCTGGTTTTAAAACTGAAAAAATAAATAGTATCTAGGTTACTTGACTACCTCTGCAGAGCCCTTGACTGGCAGAGTTAGTAGTCATATTCGTCTACCTGTCTCCAAATACTTTATGTTAATTGCTCTTCTACTCAGCTTCAGTGTATTTGTATCAGTTTCCTACAGTTGCTGTAAAAAATTACCACAGTGGTTGGCTTAAAACAACAGATATTTATTCTCTGACATTTCTGGAAGTTAGAAGTTCAGAAACAGAATGTCGGCAGGGCCACACTATCTCTGAAGAGTAGAGGGGAAGATCTTTCCTTGTCTTTTCCAGGTTCTGATAGCCCCAGACGTTCCTTGTGGCAACATAACTCCAATCTCTGCTGCCCTCTTCTCTCTCTGTCTCTGTCTCTACTCTTCCTATAAGGACAGCAGTCATAAAGAGATTAAGGCCCACCCTAGTAACCACATCTTAACTAACAACCTCTGCAAGGACCCTATTTCCAAACAAGGTTACATTCACAGGTTAGTATGTATGTGATCATATAATTTTGGGGGACACAATTCAACCCATAACGCACCTCTCTCAAAAATGTGAGAGCAAGACCACATCATTACTAAAGTTGTTTTCAATTCTAGCATTCCATAATTCTATAAATAGTAAATATTTTTAAAGAATGTACCCAATTCTTTATTTCTTCCTTATCTATGATTCGCTTGTTCAATGAAAAATAAAAAAGTCAGGGAGTCAGAAATATTGACATATATGCATTGTTGAAATACATACACTTATTGGAGAAATTTTAAGAGCTTTGAGATTTAAAACATCTAGATATTATTTCCACTGGCATTTTCCATTCCAATGGATGAAGATTGATGTATGGCATAATGACAATAATATTAAAGTTTACACAATGCATCTAAGAAATTAAAATATTAACAAGACTTCAGTTTTCAGTGTTCAATAGGTGAGAAAAACCAAAAAATACTTGTTGCCATAGATTCTATGAGAAAGAGGAAAACTAAAAGTAAAGAACTTGGGCATGGATACGCAATAAATTAATGGAAGAGCTGATAATCTCATGAAGGCTGGTGACTTCAGTTTACACATTAAATTCTAAATCAGGAAGAATTTAGAATTCACTAAGTTGTGTTACAGGATGAAATTTATTGAAATTTCATCAAACGAAAAAAAATGAATCTATAAGATATTCTGTTTCAATCACATGAAAATAACGTGGTGTTATTGGAATACTTTGTTATACTCTAGGTAAAGAAATAATTAGTGTTAAAAATCGCAGATCAAAACTACAATGAGATATCATCTCACCCCAACAAGGCTAGCATTAATCCAAAAAACACAAAATAAGAAATACTGGAGAGGTTGTGGAGAGACTGGAACACTTATATACTGTTGGTGGGAATGTAAAATGGTACAACCACTTTGGAAATCGATTTGGTGCTTCCTTAAAAAGCTAGAAATAGAAGTACCATATGATCCAGCTATCCCATTCTTTGGAATATATCCTAGAGAAACAAGAGCCGTCACACAAATAGATATATGCACAGTCATGTTCATTGCAGCACTGTTCACAATAGCAAAAAGACGGAAACAACCTGGGTGCCCATCAGTGGATGAATGGATAAGCAAATTATGGTATATCCACACAATAGAATACTACACAACAATAAAGAAGAACGATGAAGCCGTGAAACATAACACGGAGGAATCTGGAGGGCATTATGCTGAGTGAATTTAGTCAGTCACAGATGGACAAATATTGTATAAGACCACTATTATAAGAACTCAAGAAAAGGTTTAAACTCAGAAGAAAACATTCTTTGATGGTTACGAGGGTGGGGAGGGAGGGTGAGGGTTATTCACTAACTAGATAGTAGATAAGAATTATCTTAGATGAAGGGAAGGACAGCACACACTACAGGGGAAGTCAGCACAACTGGACTAAAACAAAGATAAGAAGTTTCCTGAACACAATCAAACACTTTGAGGGACAGAGTAGCAGGGTAGGGGTCTGGGGACCATGCTTTCAGGGGACATCTAGGTCAACTGGCATAACAAAGTTTATTAAGAAAAGGTTCTGCATCCTACTTTGGTGAGTGGTGGCTGGGGTTTTAAAAGCTTGCAAGCGGCCATCTAAGATGCGTCAATTGGTCCCAACTACCTGGAGTAAAGGAGAATGAAGAACACCAAAGACAGAAGGAAAGTACTAGCCCAAGAGACAGAAAGGGCCACTTAAACCAGAGACTTCATCAGCCTGAGACCAGAAGAACTAGATGGTGCCTGGCTACCACCAATGACTGCCCACCCAACAGAGAGTTCCTGATGGAGCAGGAGAAAGGTGGGGTGCAGAACTCAAATTCTAGTAAGAAGACCAGACTTAATGGTCTGACTGAGACTGGAGGAACCCCAGAAAGCATGGCCTCCAGATTCTCTATCAGCCCAGAACTAAAACCATTTCTGAGACCAACTCTTCAGACAGTAATCGGACTAGACAGTGGAACATAAAGTGATACTTCTGAGGAGTGTGCTTCTTAGCTTAAGTAGATACAAGAGACTAAATGGGCAGCTTCTGTCTGGAGGTGAGATGGGAAGGCAGAGAGGGCTAGGAGGTGGTTGAATGGACGTGGGGAATCGTTTCTCATGAAACAATTAATACACATACTGTTTTGTGACAATGGTTACCAACCACAGCACATGTCAACCCTCTCCCTTTTCAACCCTGGGTTTCCTATCACCAGTTTTCCTGTCCTCTCATGCCTTCTCATTCTTGCCCCTGGGCTGGTGTACCCATTTATTCTCATTTTGTTTCATGGGCCTGTCTCATCTTTGGCTGAAGGGTGAACCTCAGGAATTACTTCATTACTGAGCTGAAAGGGTGTCTGGGGGCCATACTCTCAGGATTTCTCAGTGTCTGGCCTATTTTTGTGAGTTAGAATTTTGTTCTAGATTTTTCTTCAGCTCTATCCAGGACTCTCTATTTTGATCCCTGTCAGAGCAGTCAGTGGTTGTGGCCGGGCACCGTCTAGTTGTACTGGACCATCTAGTTGGCTGTGCTAATTGTGATCCGTTGGTCCTTTGGATTAATCGTTCACTTGTGTCTTCGGTTTTCTTCAGTCTCCCTTTCTCCAGATGGGGTACGACCAGTGGAGTATCTTAGATGGCCACTCAGAAGCTTTTAAGACCCCAGATGCTACTCACCAAAGTAGAATGTAGAACGTTTTCTTTATGAACTGTGTTATGCCAGTTGAGCTAGATGATACCCGAGACCATGTCCCCACAGTCCTCAGTCCAGTAATTCGGTCACTCAGGGAGTTTGGATGTGTCTATGGAGCTTCCATGACTTTGCCTTGGACAAGTTGTGCTGGATTCCCCAGTATTGTGTACTGTCTTAACCTTCACCAAAGTTATCATTTATCTATTGTCTATTTAGTGTTTTTCCATCCTCACCCCTCCCCTCCCTCATAACCATCAAAGATTGTTTCCTTTTGCATGTAAAACTTTTCATGAGTTTTTATAGTAGTGGTCTCATACAGCATTTTTCCTTTTGCAATTGACTTATTTCACTAAGCATAACGCCCTCCGGATTCATCCGTGTTGTGAGATGCTTTGCAGATTCATCATTGTTCTTTATCTTTGAGTAGTACTCCATTGTGTGTACGTGCCATAGTTTGCTTATCCATTCATCTGTTGATGGACATCTAGTTTGTTTCCATACTCTTGCTATTGTGAACAATGCTGCAATAAACATGGGTATGCATATATCTATTCATGTGACGGCTCTTATATATTCCTAGATGTGGGATTGCTGGATCATATGATATTTTATTTCTAGCTTTCTAAGGAAGCGCCATATCATTTTGCAAAATTGTTGTACCATTTTTCTGTCCCAGCAGCAGCAGCACATAAGAGTTTCAATTTCCCTGCAGCCTCTCCAACATTTGTTGTTTTCTGTTCTTTTGATGTGAGCCAGTAATGCCAGGGTGAGATGGTGTCTCATGGTAGTTTTCATTTGCATTTCTCTAATGGCTAGTGATCTCGAGAATTTCCTCATGTGTCTGTTAGGATCTTGAATGTATTCTTTGGTGAAGTGTTTCTTCATTTCCTTTTCCTATTTTTTAATTGGATTATTTGTCTTTTTGTTGTAGAGCTGTTGGATTTTCCTTTAGTTTTTAGAGACTAGAACTTTGTCAGATTTGTCATAGCCAAAATTTTTTTCCAAGTCTGTAGATTCTCTTTTTACTCTTTTGGTGAAGTCTTTTGATGAGCATAAGTGTTTAATTTTTTAGAAGATCCCACTTATCTAGCTTATCTTCTGGAGTTTGTATGTTGTTAGTTATGGTTTGTATCCTATTAATGCAGAGCCTTAGAGCCCCTAGTGTTGATCCTATTTTTTCTTCTATGATCTTTATAGTTTTTGGTTTTATACTTAGGTCTTTGAGCCATTTTGAATTAGTTTTTGTATATGGTGTGAGGTATGGGTTTGTTTCATTTTTTTTGCAGATGGATGTCCAGTTTTGCCAGCACCATTTGTTAAAAAAAAAACAAAACAAAAACCTGTCTTTTCTCCATTTGATGGACTTTGGGCCCTTGTGGAAGATCAGATGACTGTAGGTGGATGGATTTACATCTGGGTTCTCAATTCTGTTCTACTGGTCAAAGTATCTCTCATTTACCAGTACCAGATCGTTTTGACTACCATGGCTGTATAGTAGGTCCTGAGATCAGGTAGTACGAGTCCTCCTACTTTATTCTTCTTCTTCAATAGTGCTTTACTTATCTAGGGGCTTTTTCTTTCCATATAAAGTTAATAATTAGTTTTTCCATGTTTTTAAAGAATGCTGCTGGCATTGGATCAGGATTGCATTGTATTTGTAGATTGCTTTGGGTAGTATTGACATTTTCACAACGTTCAGTTTACCTGTCCATGAGCATGGTATGTTTTTCCATTTATGTAGATCTCTTTTGGTTTCTTGCAGTAGTGTTTTGTAGTTTCCTTTGTATAGGTCTTTTACATCCCTGGTTAGATTTATTCCTAAGTATTTTATTTTTTAGGGGCTATTATAAATGGCATTGCTTTCCTAATTTCCTTGTCGTGGTTCTCTTTATTGGTGTATAAGTATCCATCTGATTTTTGTCTGTTTGTCTTGTATCCTTATACTCTGCTGAATCTTTCTATTAGTTCCAGTACTTTTCTCGTGGAGTCTTTTGGGTTTCCTTTGTATAGTATCATATCATCCACAAATAGGAACAATTACGTTTCTTCATTACAAATTTAGATGCCCTTTATTTCTTTTTCCTGCCTTATTGCTCTAGCTAGGACTTCCAGCACAATGTTAAATAGGAGTGGTGAAAAAGGGCTTTCTTGTCTTGTTACTGTTCTCAGGGGAATGTTTCAGCCTGTCTCCATTAAGAATGATGTTGGCTGTTGGTTTTGTATAGATGTCCTTTATTATGTTGAGTAATTTCCCTTCTATATGTATTTTACTGAGAGTTTTTATCAGGAATGGGTGTTGGACTTTGTCAAATGCCTTTTCTGTGTCAATTGAGATTATTACGTGATTCTTTTATTTATGTGATAGATTACATTGATTAGTTTTCTAATGTTGAACCATTCTTGCATACCTGGTATGAATCCTACTTGATCTTGGTATATTATTTTTTGATATGATGCTGAATTCTATTGGCTAGAATTTTGTTGAGAATTTCTGCATCTATAGTCATGAGAGGTATTGGTCTGTAATTTTCTTTTTTTGTGGTATCTTTGCCTGATTTAGGTATCAGGGTTATGCTGGCTTCATAGAATGAATTCGGAAGTATCCCTACCTTTTCTATGTTCTGAAATAGTTTGAGTAGTACTGGTATAAACTCTTCTCTGAATGTTTTCTATAAGTCTGTAGTGAAGCCGTCTGGACAAGGCCTTCTAATTATTTATTTATTTATTGGTTGGGAGGTTTTTTTTAATTACTTTTTCAATCTCTTCTCTTGTTATGAGTCTGTTCAGATTTTCAACATCATTTTGTGTTAGCTTGGGTAAACAGTGTGTTTCTAGATTTTTGTCCATTTTCTCTAGGTTTTCAAATTTGTTGGAGTATGGTTTTTTATAGTACTCTGTTATGATGCTTTTATTTCAATTGGGCCTGTTGTAATGTCCACCATTTCATTTCTATTTGGGTTATTTGCATTCCTCCTGTTTTTCTCTTGTCAGATTGGCAAGTGGTTTGTCAATTTTGTTGATTCTTTCAAAGAACTAAATTTGTTTTCTTTTGTTGATTCTATCATTTTTCCCTTGTCTATTTCATTTATTTCTGCTCTGATCTTTATTATCTCCTTTCTTCTGGTTGCCACGGTCTTCGTTTCCTGCTCTGTTTGTTCGAATGTGTAGCGAATGTTTTGATTTTGTCTCTGTCTTCTCTTTTGAAGTGTACACTTATTGCTATAAATTGACCTCTGAGCTCCACCTTTGCTGAGTTGCAAAGGTTTTAGTCTGATGTGTTTTCAATCTCATTTTATTCTAGGAATTTTTTGATTCCATCTTTGATTTTTTCTATTATCCAGTGGTTTTTAAGCAGGGCATTATTCAGTTTCCATGTATTTGATTTTTTTTTTCCTTGTTCTTCCTGTTGTTAATGTCTGCTTTGATGGCTTTGTGATCAGAGAAGATACTTTGTATTATCTCAATGTTTTGGATTTTTTTGAGGGTTGCTCTGTGGCCTAGGATGTGGTCTATTCTGGAGAACATTCCATGTGCTTTGGAAAAGAATGAGTACTTTGCAGCTGTTGTGTGGAGTGTTCTACATATTTCTATGAGGTCAAGCTGGCTGACTGTAGCCTTTAGATCTTTGTTGAGTTTCTTTCTAGATGTTCTGCCCTTTACTGAGTGGTGTGTTGAAGTCTCCTACTATTATTGTGGAACTGTAAATTTCTCTTTTCAATGCTGTTAGAGTTTGTTTTATATAATTTGGAGCCCTGTCATTGGGTGTGCAGATGTTTATTATGGTTAAGTCTTCCTGATGGATCACCCCTTTAATCATTATATAGTGCCCTTCTTTGTCTTTTATAGTGGATTTTGTTTTAAAATCTATTTTATTTGAGATTAGTATTGCCACTTCTCCTCTTTTTTGGTAGTTGTTTGCTTGATATATTTTTTTCCATCTTTTGATTTTTAATAAATTCATGTCTTTGTTTTTAAGATGTGGTTCTTGTAGGCAGCATACTCATGAATCCTATATTTTTATTCTCTCTGTCACTCTCCATCTCTTTGTGGGTATATTTAAGCCATTTACATTCTGTGTAATTACTGATAGGTGTGAGTGTATTGCTGTCATTTTGTAGTGGGTTTTTTTTTTTTTTTTTTTGTGGTGCTGAAGTTTTCTTTGTTCCTCTTACTTTCCTGTGCTGAATTCTATTTGTTCATGGATTTTTTTCTTTTGTTTTTGTAGATTTTGTGTTTACTGAGACTTTATGTTTTTCTTCTTTATTTTGATGAGTAGGTTTGTTATCTTTCTTTGTGGCTACGCTGAAATTTATCCTGTCTTCCTAAGTATGAACCAGTCTTTTATTACTTGGTATTGCCTTGCCTTCCTCTACATTTGAAAGTTCTATACCTACACCATTTATTCTGTTTTATTGTTCTGACATTGTCGTCATTTACAGATTAACATCCCTTGTTCCTTGTTGTAAATCTCTTAGTTTTGATAAATACTTGAGGGCTCATTACCTGGGTTGGTATCTGGCTGATGCAATCTTGTGTCCTACATTCAGGCTGTCTTCTAGTATTTGTTCTCTAATCGCAGGACTCCCTTTAATAATTCTTGTAAGTTTGGTTTGGTTTTTACGTATTTCCTTAATTTCTGTTTAGCTGGAAATGTCCTAATTTCACCATCATATTTGAACAAAAATTCTGCAGCATATATTATACTTAGTTGGCAATTTTTTTCTTTCAAGGTTTTATATATGTCATCCCATTGCCTTCTTGCCTACATGGTTTCTGCTGAGTCATCAGAGCATAGTCTTATTGTTTCCCCTCTGCATGTGACTTTCTGTTGTTCTCAAGCTCCTCTTAGGTTTCTTTCTTTTTTTTGGTTTTAGCCGGTGTGATTATGATAAGCCTTGATGATTTTCTTTTGGGGTCTATCCTATATGCAGTTTGTTGAGATTCTTAGATGGTCAGCTTTTCATCTTTCATGATATTAGGGAAGTTTTCTGTCCGTAATTCTTCAGTGATTCTTTCTGTGTTTTCCATTTTCTCTCCCTTTTTGGGAACTCCAATCACTCAAAAAAATTTTGCTTTTGATTGTATCCTGCATAATACTCAGGGCATCTTCATTCTTCTTCGTTCTTTTCTCTGATTTTTCTTCATAGTGGTTTCCAAGTATTTGTCTTCAATTTCATTGATCCTGTCTTCCATTGCTTCAAACCTGCTCCTCAAATCTTCTCTTGACACTGTTCATTTCTGAAATCTTGTTGTCTATCTTTTGGATATCAAGTTGTTGTTTTGTATGATTTCTAGTCATGAATTTATTTTGACATTTTGTTCCTGTATTGTTTTTCTGAATTCTTCCATTGTTTTGTCTGTATTTTCCATGATTTTGCCTATTTTTTTTTTCTCATTTTTGTCTACTACTTCCTTCAACTCTTGGATAGCTCTGAATATTAGAGATGTGAATTCTGTACTGGAAGATCATCTAGTGTTTTACTTTGGACACCTACTGAAACCATCCTGTCTTTTTTTTTTCTTTTAATTGTGCTTTAGGTGAAAGTTTACAGCTAAATTTAGTTTCTCATACAAAAATTTATACACTCATTGTTCTGTGACACTATTTGCTATCCTTATAATGTGATTGCACATTCCTCCTTTCCATCCCGAATTTCCTGTGTCAATTCAACCAGCTCTTATCCTTTTCTGCCTTCTAATCTGACCTCTGGACAGAAGCTGACCAGTTAGTCTCATATATCTACTTGAACTAAGAAACATACACTTCACGAGTATCATTTTATGTCTTATAGTCCCATCTATTCTTTGTCTGAAGAGATGGCCTCGAGAATGGTTTTAGTTCTGAGTAAAGAGAGTCCAGGGTCCATGTCTTCTGGGGATCCTCCAGTCTCAGTCAGACCATTAAGTTTGGTCTTTTTACTAGAATTTGAATTCTGCACCTCACTTTTCTCCTGCTCCATCAGGGACTCCCTGTTGTGTTCCGTGTCAGGGCAGTCATTGGTGGTAGCTGGGCACCATCTAGTTCTTCTGGTCTCAGGCCGATGGAATCTCTGAATTATGTGGCCCCTTTTGCTTCTTGGGCTAACATTTTCCTTATGTCTTTGGTGTTCTTCATTCTCCTTTGCTCCAGGTGGGTTGGGAACAATTGATGCATCTTAGATGGCCGCTCGCTAGCTTTGAAGACCCTAGTCACCACCCTAGTCACCAGTCACCAAAGAGGAATGCAGAATATTTTCTTAATAAACTTTGTTATTCCAATTGACCTATATATCCCCTGAAACCATGGTCCCTAGATCCATACTTCTGCTACACTGTGCCTCAAAGTGTTTGACTGTGTTCAGGAAACTTCTTAGGTTTTGGTTTAGTCTGGTGGTGCTGATTTCCCCTCTATTGTGTATTGTCCTTCCCTTCACCAAAGATAATTCTTGTCTACTATCTGGTTAGTGAATTCCCCTCTCCCTCCCTACCCACCCTCATAACCATCAAAGAATGTTTTCTTCTGTGCTTAAATCTTCTTGGGTTCTTATAATAGTGGTCTCATACAATATTTATCCTTTAGGGACTGACTAATTTCACTCAGCATAATGCCATCCAGATTCATCCATGTTATGAGATGTTTCTTGGATTCATCGTTGCTCTTTATCATTATGTAGTATTCTGTTCTGTGACTATACCTAATTTGTTCATCCATTTGTCCGTTGATGGGCACCCAGGTAGTTTCCATTTTTTGCTATTGTGAACAGTGCAGCAATGAACATGAGTGTGCATATATCTCTTCATGTAACAACTCTTATTTCTGTAAGCCATATTCCAAAGAGTGGGATTGCTGTATCCTATGGTACTTCGATTTCTAGCTTTTTAAAGAAGCACCAAATCTTTTTCCAAAGAGGTTGTACCATTTTATACTCCCACCAGTTGTGTGTAAGTGTTCCAGTCTCCACAACCTCTCCAGCATTTATTATTTGGTGTTTTTGGATTAATGCTAGCCTTGTTGGGGTGAGATGGTATCTCATTGTAGTTTTGATTTGCATTATTCTAATGTCTAATGATCGTTAGCATCTCCTCAGGTACTTGTAAGCTGCTTGAATGCCTTCTTTGGTGAAGTCCCTGTTCATATACTTTGCACATTTTTCAGTTGAGTTATTTGTCTTTTTGTGGTTAAAGTTTTACATAATTTTATAGATTTTAGAGATTAGACTCTGATCAGATGTGCTGTAGCCAAAAAATTTTTCCCTATCTTTAGGATGCCTTTTTACCCTTTTGGTGAAGTCTTTTGATGAGCATAAGTGTTTGATTTTTAGGAGCTCCCAGTTATCTAGTTTTTCTTCTGGTGTTTGTGCATTGTTACTTATGGTTTGTATTCTTTTTATGCCATGTATTAGGGCTCCTAGCATTGTCCCTATTTTTTCTCCCATGATCTTCATCGTTTTAGATTTCATACGTAGGTCATTGATCCATTTTGAGTTAGTTTTTTTGCATGGTGTGATGTATGGGCCTGGTTTCATTTTTTTGCAGATGGATATCCAGTTATGCCAGCACCATTTGTTAAAGAGACTGTCTTTTCCCCAACTAACGGACTTTGGCCCTTTGTCAAATATCAGCTGCTCATAGGTGGATGAATTTACATCTGGATTCTCAATTCTGTTCCATTGGTCTATGTTTCTGTTGTTGCACAAGTACTAGGATGTTTTGACTACAGTGGCGGTATAATAGATTCTAAAATCAGGTAGTGTGAGGCCTCCCATTTTGCTCTTCTTCTTCAGTAATGCTTTACTTATCCAGGGCCTCTAACCTTTCTATATGAATTTGGTGATTTGTTTCTCCATCTCCTTAAAAAATGTTGTTGGAATTTGAATCGGGATTGCATTGTATCTGTAGATTGCTTTGGGTAGAATTGATACTTTCACCATGTTAAGTCTTAGTATCCATGAGCAAGGTATGTTTTTCCACTTACGAAGGTCTCTTTTGGTTTCTTGCAGTAGTGTTTTGTAGTTTTCTTTTATGTCTCTGGTTAGATTTATTCCTAACTATTTTATCTTCTTGGGGGGTATTGTAAATGGTATTGATTTGGTGATTTCCTCTTTGAAGTTCTCTTTGTTGGTGTAGAGGAATTCAACAAATTTTTGTATGTTTATCTTGTATCTTGATGCTTTCCTGAAATCTTCTATTAGTTACAGCAATTTTCCTGTGGATTCTTTGGGGTTTTCTGTGTATAAGATCATATCATCTGCAAATAGGGATACTTCTTTTTCTTTACCAATTTGGATGTACTTTATTTCTTTTTATAGCCTAATTCCTCTATCTAGGACTTCCAGCACAATGATGAATAAGAGTGATGAGAAAGGGCATGCTTGTCTGCTTCCCATTCTCAAGGGGAATGCTGTCAGGCTCTCTCAATTTAGGATGATGTTAGGTGTTGACTTTGTATAAATACCCTTAGTTATGTTTAGGCATTTCCCTTCTATTCCTATTTTGCTGAGTTTTTATCATGAATGGATGTTGGATTTTGTCAAATGCCTTTTCTGTATCAATTGATAAGCTCATGTGTTTCTTGTCTTTTGTTTTATTTATGTGATGGATTGTATTGATTGCTTTTCTAATGTTGAATCATCCTTGCATACCGGGCATGAATCCCACTAGATCATTGTGAATTATTTTTTTGATATGTTGCTGAATTCTGTTGGTTAGAATTATGTTGAGGATTTTTGCATCAATGTTCATGAGGGATATTGGTCTGTAATTTTCTTTTTTTGTGGTGTCTTTACCTGGTTCTGGTATCAGGGTTATGCTGGCTTCATAGAATGAGTCTGGGAGTATTCCATCCTTTTCTACACTCTGAAATACCTTTAGTAGTAGTGGTGTTAACTGTTCTCTGAAAGTTTGTTAGAATTCTCCAGTGAAGCCGTCAGGGCCAGGGCTTTTTGTTGTTGTTGTTGGAAGTTATTTACTTATCCTCTCAATCTCTTCTTTTGTTATGGGTTTATTTAGTCGTTTTACCTCTGATTATGTTAGTTTAGGTAAGTAGTGTGTTTCTAGAAATTTGTCCATTTCTTCTAGGTTTTCAAATTTATTTTTCTATTTTATATTTCATTTAAATCTGTTCTAATTTTTATTATTTCCTTTCTTCTGGTTCCTGAGGGCTCCTTTTGATGCTCTCTTTCTAGTTGTTCAAGTTGTAGGGTTAATGTTTTGATTTTGGCCCTTTCTTCTTTTTGGATATGCACATTTATTGGTATAAATTGACCTCTGAGCACTGCTTTTGCTGTGTCCAAAGTTCTGGTAGGATGTGTTTTCATTCTCATTCGATTCTGTGAATTTCTTTATTCTGTCCTTAATTTCTTATATAACCCAGTAGTTTTTGAGCAAGAAGTTTTTCAGTTTCCATGTATTCGATTTTGTTTTCCTTGCTTTTTCTTTTATTGATTTCTACGTTTATGTCTTTAAGGTCAGAAAAGATGCTTTGTAATATTTCAATGTTTTGTATTCTGTTAAGGCTTGCTTTGTGGTGTAATATGTGGTCTATTCTGAAGAATGTTCCATGTGAGTTGGAAAAGAAAGTATACTTGGTTGCTGTTGGGTGGAATGTTCTGTATATGTCTGTGAGATCAAGTTGGTTGATTGTGGCATATAGAATTTACGTGGCTTATGGAGCTTCTTTCTGGATTTCTGTCCTTCACCAAAAGTGGTGTGTTGAAGTCTCCTACTGTTGTGGACCTGTTTGTTTCTCTTTTCTATGCTGTTAGAATTTTTTTGTTTTACACAATTTGGAGCTCTGTCATTTGGTGGGTAAATATTTATTATGGTTATGTCCTCCCGTATTGACCCTTTAATCATTATATATTGTCTTTCCTTATCCTTTGTGTTAGACTTTGCGTTAAAGTCTATTTTGTCAGAGATTAATATTGCCACTCCTGCTCTTTTTGAGGGTTGTTTGATATATTTTTTTCCATCGTATTAGTTTTAGTTTATGTCTTTAAGTCTAAGGTGTGTCTCATGTAGGCAGTATATAGAAGGATCTTTTTTTTTTTTTTTTTTTTTTTTTAATCCATTCTGCCACTCTCTGTCTCTTTATTGGTGTATTTAGTCCATTTACATCCAGCATAATTATTGATAGGTATGAGTTTAGTGCTATGATTTTGATGTATTTTTTTGTCTGTTGTTGACAGTTGTTTCTTTTCAATTTTCTGTGCTGAGTCATTTTTCTTTATGTATCTTCTTTTCATACTTTTCATTGTTGTTGATTTTGTATTTGCTGAATCTCTATGTTTTTCTTGTTTTTCATTTTGATGTGTAGGATTGTTAGTTTCCTTTGTAGTCACTTTAATGTTTACCTCTATTTTTCTAAGTTTAAACCAATCTTTTATTTCTTTATATTGCCTTGACTTCCTCTCCATATGAAAGATCTAGGACTGCATTATTTAGTCCCTCTTTTTTTTTTTTTTTTTTTTTTTAATGTTGTCATCTTTTACATATTGATGTCTCTGTTTCCCTGTTTTCATTGTTTTAGCTTTGATTTATTTTTGTGATTTCTCCATCTGGGTTGATATCTGATTTTCTGTCCTGTGTTCTAGTCTTAAGTTGTTATCTTATGTTAGTGATTTTCTAACTTGAGGACTCCCTTTAGTATTTTCTGTAATTTTGATTTGGTTTTTACGAATTCTCTAAACTTCTGTTTCCCTGGAAATGACCTAATTTCACCATCATATTTGAGAGACAGTTTTACTGGATATATAATTCTTTGCTGGCAATTTTTTTTTCCTTCAAGGCTTTATGTATGTCATCCCTTTTCCTTCTTGCCTGCATGGTTTCTGCTGAGTAGTCAGATCTTAGTCTTATTGATTCTCATTTGTAGATGACTTTTTGTTTATCCCTAGCCACTCTTAAAACTCTCTCTTTATCTTTGGTTTTGGCAAGTTTGATTATAATATGTCTTGGTGACTTTCTTTTGGGATCTACCTTGTGTGGGGTTTGATGAGCTTCCTGGATAGGTATCTTCTCATCTTTCTTGATATCAGGTAAGTTTTCTACCAACAACTCTTCAGAAATTCTCTCTGTATTTTCTATTATCCCCCCCATTTGGTACTCCAGTCCCTTGTAGGTTATTCCTCTTGATATAGCCCCACATAATTTTTAGGGTTTCTTCATTTTTTTAAAATTATTTAATCTGATTTTATCTCAGATAAGTTGGGATCAAGTGCTTTATCTTCTGTCTCACTGATTCTGACCTCCCTTATCTCAATTCTTCTCCTATGGCTTTCTATTCAGTTGTCTAATTCTGAAATTGCATTGTTAATTTTTTGGATTTCTGATTGCTGTCTCTCTATGGATTCTTGCAGCCTGTTAAATTTGTCATTATGCTCTTGTATAACTTTCTTAAGTTCCTCTACTGCTTTGTCTGTGTGTTTCTTGGTTGGTTCTGTGTTTTGCCTGATCTCCTCCTGATCTCTTGAAGAAGAGCTCTGTATATTAATCTTTGAATTCTACCTTTGGTAATTCCAAGAAGTTCTCTTCCTCTGGAAGGTTTCTTGAATCTTTGTTTTGGTGACTTACTGAAGCCATCATGGTCTGCCTCTTTATGTGATTTGATATTAACTGCTTCTCTGAGCCATCAATAAAGTTATTTTATTTATTTAACATTTGCTTATTGTGTCCTAACTTCTTGTTTTGTTTTGTTTTCATGTGCCCAAATAGGCTGGTTGTGTGAGCTAGTTTGATTTTTGGGGTCTTTGAAGCACTCATGTCCTCTTTCCAGGTGGCTAGAGCTGTTACTAGGTATATGAGCCCAAGAGTCCTTTTTCTTTTTTTGTGTGGATTCAGCTTAGGTTCCCAGGTCATCAGTCACGAAGTGTGTGGTGCAGCCTCTCACCTACAGTCCTAGATGGGCATGGGTGACTCATGTAGACATAGATATCTAGCTGCAGTAGGGGTTCATGTGCTGATCAATGAAGGTGGCAGACTGCTGCCCCTGAGTGTCTGGGTGGAAGGCGTGTCCCTCTTCCCTAGAGCAAGTAGGTAGGTGAGTTTTGCAGCTGGACTATGGGCACCCAATGCTGTTGGCTGCAAGAACTGAGAGTCACCATTTATTCTTGGACCCCTGTCATGGGTGGCACAGTGCAGTGAGTGGAGCCACCAGTCCTCAGGTCCCTGACGTGGGTATGTTAGGACCCTGTTTAATGAATGGGCAGAGCAGTGTCAAATGTCACGAATCTGCCACTCCCCCTTATAGCTGATATGATGAAAACAGGTTTCAAGTATATACCCTATTGTACAGTGCTAATGAGGGGATATGCTCTTGTAATGGGCCCACATATGTATACGCAGGGGTGAAAGGCATTCAAATTCCGTGGACCTCTTATGTTTGTACCTAGGCATAGGGGCTGTGCTTGCCCTGAGCTCCTGGCTTAGGGGAGCTGGTAGTTTACTTTTTTCTTATTTGTTAATTTATTCCCTCTCCAAAGCCAGGAAAATGGCCCTGGGACTCACGACAGGTCCTACCTCTGGCCCAGGTGGTGCAACAATCTCTGAAGCCGGACTGGGACCTGGAACAGAGAGGGGAGGGGGCAGGTAAATGGAAGAGAGGTACTTCCCAAGAGGAAGGGGTGGTTTTTTGATCCATGCAGTAGGTTAGACACTTGTACTTACCTTTTACCTGTTGAGCGCTGCTTCTCACTAGTTCTAGAGGCTTGAACTGACTCTCAGCCACTCGATCTCTTCCAATGTGGAAAATACCTCCCAAGCACCACTGTTTACCTCACCCCTCTCATGCTAGCCAATTCAGCCTGCAGAGTGATGATGCAAGCCAGGTCAGTTCTGGTGACTCCTTGCTGTTTCTGAACCATCTCTCCCTCCCCCTGCTGCTCTGTCCAATTTCTCAACTTTGTCTTTGAATCTCAGGGCTCCCAGATTATCATATATAATTGATTCACTTTTTGGGAGGTCTTTGTTTTAAGAGGTACCACAGAAAACATCTTACCACTCCTCCTTCTTGGCCTTGCCCTGTCCTATTTTTTCAATATGTTTTGATATGGTCTGCTGTCTTCGGGACATTCAGGAGTTGTTTTCATTTATCGATTGTAGATTTGTTCGTTTGGTCCTGCTTTTTTTGTTTTATTTGGTTATATCTGAACAGGTGGACTGGGCATTCTTTGTTGTTTGCTCATCTGTGGAATGATACTTCTCACAACCATGTCCAGTTGTCAGGGCCAGTCACTCAGCTATGATGTGGCAGGACAGGTCCAACAGAAACAAGGGGCTGGGATGGTTCATTTGTGGCATGTAATGGGGCTGACAGGGTGAGTCCCAGGGGTCAGTGCAGAGTAGGTTCTGGTAGACCTTGCCTGTGTTGCTCGGGAGTGCAATGCTCAGCACATGGTGCACATAGGTGGCAGGGAGGGAGGAGGTTGTGATATGTGGAGCTAAGTGGGTTTGGAAAAGAAAAGAAAGAAGAGAGAGAAACAAGAGCCAAAAAAAAAAAAAAAAAATAGTGCTGAGGGAGCCTCCCACTGTAGTGGTGCAGACCCTAGGAAGCAGTGTGCTGGTGGCTTTCTAGCCAGCTGTGAGGCACAGCCAGTCAAGAAGGGACAGATACGGCACATGCAGCTAGGTGAACAAGAGAAAGGAAAGATAGGGAGGGGGAGAGAGATAAGAAACTAGATTTTTTAAAAAAAAGGAGAGAGAAAGTCACATGCAGCTAGGTGGTCAGGAGAAAGGAATAGAAGGAATGTAGAGAGAGACAAGAAATGGAGAAAAAGAAAAAGAATAGATGCCATGTGGTTGGGAAGAAAGAAAGGAAGGGAGATAGAGAGAGTCAAGAAACAGAGACAAAAAGGAAGAAAAGAAAAAAAAAATGCCCTAAGGGAGCCCACCAGAAACGAGTGATGCTGCACACCTTGTCCAGAAGGAGAAGAGATGGCACATAGCACCAGGTGTTCAGGAGGAGGGTAAGAAAGGAAATTAGAGAGAGACAAGAAATAGAGGGGGAAAAAGAAGTAAGAAAGCAAAGAAAAATGTCCCTAGAGAGCCCAGTGGAAGCAGGTCCCCAGCTGAGCAGCTCTGCACAGCCAGTCAAGAAAGGGCAGAGATGGCACACAGCACCAGGTGTTCAGGAGAAGGGCAAGGAAGGAAGGTAGAGAGAGACCAAAAACAAAACAATGAAAAAAGAAGAAAGTAAGGAAAACAATGCCCCAAGGAAGCCCACCAGAAGCAAGTCCCCGGCAGAGATAGCACACGTCACCAGGTGTTCAGGAGAAAAGAAGGGAAGGATGGTAGAGTGAGACAAGACTTTGAGAAAAGGAAAAAAAATTCTCCAGGGGAGCCCACTGGCTTGGCAGTGTGGACCAAGGATGTGGCTCCCAAGCCTCACAGCACTGCACAGCCCATTTAGAAGGGGCAGAGATGGCACACAGTGCCAGGTATTCAGGAGATAAGAAAAGAAGGAAAGTAGAGAGAGAAGAAAAACAGAGAAATGAAGAAAAACAAAAAGAAAAAAATTTTAGAAATGTCCCCAGCGATCTCACTGCTGTGGTAGCGTGGACTGAGGAACTGGTCCCCCAGTCAAGCAGCACCTCACAGCTATCAAGGAGCAGAGATGGCACACGGAGCCAGCTGTTTGATAGAAAAGTAGGGAAGGAGGTGAGAGAGAGAGAAGAAAGCAAAAAAAAAGCAACAACTGCAAAAAAAAAAAAAGGAACTGAAGGAGCTGGCCTGTACGGGTAGGGTGAATCCAAGTGACACAGAGCCGACGCCTCCCTGGCCAAGCGCCAAGCGATCGTGGAGGCCTAGCAGGAGCAAGAAGGGTCGGGGGTGGGAAAGTGTGTATTGCTGATTACCGGGTACTCTGGATGCTCTGTTGCCTGCTGAGAGCACCACGAAGCTGCCTTCCTGTACTCCCTGTCCACCAATCTCGCTGGCTGAGGAGTCCAAGATGGTGAATCCATGTCACATTAGCTGAGAGGGGATCTACACCCCACATCTCTCCTTGCTGTCTGTTCTCTGTCAGTTTCTTATTCCATTGGGTGCTTGGTTGAGGTCTTTATCTCTTCTTTTGATGCTTAGGGTTCCAGGATTGACGTTTGTCTGTTTTGCTTAGTTTTTTGGGTCTTTGCTGTGGAGGGACAACATGGTGCTTCTGTCTATAGCACCATGTTGGCTCCATCTCCCATTGGGATAATTTTTAATAATTACTAAAAGATCATTTTTGTCATTTGTAAATATTTGGAAACAGGTTAAATTATTCAGTTTGATTGAAGTCTGTGTGTGTGTGTGTGTGTGTGTGTGTGTGTGTGTGCATGTATCATAAAGCAACTAAACTATAACATATATATGTATATAACTAAACTACAACATATATACACACGTACATACTGTTTATCTATATGTGCATATGTATATATATACTATATACTTATGCATACGTGTGTAACATAAATATCAAACATAGAACAACCAGACTAAATACATTATCCTGTCTGCAAATATTTATAATGGTAAAAATAATCCTTTCTTTTTATGTGTATATGTATTTATATACTCTAGTTTTATTTTAGGAGCCTTCATGGTGCATTGGGTAAGAGCTTGGCTGCTAACCAAAAGGTTGGCAGCTGTTCCTTGGAAACCCTATGAGGCAGTTCTACTCTGTCTTATGGGGTCTCTATGAATAGGAATCGACTTATTGGCAACGGGTTTGATTTTTTTGGTTTGATAGCATTCTACCTCATGATATTATAATTAACATAAAACCTGGGCAAAACTCACCAAAAAGCAAATATATAAAATAAGATACTATGATATGAACAAAATATAATATTAGCTTAAAGTGGTATTTCAAAGCTCTCTCTCTTTTTTTTTTTTTTAGATTCAATTGGGAGTATAGACTAGGTTGAAGATGTAGTCTGAAAATTGGTTTTGTCTGAACAGGAAGAAAATCTTTATTTTACTGACAACAAAATGAAATGTTCTGGAAAAGCAATGACTATGGAGTTTTCCCTTGATACAAATGTGATAGTTAAGATTATGTGTCAACTTTGCTATGCCACGATTCTCAGTGGTTTGGCAGATATTGTGTAGTCATCCTCTATTTTACAATCTGATATGAGCAATCAGTTGAAAGGAGAGTTTTCTTGGGGGTGTGGCCTGAATCCAGTGCATATGGGTGTTCTGACAAAGTGCTCTCTCTCTCTCTCTCTTTCTCTCTCTCTCTCTCGATCTTGCATCTAATTCATCATCCTCTGACCTCTTCAATTTTCCACAGTTGCTCAAGAAAAGATTCTTGTGACCTGAGCTAGCAGCCTGCTATCTAACCTGCAGATTTTGGGATTCACCAGTTCCTGCAGCCCCATGAGCTAGTAGCTTCCTGTCTGATTTGCTGATTTGGGTTTGTCAGCCCCTGCAAACATGTGAGTAAGGAGAAGCTTCCAGCCTGAGGCCTGGCCCACTAATTAGAGACTTGACAGCCACCACAGCTGTGTGAGCCATTTCCTTGAAATAATTTTTCTTTATATGTATTTATATATATACGCTTCACTGGTTTTGCTCCTTTAGAAAACCTAACCTAAGACAGCAAGTATTTTTCTGAGCTCACAAATAATGCAAGTTTTCAAAATTTCTTTGAAGAAAGAAAAGGGAGCACATATTATTCCTGTGTTTCTTTGTATTTAAAAAAAAACATTTTTTGACTATTTCTTCACAGCTAAATTTATAATGTTGCTAGTTTCTCTGCATCTTCTACAAACTTTAAGAAAGACAATAAGTTTATATCAAACTCCATTTACAGAACCATGATGCAGATTTAAAGCTGTTGTTCAAATCTTTTCTTGAGCAACTGTGGAAAATTGGAGAGGGGAAAAAGCCTCTAAAAATGTTTACCCTACTTTTAAATTTTTTATGTAGTTTTGATATTATGTAGTGTGAGATTTGAGAAAATTCTAAAATTACAACAGGTACAGAAGGGAATGCTGAAACATTTTAAAGGATGGTTGAAAATGAGGAAATTTGAGGAAAAAATCCATTAGGTTATTTATAGATGTAACTATCTTAAAGACATACTCAAAATTTTTATTCTCTTTCTCAGAGAGGTAAAAAATCTTGCATTATGTGGACATAGCTTGTGTAACAAGGGCTTAATAAAATCACTCTTATCTAATTGTCATCTACTACTTCAAAACAATTATTTAAATTAGCTCAGTCTTTAGTCTTATGAAAGTCCCTGGGTGCTGGAAATGATTAGTGCCCTCTACTGCTAACAGCAAGGTCTAGTCCACCCAGAGGCACCTTGGAAGAAAGGCCTGGCAATCCATTTCTGAAAAATCAGCCATTAAAAGCTCTATGGGACACAGTAATACTCTGACACACATGAGGTTGGCATGAGTCGAAGTCTTACAGACAATGTGATTCACGGGGTGAATTTTTGCACAGTGGTCTACAATTTATCCTAAAAGACCTTCAGAAGAAACTTTTACATTTCATATTTGAATTGACCTTAATAATTGGGTGAATATTTTTCTCTATTGACCAAAATCTACAAACACATGCAAAAAGATAGCTAAAAAAAACCACTAAGAGTTTCTGTCCTTTAGTATATCTTAAAAACAGCTTAATTGTTAATATAATAAGTATAACATATTAACATACTTTTCTTGACAGCTTGGAAAATAAATCAAAATGAAAGCTTTATAATCGCTAAGAAAGTTCGTCTGAAAACAGCTGCTTTTCGTTCATACCTGAAATTGTGATTTCGTCTCGCCGTGTTTCTGGCAATTTTCTTTTTCTCCTTTTCATTATTGTTACCAAATTAAAGAACGGTGGATTCTAAGTACCTTGATGGTAGAAACAGTTTTGTTTTGGGATCTATTTTGGTTGAAATAATTGCAATGTAATTTGGATTCCAAACACTTCCTAAGTGAATAGGATCAATACAGGAATATGCAGACAAATTAAAGTGTCTATTCCTATGAAAAAAATGACTTCATATGAGGCAGGAAATGTGAATATTTAATTTCCTTCTTTAAAGGTAAAATAAAGTTGCCGTTTAGGACACTACGTTTTTGCTTTTTTTTTTTTCCTGCTGATAACTTTGATTTTTTTCACTATTTAAATAAATATAATTACAGATAGTCCCTACTTACAAAGGGGCTCTGTTCTAACAACTCTTTTTGTAAGTCAGTTCTGATGTAAGATGAATACTTCTTTTTTTACTTTTCATTAATATTGCCCTTTATTATCAGTGTCTTTATAAATGTGACCTTTGAACATCTGCAAGTGAACGTCTGAGAATGATGACATCAGCAACTAATGCACTGCAACACTGTATGTAGTACATATTACTAACTATAACATGTACCAAAAAGAAAAAAGATGGTCATAAGCACAATTCATCATAACTCGGATACGTCATAAGTCGAGGACTACCTGTGTAGTCATAACTCTCAGGAATCACCTTTCTCAATCACAGGCTGACTTACATGGAAGGACAAAAGATGGGATTAGAATGATAAGTTCCCAATATTCCAGGCATCTTTGAAAACATTATTTGGTGATACTTGCAGATGCGTATTATACTACATCCCCCATACATATTATCTGAAGTTCAAAAAGATGTGAAAATCCGTTGATGTCTCTATCTTAATAATGTCGTTAACTACAGAAAAAATTAACTTTCCACTTTGACTTGTGTATATCTCTCACTGTTGCAACCCCAGCAACTGTTGCTTGTCATTTGGCTATACTTAACACTGAGACATCACATCTTTCCAAAGATTATTTTTGAACAAATAAGGGCCCATTGTATTTGGAAAAAAAAAAAAAAAACAACTTCTTTGGAGCATCATCACATAGACAGGGCTAAATTGTAGAGATCTAGTACTGTCTAGAGATCAGCATTTATTTGGTCCTAAAATAGACTGCAGGTATCTGAGCTACCATTCTTTAAAGAAGTACCAATTTTTTAAAACAATAACTTTGGCACTGTTTAGCTACTTTACTATTATTTTTTATTTTCCCATAACTATGATGCAAAGTGTTATGCATTTAACTTTTCTGAAATTAGGATGTATGCAATGGAGAAACATAGTATATGGGATTTGCTTTCAAAGCCACTGTGTAAAGTAAGAATTATATGTAATCAAAGATAATCTTTAGTTCCTTAAAATGCCCATGAATAATATGGATATAAAATCTACAACGTGTCTAGTTATATACAGCACACACTAAAGAGGGCCATGTGGTGAAAATTATGTATTTGTAAAGACTAGAATCCCACATCACAAAATGCTCACACTCTGAGTATTCGGGAGTGAATGAGAAAATAGGAAATTCATTTCTGCCATTTCAAGTTCACTGTAGCCATACACAATAATGCCATAGTGGAGAATGGCCAAAGGAATCATCTACTCTATTTAAATTGTTCTCCCCTCCACCACCACTCTCTTCTTCCTCACTCTCTCCTTCTCTTCTTGTTACCCTTCCCTCTGTCAGCTGAAAAACTACAGTTGGATTCATGTAAATAAATACGATCATTTGAATAGCCTAAAAGTATAGTGATAAGGAATCACGATATTAAAATTGCATCTGTACAGTCATCCTGCCTGAAATCTCGAGACTTAGAACCATCAATAGGGACACCTTGAAGCTATGGATTAGTTAAGTTTTTATTAAGTTCCTATTAAGTGTGTAAGAACCTTCTGGAAATTGGGCCAAGGAAGGGTGATCCAAGGGGAATAAAAATCAGGATCACATATTTACACTAATTCCTCAAGTTTGATCATCTACTAGAAGAGGTGAACAAATCACAGAATATGTTGAAACAGGTAATTGAGGTAGTAGATCTAATAAAATTATTGGAAAGGGGGAGGTGTAATGTAATGTAATTATTAACATGCTAGGAATCCTGAGTCTTTAGTACCTAATCCTTAAACATTTTGTGCCTATGGATGGCATAGTTGTAAATGGCAGATTTTTACTGAAGGATTAACAGAATCAACCAACTCTAACTCATGGCAACCTCGTGTGTGTCAGAGTAGAACTGTGCTCCATAGGGTTTTCAATGGCTGATTTTTCCAAAATTAATTGCCAGGCCTTTCTTCTAAGATGCCTCTGGATGAACTCAAACCTCTGATCTTTCAGTTAATGGCTGAGCGAATTAACCGTTTGTACCACCCAGGGACTCCAATTAAAGTGATAGTCAGTGGATATTTCATAACGTAGAGATGCCATTTTAAAAGCTTGATAAACAGCAGACTAGTACATCCATTCATCGACGAGCATGCGTGGAACATCTACTACATGCAAAGTACTAAGCTGGATATACTGATCAATTATATTTGTAACTTTGCTCTTCAACATAAGGCAGGATTTCTACTGTGTAAAGGTGTTTTCCATTTTTATGATTATCAGTGTTTCTTTGTACAACTTATTTATCAACCCTGTAAAATTAGTGTCACTGCTATCATCACCAGATTCATAATCATAAAGTTTTGTTTTTCTCAATATATTCACCGGTATAATGAGTGTGTATGGGTGTGATTGTGTGTGAATGATATTTATGGTAGTGTTGGAGTTGAAACACTGTCCAACATTGCAGATATGTCTTCCTGTCATAAAAGACAAGTTAGCAGTTTGGTTCCTGAACTTAGGATAAGTATTACTTGCTGTGCTCCATTATGAATTCTGGATTTATCTGTGGAGTTTTTAGATTGGAAATGATGTGCAGGAAGATGAAACTCATACGAATTTAAGAAATCTACTTAGTTTGTCAAGAGGTCAAACTTTAAACTTTTACCTTCTTCAAAAAAAGCAATGTGATATTCCATAAGGAATCTTATTTGTTCATCTCATTGGGATAAATAGGTCCATGTTTTGATTCTCATTGTATTATTTTGTACACAGAATAGAAAATAAAACTGCAGTGTATCATAAGAAACTTAATAAATAATTAGAGGCAAGTGTTATTAAGTGTTTGCCACTTCAAAATTTGGTTTCCCTTTTTTAAAAATGTTTAATAAAGGCTATTTACCAAGGAGAAACCCAAATATTTATGGATAAAAATATAAATCATTGTAAATTGCTGTGTAGTTTTCTTTAAGGAAAATGTAAATAGAAGTTCATTAAGGGTTAAATCCATTCTGTTCCACAAAGTTCAGATTAAATGTCTTGTAATATTTTATTTATGTTCATAAGGGGACATGTGGTTGAGAGAATGTGGTTGCCTCCAAGTAAAAGTATTCATACTACTATAAAAATGGTAATCAACGACATTTCACACTCTGTGAGAAATATCATTGTGAATAATTCTTTTACAAATAACATCTTCGCAGGAAAAAAAATTAAAGTTTGACCTACAAACAAAAGTAGTTCCTTCTACACTCTTCAAAATGCGTTGACATATATGCCATAAAAAAAAGCATGATTTTTGTTCTGAAAATATACTAATATATATATATATATACATACATATATATACATATATATATAAAGACTGAAATTGGTATACAAGAAGGTTTTTTTGTAGATGCTATTGAATGAAGAAGTATGAGTAGTGAAGATTTTCAAGACTCTCATTTTATAGTCTGCATGTCCTATATATGATTCTCAAAAGTTAAAAAAAAAAAAAAGCTTCGGTGTAGAAATTAATGACTCTGGAGATATGTAACATGAGATAAAATACTGTTTTATTTACGGGAAATTATAAATACCATTGAAGTGATTTTTATTTAAAAATTTGTTTTCTTTTTTCATTCCAGTGAAAATATTTCTAAAATGCACCACATGTATTCTTATAACTACCACTCATCTATCAGTTTGTCATACTGTGGTGGCAAGCATGTTGCTGTGACACTGGAAGCTACACCACCAGTATTTCAAATACAGCAGGGTCACTCATTATGGACTGGTTTCATCCAAGCTTCCAGACTAAGATAGACTAGGAAGAAGGAACTGGCTGTCTAAAAAAATTGGCTAGTGAAAGCCTTATGACTAGCAGTGGAACATTGCTTGATATAGCACGGGAAGATGAGCTCTTTGGGTTGGAAGGCACTCAAAATATGACTGCAGAAGATCTGCCTCCTCAAAGTAAAGCCGATGTTAATGACTTGGATGGAGTAGAGCTTTCAGGATCTTCATCTGCTGATGTGGTATGACTCAAAAATGAGAAGAAATAGCTGCAAACATCCATTAATAATCAGAACATGGAATGTACAAACTATGATATAGGAAAATTAGAAGACATGAAAAATGAAATATAATGCATAAAGATCGATACCCTAGGCATTAAAAAAAGAGAAAAGAAAACTAAACCGATTGCCATCAATTCAATTCCAACTCACAGGGACCCTATAGGACAGAGTAGAACTGCCTTATAGGATTTCCAAGGAGCAGCTTGTGGATTCAGACTGACAGTCTTTTTGTTGGCAGATGAACTCTTAACCACTGTGCTACCAGGTCTCCATTTCCTAGGCATTAGTAAGCTAAAAAGGACCGGTATTGGCCATTTTGAATAGGACCCACACATAGTCTACTATGCCAGGAATGACAAATGAAAGAGAAATGATGTCACGTTCATTATCGAAGAAAAATTTCAAGATCTACCATGAAGTATAACACTGTCTTCAAGGAAGACTAGTTAATATGATTATTATTCAAATTTACACACCAACCACTAATGCCAAAGATGAAGAATTTGAAGATTTTTACCAACTTCTATAGTCTGAAATTGATCAAACATGTAATCAAGATGCACTGATAATTGGTGGTGATTGGAATGTGAAAGTTGGAAACAAAGAAGAAGAATCAGGAGTTGGAAAATGTGGCCTTGGTAATGGAAATGACTCCAGAGATCGCATGATAGAATTTTGCAAGACCAATGCCTTATTCATTGCAAATTTTTTTTATCAACATAAATGATAACTATACACCAGATAGAATACACAGGAATCAAATTGACTGCATATGTGGAAAGAGGCAATGGAGAAGCTCAATATCATCAGTCAGAACAAGGCCAGGGACTGACTGCTGAACAGACCATCACTTGCTCATATGCAAGTTCAAGTTGAAGCTGAAGAAATTCAGAACAAGTCCACAAGAGCTAAAGTGAGATCTTTAGTATATCTCATCTGAATTTAGAGACCATCTCAAGAACAGATTTGACTCATTGAACTCTAATGATCAAAGACTAGACAAGTTGTGAGATGACATCAAGGACATCCTACATGAAGAAAGCAAAAAGTCATTAAAAAGACAGGAAAGAAAGAAAAGATGAAAATGGATGTCAGAAGAGACTCTGGAACTTGCTCTTGAATTCGAGCAGCTGAAGTGACAGAAGAAATGATGAAGTGAAAGAGCTGAACAGAAGATTTCAAAGGGCAGCTTGAGAAGAGAAAGTAAAGTATAATGAAATGTGCAAGGATCAGGACTTAGAAAACCAAAAGGGAAGGATATGCTGGGCATTTCTCAAGCTGAAAGTACTGAAGAAAAAATTCAAGTCTTAAGTTGCAATATTGAGGGATTCTATGGGTAAAATATTGAATAACATAGGAAGTATTAAAAGAAGATGGAAGGAATTCACAGAATCACTGTACCAAAAAGAATTGGTCGTCTTTCAATCATTTGAGTAGGTAGCATATGATCAAGAACTAACGGTATTAAAGGAATAAGTACAAGCTGCACTGAAGGTATTGGTGGAAAACGAGGCTCCAGGAATTGATAGAATACCAATTGAGATGTTACAACAAACCGATGCAGTGATGGAGGTGCTCATTCGACTATGCTAAGAAATTTGGAAGACAGCTACTTAGCCCATCAGCTGGAAAAGATTCATATCTGTGCCCATCCCAAAGAAAGGTGACAGAACAGAAAGCAGAAATTATCTAACAATATTATTAACATCACAAAGTAAAATTTTGTCGAAGATAATTCAAAAGCAGTTGCAGCAGTACATTGACAGGGAACTGCCAGAAATCGAAGCCAGTTTCAGAAGAGGACATGGGATATGGGATATCATTACTGATGTCAGATGGATCTTGGCTGAATGCAGAGAATACCAGAGAGATGTTTATCTGTGTTTTATTCACCATGCAAATGCTTTTGACTGTGTGGATCATAACTTGTGATGGATTTCATTTTACTTGGATCCACAATCAACACCATGGGAGCAGCAGTCAAGAAATCAAATGACATATTGCACTGGGCAAGTCTGCTGCAAAAGACCTCCTTTCAAATGTTGAAAAGCAAATATGTCACTTTGAAGACTAAGGTGCACTTGACCCAAGCCATGGTATTTTCAATTGCCTCATCTGCATGTGAAATCTGGACAATGAATAAGGAAAACCAAAGAAGAACTGATGCATTTGAATTACAGTGTTAGTGAAGGATATTGAATATACCACGGACTGTCAGAATAATGAACAAATCTGTCTTGGAAGAAGTACAGTCAGAATGCTCCTTAGAAGTGAGGACGGTGAGCCTTCATCTCACAGACCTTGACTTCTTATCAGGAGGGACCAGTCCCTGGAGAAGGACATCATGCTTGGTAAAGTAGAGGATTAGCAAAAGAGAAGAATACTCTCAATGAGACGGATTGACACAGTGGCTGCAACAATGGACTCAAGCATAACAATGATTGTGAGGATGGCACTGGACCAGGCAGTGTTTCATTCTGTTGTACATGGAGTCTCTATTAGTTAGAACAAACTTGACTGCACTTAACAACAGTATTGGTATAAAACTGTATATAGACATCATTTAGGATTTTCTTAGCGTCTTATGACATTATTATGATTTTTTTTCTAATTAAATTATTTCTATTTTTTCTTATTTATATACTTTGTGTAGTATATGGAGATTCTTAAGGACTATTGAAATGGATTAGCAGGCTATTTTCTTGATACAATAAACCTCCATATTGCTTAATTTTGGAGCAATTAATTCATTTATTCATCCTTTAAAATGTTATGTTCAATAATCAAATATTTACATAACGCCACTAAAACAAAAATAGTGTTATGCAATGAAGATACAAAATAAATGAAGACATAGTTCCTGCCCTTAAAAGGAGGCAGGAAAGAAGAAAGAAAAACGCAACACAGGATAACATAAATAAGGAACTACTTATGGAGCATAAATACAGTGCTATGGAGGCTCTGGGAAGGGCGCAAAGCTCAACTAGAGGAAAGAAGGTTGGGGGATATAGGTAAAAAGATCAGGGAAGACTTGTTAGAGGAGGTAGCAAGGTGACATGTAAAGTGAATCCTGAAGCTCAAGAAGGCATTTGCCAGGTTTGGGGACGGGGATAGAACAAAAGGGGAAGGAATTACAGGCAGAGGGATTAACAAGTGTTAAATCTTGAGAGCTTGATCCATTATGGCTGTGCAAGTAATAGAGTGGGGATGGGTATATGGAAATAGATAAGATTGAAAAAATGAGTAGGGGGTGTATCAATTATGAGGAACACGCTTGGGTGTTTGGCCTTTCCCTAGAGATAATGGGGAGTTATTAAGGGGTTTTTAGCAGTGCTGTGATATGATAAAATTTGTGTTAAAGAAAGATTTTGGCAATGCAGAGATCTGATTATTGTTGTTTTTAGGAGAAGTCAAGTCAATTTCTACTCATAGTGACCCTATGTGACAGAGTAGAACTTCCCCGTGGAGTTTTCTAAGCTGTACTCTTTACCCGTAATGCTGCTGTGTGGGTTTGAACCATCAACCTTTCTGTTAGTAGTTAAGCACTTAATGGTTGTGCCATCAGGGCTCCTTGAGATGTGATTAAAAGGGAAAAAAATGGAAGCAGAGAGAGAGTTAAATAGATGTTATATACAAGAGAAAAAAAAAAAAAAAACCCATTGCCATCAAGTCACTTATGACTCATTAGTGACCCTCTAGGATAGAGTAGAACTTCCCCATAGAGTTTCCAAGGAACTTCTGGTGGATTTGAACTGCCAACCTTTTGGTTAGCACCCATACCACTTACCCACTATGCCACCAGGGATTCCATACAAGAGAAGATAGTCTTATAGCTCATGAATAGAATCCATAAATACTATTGAGGTTAAATTTAAAAGATTTAGTGAGTGAACATAAAGGTAAAAATAGAGAAGATGATGCCCAATTGTCCAGACTGTACAACTGAGTGATTTGAGTTGTGCTTCCTTTCACTAAGATATGAAAAAAATAGGAAGAGAAGCAAGTTTGAGGTGGAAAATGAAGTGTTCCTTCTGGATATAGTAAACTTGAAATATTTGAAGGATATCCAGGTTAAGCTATCTAGTAGACTGTTGTATATACAGCCAGGAACACAACACATAAATCTAGGTTCAGAAATTTTGAGTGTCTACATTAAGTTACAAGTTAAGACTTAATCATATAAGGAAGAATGACTAAAGCCACAAAAGTAGAGAGGAGAGAATTAAACTGTAGCAAGAATTGATTGGAAGAGGAGGATTAGCTTTCAGAGAATAGTAATGTATAACTTGAGCAAAAGGAAGAGAGTTGGCACATTATAGTGTCCAGAAATTAAAAAGAAGAGTTTTAAGAAGGGAAGAATGTTAAACTTTCTGAAAATAAGGCATGAAAGACAAATGAGGTTTTTTTTTGTTTGGTTTTGGTTTGATTAAACAACAGAAAGGTGATTCATAATCTGATGAGAGTGTTTTTCCATTTTTCCATTAAGTTTTAAGAGGACCTCAAGCTGTAGTCATTATATAAAGACCTTGAGTAGAAAACTGGTGAGGAAGAGTTGGAAGATAACACTCTGAATGGAGCATGCCTGCTAAACCAGTTCATTACTGGGACACTTCCACAGATTTGTCTTCACCATGAAGCATACATATATATATATAGTTGTCTCAATTCAAAGACTCAAAATAAGACAGAAATTAACTAGCATGGAGCCCATGTTGCATGTGCCATATATGGTTTTTGTTTCAAAAAAGAGGAAAACAATATAACAAAGAAAACACAGATTAAAAAAATAGGAATTCGAATAAGAAGTCTATCAGAAAGCAGAATAGTTAAATATTCATCAATGTTGCCAAATAATTTAAAAATATATATTTTTGGAATAGAAACTTTAAAGAAGAAGGGCAAAGTATTAAAAACAAGGTTCAAAAGAAAACAAAAATACTTTGAAAACTGAGCTGGCTGCAATTATGAACATGAAACTATTTCAAAAATATAAACCAGCTTAGAAACAGCAAAGAGAAGGAAAGACATTACTGCTGAAAACCATGTTGATAATACAGATGAAAGACTTGGGAAAATACAGCAAAACCAAATGGAATAGAGCAGACATTTAATGTTTAGAGGAGAAGCTATAGATATAGATGAGAGACAAACAAGATTGAACATATGCATATTTGATGTTTCTGAGGAAAAGGGTAGCAAAGGTAGAACAACAAAATAGTGAAAGAGACAATGGAAATCTTTTCTGTAACAAAGGAATATTTGAATCTATAGACTGAATAAAAAAAAAGTACATAATGAAGGATACAGAGATATTTGCTAATGGAATTCTTAATACAATATTTTCATAATAAATGAGTCATTAAGAAAGCATTTAAAAGAGAGGAGAAAAAGGGAGACTAAATAACATAACTAAGATGAATTATTTTGTATCAATAAATATAAATATGGTAAACTAATTATAAAAGACAAAGATTCCCAGATGGAATAAAAAACACTGAAAGTGAAAAATGGGCACAGATCAAGCAGAGGTCAATGTTAATACCAAACAATGTTGAATTCAAGAAATAAGGCATTGAACATGAAAAAGAAGGGGTGGAATGAAAATCTCTATGTCACGAATCTATGAAACAAAAAGTTACAGGAACAAAATTCAGAGTGTAAAATCAATAGGAAAAAGAAGAAAACATTTATAGAAATAAAACAGTAATAAGACATTAACTTAATTATTTTTGTTCATAATATTTCAAAGAAACAAAAATATAATAAGAAATAATAAACCAAATAAAGGAAGGAAAATAACTAGGTATTAGAATAGAGAATATACTTTACTTTCAAGGGCCCATAGGTTGTTTACAAAAGTTGACCAAATATTAGTCTTCAAAATAAACCTGAATAGACACTATAAATAGACACTTTATAGAATTCATTTATTGTTCAAATTGCAATCTAGTCAAGAAATCAATAATAAAACAGAAAAAAAAACAGTCCATTTGAGTGGAGAAAGAAAACTCCTCTCTACTTGACAACTCTTAGGCCAAACAGTAAATTAAAAACATAACTTTAGATTATTGACAAAAGAGAAAAAATGAAAACACAATCTAAATCAGCATCACCATTGTCAAAACATCAGGAACATTCCTATTAAATGCAGGAGGAGAAATGGAGTCCCAGTGTCACTACTATTGCACAATATTATCTTGGAAGCACCAGCCAATGAAATCAAGTAAAGGGAAGATATTAACTATAAATAATCAAGTACGAATATAGATAATATGATTATATATCTAGAAAACCCAAAGCAATGATCTTAAAAACTCCTACAAGCATTAGACTATTCAGTAAGGTAGCTGGTTGAAAACAATCATATACATAACAGTATTAATTTTTTTATATCTAAATAATGGTTATAAAACATAATCAAAGAAAATACCCCATTTATACTAACAACTAATACAACTGAGATATCTAAATACACTTAAGCAAAAATGTGTAATATCCAATATGTCAGTTTTTTCAACTCTAAAGTATTAAAAATAGTATCTCATCTGGTTGTTGTAAGGATGAAATAAAATAATGCCTACAGATGATCTTGCTTGCGACAGATGCATAGAAAATACTCAATAAAATTAACTATTATTATCATTATTGCTGTTGCTGTTATAGTATGAAAAAAGTTTTAAAATTCTACTACCAGACATGAAACAAGTATTCAATAGAGTGAATGAAAAAAATATTTTTTTAGTTAAGAAAACTTAATGATGTTAAAAATAACTCTCTCAGTAAGTTAATCTCCAAACTAATTTTTTATTTTCTATTTTTTTAAGACATACTAAATTATAAAATGGGATCACAGAATACATACAATATGCTCACATTTAATTAAAAACTAAATACAATAAATTTTGGAATCATCAAAATTATTAATAAGGAAGAATTGATATTGTTTAATTTAGGGAAGTTACACTGAGATCTGAGACAGTAGAGACAAAATTCTCATTGAATACGATTTGGAACCATGATGGCGGCTTAGATTAAGGAAAGCTAAAAAGATTTCCTGATGGACTGGAGATGGGTGTAAATAAAATAGAGGATTTGAAGATTACTCCAAAGCTTTTGTTCTCAGCAACGGAAATGATAATATCATCATTCACTGAGGTGGAGATGGGGTAGTTTTTGGAGGAATCTCAGAAGTTCAGTTTGGGCCATGGCCAGTTTGAGATTTTTTATTAGACACACTAATGAAGTGTAACACTCCATCAGAGAAGGCAGTTGGATATATGTCCAGAGTTAAAAAAAAAAAAAAGTTTTGGACTAGAAATGTGAATTGGAAAGTCATAGTATATAGATGGGCTTTGTTACCAAAAGATCATTAAGGAAGAGAATGTAGGTAGGGAAAAGCAGAAAACAAAAGCTCACGTAGTTGTGGAGGCTGGAAAGTCTCAAATCTGTTGGTCAGGAGTCAGGCTGGAGGCTTCTCCTGACTTATGCAGCTGCAGAGGCTGACAAACTCAAAATTGGCAGGTGAGACGGCAGGCTGCTGCTTAAGGGGCTGTGAGCACAGGAAAATCCCCAGATCTGAAGGTCAGATGGCAGGCTACTGGCTCATGTACCAAGAACTGGAAGTCAGAGGATTATGAGCTGAATACAGGATTGAGAGAGAGTAAGCTTTATAAGAACATCCATATACATTGGATACGGGCCACATCCTGAAGGAAACTCACCTTTTAACTGATTGGCTGTTCCAATCAGATCACAAAATGGAGGATTATTACATCATTACATAACTGCCAAACCACTGAGGATCATGAACTAGTCAACTTGACACATAGTTCACCATCACAAATGTCTTTGAAAAATGCATTAAAATTTCCTGTGAAAGTGTTTAATCATGAAAAATGTCTTCACTATGCCAGATTTCTAATTAAAATAATTTTTTTTTTAATATCTGACCAATTATTCAGAATTTTCAATTCTGGGATAGAGACAAAATATAAAATATACTTAAATTTCAAGAAGTTTCTAGAAAAAATGGCACTCTAGAAAGAAGCACCACGCCGTCCCTCCACAGCAAAGATCCGAAAAACTAAGCCAAACAGAGAATACAACAATCCTGAAACCCTAAAACATCAAATGAAGAGATAAAGAACTCAGCCAAGCACCAAATGGAGTGAGAAAACTGACAGAGAACGGAGAGGAGAGATTCATGCAGAGGTCCCCTACCAGCTAACGCAGCGTGTATCCACTATCTTGGGCTCCTATCAGAGACCAGCAAACGGGGGTATGAGAAAGCAGCCTCACGGAGCATCCAGCGGGAGACAAAACCACTGGTAATTTGTTGTGTGCGCTTTCCCACCCCCCACCCCTCTTCGCCCTGGCTCGGCCTCCTCTGCTTCCCATGGCCACAGTCTCTTGACCAGGAGGCGCTGGTTGCTTGGATTCCACGCGCCCAGGCAGGTGGCTCTCTGGGTGCCATTTGTTGGCTGCTAGTGTTGCTTTTTTTTTGCTTCTTTTGATTTCTTGCTTGCTTCTGGCTGCTCCCCCTCCTTTTGCTCTAGTGCCTGGCTCCGTGAGCCATCTTTGCTTATTCCTGAGGGGCTGTGGAGCTCCATTTGAGTGTGCAGCTGCTTCCCGGTCTGGGCTGCCACACTGGTAGGATCCCGGGGCTTTTGTTCATTTGTTCCTCTGCTTCCCGCGCCCACGGTCTCATGACCGGGAGTCCCCGGCTGCTTGGATTCCGCAAGCCCGGGCGGGCGGTTCTCTGGGTGCCATTTGTTGGCTGCTAGTGTTGCTTTTTTTTTAATGCTTCTTTTGATTTCTCGCTTGCCTCTCGCTGCCTCCCCCTCTTTTCGCTCGAGTGCCTGGCTCCGTGTGCCATCTTTGCTTCTTCCTGAGGGGCTCCAGAGTGCTGGCAATTTGTGATGTGCATTTTCCCACTCTCTACCCTTCTTCACCCATGCTCGGCCTCCTCTACTTCCCGCGGATGCAGTCTCTTGTCCAGAGACACCGGCCCCTACTGGCTGGCTCTCTAAGTGCCATTTGTTGGCTGCTGGTGTTGCTTTTTTTTTTTTCCTTGCTTCTTTGGATTTCTTGCTTGCCTCTCGTCGCCTCCCCCTCTTTTCGCTCGAGTGCCTGGCTCTGTGTGCCATATTTGCTTCTTCCTGAGGGGCTGCAGGGCTCCATTCGAGTGTGGAGCTGCTTCCCGGTCTGGGCTGCCGCGCTGGTAGGATCCCAGGGCTTTTGTTCGTTTATTCATTTTGAATTGTTTTTTTGTTTTTTTCCTTTTCTTGAGTTGGGAGCCCTTTCTGGCCAGGCGGAGCTGTGTGGCAAGGAACTCCCCTTCAGCTTCCACAGAAGTGCAGAGGGATCCCTGAGGACATTTCTTTTTTTGTTGTTTTTTGGGGGGGACTTCCATGTTTTTTTTTTTTTTAATTGGTTTTGTTTTCTTTTCCCTCTTTTTCCCTTTTTGTCTTTCTTCATTGCTCAGTTTCTTGTCTCTCTATATCTTCCTTCTCTTTCTGATCCCTGAATACCAGGTGTTGTATACCTCTACACCTTCTAGCCAGGCTGTAATGTGACACCTGAGAGAGACTTCCCCAGACCTCACAGCTGCATCAGTGGGATCCCTGGGAACTTTGTGGTTCTTTAACCTTTCTGATCTTTATTTATTCATTCTTTTCTTTTCTTCCTCTTCCTCTTTCTGTTTTTATACATTTCATAGTCTCTCATCTCTCCATTCCAAAGGCAAGCTCCCCTAGCATTCTTTTCTGTTTGTTTGTATGATTTTTGGCTCCTGTTCCTCTCTCCTGTCTCCCATATTCATCTTAGCTCCACACATAACAATCTCCCCGCTGCATCTTGCCTACCTGCACTGTGCACTTGACATAACACCACCAAGCAGTATAGCCACGGCCTACTGGAACCTGCCAAGCACTGATTACTGACCCGCCCTGCTGGCTGTAGTAAGTTCCACAAACAACCAGTCCCAGTGACTCCACTTCAGCTAGACCTGCCCTGCTGTGCCATATCTGAGTGACTGACCCTGCCAGTTGGAGAAGGACGTGAAAAGAATTAAGCGCGCAGACGAGCAAACAACAAAAAACACACAGTCCGCCTGCTCAGAAATAGTCAAGTTTCTTTGTCAAAAAAGGGACAAAACAAACAAACCTACAATCAATAAACGAGAAAAATAACTTATGAATACCCCCAAAACAGGAGACAATATCAAAACATTTACAAAAACAGGACAGGATGGTTCCAGTAGGTATCCAAATTAAAACACCAGATGACTCTCCTGTGGAAGAAAATGCACTAGAAGTACCTGATAGGGAATTCAAATGTCTAACACTCAGAATTTTCCAAGAACTGAGGCAAAAAACTGACAAAAATGAGGAAAAAATAGACAAATTCATGGAAAATACAGACAAAAAATTGGAAGAATTCAGGAAGATGATGCAGGAACAAAATGCCAAAATAAATTCACAACTAGAAATTATACAAAAACAACAATTAGAAATCCAAAAGATAAACAACAAGATTTCAGAAATGGGTGTTGTCACAGAAGGGCTGAGAAGCAGATTTGAAACCGTGGAAGACAGAATCAGCAAAACTGAAGAGAAACACTTGGATACAACTCTGTTTGAGGAAAACTCAGAAAAAAGAACAAAGAAAAATGAAGAGACCCTGAGAGTTATGTGGGACACAATTAAAAGCAAAAATTTACGAGTGATTGGCATTCCAGAACAGGGGGAAAAAACACAGAGAGGATCACTGAGGAACTGCCGACAGACAACTTCCCAAATATCATGAAAAATGAAAAGCTGGCCATCCAAGAAGCTCAACGAACCCCATACGGAAGAGACCCCAAAACAAAATCACCAAGGCATATCATTTTCACACTTGCCTAAACCAAAGACAAACAAAGAATCCTGAGAGCAGCCTGTGAAATACAAGAAGTCACATACAGAGGAGAAACAATACGACTAAGCTCAGATTATTCGGCAGAAAGCATGCAGGCAAGAAGTCAATGGAATGACATATATAAAATCATGAAAAAAAAAATTGTCAGCCAAGAATAATATATCCTGCAAAACTCTCGTTCAAATTTGATGGTGAAATTAGGCCATTTCCTGATAAACAGAAATTAAAGGAATATGTAAAAGTCAAACCAAACTTGCAAGAATTATTAAAGGGAGTTCTTCGATCTGAGGACAAACAGCTACAGCTCACAGGCAGAACTTCGAACGCAGGATCATATGAGCCAGATACCAATCTAGGAAATGAACTCCAGAGGACTATCCAAAACCAAAACAAATACAACAGGGAATCAGAGAAGTTAATTGATGGATGACAACAACTTCAAAACAATGAAAGAGGGAATAAACAGCATAGGTATAGAACCTTCTAAAGGAGAGGAAGACAAGGCGATAGCAAGTAATGGCAGACTGCTTCAAACTTAGAAAGATAAGGTTAAAATTCATGGTAACCACAAAGAAAGTTAACAAACCAGCTCATAAAAGTAAAGACGAAAAACATAAAGTCTTGGCAAAAACAAAACTTATAAAAACAAAAGAAATGAAAAAAAAAAATCCACAAACAAAAGTAACTCAGCACAAGAGAGTAAGAAGAACAAAGAAAACATCAGCACCACAAAAAAAAAAAAGCACTGCAAAATGACAGGAACAAACTCACATCTATCAATAATTACACTGAATGTAAATGGACTCAATGCACCCATAAAGAGACGGAGAGTGACAGAATGGATAAGAAAATAGGATCCATCAATATGCTGTCTACAAGAGAAACACCTTAGAAAAAAAGATGTGAATTTATTAAAAGTCAAAAGCTCAAAAAAAATATATCAAGCTAACAACTACCAAAAAAGAGCAGGAGTGGCAATTCTAATCTCAGATAAAATAGACTTTAAAACGAAATCTACCATAAAAGACAAAGAAGGACACTATATGATGATTAAGGGGACGATCCACCATGAAGACATAACCATAATAAACATCTATGCACCCAATGACAGGGCTCCAAAATACATAAAACAAACTCTAACAACACTGAAAAGAGAAATTGACAGTTCCACAATAATAGTAGGAGACTTCAACACACCACTCTCAGTAAAAGACAGAACAAGTAAGAAGAAACTCAGCAAAGATACAGAAGACCTAAAGGTCACAGTCAGCCAACTTGACCTCATAGACATGTATAGAACACTCCATCGAACCACTGCAAAGTACACATTCTTTTCCAATGCACATGGAACATTCTCCAGAATAGACCACATCTTAGGCCACAGAGCAATCCTCAACAAGATCCAAAACGTTGAGATAATTCACAGTATCTTCTCCGACCACAATGCCATCAAGGTAGAAATTAATAATAGAAAGAGCAAGGAAAAAATATCAACTCCATGGAAACTGAATAATACCCTGCTTACACATCAGTGGGTAATAGAAGAAATCAGAGATGGAATCAAAAAATTCCTAGAATCAAATGAGTATGAAAACACATCACATCAACCCCTTTGGGACACAGCAAAGGCGGTCCTCAGAGGACAATTTATAGCAATAGATGCACGTATCAAAAAAGAAGAAAGGGACAAAATCAAAACATTAACTAAAGAACTCAAACAAATAGAAAGAGAAGAGCAAAAATACCTCACAACCACTGGAAGAAAGGAAATAGTAAAGATCAGAGCAGAAATACATGAAATAGAGAACAGAAAAACGATAGAAAGAATTAACAAAACCAAAAGTTGGTTCTTTGACCGAATCAACAAAATCGACAAACCACTGGCCAGACTGACAAAAGAAAAACAGGAGAGGACACAAATAACCCAAATAAGAAAAGAAATGGGGGACACTACAAGAGAACTAAATGAAATAAAAAGGATTATAACAGAATATTATGAAAACTATACTCCAACAAATTTGAAAACCTAGAGGAAATGGATAAATTTCTAGAAACACACGGCCTACCCAAACTGCAACAAAGTGATGTTGAAAATCTGAACAGACCAATAACAAGGGAAGAGATTGAAAAGGTAATAAAAAAACTCCCAACCAAAAAAAGCCCTGGCCCAGATGGCTTCACTGGAGAATTCTACAAAACATTTACAGAAGAACTTGTACCAGTACTACTCTAGCTATATCAGAGCATAGAAGAGGAAGCAACACTTCCAAATTCATTCTATGAAGCCAGCATAACGCTGATACCAAAACCAGGCAAAGATGTCACAAAAAAAAAAAAGAAAATTTCACACAAATACCTCTCATGAATATAGATGAAAAATTCTCAACAAAATTCTAGCCAATAGAATTCAGCATCGTATCAAAAAAATAATACACCACGACCAAGTAAGATTTATACCAGTTATGCAAGGATGGTTCAACATTAGAAACTGAATCAACGTAATCCACCACATAAATAAAAAGAAAGAAAAGAATCACATGATCATCTCAAATGATGCAGAAAAGACATTTGACAAAGTCCAACACCCATTCCTGATAAAAACTCTCAATAAAATATGTATAGAAGGGAAATTTCTCAACATAATAAAGGGCATCTATGCAAAACCAATGGCCAACATCATTCTTAATGGAGAGAGGCTGAAAACTTTCCCCTTGAAAGCAGGAACAGAACTAGGATGCCTTTTATCACCACTCTTATTTAACATTGTGCTGGAAGTTCTAGCTAGAGCAATAAGGCAAGAGAAAGAAATAAAGAGCATCCAAATTGGTAATGAGGAAGTTAAACTATTCCTGTTTGCAGATGATATGATACTCTACGTAGAAAACCATAAAGACTCCACGAGAAATTTACTGGAACTAATAGAAAGATTCAGCAGAGTAGCAGGATACAAGATAAACATTCAAAAATCAGTTGGATTCCTATACACCAGTAAGGAGAACGATGAAAAGGAAATCAGGAAAACTATACCATTTTCAATAGCCCACAAAAAGATAAAATAGTTAGGAATAAATCTGACCAGGGATGTAAAAGACCTATACAAAGAAAATTACAAACCAATACTGCAGGAAACCCAAAGGGATCTACATAAATGGAAAAACATACCATGCTCATGGATAGGCAGACTCAACATTGTGAAAATGTCAATTCTAACCAAAGCAATTTACAAATACAATGCAATGCCGATCCAAATACCAACAACATTCTTCAAAGAGATGGAAAAACTAATCATTAATTTTATATGGAAAGGGAAGAAGCCCCGAATCAGTAAAGCCCTACTGAAGAAGAAGAATAAAGTTGGAGGACTCACACTACCTGACTTGAGAACCTACTATACAGCCACAGTAGTCAAAACAGCCTGGTACTGGTACAACAACAGATACATTGACTAGTGGAACAGAATTGAGAACCCAGATGTAAATCCATCCACCTATGGTCACCTGATCTTCAACAAGGGCCCAAAGTCCATCAAATGGGGAAAAGACAGTCTTTTTAACAAATGATGCTGGCAAAACTGGATATCCATTTGCAGAAAAATGAAACAGGACCCATACCTCACACCGTATACAAAAACTACTTCAAAATGGATCAAAGACCTGAATACAAAGCCAAAAACTATAAAGTTCATAGAAGAAAAAATAGGACCAACACTTCAGGCCTTAATACATGGCATTAACAGGATACAAACCATAACCATCAACACACAAAACCCAACAGATAAGCTAGATAACTGGGATCTTCTAAAAATCAAACACCTATGCTCTTCAAAAGACTTCACCAAAATAGTAAAAAGAGAACCTACAGACTAGGAAAAAAATTTTGGACCTTATAAGTCAGACAAAGGTCTAATCTCCATAATCTACAAGAAAATCCAACACCTCTACAACAAAAAGACAAATAATCCTATTAAAAAATGGGCAAAGGAAATGAACAGACACTTCACCAAAGAAGACATTCAAATGGCCAACAGACACATGAGGAAATGCTCGCGATCACTAGCCATTAGAGAAATGAGGAATTAAAACCCCAATGAGATACCATCTCACCCCGGCATTACTGGCATGAATCAAACACACTGGAAATAAGAAATGTTGGAGAGGCTGTGGGTAGATTGAAACTTTTATGCACTGCTGGTGTGAATGCAAAATGATACAACCATTTTGGAAAATGATATGGCGCTTCCTCCAAAAGCTAGAAATAGACATACCGTTCGATCCAGCAATCCCACTCCTAGGAACATATCCTAGAGAAATAAGAGTCGTCACTCAAATAGACATATGCACACCTATGTTCATGGCAGCATTGTTTACAATAGCAAAATGATGGAAACAACGTAGGTGCCCATCAACAGATGGATGGATAAACAAACTATGGTACATAGACACAATGGAGTACTATGCAACGAGAAAGAACAACAATGAATCTGTGAAGCATCTCATAACATGGATGAAACTGGAGGACATTATGCTGAGTGAAATAAGTCAATCACAAAAGGACAGATACTGTATGAGACCTCTATTGTAAAAACCCAAGAAAAAGTTCACAGACAAAATGTAACAATCTTTGTTGGTTACCCGGGATGGGAGGGGTGGGGGAGAAATATTAAATAGGCAATAGATAAGTGGTATCTTGGGTGAAGGGTGAGACAGTACACAATACAGGGGAAACCAGCACAACCTGTACAAGGAAAGGTCATGGAAGCCCCATAGACACATCCAAACTCCCTGAGGGACTGAATTCCTGGGCGGAGGGCTTTGGGGACCATGGTCTTGGGGAACATCTAGCTCAACTGGCATGACACAGCTTATAAAGATAGTGCTCTACATTCTACCTTGGTGAGTAGTGTCTGGGGTCTTCAAAGCCTGTGAGTGGCCATCTAAGATAATCCAGTGGTCTCATCCCTACGGGAGCAAGGGAGAATGAGGAGAACAGGATACACGAAAAAGATTAGTCTGAAGGACTAATGGACTACAGCTACCAAGGCCTCCACCGGACTGAGTCCAGTAGAGCTAGATGGTGCCTGGCTACCACCACTGACTGCTCTGACCGGGATCATAACAGAGGTTTCTGGACAGCGCTGGAGAAAGATGCAGAGCATAATTCTAACTAACAAAAAAAAAAGACCAGATTCACTGGCCTAAAGGAGACTGGAGAAACCTCGAGAGTATGGCCCCCAGACACCCTTTTAGTTCAGTAGTGAGGTTACCTGTGAGGTTCACTGTTCAGCCTGGGAGTGGAGAGCCCCATAAAATGAAATGAGACTAATGAGGTACAGGAGTCCAGTGACAAAGGCCAGAAGGCAGAAGAGGACAAGGAACCTGGTGATAGGGAACCCAAGGTTGAGTAAGGATATTGTTGATGTGTTGTGAGATTGTTAACCATTGTCATAGGGCAACATGTGTAGTAACTGTTAAATGAGAAACTATTTTGTTGTGTAAGCCTTCATCTTAAGGGAGAATAACAGCACAATTCGAAAAGTGCAGTCAATGTCACTGAACTGTGTATGTAGAAATTTTTGAAATGGTGTATGTTTAGCTATGTGTATTTTCACCAAAAATAAATAAATAAATAAAGTTTGAGAATTCAGAGGGTTAATATGTTGTGGGGTTGTAACCAATGTCATAAAACAACATGTGTACTACTTTTTCATGAGAAACTATTTGTTCTGTAAGCCTTCACCTTAAGTACAACAAAATAACAAACAAACAAACAAACAAAAAAAGAGAAGTTTCTAGAAAGTAGGGAACTCTTTCAGAATACACATCCAGGTGGGCCAAGATGGCGGAACAGTCAGACACTTCCAGTGGACCCTCTTAAACAAAGACCCGAAAAAACAAGTGAATCAATCATATATGACAATCTAGGAGCCCTGAACATCTAAGGCAAAGTTGAGGAACCAGACTGAGTACCACAGAAGGGAGAGATGTTTCAGAAGCAGGGAGGAGTTGCCATACCTAATCCGGCGAGAGCCTCAGCCCTTCAGCCTGATCAGCTCATGGGTAAGCGGTGAGGCAGACAAGCAGTGGTGCTCAGGAGCCGTATTCCACACTGGGAGAGACCCAGCTGCCGGGAGTCAACTCAGCAACCCAGAACCAGTGAGAAGCAGTCCTGGATCGGCAGAAGATATGTACTTGCGTATGGCCTAAGGCACAGACCAAAAACACCCCCTTTAGGGAAAAACCTCTCTCCCATTTATCTCCCCGCCCAGTGCTCTGCACTGGGTCCTGGTCCAGCTTCAGCAATTGCCAAGTCCCCTGGGCCAGAAGTAGGATCCGTCACACACCCTGAGCCATTCTCCTGGCCTTGGAGAGTGAACAAATTAACAAACGGGATAAATAAACTGCCGGCTCCCCTAAGCCAGGAACCCAGGGTAGGCACAGCTCCTTTGCCTAGGCACAGGCATAAGGAATCCACCAACTTTGAGTGCCTTTCACACTGCAGAGACTTGTGTGGGACCATTTCAACAGTGTAGTTCCTCATTACCACAGTACAACAGGGTATATACCTGAAGTCTAACTTGAACTGTTTGAACTGTGAAGTGGGAGGTTAGTGACATTTGACACTGCTCTGCCTATTCAGCAGGGTCTTCACCTACACACATCAGGGGCCTGAGGACTGGTGGATCCACCCGTGACACCTAGCCAACTGCGATAGAGGCCCAAGAATAAGAGGTGCCCCCTAGTCCTTACAGCCAACAGCATCAAGTGGTCATAGTCCAGCTGCAAAACCCACTCACCTACACGCTCTAGGGAACAGGAAAATGCCTTCCTCCTGGACACTTAGGGGCAGCTGTCAGCCCCCTATCTTGCTCAGAGTGTGTCCCCCTGCTGCAGCCAGATGCTTGTGCCTACACCAATCGCCCATGCCTATCTAGGACTGTAGGTGAGAACCTACACCACACACTTGGTGGTTACCTACCTGGCACCTGAGTGGAATCCATACAAGAGGAATGGGCAGACTCCTGAACTCACATACATAGTAACAGATCTAACCACCTGGTGACAGAACATTAGAGCTTCAAAGGTGCCAATAATCAACCTAGCTCATACAAGCAGCTTATTTGGACATATCAAAACAAAACAAGAAGCTAGGACACAGTAAGCAAACATAAATTAAATAAATATAATAAATTATCAATGGCTCAGAGACAACAGTCAATATCAAATCACATAAAGAGGCAATCCATGACGGCTTCAGCAAGCTCCCAAAATAAAGAATCTAGAAATTTTCCAGAGGAGGAAAATTTTTTGGAATTACCAGACGCAGAATACAAACGATTAATATACAGAGCTCTTCAAAAAATTAGGAAGGAAATTAAGCAAAACACAGAACACTCAAAGGAGGAAATTAAAAAGACTAGAGAAGAGCATAATGACAAATTTAACAGCTGCAAGAATCCATAGAGAGACAGCAATCAGAAATCCAGAAGAATAACAATAAAACTTCAGAATTAGACAACTCAATAGAAAGTCTTAGGAGCAGAATTGAGGCAATGGAAGTCAGAATTAGTGAGACTGAAGATAAAGCACTTGACACCAACTTATCTGAGGAAAAATCAGATAAAAAGATTTAAAAAAATGAAGCAACCCTAAGAAGTATGTGGGATCTATAAAGAGGAATAACCTACCAGAACAGTGGGAATAACAGAAAATACAGAGAGAATTGTTGAAGATTTGTTGGCAGAAAACTTCCCTGGATATCATGAAAGATGAGAAGATACCTATCCAAGATTTTCCTCAAACCCCACACACTGTAGATCCTAAAAGACAGTCACCAAGACATATTGTAATCAAACTTGCCAAAACCAAAGATAAAGAGAGAATTTTAAGAGTGGCTAGGGATAAATGAAAAGTCATCTACAAAGGAGAATCGATAAGAATAAACTTGGGCTAGTCAGCAGAAACCATGCAGGCAAGAAGGCTATGGGATGACATATATAAAGGCTTGAAGGAAGAAAACTGCCAGCCAAGAATTATATATCCAGCAAAACTGTCTCTCAAAAATGATGACAAAACTAGGGCATTTCCAGATAAACAGAAGTTTAGGGAATTTAAAAGCAAACAAACCAAAATTACAAGAAATACTAAAGGGAGTCCTCTGCCAGATAACCACCCAAGACTAGAACACAGGACAGAGCAACCAGATATCAACCCAGATATGGAAGTCACAAAAATAAATCAAAGCTAAAACACTGAAAACAGGGGAACAGATATCAATATGTAAAAGATGATAACATTAGAACAAAAAAGAGGGACTTAAAAAATGTAGACATAGACTTTGCATATGGAGAGGAAATCAAGGTGATATAAAGAAATAAAAGACTGGTATAAACTTAGAAAAACAGGGGCAAATATTAAGGTAACCACAAAAGAAACTAACAATCCCACAAGTCAAAATAAATAACTAGAAAAACATAAAGACTGAGCAAACACAAAATCAACAACAATGAAAAAGATGAAAAGAAAATACATACAGAAGAACAAAGCAGCACAGAAAATAAGTGGAAAAAAGAAACTGTGAACCACACACAAAAAAAGACATCAAAATGACAGCACTAAACTCATAACTATCAATTATTATCCTGAATGTAAATGGACTAAATGCACCAATAAAGAGACAGAGAGTGGCAGGTTGGATAAAAAAACACAATCTTTCTATATGCTACCTACAAGAGACACAATTTAGACTTAAAGACACAAGCAAATTAAAACTCAAAGGATGGAAAAAAATATATCAAGCAAACAACACTCAAAAAAGAGCAGGAGTGGCAATATTAATCTCTGACAAAATAGACTTTAAAGTAAAATCCACCACAAAGGATAAAGAAGGACACCATATAATGATTAAAGGGTCAGTACACCAGGAGGACATAACTATAATAAATATTTACACACCCAACGACAAGGTTCCAAAATACATAAAACAAACTCTAACATCACTGAAAAGAAAGACAGACAGCTCCACAATAGTAGTAGGAGACTTCAACACACCACTTTCGGTGAATGACAGAACATCCAGAAAGAAGCTCAACAAAGACACAGAAGATCTAAATGCTACAATCAACTAACTTGATCTCATAGATATATACCAAACACTCCACCCAACAGCAGCCAAGTATACTTTCTTTTCCAATGCACATGGAACATTCTCCAGAACAGACCACATATTAGGCCATAAAGCAAGCCTTAAAAAAATCCAAGGCATCAAAATATTACAAAATATCTTTTCTGACTATAAAGCCATAAAAGTAGAAATCAACAACAGAAAAAGCAAGGAAAAAAAAAAATCAAACACAAGGAAACTGAACAACACCTTGCTCAAAAGCTATTGGGTTATAGAGGAAATTAAGGCTGGATTAAAGAAATTCATAGAATCGAACGAGAATGAAAACACATCCTAACAGAACCTTTGGGACACAGCAAAAGCAGTGCTCAGAGGTTAGTTTATAGCAATAAATGCACATATCCAAAACCAAGAAAGGGTCATAATCAAAACATTAACCCTACAGTGGGAACAAGTAGAAAGAGAGAAGCAAAAGAAGCCCTCTGGCGCCAGAAGAATGGAAACAATAAGAATTAGAGCAGAATTAAATGAAATGGAGAATAGAGAAACACTTGGAAGTGATAACAAGACCAAAGATGATTCTCTGAAAAGATCACAAAACTGATAAAACATTGGCCAACCTGACAAAAGAAAAACAGGAGAGGACACAGATAACCCATATAAGAAATGAGATGGGTGATATCACAACAGACCCAACTGAAATTAAAAAAATCATAACTGAATACTATGAAAAATTGCACTCTAAGAAATTTGAAAACCTAGAGGAAACAGACAAATTTCTAGAAACACACTACCTACCTAAACTAACACAAACAGAGGTAGAACAACTTAATAAACCCATAACAAAAGAAGAGACTGAAAAGGTAATTAAAAAACTCCCAACAAAAAAAAGTCCTGGCCTGGATGGCTTCACTGGAGAATTCTACCACACTTTCAGAGAAGAGGTAATACCACTACTACTAAAGGTATTTCAGAGCTTAGAAAACGATGGAATACTACCAAAATCATTCTATGAAGCCAGCATAACCCTGATACCAAAACCAGGTAAAGACACAACAAACAAAGAAAATTACAGACCAATATCCCTCATGAACCTGGACGCAAAAATCCTCAATAAAACTCTAGCCAATAGAATTCAGGAACATATCAAAAAAATAATTCATCATGATCAAGTCAGATTTATACCAGATATGCAGGGATGGTTCAACATTAGAAAAACAATCAATATAATCCATCACAAAAATAAAACAAAAGACAAGAAACACATGATCTTATCTATCTATGCAGAAAAGGCATTTAACAAAGTCCAACACCCATTCCTGATAAAAAGTCTCAACAAAATAGGAATAGAAGGGAAATTCCTCAATATAATTAAGGGCATTTATATAAAGCCAACAGCCAACATCATCCTAAATAGAGAGACTTTGAAAGAATTTCCCTTGAGAATGGGAACCAGATAAGGATGCCCTTTATCACCACTCTTGTTCAACATTATGCTGGAGATCCTAACCAGAGCAATTAGGCTAGAGAAAGAAATAAATGGCATCTAAATTGGTAGAGAAGAAGTCAAAGTATCTCTATTTGCAGATGACATGATCTTATACACAGAAAACTCCAAAGAATCCACAAGAAAACTACTGGAACTAATAGAAGATTTCAGCAAAGTTTCAGGATACAAGATAAACGTACAAAAATCAGTTGGATTCCTTTATACCAACAAAGAGAACCTCAAAGAGGAAATCGCCAAATCAATACCATTTACAATAGCCCCCAGGAAGATTAAATACTTAGGAATAAATCTAACCATAGATGTAAAAGACCTACACAATGAAAACAACAAGACACTACTGCAAGAAACCAAGAGACCTGCATAAGTGGAAAAACAAACCTTCCTCATGGATAGGAAGACTCAACATAGTGAAAATCTGATTTCTACCCAAAGCGATATATAGATACAATGCAATCCCTATCCAAATTCCACTGGCATTTTTTAATGAGATGGAGAAACAAATCACCAACTTCAAGTTCATATGGAAAGGGGAGAGGCCTCAAGTAAGTAAAGCATTATTCAAGAAGAAGAACAAAGTGGGAGGCCTCATGCTACCTGGTTTTAGAAACTATTATGCCACCACTGTAGTCAAAACAGCCTGGTACTGGTACAACAATAGATACATAGACCAATAGAACACAGCTGAGAATCCATACATAAACTCATCCATGTATGAGCAGCTGATATTTGACAAAGGCCCAAAGTCTCTTAATTGGGGAATAGACAGTCCCTTTAACAAATGGTGCTGGCATAACTGGATATCCATCTGCAAAAAACTGAAACAAGACCCATACCTCATACCTCACACCATACACGAAAATTAACTCAAAATGGATCAAAGACTTAAATATAAAATCAAAAACGATAAAGATCATGGAAGGAAAAAATAGAGACAACACCAGGAGCCATAATACATGGCATAAACACAATACAAACCATAACTAACAAGGCAGAAGCACCAGAAGAGAGACTAGATAACTGGGACCTCCTAAAAATCAAACACTTATGCTCATCAAAAGACTTCACCAATGAGTAAAAAGACAACCTACAGACTGGGAAAAAAATTTTGGCTACGACAAATCCGATCAGCGTCTAATCTCTAAAATCTACAAAATACTGCAAAACTGCAACAACAAAAAATAAATAACCCAATTAAAAAATGGGCAAAGGATATTAATAGGCACTTCACCAAAGACGATATTCAGGAGGCTAACAGATACCTGAAGAAATGCTTACGATTATTAGCCATTATAGAAATGCAGATCAAAACTATAATGAGATACCATCTCACCCAAACAAGGCTAGCATTAATCCAAAAAACACAAAATAATAAAAGCTGGAGAGGTTGTGGAGAGACTGGAACACTTATATACTGTTGGTGGGAATGTAAAATGGTAAAACCACTTTGGAAATCGATTTGGTGCTTCCTTAAAAAGCTAGAAATAGAAGTACCATATGATCCAGCTATCCCACTCCTTGGAATATATCCTAGAGAAATAATAGCCGTCACACGAATAGATATATGCACACCTATGTTCATAGCAGCACTGTTCACAATAGCAAAAAGATGGAAACAACCTAGGAACCTAGGTGTCCATCAATGGACGAACGGGTAAGCAAATTATGGCTTATCCACACAATGGAATACCACACAATGATAAAGAACAACGATTAAGCTGTGAATCATAACATGGAGGATTCTGGAGGGCATTATGCTGAGTGAATTTAGTCAGTCACAGAAGGACAAATATTGTATAAGACCAGTATTATAGGAACTCAAGGTTTAAACACAGAAGACAACATTCTTTGATGGTTCAGAGGTTGGGGAGGGAAGGTGAGGGTTATTCACTAACTAGATAGCAGAAAAGTATTATATTAGGTGAAGGGAAGGACAGCACACACTACAGCGGAAGTCAGCACAACTGGACTAAACCAAAGCTAAGACGTTTCCTGAATGCAATCAAACACTTTGATGGACAGAGTTATCAGGAGTAGGGATCTGGGGCCCATGCTTTTAAGGAACATCTAGGTCAATTGGCATAACAAATCTTATTAAGAAAGTGTTCTGCATCCTACTTTGGTGAGTGGAGTCTGGGGTCTTAAAAGCTTGCAAGTGGCATCTAAGATGCATCAGTTGGTCCCAACCACCTGGAGTAAAGGAGAATGAAGAACACCAAAGACACAAGGAAAGCATTAGCCCAAGAGACAGAAAGGGTCACATAAACCAGAGACTTCATCAGCCTGAGACCAGAAGAACTAGATGGTGCCCAGCTACCACCAATGACTACCCTGACAGGGAAAAGAACAGAGAGTCCCTAATGGGGCAGGAGAAAGGTGGAGTGCAGAACTCAAATTCTAGTAAGAAGACCAGACTTAATGGTCTGACTGATACTGGAGGAACCATGAAAAGCATGGGCCCCGGATTTTCTATCAGCCCAGAACTAAAACAATTTCTGAGACCAATTCTTCAGATAGGGATTGGACTGGACAGTGGGACATAAACTGATACTCATGAGAAGTGTGCCTCTTCGCTCAAGTAGATACAAGAGACTAAAGGGGCAGCTTCTGTCCGGAGGTGAGATGGTAAGGCAGAGAGGGTTAGGAGCTGGTTGAATAGACATGGGGAATCAGGGTTGGAAAGGAGGAGTGTGCGGTCACAGTATGGGGGGAGAAATTAGGGTCACATAATAATGTGTGTGTAAACTTTTGTGTGGGAGACTAACTTGAAATGTAAACTTCATTTACACTACAAAAAAAAAATCAATTTAGTTGGCATCTCCTGCCATAGCTCCTGCCTTTAAGTTGCTCAAAGTTTTGTAAAAGGAAGTGAATAAATAAATAGATAAGCAATTACAAAATATAAGAAGAATTCAGATCCAAATTATAAAAGGGACAATAAGTGTTTTTATCTATTGTGAGAGAATAGTCTCTCACTTAATGCTGTTCCTAGGATAAAGTGAGAATGCCTGTAAGTTGCTTAATATTGTACTTGTTTCAGAGTAAGTGCTCACTAAATGATAACGCTAGAAATTATCATTTTATTGGTCTTTGCCTTGATTTAGTTTCTCAGAAGCAGATACTAAGGCAAGGATTGGAATGAAAGTAGTTTATTCAGTTGGTGTTCCCAGAACACCACCAAAGAGCTCTTGTGTTATCAAGCCAGTTACCAACATGAGCAACTGGAGCTTAGTTCTGCCAGAAAACTTGGAGAGATTGTGCTGGTCATACCCCCATTCCATGTGGTAAGGAATCTAGGAGTATTTATTCACCAACTTCCCAATTGCCATTGGTTGAAGGCTGAATCCTGACCGTGAGCTCCTGGTACTTCTGTATTCTCCACAAAAATCCCAAGATGGAGAAATGTTCATGTTCACAGTAAGCAGCCTTTGACTGTTGAGGTGGACGCCAGGTGCCAATGGGTAGAGGATCCACAGTGTCTGCTACACTCCACGGCTATCATGGTTGTAATTGTTATTACTAAAGTCACTTACGAGCACAACAAAGAATCATCCAATTTAATTTATGAGATTAAAAGTTTTACAAAGAAGGCATAATCAATGCATAAGATTTGAAATAGTTAACTCTTGAAGTTAGGAGTTTGCCGGATAAAGAGGGAACAACTTGTGGAAAGGTGTAAAATCTCCAGAGAGCATGGTAACTTTGATAACCAAAAACAGCTAGGCTGCCTGAAGGGCAAGTTGGAGATAGGCCCTCCAAGAGATAAAGACAGAGAAGTCAGCAAGGGCCAGATCACAAATGATGTCACCTACAATGTGACAGTATTTGGATCTTATTCTAAGAACAATAGTGGCCCACAGAGTTGTTTCCCATCCCCCTCCTCCAATGAAGTATTTTAAGTTGCAGAGTGACATAATCAGATTTGAGTTTTAGACAGATGCCCTTTGCTGGTGTAAGGAGTATAAAAAAACAAGGTACTAGTTAAGAATGGTAGAGAAAAAATGCTATAATTGATTAGTGATGTCTGCTATGGGTGATGAATCTGCCAAATTATAGCACGTCTCAGGTGTTTCTCATTTGTTTGATTAGTCTCTCATTTTAAAGATGGTGAAACTGAAATCCACTGTAAGGAAGGAGTTTATTTCTCAAGACCATAAGGAGTTCTAAGTACAGAGCAGTTACATGCACTTCTAATCCATATAGAAAAGATGTATGTCCCACAACAAAAGTCTCACTCGTACACTAAAAAGCTCCTTGTGGTGAACATGCAAATAACACAAGGATCTTTTAAAAAATGCAAAATTAAAGAATGAATAAAAATATCCCCCATAAGTTGCACAGTCACTGAATCCTCTTCCCTGTTCAGAATTCCATGGCCTGGGCTAGCTAAAGCCACCTGACTCTGAGATCTCACATTTATTTTTAAAACCACAAACTAACATGCCCAGGCACAAGGTATCATCTTATCTAAATTGAATAAGAAGAAAGACTCTGTCACCTTCCTAAAGAGGACTCCTGCATAACACCCAGTCTTCTGAAGTATATCCAGGTGAGGATGTGTGATTTTAACTTCTAGCCTTGCTAAGGGACTCATTTAAAGACAAAGTGTCCTAAAAGGTGCTCTTGAAATTCAACACCTGATTAAACTGGGAAAAACTGGCAGAACTCTGCATTATTCTCAAAGGAGAATCAAAGTACAAGGTTATCCCTTTTAGAATGAGACCTGCTGCTGACTCACTTATCAACGAATACAGTGCAGGCAGAAAGTGGTGATGTTTAGGAACAATCATGGCTGTTTTGGTACTTTGTGGACCACACAATCCAAGTTTCTTTTCATTTCAAGATTCAGAGATAACCTTATACAAAACAAAAACCAAACTACTTGCCATCAAGTCCATTCTGATCATGGTGACCCCATGTGAGTCAGAGTAGAACTGTGCTCCAAAAGGCTTTCAATGGCTGATTTATCAGAGGTAGATTGCCAGGTCTTTCTTCCAACCTTTTGGTTAGCAGCTGATTGCTTAACTGTTTGTGCCACCCAGGAACCCCCAGCCTTATAAGTAAGTCTCTAAACACCAATACCAGCATACATTAAGTTATGAGGTGCCTTTTATTTGTCATTTAGCTCTGAGCTGAGTTGTCACTTTGATCAGGAAGCTTTTCCTGTTCTTCAAACTGGGTCTTGTGTCCTCCCTATGTACTTACTTAGTTCTCTTTATTTCTTGTATCATAGCACATATCCGTATATTATTTTGTCTATTTTCTTGCATTTCTCCCCTATCACATTATAAGCTCTGTGAGGGCAGAGAGCATGTCTTTGATCTCCATTGTGAACTCTTCAGTGCCAAGAATAGTGCCTACTCTATAATAAGTGATTACTAAATACATATGAATGAAAGAATATTTGAATGAATAAGAGTTACTCATCATATTTTTGGAAAGTTATTAGGACTGTAAATGACCGGTCTCATCTCACCATTGGATCTATGTCTGCTATGCAGTTCACTTGGGGGTGATGGGGAGGTGGACATGGGAAGGACTGGTTTAGATATGCACTACATCTGAGCAATTATTAAAAAGCTTCTGAGGGGATTAGAACTCTCCCATTCTTAATTGTCATCAAGATCTAAAATATCACCTATGTGAAAAAGTAGGACACTAAAACCCTGCCTATTTCTTTGATGGTCATTAGGCCAAAGGGCGGTTACATTATGTGGATGCTAACAACTGACAACAGAGTTAAAAGCAGTAAAACAATAAAAATTGTTGATCTGCAAATCTCATTAACTTACACACTTTGAAGTTGATACAAACAAGTAAAATTGGCTTTGCTTCATTTCAGAGAAATTATTGTACTCAGAACTTAGAAAGTCAGTAAATGCATTTCAATATATACGATACAATAATCACGCACTATGGTCCATTTTCAAACAAATCATAATTACTGACTGAATATCACTCAAATCACCAAGGAAATTTCATAAATGCTAAATTGCTTGCAATTTGAACATGCTAAAAATGCCATACCATTTAGCACACAGAACAGATGAGCAATGGGCCAAAGTTAGAAAATGCAATTCAGTCTAAAGCGACGTCACTAAAATGTTTACCAGATGGTCTGGTCACTGAGGTTATAAGAGATCTGTTTATAAAAAACATTTTCTAATTTTTAAAATTTTTAGAGGATTTCTAATTGGGTGTTTTTTAATAGGCTGAGCCTTCAGCTTTCTCTGTTTGCACTGAGAATATTAACTCATTCTAATCCAAAACTTTTTTTCCCCACAAGATATGGAAATCTCTCCTCTGGCACCCTAGGCCTTTTGGGCCCTTTAAAGTCTCTCCTTTTGGTACTGGCAATTATTTACTTATTTATTTAATAAATTCCACTTGAGATTTAACAAAAGGCCAGGTCCAGGGCTGGAGACGGATTAGAAAGTGATGAAATACACCACCTCTGCTCTGAAGGAGTCACAGGTTAGTACAAGATGGCCATTGGTGACTAAAGAATGGAAATACCAGTCTTTTAAATCATTTCCTACAGGAGATGGCTCCTGAGATATGGCTTGAAGAATAAGTTGTGTTGAACCAGAATGGAGTGGGTGAGAGAAAACACAGGCTGGGTAGTAAATCCCTAAAGGAGTAGCAAAGATAACCCAGGAGAAATAGGCAGATGCCTGATCATAGAGGACCTTCAAGGTTATGCTAGAATGTGGATTTTATCATAACAGCCATGGGAAACCATTGCAAGATTTTAACCAGGAGAGTGACCCTTTGTGTATTTGTATTAGAAGGACATCCCTGGTGGCCATCTGGAAACCAGTTGCTGTTGAGTCATTTCAGACTCAGGGAGACCCCATGTATGTCAGAGTAGAACTGTGTTTCAAAGGGTTTTCAATTGCTGATTTTTCAGAAGTAGATTGCCAGGCCTTTCTTCCAAGGAACTTCTGGGTGAATTTGAACCACCAATCTTTCTGTTAGCAGCAGAGCATGACCAGACAGGAATTCCAGAGAAGAGGCTAATGCAATAACCCAGGCAAGAAATAAAAACATTCACATGAAGATCTTTAGGTATATTGAAAGAGGTCATTCCTTACTGAGAGTACCCCTGAATAGCTAGTGATAGATAACTTTAAGACAATGTTTGTTATTTAACGAATTTTTTCTTTTTTTTTTTAAATTAGGCAGAGGTGCCATTTTGAATCCAAAGCCTACTCAACATCTTCTGATTTCTCCCGCCAGCATTAATTCATTCATATAATAGATTATGTTGACTGATTTCTGGGTGTAAATTATTTTTACTGCAATATCTGGGACATCATAATACCTTAGTCTACTGATACATTGTGGAATTCTATCTACTAATATGTGATACTTTTTTTTTTTTTAATCCACATTAACAAGTGAAAAAAAAAAAACAACTATTGTTGCCAAGTTTTAATGTTATTTGGACTCATAAAATGAATTAAAGGAACTTTCTATGGTTTTCTTTTCCTTTTCTTTATTTTAATGGTCTGGAATATTGTAAATAGCTTGGAAATAATTTATTCTTTATGTCTGTATTAAATTCCATCCTGAAGTCATTTCTTTTTATATCCTTTTTAACGTAGGAAATGCAGCCATATTTCCAGTCATTTTTTAAGGTGGAAGTCTTCCATTTCTCCTAAGATCTCAAATATGCTCACAGATAATGTCATCTAATGATTTCTTAGAATTAATTTCCATTATTTTATTCTTAACTTTGCATAATTTTATTCTTTTATGTTTTGATTGGGCTTATAGAGATTTTTTTTTTGTTAATCTTATCGAACTTTTTTTGTTATATTTTATTAATCTCACCTTTTATCTTTATTAATTCTACATTTCTGGATGTTTGTCTTATTCTTTTATTAAAGTAAGTGGTGAAAATAATATTAAGTTTACAAATAAAAATAAGTATATATGTTTGATTAAGAGAAAAAAGAAAGAGAATGTAAACATTAGTGGAAATAAAAAATATAAATTTATAACTTATTCCCTTTATGCTTCTTTACTTAAAAAAAAAAAGATAAGTTATGGCTATATAGTGTTCTTCGTATATGGCTTCACTGTGCCCCCTAGGGCTTGGTATAAAGTGTTTATTTTCATTAATTTTTACATGGTTTAATATTTTTCTTTTAATTTGCTCTTGGAATCAACTTTTCTAAACATGGGACCCTTAATTTCCAAGTTGTTAAAACTTTTTTATTGCTGTTTATTATTCATTTCTCATTTTATTGCCTTATGATCTGACAATGTAGCTTATTAATTTCTACATTAATATAGTCAGTAAAATTATCCTAAAAATCAAGTGTATGACAATTTTTCATACAAAAATGTATTGCATCTATAAGAATGGTTAAGGCTCTCTTTATACAGATAGAAAGATGATATATTTCATTCTCCTATGTCCTCATATAATTTGTTAAATCTAATTATAAGAAAATTAAATTTCTCAATATAATTGTATATTTATCAACTTTTTGCATTCCTAGTACCTAGTTTATTTTGTTTATGAAGGGTTTTTAATATTATATATTTTCATAAATTTTGTTTTATTCATTAAGTAATGTCTTCTTTACTATTATTGTTTTAATTTTAAATCCACCTTTTCTGTGTTAGTATTGCCACTTTTACTATTTTTCTTGATTACATTCGACTGTGATCTCTTGCTCATTCCTTCAATTTGAACTTTTGCATATATCTCCATTTGTTATGCGTACTCCTTAAAAGCAGTTCATAGATGAACTTGGTTTCTTAGAGTTTCTATTTTTTAATGGAAGAATTTGGTAACTGAGTTTACAAATAGCGACTACAACAGTTATTCTTATCTCTTTAATCTTACACTATGGTTATTTTTTAACTTGTTTCTTCTTTTCCTTTTCCTTCTTTTTGATGGTTCAATAAAGTTCTTTTTTAATTCTTCCCCTTCTTATCTTGTGGATTTTATTATAATTTTTATTTCGACTAATGTTTACTTTCTCTTTCTTTTTTCTCTTAATCAAACATGAATACTTATTTTTATTTGTAAACGAAATATTATTTTCCCCCACTGAGTTTAATAAATAATATTTCCCCAACTGTGAAGTTTAAACCTAAGCCACCAACTCTTCCTCCATAGATTAGACTCTGGGATCCTTTTACTTTCCACACATTATTCTCTGATTTCTATCTACCCCCCTCCACTGATAAGATTTTTGAAATTACTTTATCTCTCCCTTGTTCCCATGCAACTCTAACTCCTTCCTTTCTGTTCAAATAATGAAAACCTAATTACAATTTCTCTAACTATGTATGTCTTCTATATTTAAGACTCCCTATCTTGCACTTTTGTCCTTAGGTCGTACAACGGCTAACATGTTTGAGGCTGCTACTGAAAGGCTGAAGGTCTGAGTCCACCCAGAGGCACCTGGAAAGAAAGGTCTGGTAATCTGCTTCAGGAAAATCAGCCACTGAAAACCCTATCCAGCACAGCTCTACTCTGACACACATGCAGTCGCCGTGAGTCCGAATCGACTAGGCAGCCACCGATGGTGGTACTTCGCAATTTATATTTTCTTTCGTAATTATTTACATATGATCTTCCAAGTCTCTAATATAGTCCACAACAGTAACCATGTTCTCCCCTTTAGTTAATTTCGACGATATTTAAATTTGAAAAGTTTTTTGAACTCCAGGAAGTCTTTTATTTCGTGGATTCGATCGCTTCAAGTGCCTTATTCTCATCATCATGACCATCGTCATCCTCTTCTTACTCCTCCTCCTCATCAATTTGTTTCAGGTGGTCATCTCATTCCTCCATAGTCTTCTTCTCTGAAAATGTGTGTTGTGATTTTTCTTTTCGATCTTCCTCTTTCTGGCTGCCCAGTATGCTTTTGTATACAATTTTTCTTCTAAGTTGGCTCATTGAAGCTCAGTTTGGGTTGCTAAAACAAAAAGCCCAATGCCGTGGGTGGGACAGAGTAGAACTGCCCCACAGGGTTTCCAAGGAGCCCCTTGTGGATTCAAACTGCATACCTTTTGGTTAGTAGCTGAACTCTTAACCACTGTGCCACCAGGGTGAGGGTATCCTTAATGGTGGGAAACCTTCAAGTAGTGACAAGAAAAATATTCTCTGACCTGTTTTTGTTTTTTTTTTTTGTTTGTTTGTTTGTTTTTTGGTGTAAAGGAAGGTAGTCAGTCCCCTGCTTAGACACCTGAATCAAGCTCACTCTCCACCCTCTGCACTTCCTGCATGATCTTAGCCTCAAGGTCGTGTAGTCTTTGACCATTGCTTCAGCTATTCCTGATTTTTTTTTACTTTGTTGAATGAGTTTTATTTCTTTTGAAATTATCATGGGAGCAAAACAGATATCCTCAAAAGAAAAAAAAATCATATATTAAGTCAAACATTAGGAAATGCTTTTTTTGTTTGTTTATGGTTGCTGTATATATATTTTACCTTTGACTTTGTTTGACTAGGTTTGGTATCTGTGTAGCCAAGGTGTGTTTTCTGGAATGTATCACTAATTAGGTTTATTAACTGCTTTTATCTCTATAAAGTTAAGACAAAATATTTTATTTTCCCAGAGAAAAAGAAGAAGCTGGACAGTGCAGGCTTTGGGAGAATATCAAAGTACTGCTTTCCTGAGGAAACTTCCTAAGAATCTGTTGTGTTTTCCAATGTTTATGGGTTCTAGTGAGTTCTCCAAAGAAAGAGATGTGAGTTGACCTTACTCCATTCTCATTTTTTTAAAAATTTTTCTATTGTACTTTAGATGAAGGTTTACAGAACAAATTGTTTCTCATTAAACAGTCAGTACACATATTGTTTTATGACACTGGTTAACAACCCCACAACATGTCAACACTCTCCCTTCTCAACCTTGAGGACCTATTTTTTGGTGAAAATATACATAGCCAAATTTACACCATTCTGAAAGTTTCTGCATGTACAATTCAGTGACATTGATTACATTTTTCCAGTTGTGCTGCTAGTCTCACTATCCTTTTCCAAATTATTCCATCACCATTATCTCCAACTCACTGTCCCCTAGGCTTCCCATCAAATCTTTTGAGTTGCTGTTGTCAATTTTGATCTCACATAGATAATTCTTTTTTGTGTGTGTGTGTGTGCCTTAGATGAAGGTTTGCAGAACAAATAGTTTCTCATTAAACAGTTAGTGCACATATTGCCCTATAACAATGGTTAACAACCCCATAACATGTCAACACTGTTCCTTCTCAACCTTGGGTTCCCTATCACCAGATTTCCTGTCCCCTCCTGCCTTCTAGTCCTTGTCCTTGGACTGCTGTGCCTCATTAGTCCTGTTTTGTTTTATGAGGCTGTCCAATCCCCAGCTGAACAGTAAACTTTGGGAGGGGCTTCACCACTGAGCTAAAAGTTGGGGGGCCATACTCTCGGGGTTTCTCCAGTCTGTCAGGCCAGTAAATCTGGTCTTTTTTGTGAGTTAGAATTCTGTTCTACATCCTTTTCCACCTCTGTCCAGGACCCTCTATTGTGATACCGGTCAGAGCAGTCAGTGGTGGTAGTTGGGCACTATCTAGCGGTACTGGACTCAGTCTGGTGGAGGCCATGGTAGCTGTGGTTTAATTAGTCCTTTGGACTAATCTTTTCCTTGTATCTTGTTCTCTTCATTCTCCCTTGCTCCCGAAGTGGTGAGACCAGTGGAGTATCTTAGATGGCTGATCACAGACTTTTAAGACCCCAGACGCTACTCACCAAGGTAGAACTAAATAGATAAGTTGTAACTTTGGTGAAGGGTAAGACAGTACACATTACTGGGGAAGCCAGAACAACTTGTACAAGGAAAGGTCATGGAAGCTCCACAGACACTTCCAAATTCTCTGAGGGACTGAATTACCGGGTGGAGTGCTGTGGGGACCATGGTCTCGGGGAACATCTAGCTCAACTGGCATAACACAGTTTATGAAGACAATGTTCTACATTCTACTCCTGATTTTTGAGGGGTCAGCATGACACAGAACACTCATGTGTGATGACATGACATAAACCGTTCTCCGCAGGTCCACGGATTAATTATGCTAAGCTCATATGGGGACCTCACTTTTGGGTAGTGGCTTCTGAACTCAAGTGTTGCTCTGCAGCTGAAAGCCCATGATAGGAAGATAAAATCCATCCCCTTGTGTCACTAACAAAGTCCAAGACATCACCCACATACAGTTACCCTTAGAGCCAAGCAGTACCTTGGCTCAAAAGAAGCAAAAAAGTGAAAGTAGGGAAACTTAATTCAAACACTATGTTCTCAGAAGATCTCTAAGTTTCCTTTCTCAATACTTTTCATATTCAGTCATTCTACTCAGTTCTCCTTTATAAGTACTTACTTCTGTTTTTGTCTCTTTGGGGATATTTTTATGCTTATTTTAATTTATTGATCTGTCTGTTCCATTGATTCTGTTTTGTTGGCATCAGATGTTCATTTCGTTGACTCTTTTATTGTACTTATTCTTAAATAGCTAGTTATTTTTGCCCGAGTGTTCATTTTCCTCCAAAGATACCAGCTGCCTTGGCTGGTAATGTGTTTCAGATGGAAAGTTCAAAACTCAGGCTCTATCTGTATTGTGTTTGGGAAGATTAAGGGTGCGACTGGCTGGCACAGGGCAAAAAGCCCAAGGCAACAAGGTCCAGACTTGACTGCTTCTGCTTGCTGTGACACTTTTCCTCTGGGAAGCTCTCTAACTTTCAGCCACTGGCATTGTTATCTACAACAGCTTTTTTCCTTAAATTTTGTTATCTAGTTAGAGCAGTCTAAAGGCAGAAGAAGTAAAGAGAAAATGCTCATGGACCAACAGATTCAGGTGTACCATTTGTTATTTGCTCCTCAGTCTATCTGGATTCCTGCAACTCTCTTATAATTCACTGCTGATCCCAGAACCCTTGGGCTGGCACAGCTGTTTTACAGTCCTAAAGTGACGAAGAAGCAGGCAATGATCAGTGAGGGAAATATGGCAAGGAAAAAGTAATAAAATTCACACACTTTGTCACATACTGAAACCAATGTTTGAGAAGAAAATATAGTGAATTGTACAGGATAATCACACCTAAACCCACTGATGAACCTTAGCATCACTAACATGGACCAACCAGACTTTATGTGCCTCTTGATATTACAGAATGGAAGCTGTGTAGCACCATCCAAAAGCAGTATTTGTCAAAAGTAATTAAACCTAGATCTAACGGAGCCTTGAGATATAACTACTAGTTTATAAGAAATATAGGAGATGGAGAAACAATTTAAATGATATCAGCAGGACCAGTCAGACAAATCAACAATGTGAAACTTTCTCTAGGACACATAACTTGATTTTTTTCCCACCAAATAAATGTCATAAAAAGGTGGGTAAACTCTTACATATTTAAAACCATTTAATCTCTAGCCAAACAACAAGGATAGGAACAACCTAGAAAGAGATATATTTTAGACAAGAATTGATTTTCTCCAGCAAAACACCACAGGAAAAATTGTGGCCCCCTTCCCCACCCATGATAGCAAAGGATTATTGTGGAGCCCAGATTTCCATCCTTGCAAGACCATAATGAAGTGCTCTAGTTCTCACCTGGGTAGTGTCAGGGAAGGAAAGTGCTTTCAGCTCCACTAATTGGTAACAAGAATCCTTTCCTGTGGTATCGGTAATGAGGCCTACTGGAGAATGCGGACTTTTATAGTGCACAGAAGTAATAAGGCAAACAATTATCCCTAAGGTGGTCAGTGAATGCCATATTAGGAAGAGTAATAAGACACACCTTTAACCCACCCACAGTCAGTGAACTATCCTGAAGACCTAATGGAGAGCCAGAATTCCCGCCCCTAACCAGCACTCGTAGGAATCTTTCTGGGTATCAGTGGAGGCTGAGTGGGAAATCTAGACTTCTATCATCCACCAAGTAATAATGAAGAAATGTTCCCTCTTCTCCTGTCAAAGTAGGGTCAGAGGTTCAAATAAAATACAGGGTTTCATAATATCAATATTTCCATCTTGCAATAAAAAATTAACTTGTCATATGAAGAACCAGGAAGATTTCACACTGAATTAAAAAAAAAAAAAAGGCAATCAATAGATGTCAAAAAATGATAATTGCATTATCTGACAAAGATTCTTAATTACCATGATAAAAATGCTTCAACAAGCAATTATGAACAGACCTGAAATTAATAAAACAATAGAAAGTCTCAGGAAAGAAATAGAAGATATAAAGAAGAACAAAATGGAATTTTAGAACTAAGAAATGCTATAATCAATATTAAAAAACTCAATGGGTAAATTCAAAAGCAAAATTAATGGGAAAGAGGCAAGAATCAGTAAACATTGTTTAACAGTAGAAATTATGCAAGCTAAACATCACAGATAAAATAAACTGATAAAAAAAATAATAAGAGCCTCAGGGATCAGTGGCAGCATTAAAAAAAAAAAAAAACACAAAAAACTAACATATGTGTCATCAGAGTCCTGGAGGGAGAAGATAAAGAGGGCAGGGCTGAAAAAGTGCTCAAATACTAAGATAATTTACCAAATTTAGCAAACGACATCAACCTACAAATCCAAGAGGCTTAGTAAATGCCAAACATTAAAAGATCCAAAGAAATCCATACCCAGATATACCATAGACAAACTTGAGAACTAAGGACAGAGGAAAAAAATTGAAAGCAGCAGGAGAACAACACCTTACTTATATTGGAAAAACAATCTGAAACAATCTGAATCTCACCAGAAACCACGGAGATCAGAACAAAATTGCACAATGAAATTTTTCAGGTACTGAAAGAAAAGAACCATTAACCCACAAACCTATACTCAGTTAAAATATCTTTCTGAAGTGAAGGGGAAATCAAGCCATTCTCAGATGAAGAAAAACAATGTCTCCCTTCAGTTTTATTACTTTTTTCTTCACATAATTTTCAGCTCTGTTGTTTTGGTGCATAGTCATTTAGAGTTATTATTTCTCTTGGTGTATTTATGCTTTCTTCATTATAAAATATTGTTCTTCGGCACACCTACATTAAATTAATGGCTATGGAAAATTCTTTAAGCAGAAAGAAAATAATTAAAGAAGGAAACTTGGACTTTCAGGAAGTTAGAAAAAATATACTAAGCAAAAATGTGGGTAAAAACAATAGACTTTCCTTCTTCAGTTTTCAAAATTTATTCTGACAGGTGATGCAAAAATTATAACACTGTCTGATGTGGTTCTAAATAAATGTAAAAGAAATATTTAAGACATTGTATTATATATTTAAGACACTGTATTATAAATGAGGAGCCCTGGTGGCAAGGTAGTTAAGAGATTGGCTACTAAGCAAAAGGTTGGCAATTTAAATCCACCAGCCAGTCCTTGGAAACCCTATGGGGCAGTTGTACTCTGTCCTATAGGTTCACTATGAGTTGTAATCGACTAGAAGGCAATAGGTTTGGTCTTTTGTTTTTTTTGTTATTATAAATGAGAGATAATAAAGGGACATAAATGGAGGTAAGTTTTCTACACTTCATTTTAACTGGTAACATAAAGACACTAGTACCAAAAATCCCGTTGCTGTTGAGTTGATTCTGACTCACAGTGACCCTATCCAACAGAGTACAACTGCCCTATAGGGTTTCCAAGGCTGTAAATCTTTATGGAAGCAGACTGCCACATCTTTCTCTGGTGGAGTGGCTGGTGGAACCACAAACCTTTCAGTTAGCAGCTGAGTGCTTAACCACTGAACCACCAGAACTCCTTCAAAGACACCAGTAGTGTATTCAAATTTAGACACATATGAGCTGTAATACCTAGAATAACCTCTAAAAATATTACATATAAAGGAATATAGAAATAGAGAGAAAACATACATTTAAATGGCAGACTTAAGTGTAACAAATCAATAATTATATTAAATATAAGTAGTCTAAATACACCAATTAATAGCCAGAGATTTCACATAATTTATATATATTTAAATGATCAAACTCATACTATCTATGAAAAAAAAACCTTACTTTAAATATAATGATAAAGACAAGTTGAGAGTAAAAGAATGGAAAATATATTATAGAAATATTAATCAAAGGAAACTATGAGTAGTTATAGTCATATCAGATAAAATAGATTTTAGAGAAAAAAAAAAAAACCTTACCACAGACAGAGAACAATATTTTTTTAAAGAGGAAAGCATAAATACACCACAAGAAATAATAATTCTAAATGAGTATGCACCTAAACAACAGAGCTGAAAATTATGTGAAGAAAAAAGTAATAAAACTGAATGGAGACATGGACAAATTCACAATTATTTTTGAAGATTTCAACAACTCTCTATAAACAATTGATAGGACAACTAGGCAGAAAATCAGTATGGATATAGAAGAACTCAACAACACTGTCAACCAAACAGAATCTAATCAACATTTGTAGACCACTTTATTTAACAATAAACAAAACAAAACAACAACAACAACAAAAATCCATTGCTGTCAAGTCAATTCTGACTTATAGTGACCCTAGTATGAGTCATAGTAGAACTGTTCATAGTAGAACTGCCCCACAGGGTTTCCAAGGAGTGGCTGGTGGATTCCAACAACTGACCTTTCTGTTAGCAGGAGCGCTCTTAACCACTGTGCAGCCAGGGTTCTTTATTTAATAGCAAGATATGTATTCTTTTAAAGTTCTTACAGTACATATACCTAGGTAGACCAAATCCTAGGCCATAAAACAAACATCAACAAGTTTAAAAGAATTGAAATCATATGTAGTGTATTTTTTGGCTGAAATGGAACTACCTAGAAATCAGTAATAGAGAAGTGGAAAATCTCCAAACACTTGGAAATTAAGCAACACATTGGTAAATAATCCATCAGTCAAAAAGGGTGTCTTAAAGTAAATTAAAAAAAATAAAAATTTTAACTGAATGAAAATAAAAATGCATGTCAAACTTTATGGGATGCATCCAAAGTGGTGTTGAGAGGGAAATTTACAGCACTTAATGCAGATATTAGAAAAAAGTCTCAACCAGTAAACTAAGCTCCCACCTGAAGAACTTGGAAAAACAAGAGTAAAATAAACTCCAAACAACTTAAATAAATAAATAATAAAAATAAGGGCAGAAATCAATTAGATTGAAACTATTCAGCAGTAGAGAAAATCAATAAAACAAAGAGCTACGTTTTGAAAAGGTAAGTAACACTTCTAACAAGACTGACAAAGAATAAAAGAGAGAAGACATAAATTACAAATATCAGAAATGAAACAGGGAATACTACTACAGACTGCAGGTATTAAACGGATAATAAGGGAATATTATAAACAACTCTCCAGAAATTAATTTGACAATGCTCATGAAATGGATAAATTCCTCAAAAAACACAAACTATCACAACTCATCCAATATGAATAGTACGCTAACTATTAAATTAAATTTCTCATTTTAAGAATTCCCCAGAAAAGACTCTCCAGTTAGATGTTTTACTGAAGGACCCTACCAAGAATTTAAAGAAGACTTAGCACCAATTCTACATGATCTTTACCAGAAAATAGAAGAGAAGGAAATATTTTTCAATTCCTTTTGTGAAGCTGATAATATCTTCTTACCGAAACCAGAAAAAAAAAATTCAAAAATAAAAGAAAGAAATAAGGCTACAAATATCACTCATGAATATTGATGCAAAACACATAAAAAAAATACTAGCAAATAGAACTTAGCAATATGTAAAATAATAGATGTCATGATCAAGTGTGTTTATTCCAGGGTTGCAAGGTTGGTTCAATATTAAAAAAAAAAAAAATCAGTGTAACATACTATATTAACAAGCTAAAGAAGAAGAAAAAAAACCACAACATATCTATTGATACAAGAAAAGAATTTAACAACATTCAACACCATTCGTAATAAAAAAATTTAAGAAAAAAACTTTGAAAATAGGAATAAATTGGTACTTCCTCAGTCTGAAAAAGAGCATCTACAAAATACATTTAGCTAACATTATACTTAATGATAAAAAACTGAATGCTTTCCCCCTAAGATCTGGGACAAAGCAGGCATATTCACTCCCAGCATTCTTATTTAACATAGTTCCAGGAGTTCTATCAGTGCAATAAGGCAAGAAAAGGAAATAAAAAAATATACTGGTTGAAAAGGAAGATATAAAACTATTTCTATTTCCAAATTATAAGAATGTTCACATAGAAAATTCTAAGAACTCTACAAGAAAAAAAACAAAACAAAACTCTGAAACCAGTGAGTGAATTCAGCCAGGTTGCAAGATACATACTTATAATGTACAAAGCAAAAAAAAAAAAAAAAAAATCAAAAAACATCCTGTTGCTGTTCAGTTGATTCTGACTCATAGCAACCCTGTAGAACAAAGTAGAACTTCCCCACAGGGTTTCAGACGGGTGGCTGGTGGCTTTGAACTGCTGTCCTTTTGGTTAGGAGCCTGAGCTCTTAACCACTATGCCACAAGTTCCCCATACAATGCACAAAATCAATTGTTTTTCTGGTTAATAGCAATCGCCAATGACTAATCTTCAAAGTACAGTAATATTTATGACTGTGCAAAATATAATACTTATATTTAAATCTAACAAAGCATGGATAGGACTCATATGCAGAAAGCTACAAAACTCTGATGAAAGAAATAAAAGGTCTAAATCAGTGGAGATACATATGGGATTCAAGGATTGGAAGACTCAACATACTAAGGATCTCAGTTTTCTCCAAATTAATATACAGACTTAATGCAAATTATATCAAAATTCTTGAGGGACAGTAAAGGATATAAACAGAAGTAAGTTTTCTATACTTCTCTTGAACTGGTGAAATAAAGATACCAGTACCAAAATACCTGTTGCAAGAACTTTTTAGACATAGAGATTATTTTAAATTTTACATAAAAACTAAATAAACTAAAATAGCTAGAAAAAAATTTGAAAAAGATAAAAGTGGAAGTGGAAGGAAGCAGTCCACTTGATTTCAAGACTTAACGTATAGCTGCAGTAATCAAGATTGTGTGGTATTGGTGAAGGACCAATGGAACAAAATAGAGAACCCAAAAATAAATTCACACAAATATTCCCAACTCATTTTTAAAATGATGCAAAGGTATTTCAGTGGAGAAAAGATTTTTTTTTTTAAAGTAAATTGTGCTAGAACAATTAGCCATCCAGAGGCAAAAAGAGAACTTTGACCTAAGTCTCATATTTTAGACAAAAATGAAGTCTAAAGTAGATTACAGACTGAAATGTAAAGCTATAAAACTTTCAGGGGGAAAAAAAAATAGGAGAAAGCCTTCAGGACCTAGGGATCAGCAAAGAATTCTTAGACATGACATTGAAAACACAATCAATATGAAGGAAAAAAATATAAATTAGACTTCATCAAAATTAAAAACTTCTGCTCTGTAAAGATCCCTTTAAGAGAATGAAGTGGCAATCTATAGATGAGGAGAAAATATTTGCAAATCACATATTTAACAGAGGGATAGTATCTGAACTATATAAAGAGCTTTTAGAATTCAGCAGTAAAAAATCAGTCAAGTCAGTTAGAAAATGGGCAAGACATGAACAGACATTTTACCAAAGATATTATACAGATGGCAAATAAACACATGAAAAGATGTTCAACATCATTAGCCATTAGGGAATTGTAAATTAAAACTATGATGACAACACCAAATAATGGTAAGAGGTATGAGAATCTGAATTAGTCATACATTACTGATGGACATGTAGAATGGTACAGACACTCTGAAACAAACAATGTGGCAGTTTCATAAAAAATTAAGCATGCAACTACCTATCCAGAAATTGCACAGAAAAAGCAACCTAGATGTCCTTCAACTGACGAGTGGTTGAAGAAATTGCAGTACATACATATACTGCATTACTACTTGGCAATAGAAAGAAAATAACTATTGACAAACTCAACAATCAGAATAATAACCAAAGAAGCATGCTGAGTGAGAAAAGTCAATTCCAAATACGTTACATATTCTATGGTTCATTTATATTACATTCTTGAAATGACAAAATTATAGAAATGGAGAACAGGTTAATGGTTGTCAGGCATTAAGGAGAAAATGGGAGAAGGAAGGGAGTAGGTGTGGCTGCAAAACGGCAACGTGACATATCCTTGTGGTGATGAAAATGTTCTCTATCCTGACTGTATCAATGCCAGTATCCTGGTTGTGATATTGTACTGTAGTGTTGCAAAATGTTCCCTTTGGTGTAAACTGGGCACAGGGCCCATGGGATCTCTCATTGTTTTTTCTTATAACTCCATGTGAATGTACAATTTTTGCCAACTAAAAATATAATAAAAGTAATTAAGCTATATGACACTCAAATGCAATGTAGAAATGTTATAGATACTGATTCAAAAAAGATAACTCTCAAAGGTTTCATGGCAATCAGGAAATTTGAATATGGACTGGTTGTTAGATGATACAAAAGAGACTTTTCAGTTTGTTAGATGTGATGATGGCTATATGGTTACACAATGAAAATGTGTTTATTCAAGATTTATATTGAAGTACTAGGGTGAAATGAATGGGGCAGTACTTTGAAGCATTCTAGCAAAAATTATAAAAGTATATGTGGATGGTTGATGAGATTGGTAATACCTGAAAGAAAAGGTGATTTATTATACAATTCTCTCTAATTTTGTGTATGTTTTAAATTTCCAAAATTAAAAAGTTAAAGGAAACAATTCACTCACAGTCAATCCTCTAACCCTGTGTTCCAGCTGACACTCCTTTTCTACAATGTAATACATCCTTCTCTTTCTCTAGGGTTTTCACAATCTTTACTTTAGCTCTTCAGATTTCTTGCTCCCTCCTACTCCCCACCGCCGCCCCGCATTTTTAACTGCTGTAGTACCTCTAGAGTTGGACTGTGAAAGCAGTCAGCAACCTGTAATTTCCTCTTTATTCCTGGTCTCTTCTCTGGAATACTGGATAGTGGCTGAAACTTTGGAGTCTCCATCGTTCTTAACTTTTCTCTTATTTTTTGTTTTCATTTTTGTTGAGTGATTTTTTTTTTCTTCTGAAAGATTCCCTGGAGTTAATCTTCAAGGTCACTAAATCTCTCTACAGCTGTAACCAGGGACTCTTTTTATATTAATTAATATATTTTAATGTTAGTATATTTGATTGCATTTTAAAATAACAAATTATAAACAAATAATAAAGAAATAAAATAATAATAAAAGACTACCTGGTTTTATTTTGCTGCTGGGATATTCTCTATTATTTTTCTGAGGCTATATGCCTTTTTTTTAATCTGCTTCCAAAAGGCTGCAATTTTGAAAACCATATAGAGCAGATGTACTATGCACATGTGAGGTTTCTATGAGTTGGAACTGATTCAACAGGAACCCAAAATAATATACCTTTCTAAAATTTTCTGTGGTTGTTCTTTTTTTTCTAGTAACACTTTCCTAAAATCTTAATTCATCTATTTTTTTAAGTCAAGTGACTCTTTTTTTCTGGTTTTATTTTTCTCCTGCAAAGTTGTGTTTATTCCTACTAGCGTGCTTACTTTTGTATTTGAAATTCTACTCTTCTAAGTTTAGTTTCAGTTTCTGGTTATAGAACCCATCTTAGGTGCTTGGGGAAAATAAGATATGTTACTGTGAGGTTTTCTCTGACAGTTTGCTTGTTAGGTGTCAGAGTACAACATCCTTCCTGCAGAACATAGCCAAGGGATACTGCCATGCCTCTGCAGCCATAGCATTCACGCCCACAACTTTAGCTTGCAGGTAAACACCAATGCTTCATTCTGCTTACCCTAGTAAGCACACAGCCTCACTGCTCTGAAAGAAATTACTGAAATGATCACTGATATGGACATAGTAAGATCTTCTAATAGCACTTGGTTTTAGGTTTGAAAGCCTTCTGCATATCTGGGCAGTGGCTTCTTTATTTTTTTTTGTTTGTATGTACACATAATCTTGTCTTATTTCTAGTTTCCAAGGATTCCTCAGAATTTTAGATTTGCTCATGGAATTTGAAATACAGTCTTTGTATTGAGTGGGAGATAGAAGTATAATTTTAACTTTTTTGTCTTTATAGATTGCAACTTTTTTCTGTATCATTTGTTGAATGTGCCATTGTTCCATCCTTTCTCCACTGATGTTTTTAATGCACTCTCTTACACTAAAATCAAAAAAACCAAACCCATTGCCATCGAGGAGATTTCAACTCATAGAAACCCTATAGGACAGAGTAGAACTGCCCCATAGGGTTTCCAAGGAGCACCAGGTGGATTCAAACTGCCGGCCTTTTAGTTAGCAGCCATAGTTCTTAACCATTATGCCACCAGGGTTTCCATGTATACATATATGTGTATATATATGTATATATATTAGGATAATTACTGTTTTTCTTCTTCAAAATAATGTTGGCTTTCAGCATGTCTAGTTTTGTAAAAAACTGTCTTAGGATTTTGCTTGAAATTTCATTGTATTTAGAGATTAATTGGCAGAGAGAGTTGATAAGTCTAAGATATAGCACCTCTTTATCCATGAACATAGTATATCTCTGCATTTATTTACATCTAATTTTATTCTTGTCAATGAAGTTGTATAATTTTCTCAATAAAGATTTTGTTCATACTTTTTAAGATTTATCCTGTTTGAGTATCTTATATTTTTGTGCTATTGTAAATGGTATCTTAATAAAATTTAAATTTTCTATTTCTTTGTTACTTTTATAGGAAACCAATTTATTTTTGTATGTGGATCTTTTATACAATAATTTGACTTGATTCTCTTATTTTTTCTGAAATTTGCTCTGTAACTTTTGTTAGATTTTATCTCTAGAAAATAATATCATCTTTAACCAATGACAGTTTTATTTTTTTTAATATTTCAATTTTTGTAATTTCTTATCAAATTTTTCCTTGCTTAAAAATATTATTGTTCTAGCTAGGACTCCCAGTAAGTACAGTGTGGAATTAAAACAAATATGAACATGTGATTCTTTTTTCTTTGATTTTAAAGGGTACATTTATTAATTCTCATTATTAAATATAATAAATACTGTTTTTCTTAGTCTAGGTTTGCCCTAAAAGCAGAGGAGAAAAACGCTTGTGTAGAGGCAATTTATTACAGGTTAATCTCAGGGAGCAGGACTTAGGACTAGGATGTAAAACAGAGAAAAAGGAAAAGACTATACTAAGATATGTCTATTTTGTTAGTCACCACTGTAGTTGACTGGGATCCAATCGAGATTAATATGGAATGAGCCTTGGAATTATCTACCTGAAGAAATAGGGTCAAGTGTTTCCCTATAGCAGTGTTACTTCTTTAACTCTCCAAGATGCACATGTGTGAAGCCAGGTAGGTTCCTACAGATGTTTCGCTCATGACATCAAAGAAACCTGGGGGAAGATAATGAGGGAGACTCATTGCTGCCGAGAAGAGTTGCTATCAGGTTACATTTTTAGAAATCTAGTTTTCACAGTAATTGACAAAATTAAAGATGACAGAGTATTGTGAGGCAGGAAACAAGAATTTTAGATTCACCCTTGACCAAATTAAGAATGTATCCTCAATTCCTAGTTTTCTAAGAATTCTTACTACTGATTTGTGGTATATCAAATGATTTTTCTGCATCAGTTGAAATAATCATGAAATTTTCTAATTTATTTTAAGAATCTTGTGCCCATGCTCATAAGTAACATTGTCCTATCACTTTAATCATGCAAGTTGCTAACTTATTTTTAGCAATCTCATCTCTTATGTTCATAAGTAAGTTTAGCCTACAGTTTCATTCTTCGTAGTGTTCTTGTCTGGCTTTATCATCAGTATTTTACTTGCCTTATAATATAATTTGGAGATATTTCCCATTTTTTACTCTCTGTAGTATTTTGAGTACATATTATCTTTTCCTTAGATGTTTGGTAGAATTTTCTGTAAATCTGGTTTGGTCTGTGTTGTTAACATTGTGGGTAGAATTTTAGCTATTGACTCACATCCATTAGTGATTATAAATTTATTCACAGTTATTTCCTTAGTTGGTATTTGTTCATTTAAGTTTTCAAATGTATTGGTATATAAAAATATGCTCTAAATATGAACTATTATTGTATATAAGCTTTTTATTTCTAAACACAGTTTACTTTTTTCAGCATGCTGAAAAAAAAATACATCTTTTTTTCTTCTTCTGATTTCTTTTAAGATTTTACTATTTTTCTTTGATGTTCTAAAGTTTTACTACATTATGCCTTTGTTTGGATTTATTATTATTCACCCTTCTTTTGACATACAATTCCTGAACCTGAGCTTTCCTGTTTTTCATCAATTCTGGAAAATTATGTTATTATCTCTTTGAATATTGGCTTTAGCTTATCTCTGTTCTCTCTTTTTAGAACTCTTATTAGGCATATGTTGTACTATCTCATTTGTCTTTGAAAAGTGTTTGTTATATTTTGCCCTTGATCTCCTTCACCTTGGCTCTTTTGTTTATTAATATATTTTCAATGTAAAATACAGTTGATTCTAGATAAATTTTATGTCTTTAATAACATTTATCTATTTATCCATTTATACATATATTAAATATATGTTGACTGTCAGTTGAATGTTTCATAGGCAACACAATGCTATATGGTGAATAAAAATGATACATGTTCTGCTTTCATGGAAATTACAAATGCTGTAAGTTTTCCTGTTGTTAAATCTTTGCCCACAATTATGATAATTTCCTTAAGATATATTCTAGACATAGATTTTTCAGGTTGGAGAAATACGAAACATGTTAACATTTTAATGCCGTTGCATGAAATTTGCAGTAATTTATATTAGCCAATTAGTCAATGTGAAGGATAAGGATTCTCCCTACAAAAATATTTGTGGTGTGTTTGCATACACACTACACACTAGTGTATAGTTGGTGTCAGTTTCTTTTGTTTTTGTTGTGTTTTTAGATATTCTCAGGAATTTCTACAGTTTTTTTTTATTTTTTTTATTTTTAAGACTAAGCGAGAGGAAATCAATTGTTTTGGATTCTTCTTAGCTATTCATATGAATTTATTGGCTAAAATGTGGTCTTGGGCTTCCTGAAGTTTCCATTAATCCATGTTATTTTGTTGATACTCCACAACACAAGAAATTCATAGTTGCTTAGAATCCACAGATTCTTTTATGTCTTGTGTTACTTCATTGATTTACTGTATTGAGAAGAATCAAGAGGAAAACCCAGGGCACTGCATTTTAGAAGTATTGCCTGGTCATTATTTCAATATAAAAATAATTTATTATTAAGATATTTATATCTGTCACTAAGTAAAATTCAACCTAACTTAAAAATTTTAAGGGCCATTCTTAAAAATATGCCTGAAGAACTACAAAACTTGCTCTGTAATGGGAATATTAGTTGTTTGAACAAGTTCTGAGAAAATGTTTTTATCTGGTTATATTTTTCTTACAAAACATTTACACTAACATTTTCCTTCAAAAATTATTTTTTTCTGGTTTGAGGGAAGGAAAACATCAGCTAGCTACTCTACGAAGTCCATAAATTCCATACTAGTGGAATCTTGCGATTAGCTGCTAAACCAAAGGTTGGTGGTTTGATCATACCCAGTGGCTCTGAGACCAGCTAGGGATAGAAAAGGCCTTAAACAGCAAGTTATGTCAGTTAAAAAGTTTTCTAGAAAAAGAATGGAGTCAACCAAAAAACTGTTTACCTCACTCACAGTTAAAGTTTAAGCTGCTTCCTCCTAATCTTGCTTGCAGCTGACTTTCAGATCAGCCAGTTAGAACTAGAATCCTGGGCATGCACAATAAGAGACCAGGCTGACTGCCAGATAGCCCCATCCCACAAAAAGTATTGCCTAGGAATCAAAAGACCCACGCCAAGGAACCAAAATCACTGGACATACGTCATGGAGTGGTGACCGAGCCCATTTCAGAAGCAAGAAGTCTGTCAGCCACTTCCATGCCAAATCCTAGCCGGACCCCTTTTTTAATATGTATGAAGCTAATAAATATGTATGACTTCCCCTTTCCCACGTAGTACAAAACTTCCTCTACTCCTTCGTTGGCAGAGAGAGTGCTTTGGGACTGTGTCCTTACTCACTGCTAGTAATAAACTATGCCTTGCTTTAAATCCACTTGACTCTTAGTTATTCTTAATGAGAGTACAAGTGGTGAACCCATTGTATCTTGTAACAGCTCCACAGAAGAAAGTTCTGGTGAACTGCTTCTGTAAAGATTATAGCCAAGAAAATCCTATGTAGCTGTTCTATTCTGTAACACATGAGGTCACCATGAGTTGGGCTCTGACTTGACAGCAGCTAACAACGACAACACAGTTGGGTAAACTATAGTGTGTCTAGATCCTCCAAACATTTAAAAGCTTGATAAAGTGATATTGAAAAGGAATTGCTATTAGCTTTTTTGGGTACACCTGTTGTACTCTTGGGATCCTATAATTACTTTCATTTAAGCCCAATTAACTCAGAATTCCAGTAGAAGTGATGATGTCAGACAGTTGTATGAAAGACTATGCATAAGATTGAGTTTTTCTCAAAAAGAATGGAAACTTCCGGTGTCAAATACATTCAAAAGAGATTAATCTGCTGAAGAAAAAGAAAAACTCATGAGGTAAGCCTCAGATTATAGTGAGAAAAAGCTTCCTCCTCTCTCTGGGTAAGAGTTAACTTCTTGAACTCCAATTGTGGAGATTCTCAGAAAGTTGCCTGTGGTGGGGTGGGAAGTGAGATAACCCAGAGCAACACAGAGAAGCAGCCCAGGCAGAGCTCCTCCTGGGAAGCAGCTGTAACTTAATCTATGCTACTTGATTCCCTTCCATTATTTCAAACTTTCAGTAAATTCTTGTGACAAAGGAGAGCCTGGATTTTCAACAATATGGAGGATGCACCTCAATGCTTAGCATATGGAAGAAAAGCAGAAAGCAGGGCTACTTCCAATGAACTCATGGAGGGGGATACTGGGATGATCAATAAATGCTGCAAGTCCAGGCTTTAATGAAGGTCATTGCAGCAGCAGCCAGCAGCAGCATGGGGATAGAACCTGGAGGTTATAATGAATGACTTCTTCCTGAGGACAAGTGAATATCAACCCTGGGCCTCTCAGAAATAGTTAGAAGACACATAGAGGGGAGCTAATTTTAGCCAGTATGTTTCTGGAAGCTTGTGGCATGAAAATATGGGCCTCGTGAAGTTTTGCTGTACTGGACTTTTCCCAATACTGACTTATTTTTGTCTGGTGAGAGCCAGGTTTGGGCTGCAGTTTACCAGCCTCATCATTTCTGAGTTTCCTGCAAGCACCATCTTCTGAACAGAATCTTCACACTGCACCCACCCAGTCTACACCTGCTATTTCTCTCTGCAGCTCATAACAGCTCTCCAAGTGTGACAGGAATCTTAACACACTGGTAAGTGGCAGAAAGAGAGAGATTCCAAGGTTGGGCATGGGGAGAAGGGAGGGAGAGAGAGAGGAGATAATCACACAAATTAGACTCTCCTACTAAAAATAAGATGTGTGACACTCTGAAAAGCATAGTTTTTAACTGTTGAATCCAAACTTCTAAATGGAGTGTGTCTCTCCAGGACATCAAATCTTGAAAGAGAAATGGCTAATAAACACCAAGGGCACTGGAGGGCATGAATCCATTTTATGCTAAATTCACATTACATAGGACAATTAATCATGTAACTTAACATGAATGGACCAACACTGTTATTTTAATTTAAATACCCAGTACTTAGACTTTTTTTTTTTTAATTAAAAATTTTTTTTTCTTTTTTTATTGTACTTCAAGTGAAGGTTTACAGAACAAATAGTTTATCATTAAACAGTCAGTACACATATTGTTTTATCAACCCTCTCCCTTCTCTTTTTTTTTTTGGTGAAAATACTCATAGCCAAAGAGACACCATTTCAAAAATTTCTACATGCACAGTTCAGTGACATCAGTTACGTTCTTCCAATTGTGCTGTTATTCTCACTTTAGATGAAGGTTTACAGAACAAAATAGTTTCTCATTAAACAGTTAGTACACCCGTTGCCCTATGACAATGGTGAACAACCCCACTACATGTCAACACTGTCCTTACTCAACCTTGGGTTCCCTATTACCAGCTTTCCTGTCCCCTTCTGCCTTCTAGTCCTTGTCCCTGGACTGCTGTGCTTCATTAGTCCCTTTTTGTTTTATGGGGCTGTCCAATCCCCGGCTGAAATGTGAACCTCGGAAGTGACTTCACCACTGAGTAAAAGGGTGTCTGGGAGCCATACTCTCGGTGTTTCTCCAGTCTCTTTCAGGTCGGTATATCTGGTCTTTTTTGTGTGTGTTAAAATTTTGTTCTACATCCTTCTCCAGCTCTGTCCAGAACCCTCTGTTGTGATCCCAGTCAGAGCAGTCAGTGGTGATAGTCGGGCACCACCTAGCTGTACTGGACTCAGTCTGGTGGAGGCCTTGGTAACTGTGGTCCATTAGTCCTTTGGACTAATCTTTTCCTTGTATCCTGTTCTCTTCATTCTCTCTTGCTCTCGAAGGGATGAGACCAGTGGAGTATCTTAGATGGCTGCTCACAGGCTTTTAAGACCCCAGGCGCTACTCAACCAAGGTAGACTTTTACCTAGAAAGGCCGTGATTTTGTCCTTTGTGTCTCACAGACAGCCTTCAGAAGAAACTCTGCTCTAGTGCAAGGTGTTATGTTAAACCTTTATGTGCTGAAATATGATTCGTGAGTTACTTTGGCCTGGAGACTAGGAGCAGAGCTACACTCTCTTGTAACTTGGTGTGGGAGGTACCATTTTCTTAAGCTATTGCATTTAGAAAGCACTTAATGATAAATTTCCATACAAATTATATATAAAAATCAATGCAAGAGCAAATCAAACATGTACAAGAATGGCCTATGGCCATAGGGGTTTTGTTTCCAAATGAACTGAATAAGCCCACTTTCATTAAATGAGAAATTGTTATGTTCATAACACTCTCCTTCTTAGAGTGGTGGTCATTGGTAGCTCTCTGGGCTAGCCAGAAGAGACAAAGGCAAAAGTATTTTGTAACTTGAACAAATATATTCGTCTCATGAATTCAATTCCATATAGAAGTGAGCAATGTGAAGGGTCAAGCTTATCTCATAGAAGTACATTTGGAACCAGGCTTACAAGAATCATCAGAAACCCTAGGAAATATCAAGAAAGGGGGATTATGGTGTCTGTATATTCCTGAGTTATCTCTAGATATTTGAGCATCTCTAGATATTTGCTGATCATCTCAACATCTTAATTTTATTAGATATCAAATAGTCTAACTATGAAACTAGAGAGGTGAATTAGGTTCCTATCAGAAATATTAAAAAATTATAAGCAAGAGCACAGTGGTTAAGAGCTTGGCTACTAACTGAAGGGTTAGAAGTTCAAACCCACCTTCGTCTCTGTGGGAGAAAGTTTTAGCAATCTACTTCCGTAAAGATTATAGCATTGGCAACTCCATGGGGCAGTCCTATAGGGTCGCTATTGAGTTAGAATCAGCTTGACAGCAACAGGTTTAGTTTTACTAATCAAAAAGGTTGTCCCAAAGTAGTTAAGCCAGTGGCTTTCAGACATTTTTTACTGTGACACGCTATAAAAATGTATTTTATGTCATGCACCAGTACACGTATGTAAATACAATTACAAATATAAGTAAATATACATTTGCCTTTACTATGTTTGCTGCACTTGGATATGTGTCTTCATTTCTATTCTATTTCATTTGAAAATTGCTTATAACCCATTAAGTTCCTATAATGACCATCTATGGGTTTCAATCTGCTGTTTTGAAAACACTTAGTATTACTAATGAAACAAAGACAGCAACAAAAAATATGTTATTTCAGACATCTGGGCATCTATGATCCTAAGGGGACATGTAGAAAGACAAAGCTTTCAATAGTGTTCTCCCTTACCTATGCAACATAAACTACTATAATATTAAGCTTCTATAGGGACCTCGAAATAATGGCATTCTAGTTTAACTAGTTTTCTCTGATAACAAGGCATGAGTTTGGCCACAAAAAGATTCCAATAAGAGGGGCTTACTCTTCAAGGAGTAAAGATATGGAAAACTAAACCCTGGGGAAAGAAGGGAGAATTCCTAGGGGAAGAGACAAAGTTACCCTACAGATGTTTACCATGCTCAGGGGGAGGGTCAGGGAATTCTGGATAGCTAAGAGAAGGGCTATACATTAGAAAAAAACCCTTAGGTCAGGCAGAGAGAGAGAGAGTGAGATTGTGACAGACACAAGATGGAGAAGCAATAAAGAGAATCTGACCTTGTGGATTTAGCTGTAGAAGGATCTTCTTATTAAAATTATAATTTAAGTGCTTCCCAGGATGTTGGATTCGTTGATTTTATTTTTGGTTTTGATGTGGATTTTACTTAATTTTTTCTTTATAAAACTCCTTTATAAAAAGATTTGCCAATAAGGGGATGTACTGGGCTGTCCAGTAGGATGAGGACTTTTGTTTCTGAAAGAGTATCTTGTACACTTTGTTAATCAGAAGGAAAATAAAATAAAATAAAATAAATTATTTTAGAGCAGAGGTAGAGCTCCTAGCTTCAAAGTATTTACTTCTAAAAATATTATCATAAGGGTCATACCGTAGGGCATTCTAAACATTCATTCATTCATCTGTTCGTTAATTAAAATGCTTCTGTGAGTCTTCACAGTTACTTCTGTGAGTCATTATTCTAGACTCTGCAGAATCAGTTGTAAGTAAGACACACCATATCGCTGTCTTTATATGGATTTTACATTCTGGGATATAAACAAGTAAATATAGACTTTTATTGCAATTTCAGTTATGAAGGAAAATAAAACAGGATGGCAGAGAGAAAGAGAGAAAAAGAGTGAGAGAGAAAGAGAGCGCATCCAGAAAAGAGGCTCTTTCACAGGGTAGTCAAGTAAAGACTCTTCCAGGGTGTTTCACTGGAGAAGTGGTCTGAATTAAATGAGTAATGTGCAAAACTACAATAAAGGAAGAGATGAATTCAGAGGAGTAAACAGGATGAGTATCAGATGGGGTTTTGTAGAAAACTGTAAAAAAAAAAAAAAAAGAGAGATTTTACTCTTAGTGACGTGGGAAACAATTAGAAATGTACTTTGAACTAGCTTAGGACAAACATTCCCTGAGAGAAAGAGTTTATTAAATAATAGTTTTATTTTTTTATGAATGAGAGCCCACTGATTGCTTCCTGAAGAAGTAGAATACAGGGTGTTCTGGGCTCATGTTTAAATGGATAGTGGCAACTCCAATATGTTCAGATTGAAGCATCCAAGATTGTAAAATCTCTAGAACAAATGTTCTACTAGGAAGACCAAAAGACCTGGATGCATTCATTTAAAGATATGATTACTAAAGGGAGACAAAATCTCCATCTACAAAGATGAGATCTGTTGTGTAGAAAAGGATAACACGTTTTGTTATATGAGAGAGTCATATAAAAATGAAAGGAAGAAATGATCCTTCATGGAGAGGGAAATTGAATATTTCTAAGACCTCCAGCTCTAGGACTCTGTGATTCTATGTTTTTGATGGAGAAAACTTGGGAGATGAAAGACACATATAAACTTTGTCTTTCTGATAAAGTTGCCTCTTTAAGGCTGGCCTTTATAAGGAGATAAAAACATGGAAGGTGTTTTAGAACTATCATCTATCTAAACAGGTAATGTCTAAGAAGTTTCAACTTTCATGCCACCTGAGATGAATTGGTACTGGCCTCTTGTAATAAACTGCCATGGATTCTAAGGCCTGCTTGGGATGGGTGTGAAGAGGACTGGCAATGTCTGTCATGAGTATGGGTTTCTTTTTTGTTTCTTATGTAGCTCCCAATTTTGCAAAATTAGAAACAAACTTGTAAATTTTTTTTTCTTTTTAAGTATTATTAGAGGTAAAGTTGATTATTAACAGACTCTTAAATCAGATACCTGTGACTTAGATTCATTTTGAGAGAGGCTCATTTGCAAGTTGTTTATGTAGGATGAAGATGAGTAAATTTTTGTTGCATATATATTTAAGCATATTACATACATGGCAGCACTTAGTATGCAATGAAAATTTACTCATCTATATGTTATACAGATATATAGATAACTATATCTTACTATTTGCTAATATATATTAGTACAGCGATTAGAACATGGTAAATACCTAATAGATGGCTGTTATTGCTGTTGTTAGGTGCCATCTAGTTGATTCTGACTCATAGCGACCCCATGTGACAGGGTAGAACTGCCCCATAGGGTTTTCTAGGCTTAGCTATTATTAACATGATAAGAAAATTCAATTTACTAATAGGTTATATACTTGTGTTAATTGGAAATTTAGAAATTAAAGTTGTGTTTGTTTGGGTAAACAGCACTTAAAAACCTCAGTCAATAAAAAAGGTGAGTTTAATTTCTTGAGAATTGAATTATCTGGGTTCCTTGGATAAAGATTTTTCTAATTCAATCACAAAGCATTTAGCAATTTATATAGGATGCAAAGGGAATTAAATCTGAAATATTTGATGTAAGAAACTGAAGATTACTTAAAAAGAAAGATGTGAAGTTATCTCTGAAATTATTACGTCAATGGGAAAAGAGAAATATATTTATACATCATAACAAACACCTTTTTTTGGAAAGTGATTACAACTTTAGGGTAAGAGGACGTAAGGTTTTTGAAGATCTTACTTGTTTACTCATTTTCTCACTTCTCAGTGAAGATAACAATAGTTGCCTCATCTGTCATTCTCTCTCTCTGTCTCTCAGTCTCTCAGGCTCTGTGTCTCTGTCTGTTTCTCTCTAGGTGAATACATATGAAGATACAAAAAAATGGCAATGAATATATATCGACAGCAATTAGTACAATGCTTAGCATATCACTGGCAACAAATAATGAGTTTGATAACAGGGCACTTTACAAACACACATGATCAATTAAGGCTAAAATCGTTAACTGAGTGTTCAGAAGAATCACAATTACAAATGCTAGAGGCAAGCAGCTCCTACACTGAGGAAATATCATTGATTACATGAATTTATCTTCAGGGACTTGTTTTCATTTCAAGCCATTGCCATCAAGTGGATTCTGACTCACAGCAACCCTGTAGGACAGGGTAGAACTGCCCCATAGGGTTTTCAAGGAGCAGCTGGTGGATTCGAACTGCCGACCTTTTGGTTAGCAGCTGATCTCAACCACTGTGCCACCAGGGCCCCTGCTTTAATTTCAAGCCAATGATATATGTTTCTCTGCAAAGCTAAACAGAGACAATATCACAGAATGGGTGTTATATCTTAGCATCTCCTCACCTGTGTCAGCATAAATGGATTCTATGCAGTTTTGAAGCAGGAAACATTTTTCCTAATTTTTTTTTCCTTTCTGTTACTTTGAGAATTTTCTTGTAAGAAAATAGTAATTATGTAAGCTTACGTCATTATGATTTTTTTTCCAAACTCATGCTGAGCGATATGGAGGCATACACACATAATGTACATTTGCCATTATCTGCATGAAGTGAGCCCCCATTTGATTTCACACTGATAAGAATTACAGAAAATACCCTTGACCATTATTATATCTGATTTTGTTTACCTTGGGTCTTGTTTAAGGTAGAAAATGACAGAAAATAAAATATGACAAATGGCATGTATTTTGCTTTTGCTTTACTTATTGAACGTAAAGAGACATAAGATATGGAGCTCACTCTGGGACAAAATGGTTCCTTAAAACAGGAGCCTGAAGCAATAAAAGCTGAAGCAGCACTTTACCTTTTCTCATTCTGAGAAATACGTTGCATACTGTGGATCATTTTTTGGAGATATGAAGTCTCAGTCTAGAATGGCTGGAAATTTACTAAAACCTGGATTTGCCCCAAAAGAAAAGCTTTGACTTGAATTATATGACACTGCTTGTTTTCTTTGTCAAGGTGGGACCTCTGAAAGGTGAGAACTTAGTGGACTCAGGTGTACAAATTAATTAGTTTGTGGCTTAGAACAGAGAAAGAAAATTGAAGCAATACTTCCAATAAATGATGACATCCATTACATGGCTTTTGACATTTTCTAGAAGATCTTGATGCAGAACATGGAGGAATTGCAATGGCACCATTGTCTTTCATCATGCAACAGAGAAAATACCACTTCTCTCAGTGAAGCCAACTTTTGATTTACCTTTATTATATGCTTGCTAACAACATCAAAAAACAATCCCTATTTCTGTGAACTCCTTTTGGACACTGAAAAGGCAATTGAGATCTTTGAAACGATGAACAGTTTCTTTGCCAAGCAAAGTTTTAACTGTAAGAGAAGTATGGGCCATCTGTGATCTTGGCAACAAATCTTGTTGGCAACTCTTGGACAAGTAACTCTTCTGTCATTGTAACCCATGGGTATCAACCGGTATTAAAAACTTTGTCAGTAATCCTCAAATAAATCTTGTCCACTGGTGTAAAAGTCATCAACTAAAGTTTTGTCAAGAACATTTTCTAATATACAAAAGATCTCTGACTTAAGAGCACACATCTTAGATGTATTAAATGATTTTCAAGTAGAAGTTTCACTTTTTTGAGAAGAAGAATATTCACAATGCAAAATAGTTTGGCAATAAAGAATTTATTCATGACTTGGCTTATTCAGTAAGTAGCTTGAAACATATGAATAAAATAAATGTTATGATTCAAGATTAATCAGTCAACCAGTTCAAATGCTGCAAAAAGATAATATATTTTACTTCACCAGTCTGCCATTCTACAATGGAGCATTGGTGGCAACTGATAATTGGACTTTTCTGTGCTGGAGGAAACGCTTCTTAATGGAAAATCCTGTTGACTTCTCCATAGGTAAAAACTGACACACAGGAGCAGTATCAAACGCTTCTGAAGATGACTTCAAAGTTGAAATGCAGATTTCTGATCCTATACTATATGTCAGAGCATTGATAATCTGAAACTTGCCAAAAATGATCTTCTAAGTGAAGGAAATACTACATATAAAATTTCCTCGACAAGTCCTGTAGAATCTTGATGGTAATTGAAGCATGAGTATCAATGTCCAATAATGTAAATTTTGCCAATTTTTATTTCGTTTGCTACCTTATTTTGTTTGAACTAGGGTTTTCATCATTGCTGCCATCAAAAAGAGAAATTGAAATCATCTGGATATAAAAAATGAAATACGTATTGGAAACTTCACCCTCAAAACTTAGCTTCATTTTTAAAACAAAGAACATTAACTTTTATTTAAAAAAAATATTTTTGAGCAGTATTGCTTAGTTTCTATTTTGTTTTCACCTTTTAGATTTATTAAAACTCTATAAAAATGAGAGCAATAGAAATGTTACTCTTTGCAAGGAAAGTTTTCAATCCATGTGAAGGAAGTAAGTTTCCAAAGCAATAAAATAAACTTCACAAGTATGATCTCTGCTTGGAAAGCTTTCCTTCCACTTTTTTCCTCATTAATTTCTTTTTTTTCCAGTGTAGATTTTGAACTAATCATTCATTTCTCAACGAAGTTTTCCCTGCTTGCCCTTATCCAGGCAAATTTGCCTCTTCTACGTCGTCAGAATCGACTCGATGGCAACAGGTTGGTTTTTGGTACATCCTCACATGACCAAATATCTTCATAACATTTATAGATATAATTTTACATTTGTGTTTGGGTTTTTTAAACTATTTTATCTCTTCCATTGGTCTGCACCTTTCATGAGAGCAGAGACTGTGTCAGTTCTTTTGCTTTTGATGTTGCTGTTGTTATTGTCTTCTAAGCACCCAGAAGAGGGTTTGATATGGGGACGGAAGTTACTAAATCTTTGTTAAAGAATGAATGAAATGTTATGAAATTGTAAAATCTTTAAATCTGAGAGAAGAGAGGTATAATTCTATGGTGGTGAAGACTAACGTTTAACACTTTGAGAGACAGAAACAATTACCCTCAATCTGCTAGGCCAATGATTTGCTCATGTTCTAGAGGGGAGAGAGAAAAAGAGAGAGAGAGAAACTGACTCAGCAGGATTTCAGATTATTTTTCCACTAGATAATTTTGTTAAGCCCTTAAAATAAGATCAATTACAATATCCTTATGCATTTTAATATTATGTATGTAGACACAAACATATATACATTATATATATTTCTGTTGTCTACATAAATTTAAGGCACAGATTCTCTTTAGTGTATCATTATTTTTAGCTATACCTTCCAAGTCTTGTTGTTGTTGTTAGGCCTGTCTAGTTGAGTTTGACTTATAGTGACTCCATGTGACAGAGTAGAACTGCTTAATAGGGTTTTCTAGGTCTTTCTCCTATGGAAGAGCTGGGTAGGTTCAAACTACCAACCTTTCAGTTAGTAGCCAAGCTCTTAACAATTGCACCGTCCAGTCTCCTTGCACCCTATGAAATAGAGTGTTATACAACTATTCCGAAGTGTTCGTGCTTGTGACCAGCTCTTCCCATGTTTGTATTTTAGTGACTCTAGAGAGACTTGCCAGTTTTCCAGTCATTCACTACGGATCACCAAAATCGGAAACTACGCCCTTAATCAATAGAAAAATGTGTCTATGGCTCATAGGCTTCCATTTTTTTAAAGTCATGAAGAATAAAAATATTACTGAAGCAGGTTAAAATGACCAGACTTTTCTAAGACATAAACAAACATTTTTCCAAATTATTTATTTATTTATTTACTTTTCCTTAAATTAAATGCATGCAACTACTAATAAGTAAAGTACCAAGATTGGAAACACAGCCAACAGCTAATTACCTTGATAATTTGGCTGATAAATACATGACTTTTACCATATTACAAACAGTAGGTGATTTTGTCAGCTGAGCTTTTATGGCCTGTTCAAGATGTTTGCTTGCCAATGAAGCTGTAATGAATGAGACTGGACTTGGAAACCTATCATGATGTGTAGTGGCACCCTGTACCTTGCATAAGAGGTCATAATTTACAGACTGTTTAATCTGCAGGTTAAAGTAACTGCCACCTTTATAAACACCCACCTCACCCCAATTTGACTTAAACACAGCTGTTATTAAAAGCAACCTCAGATCATTACCAACACTTGTGGCTGCTTAATCATCCAAGCATAGGGCTTCGATGGAGAATTCAAGTGGCATTCTAAAGTCTACTGAATTGCTAATAATAGAAAATACACCTCAAGGAGAAAGCCTAGAGTTATAAGAAGAAATAATTATTCCTTTCTGTTTACAGACCATCAGGAGTTAATTCCAATTACTTTCAATAGTTTCTTCATCAGCATGGGATGCTCAACTTTGCTTTATAGATGACTGTCCCGGCCGCATTGATTACAGATTATTAAGTCTGAAACGCCATCCAGGCCCAAGTTTTTGATGGAACAATATATTTTTGTTTAAGTACAGCAAAGGAGATGGTGGTTTTAATGGACCTATCTCTGCCAGTCTTAAAAAACTCCAGTTTTTAATAATTTCTCACTTAAATTTAAATGCAATATAAAAATGTCATGAGAATCTGACCAGGGATGTAAAAGACTTATACAAAGAAAACTACAAAACACTACTGCATAAAACCCAAAGGGAGCTACATAAATGGAAAAACATACCATGCTCATGGATAGGCAGAGTCAACATTTTGAAAATGACAATTCTACCCAAAGCAATTTGCAAATACAATGCAATCCCGATCCAAATACCAACAACATTCTTCAAAAAGATGGAAAAACTAATCATTAACTTTATATGGGAAGGGAAGAAGCCCTGAATAAGTAAAGCACTACTGAAGAAGAAGAATAAAGTTGGAGGACTCACATTACCTGACTTCAGAACCCACTCTACAGCTACAGTAGTCAAAACAGCCTGGTACTGGTACAATGACAGACACATTGACCAATGGAACAGAATTGAGAACCCAGATGTAAATCCATCCACCTAGGGTCACCTGATCTTCGACAAGGACCAAAACTCCATCAAATGGGGAAAAGACAGTCTTTTTAACAAATGATTCTGGCAAAACTGGATATCCATTTGCAAAAAAACGAAACAGGTCCCACACCTCATGCTGTATTCAAAAACTACTTGAAAATGGATCAAAGACCTGAATATAAAGCCTAAAACTATAAAGTTCATAGAAGAAAAAATAGGACCAACACTTCAGGCTTTAATACATGGCATTAACAGGGTACAAACCAGAACCATCAATGCACAAACCCAAAAAGATAAGCTAGATAACTGGGATCTTCTAAAAATCAAACACCTATGCTCTTCAAAAGACTTCAGCAAAAGAGTCAAAGAGAACCTACAGACTAGAAAAAAATTTTTGGACAGTACAAGTCAGACAAAGGTCTAATCTTCATTAGCTACAAGAAAATCCAACACCTCTACAACAAAAGAACAAATAATCCTATTAAAAAATGGGCAAAGGAAATGAACAGACACTTCACCAAAGAAGACATTCAAATGGCCAATGGACACATGAGGAAATGCTCACGATCACTAGCCATTAGAGAAATGCAAATTAAAACCACAATGAGATACCGTCTCACCCTGGCATTACTGGCATGAATCAAAAACACTGGAAATAACAATTGTTGGAGGGGCTGTGGGGAGATCGGAACACTTATGCACCGCTGGTGGGAATGCAAAATGATACACCCATTTTGGAAAATGATATGGCGCTTCCTCAGAAAGCTAGAAATAGACATACCATTCAATCCAGCAATCCCACTCCTAGGAATATATCCTAGAGAAATAAGAGTCGTCACTTGAATAGACATATGCACACCTATGTTCATGGCAGCATTGTTCACAATAGCAAAGGGATGGAAACAATGTAGGTGCCCATCAACAGATGAATGGATAAACAAACTATGGTACATACACACAATGGAGTACTATGCAACGAGAAAGAACAACAATGACTCTGTGAAGCATCTCATAACATGGATGAAACTGGAGGACATTATGCTGAGTGAAATAAGTCTATCACAAAAGGACAGATACTGTATGAGACCTCTATTGTGAAAACCCATGAAAAAGTTCACACACAAAATGTAACAATCTTTGTTGGTTACCAGGGATGGGAGGGATGGGAGGGAAATATTAAATAGGCAATAGCTAAATGGTATCTTGGGTGAAGGGTGAGACAGTACACAATACAGGGGAAACTAGCACAACTTGTACAAGGAAAGGTCATGGAAGCCCCATAGACACATCCAAACTCCCTGAGGGACTGAATTCCTGGGCGGAGTGCTGTGGGACCATGGTCTCGGGGAACATCTAGCTCAATTGGCATGACACAGCTTATAAAGACAATGCTCTGCATTCTACCTTGGTGAGTAGTGTCTGGGGTCTTAAAAGCCTGTGAGCGGCCATCTAAGATATTCCACTGCTCTCATCCCTTCGGGAGCAAGGGAGAATGAAGAGAACAGGATACAAGGAAAAGATTAGTCTGAAGGACTAATGGTCCACAGCTACCAAGGCCTCCACCGGACTGAGTCCAGTAGAGCTAGATGGTGCCTGGCTACCACCACTGACTGCTCTGACCAGGATCACAACAGAGGGTTCTGGACAGAGCTGGAGAAGGATGTAGAGCATAATTCTAACTCACAAAAAAAAGACCAGATTTACTGGCCTTAAAGAGACTGGAGAAACTTTAAGAGTATGGCCCCCAAACACCCATTTAGCTCAGTGGTGAAGTTACCTCCGAGGTTCACTGTTCAGCCTGGGAGTGGACAGCCCCGTAAAACCAAATGAGACTAACGAGGTACAGGAGTCCAGTGACAAGGGCCAGAAAGCAGAAGGGGATTAGGAAGCTGGTGATAGGGAACCCAAAGTTGAGTAAGGATATTGTTGATGTGTTATGAGATTGTTAACCATTGTCATAGGGCAACATTTGTACTGTTAAATGAGAAACTATTTTTTTCTGTAAGCCTTCATCTTAAGTGCGATTAACAGCAGAATTGGAAGAGTGTAGTCAATGTCACTGAACTGTGTATGTAGACATTTTTGAAATGGCATATGTTTGGCTATGTGTATTTTCACCCCCCAAAAAAAGTTGGGAAGTTAGAGGGTTGATATGTTGTGGGGTTGTTAAACAATGTCATAAAACAACATGTGTACTACTGTTTCATGAGAAACTATTTGTTCTGTAAGCCTTCACCTGAAGTACAATAAAAAAAAAAAGAAAAAAAATACAAAAAAAAGTCAAGAGATAATACATTATCTTAAAAACTATATATAATTTAGAGCATTTTTTTATTTACTCTGTAAAAATCTTTCCTGTTGGTATTTGTTTAAAATACCTATTGTTATTTTTCTAAAAATAGTAAGGTATAGAGTAGAATTAGAAAAAATAATAGCAGCAGCAATAAGAGTTATCAGTAACAGACTGTGTATCTATTTATGTATGTTTTTGAATTTTATTTAGTTGCACTGGAATAAGAATAATAATGCCTTACATTTTGTTGTTAATCCCATCAAGTCGGTTCCGACTTATAGTGACCGCATGCACAACAGAACAAAACACTGCCCGGTCTCACAACATCCTCACAACCATTGCTATTTTAGCCCATTGTTGCAGCCACTGTGTCAATTCATCTTATTGAGAGTTTCCTCTATTTTGCTGACCCTCTAATCTACCAATGGGGCCCATGATGTCCTTCTCAAGGGACTAGCTCCTCTTGATAACATGTCCAAAGTAAGTGAGACAAAGTCTTGTCATCCAAGCTTCTAAGGAGCATTCTGAATGTACTTCTTCCAAGACAAGCTTGTGAATTCTTCTGACAGTCCATGGGCTATTCAGTATTCTTCCCCAACACCATAATTGAAAAGCATCAATTCTTCTTAGGTCTTCCTTATTCATTGTCTAGCTTTCAGATGCATATGAGATGACTGAAAATACCATGGCTTGGGTCAGGGACACCTTAGTCCTCAAGGTGGCATCTATGGTTTTTAACCCTTTAAAGAGGTCTTTTGCAACAGATTTGTCCAATGCAATACATCATTTGATTCTTGACTGCTGCTTCTATGGACATTGACTGTGGATCCAAGTAAAATGAAATTCTTGACAATTTCAATATTTTCTCCATTTATCATGATGCTGCTTATTGGTTCAGTTGTGAGGATTTTTGTTTTCTTTATGTTGGGTGTAATTCATACTGAAGGCTTTGGCCTTTGGTCTACATCAGTAAGTGCTTCAAATCCTCTTCACTTTCCGCAAGCAAGGTTGTGTCATCTGCATATCACAGGTTGTTAATGAGTCTTCCTCCAATCCTGATGCCACAATCTTCTTATATAGTCCAGATCCTCAGATTATTTGCTCAGCATACAGATTTAAGAAGTAGGGTGATAGGATACAACCCTGATGCACACTTTTCCTAATTTTAAACCACGCAGTATCCCTTTGTTTTGTTCCAATGACTGCCTCTTGGTCTGTGTACAGGTTCTGCATAAGCACAATTAAGGGTTCTGGAATTCTCATTCTTCACAATGTTATCCAGAGTTTGTTATGACCCAAACTGTCCAATGCCAATTAAATAACAATTAAACACAGGTAAACATCTTTCTGGTATTGTCTGCTTTCAGCCAAGGTCCATTTGACATCAGCAATGATATCTCTCATTCCATATTCTCTTCTGAACCCGGCTTGGATTTCTGGCAGTCCTCTGTGGATGTACTGCTGCCAGGGCCCTAAACACTGATAGTCTGTGGTGCTCCTTCCTCTGCTGTTTTAGTCACCTAGGGCTGCTATAACAGAATTACCACAAGTAGATGGCTTTAACAAAGAGAAATTTATTCTCTCACAGTCTGGCAGGCTACAAGTCCAAATTCAGGGTGTCAGCTCCAGGGGAAAGCTTTCTCTCTCTGTGGGCTCTGGAGAAGATCCTGTCCTCAATCTTGCCCTGGCTGAGGAGCTTCTCAGTGCAGGGACTCTGGGTTCAAAGAACACACTATTGTCCTGGCTCTTGTTTCTTGGTGGTATGAGGTTCCCCGTCTCTCTGCTCGTTTCTCTCTTTTATATCTCAAAAGAGATTGACTTAAGAGAAAACCTAATATTGAAGATTAAGTCCTGCCTCATTAACATCATAGAAGTAGGATTTACAACATATAGGAAAATTACATCTGATAACAAAATGGTGGACAATCACATAATACTGTGAATCATGGCCTAAGCAAGTTGACACATATTTTTGGGGGACACAATTCAATCCATAACATCTGCTTGCTCATGCATTCAAATGGGATATGTGAGTTATATACATATATTTATGTATGTGTGTGTGTGTGTGTGTGTGTGTGTGTCTTAGCCATCCATGATGTAACTTCTTTTTCAATGCAACTATAATAATCTGTCCTTGCCTAGTAACCGCTCTTGTTGGATACAGTTGTATACTGGGTGAATGTAGCCCTCCCCAACCTCTTGTTTATTGGAAAGAAATAGAATAGTCCCAAGGGACTCACTGAGATAAGGAATTTCAATTACAAGAGAGGGGACGGTAGGAGACAGAAGTCAATAAAGGTATTGAAATGGTAGGGGCCTCCTACCTTAAAAAAGCTTGCAAGTAGGCACCCTAGTGACCCTGCATGAGTTTTATGTCCTGCAGGCACATTCTCACACTCTGGAGCTGGTATCAGTTTCATTTAGTACCCTGCCAGTTCCCTTCCACTGTGGCATTCTCTTTTCCTTGTGTCTAGTCTGCTTGGCACCTGTGTGTCTTTGCTTTGGACAACTGGTGCCCCTGTTTTGATGATGTCTTAAGCATGTGCTTACCTTGTTTAATGGATAATCTGTCCCTGACTACTGTAACTGTTTTTGAATGATCTTTAGCAAAATTTTACTTGTGTGTGATATTAATGGTATTGCTTGATAAATTATGCATTGGTTCAATCACCTTTCTTTGGAATGAGCACAAATATGGGTCTCTTCCAATCCTTGGCCAGGTAGCTGTCTTCCAAATTTCTTGGCAAAGACAAGCGAGCACTTCCAGCATTGCATCCTTTTGTTGAAACATCCCTATTGGTAATCTGTCAATTCCTGAAGCCTTGTTTTTTGCCAGTGTCTTCAGTGCAGCTTAGTCTTCTTTCTTCAGTACCATCAGTTCTTGATCATATGCTTCCTCCTGAAATGGATGAATGTTGACCAATTCTTTTTGGTATAGTGACTCTGCATTCTTTCCATCTTTTGATGCTTCCTGTGTCGTCCAACATTTTGCCCATAGACTCCTTCAACATTGCAACTCGAGGCTTAAATCTTTTTCTTCAGCTCTTTCAGCTTGAAAATGCCAAGCGTGGCCTTCTCTTTTGGTTTTCTAACTCCAAGTCTTTGCACATTTCATTATCATACTTTACTTTGTCTTCTTGAGACCCTTTGGAAACTTTCTGTTCAGCTCTTTTATTTTGTGATTTCTTCCATTTGCTTTAGTTACTCTATGTTCAAAAGCAAATTACAGAGTCTATTCTGACATTCATTTTGGTCTTTTCTTTCTCTCTTGTGTTAATTGCCTTTTACTTTCTTCATGTATGATGTCCTTGATGTCATTCTACAACTTGTCTGGTCTTTGGTTATTAGTGTTCAATGCATCAAACCTGTTCTTGAGATAGTCTCTAAATTCAACCCGGTTTTACTGAAGGATGTTCTTTGGCTCTTGTCGACTTATTTTAATTTTCTTCAGTTTCAACTTGAACTTTCATATGAGCAATTAATGGTCTTTTCCACAGTTTTCCCCTGGCCTTTTTATGACTGATAATATGCAGATTTTTCATCAACTCTTTCCACATTATGTAGTCAATCTGATTCTTGTGTACTCCATCTGACAAGACCCAAGTGTATAGTCACTGTTTATGTAGTCAAAAAAAGGTATTTCCAATGAATAGGTCATTGGTTTTGCAAAATTCTATCATTATCAATCGCTGGCATCGTTTCTATCACTGAGGCCATATTTTCCAACTGTTGATCCTTCTTTCTTTCCAGCTTTTGCATTCCAATCTAATAAATATCAATGCATCTTGACTGCATGTTTGATCAATTTCATAGGTCTTTCATAAGTTTTATTATTATTTTTACACGTTTTTTATTACTCACTCATTCAGTCAGGGTAGACTAATTGCTGTAACACACAACCCTAAGATTTCAGAGCCTTACCTGGTAAATGTTTATTTGGACTTATTCAGTATGGGTGTTCTTCATCAGTCAGCCTTCCATTTTGTGTACTTGGAGCATTCTGCATTCATCCAACCAACAGGGACAGGTGGTGGGTAGAGGATCTTGAGACAGGATTTTTATGGGACAAGCCTAAAAAGGCTATCATCACTTCCATCCATTATCCATTGGACAAAAACCAGTCATATAGCCACTTCTAACTACAAGCAACAGAAGCAAAGTGAATGGATTTTGGTAAACACATGATAGTCTCTACCACATTCACATTTAATCAATGACTAAACTAAGACTTAGAGAATGATGTTATCTGCTCTAAGCTAAACAAGTAATTGGGATTTGAGGTGTTATTATAGTTGTTTGATGTCGTCAAGTCAGTTCCGACTCATACCGACCTTATGTGTAATGGAACTACATTGCTCCATCCTGTGCTATCTTCTAGTACTGTATCAGACAATGTTCCAGTACTATCCCTAACTCTATCACTGGCTAATTTTTTTTCGGAAGTAGATCGCCTGATCCTTATACTTAGTCTGTCTTAATCTGAAAGATCCACTGAAACCTGTTCACCATGGGTGAACCTGCGAGTATTTGAAATACTGATGGCATGTTGCTGTGATGCAAGTCACCACCACATGACAAGCTGTCAGACAGGTGGTGGTATTTAAGATTAGGTATGGCAGTCTCAGCCATGATAAGTTAACTGGAACCAGACTTGCCATCCCAGAGTAAGAAATGTAAAAGTGGATAAAATGCATGGATCAACAGTTTGTAGACAATGATCAACACCCTAGACAGAACTTGGAAAGTTGAGAATAAATAAGTGATGTGAGTCCTACAATCACCCTGGCTTTCGGGGAGCCCTTTTTGAACCATGATACAGGAAGAGATAAACCAAGTAGAACATAGCAAATTACCGAGTTGACTATAAAGATACTGGATTTTGAGAAGCCTGAGGCAGCTAATATTTGTGGGCAGAGTACTAGAGAAGAAGGAGTTATGCAGATTAAAAGCATCATAAATATACATGGAGGTCCCTTTGCATATGTTGATGAATACTAAACTGTGAATACCTAGAGTGAAACGCCACAGGCTGGGCAAAGAATGACTGGGGAGCAGTAAACTAAAAAAATTTCTCACAGTTCACTCAGGGATGGGATATTTTAAGCTCCAAGCAGCCAGAGAGGAAATCTTTGTTGAACATTCAGGGAATTAAACAAAGACCCCACAGAAGGATCATTTATTCCTTCTGGTTGTGCCAAACTAACCCTCTAATAACGATTACAATAGATCTGCTCCAATAAAGCATAAAAATAAACTTTTAAATATAAAGCTGTTCTGCAAATAAATTAGCTTCCATCCAGAATAAAGTGCATTAATCTCTAAAGAAGAAACAAGCTCTCAACAATGTAATATTCCAAAAGTCCAGCATCCCCCTAAAATTATTAGACATGTCAAGAAGCAGGAAAATACGAGCTACAACCAGGAGAGAAATGAGTCAATAGAAAATATGAAAAAGTGACTGAGATGGTGAAATTAGAAAATAAGGACATTATAATATCCAAGGATATAAAGGAAAATGATGAACTCAATAAGTCGATAAGTGAAAATTATAATATAGAACCTAACGGAACTTCTGAAGCTGAAATATTCAGTATTGGAAATGTAAAATTCACTGGACAGGATTTAAAGCAGGTTGGACACTGAGGAAGAAAAGAACAAAAAATGTAACAAATTCTGTATCTATACTAACTGAGGCACTAAAAGAAAATGGAGCTTGATGTATTTTATTAGCATCAAGAAAACAGTCAACTTGACAAGCCCTTATGAGCAAAAATAAATACGAATTTCATGGTAAGATAAAATGTGGTTTTATTCCATTGGTTAAGACCTATGAATGGCTTTACAGCATATTTTATTTTTTCAAAGAATTTTAAATGTCCTTTTGTATACAATTTAATAATAATATAAAGATGTGTTATATAATAGACTGTATCCCCAATTTGTAAATAGTTCAAGACGATATAGGAGATGTTACTAAATCTTTTTCTTCTTCCAGTTACCTAACAGTAAGCGGCAACTTCATTATACAGTCCAAATAGAGAATTAATCCATGATTTACCCTTTCATTCCCTGCCCCCTCTAACACACAATTCCATCACTAAGTTTCTCTATTCTCCTTCTAAATCCTCTCCATTTTTCTCTCTAAACCATACTGTCTAGAATTGCTCCAACCATGTCCAGGTTGGTCTCCCTCACTCAGTCTTGCCTTTCTGTAAAATATTCTTTCACCCTTCACCTAGGCTGACCTTTGTAAAACACAGCTTTGATCATGTAAACCTTACTTAAATCACTTTAATGGCTCCCCATTGACCCAAATATAAAAAGTATAATCTCTTTTCCATGGCTTATTATGTCTTGTATGGTCTTGTCCCTAATTACCTCTTCCTCCAGCAGTATCTCTTGCAATTTTTTCTCCTTTCACTTATAATAGAAAAGGAGATGAGCAGACCACACTGGCAACGTGTCTTAAGCAAAGAGTTTATTGTTCTAATACTTAAGATAGAATCAGATTCTGCGATCGGAGTCTCTGCCTTCAGTCTGTGCAAATAAGAGCTTATGTAGTCAGAAACCTTTAAATTTTACACAATCATGTATGATGAAATTTTTTTCTAATGCTATTTTTACAGTAAAACAATAATAAAATGCATGTTACCTAGTAGAATTTTTAGGTCTCTATTTACAGTTGTATCAATGTGTTTTACTGTATTTTGCAACATAGGTCTTTTTTTTTGTTTGTTTTCTGGTACAATTGTAAAGAGGAACTCTCAAAAATTTCTGTGGTAGCTAGCTAAAATTGTAATTTATTTCTAGATCTATCAAGTTTGGAATATTTGTACATTTTTTTTTTAAATTTAAGTTTACAATCCATGTTCAAGAAGATGCCCTGAGCTTAAAAGGAGAATAGTTTTCCTTATTTAAAAAAGTGTGTAATTATCATTGTACATTTCAGAAGGATCAGAATTGACCCTTAGTTTTTAGTTTTGTTTTGTTTTAAGGAAGTTCATGCATAAGTTTAAACATTTTCTTCCAATACCAAATCTGAGACTGGTTTGTGACTCATAATGTTAGAGATAGATACAGCTAAAATACAAATTAAGCACAAAAATATATGTAATAATAATCATTTTGCTTATGTTAGTATTTAATATGAAAGTTTTTTTTTTTACTGTTGTGATATAAGTGAAAGTTTACAGTTTAAGTTAGTCTCTCATACAAAATTTTTACATACATTGTTATGTGACCCTAGTTGCTCTCTCTATACTGTGACAGCACACACTTCCTTTCCACCCCAGATTTCCCAGGTGCATTCAACCAGCTCCTGACCCTCTCTGTCTTCTCATCTTGCCTCTGGACAGGAGTTGCCTATTTGATCTCATGTATCTACTTGAGCTAAGAGGCACACTCTTCACAAGTATGATTTTATATCCCATAATCCAGTCTAATCTTTGTCTGAAGAGTTGGCCTCAGAATTGGTTTTAGTTTTGGGCTAACAGAGAGTCCAGGGGCCATGTGTTCCAGGGTCCCTCCAGTCTCGGTCAAACCACTAAATCTGTCTTTTTACTAGAATTTGAGTTCTGCACCCCATTTTACTCCTGCTCTTTCAGGGACTCTCTATTGTGTTGCCTGTCAGGGCAGTCATTGTGGTAGCCAGGCACCATCTAGTTCTTCTGGTATCAGGGTGGATAAGTCTCCGGTTTATGTAGCCCTTTCTATCTCTTGAGCTAATACTCTCCTTGTGTCTGTGGTGTCTTTCATTCTCCCTTACTCCAGGTGGGTTAGGACCAATTGATGCATCTTAGATGGCTGCTCACTAGCTTTTAAGACACCAGACGCCACTCACCAAGATGGGATGCAGAATATTTTCTTAAAAAACCTTGCTATGCCAATTGACCTAGATGTCTCCTGAAACCATAGTACCCATACTCCCACCCCGGCTACTCTGTCCCTCGAAATGTTTGGTGGTATTCAGCATACTTCTTAGCTTTGGTTTAGTCCAGTTGTGCTGACTTCCCCTACACTGTGTGCTGTCCTTCCCTTCACCTAAGATAATTCTTGTCTACTTTCTAATTAGTGAATACCCCTCTCCCTCCTGCTCCACACTTGGAAAGATCAAATAATGTTTTCTTCTTTGTTTAAACCTTTTCTTGAGTTCTTAAAATTATATAATATTTGTCCTTTTGCAACTGACTAAATTCTCTCAGCATAATGCCTTCCAGATTCCTTCATGTGATAAGACGTTTCACGGATTCATCCTTGTTCTTTATCATTGTGTAGTGTTCCATTGTGTGAGTATACCATAATTTGTGTATCCATTCGTCAACTGAAGGGCACCTGGGTTGTTTACATATTTTTGCTATCTTGAACAGTGTCGCAATCAACATGAGTGTGCATATATCTATTTGTGTGATGGCTCTTATTTCTCTAGGACATATTCCAAGGAGCGGGATTGCTAGATCTTATGGTACTTCTATTTCTAGTTTTTAAGGAAGCACCAAATCGATTTCCAAAGTGGTTGCATCATTTAACATTCCCACCAACAGTGTAATTGTTCCAGTCTCTCCATAACCTCTCCAACATTTATTATTTTGTGTGTTTTGGATTAATGCTAGCCTTGTTAAGGTGAGATGGTATCTCATCATAGTTTTGATTTGCATTTCTCTAATGCCTAATGATCGTGATCATTTCTTCATGTGTCTGTTAGCCACACGAAAGTCTTCTTTAGTGAAGTGCATGTTCATGTACTTTGCCCATTTTTTAATTGGGTTGTTTGTCTTTTTGTCGTTGAGGCTTTGCAGTATCCTGTAGCTTTCGGAGATTAGACACTGATTGGATTTGTTGTAGCCAAAAATGTTTTCCCAGTCTATAGGTTGGCTTTTGATTCTTTTGGTGAAATCTTTTGATGAGCATAAGTGTGTGATTTTTAGGAGCTCCCAGTTATTTAGTTTCTTTTCTGGTGTTTGTGCACTTTTACTTACAGTTTGAATCCTGTTTGTGCCACGTATTAGGGATCTTAGTGTTCTCCCTATTTTTTCTTTCATGATCTTTATCATTTTAGATTTTATATTTAGGTCTTTGATCTATTTTGAGTTAGTTTTTGTGCATGACATGAGGTATGGGTCTTGTTTCAGTTTTTGCAGATGGATATCCAGTTATGCCAGCACCATTTGTTAAAGAGACTGTCTTTTCCCCAATAGACAGACTTTGGGCCTTTGTCAAATATCACGCTCATAGGTGGATGAATTTAAGTCTGGATTCTCAATTCTGTACTGTTGGTCTACATATCTATTGTTGAACCAGTACCAGGCTGTTTTGACTACAGTGGAGGTATAACAGTTTCTAAAATCAGGTAGAGTGAGGCCTCCCACATTGTTCTTCTTCTGCAGTTATGTTTTACTTATCCGGGGCCTCTTCCATTTCCATATGAAGTTGGTGATTTGTTTCTCCATCTCATTAAAAAATACCGTTGGAGTAGAGAGCTTCAAACTTAGAAAGATACGGGTAAAATTCATGGTAACCACAAAGAAAGTTAACAAACATACTCATAAAAATAAAGAGGAAAAACATAAAGTCTCAGCAAAAACAAAACCTACAAAAACATAAGAAATGAAAAAAAAAATCCACAAACAAAAGTAACTCAGCACAAGAGAGTAAGAAGAACAAAGAAAACATCAGCATCACAAAAAAAAAAAAAAAAACACTACAAAATGACAGCAACAAACTCACATCTATCAGTAATTACACTGAATATAAATTGAATCAATGCACCCATAAAGAGACACAGAGTGACAGAATGGCTAAGAAAACAGGATCCATCAATATGCTGTCTACAAGAGACACACCTTAGAAACGAAGTGAATTTATTAAAAGTCAAAGGTTGGAAAAAAATATATCAAGCTAACAACTACCAAAAAAGAGCAGGAGTGGCAATTCTAATCTCAGATAAAATGGACTTGAAAACGACGTCTACCATAAAAGACAAGGAAGGACACTATATGCTGATTAAGGTGACAATCCATCATGAAGACATAACCATAATAAACATCTACACACCCAATGACAGGGCTCCAAAATACATAAAAAAAAACTCTAACAGCACTGAAAAGAGAAATTGATAGTTCCACGATAATAGTAGGAGACTTCAACACACCACTCTCAGTAAAAGACAGAACAAGTAAGAAGAAACTCAGCAAAGATACAGAAGACCTAAAGGTCACAATCAGCCAACTTGACCTCATAGACATATATAGAACACTCCATCCAACCGCTGCAAAGTACACATTCTTTTTCAATGTACATGGAACATTCTCCAGAAGAGACCACATGTTAGGCCACAGAGCAATCCTCAACAAGATACAAAATGTTGAGATAATTCACAGTATATTCTCTGACCACGATGCCATCAAGGTAGAAATTAATAACAGAAAAAGCAAGGAAAAAAAATCAATTACATGGAAACTGAATAATACCCTGCTTACACATCAGTGGGTAATAGAAGAAATCAGAGATGGAATCAAAAAATTCCTAGAATCAAATGAGAATGAAAACACAACATACCAAAACCTTTGGGACACAGCAAAGGCAGTTCTCAGAGGACAATTTATAGCAATAGATGCACATATCAAAAAAGAAGAAAGGGACAAAATCAAAACATTAGCTACAGAACTCAAACAAATAGAAAGAGAACAGCAAAAAAAAAAAACCAACAACCACTGAAAGAAAAGAAATAGTAAATATCAGAGCAGAAATAAATGAAATAGAGAACAGAAAAACAATAGAAAGAATCAACAAAACCAAAAGTTGGTTCTTTGAAAGAATCCACAAAATCGACAAACCACTGGCCAGACTGACAAAAGAGAAACAGTAGAGGGCACAAATAACCCAAATAAGAAATGAAATGGGGGACGTTACAACAGACCCAACTGAAATAAAAAGGATTATAACAGAATATTATGAAAAACTATACTCCAACAAATTTGAAAGCCTAGAGGAAATGGATAAATTTCTAGAATCACACGGCCTACCCAAACTACAACAAAGTGATGTTGAAAATCTGAACAGACCCATAACAAGAGAAGAGATTGAAAAGGGAATAAAAAAACCCCAACCAAAAAAAGCCCTGGCCCAGATGGCTTCACTGGAGAAGTCTAAGAACATTTACAGAAGTGGTTGTACCAGCACTACTCAAGCTATGTCAGAGTATAGATGAGGAAGCAACACTTCCAAATTCATTCTGTGAATCCAGCATAATGCTGATACCAAAACCAGGCAAAGACATCACAAAAAAAGAAGAAAATTACAGACCAATATCTCTCATGAATATAGATGCAAAACTTCTGAACAAAATTCTAGCCAATAGAATTCAGTATCATATCAAAACAATAATACACCATGACCAAGTAGGATTCATACCAGGTATGCAAGGATGGTTTAACATTAGAAAATCCATCAACGTAATTTACCACATAAATAAAAGGAAAGAAAAAAAATCACGTGATCATCTCAATTGACGCAGAAAAGGCATTTGACAGAGTCCAACACCCATTCCTGATAAAAGCTCTCAATAAAATAGGTATAGAAGGGAAATTTCTCAACATAATAAAGGGCATCTATGCAAAACCAACAGCTAACATCATTCTTAATGGAGAGAGGCTGAAAACTTTCCCCTTGAAAACAGGAACAAGACAAGGATACCCTTTATCACCACTCCTATTTACCATTGTGCTGGAAGTTCTAGCTAGAGCAATAAGGCAAGAAAAAGAAATAAAGGGCATGCAAATGGGCAATGAAGACGTTAAACTGTCCCTGTTTGCAGATGATATGATACTATACATAGAAAACCCTAAAGACTCCATGAGAAATCTACTGGAACTAATAGAAAGATTCATCAGAGTAGCAGGATACAAGATAAACATTCAAAAATCAGTTGGATTCCTATACACCAATAAAGAGAATGATGAAACGGAAATCAGGAAAACAATACCATTTATAATAGCCCCTAAAAAGATAAAATACTTAGGAATAAATCTGACCAGGGATGTAAAAGACCTATACAAAGAAAACTATAAAACACTACCGCATGAAACTCAAAGTGATCTACGTAAATGGAAAAACATACCATGCTCAAGGACAGGCAGACTCAACATTGTGAAAATGAGAATTCTACCCAAATAAATTTACAAATACAATGCAATCCTGATCCAAATACCAACAACATTCTTCAAAGAGATGGAAAAACTAATTATTAACTTTATATGGAAAGGGAAGAAGCCCCAAATAAGTAAAGCACTACTAAAGAAGAAGAATAAAGTTGGAGGACTCACACTACCTGACTTGAGAACCTTCTATACAGCTACAGTAGTCAAAACAGCCTGGTACTGGTACAACGACAGATACATTGACCAATGGAACAGAATTGAGAGCCCAGATGTAAATCCATCCACTTACGGTCACCTGATCTTCGACAAGGACCCAAACTCCATCAAATGGGGAAAAGACAGTCTTTTTAACAAACGGTGCTGGCAAAACTGGATATCCATCTGCAAAAAAATGAAACAGGACCCATACCTCTCACCGTATACAAAAACTACTTCAATATGGATCAAAGACCTGAATATAAAGCCTAAAACTATAAAGTTCATAGAAGAAAAAATAGGACCAACACTACAGGCCTTAATACATGGCATTAACAGGGTACAAACCAGAACCATCAATGCACAAACCCCAAAAGATAAGCTAGATAACGGATCTTCTAAAAATCAAACACCTATGCTCTTCAAAAGACTTTACCAAAATAGTAAAAAGAGAACCTACAGACTGGGAAAAAATTTATGGACAGTACAAGTCAGACAAAGGTCTAATCTCCATAATCTACAAGAAAATCCAACACCTCTACAACAAAAAGACAAATAATCATATTAAAAAATGGGCAAAGGAAATGAACAGACACTTCACCAAAGAAGACATTCAGATGGCCAACAGACACATGAGGAAAAGCTCACGATCACTAGCCATTAGAGAAATGCAAATTAAAACCACAATGAGATACCATCTCACCCTGGCATTACTGGCATGAATCAAAAACACTGGAAATAACAAATGTTGGAGGGGCTGTGGGGAGATCAGAACTCTTATGCATTGCTGGTGGGAATGCAAAATGATACAATCATTTTGGAAAATGATATGGCGCTTCCTCAGAAAGCTAGAAATAGACATACCATATGATCCAGCAATCCCACTCCTAGGAATATATCCTAGAGAAATAACAGTCGTCACTTGAATAGACATATGCACACCTATGTTCATGGCAGCATTGTTCACAATAGCAAAACGATGGAAATAACGTAGGTGCCGATCAACAGATGAATGGATAAACAAACTATGGTAGATACACACAATGGAGTAGTATGCAACGAGAAAAAAACAACAATGAATCTGTGAAGCATCTCATAACATGGATGAAACCGGAGGACATTATGCTGAGTGAAATAAGTCAATCACAAAAGGACAGATATTGTATGAGACCTCTATTGTAAAAACCCATGAAAAAGTTCACACACAAAATGTAACAATCTTTGTTGGTTACCAGGGATGGGAGGGATGGGAGGGAAATATTAAATAGGCAATAGATAAGTGGTATCTTGGGTGAAGGGTGAGACAGTACACAGTACATGGGAAACTAGCACAACTTGTACAAGGAGAGGTCATGGAAGCCCCATAGACACATCCCAACTCCCTGAGGAACTGAATTGCTGGGCGGAGGGCTGTGACGACCATGGTCTCAGGGAACATCTAGCTCAATTGGCATGACACAGCTTATAAAGACAATGCTCTGCATTCTACCTTGATGAGTAGTGTCTGGGGTCTTAAAAGCCTGTGAGCGGCCATCTAAGATATTCCACTGGTCTCATCCCTTCAGGAGCAAGGGAGAATGAAGAGAACAGGATACAAGGAAAAGATTAGTTGAAGGACTAATGGTCCACAGCTACCAAGGCCTCCACTGGACTGAGTCCAGTACAGCTAGATGGTGCCCAGCTACCACTGCTGACTGCTCTGACCAGGATCACAACAGAGGGTTCTGGACAGAGCTGGAGAAGGATGTAGAGCATAATTCTAACTCACAATAAAAAGACCAGATTTACTGGCCTAAAGGAGACTGGAGAAACCCTGAGTATGGCCCCCAGACACCCTTTTAGCTCAGTGGTGAAGTTACCTCTGAGGTACACTGTTCAGCCTGGGAGTGGACAGCCCCGTAAAACCAAATGAGACTAACGAGGTACAGGAGTCCAGTGACAAGGGCCAGAAAGCAGAAGGGGACCAGGAAGCTGGTGATAGGGAACCCAAAGTTGAGTAAGGATATTGTTGATGTGTTATGAGATTGTTAACCATTGTCATAGGGCAACATTTGTACTGTTAAATGAGAAACTATTTTGTTCTGTAAGCCTTCATCTTAAGTGAGAATAGCAGCAGAATTGGAAGAGCATATCAATGTCACTGAATTGTGCATGTAGAAATTTTTGAAATGGTGTATCTTTGGCTATGTGTATTTTCACCAAAATAAAGGTTTGAGAAGTTAGAGGGTTAACATGTTGTGGGGTTGTTAACCAATGTCATAAAGCAATATATGTACTAGTGTTTCATGAGAAACTATTTGTTCTGTAAGCCTTCACCTGAAGTACAATAAAAAAAATTTTAAAAAAAGATATTGCTGATGAAGAAATGCCGTTGGACCTGGGAACTCCTAAAAACCAAACACTTATGCTCATGAAAAGACTTCACCAAGAGTGTCAAAAGACAACCTACAGACTGGGAAAAAATTTTTGGCTACAACAAATCCGATCAACTTGTAATCTCTAAAATCTACAAGATACTGCAAAACTGCAAGAACAAAAAGACAAATAACCCAATTAAAAAATAGACAAAGGACATGAAAAGGCACTTCACTGAAGAAGACATCCAGGCGCTTAACAGACACATGAAGAAATGCTCAAGATCATTAGGCATTAGAGAAATGCAAATCAAAACTATGATGAGATACCATCTCATCCCAGGAAGGTTACAATTAATCCAAAACACACAAAATAATAAATGTTGGAGAGGTTGTCAAGAGACTAGAACACTTATATGGTGCTGTTGTGAATGTAAAATGGTGTAACCACTTTGGAAATCAATTTGGTGCTTCCTTAAAAAGCTAGAAATAGAGGTACCATATCATCCAGTAATCCCTCTCCTTAAGTATATCCTAGAAAAATAAGAGCCATGACACAAATAGATATATGCACACCCATGTTCATTGCAACACTGTTCACAATAGCAAAACGATGGAAGAAACCTAGGTGCCCATCAACGGACCACTGGATAAACAAATTATGGTATTTTCACACAATGGAATACTACGCAATGATAAAGAACTACGATGAAGCTGTGAAACACCTCTGCAAGATTTTATGCTGAGTGAATTTAATCATTCACAAAATGACAAATATTATACAAGACCATTATTATAAGAACTCAAAAAAATGTTTAAACACAGAAGAAAACATTCTTTGATGGTTCCGAGGGTGAGAAGGGAGGGGGGGCGTTATTCACTAACTAGATTGTAGACAAGAATTATCTTAGGTGAAGGGAAGGACAGCACACACTACAGGGGGAGTCAGCACAACGGGACTAAACCAAAAGCTAAGAAGTATCCTGAATACACCCAAACACTTTGAGGGACAAAGTAGCAGGGATGAGGGTCTGGGGACCATGATTTTAGGGATATCTAGGTCAATTGGCATAACAAAGTTTATTAAGAAAATGTTCTGCATACCCCTTTGGAGAGTGGCATCTGGGATCTTAAAAGCTAGCAAGTGGCCATCTAAGATGCATCAGCTAGTCCCAACCCACCTGGAGTAAAGGAGAATGAAGAACACCAAAGTCACAAGGAAAGTATTAGCCCAAGAGACAGAAAGGGCTACATAAACCAGAGACTTAGCCTGATACCAGAAGAACTAGATAGTGCCCGGCTACCACCAATGACCGCCCTGATGGGGAACACAGCAGAGAATCCTTTTTGGAACAGGAGGATAGTGGGGTGCAGAACTCAAATTCTAGTGAAAAGACAGACTTAATTGTCTGACTGAGCCTGGAGGAACCCAAGAGAGTATGGCCCCCAGACTCTCTGTCAAGCCAGCATTAAATCCTTTCCCAAGGCCAACTCTTCAGTCAAACAATAGACTGGGCCATGGAACAAAAAATGAGACTCGTGAAGAGTGTGCTTCTTAACTCAAGTAGATTCATGAGACTAAATGGGCAGCTCCTGTCAGGAGGTGAGATGAGAAGGCAGAGAGGGTCAGGAGCTGGTTCGATGGACACAGGAAATCTGGGTTGGAAAGGAGGAAATTGTTGTCACAGTATCGGGAGAGCAATTAGGGTCACATAACAATGTATGTATAAATTTTTGTATAAGAGAATAACTTGAATTGTAAACTTTCACTTAAAGCACAGATATAAAATAAAATTTTAAGAAATGCAGTTGGAATTTGGATAGGGATTGCATTGCATCTAGATCACTTTGGGTGGCAATGACATTTTCACAATGTTGAGTCTTCATATCAATGAGCAAGGTATGTTTTTTCCACTTATGCAGGTCTCTTTTGGTTTCTTGCAGTAGTGCCTTGTAGTTTTCATAGTACAGGTCTTTTACATCTCTGGTTAGATTTATTCCTAAGTATTTTATCTTCTTGGGGGCTATTGTAAATGGTACTGATTTGGCGAGTTCCTCTTCAAAGTTCTATTTGTTGGTGTAAAGGAATCCAGCTGATTTTTGTATGTTTATCTTGTATCCTTTGCTGAAATCTTCTATTAGTTCCAGTAGTTTTCTTGTGGATTCTTTGGGGTTTTGGGTGTATAAGATCATATCATCTGCAAATAGAGATACTTTTACTTCTCCCTTACCAGTCCGGATGCACTTTATGTCTTTTTCTAGCCTCATTGCTCTGGCTAGGACCTCCAGTGCAATGTTGAATAAGAGTGGTGATAAAAGGCATTCTTGTCTGGTTCCCATTCTCAAGGGGAATGCTTTCAAACTCTCTCCATTTAGGATGATGTTGGTTGTTGGCTTTGTATAAATTCCCTTAATTATGTTGAAGAATTTCCCCTCTATTCCTGCTTTGCTGGAAGTTTTCATCATGAATGGGTGCTGGACTTTTTCAAATGCCTTTTTTGCATTAATTGAGAAGATCATGTGGTTCTTATCTATTGTTTTATTAATGTGATGGATTACATTGATTATTTTTCTAGTGTTGAACCATCCCTGCATAACTGGTATAAGTCCCACTTGATCATGGTGAATTATTTTTTTTTGATTATGTTGCTGAATAGTATTGGCTAGAATTTTGTTGAGGATTTTTGCATCAGTGTTCATGAGCGATATTGTTCTGTAATTTTCTTTTTTGTGGTGTCTTTACTTGGTTTTGGTATCAGGGTTATGCTGGCTTCACAGAATGAGTTTGGGAGTATTCCGTCCTTTTCTATGCTCTGAAATACCTTTAGTAGTAGTGGTGTTAACTGTTCTCTGAAAGTTTGGTAGAACTTTCAAATGAAACTGTCCAGGCCAGGGCTTTATTTTTATTTTTTTGTTGGGAGTTTTTAAATTAATTTTTAGTCTTTTTTTTTGGTTAAAACTTTATTTAGTAGTTCTACCTCTGATTATGTTACTTTAGGTAGGTGGTGAGTTTCTAAAAATTTGTCCATTTCCTCTAGGTTTTCAAACCTTTTTGAGTATAATTTTTCATAGCATTCTGTTATGATTCTTTTAATTTCTGTTGGGTCTGTTTTGATATCACCCATCTCATTTCTTTTGTTTGTTTGTTTATTGTTGTAGTTTAAGTGAAAATTTACATTTCAAGTTAGTCTCTTATACAAAAATTTATACATACATTGTTATGTAACCCTAATTGCTCTCCGTATACTGTGACAGCACACTCCTCCTTTCCACCCCTGATTTCTCATGTCCATTCATCCAGCTTCTAACCTCTCTGCCTTCTCATCTCACCTCCAGACAGAAGCTGCCTGTTTAGTCTCATGTATCTACTTGAGCGAAGAAGCACACCCTTCACGAGTATCATTTTATGTCCCACAGTCCAGTCCAATCTTTGTCTGAAGAGTTGGCCTCCGAAGTCGTTTTAGTTCTAGGCTGATGTGAGTTTGGGGGCCATACTTTCTGGGGTTCCTCCAGTCTAAGTCAGATCATTAAGTCTGATCTTTTTACTAGAATTTGAGTTCTGCACCGCACCTTTCTCCTGCTCCATCAGGGTGGTCATTGATGGTAGCCAGGCACCATCTAGTTCTTCTGGTCTCAGGCTGATGAAGTCTCCAGTTCATGTGGCCCTTTCTGTCTCTTGGGCTACTACTTTCCTTGTGTCTTTGGTGTTCTTCATTCTCCTTTACTCCAGGTCGTAGGGACGAATTGATGCATCTTAGATGGCTGCTTGCAAGCTTTTAAAACCCAGATGCTGCTCACCAAAGTAGGATGCAGAACATTTTCTTAATAAACTTTGTTATGCCAGTTGACCTAGATGTCCCCTGAAAGCATGGTCCCCAGACCCCCACACCTGCTACTCTGTCCCTTGAAGTGTTTGATTGTATTTAGGGAAGTTCTTAGTTTTGGTTTAGTCCCATTGTGCTGACGTCCCGTGTAGTGTGTGCTGTCCTTGGATATATAGCTTTTCATCTTTCATGATATCAGGGAAGTTTTCTGCCAACAAATCTTCAACAATTCTCTCTGTATTTCCTGTTATACTCCCTGTTCTGGTACTCCAGTCACTTATAGGTTATTTCTCTTTGTAAAGTCCCATATAATTCTTAGAGTTTCTTCATTTTTTAACATTCTTTTTTCTGATATTTCCTCAAATAGGTTGGTGTCAAGTGCTTTATCTTCAATCTCACTAATTCTGACTTTTACTGCCTCAATTCTGCTCCTATGACTTGCTAATGAGTTATCTAATTCTGAAATTTTATTGTTAATCTTCTGGATTTCTGATTGTTGTCTCTCTATGGATTCTTGCAGCCTAGTAAATTTGTCATAATGCTCTTGAATAACCTTCTTAAGTTCCTCTATCACTTTTTCTGTGTGCTCCTTGGCATTTACTGCGTTTTGCATGATCTCCTTCCTGATCTCTTGACGAGTTCTGTATATTCATCTTTTCTATTCTGCGTCTGGTAATTCCAAGAAATTCTCTTTTTCCAGAAAATGTATTGATTCTTTATTTTTGGGGCTTACTCTAGCTGTCATTGTCTGCCTCTTTATGTGATTTGATATTGACTGTTCCTGTCTCCGAGCCATCAATAAGTTATTATATTTATTTATTTTCTGTTTGCTTACTGTGTCCTAGCTTCTTGCTTTGTTTTGTTTTGATATGTCCAAATAGCCTGGTCATGTTAGCTAGTTTGATTATTGGCACTTTTGAAGCTCTAATGTCCTGTCACCAGGTGGTTAGATCTGTTACTACGTATGTGAGCCCAGGAGTTCGTTTGCTTTTCTTGTATGGATTCAGGTAAGGCATCCAGAGAATTAGTCACCAAGTGTGTGGTGCAGGCTGTCACCTACAGTCTTACACAGTCTTGGGTGATTGGTGTAGGTACAGGTATCTGGCTGTTGTAGGAGGTTTCTCACTGAACAAGGCAAGCAGCTGACAGCTGCCCCTGACTGTCTGGGAAGAAATTGTATCCCTGTTCCCTAGAGTGCACAGGTGGGTGAATTTTGCAGCCAAACTATGAGCACCCGATGCTGTTGATTGTAAGGACTGGGGGGCACCACTTATTCTTGGACCCCTGTCGCGTGTGGCTAGGTGGCATGGGTGGTGCCACCAGTCTTCAGACCCTTGATGTGGGTAGGTGAGGAACCTGCTTAATAGGTTGAGTAGTGTCAAATGTCACTAACTTGCCACTTCACAGCTGAAACAGTTGAAATTAGACTTCAGGTATATACCCTATTGTACTTTGGTAATGAGTGCCTATGCTGTTGAATGGGTCCACACAAATCTATGCAGGGGTGAAAGGCATTCAAAGTCTATGGATCCCTTATGCCTGTGCCTAGGCAAAGGAGGTGTGCTTACCCTGAGTTCTTGGCTTAGGGGAGCCAGCAGATTACTTTGTCCCTGTTTGTTAATTTCTTCCCTCTCCAAGGCTGGGAGAATGGCTCAGGGTCCTACTTCCAGCCCAGGGGACTCGGCAATCCCTGAAGCTGCCCAGGACCTGGTGCAGAGAGGGGGTGGGGGAGGTAAATGGTAGAGAGGTTTTTCCCTAAATGATGTGGTTTTTGATCCGTGTGGTAGGCCAGATGCACGTACTTATCTTTTCCCTACTGAGCCCTGCTCTTCAATGGTTCTGGATGCCTGAGTGGCGTCTCTGCCACTGGGCCTCTCCCGATGTAGAAAATGCCTCCCAAGTGCCACTGCTTGCCTCACCGCGCACATGAGCCAATCCGGCCTGAAGTGTGCTGGCTCCCTCAGGGTCAGGTCTGGCAGCTCCTTACTACTTCCAAACCATCTCTCCCTCTTCCTGCCACTCAGTCTGATTCCTCAGCTTTGCCTTTGATGTTCAGGGCTTCTAGATTGTCATATACTATTGATTCCCTTGTTTATTCTGGTCTTTGTTGTAAGAGGGACCACGGGAAGCATCTGACTACTCTGCCATCTTGGCCTTGCCTCCCTTAATATAAAAGTTTTTATTTTGCATTAATATACAACGATATAGACTATTTTATATTTGAAAAATAATTTATTTTTGAAATAAATTCTTCTTTATATATATATATATATCAATATAATAAAACCACTTTGTAGGTCAATAGATAAAACTTCAAAATAATATGTAATTTGATTATTTTCAGTGTCTCTTTTTACTATAAAAATTAGCTCATTCTGTAGAGAGGCATTGAAATAAAACTGTCATTGCAATTGTGTCTTTACTTTTGCTCTCATGCAAGCACACAAAATTATGCTTAGACATAAACATTTTGAGTCTGCTATATTCTTAAGGTCTAGAACATATGATGTGATAACAAGTATTTGTTAAATTCATAAATCAGAAAAAATGCCTCTGTATTTTACACTAATTTGGTAATTCTGAGTATTTGGTGTTTGAAATGTGTGGCACAATGGTTAAGAGCTATGGCTGCTAACGAAAAGGTCAACAGTTCGAATCCACCAGCCATTCCTTGGAAACCCTATAGGGCAGGTCTACTCTGTCCAGTAGGATCGCTATGAGTTGGAATCAACTCATAGGCAATGGAATTTTTTTTTTTTTTTGGTTTGATGTTTGAAAGATTCTATTCTAGGCATTGGGATAGACAAAAGATAATAAGGCTGGATGTAACACAATCTCTCCCTTCAAATTTAATTAAATCATGGCGTGTATAGAAGTCTATATCTCTCCAAATGCATTCTTTTACATATCATTACTTTTTTTTTTAATTGTGGGGTTACCTTTTCAAATTTCATTGGTTTCCAGAATACTTTAGGTATATCTTTCATGTAGAATTCATCAGTTTCAATTCTATATTAGGAATATTTATCAACAAGTCTTATTCCCCTATTAAGGAGTTCCTAGATGGTGCAAATGGTTAAGCACTTGACGACTAACTGAGGTTGGCGATTCGGACCTACCCAGTGACACCTTGGAAGACAGACCTGGTGATCTTCTTCAGAAAGATCACAGCCTTGAAAACACTATGGAGCAATTCTACTCTGCACACATAAGATCACCAGGAGTCAAAATCAACTCAATAACGACTGGTTTTGGGTTATTTTCTTTATTAGATTGTAAGCAAATTGAGGTTCAGTCCATGTTTGATTCATATTCACTTCTTTCAGAGTTCAGAATATATTTTCTAAGAGATGAATAAAATACTACTATACTGTATATAACAAATGTATATGAGTGATCCTATAGGATTCAGAGAAGGAATAAACAATTTCCAATTAGAAATATTCCTTCATTCAATAAGCATGTAATTACTCGGACTATGTGTCAAGTACTATATTGAACACAGGTCATGCAGAAGTGAAAAAGATAGATATGGTCTCTGCCCTCCTGGAAATAAATACTAATTATTTTATAAATAATTAATTTTAATTCGAATAAATGCTATGAAGAAACCACTGGGTTTTATGGAAGCAGCTAATAAAGAGATCTGACCTAGTTACTGAAGTGAAGAAGGTAAAGGGTCTATCAGGGTATGCCTTGACAGAGGAGGAATGATTTGAACTGGCCCAGGAGAATGGCTTTATTTGGCTAGATAAAGACTGAAGGTACAGGATAAAGGGCAAATGGGAGCAAAGGGATGAAATTAGAAGTGTGCGGTGTGTTTGGTGGTCTTTTAGTATGCCAGAAATGAGAAGAAAAGCTGATGAAGTTGGGTGGGTCAAATTCTGGAGGAGCCTTAAGTCCTTCAGACGTCAGCTTCATCCTACAGTGGGTATCCATGGGGGATTTTGGAGGATAACTGGTGACATAAGCAAAATTTATGTGATAGACACAGAATGAGTTTGGGATAAAGAAAAGAAGAAGTATAAGAGTATAAGGAAGAGGAAAGTCAAGAATTAGAGATATGTAGCTCGGGTCCAGTAATGGGCCTGAACTACAGTGAGTAGGACTTCAGAATGACTTATTTTAAGAGGCAAGAAAACTATAGCTCTTCTTTGAAGGCCAAGGTTTCTGAAGCCCTATAATGGTAACTGCTCCTGTGAAATCTCATAATTAAGCCCCAACTCTGAGAAACTCAGGTAAGAGTGTCAATTTATTTATATTAAAAAATATAAAAAACCTTCCAAATTCTAATAAAGCTCTCATCACTTGAACACCAAATGTCTTCTGAAACTCATAAAAATGAAAAAGGTGGGAGTAGGTGAAAGCCAAAAGTAGTTGAATAAACAAGCTATTATTAAAACATAGTAAGTACAAGGGTTCTAGACTTCCTGACAGACCTGATTCTAGTACTTCAAATGAAAGCACACAAAAGTTCATCCAGAGCTAGGAATATTTCAATCGCTTATTTGATATATAAATAAATATATATGTGTGTGTGTGTGTGTGTGTGTGTGTGTATGTGTGTATGTATGTAACCCAAAAAACCAAACGAGTTGCCGTCGAGTCGATTCTGACTCATAGCGACCCTGTAGGACAGAGTAGAACTGTCCCATAGAATTTCGAAGGAGTGGTTGGTGGATTTGAACTGCCAACCTTTGGGTTAGCAGGCAAGCTATTTACCACTGCACCACCAGGACTCCATGTAGGTATGTATAAATGTCTATATTTTTGTAAGAAAATTTGTTTGGCAATTTGATTTTTATTAACACTGATATTGATAATATTGATAAAATATAGCCCACTTTTTTGACACAGCAATAAGCAGACATAGTTCTGCAATTCCCTTGAGGGATTAAAAACAACATGTAGAAAAAGTCTATAATCTGAGAAATAAAAACTATGTCTCTTACTAAAGGAAGATACCACTTATCATAAAAAGATTCAGTAGTAAAAGGAAAATTTTTACACAAAGAAATATTCAGTAGCAGAAGAAAAATTTTTAGCACCGATCATAGAATTAATGAGCTACTTTTTGAGAGAGGTTGAGGATTATAATGTATCTTTCCAAAACCCAAACTCGTTGTCATCAAGTGGATTCCAACTATAGCAACCCTATAGGACAGAGTAGAATTGCCCCATAGGGTTCCCAAGGTGGGATGGTGGATTGGAACTGCCAATTTTTAGGTTAGCAGCCAAGCTCTTAACCACTGAGCCACCAGAATGCCGATGTATCTTTAGCAGTTACTTAATTGGACGAAAAAATGCATTTCTACTCCTGCATCACCTTTAGTACTATTTGGTCTCTCATTTTACTGTGAAATTTCTGAAATACCTCAGTCTTATTTATCTCTGTATCCCAGGAGCCAAGACATCTGGTGGACAAACTTTGGGTTTGTTTAGTCTACTTATAATTTATGGGGATAATTTATTGAGGTAGCTGGGGCTCCATGAGTCTCTGAAAGGGTTATTCAAAGTTTTCCCCAGATTATAATGAAGATGATTTGCTAATGGATGTTTTGTTTGTTATGTATCCAGAGGCAAAGAAGGATGTAACTGATTAGCATCTGAATGTGAGGAGCAAGTTTCCTTTAAAAAATGATGTTCTCATAGTACAAACAAAAGCCATGATAAATGTTTTTGTCAAGTCTATAAAAGAAATCGGAGGGGACTCTGCCTCCCCATTTCAAAGATGTACAAAGATGAGAACTGTGCCTTGGCAGAACATTTATGCAATCCCTTTGGATATGGCATTGTTGTTAGATGCCTTCCAAGTGACCCATGTGATAGAGTAGAACTGCCCCATACGGTTTTCTTGGAGCTTTAGTGGCTCAGTGGTTAAGCACTGGGTGGATCAAACCCACTAGCAGCTCTGTAGGAAAAAAGACCTGGTGTTCTGCTCTCTTAAAGATTACAGCCTGGGAAACCGTATGGAGCAGTTCTAGTCTGTCATATAGTGTCGCTATGAGTAGGAATCAACTGGAGGACACATAACAACAACGTTTATGGAAGCAGATCCTCAGGTCTTTATCTCGTAGAACTGCAGGATGGGTTCTGTTGTAGGGAAAAAACATCACAAAGTTGAATAAAGCAAAAAGAAAGTTTTATTTGGTATATATTCAAAAAGGCAAAAGTGGTAAATGGACAACCATGTTGCCAGAGCCATGTCTGTAAAGTCAAAAGAATATTACAGAATAGGCAAGAATAGGAAAACAGACAAGCATGCTGCCACAGCCATGTCTGCCCAAGTACAAAGAATATTACAGAACAGGCAAAAATGGGAAAACAGACAAGCTTGTTGCCACAGCCATGTCTGCCAGAGTCCAAAGACCATTACAGAATCATCAGTATATATTAACATTACAAATGAGCAAAACTATTGAAAGCTTAGCCTTTTCAGATTGCCTAGAAACTGTGATCCTACATTTTGAACTGCCTTTCTTAACAATCATTGGTACAGGTTTCAGTAATGGCAGTCAGGAGGGTCTTCATTGGTCCAACAAATTTCTATTCACTAAATACAAATGGAAAAAGAGTAGAAAGTCTTTTGTGTCCTGTTTGATTGGCTTTATGTGAAAGTTTCCTTAAAAGATATTTTCCAAGATTATCTTAGCTACTGTCTTTATACCTCAGGGCCCAGTTGATGTGTCCTTGTGAGTCCTTGTGAGCCCAGCTCCAGGTGGGTCATATTATCTATGCTCAAGGAGAGGGAATAATAACTTCAATATTATTTCCTAAATCAGTTCTAACTATCAACTTTTTGATTAGTAGCTGAGCTCTTAACTGCTATGCTACCAGGGCTCTTTGGATATGGCACTAGTTTACTCTTTTTGGTCTTGAGTTGTAAACAACTGAATAGGCTATTAACATTTTGATAAATATTTAGCCTTGCCTTTGGGAGTTACACATTTAAGTTATGGTTTCAGGCTTATGTCACTTGAAATCAACAGATACTACCACTGTACTTGGTTTGAGATAGTATTACTTCATTATATATCTTTGGAAAAAACAAGTTTTTTGTTTTTTGTTTAGCAAAAATAGTATTTGTAAGAGCATAGAAAAGTACAATGCATAAGTTTCCCTTGCGCTCTGTGTCACTTCCAGTTTCACTCCCCAGATGAAATTGATATTAACAGTTTCTTCTCAAACAAATGATGAAGAAATAAAAAAAAAATTATAAGAAGAAACAAAATACCTGGTATGTGCAAATCGTTTATAATTTAGTAAGAGTTTTCATACACTTTTTTTGATCTTTGTTATAGATTCTATTGTGTTCCTCAAAATATGTACCTGTAAATATGACCCTGTTTGGAAATAAGGATTTTCTTTGTTAATTAGGTCATACCAGAGTAGGGTAGATCCTAAACCTAATCACTTCTGAGTAATAAAATGAGCAGAGTAGAAACAGCAACACAGCAGAGGGAAGGCAGGTACCAAAGAACATTAAGGAATACCAAGAATTGCCTGCAGGCACCACCAACTAGGAGAGATGTTCGCATAGCCAAGACCCTGATTTCGACTTTTAGCCTCCAGAACTGTAAGAAAATGAGTTTCTGTTCTTTAAAGTCATCCATTTGTGACATTTCTGTTACATGGCAGCACTAGGTAACTAAGACAACCTTTATACAATTTTGTACAGAACATGAAACTGAATATTACAGAGAAAAGTGACTTAAACTGGATTACACAGCTCATATTCTGGGGAAGGTCTTCAGTACAGATCTTATGTCATTAAGACATCTATTCAACACAGGTAGATGTGTTTCCCAATCTGCAGAGGACATCACTATGCAGTGGAAGACAAAGACAAAACAATATAGATTCCTAAAAGCCAGTTGGCTAAGTGAAATAATTTTAGAAAAGCAATCCCATGGTACCATAGGAAAAAATATCCTTAACATTATGGAGGGGAAATGGTCATATAGGAAAGAGAAAGTTTGAGAAAACTGCTGTATACTGGAAAACAAATTGGTAAAGAATCAAACTCAAGTTAATATTGAACTTTAACCAAAAAAAAAAAAAAAACAAAAAAAAAAACCACCATTGCCATTGAGTCGATTCAAACTCATAGGTTTGCACCTATGGGATAGAATATAGAATAGAGTAGAACTGCTCCATAGAGTTTCCAGGGAGCGCGGGTGGATTTCAACTGCCAACCTTTTGGTTAGCAGCTGTAGCACATGACCACTATGTCATTGAACTTTAATTAACAAAAAAATAAAGGAAAAGGTTTATTGCATCTGATAATCAGTTTCTAAATATTATGAACCACATAAGATGTATAAAAATGTTGTGAGGGCAGAGTCTAACCTCCTTTCTCTTCACAAAGGGGGAAGGAGAATCAAGATCAACAGCATTAATCCAATGCCGATTCCCATGAGGTCAGGGATGGCTCCTCTCTCTGCCATCTTTACCAATTCTGATGCCAACTGTTTCTCCCACAGCACTCTACTCCTTTGCTAGGCTTGATAATTCATTGCCAAGGCCACACAGAACTTACAGATAATACTCATGATTATGGGGTTTATTAGGGAAGTAACAGGTTACAATTCAGGCTCAGGAACGCTCAGGATACATTTCTTCCATCAGGACAGCCTCTTTTCAGCTGTACTTGAAGGCACACCTCTCTCTGGCCCTAGGCCTCTGGCCTGCTCAGGAAAGTGTTACAAAGCTTTTTTAGCCCCTGCTAATAAGTACCCAGAGGCACACCACTCTGCCAGTAAGACTTGGCCTGAAGGCACTCAGTTTTCTTGCTCCATGGGCTGAGAAGCCCAATGGGTGGTCTCCTGTTGATCTCTCCTGCCACTGCTTCTTACCATCTTCAGGATTACGGCTCTCTCTCCTCTCTCTTTTCTCTTTCTCTGTCTCTCTCCTGGTTCCAGGAGCTTCTTAGCACAGGGATCCCAGGACTTGCTCTCTGCTCCTGGCTGTTCTTCCTTAGTGATGGTGGGATCTTCTTTCTGCTCTGTAATTGGTTCTCTTTTAAGGCAAAACTGATCAATGCCCTATTTGCACACTCCCACCCAGTCACTGGGATGGAAGTTATAAGACCACGATGAGAAAGGCCACACAAAAATGATGCATCACACAGTAGACGTGCCTGGAGTTTCTACTCAACAGTTTCTAAAAGTGAACACCGTGGAACACAGATCTTGTAAGGCACTTTAAAAAAAAAACCATATACTTACACAAACTTGGGAAATGTGGTGCAGCATACTCTAGGCTCCAACCCTTTGGAAGTTCACAAAGAACATGAAAATATTAAGGGTTCTATGAATTCCTACAAGAAAGAAACCTGTTTAATGTTGTTTACATCAGTTTTCTCAAATTTATTTGACCCTTGGGTCCATTATTGAAGTCACACCTGTTAACTTCCCCGGGTACTATTTTGGAGGTGACATTCTGTCTCACTACTTCAATACAGAAAGATTTGGACTGGAAATGTAGCAAGTCACTTAAAGAAATAAAGAATAGTTTACATCCAATGTTATTTTATACCTTGTGACTTTTCAGACAAAGGCAAACGAATCTGTTGACACTTTATGGAGAACTCTTAGAACTGCTTCCCAGGCACTAATACAATCAATAAAATCTGATTAGAGGAGGAAGTTTTTAACTTTCCATTATTCATGTGGATTGATTTCCTTCATAGCTAAATGGATATAGTCAATCAATTAAGTAATCAATCAGAACACATTTTTCTCGTTTGCAGTGCTTTCTGCAGGACAAACCTGGAATCTGCTTCGAGGAGCTTGCAATTTAATTGAGGCAGCTGGGCATGAATACACTGACAAATTATGTAACTATGTGATGTTAAATATACATTATCAGAAATTTCACAAGGCAGGCATGATTAATTCCAGAGTGAGTGTCACGGGGATTTCACATGCTGTGAGCTTAGAAGACGTGGGGTCATAGTAGGGTAGTGGTGTCCTAGGGTGGTGGGGGAGGATCTGGAGACTTGTATATGCTGAAGTATATACTTATGGCTGAGTTTGTGATAGTTTGAAAAATGGCAGAATGCTTACAAGCAAGTAAACACAATGACACATTTGCATTTAGAATTAGAAATGACACTTGCTGGCAAGAATGGAGGAGAATAAAAGTAAGGAAATTGGCCACTCGGCAGAGTAGAGTTTGAAGGAGATGGCTTTGAAGAAAACAGTAAAACTAATGAAATGAGAGACTGAAGCATGCTGTCATGTATTGAATTGTGTCCCCCTAAAATATGTGTATCAATTTGGCTAGGCCATGATTCCTAGTGCTGTGTGATTGTCCAGCATTTTGTCATCTGATGTGATTTTCCTACGTGTTGTAAATCTTACCTCTATGATGTTAACGAGGTAGGATAGGAGGCAGTTATGTTAATGAGGCAGGACTCAATCTATAATACTGAATTGTATCTTGAGCCAATCTCTTTTCAGATATAAAAGAGAGAAGCAAACAGAAAGATAGGGGACCTCATACCACCAAGAAAGCAGTGCCAGAAGCAGAATGATTCCTTTGGACTTGGGGTTCCTATGAGGAGAAACTCCTAGTCCAGGGGAAAATTGATGACAAGGACCTTCCTCCAGAGCTGACAGAGAAAGTCTTCCCCTGGAGCTGAGGCCCTGAATTTGGACTTCTAGCCTTCTAGACTGTGAGAGAATAAACTTCTGTTTGTTGAAGCCATCCACTTGTGGTATTTCTGTTACAGCAACACTAGATGACTAAGACACACACTATTAATTAATTGAACCAATCACTCAATCATAATTCATTATCTAGGCCCACTTCCAAAAGAAAAAACACGCACCAGGTCTCCATTATGATGGGGAGTGGAAATCGGGGTGTTGTTGTTATTGGGTGCCATCAAGTTGATTCTGACTCATAATGACTCCATGTAACAGAATAGAACTGCCCCCATATGATTTTGTAGGTTGTAATCTCTGGTGATGCAGTGGTTAAGAGCTTAGCTGCTAACCAAAAGTTCAAATTCATCAGCTGCTCCTTGGAAACCCTATGGCGTAGTTCCACCCTGTCCTATAGGGTCGCTATGAGTTGGAATCAACTTGACGGCAACAGGTTTGGTTTTTTTGGTTTAATCTTTATAGGAGCAAATCATCAGGTAGGTGGTTCTACTATGGAGCCAGATGGGTTCTAACTGCTGACTTTTCTGTTAGCAGGTGAGTGTTTAACCATTGCACCACCTAGGTTCCTTGGAAATTGGAGTAGGGAGTGAGAATTGACTGGTGAGGCAATTCTAAGGTTTGGCTCAGGAATTCTTCTAAGTGAAATTAGTCATTAATAATTCATACAGAGATATTTCTCTGAGTTTATAAATCAGAGATTAATTTGGTTAACAAAACAGTCTAAAGAGAAATAAGCTGAATAGCTAGATGCAATAAATCTAACTTATAAGATTTATGAAAATTTTTTTCACATTTCTAAACAGTGCACAGATTGTTATGTTGCTTATTTCTGAAAGTTGATATACATTTATAATCTCAGATATGTAGGTATCATTCCTTGGTACACTTTAAGGTAGATGTATACATTTCACAAATATTAGTATATGCTGCACAGATTTTTGGCAAAATTTTAAAGCTTAAAGGAAATCTACATTTTATTGAGTCCAAAATTATCTTCCTGAAACATAAGAGGGAATTAGGCAGAAATAATCCATGGGCACAAATAATTTTCCCAAATCTGCCTCCTACATTGCTTTGACCATTTTATACTCTAAAAGAGAAAGGTGTGACACATTTGATTGCTGAATTTGGACACATATTCTTATATATGTTTCCTCCCCAAACTACCTGCTGAAATTCAGTTTATCTCTAGGGATCTGAATCTGAATGATTAGCTAAAAACTGAACTAAACCATCCTCATTTACTGAATCCCAAACCATATCACAGATTAACACATTTCATGAGACCATGAAAAATGGTAATCCAATATTAATTTGCCAAACCTTAACATTGTCTAAACCATTTCAAAATCTATTATTAACAAAAAATGGCATATTATCCAAGTGAGTCAGAAGCTCTAATTCCCTTGCTTAACTCAGATTGCTCTGAATCACGTTATTCCCAGTCTCAGAATGAGCCAGACTCATTAAGGAACCAGCATAGCATTGGAATAAAAGTACTTAAGTCTGGCCAGTTGGATGATCTGTTTCCCCTGAGAAGCTTAATGAGAGTATCATTTATTCATTTGTTCATTTAAAAAATATTCATTTAACATCTACTATATGCTCAGCCTGGAGCCCTGGTGGTGCAGTGATTAAGAGCTCATGCTGTGTCATGGATTGAATTGTGTCCCCCCAAAATATCTGTCAACTTGGCTGGGTCATGATTCCCAGTATTGTATGATTGTGTAATCTAATGTGATTTCCTTATGTGTTGTAAACTCTATCACTATGATGAGGTTATATGTGATATCCTTATGTGTTGTAAATTCTATCACTGTGATGAGGTTACACTGATGAGGTTTACAAGATTAAATAGTGTCTTAATCTAATCTCTTTTGAGGTATAAAAGAGAGAAGTGAGCAGAGATACTGGGGGACCTCTTACCACCAAGAAAGCAGTGCCAGGAGAAGAGTGCATCCTTTGGACCTGGGGTCCCTATGCAGAGAAGCTCCTAGTCTGGGGGAACACTGAAGTGAAGAAGGCTGACAGAGAGAGAAAGCCTTCCCCTGGAGGTGATGCCCTGAATTTGGACTTTAAGCCTACCTTACTGTAAGGAAATAAACATCTCTTTGTTAAAACAATCTACTTGTGGCATTTCTGTTATAGCAGCACTAGATAACTAAGACATGCTGCTAACCAAAGATCAGCACTTAGACTCCACCAGCTGCTCTTGGAAACCCTATGGGGCAGTTCTACTCTGTCCTATAGGGTCGCTATGAGTCAGATTCAACTTGACAGCAGCGGGTATGAGTATATGCTCAGCACTGAACAGGGCATTGGAAAATACAGGGACAAACTGGACAATGTTTTTGCCCTTGTGGAACTGACTCGATTAGTAGGAAAAAAATAAGCATTAAACAAGTAAAAGCAATTGCCATGGAGATGATTCAGACTCATGGTGACCCCATGTGTGTCAGAACAACTGTGCTGCATAGGGTTTTCAATGGCTGATTTTCCAGAAGTAAATCACCAGGCCCATCTTCTTAGGTACCTCTGGGTGGACTAGAACTTCCAACCTTTTAGTTAGCAACTGAGTGTGTTAACTGTTTGCACCACTCAGGGACTCCATTAAACAAATATTTTTCTGCAAATAAATGTATTAAATTGTGATATGTGTGCAGAAGGAGAAGTAAAAGCACATATATCAGTAGATGATTCAGGGATCTCCTAAGCAAACGTGGCTGTGAGAAATTGAAGGCTGAATTAAAAGGTTCTCATCTGTTAAACTAAATTTGACTAGCGACTGAAATTTCTACTGGATGTGTAAGTGATGCAAATTTATGCAGATAGCTTTATATCCTGCCTCTTCACACTCCTTTTCATATCGTTTCTTTATTGGGCTCATTGCAGTTAAAATAATGTTTGTACTACAGAGAAAGGCCTGAGACGGCATGAGCTATGAAATGATGAGAAAGTTTAGAGCCAGCTTTTGGTCTTTGCACCTTGCAAGTCTGTCATTTTTCAGACTGTTGAAAAAATATGAATATATTTGATATTAGCAAACCTGCTATTTTAGTCTGATAAAATACCTGGGCTGTATTTAAGTACAGGGAGACTTAGAAGTGCAGTGGCTAAGCACTGGGCTTCTAATCGAAAGGTTGGTGGTTTGAGCCCACTAGCTGCTCCAGGGGAGAAAGACATAGCAGTCTATTTCTGTAACGATTACAGCCTTGGAAACACTAAGGGGCAGTTCTACTCTGTCTTATAGGGTCACCATGAGTCAGACTCGACTCAATGGCAATAAGTTTTTGGCTATGATTTAAATAATTTGGCAGTATTTAGTTCATATCTACTTTAATTTATTTCTTAGTTTGACTGGTGGAGATGGACACATGTATTACAAAAGATATGAAAATATTATCAAGTTTGGAAAAAAAAATACAAAGAGAATCATTAAAAAAAAAAAAAATCAACCTGAGCATCATTCCATGTTGGAAAACATAGTAAATTTGAAGCCATTTGCCATCCTTAAGTTACTAATTTGAAGAATTTAGACATAAGTATAATTTAATACAGTAAATTCCCAGATTATGAATGTCTGATTCACAGATGACTTGTACTTGCCCTTTAATGTTATGCAAATTTGCCCTCACTTTGAAACTATTGAACCAACGATTATTCCCAACAAACTCATCACAATCACCTTCACTTCTTGCATGTGCAACTTTTAAATCATTGAAAAATCTTCAGCCTTTTCTGTCACTAAAGTTAGGCTAAATAAGAACTATATGCACATGTTTCAACTTACTAACAAGTTCGACTTACAGATATACTTAGGAATGAATCTCTTTCGTAACTCAGGTACTGCCTGTTTCTTAAAATGTATGGTTATGACAGTACATTTTGCTGATTTATTCTGCATTTGTTTATGTTTCCATTCATCAAAGCACTTTTTTTCATATTAGTTTCTTGAATTGCAGCTCATTTTTCATTACACCTTGCTTTGTAAGTTTACAAAAAACTCCCACACAACACAAATATAAAGGAATGTAATTTTTGAGGTTATAAATGGCATCCTTTTACTGTAATAAAATAAACAAATAATAAATAAAACTGAATTAAACAGAAGCCCATTAGTGAGATATGTAACAACACAAAAAGAGACCTGATAGATTTAATAGCAAATCTTCAAAGAATGTTCCTTTGTGTAATAAATGTTAGACTAAGGAGGGAAGCCTCCTCAAAGTGCCCTTCAAAGTATCTGGTATTCCATTGTTTTTGCAGCTAGATGAAGGAGAAACACAATTTACCTGTATGTAACAGTGACTCTCTCATATCTATATGAATTAAGAAAGAGGAGAGAAAGTGGGAAGCTTTGAAATAAAGACTAATTCTAAAATAATTTATTTTTAATCCTGTTGATGACTTCCTTGCGTAGCATTGGCTTATCTTCATTCTGGTCTCCAACCCCCAAGACCTTGGTCTTGCTGTCAGGTGAGGGTAGGCAGAGGAAAGTTAAAAAAAAAAAAATGGGGAAAGAAGAAAGGGTAGTAACAATGTGGAAGCTGGAATCAGGTAGTTAGAATTCAAATCTTCTCTCCATCACTTGCTGCATCATCTCAGGCAAGTTATTTAACTGAGCCTCAGTTTCCATATCTGGGAATAAGTATAGCAATAGCCCCTATCGCATGAGGTTGTTATAAACATTCATTAAGGTATAACATGTAAAGTGCTTCACACAATACAGTGTGCAATAAAATCTCTAACATGAGAAAAATCAAAACAGAAGAAAGTGCATGCTAAACACCAATTATGCAGTAAATGAAAATACAAGAAAGAGAGGCTGTAAAATACTAGCATTTGATGTATCATAGGTTACCATACATACATGAAGGAGGCATATTTAATTGTTTTTTTGAAGTCGGTCAGTCAGACTTCGATTTCAAAAGCAATGTAATCCAACACCCTTCCTATCCATATTCTAAGTTTTATATATGATCACAACTCAAAAATGTGCTTTATAGTCATTTAAAGAATTTCTTATTGGTTAAAAACACTCACGTGAGTGTCACTAGTCACTACCAAGCGCTAGAAATACTGGAAGAGGCTTAAAATCATCCAATTTGGTGTTGAGACGTTTAGAGTTTCTTAGTAACTGTTGTCAGGCATAGCATCCTCTGATGGAACTTAATATTATAATTGATACTAGAGGAAGATTCAGAAATTCTGGTGCTAAAATTTCTCTACTCAGAGAATTCTTATGTTAAATACCTTCAAGAGAATTTCAACTGCAAACATTTTAATGCATCTGAAAATTCTCATTACCCAACGCAGTGCTGTCAGTCAATTGGGTAAGCCAGTAATCACCAATTGGAAGAGAAGGTGCAAAGGAACTATCCTGTTCACCCCAAACATAAGAGCAGCTGACTCTTTTCAGTGACAAAGTATAAATAGATCAAGTTGTATAAGGTGCATTGAGGTTTTTTTTAACCTTTCAAAAAAATTAGAATTATACAAAACATTACTATTTAAGAATTTTCTTCACATAGAATATCATGTTTAAAAGTATAATCCCCCTGACACCCATCAAAACCAAGAGAGCAAACAAAGATTGAGAATCTGTATTTTGAGGAGTCTTGGTAGGTGAGCATACGTTGCTGTAGTCATAGAAATGGATGTCTTGCGCACTGCTGAGAATAGGCATCTGTTTAACTGAAATTTCTATTTAACAGTGTCTAGCCCCAAACAATTCTCTCAGTCTCCTGTCACAAAAACCAGATGTCTATTTTTACTAACTTAGGAACTAGAGTAGTACACAGAACAGTCTTTAAATTTTCATACTTTCCGAGGCCAGACTACATTGTTATTTGCTTCTAGTAGAAGTCATAGTAGAAAAAGCTTCTAGAAGAAGAGAGGTAAATCTGGTTACCTTGCATAGGAATGATCTCAGGTAGACTAAAGCCTCAGCTTGTTGAGGATGATATGCTTTAGAATTTCATGATTCACAGAGAGACGATACAAGATGGTGGCTTAGTCACATACACCATGCCGTCCCCCTACAGAAAAGAGCTGGGAAACCAAGTAAAACAGATACAGATGACAATCTGTGAACCCAGATCAGCAAATGAAAAGATGAAGAATTAGATCTAATTCCAAACGGAAGGAGAAACTAAATGAAAATAGTGAACGAGGAAACTTATGGACCATAGGCACACTACCATGTGGCTTGGAGTAGCATGGCCATCATGAAACAAACTGAGCAGCATTCCTGGGTGAGGAGCACAGGAATGCAACTTCATGGAATCCCCAGTAGGAGACAGAGATACTGTGTAGACAAACTAGGAGCTAAGCAAGGTGAGAAGAGCATGAACTAGATCTAAGAGGGGAAAGTGTAGGAGGCTGATGAGAGCTCTAGGGAACTAGGTGACCAAAGAGTAGGGAAGGAGTCAGAAAATTGGGACAGAAATACTCACAGCAGTGGTCCCTGACTATATGGATAGGTGGCATTCACAGAGTAGAGTATCCTTGGTGTGGCAGCTAGAGATCTCCCACCCTTCTGAATTCTGGATGGCTCCTTACCCCTTGCATTTGGTTAGGGCCAAGTCTTGATCTCAAGCTGTACTCTGCAGGGAGTAGACTGGCACCCATGCCAGAGACTGGGGTAACACTCTCCTCTCCTCCTCCCATCCTCCCAGTGTCCGGTAGTGTGCCTCCTTCCTCCCTCCAACAATCTGTGGCACAACTTCCCACACTGTTGGACCTGTGACTGGAGGCTCGCGTCCACCCCACCCACCACTGTGCCACTTCAACTGCCCTGTGATCAGAGCCTTGCACTTCGATTGCCAGACATGTGACAGGAAGCATGAGACCCCCCCCTTCCCAACACCACCACTCTGCCCACCTGAAGACTGGTGGAATGAGCTCCTGTGCCACCTGCCTAGTGACCTGTGACACATGTACCCTCACTCCAACCATCTGGCAACTGGTGGTATGCACAAACAACACTCAACCCAGTGACCAATGAGAATGCTCCCTGGACCCATGCCTGGCGACCAGGTGTACAGACACATCACCTCATCAGCAATGCCAGTCACTTCCTGACAGGTGTCTTCTGCACCTCTGCTAAATGACAATCAGAAGATCCTAGCGCCCTCATTCAACCTCCATACAGCTACAATGTCACACATCCCACACCCAAACAGTTCCTGTAGGCCATCCACACTTGCACTGAAACCCATTGATACCTCGCCAACTACTGAGATGTCAATTCGTGCACATACAGAGGGCCCACCCTGTCCATTTGGGTAACATTCCTTCACAGTGGATATGGAAATGTTCTGCTCCAACCTCCAGAGAACACAATAACTGCTAGTACTGACCTGGAAGGAACTCACAGTCCCACAAGGACTGGGGACAGACCCTGACCATTCACCACTTATCACCCAATATCAAGGAAAGAACATGCTCTCCCACATCCACTCAATTTGGTAAGGGAAGTCATATGAGTGTAATCACAGAGGACTCACACATGGGTGTGACCCACCATACCCATTAGTGAGAGGAAATCATGCCTAGCCAACAGACACCACCATAGTCACATAGACCAGGACCACTAAACAACACCAATTAAAATAATACAAAGGGGGAGTTCTGGCAAAATGGCGCTCTAGGCAGAAGCACTACACCGTCCCTCCACAGCAAAGATCCGAAAAACTAAGCCATACAGAGAATACAACAATCCTGAAACCCTAAAACATCAAATGAAGAGATAAAGAACGCAGCCAGGCACCAAATGGAGTGAGAAAACTGACAGAATGGAGAGCGAGGAGAGATTCATGTAGAGGTCCCCTACCAGCTAAAGCAGCGTGGATCCACCATCTTGGACTCCTATCGGAGACCAGCAAACGGGGGTATGAGAAAAAGGCCTCACAGAGTGTCCAGTGGGAGACAAAACAGCCAGTAATTTGTGGTGTGCGCTTTCCCACCCCCAACACCTCTTCGCCCTGGCTCGGCCTCCTCTGCTTCCCGGGGCCACAGTCTCTTGACTGGAGGCGCCGGCTGCTCGGATTCCACACACCCAAGCGGGCGGCTCTCTGGATGCCATTTGTTGGCTGCTGGTGTTGCCTTTTTTTTTTTCTGCTTCTTTTGATTTCTCACTTGCCTCTCACCGCCTCCCCCTCCTTTTGCTCGAGTGCCTTGTACTGAGCGCCATCTTTGCTTCTTCCTGAGGGGCTGAGGGGCTCCATTTGAGTGTGCAGCTGCTTCCCGCTCTGGGTCGTTGCGCTGGTGGGATCCCGGGGCTTTTGTTTGTTTGTTCTTCTGCTTCCTGTGGCCAAGGTCTCTTGACTGGGAGGCGTCAGCTGCTTGGATTCCACACACCCAAGCGGGCGGCTCTCTGGGTGCCATTTGTTGGCTGCTAGTGTTGCTTTTTTTTTCTTCTGCTTTTTTGATTTCTCACTTGCCTCTCGCCACCTCCCCCTCCTTTCACTCCAGTGCCTGGCTCTGTGCACCACCTTTGCTTCTTCCTGAGGGGCCCCAGAGAGCCAACAACTTGTGATATACATTTTCCCACTCTCCACCCTTCTTCACCCACACTCGGCCTCCTCTGCTTCCTGCGGACACAGTCTCCTGTCCAGAAACATCAGCCAGCACAGGCTGCCTCTCTGAGTGCCATTTGTTGGCTGCTGGTGTTGTTGTTCTTGTTTTTTTCAGCTTCTTTGGATTTCTTACTTACCTCTCGCCACCTCCCCCTCCTTTCTCTGGAGTGCCTGGCTCCATGCGCCATCTTTGCTTTTTCCTGAGGGGCTGCGGAGCTCCATTCGAGTGTGGAGCTGCTTCCCAGTCTGGGCTACTGTGCTGGTGGGATCCCAGGGCTTTTGTTCCTTTGTTCATTTTGAATTGATTGTTTGTTTTCTTTTCCTTTTCTTGAGTTGGGAGCACTTTCTGGCCAGGTGGAGCTGCTTGGCAAAGAACTCCCCTTCGGCTTCCACAGACCTGTGGAGGGATCCCTGAGGACATTTCTTTTTTCGATGCTTTTTTTTTTTTCTGTTTTTTTGGGGGGCCTTCCTTTTCTTTTTTTTTTATTTCTTTTCCCTCTTTTTCCCTTTTTGTCTTTCTTCATTGCTCAGTTTCTAGTCTCCCTATATCTTCCTTCTCTTTCTGATCCCTGCATACCAGGCAGTGTATGCCTCTGCGCATTCTGGCCAGGCTGCACTGCAGCACCTGAGAGCAACTTCCCCAGGCCTCATAGCTGCATCATGGGGATCCCTGGGAACTTTGCAGTTCTTTAACCTTTCTGATTTTTATTTGTTCATTCTTTTCTTTTCTTCCTCTTCCTCTTTTTGTTTTTCTCCATTTCATAGTCTCTCATCTCTCCATTCCAACAGCAAGCTCCCCTAGCATTCTTTTTTGTTTGTTTTTATGTTTTTTGGCTCCTGTTGCTCTCTCCTCTCTCCCATATCCATCTTAGCTCCACACATAACCATCTCCCTGCTGCATCCTGACTACCTGCACCGTGCGCTTGACATCACACCAACTAGCAGTGCAGGAACAGCCTACTGGAACCTGCCAAGCACTGATTACCGAACTGCCCTGGTGGCTGTAGTGAGTGCCACAAACAACCCATCCCAGTGGCTCCTCTTCAGCTAGACCTGCCCTGCTGTACCATATCTGAGTGACTGAACCTGCCAGTTGGAGAAGGAGGCGAAAAAGTATTGAGCGCACAGACGAGCAAACAACAAAGAGTGTGCAGTCCACCTGTTCAGACATGTCAATCTTTTTTTTAAAAAAGGGATGAAACAAACAAATCTACAATCAATAAAAGAGAGAAATAACTACTGAATGCCCCGAAAACAGCAGGCAATATCAAAACATTTACAAAAACAGGACAGGATGGTTCCAGTAGACATCCAAATTAAAACACCAGATGACTCCCCTGTGGAAGAAAATGCACTAGAAGTACCTCACAGGGAATTCAAATCTCTAATACTCGGAATTCTACAGGAACTCAGGCAAAAAGCTGACAAACATGAGGAAAAAATCAACAAACTCATGGAAAATACAGACAAAAAATTGGAAGAATTCAGGAAGATGATGCAGGAACAAAATGCCAAAATAAATTCACAAGTATAAATTATACAAAAACAACAATTAGAAATCCAAAAGATAAACAACAAGATTTCAGAAATAGATGATGTCATAGAAGGGCTGAGAAGCAGATTTGAAACCATGGAAGACAGGATCAGTGGAACTGAAGACAAATACTTGGATACAACTCTGTTTGAGGAAAACTCAAAAAAAAAAAAAAAGAACAAAGAAAAGTGAAGAGACACTGAGAGTTATGTGGGACACAATTAAAAGCAAAAATTTACGAGTGATTGGCATTCTACAACAGGGGGAGAAAACAGAAAACACAGAGAGGATCACTGAGGAACTGCTGACAGAAAACTCCCCCAATATCATGAAAGATGACAAGCTGGCCATCCAAGAAGCTCAATGAACCCCATATAGAAGAGACCCCAAAAGAAAATCACCAAGGCATATCATATTCACACTCGACAAAACCAAAGACAAACAAAGAATCCTGAGAGAAGCTCATGTAAAACAAGAAGTCACATACAGAGGAGAAACAATAAGACTAAGCTCAGATTATGCGGCAGAAACCATGCAGGCAAGAAGGCAATGGGATGACATATATAAAATTTGAAAAAAAAAGATTGTCAGCCAAGAATAATATATCCTGCAAAACTCTCGTTCAAATTTGATGGTGAAATTAGGTCATTTTAAGATAAACAGAAACTAAGAGAATATGTAAAAGTCAAACCAAACTTACAAGAATTATTATAGGGAGTTCTTCTATCTGAGGACAAACAGCTTCACCCTCAGGCAAGACCTAGGACGCAGGATCATACGAGCCAGATACCAATCTAGGAAATGACTCTTGAGGACTATCCAAAACCAAAAGAAATACAACAGGGAATCAGAACAGTCAATTGATGGATGACAACATCAAAACAGTGAAAGAGGGAATAAATGGCATAGGTATAGAACCTTCTAATGTAGAGGAAGGAAAGGTGATACCAAGTAATGGTAGACTGCTTCCAACTTAGAAAGATAAGGGTAAAATTCATGGTAACCACAAAGAAAGTTAACAAACCAACTCATAAAAATAAAGAGGAAAAACATAAAGTCTCAGCAAAAACAAACCTACAAAAACAAAAGAAATGAAAAAAAAAATCCACAAACAAAAGTAACTCAGCACAAGAGAGTAAGAAGAACAAAGAAAACATCAGCACCACAAAAAAAAGCACTACAAAATGACAGCAACAAACTCACATCTATCAATAATTACACTGAACGTAAATTGACTCAATGCACCCATAAAGAGAGGGAGACTGACACAATGGATAAGAAAACAGGATCCATCAATATGCTGTCTACAAGAGACACACCTTAGAGACAAAGATGTGAATTTGTTAAAAGTCAAAGGTTGGAAAAAAATATATCAAGCTAACAACTACCAAAAAAGAGCAGGAATGGCAATTCTAATCTCAAATAAAATAGACTTTAAAACAAAATCTACCATAAAAGACAAAGAACGACACGATATAATGATTAAGGGGACAATCTATCATGAAGACATAACCATAATAAACATCTACGCACCCAATAACAGGGCTCCAAAATACATCAAACAAACTCTAACAACACTGAAAAGAGAAATTGACAGTTCCACAATAATAGTAAGAGACTTCAACACACAACTTTCGGTAAAGGACAGAACAACTAAGAAGAAACTCAGCAAAGATACAGAAGACCAAAAGGGCAAAATCAGTCAACATCACCTGATAGACATATATAGAACACTCCATCCAACTGCTGCAAAGTAAACATTCTTTTCCAATGCACATGGACGTTCTCCAGAATAGACCACATCTTAGGCCACAGAGCAATCCTCAACAAGACCCAAAACGTTGAGATAATTCACAGTATCTTCTCTGACCACAATGCCATCAAGGTAGAAATTAACACTAGAAAGAGCAAGGAAAAAAAATCAAACACATGGAAACTGAATAATAATCTGCTTACACATCAATGGGTAATAGAAGAAATCAGAGATGGAATTAAAAAATTCCTAGAATCAAATGACAGTGAAAACACATCATACCAAAACCTTTGGGACACAGCAAAGGCAGTCCTCAGAGGACAATTTATAGCAATAGATGCACATATCAAAAAAGAAGAAAGGGACAAAATCAAAACATTAACTACAGAACTCAAACAAATAGAAAGAGAACAGCAAAAAAGCCTACAACCACCGGAAGAAAGGAGATAGTAAAGATCAGAGCAGAAATCAATGAAATAGAGAACAGAAAAACAATAGAAAGAATCAACAAAACCAAAAGTTGGTTCTTTGAAAGAATCAACAAAATCGACAAACCACTGGCCAGACTTACAAAAGAAAAACAGGAGAGGACACAAATAACCCAAATAAGAAATGAAATGGGAGACATTACCACAGACCCAACTGAAATAAAAAGGATTATAACAGAACATTATGAAAAACTATATTCCAACAAATTTGAAAACCTAGAGGAAATGGATAAATTTCTAGAAACACAGCCTACCCAAACTACAACTAAGTGATATTGAAAATCTGAACAGACCCATAACAGGAGAAGACATTGAAAAGGTAATAAAAAAAACTCCCAACCAAAAAAAGCCCTGGCCCAGATGGCTTCACTGGAGAATTCTACAAAACATTTACAGAAGAGCTTGTTCAAGTTCTACTCCAGCTATTTCAGAGCATAGAAGAGGAGGCAACACTTCCAAATTCATTCTATGAAGCCAGCATAATGCTGATACCAAAACCAGGAAAATACATCACAAAAAAAGAAAATTACAGACCAATATCTCTCATGAATATAGATGCAAAAATTCTGAAGAAAATTCTAGCCAATAGAATTCAGCATCTTATCAAAAAAGTAATACACCATGACCTAGTAGGATTCATACCAGGTATGCAAGAATAGTTCAACATTAGAAAATCAATCAATGTAATCCACCATATAAATAACAGGAAAGAAAAGTATCACATGATTATCTCAATTGATGCAGGAAAGGCATTTGACAAAGTCCAACACCCATTCCTGATAAAAACTCTCAATCAAATAGGTATAGAAGGGAAATTTCTCAACATAATAAAGGGCATCTATGCAAAACCAACAGCCAACATCATTCTTAATGGAGAGAGGCTGAAAACATTCCCCTTGAAAACAGGAACAAGACAAGGATGCCCTTTATCACCACTCCTATTTAACATTGTGCTGGAAGTTTTAGCTAGAGCAATAAGTCAAGAAAAAGAAATAAAGGGCATCCAAATTGTTAATGAAGAAGTGAAACTGTCCCTGTTTGCAGATGATATGATACTATACATAGAAAACCCTAAAGACTCCACAAGAAATCTACTGGAACTAATAGAAAGATTCAGCAGAGTAGCAGGATACAAGATAAACATTCAAAAATCAGCTGGATTCCTATACACCAGTAAAGAGAACGATGAAAAGGAAATCAGGAAATCAATACCATTTTCAATAGCCCCTAAAAAGATAAAATACTTAGGAATAAATCTGACCAGGGATGTAAAAGACCTATACAAAAAAACTATAAAACACTACTGCATGAAACCCAAAGGGATATACATAAATGGAAAAATATACCATGCTCATGGATAGGCAGACTCAACATTGTGAAAATGGCAATTCTACCCAAAGCAATTTACAAATACAATGCAATCCCAATCCAAATACCAACAACATTCTTCAAAGCGACGGAAAAACTAATCATTAACTTTATATGGGAAGGGAAGAAGCCCCGAATAAGTAAAACACTACTGAAGAAGAAGAAGAAAGTTGGAGGACTCACACTACCTGACTTCAGAACCTACTATGCAGCTACAGTAGTCAAAACAGCCTGCTACTGGTACAACGACAGATACATGGACCAATGGAACAGAATTGAGAACCCAGATGTAAATCCATCCACCTATGGTCACCTGATCTTCAACAAGGGCTCAAAGTCCATCAAATGGGGAAAAGACAGTTTTTTTAACAAATGGTGCTGGCAAAACTGGATATCGATCTGCAAAAAAATGAAACAGGACCCATACCTCACACCGTATACAAAAACTACTTCAATATGGATCAAAGACCTGAATATAAAGCCTAAAACTATAAAGTTCATAGAAGAAAAAATAGGACCAACATTTCAGGCCTTAATACATGGCTTTAACAGGATACAAACCATAACCATCAACGCACAAAACCCAACAGATAAGCTAGATAACTGGGATCTTCTGAAAATCAAACACCTATGCTCTTCAAAAGACTTCACCAAAAGAGTCAAAAGAGAACCTACAGACTGGGAAATATTTTTGGACAGTACAAGTCAGACAAAGGTCTAATCTCTATAATCTACAAGAAAATCCAACACCTCTACAATAAAAAGACCAACAATCCTATTAAAAAAATGGCAAAGGAAATGAACAGACACTTCACCAAAGAAGACATTCAAATGGCCAACAGACACATGAGGAAATGCACGCAATCACTAGCCGTTAGAGAAATGCAAATTAAAACCACAATGAAATGCCATCTAACCCCGGCATTGCTGGCACAAATCAAAAACGCTGGAAATAACAAATGTTGGAGGGGCTTTGGGGAGATCAGAACTCTTTTGCACTGCTGATGGGAATGCAAATGATACAACCATTTTGGAAAATGATATGGTGCTTCCTCAGAAAGCTAGAAATAGACATACCATTCGATCCAGCAATCCCACTCCTAGGAATATATCCTAGAGAAATAAGAGTCTTCACTCGAATAGACATATGCACACCTATGTTCATGGCAGCATTGTTCACAATAGCAAAACGATGGAAACAACCTAGATGCCCATCAACTGATGAATGGATAAACAAACTATGGTAGATACACACAATGGAGTACCATGCAATGAGAAAGAACAACAATGAATCTGTGAACCATCTCACAACATGGATGACACTGGAGGACATTATGCTGAGTGAAGTAAGTCAATCACAAAAGGACACATATTGTATGAGACCTCTATTGCAAAAACCCATGAAAAAGTTCACACACAAAATTAACAATCTTTGTTGGTTACCCGGGATGGGAGGGGCGGGGGAGGGAATATTAAATAGGCAATAGATAAGTGGTATCTTGGGTGAAGGGTGAGACAGTACACAATACAAGGGAAACCAACACAACCTGCACAAGGAAAGGTCAGGGAGGCCCCATGAACACATCCAAACTCCCCGAGGGACTGAGTTGCTGGACGGAGGGCTGTGGGGACCATGGTCTAGGGGAACATCTAGCTCAATTGGCATGACACAGCTTATAAAGACAATGCTCTACATTCTACCTTGGTGAGTAGTGTCTGGGGTCTTAAAAGCCTGTGAGCGGCCATCTAAGATTCTCCACTGGTCTCATCCCTTCGGGAGCAAGGGAGAATGAAGAGAACAGGATACATGGAAAAGATTAGTCCCAAGGACTAATTATCCACAGCTAACAAGGTCTCCACTGGACTGAGTCCAGTACCACTAGATGGTGCCCGGCTACTACCACTGACTGCTCTGACCAGGATCACAACAGAGGGCTCCGGACAGAGCTGGAGAAGGATGTAGAGCATAATTCTAACTAACAAAAAAAAAAAAAGGCCAGATTCACTGGCCTAAAGGAGACTGGAGAATCCTCGAGAGTATGGCCCCCAGACACCCTTTTAGCTCAGTGGTGAAGTTACCTTCGAGGTTCACTGTTCAGTCTGGGAGTGGACAGCCCCATAAAACGAAATGAGAGTAACGAGGTACAGGAGTCCAGTGACTAGGGCCAGAAGGCAGAAGGGGACAAGGAAGCTGGTGATGGGGAACACAATGTTGAGTAAGGATATTGTTGGTGTGTTGTGAGACTGTAAACCATTGTAATAATTGTCAGATGAGAAACTATTTTGTTCTGTAAGCCTTTATCTTAAGTGAGAATAACAGCACAATTGGAAGAGCGTAGTCAATGTCACTGAACTGTGTATGTAGAAATTTTTGAAACGGTGTATCTTTGGCTATGTGTATTTTCACAAAAAAAAAAAAAAGTTGAGAATTTAGAGGGTTAATATGTTGTGGGGTTGTTAACCAACGTCATAACACAACATGTGTACTACTGTTTCATGAGAAACTATTTATTCTGTAAGCCTTCACCTGAAGTAGAATAAAATATAAAAAAATAAAATAATACAAATGAAGAAAGACATTCTATAGACAAAGAGAAGAAATAAAGCTCCTGAAGCATCAAAATGAAACAAAATTCAGCACAAAACAAACATGCATAGAGTAAATAATACCTAAATGCCTCCAAGACAGCAGACAATAACAAAGCATGTGAAGAAACAGGATACTATGGCTCAAACAAGTGGGGAAAATAAATGGGCAGAAACCTTACTGAGGAAGAAATAATAGAACTACTTTATAAGGAATTTAAAAGGTTTATATGTAGGATCCTCAAAGAGATCAAGAAAAACTCAGACAAAATCCTGGAAGAATTCAGGAAAACAATACAAGAACAAAGTGATAAAGTAAATAGACAATTAAAAGTCATAGAAAAACAACTAGAAATCCAGAAGATTAACAATAAAATATTAGAAATAGATAATTCAATGGAAGGAACGTAGAAGTAGAATTGAATTGATGGAAGAAAAAATCATCGATATGGAGGACAATCCATTGACACTAATTTGTTTGAGGAACAATCATAAAAAAGAATGAAGAAAAAGGAAGAAATCCTAAGAGATATGTGGGTCACTATGAAGAGGAATAATTTAAGCATAATAGGAAATACAGAAGAGGAGGAGAAGAAAAAGTAAAGAGAATTTTTGAAGATTTACTGGCAGAAAACTTCCATAATATTATGAAATATAAGGAAGCTTCCATCCAAGAACCTCAAGGAACCCCATACAAGGTAGAACCCAAAAGAAAGTCACCAAGACTTATCATAATCAAATTTTCTACAACCAAAGACATAGAGTTCTGAGACAAGCTCATGAAAAGAACAGTATCATTTAAAAACCATGTACCCATTGGCATAGGGTCAGTTCTGACTCATAGCGACCCTATAAGACAGAGTAGATCGGCTCCATAAGATTTCCAAGGAGTAGCTGGCAGATTCAAACTGTTGGCCTTTCGGTTAGCAGTCAAATGCTTAAGTAGAGCCCACCAGGGCCCCTCACTTAAAAAGGGGCACCAGTAAGACTAAGTGTTGATTTCTTGGCAGAAACCATGCAGGCAAGAAGACAATGTGATGACATATATAAAACCCTGAAAGAAACAAATTGCCAACCAAGAGTCATATATCCAGCAAAATTGTCTTTCAAATACAATGGCGAAATTAGAACATTCCCAGGTAAACAGAAATGAAAGGAATTTGTAAAAACCAGATAAACTTTATAAGACATACTAAAGGGAGTCCTTCAGACAGAGAACCAATGATATCAGCCAACAACCTGAGATTAAGGCACACAACAGCATCACTCAGATAACAACCTAGAAAAGAATTCAGATAGATAAAATAAAGCTGCAAAACTGAAAATAAGGAACCATAAAAGTCAATCTGTAAAAGACGACAACTTCAAAACAAAAAGGGAGAATAAATGGAGTAGTTATAGAACGTCCTTATGGAGAGGAAGTCAAGGCCATATCAAGATATAGCAGAGTGTTTTAAACTTAGGAAGATAAAGGTAAATGTCAGAGTAACCAAAAAGAAAACTAATAAATCTACTCACAACAATAAAGAAGAATTTCAAGAAGACTCAGTAAACACAAAGTCGAGAAAAAGGAAGACTACAAAATTAAAATCCATTTAAAAAAGGGACTTAGCACAGAAAATTAAGCAGAACAAAGAAACCGTTAACACCACACACACGTATAACAAAATGGCAGCAGTAAATTAACAACTATCGATAATCACATTGAATGTAAATGTTTTAAACACACCAGTCAAGAGAAAGAAAGTGGCAGAATGGAAAAAAAAACAAACAAAAACATGACCCATCAATATGTTGCCTACAAGAGACACACCTTAGGCACAAAGACATAAATATATTAAAAATAAAAGGATAGAAAGATATATCAAGCAAACAGTAACCAAAAAAGAACAGGAATAGCAGTACCAATCTCTGATAAAATTGACTTTAAGTCAAAATCCATTATTAGAGATAAAGAAGGGCATAATATAATAATTAAAGGGTCAATCCACCAAGAGAACATAACCATAATAAATATTTTCACACCCAATGACAAAGCTCCAAAATACATAAAACAAACTCTAACAAAATTGAAAAGAGAAACAGAAAGTTCCACAATAATTGTAAGAGACTTTAACACACCACTTTCAACGATGGACAGAACAACTAGAAAGAAACTTAACAAAGATCTAAATTACACAATCAACCAACTCGATCTCATAGGCATATACAGAACACAACCCAACAGCAGCACAGTGCATATTCTTCTCTAAGGCACATGGATCATTCTCCAGAATAGACAATATTTTAGGCCATGAAGCAAGCCTCAATAAATTCAAAAACATCAACTAGTACAAAGCATTTTCTCTGGCCATAATGCTATAAAATTAGAAATCAATAACAGAAAGAACAAGGAAAAAAATTAAATACATAGAAACCGAATAACACCTTACTTGAAAACTACTGGGTAACAGAAGACATTAAAAATTAAATTAAAAGATTCTTAAAATCAAATAAGAATGAAAACACAACATACCAAAACCTTTGAGACACAGCAAAAGCAGTGCTCAGAGGAGAATTTATAGCAATAAATGCACACATCAGAAAATAAATCAGTACCCTAATCTGACAACTAGAAAAAATAGAAAAGGAGCCACAAAAGAAGATCACAGTTACCAGAAGAAAGGAAATAATACAGATCAGAGCAGAAATAAATGAAATAGAAAAACAGAAAAGCAATAGAAAGAATCAACAAGACTAGAAGTTGATTCAGTGAGAGAATCAATAAAATTGACAAACCTTTGGCCAAATTGAAAAAAGGAAAAAAATGGGAAGATGCAAGTAACAAAAACAAGAAATGAGATTGGTGACATTACAACAGAACCAAATGAGATAAAAAGGATCATAACAGAATATTATAAAAATTTTGTACTCCAACAAATTTGAAAACCTAGAAGAAATGGAAAAATTTCTACAATCACACTACCTACCAAAACTAACACAAATAGAAGTAGAAAATTTGCACAGACCCATAACAAAAGAAGAAATTGAAGAGTCATCATAAAACTCCTAACAACAACAAAAAACCAGCTGTCTTAGGCTGGGTGTCTAGAGAAGCAAAGCCAGTAAAGCACACAAATATACCTAGAGAGAGATTTATATTAAGGAAATGGCTCACACAGTTGTAGACAATAGAAAGTCCCAAGTCCATGGGTCAGACTGGAGGCTTCTTCTAGCTCACAGGCTTTGGAGACTGAAGAATCCCAAGATGAGCTGGCAAGATGGCAGGTAAGCTGCTAGTTCAAGTCTCAGGAATTGGAGGTCAGACAAACAAGAGCCAGCTGCAGGATCCAGAGCGAGCAAAAGCCAGAGAGCCTTGCCAGAAAGTCTACCTATATTGGATGCAGGCCACATCATCAACGAAACTCCCTTTCAACTGATTGACTATTCACAACAGATTCCATCATGGAGGTGATCGCATCATTAAATGACTGTCAAACTGCATCATAACTGCCAAACCACTGAGAATTATGGCCCAGCCTAGCTGACACAACCTTAATGATCGCACCAGCCTAGATGACTTCACTGCAGAATTCTACCAAACACTCAGAGAAGAGTCGACACTAATTCTACTTTATTCCAGAACATCTAAAAGGAAAGAATACTCCCTAATTCACTCTATGAAGCCAGCATAACCTTGATAACAAACCCAGGAAGATACCACTAAAAAAGAAAATTATACACCATTATCCCTCATGAATATAGATACAAAATTTCTCAACAAAATTCTAAGCAACAGAATTCATCAGCATGTCAAAAAAATAATACATCATGATCAAGTGGCATTTATACCAGCAATGCAAGGACGGTTCAACATTAGAAAACCAATCAACATAATTCACCACATAAATAAAATAAAGGAAAAGAATCACATGATTATCTCAATTGACACAGAAAAGGCATTTGATAAAACCCAACACGTTTTTCTGATAAAAACTCTCAGCAAAATAGGAATAGAAGGGAGATTCCTCAACACAATTAATAGCATATATGCAAAACCAACAGCCAACATTATTCTCAATGGAAAAAGACTGAGCACATTCTCCTTGAGAACGGAAATGAGACAAGGTTGCCCTTTATCACCACTTTTATTCAATACTGTACTGGAAGTCCTAGCTAGAGTAATAAGGCAGAAAAGGGGAAAAAAGTGTATCCACATTGGAAAAGAAGAAGTTAAACTATCCTTTTTCACAGATGACATGATCTTATAGATAGAAAATCTCAAGACTTCACAAGAAAGTTACTGGAACTGATAGAAGGATTCAGCAAAGTGGCAGGGTATAAGATCAACACACAAAAATCATTTGAGTTCCTCTACACTAACAAGGAGGACTCTGAAAAGGAAATTTAAAAAAAAATACCACTTACAGTAGCCTCCAAAAGGATAAAATACCTAGGAACAAATCTAACCAGGGACATAAAGGACTTATACAAGGAAAACTATAAAACACTACTGCAAAAAAACTAAAAGAGATACGTAAATGGAAAAACATTCCATGATCATGGATTGGAAGACTTAACATTGTGAAAATGTCAGTACTACCAAAAGTGATCAGTAGATATAATTCAATCATGATATAAATCCCAACAACATTACTTAATGAAATGGAAAAACTAATTTCCAACTTTATATGGAAAGGAAGGAGGACTTGAATAGCTAAAGTAATATTGAAGAACAAAGTAGGAGGCCTCACGCTTCCCAGACTCAAAATCTGCTATACAGCCATGGTAATCAAAACAGCCCCATACTGGTTCAGTGACAGACACATAGACCAATGTAGTAGAATTGAGCATCCAGAAGTAAATCTATCCATCTACGGGCATCTGATCTTCAATAAAGTGTCAAAATCCATTCAATGGGGAAGAAATGATCTCTTTAACAAATGCTGCTGTTAAAACTGGATATCTATATGCAGAAAAATGAAACAGGATTTATACCTCACAGTATGCACAAAAACTAACTCAAAATGGATCAAAGACCTAAATGTTAAACCTAAAACTATAAAGTCCCTGGAAGATAACATAGGGTCAAAACTAGGGGACCTAATTTTTGGCATACTTAACCTATCAAACAAAACTAAAAATGTATGAATTATAAAGAATAAATTAGATAACTGGGACCTCCTAAAAATTAAATACTTATGCTCATCAAAAGACTTTACCAAGAGAGTAAAAAGGGAACCTCCAGACTGGGGAAAAAATCTTTGGCAACTACATATCAGATAAGGGTCTAATCTCTAAAATATATAGAAAACTTCAACAACTCAACAACAAAAAGACAAACAATCCATTCAAAAAATTAGCAAATGACATGGGCAGAAACTTCACCAAAGAGGACATTCAGATGGCCAACAAATACATGTAAAGATGCTCGTGATCATTAGTCATTAGAGAGATGCAAATAAAAACTACAATGAGATACTATCTCACCCCTGCAAAAATCACAATCATCAAAAAAAGAGAAAAAAAAATTTTGGCAAGGTTTTGGGAGGACTGGAACTGTTATACATTGCTGGCAGGATTGTAAAATGGTACCACTACTATGGAAAACAGTATAGTGCTTCTAAAAAAGCTAGAAAGAGAAATACCTTATGACCCAGTAATCCCACTCCTAGGTATATATCTTAGAAATATAACAGCAGTAACACAAATAGACATATACACACCTATGTTCATTGTAGCATTATTCACAATAACAAAATAATGGAAGCAACCTAATTGTTCATCAACAGATGAATGGATAAACCAATTGTGGTACAAACATACAATGGAATATTATACAGCTATAAAGAATAATGAATAGCCTGTGAAACATCTTATAACATGGGTGAATCTGGAGGACATTATGCTAAATGAAATAAGTCAATCACAAAAAGACAAATATTTTATGGTCCCTCTTTTCTAAAAAGTCAAGAATAGATATACACCAGAAAGCAAAATTCTTTGATGGTCACCAGGAGGTACAGGGAAGGAAAATCACTTTCTAGATAATAGATGCTTGCTATTTTTGCTGATGGGAAAGACAATTCCAAAAATGGGTGAAGTCAGTTCAACCTGACCAAGGTAAATAAAGACAATAAAAAGTACACAAGAAAAAGGGACAATTCTGGTAGATGCTATAACATACACAAGTTTTCAACAACAGTAAAAACAACCAAAAAATGTGTGTGGATATGTGGAAAGATGTGAATGTGTATATGTGTATAAGAAGGCATATGTGAGTAAATGCACATGTGTGTATAGGTGTATCTGTAGGCATATGTATATACACATTTGTGTGTGTTGCATATATATCCACTTATATAACAAACCACATGGGGGCACAGTTACAGAGGCTCCCTAGACATATTCAAACAACTCACAAGATTGATTTACAGGGTTGAAAGGCTTGCGACCATTGTCTCAGGGGCAACTTAGTCAACTGGCATAACATAGTTTACAAAGACATTGCTCCGCATCCTACTTTTGTTGAGTAATGTATGAGGTCTTAAAAGGTTTCTAGCAGCCACCTAAGATGCAATTATTGGTCAGTATTCCTATGGAGCAAAAGTGAATAAAGGAAAGCAAAGGCTCAAAGAAGAAACTAGTCCACAGGGCTAGCAACTGGACACAAACCACAGTCAATTCTAAACTGAGACCGGAAGAGCTGGATGGTACCTGGCTACCACTACCAACAGCTCTGATCAGGGACATAATAGAAAGTCCTATATAGGAAGGGAGAAAAATGTAGAATAAAACTCACATTCCTAAGAAAGGCCAGACTTACTGGACTGATAGAGACTAGAGGAACCCCCAAGTCTATTGCCCTAAAGCACCCTTTGAATTTGAAATTGAATCTATTTCTGTAGGCCACCTTTCAGTTAAATAATAGATTGGCTTATAAAATAGACAGCATCACCCATGAGTTATGAGTTATGTGCTCCATTAAAGAATTAACATATGAGACCAAAAGGTCAACATTTACCCAAAAGCAAAGATGAGAAGGCAAGAAGGGGAAGGGAAGCTAGATCAATGGAAACAGAACAAATAGAATGGATATACTAAGAATGCTGACACATTGTAAAAGTTGTAACCAATAACATGGAATATTTTTTTTTATATAATATTTTATTGTACTTCAGGTGAAGGCTTACAGAACAAGTAGTTTCTCATGTAACAGTAGTACACATGCTGTTTTATGACTTTGGTTAACAACCCCACAACATTTTAACCCTCTAAATTCTCAGCTTTTTTTTTTTTTTTTTTTTTTGGTGAAAATACACATAGCCAAAGATACCCCATTTCAAAACTTTTTACGTACACATTTAAGTGACACTGACTACGCTCTTCTAATTGTGCTGTTATTCTCACTTAAGATGAAGGCTTACAGGACAAAATAGCCTCCCATTTAACAGTTACTACAAATGTTGCCCTATAACAATGGTTAACAATCTCACAACACATCAACAGTATCCTTACTCAACCTTGTGATCCCTATCATCAGCTTCCTACTCCCCTTCTGCCTTCTGACCCTTGTCACTGGACTCCTGTACCTCGTTACTCTCATTTGATTTTACTGGGCTGTCCACTCCCAGGCTGAACAGTGAACCTCGAAGGTAACTTCACCACTGAGCTAAAAGGGTGTCAGGGGGCCATACTCTTGAGGTTTCTCCAGTCTCCTTTAGGCCAGTAAATCTGGTCTTTTTTTTTTTTGTGAGTTAGAATTATGCTCTACATACTTCTCCAGCTCTGTCCAGAACCCTCTGTTGTAATCCTGGTCAGAGCAGTCAGCGGTGGCAGCCAGGCACCGTCTAGCGGTACTGGACTCAGTCCGGTAGAAGTCTTGGTAGCTGTGGATAATTAGTCCTTGGGACTAATCTTTTCCTTGTATCCTGTTCTCTTCATTCTCCTTTGCTCCCGAAGGGATGAGACCAGTGTAGTATCTTAGATGGCCGCTCACAGGCTTTTAAGACCCCAGACACTACTCACCAAGGAAAAACGTAGAGCATTATCTTTATAAGTAGTTTCATGCCAACTGAGCTAGATGTTCCCCGAGACCATGGTCCCCACAGCCCTCCGTCCAGCAACTCAGTCCCTCGGGGAGTTTGGATGTGTCCATGGGGCCTCCCTGACCTTTCCTTGTGCAGGTTGTGTTGGTTTCCCTTGTATTGTGTACTGTCTCACCTTTCACCCAAGATACCATTTATCTATTGCCTATTTAGTATTTCCTCCCCCTCCCCTCCCATCCCTGGTAACCAACAAGGATTGTTACATTTTGCATGTGAACTTTTTCATGGGTTTTCACAATAGAGGTCTCATACAATATTTGTCCTTTTGTGATTGACTTGTTTCACTCAGCATAATGTCCTCCAGTTTCATCCATGTTGTGAGATGCTTCACAGATTCATTGTTGTCCTTTCTCGTTGCCTAGTACTCCATTGTGTGTATGTACCATAGCTTGTTTATCCATTCATCTGTTGATGGGCATCTAGGTTGTTTCCATCGTTTTGCTATTGTGAACAATGCTGCCATGAACATAGGTGTGCATATGTCTATTCGAGTGAAGACTCTTATTTCTCTAGGATATATTCCTAGGGGTGGGATTGCTGGATCGAATGGTATGTCTATTTCTAGCTTTCTGAGGAAGCACCATATCACTTTCCAAAATGGTTGTATCATTTTGCATTCCCACCAGCAGTGTATAAGAATTCCCATCTCCCTGCAGCCCCAACAACATTTGTTATTTCCAGTGTTTTTGATTCGTGCCAGTAATGCTGGGGTGAGACGGTATCTCATTGTGGTTTTAATTTGCATTTCTCTAATGGCTAGTGATTGCGAGCATTTCCTCATGTGTCTGTTGGCCATTTCAATGTCTTCTTTGGTGAAGTGTCTGTTCATTTCCTTTGCCCATTTTTTGATAGGATTGTTTGTCTTTTTGTTGTAGAGGTGTTGGATTTTCTTGTAGATTATGGAGATTAGACCTTTGTCTAACTTGTACTGTCCAAAAATTTTTTCCTAGTCTGTAGGTTCTCTTTTGACTCTTTTGGTGAAGTCTTTTGAAGAGCATAGGTGTTTGATTTTCAGAAGATCCCAGTTATCTAGCTTATCTGTCGGGTTTTGTGTATTGATGGTTATGGTTTGTATCCTGTTAATGCCATGAATTAAGACCTGAAGTATTGGTCCTATTTTTTCTTCTATGAACTTTATAGTTTTAGGCTTTATATTCAGGTCTTTGATCCATTTTGAAGTAATTTTTGTATACGGTGTGAGGTATGGGTCCTGTTTCATTTTTTTGCAGATCGATATCCAGTTTTGCCAGCACCATTTGTTAAAAAAACTGTCTTTTCCCCATTTGATGGACTTTGAGCCCTTGTTGAAGATCAGGTGACCATAGGTGGATGGATTTACATCTGGGTTCTCAATTCTGTTCCATTGGTCCATGTATCTGTCGTTGTATCAGTAGCAGGCTGTTTTGACTACTGTAGCTGCATAGTAGGTTCTGAAGTCAGGTAGTGTGAGTCCTCCAACTTTCTTCTTCTTCTTCAGTAGTGCTTTACTTATTCGGGGCTTCTTCCCTTCCCATATAAAGTTAATGATTAGTTTTTCCGTCTCTTTGAAGAATGTTGTTGGTATTTGGATTGGGATTGCATTGTATTTGTAAATTGCTTTGGGTAGAATTGCCATTTTCACAATGTTGAGTCTGCCTATCCATGAGCATGGTGTGTTTTTCCATTTATGTAGATCCCTTTGGGTTTCATGCAGCAGTGTTTTGTAGTTTTCTTTGTATAGGTCTTTTACATTCCTGGTCAGATTTATTTCTAAGTATTTTATCTTTTTAGGGGCTATTGAAAATGGTATTGATTTCCTGATTTCCTTTTCATCGTTCTCTTTACTGGTATATAGGAATCCAACTGATTTTTGAATGTTTGTCTTGTATCCTGCTACTCTGCTGAATCTTTCTATCAGTTCCAGTAGATTTCTTGTGGAGTCTTTAGGGTTTTCTATGTATAGTATCATATCATCTGCAAACAGGGACAGTTTCATTTCTTCATTATCAATTTGGATGCCCTTTATTTCTTTCTCTTGCCTTATTGCTCTAGCTAGAACTTCCAGCACAGTGTTAAATAGGAGTGGTGATAAAGGGCATCCGTGTCTTGTTCCTGTTTCCAAGGGGAAAGTTTTCAGCCTCTCTCCATTAAGAATGATGTTAGCTGTTGGTTTTGCATAGATGCCCTTTATTATGTTGAGAAATTTCCCTTCTATACCTATTTTATTGAGAGTTTTTATCAGGAATTGGTGTTGGACTTTGTCAAATGCCTTTTCTGCGTCAATTGAGATGATCATGTGATTTTTTTCTTTCCTTTTATTTATGTGGTGAATTATGTTGATGGATTTTCTAATGTTAAACCATCCTTGCATACCTGGTATGAATCCTACTTGGTCTTGGTGTATTATTTTTTTGATATGATACTGAATTATATTGGCTAGAATTTTGTTCAGAATTTTTGCATCTATATTCATGAGAGATATTGGTCTGTAATTTTCTTTTTTTGTGATGTCTTTGCCTGGTTTTGGTATCAGCATTATGCTGGCTTCATAGAATGAATTTGGATGTATTGCTTCCTCTTCTATGCTCTGAAATAGCTTGAGCAGAACTCTTACAAGCTCTTCTGTAAATGTTTTGTAGAATTCTCCAGTGAAGCCATCTGGGCCAGGGCTTTTTTTGGTTGGGAGTTTTTTTATTACCTTTTCAATGTCTTCTCCTGTTATGGGTCTGTTCAGATTTTCAATATCACTTTGTTGTAGTTTGGGTAGGCTGTGTGTTTCTAGAAATTTATCCATTTCCTCTAGGTTTTCAAATTTGTTGGAATATAGTTTTTCATAATATTCTGTTATAATCCTTTTTATTTCGGTTGGTTCTGTTGTAATGTCCCCCATTTAATTTCTTATTTGGATTATTTGTGTCCTCTCCTGTTTTTCTTTTGTCAGTCTGGCCAGTGGTTTGTCGATTTTGTTGATTCTTTCAAAGAACCAACTTTTGGTTTTGTTGATTCTTTCTATTGTTTTTCTGTTCTCTATTTCATTTATTTCTGCTCTGATCTTTACTATTTCCCTTCTTCCAGTGGTTGTAGGCTTTTTTTGCTGTTCTCTTTCTATTTGTTTGAGTTCTGTAGTTAATGTTTTGATTTTGTCCCTTTCTTCTTTTTTGGTAGCATGGAATATTTTGTATAAAAACTGTTATAGGGGAAGCTAATTTGCTATGTAAAGTTTCACCTATGGCACAGTAAAATATTATATTTTTATTCATTTTTATTTTTTTTTATTATACTTCAGATGAAGATTTATAGGACAAACTAGTTTCTTATTAAACCATTAGTACACATACTGTTTTATAACATTGGTTAACAACTCCACGACATGTCAACACTCTCTCTTATCAACCTTGGGTTCCCTATTACCAGCTTTCCTGTCCCCTCTGCCTTCTAGTTCTTGTCCCTGGGCTGTTGTGCCCTTTTAGTCTCTTTTTATTTTATGGTCCTGTTTAATCTTTGGCTGAAGGGTGAACCTCAGGAGTGACTTCATTACTGAGCTAAAAGGGTGTCCAGGGGCCATAGTCTTGGGATTTCTCCAGTCTCTGTCAGGCCAGTAAGTCTGGTTTTCTTTTGTGACCTTTTTCCTGGACCTTCTATTGTGATCCTGGTCAGTGAAGTCAGTGGTGGTAGCCAAGCACCATCTAGTTGTACTGGACTCAGTCTGGTGGAGGCCATGGTAGGTGTGGTCCATTCATCCTTTCGACTAATCTTTCCCTTGTATCTTTAGTTTTCTTCGTTCTTCCTTTCTCCCGAAGGGATGAAACCAATGGAGTATCTTAGTTGGCTGCTCACAGGCTTTTAAGACCCCAGACGCTACTCACCAAAGTAGAATGTAGAACATTTTCTTCAATAAAATAGTATTTTTAAAAAAAGAAATTCATGATTCACAGTAAAATTGGTGGTTATTTGTCATTTGCCCCAATGATCATTCACATAACAGTGTCTCAAAAACAAAATGGGAACATCCAGAAAACTGGAATCCTCCTTCCCCCATATAGATCACTATGATCATGACAAAACCAAACTTCCTGATACCACAAACTTATTGTTGTATCATTGGCAACTGGTCACCATTTTGGAGACTTGAGGACATGGGTTACAACCTCATCCACCTGAAATGACATCAAATCGTTCTCCTATATCTATGGCATCTTTCCATCAATCACTCTATTGCATGATGACAATTGAGCATTGGCTAGGGACTGTTGGGGTGAAGATATTATATTCTGCTCCCATCACCCACAGGGGCAGTGATAGTTCAGTAGTAGAATTCTTGCCTTCCATGGGAAACTCAGCTTCCATTCTCAAACAATGTACTTCATGGGTGGCCACCATCTGACTGTCAGTGGAGGCTTGTATATTGCTATGATGCTGAACAGGTTTAAGAGCTTCCATCCTAAAATGGACAGGAAAAAAGGCCTGACAATCTACTTCTGAACATCAGCCAATGAAAACCCTTCGTGTCATAACAGTCTGATTTACAACTGTTCATGGGGATGGTGCAGGACCAGGCAGCATTTCCTTCCATTGTGAGTAAGTAGGTAGCTAACTAGGTGGCAGCTAACAATAACAATGGCATCGTTGCATCAATCACTCTATTACATTATGACTGTTGTGCACTGTCTAGGGACTATTATGTTCTTCTCCCATCATCTCATTGCCCTGGCAGAGGCTTTACTAAGAGAGGTAAATGTTAATTTTTAACACAGGAATATTATAAACTGAAATTGTTATATTTTCTCACCTGAAACATATTTTAATAATACTGCAAATGCCTGGAGATATTTTAACTTTATGGTTTTTCTGCCATAAATTGAATGATGCTTTAGAAAACATAAGGCCAATGAGTGGGGGGGGAAAAAAAAAAAGAACCAGAGTACTGAGTGACTTTTGTTTTATTATAAAATCTGGGGCTGACTGTCCATATAATTAGGTACCTAATTAGGAAAAATCATTAGCGTCTTAAGAGTTTCACTTCATCATCTGTACTTTGGAGACATTACTGTCTTGGAACTATTTCTAAAGAATTTTCGATTGCTAAGAAAAAAAGATATTAAACAAACATTGGAGAATTATAACATATCACCCCGTAGAAATCATTAGTACCAATTACTACATTACTAATACATTAAGAATAAGTTGCCAACAAAATAGTTAATGACATTAGGGTTAGAAATTATTTGGACAATTAATTGACTATAAATACATTTATTTTCAAATGACAAATGAAAGAAGAGAAAAGAATATAGTAAGATAACATTCTGTTATGAATAATTTTTGATTGAACTTTTCCTGAACAAAAACATGATCCGAAAGTAAACAGGAATAACTTTATTGATTATCAAAAGGTTAATTTGGTCAATTCCAAGGCTTACTCTCTTATTCAAGAACCTTGAAATGAAAGAGAAAAAAATACCAAAATCGGCTAATGCTTAGGAATAAAGAGAATACATTTTTGAACTGATGAAAGAAAATAATTATAGAAATAAAATTACAAAACTATAAGACAATAGAAAAATTAATTAATAAGTAAAATATTCCAATTCCTTTTGTTCATTATTTATTTTAATGACCACTGCAGAACACTAAACTGAAAATAAATGAATCAACGAAAGGAGTGATGTTTCTATGTGCTTTTTCTCGTCATTCTTCAGCTGACACAAGATATAGCAATTCTGTAATGACTGGAAATAAATATTACCAAGTCATCTTGTTCTTTTCATTGCCTTTAGCTAGTATCCAAACTCAGCTATTTCATTTGTAGGTAAAACTAGATCCAAAAATTAGAGAAGCCTGGAAAATCTTTAAAATAGATCTTCACATTCATTCTTCTTACTCTACATTTGGTGGAAATGAGACCTGAATAGTCCTATGCATTACTTGAGGCCAGATACCTATATCAGTAGGAGAAACACTCAGGTCTCCTGATACTGGCTGTTGCATCATTTACAATACACCATGCTGCCATCTTTTGAAGCTTGAAGTATTCTTCAGTAAAATCAGGGATGGATTCATCAGAGATTTTACTAGAAATTAGGAGACGGTAATGTGGTTTTGAATAGGAACAGAGAAAAAGCATACTACTGAAAAAGTATTTTTTTCTTCTTAATATTTCAATTTTATCTTTTAAAACCAAAAGCAATAAATATTCATTATGTATTGATAAAGAAGTATATAGAATAAAAACGGAAGCACTTTCTTCTCGTTTGCCACTTTTTCAATGTTTCCATTCTTAATCAATATGTATTCTCCCTATCATTTATCAATGAAATGATGTGCCCACACACATACCAAAATGCAGATCATCAGGGTGATTTTGGATGCAACGAACTAAATACATAACATAAAAGAAACTAGCTTATGCATTAAGGAAATGTATTGGATCATCTTATTGGAAGTCTTGATAAATGACAGTTTCGAGGTTGACTTAACCCAGTGCCTCAGGCTATGTTTCCTTATGATTCCTTTCTGAGCTCTCCCTCCGCTATGCACTGAGGTATTAGCTGGATAGCTGCGGCATTTCTGGGCAATACATCCATATATACCAACATCTTGAGAAACAGAGAGTTGCTTCCAGAGACTATCCTAGAAGGGGGAGGAAAAACTTTCCTAGAAGATCCCCAGAAAAATTCTTCTCATAACTTATAGGCCTATATTGAGCCACATTCCACAACTAATTACTAGCAAGAATAGGTTAGGAGATCCTTGGGTTGGGCTGCCTTCCACGAAGAAGACACGTAAGGTGCATGGGGGGAAGTGTGAATTCCTGAACATAATTTGGATTCTGTTAAAAATAAGAAAGGAAGATACAGATGCTAAGCAGGCAATTTGCAATGTGTACCATGTACTTACAAATAAATATCTATCTAGCTGTCTATCTAACTAGCTAGCTAGCTTACAGTCCCTGGTAACACAATCAGTTAAGTGCTTGACTACTAACTGAAAGTTTGGTAATTCGAACCCACACATAGGTGTCTTAGAAGAAATGCCTGGGAATCTGCTTCTGAAAGGTCACAACCTTGAAAACTCTATGAAGCATGGTTCTAATCTGCACACATGGGGTCACCATAAGTCGGATTTTACTTGATTGCTACAGGTTTTGTGTATGTACATCTATCTATCTATCTATCATCTATCTACCTGCCCATCTATCTACCTGCCCATCTATCTACCTGCCCATCTATCTACCTGCCCAATCTATCGTTTGTCTATCTATCATCTATCTATATATTGCATGCACATCACAAGATATCTTGAACATCTTTCATCCCATGACATACAGCTCTATCTTATTACTTTTAACTGCTTCATAGTAGGCCATAGTACAAAAGTACCACAATATTTACCCAGCTCTTTAGGGATAAAAATCACTTTTTAATTTATCAACTCTGTTTCTTAAATTTGGATGAGGCCTCATTGAGGAAATTTTAAATAACCCTCATCACAATGTTAAAATTGAACAAACAAATATAAAAACCTCCCACAATTCTAAATTATCTACATCTTATAAGGCATTTGTGTAAAACAACTGTAGGCAGCAACAATATGTGTCTAGTTCTGGGGATTTTCCAAACTCTTTGAAGGCAGCATCCAAATAGCAGTCGATGAAGCATCATATACCATGCTTCTCCAGTTCTCATGAACAGCAAAATGGAAATTCTTTAGCAGTGACAAGGAATATGAGAGTGGCAAAACATTTTATTCAAAATGTATAAATACCCAGTTGAGATCAGATTTTTTTTTCCCAGTAACTCATTTCAAATAAAGTATGATGGAATTGGCTTTGAAACATTTAAAGAATATATAACAATCCTAACAAACAAAATGAATATTTAATTTAGTCTTCATTCAATACTTATGCCTAGAATTTACTAACTTGCACTGACTGTAATTCTGCCAAGATCAAGAACAAAGTCTGTCTTGTTGATTGTTGTTATCTCCAGAGCTTAACACAGTCCCTGACCCTGGGAAAAATAAGCACTCAATAAATATATGTTGGCTAAATAAATAAGCGAATGAAATGTAGAGCAGTAACCTTGTCCTCTACTAGAGGAGATGAGATAGAAACAGACATAATTCAAGATCAAATATATGCGTGCCATAACAAAGGGCTAATATCTTATCTGACCAAAATTAATAACAACTGACGAAATTAACTGAGGGATCTTTAAATCTTATAAAGATCAGTATCCCTATATCCTGTTTGAACTGACAAAGTTTCACTTTAGTTAGGGTTATTTGATTGCAAGGAACAGTGATGTATTCTAGTGATCTTTATTAATGAGGAAGAACTTTATTATGATGAGACATGTACTTGATGAGGAATGAGGTACAGAGGTCACTGTGTAGCTGAGACTCATAGAAATAGTAAAACTATTATAAGCAGAGCCAGTTCTCCCCATCTCTCTCAGGAGCTGAATAGTGGACCAGCCCTAAGACTCTTGCAAAGTTGTCATGGTCCAAGACACTTCTCTGCTTCTTTGTGCTCTTGGTATATCATAGCTGTAAATACCTTCTCCTGCCTTGGCTTCCTTTGCCGCTTTCTTTACTATACTTTTGCTTTGGTTCCAAACACTAACTGATTAAAGCCTTCAATATCCTATTTTTAAAATGACAGGTGAAGCATCTTATTTGCCAAGCTCCTATTTTCTATTCAGGCCATAGTTAGCTAGTTACACAATATATAGCTTACATCTAGGACAATCTGTTGCTCAGGGTCACGTGGCGTGATGATCTTTCAGCAGCCTGTAAACAGTGACAGATTTTCTAAGAAGAAATCATGACAATGTGGGCAGGCATCTCAAATAGATCTAGTACAAACATTTAATTTTTAGTGATTTTTTTTATTTTAAAATTAATGTACAGTTATATATGTATTTTGGTATATTTTCCTGCAGTCTTTATTTTTATCCATATATTTCCAATATTATGTACCATACAAATTTTTTAAAAACTTTTTTCCCATACAAAAATTTAAACATACATTGTTATGTGACGCTAATTACTCTCCGCTTACTGTGATAGCACAATCCTCCTTTCCACCCTGATTCCCCATGTCCATTCAACCAGCTCCTAACCCTCTCTGCCTTCCCACCTCACCTCTGAACAGAAGCTGCCCATTTAGTCTCTTGTATCTACATGAGCTAAGAGGACACTCCTCACGAGTGCCACTTTATGTCCCACAGTCCAGTCCAATCCCTGTCTGAACAGTCGGCCTCGGAAATTGTTTTAGTTCTGGGCTGATAGAGAATCCAGGGACCATGCTTTCTGGGGTTTTGCCAGTCTCCGTCATACCATTAAGTCCGGTCTTCTTATTAGAATTTGAGTTCTGCACCCCACCTTTCTCCTGCTCCATCAGGGACTCTCTGTTGTGTTCCCTGTCAGGGCAGTCCTTAATGGTAGCCAGGCACCATCTAGTTCTTCTGGTATCAAGCTGATGAAGCCTCTGGTTTATGCGGCCCTTTCTGTCTCTTGGGCTAATAGTTTCTTTGTATCTTTAGTGTTCTTCATTTTCCTTTACTCCAGGTGGTTGGGACCAATTGATGCATCTTAGATGGCTGCTTGCAAACTTCTTAGAGCCCAGAAGCCACTCACCAAGGTAGGATGCAGAACATTTTCTTAACAAGTTTTGTTATGCCAAATGGCCTAGATATCCCCTGAAAGCATGGTCCCCAGATCCCTACTCCTGCTACTCTGTCCCTCAAAGTGTTTGACTGTATTCAGGAAACTTCTTAGTTTTGGTTTAGTCCAGTTGTGCTGACTTCCCCTGTAGTGGGTGCTGTCCTTCCCTTCAGCTAAGATAATTCTTATCTACTGTTTAATTAGTAAATAAACCTCACCCTCCCTCCCAACCCTTGTAACCATCAAATAATGTTTTGTTCTGTGTTTAAATCTTTTCTTGAGTTCTTATAATAGTGGTCTTATACAATATTTGTCTTTCTGAGACTGACTAAATTCACTCAGCATAATGACCTCCAGCTTCGTCCATGTTATAAGATGTTTCACGGCTTCTTTGTTGTTCTTTACCATTGCGTAGTATTCCATTGGGTGGATACACCATAATTTGTTTATCCATTTGTCCGTTGATGGGCACCTAGGTTGTTTCCATCCTTCTGCTATTGTGAACAGTGCTGCAATGTACATAGGTGTGCATATATCTATTCATGTGATGGTTATTATTTCTCTAGGATATATTCCAAGGAGCATGATAGCTGGATCATATGGTACTTCTATTTCTAGCTTTTCAAGCAAGTGCCAAGTCTATTTCCAAAGTGGTTGTACCATTTTACATTTCCACCAACAGTGTATAAGTGTTCCGGTCTCTCCATAACCTCTCTAGCATTTATTATTTTGTGTTTTTTGGATTAATGCTAGCCTTGTTGGGGTGAGATGCTATCTTATTGCAGTTTTGATCTGCATTTTTCTAATGACTAATGATCCTGAGCATTCTTCATGTGTCTGTTAGCCGCCTGAATATCTTCTTTGGTGAAGTGCCTGTTCATATCCTTTGCCCATTTTTTAAATGGGTTATTTGTCTTTTTGTTGTTGAGGCTTTGCAGTATCTTACAGATTTTAGAGATTAGATGCTGATAGGATTTGTTGTAGCCAAAAATTTATTTCCCAGTCTGTAGGTTGTCTTTTTACTCTTCTGAAGTCTTTTGATGAGCATAAGTGATTGATTTTTAGAAGCTCCAATTTATCTAGTCTGTCTTCTGGTACTTGGGCATTGTTACTTATGGTTCGTGTTGTATTTATACCATGTATTAAGGCTCCTAGCGTTGTCCCTATTTTTTCTTCCATGATCTTTATAGTTTTCTATTTTATATTTAAGTCTTTGATCCATTTTGAGTTTGTTTTTGTGCATGGTGTGAGGTATGAGTCTTGCTTCAGTTTTTTGCAGATGGGTATCCAGTTATGCCAGCACCATTTGTTAAAGAGACTGTCCTTTCCCCAGTTAACAGAATTTGGGCATTTGTCAAATATCAGCTACTCATAGGTGGATGAATTTATGTCTGGATTCTCAATTCTGTTCCATTGGTCTATGTGTCTGTTGTTGTACCAGTACCAGGATGTTTTGACTATAGTGGCAGTGTAATAGGTTCTAAAATCAGGTAGTGTGAAGCCTTCCACTTTCCTCTTCTTCGTGAGTAATGCTTTACTTATCCGGGGCCTCGACCCTTTCCATATGAAGTTGGTGATTTGTTTCTCCATCTCATTAAAAAATGCCAGTGGAATTTAGATCGGGATTGCATTATATCTGTAGATTGCTTTGGGTAGAACTGACATTTTCACACTGTTGAGTCTATCTAACCGTGAACAAGGTATATTTTCCCACTTATGCAGATCTCTTTTAGTTTCTTGCAGTAGTGTCTTGTAGTTTTCTCTGTAAAGTTCTTTTACATCTCTGGTTAGATTTATTCCTAAGTATTTTATCTTCTTGGGAGCTATTGTAAATGGTATTGATTTGGTGATTTCCTCTTCGAGGTTCTCTTTGTTGGTGTAAAGGAATCCAACTGATTTTTTGTTTAGCTTGTATCCTAATACTTTGCTGAAATCTTCTATTAGTTCCTGTAGTTTTCTTGTGGATTCTTTGGGGTTTTGGGTGTATAACATCCTATCATCTGCAAACAAGGATACTTTGACTTCTACCCTACCAATCTGGATGCCCTATTTCTTTTTCTAGCCTAATTGCTCTGGCTAGGACCTCCAGCACAATGTTGAATAATAGTGGTGATAAAGGGCATCCTTGTCTGGTTCCCATTCTCAAGGGGAATGATTTCAAACTCTCTCCATTTAGGATGATGTTGGCTTCTGGCTTTGTATAAATGCCCTTAATTATACTGAGGAATTTTCCTTCTATTCCTATTTTGTTGAGAGTTTTTATCATTAATGGGTGTTGGGCTTTGTCAAATGCCTTTTCTGCATTGATCCATAAGATCATGGGGTTCTTGTTATTTGTTTTATTAATGCGATGGATTACAGTGATTGTTTTTCTAATGTTGAACCATCCTTGCATACCTGGTATAAATCCCACTTGATCATGGTGAACTACCTTTTTGATATATTGTCGAATTCTACTGGCTAGAATTTTGTTGAGGATTTTTGCGTGAATGTTCATGAGGGATATTGGTCTGTAATTTTCTTTTTTTGTGGTGTCTTTACTTGGTTTTGGTATCAGGGTTATGCTGGCTTCATAGAATGAGTTTGGGAGTATTCCGTCCTTTTCTATGCTCTGAAATACCTTTAGTAGTAGTGGTGTTAACTCTTCTCTGAAAGTTTGGTAGAATTCTCTAGTGAAACCATCCAGGCAGGGTTTTTTTTTTTTGTTGGGAGTTTTTAAATTATATTTTCAGTCTCTTCTTTTGTTATGGTTTATTTAGTTGTTCTACCTCTGTTTACGTTAGTTTAGGTTGGTAGTGAGTTTCTAGAAATTTTCTATTTCCTCTAGGTTTTCAAATTTTTTAGAGTACAATTTTTCATAGTATTCTGTTATGATTCTTTTAATTTCAGTTGAGTGTGCTGTGATATCACCCATCTCATTTCTTACACAGGTTATTTGCTTCCTCTCCTGTTTTCCTTTTGTCAGTTTGGCCAGTGGTTTATCTATTTTGCTGATCTTTTCAAAGAACCAGGTTTTGGTCTTGTTAACTCTTTGAATTGTTTTTATATTCTCTATGTCATTGATTCTGCTCTAATTTTTATTATTTCCTTTCTTCTGGCACCTAAGGGCTACTTTTGCTGCTCTCTTTCTTCTTGTTCCAGTTGTAGGGTTAACGTTTTGATTTTGGCCCTTTCTTTTGTTTGTATGTGTGCATTTTTTGCTATAAACTGACCTCTGAGCACTGCTTTTCCTGTGTCCCAGATGTTCTGGTAGGATGCGTTTTCATTCTTATTTGAGTCTATGAATTTCTTTATTCCATCTTTAATTTCTTCTGTAACCCTGTAGTTTTTGAGCAAGGTGTTGTTCGGTTTCCATGTGTTTGATTTTTTTTTTTCCTTGCTTTTTCTGTTGTTGTTTTCTACTTTTATGGCTTTATGGTCAGAAAAGATGCTTTGTAATATTTCGATGCTTTGGATTTTGTTAAGACTTGCTTTACAGCCTTAATATGTGGTCTATTCTGGAGAATGTTCCATATGCATTGGGAAAGAAAGTATACTTGACTGCTGTTGGGTGAAATGTTCTGTGTATGTGACTGAGATCAAGTTGGTTGATTGTAGTATTTATCTCTTCCGTGTCTTTGGTGAACTTCTCTCTAGACGTTCAGTCCTTTACCGAACGTGGTGTGTTGAAGTCTCCCACTACTGTTGTGGAGCTGTCTTTCTCTCTTTTCAGTGCTGTTAAGTCTGTTTTATGTATTTTGGAGCCTTGTCATTGGGTGTGTAAATATTTATTATAGGTATGTCTACCTGGTGTATTGACCCTTTAATAATTATACAGTGTCGTACTTTATCCTTTGTGGTGGATTTTACTTTAAAGTCTATTTTGTCAGAAATTAATGTTGCCACTCCTGCTCTTTTTTGAGTGTTGTTTGCTTGATATATATTTTTTTCCATCCTTTGAGTTTTAGTTTGTTTGTGTCTTTAAGTCTAATTTGTGTCTCTTGTAGGCAGTATATAGATGGATCTTTTTTTTCTTTTATTCAATCTGTCACTCTCTGTCTCTTTATTGCTGCATTTAGTCCATTTACATTCATCATAATTATTTATAGGTATGAGTTTAGTGCTGTCATTTTAATGTCTTTTTTGTGTGTTGTTCTTTGTTCCACTTAATTTTCTGTGCTGAGGCGTTTTTCTTCATGTATTTTCTTTTCATGTTTTCATTGTTGTTGATTTTATGTTTGCTGAGTCTTTATATTTTTGTAGTTTTTTATTTTGACTTGTAGGATTGCTAGTTTTCTTTGTGGTTACCTTAATAAATACCCCTATTTTTCTAAGTTTATACCAGTCTTTTATTTCTTTATATCACCTCGACTTCCTTTCCATATGAAAAATCTATGTCTGCATTTTTTAAGTCCCTCTTTTTTGTTTAAATGCTGTCATCTTTTACATATTGACATTTGTTTCCCTATTTGCAGTGTTTTAGCTTTGATTTACTTTTGTGACTTCCTACCTGTGTTAATTCCTGGTTGCTCTGTCCTGTGTTCTAGTCGTGGGTTGTTACCTGACATTATTGTTTTTCTAACTGGAGGACTCTCTTTAGTATGTCTTGTAAATTTTGGTTTGGTTTTTGCAAATGCCCTAGACTTCTATTTATCTGGAAATGCCCTAATTTTCCCATCGTATTTGACAGACAGTTTTGCTGGATATATAATTCTTGGCTGGCAGTTTTTTTCCTTCAAGGTTTTATATATGTCCTCCCATTGCCTTCTTGTCTACATGGTTTCTGCTCAGTATTCTGAGCTTATTCTTATTGACTCTCCTTTGTAGTTTACTTTTCTTTTATCCCTAGCCACTCTTAAAATTATCTCTTTATCCTTGGTTTTGTCAAGTTGATTATAATATGTCTTGGTGACTTTCTTTTGGGATCTACCTTATGTGGCGTTCAACAAGCATCTTGGATAGATATCTTCTCATCTTTCATGATATCAGGGAAGTTTTCTGCCAACAAATCTTCAACAATTTTCTCTGTATTTTCTGTTACCTCCCCCCCCCCACCCCCCGCCTTCTGGTACTTCAATCACTTATAGGTTATTCCTCTTGACAGAGTCCCACATAATTCTTAGAATTTCTTCATTTTTTTAAATCCTTTTATCTGATTTTTCCTCAAATAAGTTGGTGTCAAGTGCTTTACCTTCAATCTCACTTATTCTGACTTCCATTGCCTCAATTCTGCTCCTATGATTTTCTATTGAGTTGTCTAATTCTGAAATTTTATTGTTAATCTTCTGGATTTCTGATTGCTTTCTCTCTGTGGATTCTTGCAGCCTGTTAAATTTGTCATTATGCTCTTCTGTAATCTTTTTAGTTACCTTTATTGAGTGTTCAGTGCTTTTCTTAATTTGCTTCCTAATTTCTTGAAGAGTTCTGTATATTAATCTTTTGTATTCTGCCTCCAGTAATTTCAAGAAATTTTCCTTGTCTGGAAAATTTCTAGATTTTTTATTTTGGGAGCTTGCTTAAGCCATCATTGATTGCCTCTTTATGTGATTTGATATTGACTGTTGCCTCTGAGCTATCAATAAATTATTATATTTATCTATTTCATGTTTCCTTACTGTGTCCTAGTTTCTTGTTTTGTTTTGACATGCCCAAATAGGCTGCTTGTATGAGCTAGTTTGATTACTGGCACCTCTGAAGCTCTAATATTCTGTCACCAGATGGTTAGATCTGTTACTAGGTATGTGAGCTCAGGAGTCCACCCACTCCTCCTGTATGGATTCAGCTCAGGTGCCCAGGTAAATAGCTGCCAAGTGTGTAGTGTAGGCTCTCATTTATAGTCCTAGACAGGCATGGGTGATAGGTGTAGGCACAGACATCTGGCTGCAGCAGGAGGACACCCTCTGAGCAAGGCAGGGGACTGATGGCCGTCCCTGGGGGAATTCAGGAGTAAGGCGTGTCCCTGTTCCCTAGAGGACGTAGACGGGTTGGTTTTGCAACCGGACTATGAGCACCTAATGCTGTTGGCTGTAAGGACTTGAGGCACCTCTTATTCTTGGGCCCCTATCACAGTTGGCTACGTGGCATGAGTGGAGCCACCAGTCCTCAGGCCCCTGATGTGGGTAGGTGAAGACCCTGTTTAATGGGCAGAGCAGTGTCAAATGTCAAGAACCTGCCACTTCACAACTGAAACAGTTGAAGTTAGAGTTTTGGAAATACCCTGTTGTACTGTGGTAATGAGGGCCTACACTGTTGAAATGGACCCACACAAGTCTCTGCATGGGGAAAGGCACTCAAAGTCTGTGGATCCTTTATGCCTGTGTCTAGGCAAAGGAGCTGTGCCTACCCTGGGTTCCCAGCTTAGGGAAGCCTGCAGTTTATTTTTTCCCATTTGTTAATTTGTTCACTCTCCAAGGCAGGGAGAATGGCTCAGGGTGTATGACAGATCCTACTTCTGGCCCACGGAACTCAGTCCAGGACCCAGTCGAGAGCAGGGAGAGGTGAGGTAAATGGGAGAGAGGTTTTTCCCTAAGGAGGGTATTTCTGATCTGCGTGGTAGGCCATATGCAAGTGCTTGTCCTTTACCGATAAGTCCAGGGCTGCTTCTCACTGATTCTGGGTGGCCGTGTAGACTCCCTGGCACCGGGTCCCTCCCGGTGCGGAAAACGCGCCTCTCAAGCATTGCTGCTTGGCTGCATCACCTCTCACCCCCGAGCTGATCAAGCCTGAAGGTCCCAGGCTCTAGCCGGGTCAGTTCTGGCAATTCCTTACTGCTTTCGAACCATCTCTCACTCCCCCTGCCACTCAGTCCAATTCCTCGACTCTGTCTTTGATGTTCAGGGCTCCCAGATTGCCATATATAATTGATTCACTTGTTTCTTCAGGTCTTTGTTGTAAGAGGGTCCACCAGAAACTTCTGACTACTCCGTCTTGGCCCCACACCCCTCCATGCAAATTTCTAAAAAAAATAATACAGATCACACTTCAGGTATTTTTTATATATTTCACTTATATGGTTACTTATTCATATTACTTACTCCTTTTTAAAAATAATCATTTAAGTGATTGTATAATATTCTATCTTATGACTGTATCATCTTTATTTATCCCGCTGCCTATACGTTTGTAGACACAATAACATTGGGGCAAACATCTTTGTACCTAAATATATCTATTCACTTCTGATTATTTCCTTAGGATAGATACTTAGAAATAAAATTACTGTATAAATTGGCATGAACTTTTCAAAGTTTCTTCAAATATATTGCCAAGTTCCTTTTATAAAAGTTCTTGCCTACTTTTACTTCAGTAACTGTGTAAGAAGCTATTACTTCATCATCATTAATTATAATGAGCTTATCCAGTAGGCTACTTCTATAAAGTTCAAGGACAGGATTTATAAATAATGAAAAATCAAGTTTTAGGTGCTTGGAGTATTGGAATTTAGGATTAATTGATAATGTATTCCTTATTTGGAGTTGGCTTTCAAACGTTTAATAATCAAGGCATATTACATAATTTAAATTATCTTAATAATTTCATCTGATAGCATATTAGACCACAGGCCATCAATTATGACTTTCCACATTTTGCACTTCTTTATTTGTTCTTTTATATTTTTCATTGTCAACAAATATTAAACATCTGTAACCCTAGCTGGAGCTACATGCCCATTGCCGTGGAGTCTATTCTGACTCATAGTGACCCTCTAGGACTGAGTAGAACTTCCCCATAGGGTTTCCAAGGAGCAGATGGTGGATTCAAACTGTCGACCTTTTGGTTAGTGGTTGTGCCTCTTAACCACTGTGCCATCAGGGCTCCTGTGCTACACTGGGCATGCAATTATGAACAAAATATTTTCCCACCACCTGAAAACACAAAGTGGAAGACAGACATGGAAACAACCTATTGTAATGCAATGGTGTAAATAATATAACAGGAGAATATACGCAGCTATGGGAGCTGAGGAACAGAGTGAGCTAATGCTGCTCCAAGAGGCTTCCTAGAAAGAATAGCATTACTTTTAGGATTTATACTAAAATTATTTTTACAAAGCAAAATAAACTGGTACAGACCTGTGGCTGAAGAAGAGAATGAAGAAATAGATTTTACCAGATAGTGAAGTGTCTCTGCCATGTCAAATAGTTTGGAGTTTATCCGGAAAGCAAGAGAAGCCACAGAAGGCTAGGGAAAATTAGAAGTTGTTTGAACAATCTAGGGAAAGATAGAGAGGTACTGATAATGCTGAGGACCTGGAGATCAGTGAAGAGATTTGGAAATATTTAGGAGATAAAGTCAGTGATGCTTATGGATCAATTAGAAGTAGATGTTGGGAGAAACAGGATGGGTTTTTAGAATGGATTTATTAGTAGATGGTGGATCTATGAATATGATGTACAGCCAGTCTGGGTTCAGTTTGGAGTTACTAAGTTTGAAGTGATTGAAGGATATGTCTAATTTGAATTTGTATGCATAAATTTGGAAATCTGTAAGGAAAGTGGAAACTGATGATAAAAATTTGAGAGTCAAAAGCACATACATAGATCATTAATCATATTTTAAGAGGTCAACCTGAGAGAGTATGAAGGGTAAGAAGAATATAGGTTATAAAATGGAACCCTAAGAATAATGGGTGTTTTAAGAACTGTACAAAAGAAGAGTTAACTAAAGGAGACTGAGATGTCTGTAAGAAGAGAATCAGTATTTCAGAAGCTCAAAACAGAGGGAGCAGACAATTTTGTTAAGCACAGCAGAAAGATCAAATAAAATGAGAGCTAAAATTGCCCAGTTGTTGTTGTTGTTACGTGCCATTGAGTTGATTCTGACTCATACCGACCCTAGGTACAACAGAACAAAAGGCTGCTCAGTCCTGCACCATCCTCAAAATTGTTGTTATGCTTGAGCCCATTGTCGCAGCCACTGTGTCAATCCATCTCATTGAGGGGCTTCCTCTTTTTTGTTGACTCTCTACTTTACCAAGCATGATGTCCTTCTCCAAGGACTGATCCTTTCTGATAACATGTTTAAAGTATGTGAGACCTAGTCTCGCCATCTTTGCTTCTAAGGAGCACTCTTGTACTTCTTCCAAGACAAATTTGTTGGTTACCCAATAGACTTAGTAATTAGAGGTCACTGTTGATCTGAGCCAGATACAGTGACTTTTGTGGAGTTATAAATCAGATGGCAGTAGATGAACTGAAAAATGATAGGTGAGAATTAGACAACAGAAATACAGACTAGAGTCTCAAGAATTTGATGGTAAGGTAGGTAGTTATGGGGGACTGCATAGTGGGATGAGGTTATAGATTAAGAATATCCATAAGGTTGGAGAATTTGAATATAAAGGAAAGAAGTTGTACAGTTAGTGATGAGTCATAGACTAGAGAGAATCTGGAAACCTAATGCTTAACCTTAAGCAATGAAAGTAAGAGTATATTTTGATCCAAAATGGTAGCTGTGTACTCTTAAAATTTCATATAGTTGGAGCCAAATACTTTTATATAGCACACGTGGTTAATAAAATAAGTATTCTTTCTGACCAGTTCAAGCATACAAACCCCTGAACAACTTGCAGCGATAATTAATATATCCAATATGTCCACATATTTGATGGATTCCATCTGTGTGCACTTTATTCATTTTAAATGTCTTGGCCACAGCCTAGAATAAAATGTAAAAAGTCATAATATTCAGTTGGGAAAAAGTCATCCTAGTAGAGATAGCAGGGAGGCTCAATGAACTCTAAAATCCATGAGAGGAAAAACCCTGTCTTTGTCATTACTCATCTCCAGGACCTAGCACAGATTCTGGTACATGCTTGGTACAAGCAAATGCATTGAGTAGGTGAAATGGGGGCCACTAGACTGGGGAGATTCTTTGAAAAAGCAAAAACAAAAACACACGTTGCTGTTGAATTAATTCTGGCCCACGGCAACCCCATGTATTACACAATAGAACTGTTTCAGAGGGTTTACTCTTTACTGAAGCAGATCACTAGGCCTTTCTTCTGCAGTGCCTATGGCTGGATTAGAACCCCCAACCTTTAGGTTAGTAGTCAAGTGCAAACTATTTGTGCCAGCCAAGAACCACCTAGGGGAGGTTATTAGCATGATGAAAAACTGAGCTATTCTGTCCTCTGTTTGTGTAATTTAGCAGAGAACAGGAGAATAAACTTAGAGGCCAAGAACACAGAGTTGGTTTCAAAGGCAAATTAGTATTGAAGAAAAGATAGCAATCATATGTTAAAGAAAGGAGAAGTGAGGCAAGCATGGGTACCTTTGTATTGCAACTGTTTACTTACTTACTTTCTTATATTTGCTTCCTACTTTTTCTATTTATCATAAATCTACTTATTTATTCCTCCCTCTCTCCCTCTTTCCTTCCTTCCATATTTGCTAATGAAATTTAACATTGACTACTGGCTATTTTTACCTGGAGAAAAGCAACAACCTTCTACTTCCATTGTATTAGCTAAACAGCCAGGTTCATCTTTCCAAACTGAAACTGATTAACCTGCTTGAAAATTTTTAATGATGCCATACTGCTTTTAGGAGCAAATCCAAAATCTCTTTACAGTTTTTAAGATCATGCTTAATCTGGCATTCATCTTCACTAAACCTAACACAATTGCAGGTTTTGTCCAAGTACCAGTATATAATCCATTATAGCTTCCAGATTTAAATATTTAAAACTTCATCATTTTAATACTGGATAATGATTATCATTTTTTTGTTGCCCGAAAGTTTTAATCAGTCTTTGGACCCTTGACCTGGATGCCAGAAATTATGAACCATGTTATGCTAAATAAGGCAGTAAAATGGAAGTATTGAATGCCATTTTCAACAAAAAGAGCTGGAACCACCCAAAGGATTTTTATATTTTTTGAAATTTTAATGAACCCAAAATTGACTACTCCAGAAGATCTTATTCCCCAAATTTTAAGATTAAATAAAGATGTAATACATATGGTAGAGACTGGTTAACTGTTCACCAAATCTCTTTCTTCACCATATATTCACAACTATACTATATATTTCCCGGCTCTTCTACCACTTAGATGTGACCATAAAGCTGTGTTGTAGCTCACGGAAATGTGTCATGTGAGTAGAATCTGATGTGCACTCCTTCCACACCTGCTCCAGAAAATCCTTCCTCATCATGTGGTTGAATGAAAGGACTGAAATCTCTAGAAGACAGAATTATAAGACGTAAGGATGCGGGTTTCCTGAATGGTCACTTGGAAGGTGACCTGTCACAGGGGAAAGCTTAAGATGCTCTTATAGTGGAGTGAGAATTTGGGTGCTTAGCAGTTATAGAAGCTGGCATTTCCCTAACAAAAACAATGTGGTCTCCACAGCAATACAAGTATTGACAGATAGCTTTTCACAGGTCTTCAACTAGTGAAACGTACAGTGGGTGCTTTTCCTTTTGTTTGTTTGTTTTTCTCTTAATTGACGAACATCTGGAATTTGTTGGCAACAGTTGGACAGACAAATAGAATAGCCCTATGTTACCATTAGCAGGAGACCGGGCTAGGATGTGCTGCACACTCTTTCGAGGAATGAACAATTGTCCATGGGATGCTTGAGACAGACCTGAGTTCACAATAGAGTGTAACGATGGTTGCCAGGACAACGGGGTGGTGGCATTTATTTTTTGCGGCAAACATCTGAAGCACACGCTGCACCTTTTCCAAACTGAATGCTCTACGTAGAGGTAATTTACACAGATTCCGACTCCAAGGCTGCTGCCATTCTCTGTGGAGCTCCACTCCTTACTATGAAGGGCAAAGCACCTCAGCACCGACTTGCCATGTCACTATTGGATCTCTTCTCAGCTCTTCAGGAAGATGGGAGGGGAGCACAGAAAAATTCCTGTGACTAGGACGAACTTGAACCAGAGAGGTAACAGCGTATGTGTTGCTCTCTGTGAGAGAGAGGGAGACAATTACTGATTCTGTACTGAATCACTATGTACCTGTGTCTAACGTAGGGGTAACTTAATAGAAAATATGCCTTCATTTTCTCCCCTTAAACAGTTAACAGTTAAACAGTTAAATACACTATTAAAAGGATCGAAGGGGAGGATGGAAGATCCCTAGGTTAGAGAAGTTCTCCTAGAAGGATTCTTTTGGAAAGTAGTGAAAATTACCAGGGAATGATTATGTCATTCGTGTTGCTTAAAATACTTTACTGACTTCTTATTAGGACAATGGCCAAATCTTTGAAGAAATCTAGGAGGGCTTGTCTGATTTTGTTCCTGCTCATGCCCACAGACTCCTCTCAGGACACTTCCTCTCTGTCTGTATTTCCAACTCATTTCTTGCAATTCTTCAAGTAGTCCATGCTCACTGATATCTCATGATACTCGTACCTGCTGTTTCTACTGTACGTAATGTTCTCACTGCACACATTTCTTAGTTAACCACATCTTATCCTTTAGAACACAGCTGAGAAAGCACTAGTGCATGCTTTCCTTGACTCCCAGACTAGCTAAAGGATCCCCATCACCTGTCTGTATTGTAGACTGTATTATTTATTCTAAATATTCCCTGACTTCTGGACTCATCCTGAAAGGACTGCTCCCTGTTGTCTCCAGCCATAGACGAGTGCCTTTCCTACCCCATTACTGCCCAGTTTGATCATTTGGCTTGCTTTCTGCAATGAAATGTGCAGGGAAGTAATGATGCAGTATCCATGTCCTTTGCTCATTTTGTAATTGGGTTGTTTGTCTTTTTGTTGGTTAGTTGTTGAAGTTTTCTATGAATTCTGAAGATTCAACCTTTATCTGATATGTCTTCTCCAAGGATTTTTTTCCCAGTCTGTAGGTTCAGTTTTTACACCTTTAATAATGCCTTTGATGAGTAGAAGTTTATAATTTTTATGATATCTTATGTATCTATTTTGTCTTCTTCTATTCATGCATTTGTTGTAATGCTTGTTATCCTATTTTTACAAAAGACTAGGTTCCATAGTTTTCTTCATATGTTATCTTCCAGGAATTTTATAGTTTTAGGTTTGACGTTTAAGTCCTTGTTCCATTTTGAGTTAGTTTTTGTGTTTGGTGTGAGATATGGGTCCTGTTTCAATTTTCTGCAGGTAGGTATCCAGTTTTGCCAGGAGCATTTATTAAAGAGACTGTCTCTACTCCACTGAGTGTACTTTGACCCTTGTCAAAGATCAGTTGTCCATAGATTTTTGACTTAATTTTGAGTTTTAAATACTATTTCACTGGTCAATGTTTTTATCCTTGAACCAGTACCAGGCTGTTTTGAGTATAGTGGCTGTATAGTATGTTTTGATATTAGGGAATGTGAGGTCTCCTACTTTACTCTTTTTCTTCAATATTGCTTTGACTATTAGGTTTTATTTCATTTCCATATGAAGTTGGTCATTAGTTTTTCCATTTCAGTTAAGAATGTTGTAATTTGTATCGGGGTTACATTGAATCTGTAGGTCTCTTCAGGTAGTATTGACATTTTCACTGTATTAAGCCTTCCTGTCCATGAGCACGGGATATCTTTCCATTTTTGTAGGTCTCTTTTAGTCTCTTGTAGCAGTGTTTTATAATTCTCATTGAATAAGTCTTTTATGTCCCTGGTTAGGTTAATTTATAAGTATTTTATTGGATTGGGAACTATTGAAATGGTATTGTTCTCTTGATTTCCTTTTTTGGAGTAGTCTTTCTTAGTGTAGAGGAACCCAGCTGATTTTTGTGTGTTGGTCTTGTATCCTGCAACATTGCTAAATTCTTCTATTAGTTCCAGCAGTTTTCTTGTGGTATCTTTAGGGTCTTCTATATATAGGATCATATCATCTGTAAATAGTAATAATTTTACTTCTTCTTTTCCAATTTGAATACCATGTATTTCTCTTTCTTGTCTTATTGCTCTGACTAGGATTTACAATACAATGTTGAATAAGAGTGGTGATAATGGGTATCCTTGTCACATTCCCATTCTCGGAGGGAAGGCTTTTAGCCTTTCTTTATTGAGTATGATAATGGATTTTGTTTTTTCGTATATGCCCTTAACTATGTTGAGGAATTTTCCTTCTATTCCTATTTTGCTGAGAGTTTTTATAAGGAAAGGGAATTGAATTTTATCAAATGTTTTTTCTTCATTGATTGATATGATCATGTGGTAATTTTCCTTTGTTTTACTTATGTGGTGAGTTATATTGATTCATTTCTGATGTTAAACCACCCTTGTAATACTGGTATGAATCCCACTTGATCATGGTGTATGATTTTTTTTTTTTTAATATTTTGCTGTGGTAAGTTGGCTAGAATTTTGTTGAAAACTTTTCCATCTATATTCATAAGTGATATTGGTCTCTTTTTTTGTGATGTCTTTGCCTGGTTTTGGAATAAGGGTTATGCTAGCTTCATAGACGGAGTTCAGTAGTATTTCCTTCTCTTCTATGTTTTTGAAGAGATTGAGGAGGATTGATGTCAAGTCTTCTCTGAATGTTTGGTAGAATTCTACAGTGTAGTCATCTAGTACTGTTTTTTTTTTTTTTTTTCTTGTTGGTAGTTTTTTGATAACATCTTCAATCTCTTCTTTTTGTGATGGGTCTGTTTAAATTTTCTACCTCAGTGCTAATTTGTGTAGGTAGAGTGTTTCTAGGAATTTGTATAATTTTTCTTAGTAATTGGTTATGATCTTTATCTGTGATGCATCAGTTGTAATGTCACCAATTTTATTTGTTCATTTGCTTATTTGCCTCTTCTTGATTTTTCTTTTGTCAGTCTAATGGTTTGTCTATTTTATTGATCCTTTCAAAGAACCAACTTCTGGTTTTGTTAATTCTTTCAATTGTTTTTATATTTTCTTATTCATTTGTTTCTACTGTGATCTTTCTTATTTCTTTTTTGCTGGTGGTTTTTGGCTTCTTTTGCTCTTCCTTTTCTATTTGCTCAAGTTAACACTTTAAGTTAGCAATTTTGAATCTTTCTTCTTTTTTTAATGTAGGAATGTATTGATAAAAATTTCCTTCTGAATATGGCTTTTGCTATATTCCAAAGGTTTTGATATATGGTGTTTTCATTTTCATTTGATTCTAGGACTTTTTTTTAATTTCACTTTTGATTACTTCGATGACCCAATAATTTTTAGTAGTATGTTATTTAGTTTCTATGTAATTTTTTTCCCCCTTATTTAACCTGTTGTTGATTTCTGGTTTCATACCATTATGGTCCAAGAAGATGGTTTGTACTATTTCAACCTTTTTAAATTTGTTGAGACTTGTTTTGTGACCTAGCATATGTTCTATTCTAGAAAATGATCCAAGTGCACTGGAGAAGAATGCGTATTGTTCTGATGTTGGATGGAGTGTTCTATATATGTCTGTTAGGTCTAAATGACTTATGGTTTTGTTTAAGTTCTAAATGTCTTTAGTGATTTTCTTTTTAGATGGTCTGTCTAAAATTGAAAGTGGTATGTTGAAGTCCCCTACTATTATTGTGAAGTTGTCTTTTTCTCTTTTCATATTAGTCAGAATTTGTTTCAAGTATTTTGGTGCATTGTTGTTAGGTGCATATATGTATTTATAATTGTTATGCCTTGTTGTTGAATTGACCCTTTTTATTTAATGTCACTCTTTGTCCCTTGTAACATATTTTGATTTAAAGTTTATTTTTTCTGATATAAGTATTGCCTCCCTTCCTGTTTTTTAAAAATTTTTTTTATTGTACTTTAGATGAAGGTTTAGAGAACAAATAGTTTCTAATTAAACAGTCAGTACACATATTGTTTTATGACATTTGTTGACAACCCCACGACATGTCAACACTCCCCCTTCTCAAACTTGAAGGATCTTTTTTCTTTTTAGGTGAAAATATATGTAGCCAAAGATACACCATTTCAAAAGTTTCTACATGTACAATTCATTGACATTGATTACATTCTTCCGGTTGTGCTGCTATTCTCAGTATCTTTTTCCAAATTATTCCATCACCATTATCTTCAACTCACTAACCCCTAGGTTTAGCATCAAACCTTTTGAGTTGTTGTTGTCAATTTGATGCCACATACATAATTCTTTTTTTTTTTTTTTGTACCTTAGATGAAGGTTTGCAGAACAAATAGTTTCTCATTAAACAGTTAGTACACATATTGCCCTATGACAATGGTTAACAAACCCACATGTCAACACTGTCCCTTCTCAAACTTAGGTTAGCTATTACCAGCTTTCCTGTCCCCTCCTGCCTTCTGGTCCTTGTCCCTGGACCGCTGTGCCTCATTAGTCTCATTCCTGTTTTATGGGGCTGTCCAATCCCCGGCTGAATGGTGAACCTCGGGAGTGACTTCACCACTGAGCTACAAGGGTGACTGAGGGCCATACTCTCAGGGTTTCTCCAGTATCTGTCAGGCCAGTAAATCTGGTCTTTTCTTGTGTGTTAGACTTTTGTTGTACATCCTTCTCCAGCTCTATCTAGAAACTTCTGTTGGGATTCCGGTCAGAGCAGTCAGTGATGGTAGTTGGACACCATCTAGCTGTACTGGACTCAGTCTGGTGGAAGCCTTGGTAGCTGTGGTCCATTAGTCCTTTGGACTAATCTTTTCCTTGTATCCTGTTCTCTTCATTCCCCCTTGTTCCCAAAGTCATGAGACCAGTGGAGTATCTTAGATGGCTACTCAAAGGCTTTTAAGACCCCAGATGCTACTCACCAAGGTAGAATGTAGGACATTTTCTTTATAAACTGTGTTATGCCAGTTGAGCTAGATGCTCCCCAAGAACATGGTCCCCACAGCCTTCCACCCAGCAATTCAGTCCCGCAGGGAGTTTGGATGCATCTATGGAGCTTCCATGACCTTTCCTTGTACAAGTTGTGCTGGCTTCCCCAGTATTGTGTACTGTCTTACCCTTCACCAAAGTTACCATTTATCCATTGTCTATTTAGTTCCCCCCCACCCCTCCCATCCCTCATAACCAACAAAGATTCCTTCTTTTTGTGTGTAAACATATTCATGAGTTTTTACGGTGGATGTCTCATACAGTATTTGTCCTCTTGTGAATGACTTATTTCACTCAGCATAATGTCCTCCAGTTTCATCCATGTTATCAGATGCCTCACAGATTCATCATTGTTCTTTACCGTTGCATAATACTCCATTGTGTCTATATACCATAGTTTGTGTATCCATTCATCTGTTGATGGGCATCTAGGTTGGTTCCATCTTTTGGCTATTGTGGTCAATGCTGCAATGAACATGGGTGTGCGTGTCTATGGGTGTGACGGCTCTTATTTCTCTAGGATATATTCTTAGGAGTAGGATTGCTGAATAGTATGGTATTTCTATTTCTAGCTTTCTAAAGACGTGTCCTATCATTTTCCAAAATAGTTGTATCATTACGCATTCCCACCAGCAGTGCATAAGAGTTCCGATCTCCCCACAGCCTCTCCAACATTTGTTATTTCCAGTGTTTTTGATTCGTGCCAGTAATGCCCGGTTAAGATGGTATCTCATTGTGGTTTTAATTTGCATTTATTTAATGGCTAGTGATCGCGAGTATTCTTATGTGTCTGTTGGCCGCTTGAATGTATGCTTTGGTGAAGTGTCTGTTCATTTCCTTTGACCATTTTTTAATTGGATTATTTGTATTTTTGTTGCAGAGGTGTTGGATTTTCTTGTAGATTTTAGAGATTAGAACTTTGTCGGATTTGTCATTGCCAAAATTTTTCCCCAGTCTGTAGGTTCTCTTTTTACTTTTTTGGTGAAGTCTTTCAATGAGCACAAGTTTTTAATTTTTAGAAGATCCCGGTTATCCAGCTTACCTTCCGGAGTTTGTTGTTGGCTATGGTTTGTATCCTCTTAAGGCTGTGTATTTGGACCTCTAGCATTGATCCTATTCTTTCTTCTATGACCTTTATAGTTTTAGGATTTATATTTAAGTCTTTGATCCATTTTGAATTAGTTTTTGTGTATGGTGTGTGGTATAGACCCTGTTTCATTTCTTTTGCAGATGTACATCCAGTTTTGCCAGCACTATTTGTTAAAAAGACTGTTTCCCATTTGATGGCCTTTGGGCCCGTGTGGAAGATCAGGGGACCATAGGCGGATGGATTTACATCTGGATTCTCAATTCTGTTTGACTGGTCAGTGTATCTGTCGTTGTACCAGTACCAGGCTATTTTGACTACCATAGCTGTATAGTAGGTTCTGAGGTCCAGTAGTGTAAGTCCTCCTACTTTATTCTTTTTCTTCAATAGTGCTTTACTTATCTGGGGCTTCTTCCCTTTCCATAAAAAGTTAATCATTAGTTTTTCCCTCTCTTTAAAGAATGTTGTTGGTATTTGGATCGGGATTGCACTGTATTTGAAAATTGCTTTGGGTAGAATTGTCATTTTCACAAAGTTGAGTCTACCTATCCATTAGCATGGTATGTTTTTCTATTTATGTAGATCCTTTTGGTTTTCTTGCAGTACCGTTTTGCAGTTTTCTTTGTATAGGTCTTTTACATCCCTGGTTAGATTTATTCTTAAGTATTCTATTTTATTTTTTTAGGGGCTATTATAAATGCTATTTCCTTTTCTTCGTTCTCTTTATTGGTGTATAGGAATCCAACCAATTTTTGTATATTTATCTTGTATCCTGCTACTCTACTGAATCTTTCTATTAGTTCCAGTAGTTTTCTTGAGGAGTCTTTAGGGTTTTCTGTGTATAGTATCATATCATCCGCAACAGGGAAAGTTTAACTTCTTCATTACCAGTTTGGATGCCCTTTATTTCTTTTTCTTGCCTTATTGCTCTAGCTAGGACTTCAAGCACAATGTAAAATAGGAGTGGAGATAAAGAGCATCCTTGTCTTCTTCCTGTTCTCAAGAGGAATGTTTTCAGCCTCTCTCCATTAAGAATGATGTTGGCTGTTAGTTTTGCATAGATTCCCTTTATTATGTTGAAAAATTTCCCTTCTATACATATTTAATTGAGAGTTTTTTTCAGGAATGAGTGTTGGACTTTGTTGAATGCCTTTTCTGCATCAGTTGAGATGATTATGTGATTATTTTCTTTCCTTTTATTTATGTGGTGGATTACATTGATTTTCTAATGTTGAACCATCCTTGCATATCTGGTATGAATCCTAGTTGGTTGTGGAGTACTATTTTTTTTGATATGATGCTTGATTCTCTTGGCTACAACATTGTTGAGAATTTTTGCATGTATATTCATGAGAGATAATGGTCTGTAATTTTCTTTTTTTGTGACGTCTTTGCCTGGTTTTGATATCAGGGTTATACTGGCTTCATAAAATGAATTTGTAAGTATCCTTTCCTTTTCTATGTTCTGAAATAGTTTGGATAGTACTGGTATAAGCTCCTCTTTGAATATTTGGTAGAATTCTCCAGTGAAGCCATCTGGGCCAGGGCTTTTTTTTATTGGGAGTTTTTCTCTTTTTATTACCTTTCCAATCTCTTCTCTTGTTATGGATCTGTTCAGATTTTGAACATCACTTTGTAGCAGTTAGGGTAGGTAGTGTGTTTCTAGAAATTTATCCATTTCCTCTAGGTTTTCACATTTGTTGGAGTATACTTTTTCATAATACTCTGTTATAATCCCTTTTATTTCATTTGGGTGTGTTGTAATGTTCCCCACTTCATTTCTTATTTGGGTTATTTGCATCCTCTTCAGTTTTTCAGTCTGGCCAGTGGTTTGTCAATTTTGTTGATCCTTTCAAAGAACTAGCTTTTGGTTTTGTTGATTCTTTCTATTGTTTTCCTATTCTCTATTGTATTTATTATTGCTCTGATCTTTATTATTCCCTGTCTTCCAGTGGCTGTGGACTTTTTTGCTGTTCTCCTTCTATTTGTCTGTGTTCTGTAGTTATTGTTTTGATATTGTCCATTTCTTCTTTTTTGATGTGTGTGTCTATGGCTATAAATTGTCCTCTGAGTACTGCCTTCACTGTGTCCCAAAGGTTTTGGTATGATGTGCTTTCATTCTCATTTGATTCTAGGCCTTTTTTGATTCCATCTCTGAATTCTTCTATTACCCAGTGATGTTTAAGCAGAGTGTTATTCAGTTTCCATGTAACTGATTTTCTTTTGCTTGGTCTGCCTGTTGTTAATTTCTACCTTGATGGTGTTGTGGTCAGAGAAGATACTTTGTATTATCTCAATGTTTTGATCTTGTTGAGGATTTCTCTGTGGCCTAAGCTGTGGTCTATTCTGGAGAACATTCCATGTGCATTGGAAAAGAATGTGTACTTTGCAGCTGTTGGATGGAGTGTTCTATACATGTCTATGAGGCCAAGTTGGCTGATTATGCTATGTAGGTCTTCTGTATCTTTAGTGAGTTTCTTTCTAGATGTTCTGTCCCTTACTGAGAGTGATGTGTTGAAGTCTCCTACTATTACTGTGGAATTGTCGGTTTCTCTCTTCAGTGTTGTTACAGTTCGTTTTATATATTTTGGAGACCTGTCATTGGATGCATAGATGTTTATTATGGTTGTGCCTTCATGATGGATCGTCCCCTTAATCATTATATAGTGTCCTTTTTGTCTTTTATGGTGGATTTTGTTTTAAAGTCTATTTTATCTGAGATTAGTATTGCCACTTCTGCTCTTTTTCGGTAGCTGTTTGCTTGACATGTTTTCCCATATTTTGATTTTTAATACATTTACATCTTTGTTTCTAAGGTGTGTCTCTTTTAGACAGTATATTGATGGATCCTGTTTTTTTAACCATTCTGTTACTCTCCATCTCTTTATGGGTGCATTTAGGCAATTTACATTCAGTGTAATTATATTTTTTTCCTCGAAGTATTTTATTTTATTTTTTATTTTTAACATACATTGCTATGAGACCTCAACTGCTCACCCCATTCTGCGACAGCACACTCCTCCCCTCAGCCCCCGATTCCCCATGAACATTCAACCAGCTCCTAACACTCTCTGCCTTCCCCTCTCACCTCTGGACAGAAGCCGCCCCTTTAGTCTCTTATATCTACTTGTCTAAGAGGCACATTCTTCATGAGTATCATTTTATGTCCCACAGTCCAGTCCAATCCCTGTCTGAAGAGTTGGCCTTGGAAATTGTTTTAGTTCAGGGGTGATGGAGAGACCAGGGGCCATGCTTTCCAGGGCACCTCTAGTCTTAGTCAGACCATTAAGTCTGGTCTTATTAGTATTTGAGTTCTTCATCCGATCGTTCTACTGCTGCATCAGGGATCCTCTGTTGTGTTCCCTGTCAGGAAGTTCATTGGTGGTAGCCAGGCACCATCTAGTTCTTCTAGTCTCAGGCTGATGAAGTCTCTGGTTTATGTGGCCTGTTCTGTCTCTTGGGCCAATACTTTCCTTGTGTCTTTGGTGTTCTTCGTTCTCCTTTACTCCAAGTGGTTGGGACCAATTGATGCATCTTAGATAGCCTCTTGCAAGTTTTTAAGACCCCAGACACCACTCACCAAAGTGTGAGGCAGAACATTTTCTTAATCAGGTTTGTTATGCCAATTGACCTAGATGTCCCCTCAAAGCATGGTCCCCAGACCCCACATCCCTGCTACTCTGTCTCTCAAAGTATTTGATTGTATTGAGGAAACTTCTTAGTTTTGGTTTCGTCCAGTTGTGCTGACTTCCCCTGTAGTGTGTGCTATCCTTCCCTTCACGTAAGATCATTCTTATCTACTATCTAGTTAGTGAATAACCCTCACCCTCCCTCCCCACTCTTGTAACCATCAAAGAATGTTTTCCTCTGTATTTAAACCTTTTTTTGAGTTCTTATACTAGTGGTCTTATACACTATTTGTCCTTCTGTGCCTGACTAAATTCACTCAGCATAAAAAGTTCTAGCTTCCACCAAGTTATACGATGTTTCACAGCTTCATCATTGTTCTTTATCATTGCCTAATATTCCATTGTGTGGATATACCATAGTCTCTTTGTCCATTCATCCATCCATGGGCACTTAGGTTGCTTCCATCCTTTGGCTATTGTGAACAGTGCTGCGATGAACATGGGTGTGCATTTATCTATTCGTGTGACAGCTCTTGTTTCTCTAGGATATATTCCAAGGAGTGGGATAGCTGGATCGTACGGTACTTCTATTTCTATCTTTTTAAAGAAGTGCCAAATCGATTTCCAAAAGTGGTTGTACCATTTTGCATTCCCACCAACACTGTATAAGTGTTCCAGCCTTTCCACAACCTCTTCAGCATTTGTTATTTTGTGTTTTATGGATTAATGCTAGCCTTGTTGGGGTGAGCTGGTATCTTATTGTAGTTTTGATCTGCATTTGTCTGATAGCTAATGATCGTGAGCATTTCTTCACGTGTCTCTTAGCTGCCTGAATATCTTCTTTGGTGAAGTGCCTGGTCATATCCTTTGCCCATTTTTTAATAGGGTTATTTGTCTTTTTGCTGTTGAGGTTTGGAGTATCTTGTAGATTTTAGATATTAAACGGTGATCGGATTTTTTGTAGCCAAATTTTTTTTCCCAATCTGTAGGTTGTCTTTTCACTTTTTTGGTGAAGTCTTTGGATAAGCATAAGTGTTTGATTTTTAGGATCTCCCATTTATCTAGTCTCTCTTCTGATGCTTGTGCATTGTTAATTGTGGTTTGTATTGTGTTTATACCATGTATTAGGGCTCCTAGCATTGTCCCTATTTTTTCTTCCATGATCTTTATCATTTTCAATTTTATATTTAAGTGTTTGATCCATTTTGAGTTAGTTTTTGTACATGGTGTGAGATATCGGTCTAGTTTCAGTTTTTTGCATATAGATATCCAATTATGCCAGCACCATTTGTTAAAGAGACTGTCTTTTCCCCAATTAATGGACTCTGGGCCTTTGTTAAATATTAGCTGTTCATAGGTGGATGAGCTTATACCTGGATTCTCAACTCTGTTCCATTGGTCTATGTATCTGTTGTTGTACCAGTATCAGGCTGTCTTGACTACAGTGACAGTATAATAGGTCCTGAAATCAGGTAGTGTAAGGCCTTCCATTTTGTTCTTCTTCTTGAGTAGTGCTTTATTTATCTGGGGCCTCTTCCCTTTCCATATGAAGTTGGTAATTTGTTTCTCCATCTCATTAAAAAACGCTGCTGGAATTTCGATCAGGATTGCATAGATCTGTAGATTGCTTTGGGTAGAATTGACATTTTCACTATGTTGAGTCTACCTATCCATGAACAAGGTATATTTTCCCACTTATGCAGGTCTCTTTTAGTTTCTTGCAGTAGTGTCTTGTAGTTTTCTCTGTAAAGTTCTTTTACATCTCTGGTTAGATTTATTCCTAAGTATTTTATCTTTTGGGGGGCTATTGTAAATGGTATTGATTTGGTGATTTCCTCTTTGAGGTTCTCTTTGTTGGTGTAAAGGAATCCAATTGATTTTTGTATGTTTATCTTGTATCTTGGAACCTTGCTGAAATCTTCTATTAGTTCCAGTAGTTTTCTTGTTGATTCCTTGGGGTTTTCCGTGTATAAGATCATATCATCTGCAAAGAGAGTTACTTTGACTTCTTTCCTACCTATTTGGATGCCTTTATTTCTTTTTTTAGCCTAACTGCTCTGGCTAGGACCTCGAGCACAATGTTGAATAATAGTGGTGATAAAGGGCATCCTTGTCTGGTTCTTGTTCTCAAGGGGAATGCTTTCAAAGTCTCTCCATTCAGGATGATGTTGGCTATTGGTTTTGTATAAATGCCCTTAATTATACTGAGGAATTTCCCTTCTATTCTTATTTTTTTGAGAGTTTTTATCATGAGCCGGTGTTGGACTTTGTCGAATGCCTTTTCTGCATTGATTGATAAGATCGTGTGGTTCTTGTCTTTTATTTATGTGATGTATTATACTGATTGTTTTTCTAATGTTAAACCATCCCTGCATACGTGGTATAAATCCCACTTGGTCATGGTGAATTATTTTTTTGATATGTTGCTGAATTCTATTAGCTAAAATTTTGTTGAGGATTTTTGTGTCAATGTTCATGAGGGATACTGGTCTGTAATTTTCTATTTTTGTGGTGTCTTTTCCTGGTTTTGGTATCAGGGTTATGCTGGCTTCATAGAATGAGTTTGGGAGTATTCCATCCTTTTCTATGCTCTGCAGTACCTTTAGTAGAAGTGGTGTTATCTCTTCTCTGAAAGTTTGGTAGAATTCTTCAGTGAATCCATCTGGGTTTTTTTTTTGCTGGCAGTTTTTTTACATATTGATATCTGTTTCCCTACTTTCAATCTCTTCTTTTGTTATGGGTTTATTTAGTTGTTCTACCTCTGTTTGTGTTAATTTAGGTAGGTAGTGGGTTTCTAGAAATTTGGTCACTTCCTCTAGGTTTTCAAATTTGTCAGAGAACAATTTTTCATAGTATTCTGTTATGATTCTTTTAATTTCAGTTGGGTCTGTTGTGGTATCACCCATCTCATTTCTTATACGGGTTATCTGCTTCCTCTCCAGTTTTTGTTTTGTCAGTTTGGCCAATGGTTTATCAATTTTATTGATCTTTTCAAATAACCAGCTTTTGGACTCGTTAACTCTTTCAATTGTTTTTCTGTTCTCTTTTTCATTTAATTCTGCTCTAATTCTTATTATTTCCTTCCTTCTGGCACCTGTAGGCTTCTTTTGCTGCTCTCTTTCTACTTGTTCCAGTTGTAGTGTTAGTGCTTTGATTATGAGCCTCTCTTGTTTTTGGATGTGTGCATTTATTGTTATAAACTGACCTCTGAGGACTGCTTATGCTGTGTCCCAAAGGTTCTGGCAGGATGTGTTTTCATTCTCGTTTGATTATATGAATTTTTTTATTCCATCCTTAATTTCTTCTATAACCCAGTAGTTTTTGAGCAAGGTGTTGTTCAGTTTCCATGCATTTGATTTTTTGTCCTTGCTTTTTGTGTTGTTGATTTCCACTTTCATGGCTTTATGGTCAGAAAACATGCTTTGTAGTATTTCGTGTTTTGGATTTTGTTAAGGCTTGCTTTATGGTCTAATATATGGTCTATTCTGGAGAATGTTCCATGTGCGTTGGAAAAGAAAGTATACTTGGCTGCTGTTATGTGCAGAGTTTGGTATATGTCTATGAGATCAAGCTGGTTGATTGTAGCATTTAGCTCTTCTGTGTCTTTGCTGAGCTTCTTTCTGGATGTTCTGTCCTTCACCAAAAGTGACGTGTTGAAGTCTCCTACTACTATTGTGGAGCTGTCTGTCTCTCTTTTCAGTGCTATTAGAGTTTCTTTTATGTATTTTGGAGCCCTGTTGTTGGGTGCATAAATATTTATTATAGTTATGTCCTCTTGGTGTATTGACACTTTAATCATTATATAGTGCCCTTGCTTATCTTTTGTGGTGGATTTTACTTTTAAGTCTATTTTGTCAGAGATCACTATTGCCACTCCTGCTCTTTTTTGAGTGTTGTTTGCTTGATATATTTTTTCCATCCTTTGAGTTTTAGCCTGTTTGTGTCTTTAACTCTAAGGTGCTTCTCTTGTAGGCAGCATATAGATGGATCATGCTTTTTTATCCAATCTGCCACTCTCCGTTTCATTATTGTGCATTAAGTCCGTTTACATTCAGTGTAATTATTGATAGGTATGAGTTTAGTGCTGTCATCCTGATATCTCTTTTTGTGTTTTGTTCACAGTTTCTTTGTTCTCCTCAATTTTCTGTGCTGTGTCGTTTTTCTTTATGTATTTTTTTTCACCTTTTTCTTTGTTGTAGATTTTGTGTTTGCTGGGTCTTTATGTTTTTCTACTTTTTTATTTTTATTTGTAGGATTGTTAGATTCCTTTGTGGTTACCTTAATATTTACTGGTAATTTTCTAAATTTGTACCAGTATTTTATTACTTTATATAGCTTTAACTTCCCCTCCATATAGAAAATCAATGTCTCCATTTTTTAAGTCCCTCTTTTTTTTGTTTTAATATTATCATTTTTTTTTTTACATATTGATATCTGTTTCCATATTTTCAATGTTTTGGCTTTGATGTAATTTCGATTTCCATATCTGAATCAATATCCTGTTGCTCTGTCCTGTGTTCTAGTCTTGCGTTATTATTGATCATCTAACCGTAAGACTCCCTGTAGTATTTCTTGTAATTTTGGTTTGGTTTTTGCAAATTCCTTGAACTTCTGTTTATCTGGAAATGCCCTAATTTCACCATCATATTTGAGAGACAGTTTTGCAGGATATATAACTCTTGGCTGACAGTTATTTTCCTTCAAGGCTTTAAATATGTCATCCCATTGCCTTCTAGCCTGCACGGTTTCTGCTGAGTAGTCTGAGCTTATTCTATTTGACACTCCTTTGTAGATGACTTTTCTTTTATCCCTAGCTGCTCTTAAGATTCTCTCTTTATCTTTGGTTTTGGTAAGTTTGATTATAATATGTCTTGGTGACTTTCTTTTGGGATCTACCTCATGTGGGGTTCAATGAGCATCTTGGATAGATATCTTCTCATTTTTCATGATATCAGGGAAGTTTTTTTATCAACAAATCTTCAACAATTTTCTCTGTATTTTCTGTTATTCCCCTTGTTCTGGTACTCCAGTCACTCGTATGTTATTTCTCTTGATAGAGTCTTACATGACTCTTACAGTTTCTTCATTCTTTTTAATTCTTTTATCTGATTTTTCCTCAAATAAGTTGGTGTCAAGAGCTTTATCTTCAGTGTCACTAATTCTAACTTCTACTGCCTCAGTCCTGCTCATATGACTTTCTATTGAGTTGTATAATTCTGAAATTTTATTGTTAATCTTCTGGTTTTCTGATTGCTGTTTCTCTATGTATTCTTGCAGCCTATTCAATTTGGCTTTATGTTCTTGAATAACTTTTTTAAGTTCCACTACTACTGTGTCTGTATGTTGCCTGGCTGTTTCTGTTTTGTGTCGATTTTCCTTTCTTATTTCTAGAAGAGTTCTGTATATTAATCTTTTGTATTCTGTCTCTGGTCATTCCAAGAAGTTGTCTTCCTCCAGAGAATTTATTGATTATTTTGGGAGCTTGCTGAAGCCATCATGGTCTGCCTTTTTATGTGACTTGATATTGACTGTTGTCTCTGAGCCATCAATAATTTATTATAATTTTATTTTGTGTTTGCTTAATGAGACCTAGCTTCTTATTTTGTTTTGTTTTGATATGCCCAAATAGGCTGCTAGTGTGCACTAGTTTGAGTTTTGACACTTTTTGATCTCTAATGTAACTAAGTATGTGCATGCCAGAGTTCGTTAAAATTTCCTGTATGGGTTCAGCTTGGGTGTGCAGGCAATCAATCACCAAGTGTGTGATGCAGTCTCTCACCTCCAGTCCTAGAGAGGCATGGGTGATTGGTGCAGGCACTAGACAGTGACTGTGGTAAGGGATCACGCACTGAGCCAGGCAGGGGGCTGACAGCTGCTCCTGAGAGTCTGAAAGGAAAGCTTGTCCCTATACTCTAGGGTGAATAAGTAGGTGAGTTTTTCAGCTGGGCTAAGAGTGCCCCACTATGTTGGCTGCAAAGATTCAAGGGCACCACTTTTTCTCAAACTGCTGAAACAGGTGACTAGGCACTTTAGGAACTATCACCAGTCCTCAAGACCCTGCTGCAGATTGATAAAAGTGCCTACTTGAGGGGCAGGGCTGGTTCAAGGATCACAAATCTGTTCGTTCACAGCTGAAGAAGTTGAAGTTAAACTTCAGCCATTTGCCCTGTTGTACTGTGGTAGTGAGGGCTAACGCTGTTGAGATGGGTCCCCACAAGTCTATACAGGGGTGTGTGGCACTCAGAGTCTGCAGACCCCTGATTTTTATGGCCAGCAAAGGAGTTGTGCTGACTGGCATAGGGGAGCCAGCAGTTTATTTGTTCCCTATCCAAGGCCAGGAGAATGGGTCAGGGAGCCTTTTGGGATCTATTTCCGGCCCAGTGGACTCCCAGTGCAGAGCGGATAGGGAGGCAGTAAAAAGAAGAGAGGTTTTTCCCAAATCTCGTGCAGAGCATGGAGGTAGGATGTAAAAGGGAGAGAGGTTTTTCCCAAATGGGCTTTTTTTTTTAACTCGCCCTGAAAGGGTGTGCGCATGTACTTATCCTAGCCTCTCAGGAGCTGGTTTTCACTGGTTCAGAGTGTCCAAGCAGAATCTCTGCTGCCAGGTCTCTCTCGATGTGGAAACCGCTTCTCGAGTGCACACACAGAACAGCCATTTGCCTCTTCACGACGGTCCGGCATGGCTGTGTCTCTGCTGTGTCACCGCCATGGCTCTAGCACTCCTCACCTCTTCCAAGCAGTCTTTCTGTCGTGTATGATTCAGATGGATTTCTTACCCTTGCCTTGTTCAGAGGTGCCAGATATTCATGTAGAATCAAATCATTTGTTTGTCCAGGTCTTTGTTGTAAGAGGGATATAGGAAGCGTCTAACTAGTCCGCCATGTTGACCACCACCCACTACATTCAGTGTAATTATTGATAGGTGTGAGTTTATTGCTGTCATTTGGTAGTGCTTTTTTTGGTGGTGCTGACGTTTTCTCTCGTGTGCTGAATTCCTTTTGTTTTTTGATTTTTTTCATTTCTTTTGTTTTTGTAGGTTTTGTTTGTACTGAGACTTTATGTTTTTCTTCATTTGGTGCGTAGGTTTGTTAACTTTCTTTGTGGTTACCTTGATATTTACCCTTATTTGAAATTTACCTAGGTTTGAACCACTCTATTATTTCTTAGTATCACCTTGCCTTCCTCTCCCTTAGAAGGTTATATACCTACAACATTTATTCCCTCTTTTATTGTTCTGATGCTGTTGTCATTTACAGATTAACTCCTCTGGTTCCCTGTTGTAATTCTTTTGGTTTTGGATAGTCCTTGAGAGTTCATTTCCTAGGTTTCTATCTGACTGGTGTAATCCTGTGTCGTAGATTCAACCTGTGGTCTGATGTTGTTTGTTCTCAGATTGAAGGGCTCCCTTTAATAATTGTTGTAAGTTTAGTTTGGTTTTTACATAGTCACTTAATTTATGTTCATCTGAAAATGACCCAATTTCACCATCATATTTGAACTAGAGTTTAGCAAGGTATATTATTCTTAACTGGTAGTTTTCTTGTTTCAAGGTTTTATATATGTCATCCCATTGTCTTCTTGCCTGCATGGTTTCTGCCAGATAATCCTAGCTTGGTCTTATTGCTTCTCATCTATATGTGATTTTTTTCTCAAGCTGTTCTCAGGATTCTTTGTTTGTCTTTGGTTTTAGTGAGTGTGATTATGATATGCCTTGGTGATTTTCTTTTGGGGTCTGCCCTATATGGAGTTCATTGAGTTTCTTGGATGGTCATCTTTTCATCTTTTATGATATTGCGGAAGTTTTCTGTTGGCAATTTTTTAATGATCTTCTCTGTGTTTCTTGTTTTCTCTCCCTGTTCTAGAACTCCGATCAATTACAGATTGTTGCTTTTGATTATTCCTACATAATTCTCAGGGTTTTTCATGTTTCTTCATTCTTTTTTCTGAATTTTCCTCAAACGGAGTTGTATCCAACTGTTTGTCTTCAGTTTCACTGATCCTGTCTTCCATTTTTTCAAACCTGCTCCACAGCCCTTCTATGACACTGTTCATTTCTTAAATCTTTTTGTTTATCTTTTCGATTTCTAACTGCTGTTTTTGGATGATTTCTAGTTGTGAATTTATTTTAGCATTTTGTTCCTGTATTATTTTCTTGAATTCTTCTATTTTTTGTCTGTATTTTCAATAAGTTTGTCTCTTTTTTCATCATTTTGTCTGCTTTTTGATTCAATTCTTGGATAATTCTGAGTATTAGAGATTTGAATTCTCTATCAGTTAGTTCCAGTGCCTTTTCTTCTACTAGAAACTCATCTGGTGTTTTATTTCAGATGCCTACTGAAACCAACCTGTTCTGTTTTTGTATACCTTTTGACATTATCGGGTGTCTTCAGGGCATTCAGTAGTTATTTTCTTCTTTTATTGATTGTAGGTTTCAACCTTTTTTTTAAATATATATACATTTTATTGTACTTCAGGTGAAGGCTTACAGAACAAATAGTTTTCATGAAACAGTAGTACACATGCTGTTTTATGACATTGGTTAACAACCCCACAACATACTAATCCTCGAACTTCTCAGCTTTTTTTTTTTTTTTTTTTTTTTGGTGAAAATACACATAGCCAAAGATACACCATTTAAAAAATTTCTACATGCACAGTTCAGTGACATTGACTATGCTTTTCCAATTGTGCTGTTATTCTCACTTAAGATGAAGGCTTACAGGACAAAATAGTCTCTGATTTAACACTTACTACAAATGTTGCCCTATGACAATGCTTAACAATCTCACAACACATCAACAGTATCCTTACTCAACCTTGGGTTCCCTATCACCAGCTTCCTTGTCCCCTTCTGCCTTCTGGCCCTTGTCACTGGACTCCTGTACCTCGTTACTCTCATTTCATTTTGCGGGGATGTCCACACCCAGGCTGAACAGTGAATCTTGGAGGTAGCTTCACCACTGAGCTAAAAGGGTGTCTGGGGGCCATACTCCTGAGGTTTCTCCAGTCTACTTTAGGCCAGTAAATCTGGCCTTTTTTTTTTTTTGAGTTAGAATTATGCTCTACATCCTTCTCCAGCTCTGTCCAAAACCCTCTGTTGTGATCCTGGTGAGAGCAGTCAGTGGTGGTAGCCGGACACCATTTAGCTGTACTGGACTCAGTCCGGTGGAGGCCTTGGTAGTTGTGGACAATTAGTCCATGGGACTAATCTTTTCCTTCTATCCTGTTCGCTTCATTCTCCCTCGCTCCCGAAGGGATCAGACCAGTGGAGTATCTTAGATGGCCGCTCACAGGCTTTCAAGACCCCAGACACTACTCACCAAGGTAGAATGTAGAGCATTGTCTTGATAAGCTGTGTCATGCCAATTGAGCTAGATGTTCCCCAAGACCATGGTTCCCTACAGCCCTCCACCCAGCAATTCAGTCCCTCAGGGAGTTTGGATGTGTCTATGGGGCTTCCATGACCTTTCCATGTACAGGTTGTGCTAGTTTCCCCTGTATTGTGTACTGTCTCACCCTTCACCGAAGATACCACTTATCTATTGCCTCTTTAGTATTTCTCCCTCACCCCTCCCATCCCTGGTAACCAACAAAGATTGTTACATTTTGCGTGTGAACTTTTTCATGGGTTTTTACATTAGAGGTCTCATACAATATTTGTCCTTTTGTGATCGACTTATTTCACTCAGCATAATGTCCTCCAGTTTCATCCATGTTATGAGATGTTTCACAGATTCATTGTTGTTCTTTCTCATTGCATAGTACTCCATTGTGTGTATGTACCATAGTTTGTTAATCCATTCGTCTGTTGATGGGCAAATAGGTTGCTTCCATCATTTTGCTATTGTGAACAATGCTGCCACGACCATAGGTGTGCATAAGTCTATTCGAGTGACGACTCTTATTTATCTAGGATTTATTCCTAGGAGTGGGATAGCTGGATCGAATGGTATGTCTATTTCTAGCTTTTGGAGGAAGCGCCATATCATTTACCAAAATGGTTGTATCATTTTGCATTCCCACTAGCAGTGCATAAGAGTTCCCATCTCCCTGCAGCCCCTCCAACATATGTTATTTCCAGTGTTTTTGATTTGTGCCAGTAATGCCAGGGTGAGATGGTATCTCATTGTGGTTTTAATTTCCATTTCTCAAATGGCTAGTGATCGCGAGCATTTCCTCATGTGTCTGTTGGCCATTTGAATGTCTTCTTTGGTGAAGGGTCTGTTCATTTCCTTTGCCCATTTTTTAATAGGATTATTTGTCTTTTTGTTATAGAGGTGTTGGAGTGTCTTGTAGATTATGGAGATTAGACCTTTGTCTGACTTGTACTGTCCAAAATTTTTTTCCCAGTCTATAGGTTCTCTTTTGACTCTTTTGGTGAAGTCTTTTGAAGGGCATAGATGTTTGATTTTCAGACGATCCCAGTTATCTAGCTTATCTGTTGGGTTTTGTGTGTTGCTGGTTATGGGTTGTATCCTATTAATGGCATGTATTAAGGCCTGAAGTGTTGGTCCTATTTTTTCTTCTATGAACTTTACAGTTTTAGGCTTTATATTCAGGTCTTTGATCCATTTTGAAGTAGTTTTTATATACGGTGTGAGGTATGGGTCCTGTTTCATTTTTCTGCAGATGGATATCCAGTTCTGCCAGCACCATTTGTTAAAAAGACTGTCTTTTCCCCATTTGATGGACTTTGGGCCCTTGTCGAAGGTCAGGTGACCATAGTTGGATGGTTTTACATCTGGGTTCTCAATTCTGTTCCATTGGTCAGTGTATCTGTTGTTGTACCAGTACCAGGCTGTTTGACTACTGTAGCTGAATAGTAGCTTCTGAGGTCAGGTAGTGTGAGTCCTCCAAATTTATTCTTCTTTTTCAGTAGTGCTTTACTTATTCGGGCCTCTTCCTTTTCCATATAAAGTTAATGGTTAGTTTTCCATCTCTTTGAAGAATGTTGTTGGTATTTGGATCGAGATTGTATTGTATTTGTAAATTGATTTGGGTAGAATTGACATTTTCACAATTTTGAGTCTACCTATCCATTAGCATGGTATGTTTTTGCATTTATCTAGATCCCTTTGGGTTTCAAGCAGTAGTGTTTTGTAGTTTTCTTTGTATAGGTCTTTTACATCCTTGGTCAGATTTATTCCTAAGTATTTTAACTTTTTAGGGGCTATTGAAAATGGTACTGTTTTCCTAATTTCCTTTTCATCATTCTCCTTACTGGTGCATAGGAATCCAACTGATTTTTGAATGTTTATCTTGTATCCTGCTACTCTGCTGAATCTTTCTATTAGTTTCAGTATATTTCTCGTGGAGTCTTTAGGGTTTTCTATGTATAGTATCATATTATCTGCAAACAGGGACAGTTTAACTTCTTCATTACCCATTTGGATGTCCTTTATTTCTTTTTCTTGCCTTATTGCTCTAGCTAGAACTTCCAGCACAGTGTTAAATAGGAGTGGTGATAAAGGGCATCCGTGTCTTGTTCCTGTTTTCAAGGGGAATGTTTTCAGCCTCTCTTCATTAAGAATGATGTTGGCCGTTGGTTTTGCATAGATGCCCTTTATTATGTTGAGAAATTTCCCTTCTATACCTATTTGATTGAGAGTTTTTATCAGGAATGGGTGTTGGACTTTGTCAAATGCCTTTTCTGCATCAATTGAGACAATCGTGCGATTCTCTTCTTTCCTTTTATTTATGTGGTGGATTACATTGATGGATTTTCTAATGTTGAACCATCCTTGCATACCAGGTATGAATCCTACTTGGCATGGTGTATTATTATTTTGATATGATGCTGAAGTCTATTGGCTAGAATTTTGTTCAGAATTTTTGCATCTATATTCATGAGAGATATTGGTCTGTGATTTTCTTTTTTTGTGACGTCTTTGCCTGGTTTTGGTATCAGCGTTACGGTGGCTTCATAGAATGAACTTGGAAGTATTGCTTCCTATTCTATGCTCTGAAATAGCTTGAGTAGTACTGGTACAAGCTTTTCTGTAAATGTTTTTTAGAATTCTCCAGTGAAGCCATCTGGGCCAGGGCTTTTTTTGGTTGGGAGCTTTTTTTATTACCTTTTCAATCTCTTCTCTTGTTATGGGTCTGTTCAGATTTTCAACATCACTTTGTTGTAGTTTGGGTAAGCCGTGTGTTTCTAGAAATTTATCCATTTCCTCTAGGTTTTCAAATTTGTTGGAGTATAGTTTTTCATAATATTCTGTGATAATCCTTTTTATTTCAGTTGGGTCTGTTGTAATGTCCCCCATTTCATTTCTTATTTGGGTTATTTGTGTCTTCTCTTGTTTTTCTTCCATCAGTCTGGCCAGTGGTTCGTCAATTTTGTTGATTCTTCCAAAGAACCAACTTTTGGTTTTGTTAATTCTTTCTATTGTTTTTCTGTTCTGTATTTCATTTATTTCTGCTCTGATCTTTACTATTTCCTTTCTTCCATTTTTTGTGGGCTTTTTTTGCTGTTCTCTTTCTGTTTGTTTGAGTTCTGTAGTTAATGTTTTGATTTTGTCCCTTTCTTCTTTTTTGATATGTGCATCTATTGCTATCAATTGTCCTCTGAGGACTGCCTTTGCTGTGTCCCAAAGGTTTTGGTATGGTGTGTCTTCATTCTGATCTGATTCTAGGAATTTTTTTATTCCATCTCTGATTTCTTCTATTACCCACTGATGTGTAATCAGAGTGTTATTCAGTTTCCATGTAGTTGATTTGTTTTCCTTGATCTTTATATTGTGAATTTCTACCTTGATGGCATTGTGGTCAGAGAAGATACTTTGAAGTATCTCAACGTTTTGGATCTTGTTGAGGATTGCTCTGTGGCTTAAGATGTGGTCTATTCTGGAGAACGTTCCATGTGCATTGGAAAAGAACATGTACTTTGCAGTGGTTGGATAGAGTGTTCTATATATGTCTATGAGGTCAAGTTGGCCGATTATGCCCTTTACGTCTTCTGTATCTTTGCTGAGTTTCTTCTTAGTTGTTCTATCCTTTACTGAGAGTGGTGTGTTGAAGTCTACTACTATTATTGTGGAACTGTCAATTTCTCTTTTCAGTGTTTGTAGAATTTGTTTTATGTATTTTGGAGCCCTGTCATTGGGTGCGTAGATGTTTATTATGGTTATGTCTTCATGATGGATCATCCCCTTAATCATTATATAGTGTCCTTCTTTGTCTTTTATGATAGATTTTGTTTTAAAGTCTATCTTATCTGAGATTAGAATTGCCACTTCTGCTCTTTTTTGATAGTTGTTAGCTTGATATATTTTTTTCCAACCTTTGACTTTTAGTAAATTCACATCTTTGTTTCTAAGGTGTGTCTCTTGTAGACAGCGTATTGATGGATCCTGTTTTCTTATCCATTCTGTCACTCTCCGTCTCTTTATGGGTGCATTGAGTCCATTTACATTCAGCGTAATTATTGGTAGATGTGAGTTTGTGGCTGTCATTTTGTAGTGCTTTTTTTGTGGTGCTGAAGTTTTCTTTGTTCTTCTTACTGTTTTCTGCTGAGTTACTTTTGTTTGTGAATTTTTTTTTCATTTCTTTTGTTTTTGTAGGTTTTGTTTTTGCTGAGTCTTTATGTTTTTTGTCTTTATTTTTATGAGTTGGTTTAGTAACTTTCTTTGTGATTACAATGAATTTTACCCTTATCTCTCTACGTTTGAAGCAGTCTACCCATTACTTGGTATCGCCTTGCCTTCCTTTTCATTAGAAGGTTCCATACCTATGCCGTTTATTCCCTCTTTTATTGTTTTGATGTTGTTGTCATTTCTTGATTAACTTCTCTGATTCCCTGTTGTATTTCTTTTGGTTTTGGATAGTCCTCAAGAGTTCATTTCATATATTGTTATCTGGCTCGTACGATCCTGTGTCCTAAGTTCTGCCTGTGAGCTGAAGCTTTTTGTCTTCAGATAGAAGAACTCCCTTTAATAATTCTTGTAAGTTTGGTTTGACTTTTACATATTCCCTTAATTTCTGTTTATTTCGAAATGACCTAATTTCACCATCAAATTTGAACGAGAGTTTTGCAGGATATGTTATTCTTGGCTGGCAATTTTTTTCTTTCAGGATTTTGTGTATGTCATTCCATTGCCTTCTTGCCTGCATGGTTTCTGCTGAATAATCTGAGCTTAGTCTTATTGTTTCTCCTATGTATGTAACTTCTTGTTTTTCACTAGCTGCTCTCAGGATTCTTTGTTTGTCTTTGGTTTTGTCCAGTGTGAATATGATATGCCTTGCTGATTTTGTTTTGGGGTCTCTTCTATATGGGGTTCATTGAGCTTCTTGGATGACCGGCTTTTCATTTTTCATGATATTGGGGAAGTTTTCTGTTGGCAATTCCTCAGTGATCCTCTCTGTGTTTTCTCCCCCTGTTCTGGAATGCCAATCACTCGTAAATGTTTGCTTTTAATTGTGTCCCACATAACTGTCAGGGTCTCTTCATTTTTCTTTGTTCTTTTTTCTGAGTTTTCCTCAAACAGAGTTGTATCCAAGTGTTTGTCTTCAATTCCACTGATCCTGTCTTCCACGGTTTCAAATCTGCTTCTCAGCCCTTCTATGACATCAACCATTTCTGAAAGCTTGTTGTTTATCTTTTGGATTTCTAATTGTTGTTTAGTATAATTTCTAGTTGTGAATTTATTTTGGCATTTTGTTCCTGCATCATCTTCCTGAATTCTTCCAATTTTTTGTCTGTATTTTCCATGAATATTTCTATTTTTTCCTCATGTTTGTTAGTTTTTTGCCTCAGTTCTTGGAGAATTCCAAGTATTAGAGATTTGAATTCCCTATGAGGTTGTTCTAGTGCATTTTCTTCCACAAGAGAGTCATCTGGTGTTTTATTTTGGACGCCTACTGGAACCATCCTGTCCTGTTTTTGTAAATGTTTAGATATTGTCTGCTGTTTTCAGGGCATTCAGTAGTTTTTTTTTCTCATTTATTGATTGTAGATTTGTTTGTTTTTTCCCTTTTTAAAAAAAAATGTTGACTATATCTGCGCAGGCAGACTGTGTGTTCTTGGTTGTTTGCTCGTCTGTGCACTCAATACTTTTTGTCTCCTTCTCCAACTGGCAGAGTCAGTCACTCAGATATTGTACAGCAGGGCCAGTCCAGCTGAAGAGGAGTTACTGGGATGGGTTGTTTGTGGTACTTACTACAGCCACCAGAGTGGGTCAGTAATCAGTGCAGGGCATGTTCCAGTAGGTCATGCCCATGCTGCTTGGTGGTGTGATGTCAAGCGCACGGTGCAGGTAGGCAGGGTGCAACAGGGAGATTGTTATGTGTGGAGCTAAGATGGATATGGTAGAAAGGAGAGAGGAACAGGAGCCAAAAATCATACAAACAAACAGAAAAGAATGCTAGGGGAGCTTGCCTTTGGAATGGAGAGATGAGAGACTATGAAATTGAGGGAAACAGGGGAAGAGGAAGAAAAGAAAAGAATGAATAAATAAAAATCAGAAAGGTTAAAGAACCGCAAAATTCCCAGGGATCCCACCATTGCAGCTATGAGGTCTGGGGAAGTTGCTCTTAGGTGTTGCAATACAGCCTGGCTAGAAGGCATAGAGGTATACAACGCCTGGTATTCAGGGATCAGAATGAGAAGGAAGGTATAGAGGGACGAGAAACTGAGCAATGAAGAAAGACAAAAATGGAAAAGTAAACAAAAGTAATTAAAAAAAAAAGAACTAGAAAGGCCCCCCAAAATAACAGGAAAAAAGAAAAAAGAAATGCTCTCAGGGATCCCTCTGCACTTCTGCAGAAGCTGAAGGGTTGTTCCTTGCCACAAAGCTCCGCCTGGCCAGAAAGGGCTCCCAACTCAAGAAAAGGAAAAGAAAACAAACAAAGAATTCAAAATGAGCAATCGAACAAAAGCCCCGGGATCCCACCAGCGCAGTAGCCCAGACTGGGAAGTAGCTCCACACCCGAATGGAGCTCCTCAGCCCCTCAGGAAGAAGCAAAGATGGCGCATGGAGCCAGGCATTTGAGAGAAAGTACGGGGAGGTGGCGAGAGGCAAGCAAGAGATCAAAAGAAGCAGGGAAAAAAAAAAAAACAACAACACCAGCAGCTAACAAATGGCACTCAGAGAGCCAGCTAATGCGGGCTGGTGTTTCTGGACAAGAGACTGTGTCCACAGGAAGCAGAGGAGGCCGAGTATGGGTGATGAAGGGTAGAGAGTCAAAAAGCGTATATCACAAATTGCCGGCACTCTGCAGCCCCTCTGGAAGAATCAAAGATGGCACATGGAGTGAGGCACTTGAGCGAAAGGAGGGGGAGGTGGCGAGAGGCAAGTGAGAAATCAAAAGAAGCGGGGAAAAAAAAAAGCAACACTAGCAGCCAACAAATGGCACTCAGAGAGCCAGCTAATGCGGGCTGGTGTTTCTAGACAAGAGACTGTGTCCGCGGGAAGCGGAGGTGGCCGAGTATGGGTGAAGAAGGGTAGAGAGTGGGAAAGCGTATATCACAAATTGACGGCACTCTGCAGCCCCTCAGGAAGAAGCAAAGATGGTGCATGAAGCTAGGCACTTGAGCGAAAGGAGGAGGAGATGGCCAGAGGCAAGGAAGAAGTCAAAAGAAGTGGAAAAAAGCAACACCAGCAGCGAACAAATGGCACCAAGAGAGCCGCTCGCTTGGGTGTGTGGAATCCAAGCAGCCGGCGCTTCCTGGTCAAGAGACTGTGGCCTCAAGAAGCAGAGGAGGCCGAGCCGGGGTGAAGAGGAGTGGGAGGTGGGAAAGCACACACCGCAAATTACCGGTTGTTTTGTCTCCCGCTGGATGCTCCGTGAGGCTGCTTTCTTGTACCCCTGTTTGCTGGTCTCCAATAGGAGTCCAAGATGGTGGATCCATGCTGTGTTAGCTGGTAGGGGACCTCTGCATGAATCTCTCCTCGCTCTCTGTTCTCTGTCAGTTTTCTCACTCCATTTGGTGCTTGGCTGAGTTCTTTATCTCTTCATTTGATGTTTTAGGGTTTCAGGATTGTTGTATTCTCTGTTTGGCTTAGTTTTTCGGATCTTTGCTGTGGAGGGACAGTGTAGTGCTTCTGCCTAGAGCGCCATTTTGCCAGAACTCCTCCTCCTGTTTTTTTGTTTTATTTGGTTATGTCTGAGCAGGTGGGCTGTGTGTTCTTTGTTGTTACTCACCTGTGGGCATGATACTTTTCCCCTCCTTCTCCAATTAGCAGGGTCAATCACTCAGGTATGTTTCAGCAAGGCCAGTCCAGCTGAAGGGGTGTTGCTAGGATGGGTTGTTTTTGGCACGTACTAGGGCCAGCAGGGCTGGCCGGGAATCAGTCTCAGGGCAGGTTCAGGTAGGCTGTGCCTGTGCTGTTTGGGGTTGTGATGTTCAGCACACAGTGCATATAGGCAGGGAGGAGGAGGAAAATTGTGATGTATGGAGCTAAGATAGGTATGGGAAAGAGGAGAAAGAAGAGAGAGGAACAGGAGCTAAAAAACATACACACAAAGAAACAAAAAAGAGTGGTAAGGGAGATTGCTGTTGGAGTGGAGAGATGAGGGACTGAGAAATGGAGAAAAACAAAAAGAAAAAGGGTAAAAGGAGAAAATGGATAAATAAAAATTAGAGGAAAAAAGAAAAACAAAAGCTCCCAGGGATCCCATCGCTGTGACTGGTAGGACTGGGGAAGTTGCTCCCACACTGTGAAGTACAACCTGGCTAGAAGGAGTAGAGGTGTCACACAGTGCCAGGTATTCAGGAGACAGGAAGAGAAGGTAAGTATAGAGAGACGAGAAACTGGAAATGAAGAAAGACAAATCCCAAATCACTCAGTACTTCCCAGCTAGAAGGGGCTTCCAAGCTAAGAAAAGAAAAAGAAAGCAAACAAACAAATCACAACAGAACCAATCAGAACAAACAAACAAACAAACAAAAGCTGGTGGGGGTCCCACCAGCATGGCAGTATGGACTGGGAAGCATTTTCACAATCGAGTGGTGTTTCACAGCCTTTCAGGAAGAAGCAAAGATGGCACACAGAGCCAGCTATTTGAGAGGAAGTGGTGGGGGGGAGGAGTGGTGACAGATAAGGAAGAAATCTAAAGAAGCAGTAAAAAGTAACATCAGCAGCCAACAAATGGCACTCAGGGAGTTGGCCAGTGCAGGTGGGTGGAATTCAAGCAACACCAGGGTGAAGCCAGTGCTTCCCAGCCAAGAGACTGTGGCCTCAGGAAGCAGAGGAGACTGAGTGGAGGTGAAGAAGGGTGAGGGTTGGAAAAGCATATATCACTGGTTACCGGTTGTTCTGTCTCCTACTGGAAACTCTGTGAAGCTGCTTTCTCATACCCCCTGTTCACCGATCTCTGATAGGTGTCCAAGATTGTGGATCCATGCTGCGGTAGCTGATAGGAGACCTCTGCATGTATCTCTCCTCAGTCTCTGTTCTTGGTAAGTTTCTTATTCCATTTGGTGCTTGGCTGAGTTCTTTATCTTCATTTGATGCTTAGGGTTTCAGGATTGATGCGTGTCTCTGTTTAACTTAATTTTTTGGCTCTTTGCTTGGAGGGATGGCATGGTGCTTCTGTCTATAGCATCATGTTGTCTGGAATTCCCCCACCCCTCTTTTTTGCTTACTGGTTGCTTGGAATATTTTTCTCCATCCCTTTGTTTTCAGTCTGTTTGTATTCTTGACTATCACTTCTTAAAGTATGCTTAGGAAGAGTAACAACTCAAGTGATGTTAGCTTCTTTGAAATTGTATAAAATACAGAGTAATGGAGTCTCTGGGTGGTGCAAATGGTTAAGTACTTGATTACTAGCCAGATGGTTGGTGGTTCAAACCCACCATGAGATGGCTTGGAAAACAGTTCTGCTGACCTGTTCTGAAAGGTCACAGCCTTGAAAACCCTATGGAGCAGTTCTACTCTGCACACATGTGGTCGCATTGGGTCAGAATTGACTTGGCAGCAACTAACAAGAATAACAGAAGTGTCAAAGACTTTTGGTTGAAATCTACAAGATAAATATCACGATATGCATATCACCACTGATCTGGTGTTAGCACCATTGCTAATCCACAAGACAAAATTGTGTGAAATATAGAAAGGTAATCCTTTCTCAAGAGGTTTTATTACAACTCCAAAATAATCTAAATAATTATGCAACTAATTCCTGGACTTGATCATGGATACAACCAGTCCATATAGATATTTGGACGGGTTGTATCCATGATCAAGTCCAGGAATTAGATGCATTGATAAAACCAGTCTTAAAGTCTATAACCACTACTTGTCTATCAGTTTGTCACACAATGGTGGCTTGCATGTTGCTGTGATGCTGAAAGCTAGGCAACAAGTATTTCAAATCCCAGCAGGGTCACCCATGGTGAACACGTTTTAGTGGAGCTTCCAGACTAAGACAGACTAAGAAGAGAGACCTAGTGATCTACTTTGGGGAAAAAAAAATTGCCAGTGAAAACCTTACAGATAGCAGCAGATTATTGTCTGACATAACGATGGAAGACGAGCCCCTCAGTTTGGAAAACACTCTAAATACTACTGGGGAAGAGCTGCCTCCTTAAATTAGAGTTTACCTTAATGACATGGATGGAATAAAACATTTAGGACTATCATTTGCTAATATGGCACAAATTGAAATAGAAGAAACAGCTGCAAATACCCATTAGTAGCCAGAACAAGGAATGGATGAAGAATGAATCAAGGAAGATTCGAAGTTGTCAGAACTGAAATGGAACATTTAAGGATTGATATCCTAGGCATTTGTGAGCTGAAATGGACTGGTATTGGCTATTTTGAATAGATAAACTATGCTGGGAACAACAAATTGAAGAGGGACAGTGTCATGTTCATTCTCAGAAAGGATCTATCCTGAAGTACAGCGCTGTCAATGATAAGGTAATATCCATACACCTATTATTAAATTTATGCTTCAACTACTAATGTCAAGGATGAAGAAGTTGTAGATTTTTACAAATTTCTGCAGTCTGAAATTGAACAAACATGCAATCAAGATGCATTGATAATTAAGGGTGTAATAGTTAGACACAAAGAAGAAAGATCAGTAGTTGAAAAATATGGCCTGGGTAGTAGAAAATATGCCAGAGATCCTATGATATAATTTTGCAAGATCAATGACTTATTCATTGGAAATACTTTTTTTCAACAACATAAACAGTGACTATACACATGGACCGGCCGGATAGAATACACAGGAATCAAATCAACCACATCTGTGGAAAGAGATGATGGAGAAGCTCAATATCATCAGTCAGAATAAGGCCAGGGTCTATGGAAGTAGCAGTCAAGAAATTGAACAAAGCATCGCATTGGGTGAATATGCTGTAAAAGACCTCTTTAAAGTGTTAAAAAACAAAGATGTCTCTTTGAGGACTAAGATGTGCCTGACACAAACCAAGGTATTTTCAATTGCCTCATATACATGTGAAAGCTGGAAAATGAATAAGGAAGACAGAAGAAGAACTGATGCATTTGAATTATGGTGTTGGTGAAGAATATTGACTATACCATGAAGTGCCAGAAGGATGAACAAATCTGTCTTGGAAGAAGTACAGCCAGAATGTTCCCTGGAAATGAGAATGGTGAGGCTTTGTCTCAAGTGCTTGGGACACGTTATCAAGAAAGACCAGTCCCTGGGGAAGAACATCTTGGTAGAGGGTCAGAGAAAAAGAAGAAAACCTTCAATGAGATTGAGATGGAGTGACACAGTGGCTGCAATCATAAGCTCAAATATATCAACGATTGTGAGGATGGTGCAGGACCAGACAGCACTTCATTCTATTGTACGTGGTGTCGCTATGAGTGGAAACTAATTCAATCACACCTAACAACCCAATATCTACATACTTTCTCTTCTCAGATTTTCCAATTGCCCGCTGTGTTTCTCTGAGGGCACATTTCCTGGTACACAATTTTGTCCCTCCATCTTTTTTCAAATCATCTGTCATGAATATGCTCATCCCATCTCTGAAAACAGGACTTTCTCTAGTGATTTTGCTTCCAAGTTTAACATTGTCTACCAACAATGTCCTTTCACAGAGGTATGTAGTTCAAGAGTTAGAATGCATGACAGAAGATACAGGGATGGATTCATGAATTAGTTGGGTGTGTACTGAGCCATAGATGAGTAACCTGAGGAAGAAGACTGGGATAAAAATCCAAGGCTTAGAATAAGACTTATGGATAAAACTTCATTATTGAGAGTGGTATGGGTACCAGGTGAGGTCACAGCTGGCAGCAAGGCCATCTTGATACTGAGGGATTTACATAAGCCATTGAGCTAGGCTCCTTAACTTTCACCAGACACAGCGTTAATACTAGAATCTAGTGATCTTTTAAGTAGAATTCAAGATCTTGAAAGTTGGAAAGTCAATCGTATATCAATTGATAATGCACCATAACTTATTGGCATTGTTAATTTATTGTACATTGTTAGAGTTACCCACAGTACATAGGTACCTATTAGTTTCTGTTCTCAAATGCTTATAATTTAGATTTGGAATCAAGAATATTTAACAAAATGTTAAGTAATTACATAAATATCATTTAAATAAAGCTAGATTCAGAACTTAATAGAAGAGCTGCACATTATAATAAGTTTTATTTTATTTTTTTCACTATACTGCCAGTATTTGAAAGAAAGAGCCTTGATTTTTCACATACCAGCCTTGTTGTTATTTAAAGGTAATTTTAACTTTCTTATCTCTCCTTTACTCTCTTTCATCATTGTGAGGGATAATCTTAATCATGGTGAAACTACTTAAATCAAAAGTGTCTATTTTTTTATACTTAAATTTTCACATATTTTAGACTACATGGAAACAAGGAGACCTGGTGGCACAACTGTTAAGTGCTCAGCTGCTAATCGAAAGGTGGGCGATTTGAACCCAGTGGCTCAGCTAGAGAAAAGACCTGGCGATCTGCTACCATAAAGATTACAGCCTAGAAAACCCTATGGGGCTGTTCTGCTCTGTCACATGAGGTTATTATTAGTCGGAATTGCCTCGACAGCACACAACAACCACAAATGGAAACACTTCATTATAAAAAGTATAAATAACCAAACCAAATTTTGACATAAAAAGTAGTAGTGGAGATAACTTGCATAGAGGACAGAAACAGTTTCTAATACAAATGATAATACTTGGTTTAACCAAAGAAAGTTCAGAAGTGTGGTAGCTTTAGAGTCTAAATTCCATGCCATGTTATCCCTGTTATTACAGACTTAACTTCCTTAAAATATCTTAGGTGTTTTTGTTTGTTTGCTACCTCCCCCAAGGTATTTCCTGTGTTGTATTTTTATCTCCCCAAAGAAAGCTTTGATATCTCAGATAGCTTATACAAACCTCTGACACATCTGTGTTTTGTGGGACTCCACTGCCTCTTACAGTCTCCGGCTCCATTAGGCCCTGTTGATTGTGGGCCTGCTTCATCTGGGCAGGATGCCAAAGGGCAAAAATACATTCTTAAGCCTTCAACATAAAGCACACTGTTATGTAGCCCTGGCACCAGTGGATGAAATATCAATTATTACAAACATATTCTGGGCACTTAGAGGCATTACTCATTCTTCGATGTGGAATGGGAATTTGTGTTTTCAGGAGAAGAGAGAGAGTTGGCAGGTGTTTGAGGATGAGAAGCATTGCAGTAAAAATTTCCCCTACCAAGAGAGATGTTACATGTAGCGAGCACGTGCAAAACCTCCTGATTTACTTAATCCATTTCTCTTAGGGTAGGGGAAAGCCAGTTTGCATTTTCCAGTGAACCATATCCACTGACGATTGCTTTGATTTCGTTGCACAGGAGGCTTGACAAACAGCCCACAGATTTATGTTTTAGTGGAAAGTACAGCATAACCTTCAGCAGAAAACCTGCTTCAGAAAGAAGCTCTGTGCTTGGACTGCCAAGTGAATTTAAATGTTGCAAACAGTCTAAGAAAACAGGACATCTGTGTGCCATGTTAGCACAGGCTGAGTGTCCTCTGAATCATTGCCTTGGGGATAAAGCCATGCACAGCAGCACGCACACACATGCTTCTTGACCTTAGCTCCTTGTGTGTCTCTGGCTGGTGTCAGAGAGACTGGAGAGAAAGCATTTAATATTTTTTTTTTCCTTTGAAGGATTTAAACTTCAGAAGAACTTATTTGTTGTCTGTCCATGGCAACAATAAAATAAAATGTGAAAAACACAGCATATCACTTAAAAAGATCATTTTCCCTAATTGTTAAATTAAAATTGTGATCTATATAACTTCAGAAAATATAAGAGAGTATAAAGAATAACTAGAAAAAATATTACCTATCATTCACTACCAGAGATAACACTTTGCTTTCTTTCTTATTTCTTTTATGTATGTCTGAAACAATGTATCTGTGTTTTCACCTTTCCATATATTTGTTCATATACATGTGTGCACCTATTTATAAAGATACAACACGTTGTATCATGCTTTCTTCACTTATCCTTACATCTTGGACATATTCTTTTGTCAAATAAGTTTTTCTAAAGTTTAATCAAGTGTTTTTATGATATTGCATCATATGGTGGGCCTAAACATATTTATCCGTAAATATGTCTTTTCTAAGAGATCCTGATATCTTCCGTGAATTAAAGCATAAGAAAGAGTATGGGATTAGGTCAGTGATTTCTTTTCCTTCTATCCAGGGACCCAGCTTGTTTCAGAGAGCACCCTTCTGAGAGTACAACAAAACACAGCAGGTGAGGAAGTGAGTCTGCCTCACAGCTGACTAGAAAGCATCCCTCACCTTGCAAACTTCTTCCCAACCTGCTCCCTGGTAACCAAGGGATTTTACTTCCAAGCTTGAGCTTTTGACCTCCTGTTAAAATGTAAATCCTTTAGGATAAATGCTATTTGAAGCTCTTCTCTGTCATTTTATTATGAATGAACGTGTGGGAGAGAGATCCCTACCTGAGGGATCAGAGCCTGAGGAAACTAAGGAGAGTGAAAGGGGTGTTCAGGCCAGAGTGACCAAGAAAAGCAGTTCCTCTGAGGGGCTGTGTCTTAGTTTGCTAGTTCTGTTGTAACAAAAAATAGCGTAAGTGGTTGGCTTCAAAGAACAGAAATTTATTTTCACACAGTTCTGGAGGCTAAAAGTCCAAATCAGAGCCTCCGCTGTGAAGATTCCTTCTGTGACCATTTCTTCTAGTTCCTGGTGTCTGCCTGCAATTCTTGGCATTCCTTTACTTGTAGAGGGATCCTCACATGACCTTTGTCTCTCCCTCTATGTTTGTCTCTGTGTCTATTCTGTTCATTTTATAACACCATTTTAAACTGATTAGGTTTAGGACCCATCATTCTCTGGTATGACTTCATTAACATGAACAAAGAACACCCCTATTGCCAAATAAGATCATATTTACAGGTCCAGGGGTGAGGGCTTCAACACATATTTTGAGGGGACACAATTAATTCCATAACAGACTGCAAGGAGGCTCAGAATTTGGTCTTAACAGAACAGGGTCATATGGGAACCTGGATCCTCTTTACATAGTTCCTCACTTTTCGGATAGTTCCTCACTTTTCAGGTAGTGCCTCACTTCAGTCAGTCATAAACCGTTTTTGTTTATGGGGTATTATAAAGAGAAGAGGCAGGGAGCATAAATGAGGACCTAGCTTGGTTCAGTTTTATAGTGAACAGAGCAAACTGCTGAGGCAATGACCTGGCTAAGTAATTTGACAACTCAGACTAATGGGTTTTTTGCTTGCTTGTGTTATACGGATGGTGTATTAATGGTCTGCTTTGTTTTTCAGCTGAAGATACTAGCTTTGGAGTAGTGTCAAGAAAAAAATATGGGATAGGATATGAATTCTGTGGTTGATTTCTATGTAGGTCAGTACAGAGACAATATTTTATGCAGTATAGATGGAGGGAAAGGAAAGTTGAAGCAAAAATGTATTGATCCTTGATCTAGTTTAACAATTTTTGTCTCAACATTAAGTTCTGTTCTGTAGCTCACTCCCAGCTTTGCCTCTTAATTGGTGAGGTAACCAGAAAATAACTGTTCTGTGTTCCTGGAGTATTCCAATATAAAATTTGAGGATGGAAGATACATGCCTTATTGATTTTATATCTGTGTAATGTTTGAGAATTTTAGGAGAAAGTGTTTTTATTTTTCTTTATTTGTAAATAATTTTTAAAGTTACTTTTTAAGTTACACATTCCATGCAAACTATGCTGGGTTCATTGTGTTGCTGTTCCTTTAACACATGAGGCACTGTGTGTTAGAGTTTTGCCTTTCCTGTTCCTTCTCTTTCCTATACCTCCTCAAACCACCACAGGACTTCCTTCAAGATGTTGCTCAGATGTCCTCTCTGAGTAAAATCACCTATTGAGTTTTTTAACTCTACATTTATACTTCTTATCTACCTTCCTTGCTTTATATTCCTCTCCAGCACCTATCATCTTCAAATACAATATATAATTTTTTTAAATATTTTTTATGTGATGTCCTTCCATTAGGATGGACACTCCACGAGGGCAGAGATTTTAGGTTGCTTTTTCACTGGTATCAAGATCCCCAGATGGACCAAACAGTTTGCACTAGAGTATTAACCTAAAGGTTGATAGTTCAAACCCGCCCAATGGTACCTCAGGAGAAAGGACTGGTGATCTACTTTTGTGAAGATTACAGCTAAGAAAACCTTATGGAGCAGTTCTACTCTGTAGCACATGGGGTTGCCATGTGTTGGAACTGACTCAAGGGCAAAGTTTTTTGTTTTGTTGTTTTTTTTAACCCATCACCTAGAGCACTGTCTGATACTTAGAAGCATTGAGCAAATACTATTAATGTAATATATTTTCTATTAACAGATAAGTATAACTGTATACAGTCTAGGTTTATTTTAGAAAATTGTGTGTAATCAGAGCCAAGCTAGTATACTTGTCTTAATACATATAAGATCTTTTTTTGAGATTTAGACACTTATTTAAAAATTAAGTAGGCCACATTGACTTTGAATAATTTATCATGAATTTGGACATTAGCTGATGACTTCTTTTGAAATTCCACACAGGCACAATGCATTTTAACTTAAACAGTACTTTTGCTTTCAAAATATTTTCCCTATAACAAATAATGATATTTTTTCCTTATTCTTTAAAAGGGTCTGATAGAATTTTACCAGGTATTAGTCATTAACCAGAAACACCTAAAACAGAAAAGAGAAAGAGAAAAACAAACAAAGCAAAGCAATTACATACCTAAGAAAATTGACAGCATTGTTGTCTCTAGATTTCATGGCTTCTTCTTTTTTTTTTTTTTTTCTGCACCTTCTCTCCTGCCTGTTTATATCTACCTTTGTTTACTCGCAGAGGACACAGATTCATAAATTTGTTTTCAAAGAGACATCATCTACTTTAGCAATCAAACCTGATATATGAGTTTGTTTTCCACATCAAACCTGACTAGGATTTAATTTCTAAATAAAGGATTGCACATGTCATTCCTTCATTCTGTATGTGTATGTATTTAGTAAAAGCCCACTATGTGCAAAGCATTGTGCTAGACTCTATGTTAACCACAGAATGTAAAAAGCACAAGCCTTGCCCTCAAGCAACTTACACTCTATTAAAAAAAAACCAAAGTCGCTGCTTTTCAAAAGCCCTGGCTGTGTGTAGCTGTGCCATGCCCACTGCTCGAGGTGTCCATTATACTGTTGCTCTCCCACTGGTAATCTCTAGAACTGTGAAGTGCACAATCTCTGTGGTCATAAGTGGCAGCCGTGATGGAAACAACTTGTTATATAAGGCAGGAGACAATAAGTGATATTAGAGAGGTATAATCAGTGTGCTGTGGGAGTAGTTAATTCTGACTCAGAAGCTAGAGGGTGGGAAGGGGGTGGCAAGAAATGAAAATGGTGTAATGTGATTTTTTTTTCCCCACAGTCAGGAAGAGGATTTGGTTTAAGTAGACTTTTAGAGTAATTGGACATAAAAGATAGAAAACATTTTATAGATTGTTTCCAGTGCAATGTCTTATTATTATTATTTTTTATTGATCAGGAAATGGAAGCCCAGAGAGAAGAAATGACATACTCAAAGTTGCAGTGTTAGTTAAATGCAGTGCAGGATTCTGACCTTATTTATTAGTTATTACTTACTACTAAGTATGACTTTTAGTCCAGAATTTTGCATTACCCTTTTTCTGAAAAACAAAAAACAAACAAAGAAACCCACCTCATCTTTTTAACAATCCCATGACTAAGTGATCATGATACTGGATCAAACATAGAGGATTGCAAGGTGACATATTATGGAAAACTTTTAGATAAAAACATATTTTAAAAATCTGCTTTGAGGAAGAAAGCTTTCAGAAAAGATCTTCATGTAGTTTTCCTCAAGTAAATGAACTTAAACCTCTGATTTTATGTTTTTATTTTCTTCTCATGTTTTTTGACTTAAACATAGCAGAAATAGCATGTCATAGTAATACTGAAGGGGATTAATTTGAATTATTTAGAGATTGTGAAAAACTATTTTCAACAAGACTAGGAATCTCTTTAAATCTTTTAAATCTGCTATGACACAAAGAATTGGAGCTGGACAAGTTTTCCTAAGGAGAGCCCAGGTTAGAAAGTATATGGCTTGACTCTGCTTCCATTTCTGATTTCACTCCTCTCTGTCCCCCATGGTGAGTGGTGAGTTCATTGGAAAAAATCATTGATTTAAATACTATTTGCTTGAAACTGGCAAAGAAAAAACAACATAGAACTAATCATCATTTAAATCATTGTTTCAGTTTGTAAAATTGTCCAAATTCTGAGGCCTTCAGAAAAATAGCCAGTTGATTCATGAATTTACATTTAGATCCTATAAAGATCACAGCCTAGAAAACCCTGTGGGGTAGTTCTCAGTCACATGGGGTTGTTGTGAGTCGAAACAGACTTGAGGTCACCTAACAACATCACCAACGTGTCTAAGTGTTGACAGCGCTCATATTCTAGAGGGCCAGGTGTTTCAGGTTAAAATTTCAACAGTGCAATGCAAATAGTATCCACTGTGCTGCATTTTTTTTTCCTACTGATTAAATAAAATTACAAATCTAACTCATTAACTCATTTAACAAATATTTTTGAGCACCTACACAAAACAGTAGGCACAAAGCTTGCAGGGGTGTAAATAGTGGCAGGTTCTTTACCATGATGCACCTTGCTTAAATTCTTCCTTGATTTTGATCTACTTCTGTATAAATCCATCTTCAGTTTGCTCCTTAATAGTAACCAGTCTCTGTATTGCAAGATTACCTTCACTGTCCCTCCTTTTTCTCACACAGAGGTACATCTGGGAGTACAGAGTCATCGAATTGGAAATTATGTGAAGGATGGCTTTTTTTTTTTGAGATTACCATTGACTTCAGGCTAGAAAATTGCCCTTTCTAAACAAAGTAATAGACCGTATGTACTGCTATAGGTGAAGGGAGCAACTTGATTTATGCTTTGTTTATTTTCCACTGAACATAAGCAATCTCCCATGATTTCACTACTTCTACATGTCCACCATCTGACAAGCTCATAGGAAACATAAAAAGGGATTATGTCCTATACATAAGAATGTGTACCTTTCTTTACAAGTAGTTAGACTGTATTTATTAAGGTGAATCAAAAAAGCCATTTGGAAAAAAAAAAAAAGTAAAGCACAACACAACATTAAATGGGGGTTTTCTAATCAAGAAAATTTATACACTTAAACAAAAATTATGAATCCAGAATGTGAATGATAGTAACTAAATTTTTTTAAAAAGATTGCAGCTCTATTTTTTGAAAGACTACAGTACTTAACATCCAGAGGCATGATGAAATTGTTACTTAAAATTTTTTTTTTTTTTTGTCAAATTGCTACAAACTCCAAATGTACATGCATCCAGTTTGTGGAATATTGAACTAATCTTAGAACCAGAATAACTGTTTACTAGCCCAAATCAGGAGTTCTAGAAATGTCCTTTATTTTAAGGCATTTATGAAAAGAGGAAAGAAGATTATTTTGCATGTGTATTAATTTTGTTATTGATAACACAAGTTGAAGAGAATGAGACCTAAATTTTTAATGGTGGGCATACTTGAGCAGTGAGACTATTGATTCCAAGTTTTAGGTTTCTCAACTGTTCACATTTTAGTTTTAGTAAGTGTTGTTTCTATAAATAAGAGTTCCTGAGTGGCACAAATAGATAAGCACTGGGCTACTGACCGAAAGGGTGGTTTGAATCCACCCAGAGGTGCCTTGAAAGAAAGAGCTGGCTCTCTGCTTCCAAAAGTTCACAGTCATGAAAACTTTATGGAGCACACTTCTACTCTGACACACATGCTTACCTTGCTTACCAGATCATCTGTAGTGAACAATTTCACAACATCAAATTTTCTGCTTCTGGCTATGACTGTTATCTGTCTCTCTCCCCACTTCTCAGAATCTTCCTACAGAATTAAAGCCTCTTTTCAAATTTACAGTCACTGACACGGGCTGATGACCTAGTAAGCAAGGTAAGCATGTGCTTACTTTGCCTATTGGATGATCCACCCCTGCTTGAGGGCAACTGGTTGGTGTCTATTAAATAGGAAAAACAATCATTTTCTTTTTAAAAGGCAAAACAACAACAATAAAACTAAAGCAAGTGTTTCTCACAAGATTCCTTGCTAGATTTTTTTTTCAACCTATATAACTTAAGGACAGATAGGAAGCGTTAGAGGACATTTTGTAAAAGAAATACACCATACCATTTTAAAAATCCATAAATATATAATGACACAATTGTTTAAGATAATTAATTTAATGACCTATTTTTACACTGAAAGAATGCCAAAGATACACCATATCTTTGAGTTTTATACATTACTAAAGTACCACATGATTGGATCCTAGGGTTCAAAACCCCCACGTTTTAATCTTTGTGAGATAGGAAGCATAAGCAATATTTCAGCAGATGGCACTCATGTCCCTAGGTCTAGAGTAACACCAAATATAAAGGTGTTGGTTTCACACCTCAGTACAGAGATAATGCTTAGAAATTTGTAAAAACCATTTATCATAATGCAAGCATGGGCACAAAGTATACTAGTGGGGGAAAGCGGAGAGGGATGAACAAGCTCACGTGATCCTCAATAAAAAATTAATATGGTAAACAGTAAGTAACCCTGAGTCTAAGAATGTTCTAGACTGCTTCCAAGAAGATCTCTTCATTGTCTTTTCTGTAAAGCCGTGATGATCATTATTGCAGAAACTAGTTTACTGAGGTTCAAAACTTTCTTCAAGCTATTGACACTTTCAGAGTCACACTTAGATCTCTTTCTCCTGAGATACTCTTTAAGTACTCATTAAAGAAGAGCCATGGGAAGTGGTGTTGGAAGGTGGAACACGAAAAGCAAGCATTTTCTTCTTTTTGTGTGGTTGATTTGATGTTGACAGACAGTGACGTGAGGATAGAATACTGACTATGCTGCTTTTTGGTCCATTTATCGTATGATACTAACTCAATATCTCACTGATGGATGAAAGCTCTAAGCAGGCACTTGTTTGGGCTGAGGGAGAACATAGAAATCTAGACTATTTCCAGAATGAGTGTTTTGCCTTGATAATATTTGATAATATAATATTTGCTTTGTATATATAACATTTGCTTTGGCTTTCATAAATTGCACATTTTTACATTATTTGGTTAGAAATACACAAAATTTGAAGTTTTCTCATTCAGAGTAAATCTGCTAAAACAAACAAGTTTGCCAATGGATTGTGTTAAACAAAACAAAACAAAACTCCAATAACTGTGAACTCTCAAAGTAAGAAAATACATTTCCTTTCTACTCCTTAATGCCACCCAAATTTACTAAATTCTAATGAAATCATTTCAGGAACAAGAGTTGAGAGCTGTGTTTATATTATGAAAAAGCATCAATATATTTACATTTCCAACATTAGAAGTTGGCCACATGAATTCTACAAGAAATTGGTCCGTGATATATGGAATATGTTATGCAAATGCGGTCAACAGCACCAACTCAAGTTCCCTAGGTTAAAAGCCTGACTCTGCTACCTACTAGCTCTTTGACCTTGGGCAAATTGCTCGTCTTCACTTTGCCTCAATTTCCTTAGCTGTTAAATGGAGACAATAATAGTGCTTACCTCATAGTGTTGCCATGAGAATTAATCAAGATGATACGGTACAAATACTTCAGAGGATGTTTGTGAACAATATATGTGTTAGTACATGCATCATGCTTGTATGCTTAACAGTGACTGGGACATTGTGAGCACACTACAAATGTTAACTTTTATGAATAACATGTTTCTCAGCTTACAGCTGAAGAAACTAAGTTTTAAAAGATGATATAATTTAAACAAAGATCACACAACTAGCAAATGATGGATCACAGACTCATACTAAGTCTGGTTAGAATTTAAATTCCTTTTTTTTTTTTAACATTGTATTACCAGGAAATTCTAATTTCTAGAAATGTCTACCATAGTACTATGGAAAATGTGGTCAAGAATTTTGAAAGAAATAACTTTTTTCCTTAGTGTATTATAGTGAGACATAACTTGCCATTTATTTACATGCAGAGGGATGGAGTGAAGGAGGGCAAAATATTGTAGGAAGTAACATCAGCCAGCAAACATCAATGTGATTTTGTAACTTTCCAGTCCTCCTTATTCTCAGGACGGGCAGTGGATGGAAAAGGTAAGGAAGGATCAAATGTTTAGTGAGTACTGATTATGTTTCATGCACTATGATTCACACTCGACACTTACTTCACTTAATTACCAGAACAACATTCTGGTGAAATAGGTTTTGGTATCTGTAAATTTAAATCCCTGAATGAGTTGATATTATTTCTGCATCGGTACTTGCTTAAGGTCTGTCTGTCACTAACTTTCCATCATGGGTCTTTCCTAAAATGTCATTTCCTAAGAAAGACCTTTCTTGATCAAACTGTGGAAAAGAGGCCCTAGCCTAGTATAATCCCTTATTGTTCCCTGGCATTGTAATATATATCTATAATCTATCTGTATGGCCCAGCATCAATGAAAGCTTAATAAATGCAGGAATGTTGTTTGCCTTGTTAACTGCTTAATCCCCAGAGTCTAGAACAGTGCCTGTCACACAGAGTTGAATGAATGAATGTAAAATAGAATGAATAAGCTCAGAGATTGCTTAAGGAACTTGTCCAAGCACTCACAGCTTGTAAATTGTACAACTGGAATTTGAACTACATATCTGAGTCCAAGCCCTGTAGGCATCCCGTTGTGCCAACTGTTTCTACCTTGTTTCCAACAGTTAATGTCAGTGTGTCCATGGAGAGCTGCATAATGTGGTATTAGGTTGAACCATATGGAATTGTCTTTCTGAGTTAAGTTACATTTAATCTGAAATATGAAGTTTATAAAGGGGACGTCCTGATAATGGAAAAAATGTTTTGGACAGAGGAACAACAAACTCAAGTTCAGGAAGAGCATGGGTTATTCTAGAAACTAACAGAAGGCCAACATGCTTGGAAATAAATGAGTGAAAGGGGAATGTTTGAAATTAGATTGGAGAAGTAGGTAAAGTCTAGATTCTACAGGGTCTTGTAGGTCATATAATGAAATTTAGATTTTATTCTAAGGGTAATAAGAAGCCACTGAAGGTTTTAAGTAAAGACATACCATGATCTGATTTGTGTTTTTGAAAGGAAACTATAGCTATCGTGTGAAGGTAGACCAGGAATTGGCAAAATGTAAATACATACATGCACATACACCTCCATGCCCCATATACTGTCTTTACAGAAATTTGTAAAATGGGAAAAAAGAGGATTTTACGCAGCTCCAGGTGCATGGTGGCAGTGAGGTTTATAACGTGACATGAGCATCCCAAGCCTGTGAACACAGATGGTATTATTTTCCTCAATCTCTTCCCAGTCACCTTCTTTCTGCAGCAACATGAGTGACCTCACACAGAATGTGACCCTACCTTAGGGATGGCAAAATTAATACTAATGGAAACCTAAATTAAGCATCATTTCAGTTTCTAAATATTCAATGTGTAATGACTTTTTATATTTTCCATTGCTAATATGCATTTTAGAGGTTCCTGGGTGGAACAAACCATTTGTACTTGGCTGCTAACCTAAAGGTTGGCAGTTCGAACCCACCCAATGGTGCTGCAGTAAAAAGGTCTGGCAATTTGCTTCCATAAAGACTATAACCAAGAAAACTCTATAAGGCATAGCTCTACTCTGTAACACATGGGGTCACCATGAATCAGAATCAACTAGATGGCAGCAGGTTTTAATAATCATTTTTTTTATGTATACTATCCAATTGCTAACTATGGGTTTCTTTTTTTCTTATAATAGCATGTTTCTTCCATCTAACATGCTTCATCTACTTTCCATTTTCTTGTATTTGGTAGAGTGAAACTTAAGCACCTAAAATTCCTCATGGTATTGCCCCTATATTACTGTTAATTCTCACCTCAATAAGCAATCTCCACTCGTCAACTCACCCAATTTCACATTCATACAGATATGTGCACTCACGCACACACACACACACACAAACACACACACTTTATGCTGAGACTATATTAAATATGTCCATCACATTCCATATTTTTTCACATACTTTTATTTCTTCTGAAACCTTTGATTTTGGACTGACAAATTTCTATTCAATCTTAAAATCTCAGTCACTGTAATCTTCCCAGAAAGCCATTCCCAGTACTTCCACAATTAGAAACAGTCATACTTTTTTCTAAATTTTCATTATCCCTTGTTCATGAATATATTAATGGAATAGTTTATTGTATTAATATTTATTTGTTATCAGAGTGAGTTTCCAATTGAGGAACTTTTTTTTTTTTTGTCTCTTGTGTGTAGTAGCATTGTGCTCGAGATTGTTCATCCGTTCAACAAGTATGTTCACAGTTGAATTCTACCTTTCATATATGCACATATTATGAATGACTACTATGCATGTGGAAATAAAGTAAATTCAGATCATGTATAAAAGTTAAATCAAAATAATAATTATTTTATTTTTAACAGTTTACCAAATCCCAGTTATAAAAAGTATTGCAACTTGAAAAAACAAAGCAAAACATAAATCTTTACTGGGATTGCAAACTTTGTTAGGAATTTTAATAATTTTTTTTCTTTGCTGTTTTGGAAGTCTATATTTATGGCTGATATATTCTAGAGTACAGGAAACGTTAAAGTTAATAAGAGCTTTTTTTGTTAAAAAAAAAAAAGAACTTAGAAATAATGTGTCAATGTACTGTGAATACCATCTTCTTTATGGTTTCATTTTAAGCACTTTAGAAATAATGTTTCTTCTGGGGCCTCCATCACAATTTATAAGGGTTTTTGATATTTACTGTTTTATTCAGAATCCTGCTGACCTTTGAAATTCGAGGAAGTGTGACCTGGAAGGAAAAGACTTAAGGTATTTATCATTTGAGAGACAGTGCAGTACTAGCACTTTAGTTGTGACAAAATGAGATCATGGTTGTGAAGGTATTTAGATAAGTAAAAACACAAAAATCTTTATTTTATATTTCTGATAGTAATAATGGAATACAACATACCTCTTACTATTAGGAAGTGGAGTATGTTTACCATAAAGAGGCTTTAGTGACTATATTCATAATTCCATTGAACACTATTGTTTCTTCCTCAGATTTCCTCATCTTATTTCATAAGGTCCCTGGATGGTCTAAAATAATATAAATAAAAGCAATGTTCTAACGAATTAGTTACTTCAGGGAAATTGTCATAAACGTCTACATGGCCTAAGAATTCCACGCAAGTCTAGATCTCTGTGGGCAGGGATCTTGTTCGTCTTGTTCTCTTTAACCCCGGCACCTAATACTCTGTGTGTGTGTGTGTGTGTGTGTGTGTGTGTATGAGGGAGGGGCAATGGCAGATTCTAGATGCATAGTTGTTAATTAATGAGTGACAGGAGTCCCTGGGTAGTGTAAACGGTTGACACACTCAGCTGTTAACCTAAAGTCTGAAGGTTCAAGTCCAATCAGAGATGCCTTGGAGAAAAAGACCTGAAGATCTACTTCCAAAAAATTAGTCATTGAAAATCCTATGGCACACAGTTCTACACTGACACATGAGGTTGCCATGAGCCATAATTCAATCAATGGCAACTGGTTTAATGAATGATGTAATAATACCCAACTTACATTTTAATTGAAGTTATTATGTTATTTAAATGTTCATATTGGCTACAAAATTGACAAATGTATATATTTTAAAATTTTAAATGATTTTTATTGAAAAGAAATCTTATAGTCACCGTACTGATATCTTCCAATTGTTACAATTTTGCTGTATTTGTTTTATCACCCAATCTGTCTCTCTCGCTTTATATATGTAGTCATTCCTTTTTCAAAAGTAAACTATAGACATGATGTCCCAATACCCAAAAACAGAACAGTAGGTATACTCCCCTCCAAATCAGAAAATCAAAATGTTAGACTACCATCATCCAAACCTACCATCCCATTAAAATTTTGCCAACTGCCCCAGTGATACTTTTCCTTTCCTGGTTCTGGTTTCTATCCAGGAATCCATGTTGCATTTAGTCATCATGTCTGTTCAGAGTCCCTCATCCTGAAACAGATTCTTGTGTTGTCCTGCTTTTTTTTTGTTTTTTATGTCCTTGATAGGTCTAAAGGCAACAGGTCTTATATTCTGTAAGATGTCCTCAACCTGACTCCATTCAACCTTTCTTCATGTCCTGACTAAGGTCATGCATTTTTGGTAGGAGTTACACAGAAATGATGCTGTACATGTGTCTTCACGGGACACATGATGTCAACCAACACCTTCCCTGGTGACTAACCTTAATCACCTGGTTATACTGGTATCTCCAAATTAAATTCACCATTTGCCAATTGCAATTGAATAGAGAAACATGTTTAAGATTATATCAAAATCAAGTGCCTAATCAAATCGCCACCAAATAGATTTAGTATCCATTGACACCTCCTTCCTTACCAATCAATAACTCCAATGGTTGTCAAATGACAATTCTCTATTTTCATTATTACTTTAAAAATGTTGGCATCCTATTGGAAGGAATACATTTTCTTTTCGTTCATTTATTCATTCACTCATTGATATTAGTATAGAATTATGGATTCGTATTTTATTCAATGGGATTGTAATCCATTGCTATCAGTATTTATTTTTTATGCCAAAATAATTCCATTTCAACTGAGTTCTGAGTGCTTTTGATATATCCCCAACATTCATTGTACATCACTTTAATTCCAGGCACAATAAGATATTCAAGGCTCATCTCATTCTTTCTTTGCCCTAGCCTTTGAATCAATCATTTCTCCAAGGAGTGCTTGTGTCTTTTAATGAGGATAGTATTTAGAAATCAAAATTTTAGTACTCACTGTGCCCCTTGTTAGAGGAGTGGCATTGCTTCAAGGTCCTATCAATGAGCAGAACTTAGAAAAATATGTATATGATTGCACATACAACTATAACTCTCTTCTTGTATGTATATATAAAATCATGAATCCATACTGATATCTCCAATTTCAGCCCCACATCAACACTTCATGGTTCTTTCCTGACTTTTCCTTTTCTGTGTTTGTTAATATCTTATCTTGCTTTGAGAGACTCTATATTATTTATTTAATACACTTACTTATGTTCTTATTGTAACTGGTCACTAGCCATTCAGGCCATCTTTTCTATTCTTCCTCTCCAATATACTCCCATCAGCTCCACTGTTGGTCACCAAGCCCACCAGTCTGCTTCTCTATGTTCTGTTTGGCTCTCCAACTTTCCAACAATGCTCTGCATTGCTGGTAACCACAAATCCTGCCAACCCACACCTCTATGAATTTCTCCAACCCCTTTGGTTTCACTGCATCATATGCTAGATGGCATGGAGACTCTTCTACAAAGCGGAGAGAAGGGAAAGAAAGACTGGTAAATGAATTTCTAACAGAATTTTTGTCCACTGATACTTACTTCACAAAGAATTCATTAAATGTAGCTTTGGCTACATATTCGTAGAATACCAATGTAAAAAGAAAGGAAAAGAAGGAGAGAAAGAGAAATTCTTTCTCTTTGCTGCTTGGATCATATTTTCTCTTTTTTTATTTTTTTTATTATACTTTAGATGAAGGTTTACAGAACAAATAGTTTCTCATTCAACAGTTAGTACACATATTGTTTTATGACAATGGTTAACAACCCCATGGCATGTCAACACTGTCCCTTCTCAACCTTAAATTCCCTATTACCAGCTTTCCTGTCCCCTCCTGCCTTCTAGTCCTTGTCCCTGGACTGTTGTGCCCCATTAGTCTCATTTTGTTTATGGGGCTATCTAATCTTTGGCTGAACAGTGAACCTCTGGAGGGACTTCATTACTGAGCTAAAAGGGTTTCTGGGGGCCATACTCTTGGGGTTTCTCCGGTCTCTGTCAGGCCGGTAAGTCTGGCCTTTTTTATGAGTTAGAATTTAGTTTTACATTTTTCTCCAGCTCTGTCCAGGACCCTCTGTTGTGATCTCGGTTAGAGCAGTCAGTGTGGTAGCCAGGCACCATCTAGCTGTACTGGACTCAGTCTGATGGAGGCCTTGGTAGCTGTGGTCCATTAGTCCTTTGGACTTATCTTTTCCTTGTATCTTGTTTTCTTCATTCTCCCTTGCTCCTGAAGGGGTGAGACCAGCGGAGTATCTGAGATGGCTGCTCACAGACTTTTAAGATTGGGTCATACTTTCTAATTTGAGGCATCTAAAGAAATAATTCAGCAGTTGTGTCTAAGACTTTATCTCTTTGCAGTTTTATCCCTGCAAAAACGAAATAAAATGAAAAGGTGTTTACTGTAGAATTCTATACATTTGCCATTTGTATGCACTAGCATTGTAATAAAAAATGTTGGGATGCAAATACTAATTATATAAACACTTTTAAGTTTCTTTCTAGGGAATATCCATATAAAATTTTATTATTTGTTTTTTTCGATAATGTGACCATATGTGCTATATGCAAAGCATTACCGTCATCTATGTAGGGAAGATTTTCTATCCTCATTCAACAGAAGACAAAACTGAGGCAAAGGAATCAAATAGTTTATTAAGGTTTCAGAAGTACCCAAATTTTCCAGTTTCACTACATCTTGTTACTGACTCTGAGATGACATAAACCTAGAAAGTAATTTTCTCTTTTCTTTCAGAAATATACAGTATTGTGATATTATCTGGATAGGATGTTTTTAGCTATGTATTACAGAATATCAAGTTAAATGGCAGTTAATCATTGAGGATGTACATTACTTCGCATAACAAGAAGCCCAATGTCAATAGCTATCAAGAATTTGAGATTTTACTTGAACCACAAGCTAAAACACTAGCCTTCAACAGTTTCATGAACGAACATGAACGAAAAATTTTGGGTCAGAAAAAAAAGACCATATTAAGCAATACCAATATCTAGAATATCTACCTTTGCTCTGGTTCCCTGAGACCCATTCCCATAGGGCAATACAAAGAGAACCACGTGACACCAGTCTACACAATCAGTTGCATTACAGAGGAGAAGACTCAAGCTCAGGAGCCAGAATATTTTATAATGGGCAGAAAGCAATGAGGTGGATTGACACAATAGCCAAAACAACGGACTCAAACATCATGAAGATGATGTAGGACTGCGCAATTTCTTCTATTACATATAAGGTCACCATGAGTCAGAGCCAACTCACGTGCATGTAACAACATCAACAACAAACTTACCTAAACTTTGCCTTAGAACAAGACATTATCTCTATAATATTGAACAGTAAACAAATTTTCCCTTTGTTTCAGAGGGAGACACTACCTCTGTCTTCCAACCATGTTCACTATATAAACATCATTGAAAAGATAGAAAGAAAGGCAGTCAGGGCCTCTGCTTACAAGATATGTGGAAATGTAAGAGATCCATGGAGAACTGTCTCTCAACACCTAGCTGCAGGCTGATTCCGGAGTTGGTTTAACAAGTCAGAATTATCTTCATGGGCCCAGGTGCTTAGTACTTTTATTCTCTGTTATCCTTAGCGTGTTGATGATGTTTTTACTCATGTCTGCAAAATGTTTGCAGCAGTTCTTGGTATCATATGGTCATGTCTAGTGAAGAAGAGGGCTATGTCTCCTTTATTGATAAAGTGATATTGATTGATTTACCTTCTGGTCCACTTGGTCAGGGTTGAGTCCCACATCCATGCCTAACCAATGGCTAGCGAAGAATATGAGATCTGTATAACTCCTTCTCCTCTTTCCTTTTCTGAGCCATGTGAGAGTAAAAATCCAAACAAGTTAGGTTTTTGCAGGAAAGAGGTAGGCAGATGGGGCAACCAGTTGAGAGACTACCAGACTCCTTGTTTGTAGGAGTATTCCTACTGCTCTTCTCCATAAATTTTAAACAATTGTTTCGCAACACACAGATAGAAAATGTCCTTTCTCTTCCACAGAGAATTTTGGAATATGAGCAGTAGAAAAGCCTTTACATTTTGGGAAACCGTAACTATGGAGTTAGGTGGGACACACAGCTTCATCCAAGGATCTGATAAACTGCCTCTCTTACTCAATTCATTTGACTGTAATTATGATGTTTTCTTCCTTTTTACCTTGAGGAAAAGAGAAAATGAACATCAGCATTACTATCCCTTTAAGAGCCTTTCTCAAGCTTCCATTCTAAAGCACTTATTTATATGTTGAAAAAATATGAGTAAGACTGCCCTTAAAAATAAAGTCTCCTTATATACCCTTGTGAGGTTATCATTATCATCTTCATCAAGAAGTTGTCTCTTGAATTACCAGAGAGCCAATTAGCATGATTCTGAGAGCAATTTATATTTGAATGATTTCTAAAAATGCATTTTATGAAAGGAAAGTGAAAAATATCCATTTGATTAATTTAATTACTAAAGGTGAAACTTCAAAAAAGTGAATACTTTCCCTCCACCAGGTTGGCTCTTCTTTTTCCCTAGGCTGAACTTTTATATCCAAGCACTCTCAAATATGTATCCTGCTGTGTTATAACGGGATTTCATGAAACCGGGTTACTAAGTATTTCTAGAAATCTAAGGATGATTCTTTCATCTTTTAGCTGGTGGAGTCTCAACCTAATGTATTACAGGTCTTTTTATTATTATTTTAAATAATGTTTTCCTTCCTTAAGAGAGGTAACCATGCAAACTGTTCTACATAGTTTTAAAAATATGATTTGAATTATGTCATATTTTGTTTCTAACTAGAAGACCTTTCAGTCTTTGATCTCTGACACTGGTTCAAATGCTATTTCTTTAGCTAATTATTACTGGATTTTTTTCTTCCAGGATGATACCTTCTATGAAAAATTCATAAAACAAATGTGTCCTAGATCCCACAGTCACCTAGCTACATTGTGGAAGGGGCAAGACTAGAATCCTTGCTTAGGGCTTTCCCCTACAGTAAGTTGCCTAGGAGTGTATCACCTAGTGATCGTTTTAAAGTAGGGTCTAGAAAACTCTAGACAGCCTATATTGCTGTGTGATAGTGGACAATTACTTACTGCTCTGAGATTTTTTTTTTTTACCTATCTGTGATACGGAGGTGTTGGTGTTGAATTAAATGCCGTCTAAGAATCATCATTCCATAAAATGATTCATTTCAAGTATGTGAGATTTGGTGATTCTTATCATTATGAGACTATAATGAGGATGTTTCTAAAACATGGGGAACAAAAACCCAAAAAACTCATTGCCGTCAAGTCGATTCTAACTCATAGTGATCCTATAGGACAGAGTAGAACTGCCCCATAGGGTTTCCAAGGAGCAGCTGGGGGATTCCAACTGCCAACTTTTTGGTTAGCAGCCGAGCTTTTAACCACTGCACCACCAGGGCCCCAAAACATGTGGGGATGCATATAATTCTTGAAAAGTTTTGTTTTGTAAACGCTTTAAAGGTTCAGTTCCATGATGTTATCCCAGTGTTTTCTCCATCTGTGAAAAACCCAAGTTTAAGCTTCATGTCTCATCTTCCTAAATTTAAAGCTATCTATTTTTGTATTTTTGTCTCGCTGAATATATTGCTGTTATGGAGATAGCAAATCTAATTTAATTGGAATAAAAGAGAAGAAAGTCCTACTGTGTGCAGTAATGAGAGGTTTGCAAAGTGGTAGAGAAATTAAAATGTTTTAGGCATGGAATATATAGTGTTACTGGGAGAATTATAGTAAATTATTTAAGTGCCTGCGTGTTTGAGCTCTTGAAAAAAAAGTGGTTCTTAAAAAAAAAAAAGAAGAACATGGAGTTTTAAAATTTTAATTCATAGAATCAATTCTTTAAAAATGACTTTTTACTAGGGTAACACTTAGTATTCTTTTATTTCCTATGATTGTTGGCTAGGTACATGGAATTGATATTGTCTCACGAATAAACACTGTTGTTGTTGTGTTCTGTCAAGTTGATTCCGACACATAGCAACGCTACAGGACTGACTAGAACTGCCCCATACGGTTTCCAAGGAGTGGCTGGTGAATTTGAACTAACAACATTTTTTGTTAGCAGCGAGCTCTTAACCACTATGCCACCGGGGCTCTGAATAAGCATTAGTGACATTTTACTATCAAAGAAGTTGCTGCAGTGGTTTGGGCCCTCTTGTTCTGAACTATGGCAGCCAACTTCAATTTTGCTTTTTGTATCTCATATTATGCCCCCATCTTGCCAAGTATCTATAGCCACTTTTATCCTATATTATTTGCCATGGTGATGCCAGAGAGGTCTTGCAGAAATATAAATTTAATCTAGTTTCTACTTGCTTAAAATATTGACTAGAGTACAATGTCCAAGTTCCTTAGATTGGCATAAAAAGACTTTCACAATCTGGCTTCTCTCTACCTCTCCAAGGATATAACTCTACCCATGGACCACGTATCCACCTACAAAGCTAACTCATCTTTATTCTCTAGCATCAAAGATGCCAAAGTTCTTGGAAAACATCATATTTCTATCTATTTTCATTGACTACACTTTTAACCTGTGATTCATTTCCATTTGACCTCTATCTCTTCGTTTACTATGTTTTCTACCTGTACTGTATTACCATTTCTTCTCTGTTTGGAAAACTCCTATTCACCCCTCAAAACTTGACTGAGCTTCTTCTGGAAAGCCTTGTTTGACATAATCAGAATCAATCGCTTCAGTCAGTCTTTCTTTTTATCTTACCACATCGTCAGCATCTAGTACATTGCCGGTCACATCTCAATTTCTTAATTAATGGTTGTTTTATTGAATTTAAGGTGCAATTTCTTGTATCATGAACACTTTGCCAACATGTTAAAAGTAATTTTAAATAAAAGATGACTTCATCTATTGGAAAGAAAAATGTCAATCCATGAGTGTTTCACTGTTTGTGTTAGTTAGAATTTGAAAATATAAATTTCCAAACTATTTTATGAGCAATAGTTTCTCATGTGCTTTTGAAATGTTCCAAATTTAATTACTAATATGATAAAATTTCCATGACAATTCAAGCATAGTTCTGGAACCTAGAGGAGCATGAGTATGTATTCCTTAAAGTGGTTTTGGTGAAACACGACCATCAGGATTTTAAAACACATTTATACACACACCATATGTGGGTTTTTTGATCAAATAAATTTGAAAAAAATTCCTGAGTTTATAAAATTTCACAGAATTATTTATGAAAGTAATTTTCAGTATCTTTACTGAGTAAATGTGTCCTGCAAAAACTTAACAGGAATGGGGACTATACACGATACATCAAAAGCTGTATCCAATTACTAGTAAGTAATAGATACTGGGCTACAACGGCTTAACAAATTAGGCTTTGTATTCTTAACAAAGTTGATTTAGGATGTAGGCATACCAAGTCTGAAATGTTGGGGCCATAAACATATCAAAGTTTCATCCATACATTTTATTATGCTAGCATTGTGGATTTCATCCTAAAAACCAACCCAATAACATAAGATTGTGGGCTGCTGGAGCTTTAGTCATCATACACAACTTCCAAGCAGAAAAATAAAAATGGAAGTGGCAAAATGCGTATTGCTCCAAGCTCAGTTAGAGCCTTTCAGAGAGTTTTTCTGAAAGCATAATCTAAAATTAGACTTGTACTTCATTGGTCTCCCCAGTTTGCAAGAAAGGCTGAAAAATATAGAAATATAGGTTTTTTGTTTTTTGGTTTTTTCTTAAACCTGGTTACACTCCATCCCAAATAAAATTAGATAGGGTTTTGTTATTAAAAAAGAAAAGGATATAGGTAAATAACAAGTTCTTCTAGAGGTTTTTCAAACTAGGAAACCATAATTTTATAAAACATTAACATCTTTAGAAACACGTATTCTTTGGAACATAGTTTTGGAAACAGTGGTATGGATTGTATAGGTGTATTTTCCCAGTGTAACGACATGGAATTACCCAAAGTGTGCATTTCAGATCCCCACGGATTTGACGTTCTGTTAGGTCAAAACCTGCCTTTCTAGTTTAGATAATTTTATGTGTTCCCTTCCTGTTGACTTTGTGCATTTATTGAAGCATTTTCTCTAGGATGATAATAATCCCTTCCCTTTGGAGATATTTTTCAGAAACTCATCATTTTTCTACCAGAGGACCGAAATCTAAAAGCACCTGGAATTAAGCATGGATCAGCTGTATTCTCCTGCTATATGATCAATTTAGGCACTTCTGCCCATCTTACTGTATAGATAATGCACATTTGTTGTCTGCTATGGCATCCACTTGGAAAATATATATATATATGATGTGCTGTATTTCAGCTGCTGTATAGAATCAGGCTTTTCAAACAATGCAGAAAAAAACCACCAATCATTTTGTCCCATGATTGATCCTAACAATCTCTGAGATACTACAATTCCCCATCAAGCGATGACAAAGCTTCCTGTTTCATAAGAGAAGAACATCTGCAGCATAAAAACACTGTATTAGAATATGGACTATGTAGTGCAAAGATCCCGGCTCTGGAGCCACATAATTCCAAGGTTCAAATTCTGGCCCAGACATTGGTTAGCTGGGAGATCTTAGGCAAAGGACTTTACTTTCAGAGATTAAATTTTTATATATGAAACATTAAAGCATTTTTCAGAATAATTTTGAAATTTTGAAAAAACTAAGTAAAGCATCAAGCATTGCTCTTGGCACATAGCAGTCCCTCTGTAATATTTTGTTCTTATAGATTTCTTTCTTGTTCGCTCTGTCCTCCTCCCTCTTTTCATTTTTCTTCTCCTTTTATTATTATTAGTAGTAATAGTAGCTGTAGCAGTAGCAGTAATAGCTATAGTTAATTGGGTTACACTTGGTTCTGTTCTCCAGAAGTTTCCAGGCATAGTTTTTTTTTTTTTTTTCTCATTCTGTTCTAGAAATCCATATACCTGAATTCCACAGAGCAAATGTACTGCTTATTTTGAGAATCTCATGGCATCAGCAGGCCTCATTTTGTGTCTTTTTGAAATAATTAGGAAAGAGAGCAAGATTGACTTCATAAATGAAAAGAGACAGTGTCTATCCCATCCATCTGCATTTCTGTAGTCTATAATTTCAAATATGATCTGGCTCCTGCATCAATTGCTAAATTCATCCAGTATCTTTTTTTTCTTTCTCTCACTATGTTCTAGTCACACTGCTTTTCTCTCTGTTCCTGGAAAAACATCAAGCTTATTCAAACCTTGGGATCTCTACCCAGGCTGTTCTCTCCCTCTTTTCACTCTCTCCCATCTTATCTCTCCTCTCTCTCATTTCTTTCCCTTTCCTTCTCTTTCTGGAATGTTCCTTCCTAAAACTCTACACGGCAAATGCTATTACTTCAGAAGGACCTTCCCTGACCCCTGATCAGGCCGACTAAAGAAAGTGCCCCTCGTTACATTATCCTTTGTACTTATCTTCATGGTATTTGCAACCATCTATTATATATATATATATATATATATATATATATATATATATATATATATATATAAAATAAATATAAATATATATATAATTATAATATATATATTATTATAAATATATATATATGTATATTTAGCACCAAAAGGCAAAATAATCTCTTCATCAAATGATTTTATCAACAAGGGGAAAAGACAACCTACAAATTGGCAGAAAATTGTAGGGAACCATATAGCATACTGCACTCTGGTGGCATAGTGGTTAAGAGCTCAGTTGCTAACCAAAAGGTTGGCATCCACCAGCCACTCCTTGGAAACCCTGTGGCGCAGTTCTACTCTGTCCTGTAGGGTTGTTATAAGTCAGAGTCGACTTGATGGCAATAGGTATATATCCTATAAGAGTCTAATAGCCTGTATGTATATATATACACACACACATACACATATATACATATATACGGATATGTAAATATGTGTATATGTATATATATATATAACTTCTATAACTTAACAACAAAAAGACAAACAAGTCAGTCAAAAAATAGGTAAAGGTCCTGAACAGACATTCCAACCAAGAGGATATTCTAAGGGCCAACAAACATATCAAAAGATGTTCAATATTATTAGCCATTACAGAGATGCATATCAAAACCACAATGAAATACCACCTCACTCCCATTATAATGGCAATGATAACATTAAAACAAAACAAACAAACAAGCAAACAAAAAGGAAACAGAAGGTATTGGTGAGGTTATGGAGAAACTAGAACCCTCATGCATTGCTGAAGAGAATGTAAAATGGTATAGCCACTGTGGAAAACAGTTTGGCCTTTCCTCAAAAAGTTAAACACAGAACTACTATATGAACAACAGTCTCAATCTTAGGTATATACCCAGAAGAAGTGAAAGCAGGAACACAAACAAAAACCTGGACACCAAAGTTCATTGCAAAATGTGGTAATGTGGAAACATAATGCTGAGCAAAATAATTCAGTTACAAAAGAACAAAAACTTTATGATCTCACTTACATGAAATAAGCAAATACAAAGAAACCAGATATTATTAGTGTTTACCACGGGTGGGAGGGTAAAAGGGGTGTATTTGTTTAGGAGGCATTGGATCTATGTTAATGGTATTGGAATATTTGGAATAGGATAGCACAACATGAAGACTGGACCAATAAGCAACATCAGGATAAATGGAGAAAATATTGAAAATGTCAAGTATTTCATTTTACTTGGATCCACAATCAATGCCCATGGGAACAGAAGTCATGAAATCAAATAACATACTGCATTGGGTAAATCTGCTGCAAAATATCTTTTTAAAGTGTTAAAAAGCAAAGATGTCTCTTTGAGGATGAAGGTGTACCTGACCCAAGCCATGGTATTTTCAGTCACCTCATATGCATGCGAAAGCTGGACAATGAATAAGGAAGACCAAAACAGAATTGATGCCTTTGAATTATGGTGTTGGGGAAGAATATTGAATATACCATGGACTGCCAAAAGAATGAACAAATCTGTCTTTGAAGCTGTGCAACCAGAATGCTCCTTAGAAGCGAGGATGGCCAGGCTTTGTTTCATGTATGTTGGACATGTTATCAGGAGGGAGCAGTCCCTGGAGAAGGACATCATGCTTGGTAAAGTGGAGAATCAGTGAAAAATACAAAGACCCTCAGTGAGATGATTGACACAGTGGCTGCAACAATGAGCTCAAACATAGCAATGATTGTGAAGATGGCACAGGACCGTTCAGTGATGAGTTCGGTTGTGCATAGGGTTGTTGTGAGTCAGAACTGACTCAATGTCACCCAACAATAATAACAAAGCACACCTGCTGTGCTCCAGAGAGAAACACTATCTCTTTCTTCCAAGGTTGTAAGCACTGCTCTTTACTCTGAAAGAGATACGGTATCTCTCTTCCAAGGTTGTTGGAGGTCTGGAACAAAGGTAGTCAATGCCTCTGCTCATAAGATGTGTAGAAATGCTATATTTCTATGGAGAATTGCCTCCTAATATGTCTCTTTCCTCTTTTGCTTCACCTCAATGTCTATTTTGCTCTTCTAGATTCTAATACATATACATAGAAGATATACATATATATATATATATATGTCTTCTATTTTTACTCTGAACACTCTCAGCCCTCATGGAACATGCTTTGTAATATCAGTGAGTAAGGAAACAGATTATTCTGCTCCAAAACAAGTATTCCCCACCCCTCCCCACTTTCATGAGCACAGCCTCTTATGTAGTTGAAGTGGCAGCCACTTTTGCTCAGGCTTATTTCCCTAAGCATGACAGACAGGACATCATCAAGCCCTGCTTTCCAAGGAGAATGAAGGACTGGGAATTCTCTGAAGAAGTTAAAAATATTAAACCCAGCAGGATCAGTTAAAGCACTACTGCACTGAGAAAAAATTCCTTATGTGAATCACTATAATTGGTATTTGAAATAATCACAATGTCCCTAGTCAGCATGGCTCCAACAGTTTGAAGTTGGAGATGTGCTACTCATAATTTGGAATGGAGAAACAGTCTGTATTTATTGGGTCAAGATTAGGGGAGGGAGTTATTTAGTACAGCAGAAGCCTAGGTGCCAGCACCTGAAATGACAAGCTTTTGAAATTTTTTAGGGAAGTATTTTGCCTTACCCATAAGGAATGATAGGCTGATGTACAGGGGAACAATTCTTGCTTGATTAGTGCAATAATAGACTTAGCCATTAGTGTTCACCACAGAAAGAGAATAGGGGAGGGGAGGCATAAGCAGTTTACAAACTACAACATAAGCATATTTTTTTTTAACTATGACTAGAAGGAATTGTGCATTCAGGCTGACTAACCACAGTGTTCCTATTGCCTGGATCTTTCTAAAGCCTTGACTGTAGAATGTGTGCTTTAAGATAGGGTTATCTAAAACTTGTAAGAACTGCTGATGCCATACACATTGGCATTTTCCTAAAAGTGAATCTTGGATTCATCCATTAACTCCTAAGTCATACAGTGCATTCAAAGAGACATGTGTTCCTTCTCACTCAAAGCATTTACGTGGCATAGTGATATTCTCTGAAGAAAAGAGTGTAACGTCAGTGTCTCCAGTAATGGCGCCTACAGTGATATTTCACTTGGATTATTAATTTGAGGAAGTATTTACCTCAATCTACAGTCTCAGTTTTTATAATAATAATAATATTAGTAAGCATATCCATAATATTAATAATTTTTTATTTGTTTTATCATGTGCCAGGCATTGTGCTAAGCACTTTATCTAAGTTATCTAACTTAGACTCCCTAAGAAAACATTTGAAGTGGCTATTATCCCTAATCTTCAGGTGAAAAATTTCTGAGGTATAGTAGGTTAAGTAACTTGTCTCAGCTGAGTTAGGGTATGATGCCATGTTTGCCTGAAACTGCTCTGGTATAATTTCATTTCCATACTAGCCATTTATTCTTATTTAATACATACATAAGTATTTATTAAGCTTTAAAGGTGGCACAACGGTTAAGTGCTCAGCTGCTAAGCAAAAGGATATGGTTCAAATCCACCCAGCAGTTACACCTGATTACAGTCTGGAAAAATTTATTCTGTCACATGAGGTTACTATGAGTCAAAAATTGATTTGATGGCTTTCTAACAACAACATGGGCCATACACTAGTCATAGTCTCTGTCCTCATGGAGCTCACAGTCTAGAAATTAGAAGAGTTAGATCTTCTGCTCTTTCCATGTTCCGAATTGTCTCCTAATGAATCGAAAGGGCAGCAGTTGCTATTATTCTCCATACTAGGTTATTAAGTGTTGATTTCCCACTGTAGGGGTTGTGACAAACTGCACAAAAGCCGACGCATCCACTGCCTTCCTAATATCCAAGGGGGTAAAGAATTGACTAGAGTATTGTGCATCACATTGAAACAGACATTTATTTTAGCAAGATCATTTTGAACAAAACCTCTCTACCATTTTTATGCTCACCCAAGACTGGATATTTAGTGCCTCTCTCCAATCTCTGCCTTCCTTGATCTCAAGGGCAGGAGGAAAATCTTCCTTCCTATAACATCTGGAAACTGATGAGCGCCATACCTCACTGTACCATATTAAATGACTATCAAGTTAATGTCTACTTACTTGCTCTCCTGAAATGGAAACTCTTTTATTATGGTAAGCAATTGTTGTTGTCTGCTGTCATGGAGTCAACTGACACATGGAAACCTTATGTACAAGAGAAAGAAACGTGCCCAGTCTTTTGTCATCCTTATAGGTGGGTGGCAAAATAAATGCTACCACCACTCAATATAAAAAATGTAATAATCAGCGTTTTAAATTTAGATTCAATTTTTTCAATATTGTTGTAAAATCATTCAGACATATGTATCAATGATCTGACCTGATCTTTTCTTTCTTTACAAGGAAAGTTGTGGTTTCAACTCATAGAAAATAGTTGTCCAAAATCTACATTTACATATGGAAGAATTTTTGTCTTTCCATGTACAAAGAAGAAAATAAGAGTTATGTATTTCTTTTACCAATGAGGTTAACTATTTATATTTCTTGAAAACAAAAGAGTTAGAACATTTAAATTTATTCCTTGTTTTTAAAATTACTCTCATTACTGAGATTCTGTGGGACAAAATAGTTGCTAATAAGGAAAAAGAGTATGCTTGATAGTGTTTTGAAACCGTTTACTTACATTACTCTTGTACAAACCCACAGAGTCAAACATATACATCCTTCAACATAGAGGAGAAGGAGGAATTCATTTAACAATTTGTCTATGAGAATTACGTGACTGATGAAGAGTTACAAAGTCTAAAGATAGGGAACTAGGTGAAGAACTCTGGTTCCCATCAATATGATACTAACATACTTAAACATATGCTCCCTAGGGGATTTTGCAGGCACAAAAATGATTTCTGCCTGAAAGCAAAAAAAGAAGTGGCTCTAAGTCTCTATACTAGTATTGCTTCAGAAATGATCTGATATTTATTGCATGCATGAGAGAGCCTTTCTTACTCAACCACCTCTCTTCAGTTGATGGACAGGCTCTATTTTTCAATCATTTGTTGTTGAGTTTACAGTAAACCCATAAGCATGTTATTTGGAGAAGTGACTAAGATTCTGAAATAAGTATCTTATTTCTGAAGAGAAGTGTTACTCCAGGAAGACTGTATAATTAAGAAGACGCAGAAAGTGAGTATGAGCATCGAGCATTATGCTGCCACTTCCTCTTCAACTTCTAAAAGAAGTGAACAAAATCTCAGCAAAATTGAGAAACTATCTCTCCCTGGGTGACAATTATAACAAGCTCGTCTTTGTAAACCTAGAGTTTAGTCTTCCGGGGTTTTAGGTGAATTCCAAGTGTCATTAATTCATTTTTCTGTATCCATAAACCTAAGTCTCATTCTTTTTTTTTTCTTTTTGTTATTGTTTTATAAAATATTTTATGAAAGATAGACACACTAACTTAAAAACTCATACTATATGGAGAGAATACAATAAAAAATGAAGACCTTCTCAATCCCCCATTCCTATTCCAAAAGGATAATCCCCAAGACAGTTTCATGAGTCTCAAATGTGTGTCATTTTGGACACATATTTTATCTTGTACAGTATTTTATATGTGTTTTGCAAAACAGGAACCATACTATTTAAGTGTTTGCTTTTCAACTCAGCAATGTATTGCAAGTACCTTTTTTGTGTAAACAGGTTAAGATTTACTTCATTTTTTAAAATTTGACATATCATTTTATGATGTGACTATACTAAAATTTATTCAACCATTCTCCTGTTTTTGGACATTTAAGTTGCCTCTAATTTAAAGGCCTGTACAGACTATCCTACATTAATTCTCCATCTGTATAAACCTTTCCACACTTACATTAAAATAGCTGTAGAATAGTTTCCTAAAAATAGGGTTACTGATTTAAATGCCATATAAATTTATCATTTGATATATGTGAACATATTGACTGCCAATTTTATTAACAACAGTGTACTACTTGACCCAAATTTAGAACTCTGATTTCACATTTTACAACACTGAGTACTATCAAATATTTAAAATTTTTATTAGTCTGAAAGCCATGACATATATTGTTTTACTTTGCATTTCTCTAATCACAATTGGAGCTGTGTATCTGCTCCCAGGTTTATTGACCATTAGCAAAATTTCCCTATAACTTGTTATTTCATCATTTTTAACCATTTTTGTGGGTTTTTTTTTTTGCTAGATTTTTTCTCATTAATTTAATTTATTTATAGAATTTCTGTAGATTGCTTCTTTACCAAGAATCCATTTTCATTTTTCAGTTGAAGGTAGAAACTTAATTTAATTAATTATTTTTATATACACATAGTGTCAGTAATTCTGCTCCATATTTTAAATAATCAATTACTTCACACTAGTTTGGAAAACTAACTTTTCAAACAAAAATTCTCATATATGCATGAGTCTGTCTCTGGGCTCTTCGTTGTGTTCTATATCTCCACAATACCTGAACCATTCAGTTTTATTTACTGTGTTGTTGCTGTTAGGTACTGTCAAGTCAGTTCCGACTCATAGAGACCCTGCATGCAACAGAATGAAACACTGCCCGGTCCTATGCCATTCTCATAATTGTAATGCTTGAGCCCATTGTAGCAGGCACTGTGTCAATCCATCTTATTGATGGCCACCCTCTTTTTCACTGACCCTCTACTTTACCAAGCATAATGTTCTTCTCTAGGGACTGGACCTTCCTAATAACTTGTACAAAGTACAAAGTCTTGTCATCCTCTCTTCTAAGGAGCATTCTAGCTCCACTTCTTCCTAGACAAATTTGATTATTCTTTTGGAAGTGCAAGGTATATTCAATATTCTTCACCAACACCATATTTCAAATGCATCAATTCTTTTTTGGTCTTCTGGTGGTGCAGTGGTTATGAGCTCGACTGCTAGCCAAAAGACTGGCAGTTCAAATCCACCATCCCCTCCTTGGAAACTCTATGGGGCAGTTCTACTCTGTTTTATAGGGTCTCTAGGAGTTGGAATTGACTCGATAGCAAAGGGTTTGAGTTTTTTTCTTTTTATTATTCATTGTCCAGCTTTCACATGTATGTTTTTATATCTGGTAGAAATACACCTACTCCCTGATTTATTTTTCCAAAAAAATTCTTGACAGTTTTGCTTACATTTACTTTTTGGGAAGAAGTTTTGAATCAATGTATCCAGTTCTAAATATAATCTGATTAGATTATTTAAGATTTTTTTTGAGGAAATGAGTCCTGAAAACTTAAAAGCAATAAAAAATGAATACATATGAATTCTGAAAATACTTATGAGAATTTGAAACTAGCATGTGCTCATTTTTTGTCATTAATTTACAGTATGCTGCTAATCGTGGAAATCTCAAATTTGGATTTGGATTCAGAAGGTGGATCTGTACAAAGGGTGGTTACTGAGTCTTATTCACATAAAAATGGGATGAACAAATAACTATGCATATTGTTGAGGAGTCATGTTTTACATTTTATATAAAGTTTTGTTTTTCTGTGGTATTTGTGGTGCTGAACTCTGGGGACTGTGCTTCTCCTTATTTCTTAATTAATGTGTTTCAGAAAAGAAGGATGTTTAGCAACTTGAGAGTAAATAAAATTTCCAAAGGGACAGAATAATAAGGAAATTCGGGATTCCAATTTTAAATTTTATACTTTCTTTACCTATACCCATGCATTGTAGGAGAGGAGCTACAGTAAGGTTTAAACAAATTTAATCCTAAGTTTTTATTTTCTCTCCTACAATGTTTTTGTTCTTACAAATTACTCAGAATAAAATTACAGATTGATTTTAGGAAACGTGAGTAAAGGGAGCCACATTTCACAGTAAATTTTCCTTTTCCTAATTTATGGCCATTCCCTAAGCAGATCTTTGGGAGACAGAAGCCGCTCTGTCTGAGAAGAGGGCTTGTGTTTGCGCCCTCCCGAAACCTTTGACAAAGGCTTTCTGAACCTTGACTGAACTTCCCCAACTACGTTCCTTCAGTGCCAAAGGGTAATTCTACTGAATTTGCTGACTTGCTTGGGAGCCTGACAAGAATTTCTCCAGGCATTGAAATCATGATTTAAACATATGCCTGTCAGACTAACTTAGGATAGTTCAGTCTATGAAATAGCTAGCTTTCCTAGAGCTATCCAGTTTCTCAAGGTCATCCGAAGAGTAACTGCAGTATTTTAACATGGTTCACAGAGCTAGTAATGAAGAGTAAGAGCAGATTATCAGTCTAGTTAAGCTGTTTTTCAAAACTAAGTTCTAACTTTATTTTACTTTGATAGTTTAGAGAAAACACAAGCAACATTTTAATTAAAATTGGTCTATATAAAGAATTGTAAAACAGAAAATAACATTTGGTTTGGTGTTCAGTTTAATAATAGTTGATATTTGTGTTTAATTTTGACTTCAGAACATTAATGATATTCACTTGTTTCATCATGGAATGAATTTGCCTGCTGAAATATTCCCACACAAATAAAAAACATGGTATACAAGTGGATCTCCACAAGATTTCTCCCTAATCCATCACCTGTCTAGCAAAAAGTACTTTTCAATTTCAAAATTTGGTGAATCCATTCAGGCTTGTTTTTCAATGTTTTCTTCTGGAGTTTCTGAACTGCTTCTTGCTTCAGCAACATTTACAATTGTCAGTGAAAGCATAAGACATGGGTGGAACAGGTAGTTTTCAATATACACTCTGCCATCAAGTCATTTTCAACTCACAGCAGCACTATAGGTCAGAGTCGAACTGCCCCATAGGGTTTTCCATAGCCTCTTATTTAGTCATTATTTGGTCTCATTTATTGTGTATTCCATTTTCTCTGATTTCAGTAGTAACCCATCCCATGTTTTCTCTAAACCTACATTATGTCATGCATAAAATAGTTAAGCAGAAGTTAGATGGAAAGAGAATTCCTCACCTCCTGTTGTGGAGTTATGGTTAAGTCCTGCAGTAGCCTTAAGTATTTTATGTCCTTATGTCCTGCTGAGTCAAATTTCTCTGAAATAATGAATTCACTTTTCTTGCCAAGATCAATGTTTCCCTGCTTCAGACAGCAACTCTATGATGAAAATAAAAAACAAAAACAATACACACACAGACACAAACAAAAACAAATGGTCAATCTAAAAGGGCCACATAAACCAGAGACTTCATCAGCTTGAGACCAGAAGAACTAGACGGTGCCCAGCTACCACCAATGACTGTCCTGACAGGGAAGACAATAGTTCCTGATGGAGCAGCAGAAAGTTGGGGTGCAGAACTCAAATTCTAGTAAGAAGACCAGACTTAATGGTCTAACTGAGACTGGAGGAACCCTGGAAAGCATGGCCCCTAGATTCTCTATCAGCCCAGAACTAAAACAATTTCCAAGGCCAAATCTTCAGACAGTGATTGGACTGGACTGTGGGACATAAAGTGATACTTGTGAGGAGTGTGCCTCTTAGCTCAAGTAGATACAAAAGACTAAATGGACAGCTTCTGTCCAGAGGTGAGATGGGAAGGCAGAAAGGGTTAGGAACTGGTTAAATGGACATGAGGAATCAGGGGTGGAAAGGAGGAGTGTGCTGTCACTGTATGGGGTGAGCAATTAGGGTCACATAACAACGTTTGTATAAGTTTTTGTATGGGAGACTAACTTGAAATGTAAACTTCATTTAAACTACAACCAAAAAAAAAACAAAAAACAAATTGTCAATCTGGTATTTACAATTTTTTCTGAGTGAATTAGTTCAACTGAAAAGCCTCAATTGAATGGGTAGCCATGCACCTAAGCTTAGTTTTATTTTCAATATTTTAAAAACTAAGAAATGTACTAAGAAAAGTTACATGACATCACAGACTGTTACATTATAAAGACTGTGTTAATAATAACCTTAGATATTCTTTGTGAATTTTTAAATTTACTAACCACTTTGTATGTATTAAGAAGTCCCTGGGTGGCTCCGATGGTTAAGCATTCTGTAGCTACTAATAAAAAGGTTGGCCATTTGAACCTATCCAGACACTCCTCAGATGAAAGCCCTGGTGATCTTCTTCTGAAAGATCACAGTCACTAAAAACCCTGTGAAGTGAAGTTCTACTCTAACATACATGGGGTTGGTTGCCATGAGTCAGTATTAGCTCAGTGGCAGCTGGTTTGTTTTGGTTTTTGTTTGTGTATATTATCTCATAAATATTCCATGTTAAATGAAATTATTAATTCCTTCTACAAATAAAGAAACTGAAGTTCAGGAAAGTTAAGTGGTCAAACTGTTAGTAATTGTCAGTGAAAGAAATAAAATGACTGACTCCAAATTCCACTTTCTTAAATATTATGTTGTACTGCTTCTTTAAAATAAACTTTAAAAAATTCATAATAAATACATTTCACTGTCACAATTATTTCAGTGATCAGAAATATTTTCATGGGTTAAAATTTGGGCCCTTAATTTTAAGTGATGTGTCCCTGTACAAGGAAGCCCTGGGTGGTGCAAACAGATAAGCACTTCCTTACTAACTGAAAGGTTGGTGGTTAGAACCCACCCAAAGGTGCCTTGGAAGAAAGGCCTGGCAATCTACTTTCAAAAAGCCTTGAAGACCATATAGAGTGCAGTACTACTCTGCAGTACATGGAGTCACCATGAGTTGAAATCAACTCAACAGTAGTTGATTTGGTTTTGATTTTGTCTCTGTACAGATCCATTGATCTTTCTACACCTTAGTTTCTCTATGTGTAAACAGCGTTATCTGAGGATACCTTTGCAAATATTATGTGAGAGAAAAGGAACTAGTATAATGTCTGGTACTTTATAGCTACTCAATAAGTGTTAATCTCCTTTGTGAAGGAGGGTATGCAATTCAAAAGCAGTTGTAGTACTATATCCACAGAAATTCAAGCCAGATTCAGAAGAGGATATGGAACAAGGGATATCACTGCTGATGTCAGATGGACCTTGGCTGAAGGCAGAAAATACTAGAAAGATGTTTACCTCTGTTTTATTGACCATTCAAAGGCATTTGACTATGTAGATCATAACAAATTATGGATAACATTGCCAAGAATGGGAATTCCAGGACACTTAATTGTGCTCATGCAGAACCTGTACATAGACCATGAGGCAGTCATTCAAACAGAACAAGGAGATACTGTATGGTTTAAAATCAGAAAAGGTGTGTGCCAGCATTGTATCCTTTCATCAAACTTATTCAATGTGTATGCTGTGCAAGTAATTCGAGAAGTTGGACTATATGAAGAAGAATGAGGCATCAGAATTGGAGGAAGACTCATTAACAACTTGTGTCATGCAGATGACACAACCTGGCTTGCTGAAAGTGAAGAGGACTTGAAGAACTTACTGATGAAGATCAAAGACAACAGCCTTCAGTATGGATTACCTCTTACCATATAGAAAACAAAAATCCCCACAACTGCCCCAGTAAGCAACATCATGATAAATGGAGAAAATATTGAAGTTGTCAAGGGTTTCATTTTCCTTGGGTCCACAATCAACACCCATAGAAACAGCAGTCAAGAAATCAAACAATGTATTGCATTGGGAAAATCTGCTGCAGAAAATCTTTTTAAAGTGTTAAAAACAGGGCTTTGAACAGTTCAGTCTGGTTCGAATCCCTCCTGAAAATTTTCATTTCTATCAAGTTTTCAGGAGATGCTAATGCTGCAGGTTAAGAACCAGTTCTGAGAACCATTAGTAGAGCTGTGGTTCTCAAAATTTATTATACATAATAATCACCTGGGGGGTCTTGTTAAAATGTAGATTTTGATTCAGTATATCTGGGGTGGAAATGCAAATTCTCAGCAGAGTTTAGAACCAGAATGAACTCGTTGGAAACCCTGGTTATAAAGAAAAGATGTTACTTTGAGGACTAAATTGTGTCTGACCCAAGCGATTGTATTTTTGATCGGCTCATGTGTAAGCGAAAGCTGGACAATGAATAAGGAAAACTGAACAAGAAGTGATGCTTTTGAATTATGGTGTTGGCAAAGAATACTGAATATACAATGGACTGCCAGAAGAATGAACAAATCTGTTTTGGAAGCAGTACAGCCAGGTGCTCCTTAGAAGCAAGTTTGATGAGACTTTGTCTCATTTACTTTGCACATGTTATCAGGAAAGACCAGTTCCTGGAAAAAGATATCATGCTTGGAAAAGGAGAGGGTTAGCAAAAAAAAGGAAGTCCTTCAGTGAGGTGGATTCACAGGGTGGCTGCAACAATGGGCTCAAACATAGCAATAACTGTGAGGATGGAGCAAGATCGGCAGTGTTTTGTTGCGTTGTAGATAGGGTCACTGTGGGACCAATTCAAAGGCACCTAACAACAACAATAATATGCAAATTTGGAGTTCATTCTCTCATCCCTTTAGATAAAATTTAAGAATAGTCTACTTTATGTCGAGATTCTAACACTGAACGTGAGTAGTGACAAATAGTAAACCTCGTTAGTTGCTTTCAAAATCTTGCTTTATGACTTTCAAAGGCAATTATGTGCTGTCATCTTTATAAGTGATTGACTTACGGGACAAGTAAATGTATCTTCATTTGTCATCTTGACTCTTTCATTAAATTGGCTTTGATCTATATGATTTCTGATGTTATGTCTTTTTACTTGTCCAGAGCAATGATTTTTGGGCCAAATCCCACAGTCTCATGGGGGAACAGTCTACATTTCTGAGACTTGTACAGGATTAACATTGCTACAAATAAGATGATTCAAAAGTGATAATCACTCCTCTTGAAAATTCTTTGGCGCCCCTCAGAAGCTGATAAATATGTTAAAATTGAAGTTGAGAAATTTTCCATAAAGAAAAATCTTGGAGACTATTAGAAGCAAAATCGAAAATGAGTTGAGAGATATTTTTTATGCAAGTTTGTAAATTATAGTTAAAAAAAAATCTAATTAGTTCCATTCCGTACATTTACTAAAGGACATTAATTACATTAGAGTATATTTATGAACAATCATAATAAAAATGCAGCCACATCCACAAACTCTTTTTTTTTAATCACAGACACAATTATTATAAACATCAAGAACTGGGAACTATTGGACAGATGGGGCATTAGTGTCTTAATTCTTGATTTTTGTTCTAGTAAATCCCTACATTTCATATTCTTTCCACAAATCCTATGGCCATTCCAGACATGATAAATGATTTTTTTTAAACTTGCTTTAATGTTTTTATGTCCTTTTTTTGTTTTACGTTTTCAAAAAATATGTAAATGCAGCTGTCTAACAGGATAATGAGGTCACCTTAAAATATTCAAATATTCTAAACTAGGCGTATTCTAATCATGCCAGAAGATCCTGCATAGACTAACTGAAGAGTCATGGTACCAATATGCCTATATTTTATTACGTGTGGTAAATAATCTCTCTAAAGAGCCCTGGTGGCACAGTGGTTAAGAGCAGGCTGCTAAACAAAGGTAGGCAGTTCTTCCCTATAGGATCTCTGTGAGTTAAAATCAACTCGACAGCAATGGGTTTGGGATTTTTTGGCTGATCTCTCTAAACTGATTTTTCAAATCAGATTATTTTCTTTTTTGTATACTAGACATTTAACAAATGCTACTGATTAAGTATTCATTTGTTCACCTTAACAAAGAAACAAAATGGAGTGACTGTGCATGCTTAGGGTTTAAAGAAGTTTATACATAGACTACGTGTACACACACCTACACATACATGCACACACTCTAAGTTTGCCAAAGGAAACATGTTGTTGTTGCTGTTAGGAGCTATGGAGCCGGTTCTGACTCATAGCGACCCTGTATACAACAGAGAAAACACTGCCCGGTCCTGCACCATCTTCACATATCATACTGAGTGCCTTAGTTTTGTTATGAAGTATAAAATGTATATTTCCTCAAACAATTCATATAGAATATAACATCCTTTAAATATCTAATCTAGAAATGTGATATCATTTTAAGAAAACATGTCTATTTTTTTTTATTCCTTTCCAGTTTAAATTGCTGTCTCCAAGTTGACAATGATATCTACAAAGTCCAAAAACCTTACTTTGAGGTGTTGAAAACTATTGATTTTTTATTTGAATTTTGAAAATAAATAATTGTTTTCATCTGTAAGCTTTTTTTTTTCCTCCTAACCCTGAATTAATCTGTATTTTTCCTGCCTGATTGATGCATTTGACATCTGTGAATGTAAAAGACTTAGGAAAAAAATGGGCGAATCTAGGTTAAATGTGAGTTGCTAATGAAATGAAACTGAAGAAAATTTGGTAGTGCCCTACTTACATGACTAGTTAATATTATAGTCTGTTCCCCACATCTATACATTTTCTCTGTTGGGCATTGATTGAGCTCTTCTTAAATCTTATGAAAAAACAGTGTTTTATCATGCACCATCGTCGGAGTCAATGGCTGACACTAGTAGATGTAGTTGAAACAGCTACTGGATTGGTTTTATCTTGGATCGTGTGCTCTTCAAGTGTTCCTAGTTTAGGCTATGTGTAATACATTCTGTGCCTAGGGTAGATATAATGGGAATAATTATTTTTCCGAGAATACCACAGAAATAAGAAAATGCTCCTATGATTAAGGTAGTGTGGAGCTAGCTTGTTACAGTACCTTGTCTGATAACTGAAAATTTTATGTTTCAGTTATATCTTATGTAAAATATGGATGATACCATTAGTTGTATGAGGTATGTAAACATGTTTTAAAACTATACTAAAAAAAACTGGAAAAAGAATAAATTTGTGGTAAGATAAAAGAGACATTTTACTGGATAGCTGTTAGATGTCATGAAGAGGGCTATAGTGTTTACATTTGTTTTCCTATATAATGCCACAGGCAGTTTATGAGGCTTATTACCTCTTTTTAACATTTCAGAATATGAGGTTCAAGAAAGTTTAGTGACATACTCATGGCTAGACTGCTATTAAGTTTCAGTGGCTTCATGTATATTTATCTATGTATGATCATTCACTGTGTTATGCTAAGGGTTCTGTTTCCGCGAAGATCATGGGGAAGATCACATGATCTTTGTAATCTGTCAAAGCGGTTATGGCAAAGAATCTCTACGTCCCTTTAGAGTGTCAAACATCATGATCCAAACATGAGAAAATTTTGTTTTTAATTTTGCTTTGACTTTACTTACAATGTGTTTTAGGGGTGCTGAGATGCCAAATTGGTTTCCAGCCTGAGAAAGAAATTTGTCTGAGTATCTTAGATGATAAAACTGTCTATATTAAAGTGCATAAAATATTATATTTATTAAGTGACATTTATTTTATTTTTCCTACCTTAGCTATTATTTCAATACCAACTACAAAAGAAGGGGTATCTCTCTAGATGAACTAGTATAAATTATTAAACAAGATGGTCTGCATTATGTTCATGGAAATTAGAAAAGTGGGGCTAGTTCAGTGAGTGTAATGAAAATAGTCTATGTAAATATTCATCTGTATGTATATGTATATACATTTAGGTGGAGTCATGTTTAGCTTCAACTTATACATCTATAGATTGGTAACTAAGTTTCATAATATGTTAACATTAAAATACACTTCAGTGTATATATATATATATATATATATATATATATATATAAAATCAGAGAAATACAAATACATTTAAAAAGACTGCTTTATTCTAGATCTAAGCTGAAGGTTATTTGATATTTATCATTTTTAATCTCTTCTCCTCCCTTATCCCAAATTATTTTGTAAACGATGAAAGCCACACTGAATAAATGAGAACACTCTTGCTATTTTTTTCTCATTTGGCTCACATTTAGTTGAAGAAAGTAAAAACAGATTTTTGTTTTTTTTCCGTTGAATAGAATCAGTACTACTTCTTCAAATAGGTCAAGGCTTCCTGCCATTTAAAATTGACAGAAAAAGCAAAATGTACCAGATTACAACACTGGAGATAAAACTATTAGGCCTCCCCAGGAACCTGGGCCCTCGGTTTGACCTCAAATACCTTCTGCCCAAAACTAGTGACTGTTAGGAGGGTCTGGGCTACTGGCCTCAAGAGACAGAAGGAAAATAACAGAAACTCTGGGATAAAAGAGTGATTTCGACACTGTGTTGCAGTTTGAGTCACTTTATCATCAAAGGAAAAATCTTGTTGTGAATAATAGTAAAAGAATATATTCAGAAATAGGTTTTATGTGACTGGTATGAAGATGGTAGATCACGTATATAAAATGAATTTTTTTTAAACATAAGCTCACAACCTCACAGTAAGGAAACAGATTAGCATAGAAGTGTGGTTAAGAGAATAAGCTTTAAAGTCAGAAGATCTGGGTTTGCATTCTAGCGCTGACACCCAGTAGTTGTGTGACCTTTGAAAAGTCTCTTGATCTCTCTAATTCATAGTGTATGTACGGATTGGTAAAACAGGGATATTAAGACTATATCTCACATAGACTTGTTCTGAGAGCTAAATTTAATTATTTATGCAAATAGCTTAGCACATTACTTGACACCAAGTAAACACTTTATAAATGTGGTTATTGTTATTTCGTGGTTATCATTATTTAAAGAACTTACTTCAATCAAGTGTACACCCACTATAGAGTGATTTATTACTTTGAGTAAAGGGAAATATTGAGAATGTTATCAATTATCTAAAGATTCCATGTAACGAGACACAGTAAAAAAAGTTATTTCCTTGTCATTAATTTCTCGTATTTTATTCCCTGGTGTTATAGGCATATTCTAATAACACCTCAGTTGGGAAATAATAAACACACTCATAATTTAGGTCGCAGTTATTGTTTTTGGATTAGACTAATTACCAATATTTTAAACACTTACACTTTATTTATTGAGAACAGAGATGTCCTAAAGCAACTAAAATACATGTATGTTATCCACAATGATATCCATAGAGAGTCATCAGGTAAAATCTCATTTGTGAGTTGTTTTAAAGATAGAATCATAGTATGCGCATTTTCCTATACTCACTACTGTTTCAGCACAGAAGAATTTTATTTCTAAGTATTTATTTGTTTTAACTCTATGGAAATGTGCAATTGTATTCTGCTGTCTAGTCACATAATACTTTTAGTCTGAAGCAGAAAATGATTAGCATTGTTCTCATACAACATTGTTTAAATGATAGTTTAGGTGACTGTGTAAAAACACAATCAGTAGAGTGATTTGTTTGTGTGTTATTAGATATAGGATACAAAGATGATCTCAATTTATACAGGAAGGTAAAACGAGCTGTCACAAGTTATCCAGATGAAGGAAAGACTAAAATATCACATTTTTATGTCTATTGGTCTGTGAAAAAAAAGTAAAGAATTGCATTAGATATATGTATCAGTAAGAAAATATGGTTTGAAATTGTTAACCCACACTTTCAAAACCTTATGGAAGTGACTATTTTATTCTCAAAGCTACTCAAAAATAAATACACAAATTAATGGATAATTAATAAATAAGTAAAATGTGGGTCAAAATATCACAAAAATAAATTGTGCTGCTCCTTCAATGAATATCTTCAAGAATATATTGACATTTGTTGTGTCTGATCAGAGTAGGTAACTACTGCCCAGAAACAAAATTACGGATGAGATGATCTTCAACTGTCCCTTCTAAAAGTTTATTTCTAAAACAATTCCCCAATAACGTTTGACTTCAAAACTCAGAAGGTAACCAAGCCCAACTCTTTACGTGGTCTTCAATTTTAAATCCCTTACCATTTCAATTGCCTGTCTTAAGTTTTATACATGTAAGCTGGCTGCATTTCAGCATAAGTTCAAGGAGCACTTAAGAATCAAAAAACCTATAAGTGGTATGGACTGGCCACTTCGTTTTTTTCTTCTCCTGGTCAAGCTCCGCTTATATCCGAAGCATCTCATCTGCTAGAAAGCCTCTTGAGAAAACTGGCCAAGGAGTTCACCAAAGTTCCAATCCTGTCTACCAGAAGTATTATGCGGAGCATGTTATCTTTTCAGTACCTCCTGCCGAGTTTGGGCGATAGTGCTGAAGGGACAGCTCCCAGTGCTTTCAGTGGTTTTAGTAAGCACTCCCTGCTCCCCAGAAAACAGCACCCTTCGCCTTTCTGCTACAAACAGTCATTCACAAAATCAGAGGAGGGAACCACAGTCATCCGTAATTCCTTGGGAATTTAGTTAAATTGATGTTAAAACACACCCACCTTCCTAAGTGTATAATTATCCGTGGGTGGAGGGCCACGAGGGCGGGTAATATAGAAGAGAGCGGGGTGGGGGGTGGGGGGGGAGTAGGGTAACATAGAAGAGAGCGGGGGTGGGGGGAGTAAAAGAGAGTTTTGTCCTGACTTATAAAGATATTTTCATCATCCTCCTCCTTCCCATCTTCCTAATCCGGAGAATGATGGAGTTCAAGGCAAGAGAATGAATCAGGAAATGGAGACAGGACTCTCCAACCTAGAAATGATTAGAGCAATTTAAGTTAAATACTCCTCTACCTAGGAACTCACCATGATTCAGATTTAAAGACTCCTGTGTTTTCTCCATCATAGCATATACAAACAGTTGCCTCCAAAGATCAAAATAAAACAAAACAAAAACCGGGTTCCGGAGCGTGTTCTTCCTGTCCTTTAAACTACAGATGAAGGTGGGGTAAAAGCGCTCATCACCTGGGAAAGCGCGAATAGACTCTCTAACGCAGTGGTCAATTCCCTATAGGCCCGAACTCTTCCCCGTCACCCCTCACCATTCGTGACTCTGCGAGACACAGAGACTTAGACATACCTGTGGGAGTGAGTGTGAGGTAAAGTCGAGACGAGAGTGCGCTCTCCACCTGGATAAGCTTGCATCTCCCTGTTTCATAGCTTGCGTTCATTCACATGTATGCAGTGGCTGAATAGTTGGTCAAAGGTGGAACAGTTAAAACGGATCGGTTGTATTTTTAATGGGCACACCTTAAAATACGGTGCTCATAAATTGCAAGTGTGAAAAGATTCCTAGTGTAGTCTCTAAGCCTCTAATCTGTTCTACCCTTTCCTCCCCCATCCCCACCCCCACCCTCTAAAAAAGGGAAAGCTTGCTGCAGATTGTAAAAGGATTTGAGTCTGCTGCTAGAGAGAAGGGGATTAGGGCCACAGAAGTGCAAGTTAAATTGTGCTGCATATAAAAAATGGGCGGATTGGTCTCCAGATCGAGAGGCTGGTACCACCTTCCTTTCTAAAATAAAATCTCTCTGGCATGAAGTCACCACCTATTTCACATCCGGTTTGCCCTGGGACGTATTACTACTGTCTTTGTAAAGAGATATCTTTTGTTGTATAGCTGCAGATTTGGGTATTGGGAAGCAAATTTGGTTGTGAAATTTTCAGCAAAGGAGCACGCAGAGTCCATGATGGCTCAGACCAAGTGAGTGCGAGGCGGTGCGAGGACGCCCCTCCGCTCGCTCGCAGCGCGCCCGGACTCGCACACTCGCGCCGGCTGCAGACTCTCCACGATTCTCTCTCCCAGACTTTTTCCACGGTCTTCAGCGATCCTGTGCCCAGAGGGGGCTCCAGGTAAGTGCGGCTTCGGACCGCGACACACAGAGCTTTGAACGCGGCTTTTTCTTGCTAGAGAGACTGGGAAGCTGTAAGAAAAAAAGAGAAAGAGAGAGCAGGGCAAGAGGCTTATCCCATAGCAGGTAGAAACAACGAATGCTTTTCTTTCAGGGTGAAAACCGCAGCAATATAGGACCATTATTTTCTCGCTCTCTACCTTCTTTTCTTTTCTCTCTTTCTTAGGCAGACTTGAATTTGGTCCCTGGGGTGGGTGGTGAAATGTTGTTTTGATCTTTTCTTGCGTGGGGGATCTGAGGTGAGGTGGGGAGGGGCGTTGGGGGCATCATCTAAAGTTAAGACACTGGGACAGAAAACCTGTCTCGCTGTTGGATCCCAGGGAAGGCACTCTCTCATCCTGGCTTCAAAATGCCTCTTTTCTCCTTTCCAGTGGACGCTGCTGAAATGCTCTCTGGTGTAGGGGTCTCTCATTCTGAACATGAAAAACTCAACTTATTATTTGATGTGGGAAGCATGGGCTATGGATGTTTGGAGTGTATGTGTGTGTGTGTGTCTGTGGGCATGTGTATTTGAAGGTGAAGAGGCGGCAGCTTGAGGTTTCTTTTAAACTATTATGTTTGTATTTGCAAGAAACTTTCTTACTCAACAACTGGAGTGACATGATAGGTTTGTTTTTCTCTTTTTTTAAAATGTCAGAGGAGGGCAAATAGCTATGGTGCCTTGCCCTGGGGTTTTGTTTTGTTTTGTTTACCCCTTCTGGAGTCCCCCCATTTTATAAAGACAAACAAAAATTAATACGGCTAAGAGAAGTTGCTTTTCTTTCATTAAAGATGTTGAAGATTAATAAAAGTGTGAATTATAATTGTGCAATTTAGATGCAATATTTTAACATAGTGATACTTACCCAGGATTTCTTGTCATATGCAGTTCATCTGTGTCAAAACCAGTCACTAAATTAAGTAAAAGCTATGGTGAAACTCACAGTTCTTATCTCTAGATCATTTCACTCTAAACACGTTAATTATGCTTCATGCTTACATGCCTGTTTGTAATGGTTTTTACTGATTTAAGTGATCCCGGAGAGTGTGCAAAGCATTTGTGTAGATGTATTTAAAGGCATACTACGTTAAATTATAGAGTATTTAATGAAAAATATGCTCAAAAGGTTTGCAATCCCTTAATCACTAACCTTACTAAGGGCTATAGATTCAGAGATACGCTAACAAATCCCATTAACATTTCTCATGTTATAACTAGAACTAACTATAGCACATTAAAAACAATGTTACCAGATTTGTTTCTTAACCAGGTAAGTGCCTTGAATTAAAAAAAAAAAAAAGCCACAAATAGATTGCAAATTCTTTTCCTCTTAAATTCTCCAGGCTCTCCCTACTCTTCCATTCCTCCAGCAACCCACTACCAAGTCTAAATTCAACAATCAGATGGTGATTGATTGCACTTTACCTAAGAGGAAAAAAGATTCTCTTATTCATGCAAAGCAAAGCACTCCAGCTTCCATCTGTTTGAAATGAAACATTCTCTAGCAGCAACCTGGCAGAATTTGAGAAGGCTTAAAAGATATATGTGGGCATGTTTGTGTGCATTTACGTGTGTGTGGTTTGCATGTGAGAGAGAAATCAGTACATGGCTTGACTATAAAGTGTGTCCTTTAGCCTCACAGAAGCATTAGTGAGCACATTCAACAGACAGTCACAGGCAGAGGATATAAGCACCACTTCAGCATTCAACAATGTGTTTCTTATGGTTTTAAAGAAGAAATGAATACAGTTGCTTGTAAAATCAAGGCACATCCAGAAAGAAAAGATGGATTCTGCCATCAAAGTCTGTTAAGCTACACTGTCCCACTGCTAAACATGCTCTTCCTGTGATAGACACCAACTTAAATAAATTCAGTGCACAGTTTAGTCATGGGAACTCAAGTCAGAAAGGTCAAAATTTCCAGATTATAAACAGCAAGAAGAGATATACCAAACCATATTGGAAATTTAAAACCTAGGGTGAAACAACTCACAGTTTTTATGCTGAAGAATATTCTCACTTGAAAGCATTTCAGCTTGTATTCTTTTATAGGAGAAACTTAAGACACTGATATATTTCTGAATGGAGAAATGAAAGGGAGAGTGGAGAATGGATGGTCCAGGTTTCCCTTGCTTCCAATGAGGTGTCATACCCAAGTGAGGTCATTTCCTGACTTCAAAGCATTCATCTCAACTGCCTCAGTCAGCCCTAGTGGTTAGAACTTCATGTTTCTTGCAAGATACATTGATCTCCACTTGTTCTACTTTTCAGCTGCACAAGCTCGTGATGAAGAGAAGTCCGGGTCTCTCTGACTATCTTTGGGCCTGGACCCTCCTTCTGAGCACATTGACTGGAAGAAGGTGGGGCACTTTATTTTAAATCTGCATGAGAATTTCTATAACTTTTCATTTTTTCCATCAGGGGAAAGACAGTTGCCCTTGGATGAATTCATGACTAAGGGAATTCAGAAACTTAACTGCAATAAAATTCTAGCTAAGAATAAAGGAGAGCAGTATGAAAAAATAATCATCTTAATATGCGTGGCATGTTAATTAGAATACACTTAACAAGGCTTTGTTAAAGAATGTGTTAATTCAACATTTAAGTCTTAAATTGAACTTTACACTGTTTAGTTGCAATGGGACAAATCATGGGATTTCCTCATTCTTAAAAAAATTTATCCCAATTACTGTCTACTTTGAAAGTTAATTTTCCAACAAGGAAATTTCTAGCCAGTTGCAATTTCTAGCCATAGGGTAACTTATAACTTCATGAAAGTGGTAAGTTTCAAATAATATTTGTAATTTGAAAGCCACAAGGCTTTATAAATGCACGTGCATATTATGTTTTGAGACCGCTATTTATATAACCAAATTTAGAATCTATGAGACACAAACTTAAGAACAAAAGGTGAAACCGAATTTCTCTATTTAAACGTAATTAGTATAGCGGCAACTTACAAGAAAAATTTAATAATATGCTTACCTACATTCAAAATATTTGCCAATAATCCAACCCTAACATATAAATATATTAGCAACTCTAAAATGACCAAATATTTCAGATTCTTCTTTTATCTGTTTTACATTTCATGAAGTCTCTCACTCCTATGGCCCATTAAGTCTTAGGCATATTTTTAAAAACCTAAGACCCTTCTAAAATGAAGTAGAAAATGAACCTTTAAGAGCTGAGATAGATAGAATAAGCTGGGAAGACATATGAATCTGGGATTTGTTTGTTAAATTGATAAGTTGTACATTTTTATTTTTTGCTGTTGTGTATGGTAAACACTCACTTGGAGACAAATAAAAAATGCATTATTGTCATATAGTCTTAATCTGAGGAGTTAAATGTTCTTCACCCCATTTCAAAATTTATATGAAGTGTTACGATTGTAATGACCTGTAGATGGAGTTAGTGCACAGTGTTTTATTATATAGTGGTTCATATGGAATCAAAATCAGGTACTGTAACTGACATTTCTCTTCAAATTATATATTCATTTTAGGAATCACTATATTGGCGTGAGTGTTTAATACCAAATAAATAATCTTGGTCCTTATCTTAGGGTTCTTTTCTGGCAATTACAATTGGATATGATAAAACAGAAGTGATGATAAAGAAGAACCTACTTAGAAAGTCACATAAAAGAAAGATCACCATTCCAATTAGGATAGCAAAACTGCTGTCCTTGGGGAAGGAAATAATAATTTTTGGCCTTCGTATTCCAATGCAAACACTTGGTGTAAGTAACATTTATAAGATACACCAGGTAGCAAATAATTATCCAAATTTGACATAAGCTCTAAAAACATAGGGAATACAGGCAAAAGTAATGGACAACTCCACATCCTACAGATCATAGTAACAACCTAATTGTGCTCTGTCTTGTCGTCTTATATTTTCTCCTTTTTATTTTATGCGTTTTTCCTTAGAGTGCTTGATCAGGCTTTCCTCACAACTTAAGGTGTGCTAGCATTTCTCTTCCTCTTACATCAAGATGACCTTCTAATATCCTTGAAAAATGCATGCATTGCTGTTGGTTTTGTAACAATGAATTTTTGTAAGTAATTGCATTCAGAAAACTACTTCTGCCTTACAGCTGTCATCTATCAATAAGACGTCCTTGGAGACACAAAGTTCATTGAAAATTTGATTTCAAAAAATAGCAAGATGTTTAATTTTGCCAAAAGAAAGTAAACCTTCAAACTGCACCTTTAATGTTGAACTGAGGAAGAAAAACATTTTCTTACATTTCATATATTTAGTATCACTGATAACTTGTATTTATAACTTTATTAAATTAAATTTTTGTCAGAAAAACAGCCATTATGTTTTGCAGATACGAAATTGATTACTTAGGAAACAATATTTGATTTTAAAATGCCACTTCAATTGTATTTCTCACTCCTGTAAAATAAGTAAATTCTGGCTTCAAATGTTCTGTTTTTTCTTAGATTTATCAGTAATATAATGCACAAGAGTGAATCCAAAGCATATTAAATGGAGAGTTTGAAATGATGTATTCGTGGCAGTCTCTTAATTTACACCCTGTATTCATTTTTTACTCAAAGTCAGAGATATCATGGATTATTTCCGTCAGTTAGTGTGCTCCATCCTAAGTTAGAAAACGCTTCTCTCAAAGGATTTTGGAGATGTCATACTAATCATTAAGTAAAATATGATTCAAGTAGCATAGATGGCACCATTAATTGATGTAAGGAAAACAGTGTTTGAACTGCAGTCACTATGTGGTTGAAGTTCAGAGACTATAAGTGGTAAGAGATCCAAGCTATGACTTCAAGTAGTAAAGATTAAAAAGAAACAATTATTTGGCTATATGAGAATGGAAATAATGTTTTAGACCAAGAGTTGAACAAAGCCGGGGTTCTAGTTTGAACTCTGCTCATAGATAGCTGTGTCACCTTGAACAAACACTAAAACTGCACTACAGCTTAATAAAATATAAATTAAGAGTATTGGAGTATATCTTTCCCAAGATCTCCTTTACTTCTAAGACCAGAAATAATAAAAATTGAATTAATTATAGATAGGAATAAGTAAAGTATAAAAATTTGTTTATAAATCTTAAGGGGGTCAAAGATGCGCACACTGATGTAAAAATGTGATTATTCTAAGTAATCAATCTTATTTTTCCATATAACTATCCTAAGTGGATATCAGAAATGAAATGGGTGAAAGTAGAGCTGTTAGTAGGTAAAACCTTAGGCTTTTACTACACAGTAAACTAAATAAAAATAAAACTATTAATTATTTTGGAAACCCTTATAAATAGATATAATTTTTTTTTCACTTTGGGAAGAAATTTTGCATATTTATTAATTTCCTACCATGCACTAACATCCTTGTTTCCCCAGAGAAGGTATGAATTACAACATGACATGCCTAGAATTCAAAAAAGAGGGAGATAAGTCCATATCTTTCCATATTTAGAAATATTAGAGTAAAGAGATTATCATTTATGAGAAAAAATATGGGAAAATGGTCAGAGTTAAAATGTAACATCTCTGACTTTACTAGAAGAAATTTTTAAATTAAAATTCAATAGACAGGAAGGTTGGAAAATAGGGGTAAGATTTTATTGGAAAGGTATACTTTAGTTACCATCACTCTTTATTTATTTTTTAGCTCTGGACAGCCCTCATTACAAGATGAACTTAAAGACAATACCACTGTCTTCACCAGAATTTTGGACCGACTCCTCGATGGTTATGACAATCGCCTGAGACCAGGATTGGGAGGTGGGTCATGTTATTGTATTTTTATTTTAGAGAATAACATTAAACCTATACTATGAGAGCCTTATTTTTCCTGTAAATGTGAAAGTAATATGAATGGTAGCATGCATTTTAATGATTACTCCTATTTTTAACAGATTACTCAACATTAATTCAGTTTACTAGGATAGTTTTGTACACATACCCATATGTATTAGAAGGCAGAGACCAATTTCCTGCAATAACATGAAATAAATGTTACATTTACTTGACAAGCACAATGTTTTCTGTGTAATGATTTGATTATACAGGAAAAATGGGAGTAATATTCCCCCTTCCAGCCCAAAGGAGCACGCTCTTCACTCAGCACTGCTATGTCTGCATTGAATTCAAACAGGATCTCTCTAATTCTATCGACCTAAATTTATTTCAGAACATTAAATATTGATCTGTCATTTTGTGTTAGATACCACCACCTCTAGATAAAAAAACTAATAATAGGTGGTAATTATTTGGGTTTTCTTTTTAACCATGCATTTGAACATATTCTCATTTAAGTTTTCTTGATACATAAATTAATTAGTTATACTGATGAAATTCTACTTGGCAAGAAGACTGTGATTAATGATACAATATTTATAACAATTAGAGTAATTTGTCCTTAGCATTGCACACTTATTTGAATAACACTTTAATAAAATGATAAAACTATTGTATTTGGTTAAACAAAGATTAATGTAGTCAAAACAAAATATTTATCTTAGAGTAAAACAAGTGAAGAAAGAAAATCAATTATTTTCCAAAGTCACAAAGGAAGCCAAGGTTAGAATCTGTGATTCCCAACTCTAACTTATGCCCTTTTTCAAACCATTTATAAAACTATTTAACAGCAATATTTAAATAGCAATATTAAGAAAGTCACCCTTTCTTTGCCTTAGACAACTCAGATAAACAAATATAAAAAGTTTAAGAATTCAAATTTTGATTTTACAACTAAACAGTAGCATAGATTCAGAGTCACAATTTTAAAAATACTTTGTATAGTGTAATCCCGTGAACGTGCATCATGAGTCTGTTCTGAGGATACTGGATTGACACAGTAGCCACAAAAATGGACTCCAATGTACCAATAATCATGAAGATAGAATAGCACCAAGCAACATTTCATTCTGTTATACATAAGGGCGTCATGAGTCAGAGCCAACTCTATGGCAGCTAACAATTAACAACAAACAACAAAGACAATACCACGAAATGGCATTAATGCCTCTGAGACTTTAAGAGGTACTACCTTGCCAATGTCACAACTATATATGTCAACCTGAAAGTCTTGTCACATGTCCTTTCTCAACACTTTCAGACATTTATTTTAGGACATGCTGTATAAATTCCTTTCAATTTAGGTTCCACCTAACTTTTATTTGCTAAATGCTTAGGGAAAAAAAATTTTGGTTAAAGTAAGTTGATCACAAAATGAGAAAGCTGATATATCAATACAATGATATACCAATATAATACCTGTATACACTTAAACATCTGAATTGGCTTTAGGAAAATTGATTTAGATTCTTAAAAATTGAAACAAATTTCAAAGATGGCAGGTGGAGGAGGCATTTACAAAGGAAAGAAACAGTCAAGATAATATAACTTTTAAAAGGTAAGACGTTCAAAAATATTGATGGAAATTTTCTAATTTCTTTATTGATTCTCCTTCTTGCTGCAGGATATTAATCCCTACCAAATCAGCAGCATTTTATAACACATCATAAAGCCTGGTCTTCATCCTACTTTAAGAAATTCTATCTAATATTTTGACTGTGAATATGAAAATCCTCTGAATGATCTCTACATAATTTTCAGTTTAAGAGTTTTACACACACACACTATCTTTAAAGATCAGCTGTGTGGTTGTATTGTTGCTCGGAGTACAAGTAATATGCCCATGATCACTCATTACTGTTTTAATGTATATATTACCTCTTTAATAATAAATTTGTATTTAATTAAGTATAGTCTAAGCAAGAAGCATTTTAACTATCCCTCCTGTGCACATCAAAACCGTGAAGACCCGTGGACCTTAAGGATTTTTAAAGTAGACCGACAATGGCTTGAAAACCTAAATTTCAAGCTTTGGGATAATGGTAGAATTGTTCACAGAAACACCTACATTTTTTGGTATAATCTACTTTTATTATATATTTAATCCCAGAAAATAACAAAAAGAATAGACATGTGGTTGAAGAACAGAAATGAGTTTGCCAGATGCAGACAAGGTATCTTCCTTTTAATTGAAATTGATATAACGTGCTAAAGAAATGGAGAATGCAAGAACTCAGGAAAATTGAAAAATGAATGTACATTAATCTTTCCTGAAGATTATTATTATTATTTTATATTTCTGATACTGCGAAACGCTAATTTTAAGGACACATTGATAATCGACATTAAAACACAAGAAAAACTAGCTCAAATCTTTTCGTCTATTTTAAATACACAATGCTAGAATATACTTCAACTAAATATTATTGCTTTAAGAATTATGAAAAACATTAATACTGGCTAAACTAAATTTTTTTATATTTTTGGAGTGCTTTTTTTTTTTTCTTCAATTGATATTCTTGTGCTTATTATATGTACTTATAAAGTCATCAATACTTTTTAAGTATATTTTGAAAATGATTTCTGTCATTAAAAAAGTACACTTAAATAACAAATACAGATTTTAGATGTGTTTTAAAATATAATCAGCTACAGAATTAGTGAAAAATATTAACACAATGATTGCTGGCTGCTATAGGTTAAAACTATATAATACATCCCTTCTGCAGAAATAAAGGAATTTAATTTCTTACCAAAGATTTCTGGTAATTTAAGAATGCCATACATTTAAGTAGATCCTCATTTCAAAATGGCCTCTTTGGTTTTATGTGAGTCATTTGCTTTAAGATGAAAAGACTATGTAGAGGATATATTCAAAAGATTATCATTAGTTTAGAACGGGTAAACTTTTCGTCTTTAACCTGCAACTGAAAGGGGCCTAATCCCTTCTTTATCATGACAAAGTAACAACCATGTACAGAAGGTAAGGACATTTTGCTCCGAATGTCCTGAGCAATACAGAAGTGTGATAAGCTAAGACTTGATAATAATGAAAGAAACTCTTGTATGTACAAATTCATTATGACCCGTTTTTCAGGAACTCACACTGCACCAGAAGGTATAGCGTTACTCTTTGGAGATATACACCTTGGGTCCAATAACTAAGAAACATAAAATATATAACGTGGTTGACCCAAAAGATAGAAACCAGTTTGCAGATATTGTAACACACTGTTTTAAAAGACTACCTTTTCCTGGTCAAGAGCAGTTTTGAGAAAGTGAAAATAAAAGGACAGCACAGAGGGAAATGTCCTGGAAAGGATTTTTTTAAGATAGAAGAGATGAAAGGATTAGAATGTGTGGAATACTTATAATTTAATATATCCTATTTAGGAATATAAACAGGAAAATAAATTGGCCATGTTTATACTTTAAGTAGAAAGTAAATGAAGGAAATTTTAAATAGAGTTGAATTGAAATAATCAGTAGCTTGAAAACACAAACCAAAATTGTAAGTGATTGTTGAAATCATTCTTCTTATTATTTCCTTTTTGGGGGACAAAGTGTGGAGGGTTGCATCTTCCTTGCCAAAGAGGCAGAGCAATGCCTTTGAAAGGCTCATGGCTAAAGCACAGTCGGTATAAGAGAACAAAATGGCTAAGGAAAAAGGAGGGCAAAAGTCTGAAGAATGAGAAGATAAGAAAGAGATAAAAGGCAGAGAAGAAAGGAGAGCAAGAGAAAGGGATAGAAAAAAAGGAGAGAAAATACAGAGGAGTGAGAGCGGTGGAGGAGGTGAAGGAGAGGGACAGAGAGGAAATGGGGAAGAAAGGAATATGTATTAATGAGGTGCAGTTGTCTCTTGTTTAGTCAAAGCTCCTGTTTTAGATTCAAATCAGGACCAAACAATAATATTCTTAGCAAATTTATCTTCCCAAAGTTTCTCTTTATTGCCTGTGAGTATAATAAAGAAACCTGTATTTTTCTCGTTTCCTAAAATCTAAATTGATGCTCCCTCTGAATTGCACCCACCCGGGTAAAACTTCAGCTGCTATCAGAGTGACTTCTCTTGAACAGTGGAAATGAGGCAAAATCACCTGTTAACATAGATCTAAAACTTAAGTCTGAAGGAATGTTTCAGGTTTTTAAGGACAATTAATGCCCTTCCAGTGAAATCTTTTCCTTTCTTGCCCCACCACATATACAAGGTACACTTTCCTTATGCTATGGCAAAATCCCGTGATACGCCAGGCTGATGTACAGCTTTTTGTCTGGAACACACCACGAAGCTGAGAGTTCCCCTTTTCTCCTGCTCACAGGCCCATTCCCACCCATTTTATTCTACAGAATAATTCATTTCGTTTTTTAGAAAACAGATTAGGTAAAAATCATGCTTGACTAGAACTCAAACAGGATAGTCTTTCTTGAGGCACATTTTAAAGAAATTATAGAAGACATTTTCACTGTCTCCCTCCCTGTTAATTGTGGTACCTGGAAATATTTTTATAATGCCTAAATTCAGCCTTAAGTTTAATCTTGATAAATAATGTACAGGATGATGGATGCCTCTTAAAGATTTTATCACGAAGTATAGAAGATAAAAGAAAGAGACATGAATGTGTACTCATCATAGTACAAACCCAGCTGAATGGTTGGAGAGGTAGATAAATAGATGAGTAGGTAGGAATGTACATAGAGAATGGAATGTACTAAATATACTAAACATTTAAAAGATATTTTGTTAGGATCTTATTCTTTTTCCTGTAAGTGTTATAGTCTGTTTGTTTTTAAGATTTTACTTAATTGAAAGTGTCAGTTAAATATTTGTAGCTAGAGTTTTCGCTCAAGGTATTTTAGCACTAATATATTATTTAAGAAGTAATCTATGATTCAAAGCACACTTTATCTCTATCTTCTTAATATTTGCAATCTTGGATTATTTATGCCTGTACAAGACTTTTTTTTTTTTTTTTTTAAACTTCCTTGAGCCCAAGCATTACAAGAGAGCTCAGCTTTAAGAAATAAGCATCCCTCCCTTCTAAAGAAAGTTAATTGGGTTAGTTAGACAGGCCCTGTGGCTGACAAAATAGTGCTGACTTCTTAGCAAATTAGCTTGGGATCTTGGATTGTGTTTTTTCTGTCAAACTAAATAAAGGTGGAAAATTTAGAGAACTCTGAAAAAAAAAAAATACCAGATGAAGTTTTTGTGAAATTTTGTGCCACTTTGTAAAGTTTAGGTGACTGAAAAGTAGGGAAAGCCGTATAACTCATACTTTTTAAAATTCATGTTGTTCTATCTCACGATTATAAGATGGCTGATATTCACATGGTCATTTATTATTTTTTATATTCTGTGTGATGCTGAGATCAGAAGGACAAATTTTATTCATGTTCAACTAAAGTTAACGCACATATTTTGTATTTATCTTAAAAAACTAAAATTTCAAAAACTCAGAGGATAAGATGTTTCAGACAGAACGTGATGCTGTTAGATACAACCAGAAGATTCTAAATCACAGACGACATCCAAAGAAATGAAAATAAGCTTAGGTTTATGCAATTCCTTATTTTTTGTCACACATATTTTACCAGAGAAATAGTTTTTAATACTATCCTTTGAAATTCTACCCCGGAACCCTTTCTTTTGAATTTGCTGTCATTTTATCCGGTGCTTTTAATGCAAGGTGTGGAGCAGATGCCCTGACTTTGGCAAAATGCAATTCATTTCCACAGAAATACTGTATCTAGACGTTCCATAATTCAGTTGCATTTCAGAGAAAAAGGATTTACCAAAAACCCAAGAGGCATTGTTAAAATGAACAGAGACTACCTTTTAACCTTTCCTGGCTGAGAACATCAGTTAGCTCATGAAGCCAGCTTGTCTAATAAATCCAACTAGATACCCAAAGGAATGTTCTAACATGTTTAGAAAACCTTTTCTTCTCATCTTTTCCTATTGTATATAAATCATCTACCTCATCCAGGCCAAGAAGTCTCCAAGATAAAATGTACCTACTGAGATGATATTCAGGTTGTAGAGACCATCCGTATTATTAGTAAATGACTGCAGTTTATTTTTTGTGCAGGTACCCTTGAGCTTTTCACAAAACTTTCATTTTCTATCTAGATTCTAGTACCAGTGTAGAACCTTTAGAAAATGCTTTCTAAATATGATTTTTTTTTTTCAGGTAGACTCTAAATTCTATATTTGAAAAATAATGTAGTGTTCCTGAGAAGAGAATCTTTTTTTTAATATTTATGGACTCTGTCATTTTTGGAAAAACTTAAGAGAAAATAAAAAACTAAGCCGATGGCATATCCCTTCAATATTGTTATATGGCTGTTTTTATAACTAAAATGCTACAATGGAAATAGGCACTATGATGCCTCAGACTTATTGCAAAGTTCAACAATTTTGATCGAGATTTATATAGACCATAGGAAACCCATTCCTCCCACAGGGCAATGCACGGTCTCTCTAAAGATTAGCCTCCTCCCAAGAGATAATATCCATATTGTAATATAAGAGGGGAAGGAGAGAAGTTATCAGTGGAAATGAGATAAATGTCTGCTGCAATAAAACTAACCTTTTGCCCTGGAAGATGCTTGTATCTTCTGAGTTCTGGGAATTCAAAAACAAAAAAAGATCCGAAACTGATTAAACTCCTTGAGACTTGAGTCTCTACCCCACAGACAAAATTAAGTAGGTTTAAGTATCAAATGGAGCCCTGGTGGCGCAGTGGTTAAGTGTTCGGCAGCTAACCAAAACGTCAGCAGTTCAAATCTACCAGCTGCTCCGTGGAAACCCTACGGGGCAGTTCTAATCTGTCCTTTAGGGTCGCTGTGAGTCGGAATCAACCCGACGGCAATAGGTTTTGGTTTTTAAGTATCACATAGGGGCAAGTGGCCAACTAGTCTAAGGCATTAGTGGAATGCAGGCAGGCAGGTTAATAGGAAAGGAAGGACAGAGAGTAAACACATTGCTCTAGGCAGAGGAGCAATGAGCTGAACCATTATCCAATCCAGGAGAATACATTGATGTTTATGTGGGGAGCCCAGAATATTTTCAATTTCCAAATAGAACCATTTTGAAGCGGTACTTTGAGATACACTTTATTATGATGACTAACATTACTCCATTTAGTCTCCATGTAGTGACTGTCTCTGTCCATTAATGGACACAAAGTGGCTTAAGAGAAACAATGGACCTGCTTCATAAATTGTGAGTTCAGGCAACTCTTCTGAGTTTCTTGGTAGACGGTCCATGGCCGATGCCATATGGTCAATGTCATATTGAATAAATTGTTGTGATAGGCATTCCTAATAAAATACTACCTACAATTCTTCACTGTTCATTCCCTCTTCCAATTTGTTTTTTACAGTCACTCTTACAATCCACTATGTACACAGCATCAGCCATCTACTTAAACTGCAAGTAGCATCATTTCATCTGATTACCCAAAGTCTTCCTATTGCATTAGAGTAAAGATCCAGCTGCTAACTGAAACACCCAAGGCTCTTCATGAATAGCGCCCTTTTGCTACTCAAGCTTCATCTTGTACCATGCCTATCAGTTTATCAGCATCTCTAGGTTCCAGATATACTGGACTTTGTTTCTTAAATACAACACATTTACTCTTGCCTCAGCTTCTTTGCCTTGTTCTTCCCTTTCCTTGAAATGTCTTGGCTGAATATTTCTAATCTTTCTGGTCTCAGTTCAAACGTCACCTCTTTGAAAAGACAATCTTTCAAAGCATTTTCATGATCTGAAATTAACTAGTATGATTCTTTGTGTTTATGCTTAAATATATACCTAATTATCTATATCAATATCTATTTATCTGTCTGTGTATCTATCTATCTATCTGTCTTTCTGTCTCTCTATCTCTCTATCTCTATCTATCAATATATCTAGTCTGTTTCCCCTAAGACAACGAGGTGAGCTACAGTAGAACAGGAACATTTTCAATTCTGTTCACCATTGTATTACTGTTACCTGGAACAGTGCCTACCTAGCACATAAAATATGATCAGTAAACATTTGTTGACTAAATGAATGTATCCACAAAATACTTCGCGAAGTGTTTTTGTCATCACAATCCTATTTGATGCCCACTCCAATGCTGCGTGTTCGGCCACGCAGGAATTCTTTACCCAAAAAGTGAGAAAACATACCCAGAGAGATTAACGGATTGTACCTGACATCACACAGCTTGTTTCTGAAGAAAATCAGAGTTAAATCTGAGTGTTTTGACTCTTAATCCAATGTGGTGTTGTTGTTAGGTGCCGTTGAGTCTGACTTATAGCGACCTTGTGTACTAATGTGCTTACTGCTTACTATGCTAGACTGCTTTTCTGTTTCTGCCTTGAGCACTAATCATCTTTTTGAATTATCACTTTAAAAACATCTGCTATATGAGAAACTATTTTGTTTTGTAACCTTCTTCTAAAGTGAGAATAGCAGCACAATTGGAACAGCGTAGTCGATGTCACTGAATTGTGCATGTAGAAATTTTTGAAATGGTGTATCTGTGGCTATGTATATTTTCACCAAAAAAATAAGGTTGAGAAGGGAGAGAGTTGACATGTTGTGGGGTTGCTAACCAATGTCATAAAACAATATGTGTACTACTGTTTCATGAGAAGCTATTTGTTCTGTAAGCCTTCACCTGAAGTACAATAATAAAAAAAAATCTCTTATTTCCATACTTATCAGCAGGATATCAATATTGTAGGAAGTTCCCAGTAAGGACAATTCTACCACTGTCTGTTAGTTATATAGTATAATATAGTGTGTGCTTATGTGAGTATATTTTTGTGCATATTTTACCTACATCTAATTTAATCTGTCTATCCATTTAACTCTCTATGTATTTTCCATTGATGGGTATGCTTGTTTAAATAGTGATTTTAATTGATTGATTTGTCATCAAAAACTTCATTGACATTGACGTGCTCTTTTGAGATACCCCGATACACTGTAATAATAACAATCGTCATCATCATCATTCCATTTTATATAACTCTATTCCAAGTATTTCTCTTGGAATATGTGTACATTTATACTCATTTTAAAGAATCTGCCATCATTTTTTTACATGAACAAGGAAGGATTATGGTGAAGAAAATACTTGATTGAAATAATTATTTGGTGATTAATCTACTCTTGCAACATCTCATCCAACTGAGTTAAATTGATTTCCGTTTGCAGACTAGTCTCTAGTTATATAACAGGTTCACTCATGTTTAGCTTTAGCTAGGTGTATACTCGTTTGTACACTCAAACATACCAACAATCATGAAGCTGGTGCAGGACCGGGCAACATTTTGTTCTGTTATAAATTAGGTCACTATGAGTTGGAGCTGACTTGACACCACAGCAACTAACAATAACATAATCGTTTTAGCTGAACATCATTAGAAGTTCCCTATTCGTGTCTATGCTTTGAAATAAGATATATTTAATTATAAAAATATCTTGACTTTTTCTCATGTGATTCAGAGAAAGGCCTTGAGGGCCTTGTAGTGGTTAAGAGCTTTGCTGCTAACCAAAAGGTCAGCAGTTTGAATCCACCAGCCACCAGTCGCTCTTTGGAAACCCTATGGGGCAGTTATCATCTGTCCTACAGGGTTGTTATGAGTCGGAACATGTTTGGGTTTGTTTTTCTAGTAACCCTCTAGAATGTGGTGCTATGTCAATAAATTCTGGTATTATAGCATACGATTTGGATTCTAATACATACATAACATATTATATATACATTAAACATATATATATATATATATATATATATATATATATATATATATAATACATATTGGAGCCCTGGTGGCATAGTGGTTAAGTGTTCAGCTGCTAGCCAAAAGGTCAGCAGTTCGAATTCACCAGCTGCTCCTTAGAAACCCTATGGGGCAGTTCTACTCTGTCCTATAGCGTTGCTGTGAGTCAGAATGGAATCAATGACTTCGAGTTCTTTGGTTTTAATCTTTACAGACTCTGGCTGCTACAACTTTTTCCCATGGAGCAGCTAGCGAGTTCAAACCACCAACCCTTCAGTTAGCAGTTGGGCACTTAATCACTGTACCACCAGGGCTGCATAAAATATATATGTATATATAAAATATATGTTATAAAATCCACTGCCATCAGTCTGTTCATCTAAGGAGCAGCTGGTGGATTCTAACTGCTGACCTTTGGTTAGTAGCTAAGCTTTTAACCACTGTCCCACCAGGGCACCTATAGGACAGTTTTACTCTGTTCTATAGATTGCTATGAGCCAGAATTGAATTGACGGTAATGGGGTTTTTTTTGTATATAAATATATGTGTATATATATATATATATATATATATATATATGTACATCAATTCAGGGAGGTAGAAAAGATGACTAATGTTCCCAGCACTTAGTAAAAGGAAGACTCCTCAACAATTACACTAGATTTCAGCCAAAGCACATACACATGAGCACATCTTCCATTTACTCCTGGTCCTGGGCCCGAATGAATCTTGATATCAAACCACCATTTTTTTGTTTTTTGCCAATAAAGGGGAGTTAACAATGCTACCATTTACAATTTGGCTAAAGTTCGTTCACAACAATGCTCCATCTTGAGCCTTTGCACTCAGGATTATAAGCTTTGTATCTTAAATAAAAATGAGTTCATGTAGCGCTTAGGGAATTCTTGGTGAGCTTTAGTGAAAGATATACTTTTGGTCAGAGTAACCTGTTCCTTATCATTGAAATTGCACTCACTTGAGTGACGATGTGGTTTGAAAATAATTATTAAATATATATTTGCATAGAAAAATGATTTAAGGGAATACATCAAGGTATTAATAGATTTATGTGAATAGTGGAATTCCAGGGAATTTTTATTTTCATATTTTTCCGTGTTTCCCAAATTTTACCATAAAGTTGTATTTTATTGTTATTATTTTCAAACAGAACGTTATATTGTGTTGGCCTTAAACTGACACTAAAACTTTTTTTAATGTTTTGGGGTAGTTTTCCAAAATATTTTGTGGAAATACAGGAGTTGATCAACACGGTTGATCAAGTTTATTTAAAAGATGATTTCTTAGAGACTTCAGCATCATGAAACTTCCAGAGGTGTGCGTTATAAGCAGTTTCTCAGCCGTGGAAGCTTTCCACTGGGCACTCACTAACAGATGATGACAGTTCAAAGACAAGGTCTGGGTATGTGGCAAGGGGTATATATCAGAAAGGAAAATATGGAATGTAGCTGTTCTCCTCTCTTCATTCTCCTATCTTCCAAAGTTCCAGATGGTATCCAGAATTTCATTACACTGTGCTCCTTCCCCTTCTTATGTCATCATTTACCCCTTCCATTTAGTGGTTGGGTGGTCAATGCAATTCTCAACAGGCAATCTTTAGTTTTGGGACTTGCAAATTTTGCTGCCTTAAGTCTGTGTTTGTGAATATGTTTGAGAGGAGAAAGGATAAACAGAGAACAGAAATAAAAAACTAAGGTCTGTGTGTGTTTACAGTGCATGGGGAGAAGGTCATTTGAGATACTCATGGGACGGGACTCTTGGTTTGGGTACATGGCCTACAATATTACAATGGTGACTTTTGGGGAATCTCAGAGGAAAGTGGTTAGTAGAAAATAAGATGAAGTACCAGAAGAGAATGATCTGGTAAATAATCTTAGGGGCAAGGGTAGATACAAAATTAAATAAATAGACACTGAAACTGTGGTTGTATTCATTTATGTGAACTGCTTTCCATTTATGCTTAATCTCTGTACGACACAGTGATAATTATCTGTGGCATTAATGTGTGTAAACTAAACCATGTTTTACGTTCTGTTTGATTTATAGAGTAATCTTCTGAGGGTTGTTGCTTACATAGCATGGTCATCTACTAACAATCTAAAAAATATTGGAGGGAAATGGCCTATCTATTTGGCAAATAAAGTGCTTTGGAGCACTTCATCAAGCTAACGAATACCGATTGGTTGCTCCTAAGACATCTGAGGCAGCCAGTGTTTGTAAATATAGCTACCTTGGCGGGTTGCCTTAAAGTGCAGAAAGTATGCCCTCCATATACTCAGACACTATATGATAGTGATAGGAGACTACAGGAGCACTGCCTCAGGCTGCCAAACACATGTACTCTTGCAGACAGGAATTCCTGTGTATTCCCCAAATAAGCATACACTTAAGGGCCAATTCCTTTTGCACAATAAAAATGATAAGAAATGACATAATTTGGATTCCATAGATGTTACTCAGTTCCATAAGATAGTCACCACAAATTTGATCCTTATAATCTGAAGAGAGCTGAAGTTCAACCTTGCAAACAAAGTGAGATTGAGTAAACCAACTGGAAAAAAAAAAAAAAAAAGATCAGCAGGAGTGTCCAGCCATGTAGAAAGAAAATTTAGATATTAATTGTCCTTGATCATACAGTTCAAGGTACATTTAATTGCAAGAAATTGATTTATAAATAATAAGAAATATTCTTATATATAATATATATGTAATTTAACATAAGATAATACATAGTATATCTTATTATATAGGAAATTATTCCCAATAAGGGGCATACCAACAGGAATTTAGGGTGAAAAAATGCCCAATTCTCTATTATCTGCTGTCTTTCTTTTTGTATTTTTTCAGGCTAATAAATACATATCGTATTATACCAAAGAAAAGCCAAGTGATGGCTCCTTTGCTTGATCCATAAGGGAAATGATGAAAGAAGAAGGACAAAAATGAGCTAAAAAATAAGATAAATTCTAACTTTTGTGAACAGAAAATGTATATATTTATTTATTTATTTATTTATTGTTTTTTACTGAAAGGCAGTCCTGAAATTTTAATGAAGTGTGAGCTCTTGATGGTGTCTTAAGAAATAAGAGATGTGTTAGCTAAGAAATGTATGTGTGTGTGTGTATATACATATGTATATATATGAAGAGAAAGTATATAATAATGGAGATGCGTAGATGATGATGGAGAGGTACATATATTGGGGTATTAGGGGAATGGCCAATGGGTGAGAACAGGGACGGTATTACAGGAGAATGATTGTGTTAAGACTTCTGAGACTTATTGCTGACAGCTGTGCCTCTTAAGCCATACGCAGTTGGTGCAGCATATTAAAGCTGAAGTTGGAAGTAAGTTTTACAAACACAACTGTCTGTTTTGTTTTTTGTTTTTGGTTTTGTCTCACGCTTTGTCCTCCGTTTTGAAGTTTTTACAGCGTAAACTCCACATGATTCTATGTCAAGAGGATCATTTAAACATTTTAGAACCTATGAAATTGGAAAAAAAAATTGAAACAAATCCATTGGATTGTTAGATAAGGAGATATTTGAGATACACATTATGTGAACTATATAACATGACCTCCCTGAGGAAGATTTATACGGAAAGTATTAACTTTGCACAAGTGAATTTCTGAGGGATAAAGGCTAGCTCTTGATTTCCGAAGGAATTCATTATTCCATATATTGGATCACCTTGTTAATGTCTTATGCCAGAAATATGAATGTCTTGGTAAAGAAAAAAAAATTGCTTAAGACCCTGGACTGCTGTTTCTCAGAGATAAAGTTGAAAATTACCAAGTCATCTTTTCCATTCTCACCCCTTAACAAATTGTTTCCTTTCCTGTAAGCAGCATTTTTCTATTTCTTGGTAAGTAACTGTGTTTCTTTGAAAATGTCTGTATTGAGTCGTCACAGAACTACAATAAATATGTTTTATTGGTTGATACATGCCATCAGAGGCCAATAAAATAAAATCACGTTGAACTTGAAATGGAATCTATTAAATGAACTCTTTGTATGCCATAATATGTTCCTCTCATCCTTAAAATTGAAGAGACTTATATAGGTTGTCAGATTTTTTTTTCGGAGCATAATTAGGATAATAAAGTTATGATTTAGTGCAAGAAAGCAACTTATAAAACACACCCTTGAGTCCTTAAAGTGTTAATAAAGCTTACTAAAGTATACTATACACTTCCCAAGAGTAGCCTAAACACCTAGAGGATCTGGCTAGCTGTGTAAGAATATTTAAGCTTATCCTATATGCTAACATGTTTTTATTACAATGTGAAATGGTTTACCATCATTTAGGAAAGTGTGTCCATTATTGACGAATTCATTAGCAGAAGCTGACTTCTCCATAAAGACTCTGCTTCCCAAAGTGCCATATTTAGGTTCTGTTCTCTGTAGAAAATATTAACTGTGAAATTTCGTGTGTAAGTAGTAAATTATCAGGACCACACAGTGGACCAATTTTAGAAATATCTAATCAAAGCCAATAAATTTTCCATTTGATGTGAGTATGTGGTGGTAAGATCTAATAAGGGCTGTTGATAGACACTCACTGTCCCAATTTCCTGCTTCATCAGAGCGTGTAACCGAAGTGAAGACTGACATCTTCGTCACCAGTTTCGGACCCGTTTCAGACCATGATATGGTAAGTGACACTGCATCTGTGGTCTTCTTGGGGTGTTTGTTTTTTTTTTTTTCCTTTTAAATTTAACTTTTAAAAGAAAAATATAGACTAAGTTTTTAGGTAGCAACCTCATATAGTTTGGATATACATTTGTGTCACTGTGTATATAATATGTAATATATAATGCATATAATATTTATACCAAAAATCCCTAAACCCATTGCAGTCAATTCCATTCTGACTCATAGTGATCCTATAGGACAGAGAAGAACTGCCCCACAGGGTTTCCAAGTCTGTAATGTTTCATGGAAGCAAATTGCCACATCTTTCTCCTGTGGAATGGCTGCTGGGTTTGAACGGCTTACCTTTCTTTTAGCAGCCAAGCACTTAATCACTGCGCCACCAGGGCTCCTCATAGTATTTATATAGTAGAACAATACCCGTTTATTTCCCAGAATAGGTCTATTTCTATAGTTATCAACCACAGCAGTCTTCTTTTTGTCCATCCCTGGAAATGACTGCTTTGTGTTGGTTCATGCTCTGCAAGCCCAATAGCTGGAGTTCTCCTTCATTTTAATTAGGAAAAAAAACAAACCCTCCCCACCCCATTGCTGACTCATAGGAGGCCATGTTAATTCAAGGATGGCAGATTTTAAAGTAGCCAGCAATGTTCTTGGAAAACCATGAACATTATCATTCCTGAATTATTTTTGGCTAAAAATGGAAAATGAGTATAAAAGCTGAGTGAATACTTAACCAGAATTAGGCAGAGAAAGAGTTTAAAAAAAAAAAAAAAGACATTGACAAATGTTCAGCTTCACTGCAAGGCACTCATTAAAATATTACCAAGAGTGGGAATGAAGTGAATAAATACCTGTTCTTTCTTTTCCCAAACCAAATAAATTATAAAGAATTTCTCTAATATCTGGTGGGAGTTGGCAAATCAGTAAAGCTCTGAAGACATTGTATACTATTTTAAAACTCATAACAGCAAAGCTTCTATATAAGGAAAGCAACCCACGAAGATATGTCATTATGAATATTTCACAAAATACATTAATTCAATATTGTTTTTGAAATGCCTTTTTTGTTTGCATCATCTGAACAAAAATGTCCTCTGATTTCATAGTAATTTAGGATGATGATTCAGAATAAAAGTTACAGAAAGTATCAACTTAGGCCAGCATTTCCTAAGATGTGACTATTGGCAGTGAACCCACCTTGGCTATGTAAAAACTCTGACAAGTTCTGGGGTAATGAAACCTGTTTGACTATATTTAATCAAGTGTTTTTCTAACCATATTTGTACAAAATCCTTTTTCTTCATTCAGTACCTGTTAATATTCTATAGAGCTAGTAATCTATGAATCAAACATTGTGAAATTCTGGCTCAGGGGTTAATTGAATATAATCAGGTTATGAAACATACTGATTATCAACTAAGAGTCAGCAGAGCATATGAGAGACTGCGGAGTGGTAGATAAGAACACAGGTTACTGAGCCAGAATGTGTGGGGTTATAATCTTAGTTCCTCCATTTTACATGGTTGTGTCCTTGGGGAATTTACTTAATATCTCTGTGCTTCAGTTTCTCCATGTTTAAAATAGGGATAATAATAATATCTTATGAGGTTATTTCATGTATTAAATGAATTAATGCATGCAAATCACTTAACATAATTCCTGACATATAATAAGCACTCAACAAATGTTAGCCATTGTTACTAGCCAAGGAACAGAAATATAAATTTCAACCATAATTGTGCATTTATCTTACAACTCATTTTGTCATTATGGTCAATGAGTAGACCACTTTATTGGAATACTGTGAGATACAATAATTTTAACTTAATTGATGACTTTCTGAAGATCTAGTTCCTTGTGGATTTTTCCATGTTGGAAAGCTTCTTTCACTATCCTCTCCTCATGCCACTTTGCTACTTAAGAACCTTTAGTAAGTCTCAGTCAAGTTAAAGTTTAACACTTTGGTGACCCAATTATTTTATGCTTTGAATTTTTTTTTTTTTTTGGTACGGTGTGTTTTCACTAATGCAAGCATGCTGAATCATTGAGTATATCTGAATTTTTGGTAGGTAATATGAATTTTTTTTCTTGTTCCTTCCTGAAAGCCTATCCTAAGTGTTTAGTGATACATATGAAGTACTACTAATTATCTACCTCAGAGTCCCCACCTAGGTTTATTGGTACATATATATAACAAATAAAAATTTTCAGAATTTTTATTTTTCCTACCTAGAATTCAGACACCTCTTACAGTACCCTGTAAAAACAATAATTTGCACCAAACGCCCATCTCTTCGGTTTTAAATAGTCATAAAGGCCCCTGTCTTGTGGCAGCATGCACTGTCACTGGTATAGCAGCTTCGCAATGAATCCTAGAGGCTGAAAAATTCATGGTTGCTGTATGTACCACTGAGCATGAAGGGATTTTAAGTCAAACTCCTCTGCCTATATTGCCACTCTTCCTCATTCATTCCAACATTATTTGCTGAATAGGACCAGGCCTTTAATTCTCTGTGCAAGTCCTGCTCTGTGAGGCAATACAACTTAGGGGCTCAGAGGACCAGCTCTAGCAATTATGTTGGCTGAGTTCAGATCTAGCACTACCAGCAGTGTGACGTTGTGCAAATCACTTAAGATTCTAAGGCTCAAATTCTGTCAAATGGATGTATTATTATAGTTACCATTGTAGGATCATTATAAATGTTAAATGAGGTGATGTATATGAAGTGTCTATCAATAAACAGACCAAAACCATTGCTGTTGGGTTGATTCTGACTCACAGTGACCCTATAGGACGGAGTGTAACTGCCCCATAGGGTTTCCAAGGAGTGGCTGGTGGATTTGAACTGCCAGCCTTTTGGTTAGCAGCCGTGCCTCTTAACCACTGTGCCACCAGGGCTCCCAGTGTCTATCAGTAGTGCTCCTTATCATACCATGGACCCATAATGGAAATTTTGCCTTCTCTCCAACTATCTAAACCATATATTTGCTGCCAAAGTCCAATGCTTTATGACTCAAATTCTTGGTGAAAACATTTTCTGATTAAGCTAATAACAATAGTAACTTCTCCTTTCTGTATTTTAATCACATTTATTGATTATAACACACAATTTAATATGTGTCACATAGTCAGTACTGCTCTGTAAGGTTATTTTCCTTGTATAAATGTCATATTTTCCTAATGTGATACCCAAAAATGTAAAGAATTTTTTCCACATCCTTCATAGTATTAGTACATTGCAGGCTTTCAGTACGTGTTAAATTATTATTTACTTGGTAATAGGTTTAGAGACCTATATTATCTTTAAAAATTTGGGGACTTATGGGACCTGATAAATTCACCCCTTTTTCCTGTCTGAGTTTTTAACTGTGAGAAGGAAGACAATAGAATAAGGGATACAGGAAACAAAAACATCATTTTTCCTAATAATGAGGATATTACAGAATGTGGTTTATACTAGCAGACAAGTGGGTTTCCAGATGGTGTACTCCAGAAACAGTCAGAAATACTCACCAGGTCACAGGCAGTGTTGGCGTCTCTCTGCTAGAGTGTAGACTGCCTGTGTAAACCTTCAGGTGTAGTGGAGCACAGCCAAATTTGTGAGTCTTATAGACAGCCAGCATCCAAAGGGGCAAGACAAGAACAAGGGACTGAGAGAGGCAAGCTTAGTTTCTCCTTCCAAATCCACCCATTAGATTACACTAATCCTCTCCTTCCTTTGGGGCAGAAGAGTATGAGGGGATGGAGTGCATCCAGGAGTTTTACACTGTGGTGCTCCCTTCTCATTGACGTCAACATCAAGAGAGGGGACAAGACGTTAAAACATCACCTGGCATGGTGCCTCACGATAAGTATATGCTCAGTAGGAGTTGTTGAGGGACAGTTTCCAAATGAAGCTACATGTAATCAAAAACTTTCCTTTTAAAAAAATATTTGGCGTGTTTTTAGTTACCAATTCAGATTAATTGTGATTTAAGGAAGAAATGATGTTTTCTGTCTTAGAATTAAGGTGTACACTAGGATTTTTGGTACACTATTACTGCTGTTGTTAGGTGCCGTGGAGTCCATTTTGACTCATAGCAATCCCATGTGACAGAGTAGAACTGCCCTATAGGGATTTCTTGGCTTTAACCTTTAGGGTAGCTGATCGCCAGTTCTTTCTCCCCTGGAACCACTAAATGAGGTCAAACTACCAACTTTTAGGTTAGCAGGTGCTTACTTAACTGTTTGCACCACCAGGGCTCCTTGATACACCATTAGACCTACGGTTATCATGACTTACTCATACATGATCTTTGAACAAACATCAGACAGGAAGAGTGCAGAACAGTCCAAGCCAGCAGTACACCCCACTGCCTGAAACTTCTTAACCAGATAATGGTTAAATTGTTATGTCAATGGATCCAGTGGTTAAGAGCTACTGGTGAGCTGTGGCTGCTAACCAGTCGTCGGCAGTTTGAATCCACCAGTCGCTCCATGGAAACCCCATGGGACAGTTCTACTCTGTCCTATAGGGTTGCCGTGAGTCGGAATAGACTCGACAGCAATGGGTTTGGTTCCGTTTGCTTTTTTTTAAGTGGAAGTTATACCTGACCACCCTGTTCTTGAAGATTAATCATCTAAACCACATCATCATAGAATTATGCGTAAGGAAGAGCAATGTGATTTAGAGGCAATCAGATTAGAAGGCAGAATGACAAAGCTGTTTTTCAAAGCAGGAAAAACTTTGTAGTTTGTTAAGTAAGAGCTAAGAAAATATCTAATTAATAACTATATCCATAACAACATTAAAATTATTGAATGCTTACAATATGCCAGGCACCATGTTCAGGGTTTTACAGATCATATTTCTTCTAATCCTCATGCGGAAACTTTTAGCTAAGCACTAATACTATGCACATTTTCCAAAGGAGGAACGTGACCTAGCTAGCTAAGTGCAGTGATTTGAACCCAGTCCACTCAACCCTTGAGACACCTTAGCTCCCCAAGGCATCTGACTTCATCTGGAATAGAAAACAAAATTAGGACAACTCTTTAACTTTATTTTAAAATCCATTAATTTGCAATTAAATGGCACGTTCCCAGGGCACTAGGTTCTGACAGAAATATCCAGGCAGCACAATCATAGAACCCTGTTTTCCACAGTGGTTAAAATGTATTAAGTCAAAGCACACACAGATGGTAATATACGGTGCAAGTTAAACACTTCAACACAATGTTTATTTAAGAATGTTAAGGATATTTTTGTAGGTCCTCAGAGTAAGGCTCACATTCTCCTAGGACCTAGTTTATCGAGCAGGGTAACTCAGAGAGACTTTTCACATGAGTGATGGGGCTGGAACATTGAGACTTGAACATATTCTTAAGCAGAGCTTCCTCTTGGCTCACACACTGTGACTGTGGAGTCCCCTTTTGTGCCTTCTGTTTTTGCTTGGCTTGGCTGTTACCAGCTTGTCATTTCCCTCAGATTTTCTATCCTACCACCTTTCCAAGGAAATAACACTTCTTCACTCTCAGCTACATAAGAAATCTAATATAAATTTATGTTGAGTAAAAAAATGAAATAAGACAAATAGTAAAAATTTCTAACCTTTATTGAGAGCTTTCTAGGAGCCAGGCATTCTTGCAAGCTGTTAATTTGTATTAACTCATTTACTTCTTACAATAGCTGGGTGATGTATTAGGAAACTGGTGCTTAGAGAGGGTAAGAAACTTACTTAAGGCCATTCAGCTGGCAGACTGATGATGCAGTTATAGTTCGTTGGTTTAGAACTCATATTCGTAACCACTGTGTTATGGCTCTACCTTTTTCCTCTTTCTTGTTCCAACTTCCTGAAGAAGGTTCTCTGGTCCATCTTGGTCCAGATGTCCATTCTAGGTCTAATGAATTGTGACCATGGGTGCAAGGTCATGTTATACAAGTAGCTACTGGTACCATCATCTGCTGTTACCATGACAATCATGCACGATACAGTTCTCAAAATACAGAGGACCAAATATTTATAATCTTGATTAGTCAGGAGTTGATCATCATCAACTGCTTTTATTTCAGTTCTCATTTCTACTTCTATCACCAGGGAAAAAGAAAAATAAAAGCTTACCTAGTCAGTTTTGCTTAGTGTGTGTGTGTGTGTATTTGTGTGTATGTCACTGGTATAATATTTAAAAGGAGACTGTCTTCAATAAATTTGGTAATTTCATTGTCTGTCATTAACACAGATAAATTGAGTTCACTTTAAACATGATAAACACGTAAACATCTGGACTTTGGAAAGTTTTCACATAGTTTTTTGGAATCATGGCCTTTGGGATGTATCTTATCAAAGATGTGATATTAAATCTATTTAAAGTTTATTTTATATTTAAAAATTATTTTAATTTCAAAAGTCTCCTTGCAGCAAGCAGACAAATGTTCAACATTCTTAGATTCCTAGGAACAAGGTCAGCTTAGACATTCTTGGAACTTTGATTGACAAGTGGCCATTCTTTCTACTGTTGGGTAGTTCAGAGAGAACTGAGACTAGAGATTGACTGAATTGTGAGTAATAGAAATATCATCATATACCATATCCCTACCTATCAGACTTGTCCATTTCCCAGAGTGGAAGACATGTACAGCTCAGAGTAGACCTGTCCACACTATTGGATTGTGGGGGGGGGGAGGGGGAGAGGGAGAAAGAGAAGAAATACTCAAATAGCATAAACTGCTTCCCAGGACTCCCTAGAATGATTGAGCCCAAACTCATTAGCCAAAGTTTTGAGGAACCTTTATATCCAGCTCCAAATCTTTCTTTCCGGTTATTCACTTCCACTGTCTCCTTAACTATGTTCTCTCTCCTCAGTCTGCCCTGCTTCCCTGTGAAGCGCTGCTACCCTGCATTACTTCCAGATGTAATCCACAGTCCTTTCTTTATTTCACTCCTCAGGGAAAATACCGTCTTATGTCTGTCCCATTCCTCTGTGAGGTTTTCTTGCAGCACCCAAGCCTATACAGCTTCTCCCTTTGCTGAATTTAGCAGATGCTTAACAAATGCTTGTCTGTAAAATCCTGTTATATATTGCAGTACCTTCCATCTGACACCTCCAAACACTAAAATCTAGCCAACAAAATAAGGTCACTTGTCTCAGCTCCAAAGACTCACTGACATTGTGTTACAATTCCTTGTTTCCATCTCATTCAGCATTAGCACTATGCCTGGCACATTATAAATCATGCAATGATACTTAATCAGTAAGTGCTCAGCAGTGGCAAACATGTATCAGAAGGATTTACCTTCATTTAATTTTTAAAACCTAGGAGAGAGATATTCACACATAGAAGGTCTACACACAGATATTATTTATATGGTATGTCTTTATGATGGTGGAGCGATGGTTAAGCATGCCACTGCCAACCAAAAGGTCAGTGGTTCGAACCCAACAGCCACTATGGGGAAGAAAGACCTGGAAATCTGCTTCCATAAAAATCACAGTTTAGGAAACCCTATAGGACAGTTCTAGTCTGTCATAGGGTCACTATGAGTTGAGATTGGCTTGATGGCACCTAACAACAGCAACAAAGATGATATGTATAAGATTAAAACGTTTGCTTTCTTGATGCTTCAGAGTTTAGAGGATTAAGAAAACATGGCATGAGGTTTCCAAGGGTTTCCAAGTCAGTATTTCTTCCAGTTTGGACCACAATATGATTAGCAGAGAATATGGCTGTCTTTATTTCAAATCATTAAGTTCCAAATTTAGTATCAGTGTGGCAAATACTGCAAGGAAGAGGGATGTTACCCTTTTCAATATTAGGAGCTGGTAAATCTCATTGCTTGTTTTCAGATTAGCAGATGTTTGTCTCTGGGTATTGCCATAAGGAATGCTATGTTTATTCAAATAAATAGATTTTCCAGCAGTGAATGATGATGAGCTTCACACATTTCTCATGTGTCTTATACACACATACACTCACGCAACACACACTCACATACACCTGCACACTTTGTATTCTTGATTTTTTGTTTTTATATTTTGGAAAAGATCCAAATTGCCAGTGAAAATGGATTCTTTATTTTCATAATCTTCTTTTTTGTGTAAGAGAATTGAAAGTCTATATACATTAACTGTGAAAAAGTTTTACTTAGCCAAAAAGAAGGGATTTTCCTACCATGTTAGAACCATGGTTGACCTGGGTTTGGTTGTGAGGTTATCAGAGGCCGTGGAAGGTACCCTCAAAACACTGTAGTTTATTGTTATGGTTGGAATTATCTAATTTAAAATTTTTCATGAATATAATAACCTCAAGGTGGTGTAAACAGTTAAATACTGGGCTACTAACTGAAAGGTTGTCTGTTCAATCCCACCCAAAGGCACTTCGAAAGAAAGGCCTGGCAATCTGTTTCTGAAAGTTCATAGTGAGGAAAACCCTATGGAGCAACTCATATATGAGTTGAAGTTAACTTAATGGCAACTGATTACTGACTAACATGAGTTTGGCATCCATTTGTAATATATTCTATCTCTTCTAGGGCTGGTATAGTCGGGGCTGGGGTGTTATTTTCTTTTCACATATATGAGGAGATAATTGGCAGAATTTTTCTGACCAAGAAATGTTCAAACATTTTCAAAATTAACAACAACAACAAAAAAATTATGCCAACCAATGATTCTCCCGACACCAATATGTATAGGGTACACAAGTTTACTTCTAAAAACATCACCTAGCTCATATTTTGCTTCCAAAGTAGCAAAAATTATGCATTGTTTTTATAAGGTATTTGCACTGCAAAATACAACACAGTGAACTTTGCCATTTTCCAAATTTACCTAGGAGTATACAATAGATGTATTTTTCCGTCAAAGCTGGAAGGATGAAAGGTTAAAATTTAAAGGACCCATGACAGTTCTTCGGTTGAATAACCTAATGGCAAGTAAAATCTGGACTCCGGATACCTTTTTTCACAATGGAAAGAAGTCAGTGGCCCATAACATGACCATGCCCAACAAACTCCTGCGGATCACAGAGGATGGCACATTGTTGTACACCATGAGGTAAGATGGCTATGCTTCTATTTGTGTATATTTCTGTGCTTCATTCTCTACTTTTAGGCAGTCGTCAAGCTGATGGCTCAAGGCAGAGATTTGCTTTCCTGTTTTTTTTTTTTTTTTCAACTTTAAAAATTACTCTCCTATGAGGAGGGGGGACTTGCTTAAATATTACACAAGTATTTAAATGTTAAATATGATTAGAAAAGAAATGAAAAAAATGTTGGCAGTATATATATTAGGTAATACAACAGCACAATCTATCTTTCCAGTCACTCTGGTTCAATATGAGGAACTTCTTCATTCTAGTAAATCACACATATTCTTGCATTCCAGTAAGGTCTAGATGAAATTTCTAGAAGCTTTCTAAGTTGTATATCTGAAAGTGTTTGTAATTAGAAGGAAGGCAAATAAACAGAAAATTAGAGAAAGCTAAACAATTCTTAAAAAACTCAAGTGGAAAATATGTATTTGAAGTATATGAAGTTACACTGGTATCATTAGCTAGAGAATAAAGATTGTCTTGATTTTGTTTAAATTGAAGATCATGCAGACTTTTTCTATGGTTTATAAACATTTCCTCCTTTTTGAGGTCACTAGAAATTTTAGAATCTAGTGAGTACTCAATACTTTATGGCTGAATGAAGGGAACATGAATGAAATAAAATTTTGAGCAGTTTTGAAAGAAAAAAACAGTCACTTAAGGTACTCATAATTTATGAGAAATTAAGACTTGTCCACCACTTATCCTTGAGGGAAGCTGTTATTTCCTTCCCAGTTGAATTCTAAGAACGATGCCTTTTAGATTTGGTCGCTGTCTGGCAATTCAGACCATCCAATTGTTCCTTTGGTGTACAAAGGTGATGAAGGTAAAATCCTCAATGTGGTGGATTGTATTTAGCATAGGAATAGAGTAATATTTTGCCTTTAGTAAGCTGCCAGAACACTTAGCATATACAGGCATCCAAACCACCTCCCCCACAACCACCAAAAAAAAAAAAGTGCTTGAAGAGCCACGTTAGATGTTGGACCCAGCTAGAGAGGATTGGTCCAAGTACAGCTGGAATTAAAGAATAAAAAGTCCCCAAATTAGAGAGAGAGAGAGAGAGAGAAAGGGAACCTATGGACACATGTGTTGAAACCTTGCCAAATCATCCAAGTAGGACATGTTTCTATTTGAAATTTGAAATACTCTTTCCCTCTAAGCAACCCAGACTTGTCTTTGAACCTCAATTCAGTGCATATCCTGAGTAATTTGCTAATTCATGGTTTCTGAAATATGCAATATCCTTCATCAATAACTGGCCTATATCTTCCATCTCCCAAATTTCCCTGCACCTTTGCTAATGCTCTATCATTTTGTTTAATGATTTCACTTAAGAATGCAAGTTTAATAGTTAACTTTCATATTTCATATTTGTTTTAATCAATATGGTGATTTTGCTTAATGATTTTAGCTTAATTATCTTACTTAATGATTTTCCTTAATGATTTTACTGGCTATAAAGTCTTCCTGCTACATTTCCTGAGCTACTTAATAATCTGAGTAAATATCTCTGCTAAAAGTTATATGAGACAAGCGGATATAAATTCCCTCTTAATTCCACAAAACGGGATCAACTATATTTCAGTGGATTCTTAACAACCCCTTTAAAGCATGGATAGAATTTACATTCCCAGATCATATGGACTGAAGAGAAGCACAGCAGAGTCCTGGCTTTAATTAGGCAGTGAATTTCTAAATAAAACTAAATGGATGGGCTACAGTGACAAAAGGAGAAAATCCCTAAGAAAAAGCTGATCACATACAAACTCTCAAGAAGACTGTAAATTAATATCAGTCTCATAAGGCCTTACAATAGTTCTCCTGACTTATTGCTTCATTTTTTTTTTTTTAAATGCATTTGTTGCTATTTTTTAAGGAAGGAGATAGGGTGAGCTGCATTTAGGAAAAGGGAAATTTGCTTCTCTTCCTTGGTATCCATGTCTTCTTCTTAACCAAGGATGAATTATTATTTAAACAAGTATTTATTTGCTTATGTCTAGTTTTCTTCTCAAAGGATTTGCTGTAGTCAGGTGGATTAGTTGGTGATAACTTGTTTTGGAAAACAATAGCAATGCTTGCAGATTGCACAAAATCTAGTGTCACCTATGTTCTCAAAACAAACAAACGCAAAATGGATAGAATCCAGTCATCCTTGTAAATAATTCTTTTTAGATAATTTTATTATTAACAGCTCGGCATAGCTTTGCAGTTTGTTCCTGTCATCCAGCTTTGTTAATACATTTGCTACGGTAAGTAACATCCCAACTGTATTTATTAGGAAGGATCTAATCTATTGGACTCTGGTTTGTGTACTTCATTTCTCTTAATTGACAAGGCTGACGGTGAGAGCTGAATGTCCAATGCATTTGGAAGACTTCCCTATGGATGCCCATGCCTGCCCACTAAAATTCGGAAGCTGTAAGTAAATTTATTTTAAAATTTCTTTATCCTTATGAGACATTTAAGTATTTGAGCAAGAGACCACCCATCAGTTATATCTGTCGGAGAGACAGTTAAAGATTTTCAAGAAAGCTTGAAGAACATTATTCTGCAAGAACTTTCTATAAGTAATAATCTTTGATTTCAACATTTAATTGTATTTCAAAAAAGCTGCTATTCTTTATTTCCTGGCCTAGAAAGCACGTATTAAACTATTTAGTGGGAGAATTCTGTTTTTTGTTGAAGTTGTATTTGTGGAAAAAGGAGTAGCGTATGGATGCTTATACCACATGTATAACATTTTCCTTCAAAGAAATGGAGATTATTCTTTTTATTTTACATTGTTACTGATACTTCTTTGACTTTAAAAATAATCAACTTGTTTACCAAATGGAAACAGTGGTAGGTGGCAAAGGACAACAAGTAGGCATTTCTTAATGGTGAAAACCTAGAGCTAACAGATGTTGCCAGCAAACAATTTCCCCTAATCAAACTCTTAGGAAAGTTCTAGATCTATTTGGATATCTCATGGAATTCATACATATATTTATGCTCTTGAAGGTATCTCAGATATCCCTTTATAATAACTTTCTGGGTTTTTGCCATTTGAAAACAAGCAGGTACATCCTAGAGGAGCCACAAGAGCAGTGGCCAGGAGAGGTAGGTTCTCTGGTTCTCTGGTTCTCCCTCCACCCTTCTGCTTTTGACTAGTTTGCATGCATGAGAGTGAGTGGGAATAACGTATTCTTGCTTTTCTGCAGTGGAGTTACGTACATGGCTGAGTCAATTCCTGGACTACCTAACTAGTTTTCTGTTCTCACTAGAGAGGCAGTCTAAGCAACTATTTTGGTGAAAATATTATTCATAGAAGAAAAAGAGTGGTAGTGTAGTAAGACAGTAAGCAAAGAAAATAGCAAAGAGCCTTCAGGCTCCTAGCAGCACTGGGCACAGAGAGATCACTTTCTCTATTTATACATCTCTTCCTATACTGATACTCAGGGATAGCCTACTTCACAAACTATCAGTTAAAGCAACCTTTGGTGATAACTCCCTTCACCTCAACTTCTTTCCAGTTTAATAAGTCTCTTTTATGTCATGGACTGTTTCATGTTTTTTTTTCTGATTAGCAGTTCCATTTTTAATGCTAACAACATGTATTATGTGTTAATTGTATTTCAAGCAATATATTTAACATTTTAGATGTATAGGCTCATCGCATCCACAAAATAACCTTAGAGTTAGGGTGACCATATAACACAAAGTGTCTGAAATGGTACTAATTTATGCCTATTATCCTAGTGTAATTATTATTAGTGTCCACTTTTACCTTTGTAAGTGCCCTGGTTTAGGCTAAATTGCATATTAAGTATATAAGTCAGGAATGCCTTCAACAATGACTGTAACTGAAAAAAAGAAGGGTTTATATTTTTATGTAAGATGTCTGAAGATAAGTGATCCCTGATTGATTGCAGGTTAGTTCAGCATCTTAAGGGGGCTAAAATCTTAAGATGTCCTTAGATGATGCTCTTCCTGGTCACTGATGGTTGCTGCAGCTCCAGCCATTTCAACTTTCAAGATAAGGAGGAGTAGTGGCTGAAGAAGACATAGTGCCTGTATCAAGAAAATAAAATCTTTCACTAAAATCCCAACAGACATCTACTCACACCTCATTAATCAAAGGTGTGTGTCACATGGCCAAAGCTAACTGCAAAAGAGGTTGGGAAAGTATATATTTTTATCTGGACACATTGTTAACCCAAAGAAAACTGCAGGTATTGTAGGAAGCAGGGAATGGATAGTGAATGGAAAACAAATAGTATCTGGTTCATATAAGAAAACATAAGCTAAAGACCATAAGTCCCCCCTCTCCCATTTTCATACACCTAATAATTATTACTAGGAAGAAATGCCTGGAAATCTTCTTCTGAAAATAAGCCAATGAAAGCCCTATGGATCACGATGGTCTGAGCTGTAACTAACCATGGGTATGGCGCAGGAGTGGACAGCATTTTTTCCACTGTGCATACTCAACGGCAGCTAACAACAACAACAAGTATTAGGACTAGGATCCTACTCCAGAAAGGGCACTTATTTTAGTCCCACTTAACAAACAGTTCACATGCTGGATTTGTATGTTTTCTTCCATTCCTCCAAAATTCTCTTTTCATGTCTCTGAACTAAATTCAGAATTCAAGTACACGACTTTTAGCCAAATAGCCCATAGTCCCAGGCACGATCATTTCTCACTTGCATTACTAAAAGGGATTCCTAACAGTTTGCCCTGTTCGGCTCTTTCTCATTCCCCCTAAGCTCTTCTTCACATGACAGTGACCCCTTTTATACTATAAATGCTATCATGATAATTGTTGGCAAAATAATTCTTAAGTGACTTTTTTTTTCCATGCAGAAACAGTATTCAATAAAGTCCAAACTCTTTACCATGGTCTATCAGTTACATGACCAGGGCCCTGACTATTGCAGCTGATCTCCTGTTTCTACGCCCCAGGATCACTGGGCTCCAGTCCCACTGACCTTCTGACGTAGACTGTCATAGGCTGTTTTTCACCTCAGATCCTTTGCACACGCTCTTGTCTCTGCCTGGTTTGCTCTTCCCTTGGCTCTTAGTATGGCTGGCATTTTCTGTCCCTCTTAATCTCAGCAAAAAATGCCATCTCCTAGGACTTGCCCTGATGACCTTATCTAAATTTGCACATAGCCTCACCATTCTTCTTGAAAGCAATACGTATTCATTTTATAGCATTTATCACAGCTATAATTATTTGTCTTATTTATTGGGTAACATTTTTGGGGGGATCTGGAGACTCTAACCTCCATGCGAAAAGGATCTGTTTTATTTACAGTTTCAGAGCACAAAGCCTGATACAATGTAGACACTCAATAAATACTTAATGAATGGATAAATGTTACAAAAATCAAGCTTAAATGCCCTAACAATGTTTAAGTAGCAAAGCTGGCCTTGGAAAAGTGGGGATTAAATTTAAACAGAGAAGTCTTGACAGTGGAGGACAGGCTCAGACAGTGTGTGCTCTGTGGTAGAGCACACCATGACAGTTATTATTGCCAACATTGGCATGGGAAGAGGCAGTAATCCATTTGTTGTATATTCAGTTCTCTGAACTGTTCTAATTAGTACATTTCAAAGGTAAAGAAACTGAGGTCAAAAGTGGGCTAAAAATACTTCGACCCACTTTTTAGAACAAACATCTTGACAAAATAATAGAGAAGAGGAAAAGCAATAGATAATCAAGGGGAGATTCCGATTTAGTGGAAAACTTTAATAAATGTTTATGTGGTTTATGAAGCTACATAATCCGTATGTTGATAAGAGTTCAACTCTGAAAAACAGTTGTTTTCCTTACCACCATCCACTAGATTCTGTTTGTTGGTGCTAAATTACAATTACAAATTACATTTGTTAGGGATAAAGCCCTCTTAATAAGGTCAGATAACCTGAAGACAAAATGCATGATACAACTGACATCTTTTAATTGCTTTTTGGGGAAAATGCAAAAGGAGGCTTTGATAATAAAAGAAGAGATTCAGATCATGGATTCCGACATCTAGTCAAGTGTTAGCACTAGTAAGGGCTTCATAAATTATTGTTTGTTGAGTGATTATCAAACACAGTGCCTTATAAGCAAGGAGAGAGGTTTGGATAGAAATTTAAATGAATTCTGAGCAATAAATAACTTTAACAATTACTTAGGCCACCTGTCTCAAATGGAAAATCAGAGGCCTAGAAAAGTGAACTGATAATGTCAAGTAGAAGCTGCTATCCTGCTACTGTATCTGTGTTCCCAGTGTTTTAGCTCCACAAAGTTCTGGTGTAACCCCAATCAAAGCCTTTTGGTCGTATTAAAAAAAAAAAAATCTTATGTCATCTGCTGATTTATTTGATAGCTAAGTTTAAAATTATTGATTAAGTAGTTGAAGGCTCTTTTTACCTTCTATTATTTCTGCTGAACAGTCTCACAGCAACTAAGTTTTCACAGGACCTATTGTTTCATGAAGAAACAATAGAATATATCACTTATTGTGAGGTCTTCAGTATAGCCGTCTTCTATATCATAAAATATCAAGATCACCGTATGAAGTTACTCTTTGTTATGGGGTATTTCCATTGAGAAACATGAACAATGATTACTCTCTGCTTTCACAATAGATGTCATATTTAGAGTTGCTAGCCTAGACGTTTTTATACATGGTGGAGTTACTAAGAAATTACAAGAAATGAGACACCAAAATTGTGAAATGAGAAGTCACTGGTAACGCATTTCTTTGTTTCTTATTCAATTATATTAGCAGCCAGTTGGCAACACATGATGAGGCATAAAAAGACAGGGCCCAGGCGCTGTTGCTCATGGTGGTATGATAAAATAACAAGAGTTTAGTTTAGTGTGAAACGACATAAGGTCTAGAATTGGGTTCATTGCTAATTATGTAACCACTAAATATTGTTCACTTGGCTTATGAGCACATAATGTACAGGTTATGCCTAGAACAACCTTACAAATATCAGTGGGATAGGATGAATCGCATTCTGAATCCTTGTTTCAGTTTTCTGGTATCTATGCACCCAAACCACTAATTGAATCTTTCTGCGCCTCAATTTACCACACGTAAAATAATATTAAATTATATGACTTTTAAGGCTCTTCCATTTGAACATTCAATGATTCCATATTACCATAAACTCAAAGATTTCTTAGGTAATACCCTTCTATTTAAAAAATAAGAAATTATCATCAGAAGAACTTTTCACTGAATGTCGTTACCTTTAAATTGTAAGCAATATGGTTCTGGTCAACGTAGCATGCTCTGCCCTTAAAAAAAAATCAAAGGAACTTTTTAAAAAATCAAATTTTAGACGTTTCTAACTGATGCACACTATATACAATGCTGAAATATTTCAGAAAACTTAAAAAAAAATTAAAGAGGACAAATTTCCAAATTAATTCATTTGTCACTCTTACATGTCTCATGTAAGAACAACTCTGTCTTGGAAGAAGTAAAGACAGAATGCTCCTTAGAACAAGGCTGGGAGACTTCATCTCACATACTTTGGACGTATTATCAGCAGGGACCAGTCCCTGGAGAAGGACATCATGCTTGGTAAAGCAGAGGGTCAGCGAAGAAGAGGAAGACTCTCAATGAGATGACACAATGGCTGCAACAATGAGCTCAGATATGGCAACAAATGTGGTGATGGCGCAATAAGAGACAGTGTTTTCTGTGGTTGTACATAGGGTGGCTATGAGTCAGAACCGACTTGATGACGCCTAAAATAACACGTCTCATGTAAGAACCACTAACCAATACGTTAATTCCCAGTACATTGTCTTAAACATCCGGCAATGTTTGTTACTAAAAAATATCGGATTGTTAGTCCAGAAATGAGGCCAGTTCAGAGAGGATAACCATGTAAAATTGAGGGAATAGTGACTACATTTTTCTGCATCATCCACCTCAGAAGAAAGTGGGCCACTTTAAGAGGCTTTGGTCTAGAGACTGAGGGACACAGCATCTTTTCTGAGCCAGCCTCATATTCATATAAAAAGGTAACCATCATTTTACATCATATAATATTTTAGCTTGGACAAATACATATTTGGATATAACACCCAAACCTGGTTGCCTCATGGTGAGAGTTGGGTCAAGCAGGGCTGCCCTGTGACTTTTGTGGGCCTTGGGCAGTTTTGTCTTTGTGGGTCCATTTCTCCCTATACTACTAAAATTGTATTTTATGACTGCATTAGTATAAAGACTGATATAGTCCAGGAAGGTTATATTCATTTTTTTTAAGTTAAAAGAGATTAAAACAACTTTGTGGCTTCTAAAATGTGGGTCCTGGGCACTGCCTTCACTGTGCCTCATGAAGAAGTTGGGCAAAGGATCAAATTTTCATAGTAAGGTCAAAGTTTGCTATCATATATTTCCCTCAACAGCCGCAGTAACAGGTTGCTTTTGCTAATATGATTTTCTTTAATTTTTTTAAATCACTCTGCAAATAAACAGAGAATTTGTGTGTTCTGTGACTAGAAATCAAAAAAAGGCATGGAATTCCTTCCCTTTCTTCTCTCTTCATGGTGTACACCCTCCTCACCCAACCTGCACAAATCAAAGATCAGGGATATGACCTAACCTCTCATGCAGAAGGATGGCTAGGTTAAAAAGTGACATTGCAAATGAAAATGTCTGAGAAATGTCAATAGCTGTCATCACCATCATCATCAACATCACTATTGTGAATATCATTGAAAAAGTTAATTAATAGCAAAGGAAGTAAAATCAGGCTTCATTTGAAAATTGTTGTACAGCAAACAAACTGGCCAGTGCTTCTTTTCACGTTTATAATGACCTTCTCCTGGCCTGACATAATCTGAACTCAAGCTACTGCCTTTAATCTCATTTCATCTTGCATGCTCCTCCCTCTCTCCACATTGGTCTTCCTGATTTTCCTCAAACACAGCAAGTATATACTTGCCTTAGAGGAGGAAGCTTGTTATTTTCTCTGTCCAGCAAACCTTCTCCAAGACTTTCAGAGGGCTCATAGTCATGCATCTCTATAAATTTCACTTCCTCAAAGACCCTTTCTGACTCTTTTAGTTAAAATAAAGAAGTTTCATTCTGTATCACTTTATTCTATTGTATATAACTTTATTACACTTATCACTAGTCAAAATGGTATCTTTATTAGATTTAACGGTTTATTGTCCCTACCACTACAATGTATGTTCCACAAAGGCAGAAACCCTCATTTGTTATGTTTCTGCTCTCTCCCCAGCACAGTACTTTGCACGTTTTACTTTGTAGATGTTTAATAGGCATGTGTTGGAAGAGTAAAATAGACAACTGAATGAATCAGAAAAATATGTGTTAGTTTTGCTAGTCTAAGCATGTGGGCTTTCATTTCCTAGCCTCCCCTCTGGAACCATGAAGTAGAAAATAGGAAGCGGATAAAACTCACTAATTAGGAGACATAGAATGAGAAAGCACATGTACTATTTTCCATTCTTTCCTTTTAGATGCTTATACAAGAGCAGAAGTTGTTTATGAGTGGACCAGAGAGCCAGCACGCTCAGTAGTTGTAGCAGAAGATGGGTCACGCCTCAACCAGTATGATCTTCTTGGACAAACGGTAGACTCTGGAATTGTTCAGTCCAGTACAGGTGAGTGTAATTTGGTTGTTCTCCATATGGAGGAAGAAACAGAAACTTTTCTTTTTTTTTTTTAATGCGAACGTGATATCGGTGAGTCCTGCTATAACATAAGTAGAGAGAAAATTACAAGGGATTGGGAATCAGGTTGGCTAGGAACTAGTATAAATCCTGTGGAGTTGTAATCTGGGACAGGTCACTTAATACCTCTTGGCCTCTGTTTATTGGTTTGTGAAATAAAGTACTGGTTCTGTGTGGTCATTGTAGCACAGCTGTTAAGTATGTGAACTCTTGGAGAAGAAAGTCTTAGTAAATCCTTACTATTTCCCTTTGCCAGTTGATTGTAGTCACAGCGTTGCTAGAAGGAACAAAATTAAATCCATGTAGAGTACTTATCATAATTCCTGGCACATAGAAAGCTCTTAATAAATGTTAGCTATTAATATCTTCTAAAACCAAAAACCAAACCCGTTGCTGTAGAGTTGATTCTGACTCATAGCGATCCTACAGGACAGAGAATTGCTCCATAGGGTTTCTAAGGAGCAGCTGGTAGATTCGAACTGCCAACCTTTTGGTTCTAGGCCTCATTTACGGCCATGATTCAATGAATCCTGGTAAATATGTAGCAGCCATCATTACACATGGGCTGTCACAAAGCCTATTCCTCCTACAAATTCCTTCATATTGCTAGCTAAGGATCTTCCATAGCTAGCACCTGCAGAAACAAAGTCATTACTGATCACTCCATTTTGGAATTTAAATAGGTGGGGAAGGGGGCCATCTTTTTTAGTGTTGTGACTGATTTGCTAATGACATACTCAGAACTAGATCAAATGTTATTAAACAGTTGGGTAAAAAATTTTAAATCTGTAAAGTTGTTTCTACCAATCAAATATAAGTTTGGCTATGTAAATATCCATTTTATGACTAAGTAAAATGTGATCATATGGCCAGATAATTACTAATAAAATTTGAACCCTAGCAATTAGGATAATTTACCCCCAAATTCACAATATTTTAAATTTGTTCAATTCCTGAAAACTTTAACAAAAGCCAACAATTGGCTCTATGGACATTTTCATTCAAATCTGTGCCATTCGCTTATATCTGGGATTTCAAAGAAAGACAATTTAGTAATAAATAAGGGAAGTGGTGCTATTTTTCTTAGAAACATTTCTTCCTTAGATTTCAAAATGGATATTGGGGCTCCCATTTTCAACCCCTTTCAAATAATAGGTAGTATCTTTTTATGTGATTAGTGGCTAAGTTCTGTTTAATATGATGTATTTCCTTTTTAAGGGGTGTAAAAGCATCCATAGCTATCCTAGAAGCTTAAATATTTATATTTCTTGTTTTGAGATGTGGGGATGTTTATTTCTCTGATCCACCCTAAACAGAAATGCATATGGCTAGTAGCAAGGGCATAGGCTTTGCAATGAGGAAGATGAGAGTTCAAGCCTTGGTCCTACCACTTAAACACCTTGGGATTCAAGTCATTTATCCAACAAGAAATCCCAGTGTCTTCAAAGAAATAATATAATAATATAATATAATAATTATATAATAATATAATTTGGCATTAAAGATGAGATAATGGAAAACACCAAGCAGAGTGCTATATAACAGATACTCTAAATAGTATCTAACAGTGTCTAATATCTTGCTTTACTAGTTTTGAAAATATCCTAGAACATGGAAAATGGTGAGGATTTTTCTCCCACACAACATGTTACGGGGAAAAATATACTAAACTGAGCAGCATTTGCTTTTAAAAATTTAATGCTATCATGCAGTAGGTATTGTGGCAAGTACTAAAGGCTCAATGATAGGCAAAGCACAGATCTTGCCCTCCTGGAATCTGAGGTCTAAGAGAGGACAGACAATAAACTATAATTATAAAAAAGGGGAGTGAGTGCTGTGATTGACATTTTTGTGAGGGCAGGAACCATGTCTCGCCAAAGTTACACCATTTCAAAAATTTCTACATGTACAATTCAGTGACATTGATTACGTTCTTCCAGTTGTGCTGCTATTCTCCCTATCCTTTTCCAAATTATTTTATCACCATTATCTCAGCTCACTGCCCCCTAGGCTTCCCATCAAACTTTTTCAGTTACTGTTGTCAATTTGATCTCACATAGATAATTCTTTTTTTTTTTTTTTGTGCCTTAGACGAAGGTTTATAGAACAAATAGTCTCTCATTAAACAGTTAGTACACATATTTCCCTATAACAATGGTTAACAACACCATGACATGTCAGTACTGTCCCTTCTCAAACTTGGGTTCCCTATCACCAGCTTTCCTGTCCCCTCCTGCCTTCTAGTCCTTGTCCCTGGACTGCTGTGCCTCACTATTCCCATTTTGTTTTATGGGGCTTTCCAATCCCCAGCTGAATGGTGAACCTCAGAAGTGACTTCACCACTGAGCTAAAAGGGTGTCCAGGGGTCATACTCTTGGGGTTTCTTCAGTCTGTCAGGCCAGTAAATCTGGTCTTATTTTGTGAGTTAGACTTTTGTTCTACATCCTTCTCCAGCTCTGTCCAGAACCCTCTGTTGTGATCCCGGTCAGAGAAGTCAGTGGTGGTAGCCAGGCACCATCTAGCTGTACTGGACTCAGTCTGTTGGAGGCCATGGCAGCTGTGGTCCATTAGTCCTTTGGACTAATCTTTTCCTTGTATCCTGTTCTCTTCATTCTCCCTTGCTCCCGAAGGCGTGAGACCAGTGGAGTATCTTAGATGGCTGCTCACAGGCTTTTAAGACCCCAGACGCTACTCACCAAGGTAGAATGTAGAACATGGTCTTTATAAACTGTGTTATGCCAGTTGAGCTAGATGTTCCCTGAGACCATGGTCCATGTCTCTCTTTAATATCCCTATCATTTATTGTAGCAGCTTGGACATAAGATGCACTCAATACCTATCTAGAATTAATGAATTAAAAAATAGATGAATACGGCCTGGGATAATCAAGGAAAGATTGCTGCATAGGTTGTGGGCCAAATAATCACTGTTTTGGGCCCCACGTATTCAGAATAATAGGTACAGATCTTTCCCCCATGGAACCCTTCATCTATTACTATTGGAGTGAGGGTAGGGAGACGTCAGGGAAATAAATAATTCAAATGTAGTAATTTACATGGGGTAGTTGAAGTATATACAAGCCACAAAGTTTAAATGAAAGAGGGAGTGTCTTTATTCTAGTGCCACTGCTGTAGCACTAGTGGTGTTGACCATGTCCTTATAAACCTCTTTATATTAGTTTCCTGGGGCTGCCGTGACAAAGTTCCACAAATTGGGTGGCTTCTAAGAACAGAAATTCATTGTCTCACGATTCTGGAGGCCAGTAGTCCAAATTGAGGGTGTTGGCAGGGCTGTTTTCTCTGAAATCTGTAGGGGAATGTCCTTCCTTGTCTTTCCCAGCTTCTGGTTGCTCCAGCCATTCTTTGCTGTGTAACTTCATCTTCGCCTGGCCTTCTTTCCTCTCTCTGTCTCTTCTCTATGGGAAGATGGGATTAGGACTTACTCTACTCTAGTATAACCTCATGTTAGCTGATAACATCTTCAAAGACCGTACTTCCAAACAAAGCCATATGCAGAGGTACAGGGGTTAGGACTTCAGTATATCATTCTGGAGGAGACAATTCAATGCATAATACTCTTTATGCCCCAATTCCCATCTGCAAAATAAGTGACTTAGTCAGATGAACTTAAAGACCTCTCTCACATCTGGCTTCCTAATACAGCTTCCTCGATTATGTATCAAATAGTAAATTCTAGTTACTCAGAAAAGATACACCATCAAAAAGTGATCATAGGATGAAAGACAGTATCCTAAACTCCTACCACCAGGCTAGTTGAAACTCATAAGTTGGGTTTATTCTGTGCTCGAGCAGCAAGTTTACCTGCACAAAATAAGAACTTTCTCCTGTTATTACCATAATAGATAGGCAGACTTAGGGGTGAGGAGACTAATGAGTAAATTCTCAAAAGTGGGAACTCAGTTTGATGTACATTTTCAACTACACAAGGTACAATTAGAGACTGAACTATGTTTCTCCTGGGCCCACTTTAGCATATCAGGAGTCCACCTTAATAGATTTCAGCGGGAAAAAAACAAAGATCTTTGTGTAAGGTCTCTGATGGAATATTTCTCATCCATTTGTGGAGCCCTGAAAACATTAAGATAAATGAGATTGAGTGCTATTACCTACCTGCTTGTGCTGGAAGACTAGAGAATGATGGCAAAGGAGAGCAGACACGTTGTCAGTGATCAGAGAATAGGCATTTTCTTTCACTAGAATTCTCTGGGAAGAGAATCAATTCAGGCTGTATCTTAGAAGGTTAGAGGATGCTACTCCACGTGCCTTTCACCAACATACATGCACACATACATTACCAGTGGCCTCTTTCAAATAAAAATATATCTAGATCACTTCAATGACATGAGTGGAAAAAGACGGGGATCCTAATACAATATTTAGATTTCTGAATTGAGTGCAGACACACTAGAGGTACAATTACTTCCTTGGAATCTGACATCAGCGAGATTAGGGGAGAGAAAATGAATTGCAGCCATAGTTTGAAGTTCACTTATTCATCTGGAAAAGCAAAATCATTAAAGGCACATAGGAAAGATGAATCCAGCCAGCTTCCACATCAGATATAATTCACTAGTTACTCCTTCAATCATGTGCTCATATACTCAGAAATATGCATTAAGAGCTGACTGTGTCTGACGCTGTGCTTGGGTCTGGGGAAGAGAGATGAAGGACACACAGCCCCTGCCATCAAGAAGCTCTTGGCTGAGTGATCTAGGTAGCTAACATGTACTGGGACTTCTCTAATCCTCACAACTATATTAAGAAGTAGGCTTTATTATTATCCCCATTTTATAAATAGGATATAATTGAGGCCCAAAGAGATTTAATAACTTCTCCAAGGATACACAATTGGAAAGTGGCAGAGCTGGGATTTGAACCTCAGTGATATCTATGGGGCAGTTCTACCCTGTCCTATAGGATTGCTGTAAGTTGGAATTGACTCAATGATAATGGGTTTAGTCTAGCGGCAGAGTAAGTTCTCTCAACCATGTGACACACTAATAATAGACAAGACAGACACGTGTGAAAATGCAACAGTAGAAGACAGTGCAGTATAATTTTTCAAGTGTGGGCTCTGGAGTTACACTGCAAGTGTTTTAATGCTGATTTTACTCTTATTAAATGGGTGACCTCTGGCAAGTCATTGTATCTCTCTGTTCATCATATTTAATGGGCTATTTGGAGACAATAAGGAGAACCTACTTCATGAGCTACTTTGAGAATGAAATGAGAGAATTCTTGTAAACTGATTAGCAGAGTGTCTGGCATATAAAAACTATACAAATAAATGTTAGATATTACTATTAATAACAATGGAGGTAATACAGAAGGGCTACATGATGGCGTAAAGGAGGAAAAGGTCATTTTTCGTGCGGTATCAAGGAAGGCAGTTTGGAACTACACTCCAGGCCTGATACCCTGTCTCTATCTACCACACTATGTTATGCTTCCTAAGTAAGTCTTTAAGGAGGGCCCATGCAAATATTACAACTATGATTAAACAACATGGAAATATGACTTATACGGAGAAGTAGAAGTATTAAAATTTGTCATTAGGCATAAGAATAATATCAGTGGCCAGGAAACAACAAGAACATAGTAGTATGCACTTTTTTTTTTTTAAATAACTAATGATGACTTACCCAAGTCAATTTAAAACAAAAACAAAAACAAACCCTATTGCCGTTGAGTTGATTCCGACTCATAACTACCCTGTAGGACACAGTAGAACTGCCCCATAGAGTTTCCAAGGAGCGCCTGGTGAATTTGAACCGCTGACCTTTTTTGGTTAGCAGCTGTAGCACTTAACCACTATACCACCAGAGTTTTCACCTATGTCAAAAGTTAGATTTAATCATGGAAAATTTAGGTTGGTTTTGCTGAATAAGGCTAACTCTTTTCTTTATGAATGACTGTTGTTAATCCCTAGAACAGATGGCTGAGAGAAATCATGGGACCCTCTTTCCTAGAGACATAGTTTTCTCTGGATGAGTTGCTTTAGAGATGACCTGGCGAGTTTAAAATGAATGAGGAAAGCCATGCCTTCCCTATTACCTAATCATGGAGCCACAGTGGTGATCACTATTTATCAAAGTAGCCCCAGGGATCCCAATTATAAGACCTAGGACATGATTTCCAGAGAAATAATTATAACCATAGAATTCAAGAGCTTCTAAAAAAAAAAAAAAACCTATGTCTATAGTCATCTGTTCAACACTTTCATTGCAAATACCTTTTTTCAACAACATAAATGGCGACTATACAAGTGGATCTCCCCAGATGGAATACATAGTGTCTTAGTCATCTAGTGCTGCTATAACAGAAACACCACAAGTGGATGGTTTTAACAAAGAGAAGTTTATTTCCTCACTGTTAAAGTAGGCTAAAAGGCCAAATTCAGGGTGTCAGCTCCAGGGGAAGGCTTTTTCTCTCTGTCGGCCTTCTCATCAGTGTTCCCCCGGACTAGGAGCTTCTCAGCCCAGAGACCCCTGTCCGAAGGACACGCTCTGCTCCCAGCATGGCTTTCTTGATGGTATGAGCTCCCCCTGTCTCACTGTTCACTTCTGTCTTTTATATCTCAAGAGATTGTCTCAGGACACAATCCAGTCTTGTAGATCCAGTCCTGCCTTGCTAACACAACTGCCACGCATCCTCCCTCATTAACATCATAGACGCAGGATTTACAACATATAGGAAAATCACACAGTACCAGGAATCATGGCCCAGCCAAACTGATATACACATTTTTTGGGGGACATAATTCAAACCACGACACACAGGAATTAAATTAACTACATCTGTGGAAAGAGACAATGGAAAAGCTCAATATGATCAGTCAGAACAAGGCCAGGGACTGACAGTGGAACAGACCATCAAATGCTCATATGCAAGTTCAAGTTGAAACTGAAGAAAATTAGAACAAATCCACGAGAGCCAAAGTACAACCTTGAGTATATCCCACCTGAATTTAGAGACCATCTCAAGAATAGATTCGACACGTTGAACACTAATGGCCGAAGACCATACGAGTTATGGAATGACATCGAGGACATCATACATGAAGAAAGCAAGAGGTCATTAAAAAGACAGGACAGAGAGAAAAGACCAAAATGGATGTTAGAAGAGACTCTGAAACTTGCTCTTAAACGTCAAGTAGCTAAAGAAAAAGGAAGAAATGATGAAGTAAAAGAGCTGAACAGAAGATTTCAAAGGGCAGCTCGAGAAGACAAAGTACAGTACTATACATGTGCAAAGACCTGGAGATAAAAAACCACAAGGGAAGCACATGCTCTGCATTTCTCAAGCTGAAAGAAATGAGGAAAAAATTCAAGCCTCGAGTTGCAATACTGAAGGATTCTATGGGGGAAAATATTAAATGAAGCAGGAAAGATCAAAAGAAGATGGAAGAAATACACAGAGTCACTATACCAAAAAGAATTGGTGGATGTTCAGCCATTTCAGGAGTTAGCATATGGTCAGGAACTGATATTACTGGTGGAAGAAATTCAAGCTGCACAGAAGATACTGGCAAAAAACAAGGCTCCAGGAATTGACGGAATACCAGTTGAGATGTTTCAACAAACAGATGCAGCTCTGGAAGTGCTCACTTGTCTATGCCAAGAAATTTGGAAGACAGCTACCTGGCTAACTGATTGGAAGAGATCCACACATTTATGCCGATTCCCAAGAAAAGTGATCCAACCGAATGGGGAAATTATCAAACAATATCATTAATATCACAGTCAAATAAAATTTTGTTGAAGATCATGCAAAAGTGGCTGCAGCAGTATATTGACAGAGAACTGTCAGAAATTCAAGCCAGATTCAGAAGAGGATGTGGAACCAGGGATATCATTGCTGATGTTAGATGAATCCTGACTGAAAGCATAGAATACCAGAAAGATGTTTACCTACGTTTTATTGACTATACAAAAGCATTCGACTGTGTGGATCATAACAAATTATGGATAACATTGCAAAGAATGGGAATTCCAGAATGCTTAATTGGGCTCACAATGAACCTGCACATGGATCAAGTGGCAGTCATTTGAACAGAACAAGGGGATATTGCATGGTTTAAAGTCAGGAAAGGTGTGCATCAGCATTGTATCCTTTCACCATACTTATTCAATCTGTATGCGAGCAAATAATCTGAGCAGCTGGACTATATGAAGAAGAACAAATAATCTGAGAAGCTGGACTATATGAAGAAGAACATGGCATCAGGATTGGAGGAAGACTCGTTAACAACCTTTGATATGCAGATGATACAACCTTGCTTGCTGAAAGTGAAGAGGATTTGAAGCACTTACTGATGAAGATCAAAGACCACAGCCTTCAGTATGCATTATCCCTCAACATAAAGAAAATAAAAATCCTCACAGCTGGACCAATAAGGAACATCATGATAAAAGGACAAAAGATTAAAGTTGTCAAGGATTTCATTTTACTTGGATCCACAAACAACACCCATGGAAGTAGCAGTCAGGAAATCAAATGATGCATTGCATTGGGCAAATCTGCTGCAAAAGACCTCTTTAAAATGTTAAAAAGCAAAGATGTCACCTTGAGGACTAAGATGCGCCTGACCAAAGCCATGGTGTTTTCAATCACCTCATATGCATGGGAAAGCTGGATGATGAATAAGGAAGACAGAAGAAGAATTGATGCCTTTGTATGTGATGTTGTTGAAGAATATTGAATATACCACGGACTGCCAAAAGAACAAACAAATCTGTCTTAGAAGAAGTACAACCAGAATGCTCCTTAGAAGCAAGGATGGGGAGACTTCATCTCACATACTTTGGACATGTTATCAGGAGGTATCAGTCCCTGTATAAGAACATCATGCTTGGTAAAGTAGAGGGTCAGTGAAGAAGAGGAAGACCCTTGAGGAGATGGATTGACACGGTGGTGACAACAATGGGCTCAAGCATAACAACAATTGTGAGGATGATGCAGGACCGAGCAGTGATTTGTTCTGTTGTACACAGGGCCGCTATGAGTCTGGAACCAACTCGACGACACCTAACAACAACAACAAGAAACAGGTCCAGAGAGGCTAAATGGCCTAGAAAAATACTCTTCGTCTCCTTATTCCTATTTCAGAGATACTAAGATACTGTTTTCTCCTCCAATAATATTTTGAGTACAATATTCCTATTAAAATATAGCATCCTTTGGTAACTTCATGTTTTTAGAGAACTTGGAAGGAAAATGAAAGGCTTACATGGAATCAATGTGCATTACAACTATGCTGAATGATTGAACGGATAATTTCCTAAGTTGAAGAGAAAATTCACTTCTCTCTTTTCTTTCTATACACTGTACGTCTGCACAGGACTCAAATTTTTAGTAAAGTATTTTTACTTGTATTATTCTATTGTATCCTTACAGCATCCCAGAAAAGAGTTAATACTATCATTTTTATTGGATAAATGAGGAAACTGAAACAAAATAAAATGAAGCAAGCTATTTATTTTCAAGTAGCTAACATTTGAGAAAGCAAAGATTAGAATCCAGATCTAAACAAATTCCCGATACTGCTTTGAAAAATTATTTCCCTGCTTCTTTACTTTCACTCTCTCTACTTTCATATTTTAATGTATCAGAAATATTACCACATCTAATTTATAAGCTTCCCTCAGGGTTAGATGATGTGCAAAATAGTTAAATTATAATTATTCTAGACTGTTGAATTATGAGAAAAAAGCACTTGACATGCTTAGTGCATACACACTTGATGTCTAGACATGCTATTTCAATCCAATTTAGAGATCTGATTTTTTGTGATATTTTTCTTTCATTTTTAAATCATTACAACAATGATTATGATATTGTTGTCTGTTCTGTTCCTTATTTAAAACTTTTGTGCCAAAACTTCGTAGATTTTATTGAATGTATGAAGAAGGTTTCAAAAGATTTCCCAGTTTTTCCCTAATCTGTTACGGAGAAAGTGGTTTATAAAACAAATATAATGTCAAATAACAGCTCTTCTGATCTTCCAAAGTAATACCCTTTGGAGAAACTTTCCAAAATGTCACATTGCAAACAACAAAAGGTGATAATGGAAAATATGTAGACATTCAACTTTCTGACATTATATATGAAAGATAAAATTTTTTCTTTGAGATGGTGACATTCTGTGGTCCACAATTGAATGCATTGTTAAGAAGAATAATGTGCAACCCTGAGAGGGTGAAATGTAACAGGAGTATGTCCACACAAGGCCACATTTTATCAGAGTCCTGGGAAGATTAGCTTTCTGCATTTTTCTCAAATGTGTATGAGTTCTTTCTCTTTTAGATACATACATATGTATACATAATGCATTTTATATATAGGTGTGTGTGTGTGTGTGTGTGTGTGTGCGCGCGCACGTGTGTATGTCCACGCGTGTATGTGTCACAATCACCAAAGGTGTATACAGAAAATGAAAATAAACTCATTAATTAGTTAACATTTCATTTATCCTTCAGATGAGAGATGCTCATAGATTTTAATCTAATTGAGTGCCCTTAAGCCTAAACGCATATTTTTAAGATAGGCATGTATTGAATCCTGAGGGTGTGTAAAAACCAAACCAAACCCATTACCTTCGAGTCCATTCCAACCCATAGCAACCCTGTAGGACAGAGTAGAACTCCCCTGTACAGCTTTCAAGGAGCACCTGGTGGACTCAAACTGCCAACCTTTTAGTTAGCAGCCCTAGCTCTTAACCACTACACCACCATTTTTTCCTGAGGGTTTGTAAGGCCATGCTATATCCAAAGGACCATCCCTTTCTTAATTAGATTGTAGTTTAATGGAAAGGATATAAGCATATAAATAACCAAAATATTAAGTATGAGACATTATCAGAAATATTAGCAGGAGCTACAAATAAAGTTGAAAGTATTCAGTAAGGGCTCAGTAAACAGTAAATGGTGAATGTTATCCTTAATAACAGTAATGAAAGCATGCATTCATGAATGCATGCGTGGTTTCCTGCTAAACACAGTGAATGCTTTTCTGCTATCGATACTTCCAACAAATCTGATTAGGGAGATTGGTGAAGAAAATGGAGAAAGGAACTAAAATTTATCTTAAAACTCTTACATAGCATGATCTTAATTAGATCTCTTATTCTTTGTTCTCCCCACATTTTACTTTTTACTATTTTATACATGAAGAAACTGAGCATGAGACAGGCTAAGTCTGTAGCCCAAAGCTATGCAGCAAAAGTAGCGTATCTGGGTTTTAAATCCAAATTTTTTTTTTTTCCCAAAGCTGATACACTTTCCTCTACAGGATATTTATTTCTATTCCACTAAAGAATTGATACTTGAGGCCAACCCATAGATGAGCAAAATATTCAGCAACAATGTTCAGGTAGAGAATTTTGTGGACCAATATACTGAGTCATGAAACATGAGACTGAAGTGCATATCGGAGCTATGATATGGAAAGTCTTGACTAAGGTCAGAGAATTTACTTGTTGTTACTATATAGAACCAGAGAAATTTTGATAGTCACACCTGGAGAAAGGAGGAGGTTTTGCTATTGGAATCTAGTAGATAGAGGCCAAGGATGCTGTTCAGTATCCTAAAATGCACAGGACAGCCCCAACAACAAAGAATTATCTGGTACATAATGTCAATATTACTGAGGTTGAGAAACCCTGATGCAGATAACGGTAATTAATTAGGTATTTTAAGTAAGAAATGAGTAGCGTGATCAAATATGTGCCTTAGAAAGATGAACCTAACATCAAAATTTAGAGAAAACAGGAGTTAGGGTGTGCTGGAGGCAAAGGAGACAGTTAATAGGTTATTGTAAGAAATCTGTGAACAACTTAAAGGCAGTGACCATGAGGTAATATGAGATACACTAAGAGATACTGCCTGAAGGAAATTGAAATCCTCCTGATCAACTGACTCCTTCCTCTCCCTTTCCCAAACACCAAAAACATCATAAAGTTTAGTAAAGCAAAAAGAAAGTTTTATTCCACATATATTCAAAAAGGGCAGAAGTGGGAAACAAACAACCATGCTGCCAGAGCCATGTCTGCCTGAGTCTAAAAAACGGTTGCAGAGCCATCAGTATATATTAAAATTACAAATGGGCAAAACCATTGAAAGCTTAGCCTTTTCAGATTGGCTAGAAACTGTGATCCTACATTTTGAATTGTCTTTCTTAACAATCATTGGTACAGGTTTCAGTAACAAGAGTCAAGAGGATCTTCATTGGTCCAACAAATTTCTATTCACTAAATGCTAGTAGAAAAAGATAAGAAAGGAAAGTCTTTTGTGTTCTGTTTGGCTTTATGTGAAAGTTTCCCTAAAAGATATTTTCCAAGACTATGTTAGCTATTGTCTTTTTACCTCAGGGCCCAGTTGATGTGTCCTTGTGAGACCTTGTGGGCCCAGCTCCAACTGGGTCACATTCTCTATGCTCAAGGAAAGGGGCTAATAACTCCAATATTATTTCTAAATTACACCTAACATCCAAAGATGAATTCCAGGGTTTTAACTTGAGTGAATAAATATAGGACAGTGCCGTTAATTAAGAAAGGAACCACAGATGAAGAAGCAGTGCTAGTCATGACTTGTGCTAGTCATTATTTTGTGGGAAAAGTCAGCTAATGTTGATTCTGAACATTTTTTATTGGTGGTGTCAGTGAAAAATCAATGTCTGTGAGAGGTATAATATGCACTTGGAAATATAGATCTTACTTTTGAGAATGAGGTCGCTTACAGGTATACTTTTGGCAGCCATCTGTATAACTAAATAAATATGACACTGGAAACAAGGGTGAGGATGAGAATTCCTTTTTAAAGTCAAGAAAAAATAAGGGCGAGAATTGAGAACAGAATTGTATCAGTAACCCCTATGTATGTTTTGCAGTAACAGGAAGAGAAGTCCCTGACAGATAGGAAGAACTCTATAGATGATTTCTGATTGAAATCATTAATGAGTTAGCAAAATAAACAGAAAATGAGAGAGAAAGGGAGAATGTGATTCAAGAGTGTGCTATCAAGAAAGTAGAGACAGTCAGTATTGCTCAGGACTTAATACTGCAAGGAAAGTGAGTGGCCGGCTTGAAGGTTGGGAAAACGGCTTTAGTTATGGAGATTAAGGGGTCATGAGCATTTTTAGTCAAATTAGAGGGGCTGAAGCTAGACATCCGTGGCCTGAGAAATAAATGCCAGGTTGAGCAGGGAGGAGTTTGGTGGAGAAGGAAAGGAGAACCTTGGAGAAATGTAAGTTCTATGAGAGGGAAGTTTTCTTAGCCAGAACAAATCTATTTTACTCCTATTCACTCACAGATAACTGTGCACATACTCTGAGTGAATATGGTTATGACTTCTAGGATTCATAATTGAGAAAATGTAACATTAATAAAAACAAAACTCTCCAACAATTTGGGTTGTATGTCTATTCCTTGGCTCTTTTAAATGAAGTCAGAATTTAGAGTATATAAAGTCTTTGGAGAGTGCCTAGCTAGTCTACTGGCTCCCAAAGCGGGCTAGGAATAGAGACAAGCTAAAAAGCTGGTTATAAATACAGATTTCCTTGGCTCCATTTCAAAGAATGGCTTGGATATCTAGGCGGGAACCAAGGAATTGCATGTTTCTACAGCTTCTCAGGTGACTCTTGTAAAAATGTTTGATCAACATTTTAGCCTCTTTTCCGCATTTTGCAGATCAGGCCAAGGTAAGTAACTCACCCAAGGTCAAAGAGCTGCTACAGGAAATGATGTAGCTAGAATTCAGCTATCCTGACTGGAATGGTAAAGCTCCTTCACTTAGACATCCTGAATTAGTTCTACAATGGACACACTGGAGACCTGGTCAGCTTCTGATTCATTGTTGTATGTCATCGGGATCTAGAACAGTATCTTCACAGTCATTAAAAGTAGTCTGTAATTGCACGCTCATAAAAACCAAAAAAAAACCCAAACCAGTTGCCATCAAGTCGATTCCGACTCATAGCGACCTTACAGGACAGAGTAGAACTGCCCCATATGCTTTCCAGTGAGCAGCTGATGGATTCGAACTGCTGACCTTTTGGTTAGCAGCCATAGCTCTTAACCACTGTACCACCAGGGCTCCAGAAATGCCCAGAAGTGTCCCTTAAATGTGTGATGCACCAAGCTCAGAACATAAGAGCATTCGTGGGGACTCTCGCATCTCAATCTCATTGCTAGAGCCACTTTGATGTGCGTTAAAAATGTTTCTTTTCTCTCCTGGATAAAAGCTTTTCTCTCCAGGAATCAGATGCCACCTGGAGAAAAGCATGTGTCCAACTCCCAAAGCCTTTGCTACTGATGTTGAAAACCTCAGAGGTAACTTCTTTTCAAAATCAAATCTCTCAACCTTGCTGTCTCTTTCTTCCCCTAGGAGAATATGTTGTTATGACCACTCACTTCCACCTGAAGAGAAAGATTGGCTATTTTGTTATTCAAACATACCTGCCGTGCATAATGACGGTTATTCTCTCCCAAGTCTCCTTCTGGCTCAACAGAGAGTCTGTACCAGCGAGAACTGTCTTTGGTAAGTGCAAACCAACACATGCATGCAAGGGTCTGGAGGGCAAGTTTTATCCTATCTGTGACATTGCAAATATAATGAATAGGCAATGATACATTTAAATCTGAAGTTAATGCCACAAAAAGTTTCATGGCATTAGCATTTTCATTATGGTATGATTAAAGACAAAAAGGTAAGCCACATGTTTTCTTTAAATAGCAAGCTATTTTAGTGCATGTAAATTGATTGGGTTCATGATCATTTGATTTGGCTATTTTGGGAGAGAGATGGAATGAAATGGGCACAAAATGCTTTATGCTAGGTTAAAAAAAAAGCAAAAATCTTAATATTCAATTCATGTACTTAGAAGGCATAATCATATATTAGTATATTTTTTTGAGAATCTTAGACAATATCAGCACAACTACCTTCTTACATGCAAAAAGTGGGGTTTCCTTAAATGAGGAGAACTGATTAACTATCATCATGTCAATACAGGAATACCTCACTTTACCTAATTTATGTGTTCGTAAAGAGTTACCCTTAGAACATTTCTACTTTGCACACATGAGGTTGTCATAAGAAGGAATCGACTGGAAGGCAACTAATAACAACAACAACAAAGAGTTACAAATATACTTCCTTTTTTCCTATTAAAAGGTTTTAAATGCCCTAGATTATTAAAATTAAGGTAATGTAATGGAGAATTGTATAAATAGTAAACAATCATTTAGTAATATGAAAACTCACCCCTTACTGTATTATTTTAGAAGTTTGCATTTCCTATAAAGAGATATCTCCTGCTTGCATCCTAGTATGCCGACTTGATTGTACTTCTCAGACTGATGGGAAAAAAAGGAAAGATTCCCCTGCAGTAAGCTTAGTGGTGGATTCATTCAATTAAGTTTTATTGAAACCTACTATGAGCTACTACTAGGCACAGGAATGCAGCACTGAACTAAACATAAACTACTTCCTTCATAAAGGTTATCTTCTGGAGCTTAATGTTTTAATAATAATAAAAATCATAGATAATAGTATGTGCTTATATAAAAGGCACTGTTCTATGCAATTAACCCATATTATTAAATTTTAAAAAAGTCTTAACATACTATTATTTTTCCTGTTTTATAAAAGTGAATGCTAAGGAACAAGAAATTAAGTCACCTTCCCAAGGTCAGAAGCTATTAGGTAAAGAAGTTAGAAGACCCAAGTACTTAGCTCTGGATTCCAGGTTCTTAGCAATGATGCTGTACCACCACTTCGTTTTTCTTCCTTTTTTTAAAAAACTTAATTTATTTACCTTTTTTTTTAAAAAATTTTTTGGTGAAATTAATACACAGTGAAAGATATACCATTTCAACAATTTCTACAGGTTACAATTCAGTGATATTAATTACATTCTTCAAGTTGTGCAACCATTCTCACTGTCCTTTTCCAAATTATTCCACCACCATTAACATAAGCTAACTGTCCCCTAAGCTTCTTATTTAACTTTTCAAGTTGCTGTTATCAGTTTGATCCCACAAAGATGATTATTTCAAAGAGCAAAGTGCTCAAGGCAGACATACTTTACTAATTAAGCTAAACTATTTTTTGCTTAAAAGAGACTTCAGGGGATAGTTTTGGTTTGAGGTTTAAGGTTAAAAGATTACCTCAAATTTGGGGCTTCATTCCAGTAATTCTGGAATCCATAGTGAATTTTAAATTTTGTTCCACAAATTTCCCCCCCTTTGATCAGGATTCTTCTATAGACTCTTCAATCAAAACGCATCCTGCTGCAATCACAAGACATGGGATGGGGTTGTTGTGGTTAACATCTTTTCATTTAGAAATACTTTTGCTTTAATAACCATATATTGATGAAAGGTGTAATTATTAAGGTTCATTCCACAAATATCAGTTAGGCACCTGCTTTGTTTAAGACCTTGTGCTACCCAATAAAACCTTAAGATGCTTATAGTCTAAACTGGAAATGTGTACAGATCCCTAAGATATCACCCTTCAAAAATATGCAACATATGAAAAATTAGTTATAGCTCAGAAGAAAAAGCAGGACCCTACACAAGTTCCAAAGAAGCTGTTTTGTCTTCTGAATTTGACAAGACGCTTCTGAGTTGGAACCCACCAAATCTTTGCTCTGACTGTAGCCTAAGGAGGATCTCGGCCTCAGATTGAAAGAGCGTTTCACTTCAAATTCTTTTTTTTTGCCTTATTACCATTTGTCAATATTAACTAGTGTTTAAGAGACTTACTAGAATTGAAGATTGACCTCTGGTCGAAATATATATGCATCTTACATATATCTCTCTCATATATATATATACACATATATATGTATACATAAACACACACACACACACACATGCAGTTTGAGTCATTTACTCACTAGGAATTAAAAAATATAAATTTAGAACTCAGAACATATTTAATTTATGGTTTACTTTACGGTTATAGAATGAGCCAAGGAATATAGTGAGAGATTTTTAAAAGCACCTCACTCTCCACCTCCCACTGCAACCCTTCCTTTTTGCAAATTCTCTAAAGCATTTCAGGATGTTTCATAAGTCAAAAATCTGACTCTTAACATTTTCAGTGATCTTATACCTCAGCCAACTGATGCCCTTTTGATGAACATAACTACATATCTCGAAACTCAGCTCTGACAAATTTTTCTGTGTATCAAGAAATATGTTTCAAATCTTTTGAGCTGAACAAAGTCACTAATACAATTTTCTTAGACCTTTTGTCTTTTAACACTTATTTAGTACACGTTTCTATTCTTTTTAGTCTGATCTCAGCACATTCCTCTGAGTTATGTGAGATACCCAAGAGGGTCACAGGTATTTACAGAAATACAAAAAGGAAAGAAACAACAAAACAAAATTTAAAAAACAAACAAACCAGGAGTTGTACTTTCCAACAGTTTATTAAAAGACATCCAGAATGCAAAATGATTTTCTGTTTTAAAGTCTTAAAACATCATATTCTGGGCCCTTCATGCCCTCTTTTTTGGAGGCAATGTGCTCAAGTAACTATGGTGCCAGACAGATTGAATTTTAGGTTTATTCAGTTTTACCAGGGAGTCTCTGGGTGATGCACATGGTAAAGGCACTCAGCTGCTAACCAAAAGTTTGGCAGTTTGAGCCCACTCAAAAGAAAGGCCTGGCAATCTGCTTCTGAAAAATCATCCACTGAAAACCTTATGGAACACAGTTACACGCTCACACACAGTGTCTCGTGTTGGAATTGACTTAATGACAACTGGTTAACCAACTATATGACCTTGGCCAACAATTTACATAATCATTTTGAGCTTCAATTGCCTGTAAAATGAGATTGAAATACTGATGTTTGGCAGATTAAATAATAACAATAAATAAAATATATAAATTGTCAGGTCAGTACTTGGAACATAGTAGCTGCTCAATACATTTTTCTTCCTCCTCCTTACCCCGTAGCAGGAATTGTAATACAACACACTTCTTTATGCTATTCTTAACTGCTTTTACTTTATGGATAACTTTGGTTTAAGAATTCCCATTCCCAAATTACTTCTCACAGTTGCCTACATAAACCAAAATTTGAAAAAGTGGGATTCACTGTAGCAAAGATTTATCAAAAAGCACCAAATTTGTCAATACTACTAATAGTAATAGTCATTAATTGTGTACTTACTAAGTAGTGGCGCTAAGTGCTAGTCATTTTATTGCATTATCTTATTTAATCTTCACAATTGCTCTCTAAGACTGAGATCTCTAGAAGTTAACTGATTTAACCAAGGTCATGAAGCTAATAAGTCGTGTGACTGGGACTAGTCACTGGAAAAGGTCAGGATTTTTTTCCACATCATACAGCAGGATCCACCCCCAATGGTTACTATGAACTATTATTTTTATGAACATTTTTAAATGGACCCTTAGAGTATTGTACTTTTGTACCAGTACACATAGTCGTTTTACAGGATCAATTTGCTAAATAAAAACATTAATGGATACCACCATTTACATAGCAACTCATATAATTATCTAAATAGATTAAACAAGACTGACTTGAAAACTACTTTGAATACTTTGAATATTAATCACTAGGGATAGAGCTGCAGAATAGGGAGGATGAGGCAGCATTTATAGAAAGGGAAAGATCATGGATTTTAAAAAATATAAATATTATTTTAAATTTTTATTATCATTATTATTTTACTGTGGTGAGTATTTATATAAGAAACATTTGAATCAGACAAACTTGTGTTAAACTTTATGTTTTTTACTTCTGAGCAAGTTATATAAAAGTAATTTTACATATAGTTGTTTCAGTAATTTCTTCAAAAGAGTAACTATTTTAGAATCAGGAAAAAATAGTATAAGAGAGTTAATAAAATGACAAATTGCTAGCCTAAGATAATTCAGTTTCTGTCTGTTGCTTCTTGATTGACACATTTGGAGTATACAGACTACTTAAAGAGAGCTGAGGATCCAGAGTATCCCTGTTTTAAAGATGTAAAGACAGTGAAGAGTATTACTTTTCCTAGCCAGGACACAATGTTCAAGATCCTCATTTAAAGGAGTTTACTATCTTATTATCAGCTTCTGAATAACAGAATGGTTTATCCTTCCAAGATTTCCCCCTATTAATACCATACAAAGAACCATAAACTACACTGGAGTTAAATTAAAACTTACCCCTCCAGGGCAGTGAGTTGAAGATAACGGTGATGGAATAATTTGGAAAAGGATAGTGAGAATAGCAGCACAAGTGGAAGAATGTAATCAGTGTCACTGATTTGTACAGGTAGAAACTTTTGAAATGGTGTAGCTTTGGCTATGTATATTTTCACCAAACGAAAGGTCCTCCAAGGTGGAGAAGGGAGAGTGTTGACATGTCGTGGGGTTGTTAACCAGTGTCGTAAAACTATATGTATACTGACTGTTTAATGATAAACTATTTGTTCTGTAAACCTTCATCTAAAGTACAAAAAAAAAAAAAAATTATTAAACAAAAAACCAAAATGGAATCAACTAAAAACCACATTCTGTACATAGTAAGATAGGTTTCTCTTCGGGCAAACAGACTGACCTTCATTGATGAAATTTTGTAGTATGAAAACTACATACTCATTTAATTTCTTTCTTTACAGGAGTAACAACTGTGCTCACTATGACAACGTTGAGTATCAGTGCCAGAAATTCTCTCCCTAAGGTGGCTTATGCCACAGCAATGGATTGGTTTATTGCAGTGTGCTATGCCTTTGTATTCTCAGCTCTGATTGAGTTTGCCACAGTAAACTATTTCACCAAGAGAGGTTATGCTTGGGATGGCAAAAGCGTGGTTCCAGAAAAGGTAAATGCTTTAATAGACTCTGTGATGTATCATTATTATGCTTCGTTAATCCGATAATGTTTAAGTTGGGGGATTGGATGAAGCATGCAGGGAGAGAGTAATGAGGATTCATTTATGATGATGTCACAAATGATTACGTGACAATTTTGTTTTTGTTAAAGGGACAGGTTGTAGATATTCAGAGTAGATAAGAGGAGACAAAGGTGAGACACGAGTTAAACATTTCTACTCAAATATATTTTCCTACGGTCTCTATTGATTTGAGAACAGTTTTAACAAACTTGACATTGGGAGCAGATGAACTTACCCAAATCCATTATTTATCAAGTGCACCATAATTTGTATAACTTGAAAATAATAGTCTTTCGGTTTTTCCCTAAACCTAATCACTTTGATCGTGAATGTTTTTGTAATGTTCTCATTGAATTAAGTTTGCAAAATACAGTAAATTACCTCTGATTTTCAGTGACATCAAGGGCAGGACACACATTTTCTTTGTCAAAAATAAAGAATTGCTTTAGGGATCAAAACACACAGAAATCAAAGTGAAATTCCTCATTATAGAAAATAATTAAGTCCAGAATATGGCTGCTATTCTCCATTAAAACCTATTTGACAGTATAGATTTTAAGTCACAGTTGGGAGGATATTTCTATTTCTGGGGTTTGAAGAGAAAACATGCCAAGATGCAACGGAGTCTTGGGATCGTGGAAAGAGACAGTCAGAGTCACAGAGGTTTTAAGGCTTCTTGAATAATCTAAGTGCCTTTCCTATTTAGGAAAATATACAACTGTTTTTTCCCAAATTTTGCTCCACAGAATACCAGTTGCTTGAGATAGTCCCTGAAAATACAGTTCTGTGGTCAAATACACTTGAATAATGCTGCATACAGTTTGATATAGTCACAGTATTTTCAAGTGTCTGAGAGGTTCTGTATTAAAGAAATCAGTTTAACTGTGTTTATGTCACAGTTACCCATATTTCTTAGATGACATATATTTGTGGAAGTAACATCTATCATATTTAATCAGACCTAAGGTATTACTGGTTATAAGATGTATCATTACTTTATGGACAAGTGAGAAATAAAATATGATGTAAAGGCTATTTTTAGATTCATCCCTCCATCACAGATGACTCATTTAAATCCTCCAAGGATCTCCTAGCCAGGTGAAAGCAAAGAAAGTTCTGTGTCGGCTGCACACTCACAGCCAATATGTGCCAGCACCAGTAATGTCCCCAAAATTCACCTAGCCTTGAATCATGCTTGCCTAGTGTAAAAATATCTGAATTTGCAACCCAAGAACTTTGAATCAGGTTCAGTGGAGAGAGGAAAAGTAAAAGGGGACGGCATTTATCAGTTGGAGAGAGAGGTAGAAAGGTGGAGAGGGAGCAATTGCCAAATACTTTCTTTATTCACTGATGACTTCCACTTTTCCTGGAGCAGAAAGACTGCCTAAGAGAGGGAGCCAAACCTGGAGTTGGGGGATCCTAAGACACTCTGAATTGTAAGACATAGTCCAGTTTCATAGATATGAAAAATTTTAAGCTTGTGCATCTTAGAATCATTAAAATACTAAAATTTCTTAGATTTAGTGAAAGGAGGTGCTGACTTTGGGAAAAGCTGCTTTTCTGTCTTAAGACTTTCTTTGCACACCGCAAAAGACCAACGCGTTTGTGATGCTGGTGTGTCAGTATCGGTGGAGAGTGACTAATGGTAAGTGAATTGAATTTGGTCTGGAAAGCATAGGATTTTAGTTGAGGTATTGGTGAGATCACTATTCAGATTATATTTATCTTTGCCCCTATATTATTCTCTCAAGTGTTCTGTCGCAAAGAAAATATTTAAATCTTTATCTGTTTATATAATCCATGACCTTCAGTGTACGTATATAGCTATAGGTATGTTGTTGTTGTTAGGTGCCGTCAAGTTAGTTCAGACTATTTCTTACCGACTCAAACGTAACGGGTTTGGGTTTTTTGATTTTTTGATGACTATACCAATAGCTCATAGCTACTCATAGTGACCCTATAGGGCATATAGAACTGCCCCATAGGGTTTCCACGGAGCGCCAGGTGGATTCAAACTGCCAACCTTTTGGTTAGCAGCTGTAGCTCTTAACCACTACACCACCAGGGTTTCCAGGTATAGTCACATCTTTAATATATCTATATTCATATTGATATCCGTCTACATACCTATATCTATATATAATTCTAAGTTCACATATATATATAATATGTATATACACCAGTACGTATATTTTTATATATATATATATATATATATATATATATATATATAAATTGCCTACTTGAAACCTGTTAAGAAGGAGCAAATGATAATTGTCTTGGCAATTTACTGCTGCAAAACAAACCACCCCAAAACTTAGTGACCTAAACAACAACGAATTACTTGCTTGTGATTCTGCATTTTGGGCTGAGGGCTGAGAACAACATGATGGTACTTCTGTGAGTCAGACCTGGGATCACTCATGTGGCTGCAGTCAGCTGGAGGCTCCACCAGGCTGGGGAATCCAAGATGGCCTCTCTCACATGTCTGGGGCCAGATGTGGGCTGTCAGCTGGGCCTCTAACTTCCATGTTCTCTGGTCATTTAGTAGTCTAGTCTGGCTTCTTTACAAACCACCTTCCAGGAGTGTAAAGGCTGAGACTAAAAAGCATCTTAATATCAGGATCCTTAACTTGACAGCATCACTCTGCCAAAGACACAAGTCCAGTCTAGATTCAAAGTGTGGAGGAAATAGACTCCACCTCTTGATGGGAAGAGCTAGAAAATATGGTATCTGGAGTCTCAGTTTTAGTCTACCCCAAGAGTAGACTAAATTACATTTCTTAGATTTAAAACAAAGTGCAGACTTTGGCTCCAAAGTAAGAGTCACTTTGCTGGGTAATTTATAATCTTGCTTCCCACAGTTTACTAAACAAAATGCTCTACGCTTTCCTTCTACAGCCAAAGAAAGTGAAGGATCCTCTCATTAAGAAAAACAACACTTATGCTCCAACTGCCACCAGCTACACCCCTAATTTGGCCCGGGGTGACCCAGGCTTAGCCACCATTGCTAAAAGTGCAACCATAGAACCGAAAGAAGTCAAGCCTGAAACAAAACCACCAGAACCCAAGAAAACCTTTAACAGTGTCAGCAAAATTGACCGACTGTCAAGAATAGCCTTCCCGCTGCTATTTGGGATCTTTAACTTAGTCTATTGGGCTACATATTTAAACAGAGAGCCTCAGCTAAAAGCCCCTACTCCGCATCAATAGGTCCTTTTAGTCACATTCTGTTGTTCAGTCCTCTGCACTGGGAATTGCTTTCTGTTCACAACACAGCAATTCCCATCTGCTTTATTGCCTCTGTCTTAAAGAATTTGACGGTTTCCTTATTTCCATAATTCATACAAGAACAAGAGACCCCTGTCTGGCAGTCCAGAGCAGAGCACAGTATACCACTGAGAGACAGGATTCTGAGAGAGGGAGCAGGAGAGCAAAATCCCGTCAGAAGGAGACATTAGAGAGAGAGGAAAGGAGAAGGAACAAGGTTCAAAGAAAAGAGGAAAAGCAGAAGAAAAATAAAACTTACTATAATCCCTAGGTCATTTGTAGATATATATTTCCAAATATTCTTTAAAAAAAAGATACTGTATATGTCAAAAATATTTTTATGCGAGGGTTTTAAAAGAATAAATTCTAAATGTTTAATGAAGAAAAAGAGAAAAAAAATCTATGTATTTCTTGCACAAATTATGGTGTGCTTTCATTTTTTTCTTTAAAATGATGTATAGCTTTAACATTTTGTTTCCAAAGCTAAAAAATATCCATTTTTTCCCCTCTGTTTAAAAATGCCTAACACCATTATTTTGTTCTTAAATACCCTTTCAAAATTCATGGAAATTCCATATGCAAAGGTGCAGTCCATTCCTGTAGAGCACATTTAATCCAATGTACAGAAATGCTATAAATAGCCTTCTTCACTGTCATCTGAGCTTCTACCATTAGACTCGATGAGGAATTATTTTAGCAGAGACATACACTCAATAGAAACTATCTAAATAAATAAAGTAAAATAAATTTCAAAAAATTAAAAGATTCCCTTTTCCACCCTGTATATTTGTAGATAGTACATGGGTCCAATAATCACTTGATTTTCATTATGAAAATGTTTTCAGAGGGGCAAAAATATTTTGCAAGCTCTAGAATTGCTGAATGTATTCTTTTATATAACAGGACATTAAAAGCTTTAGATTAAAATTTATGACTAGCAGACAAAAATAGAATCTATAATTTATATATGTAAATATACAGCATGAGATTGATCTTTTTTTAACTTTTTTTTAAAGTTGTGTTATTAAAATATTGTGTAGGACTCACCGCTCTTAGCTGTTAGAATGTTGTTAAATGCTATGGAAATATGTTTAGAGCCTACATTTAAGAACAGAACAGAGCCCATAGGTATCAGATGGAACTTAAAACACATGCATAAAGCCACTTATGTAGAGAAAGCCTCTAATTTCAAACTGGTGTCCAGTGTACAGTAGTAGATCAGTTGCTATCTGCTCAAGTCACACAGCATTTCTCTATTTTAGGCTATTGTAATATAGAAAGAAAATGGAAAAGCATTAGTTGGAGCTATAAAATTGACTGAATATTACTGCTCTATTTGCTGATACCACCTGTTTCAATTAGTATTGTAACATATGTAGCATTAAACATAAAAATACTGAAAGAATGTACAGAAGATAGCTTTGGAGTAATATTATTACATTTCATTTATACTGTAGCAATATATTTGTAGGTATACTATGTAAGGGCTTTAAATACAAGAGGTTCATTGATGTTCACTATGAAAAATTCTAGTCTCTTTCATTACTGCCCAGATGTTTTAGAGATAAATATTTATGCAGAAAGTATTTTTGAAGTCTCCTTTTGTCTGATAGAATTTCACAGATATTTAAATTTAGCATCAAGAATTCACAGGTCATGGTCTAAATATGTTTAGAATATTATAACTTAAACCTTTTAACGTAATTACCAAATAAGACAGTTGGGATCCATACCCACTTTTTGAGCAATGTTTTTCTCAAAAAGCTGCTATCCAATGATGGAGGGAAATATACTCTTTGTGTTTTCCTGAACAAACTCTGGTTTTCTTTTTAAATGCGCTTTGTTGTTTGATTTGGTCTTGCCTAAGTTTGATGAGATAGGTCAATAAAGGCTGAACCAAGGATGTTTCATCCTCTGGTACTATGTGTAGATATTACGTATAGAAAATAAAATATGGTTCTAATTTCTGTGTTGCTGTTTATCTTGTTATTTTTTGGCGTTAACTTAATGTGTTTATTGAAAGCTTTTTATCTTCCAGACTCCTCATGGCTAACTTTTGGTCTGTATTTTGCACATTAGATGTGAATATTTCTTCTTAGTCTGCTTTCTGCTATGGAAAGACTGCATTTCTATCATCTCTTGGTTTGTTAGTATATGTGGATAGTATTCTATTGTAGAAATTGATTGCACAGTTTATCAAAGACCAGTTATTCTATGTAGCTTTTCTACAGTGCTTTGCTAAACCATGTAATACTAGTTAAGTCTTCCTTGAAAATAAAGGTACTCTTATAGAGGACAGTTCCTGTTTATTCCCTGGAACATTTTTTAAAGATGACTCTGAATGTTTAATGCACCTTAGTGCAGTGAAGTGGCAATAAAACCTAACATGGATCAAGGTTGTTTATGGCAGATGCATGCATTGCTTTACAGAGTTTAGCAAAAGCTCTTAACTTTATGTCATACTGTATTCTATTATAATAATAAAGCTAACGTTATTAAATAACAAAGTGGAATGTTTGACTCTTTCTTCATATGTCAACATAGCCTTCCATTACCTGTTACAACATTTTCGGCTTAAGAGCATCTAAAAGTGCCAAGTGCTAGAAAGCGATCTAGGCCACTTAGAAGATTATTGAAGAGGTATCAATAGCATGAAACCAAACCACGATTTTAAAATAATTACTTAAGAAAAAGAAATTTGTTAAAACACCTGGTACTCAGCGTTACTAATAGAACTTCAACTCAAAATTTACGAAACATTAGAAAAAAAAAATCTGAACCAAAATGCTAAAATGTTAGTGGAGCTTTTTTTTTTTTTTCTTTCAACTTCTGTTACTAATACAGAAAATTTGTTATCTGATCTACCCTCAGAGACTCTGATTAATTGTTCTGAATGTGGAGTCTGAACTTCGTAGTTTTCAAAGCTTTCCAGGTGACTCTAATGTGTAGCCAAGGTTGGGAGTCATTGCACTACATTGTTAATGTTTGGATATTTTCTATTACATTCCTTTATGTTTCTATAACCACAAAGCCAGATCAAAGTGCACAGTATGTATAATCACTGGGAAGACAATAGAGAACATCATTTCAGTGATAATCGTAAGACTGTACATGGTTTCTATAGGCAAGAATCCCTGAGGAAAAATTTTTGGTGTCAGATGGTGGCAAGGCAGAAGAAACAAAGTAAATTTTAACAAATAAAGAATGCATTTTTCCAAAAAAAAATCAGGACTTAGAAAAATTAATAATTTTAAGAACCTCCAAATATATCAATCATTCCATCTGAAGAAAACTGCACATATAAAATAACTGAACCTTTTCATTCATTGGTTTCTTGGCTCTTGGAAAAATAAATCTAGTGAATGATGATTATGTCGGCTGCCAAATTACATCCATGTCAAGGAGCTTCATAATAACTATCCAAAATCAAAATAAGAATGGGCTTTGCATTACAGCTGACCATCTGTTTTAATTTTACTGTACCTGTTAGTTATAACTTTCTGTTGCAGTTTTCTAAAATCTACCTAGGTCTTGTAACCAACAAGAGCAAAACACATGATTTGATTATATTATAGCTAGAATTTAGTCAAATAAGTTAACTTTGAAAGTTGATTTAATTTAATTTAAATTCTACTAACATTTGTTGAACCTCTACCCTGTGTTAAGTACTGTGCTAGATGCTGGGATGTGAAGGTAAATACTTCATGGTCTCTTTCCCTAAGGAAATCACAGTTATGGTGGAGGAGGAAGACAAAGATTCAGACAAAGTTAATAATATAAATGGTATACTAAAAGTATAGGATGCTAAGAAGCATAAAAAGGGCACCTTGCCACTCTTAATAAAGTTAGGATACTGTATCTTAGAAAACTGATAAATGTTTGTAAGCTGAAATTTTATATACAAGAAGGAAGTGAAATGGTCTTGGACCAAGACTCAGTAGACCTGGGCTGTAATGTTAACTCCATGAGTTGTTAGCCTTTTAACACTGGCTAAACATTTGAGACCTCTTAAACTCTTTAGTTACTGTGGTAGGCAATGAAAATAAAGAAATGAAGATGAAAAAATATTCTTAGAAAGTTCATAATTTTATGGAGAATCCAGGTGAACCTAAAGTTACAATTTATATGATGTTAGTATTGTACAATACTATATTTACAATTTACAATACTACTGTACAATACTGCATTTACAATTACTGATAAATGTACAAGATACAGAGTATTTATAGTTGGGTGGTTTGAAGAAAGCCTTAAAGTGTTAGCTGAGCTGGGTTTTGAAAGATGTTTAGATATTTATGAGGCACTTCAGTGAAGGGAGTAGTTGTTGATAACAAGAAACAGGCCTTTAATTCACAGATAATAACATGTCAAAATTTAACTCAGGCAGTCTCAAATTCTATTGTCAGGAAATTAACACATAAGTGTGAAGTAGACCAAATGTGACATTAATGGGAAAGATGAGGCAGGTGGAAAATAGTACATACACCCTGTCTCTTTAAATTCAGCTGCAACTATGTGGTGCCATGTGGAAACAACATCCATGTATTGCCATATTTTCCAATGTTACGAGGAAAAAATTTGAGAGTGGAATTTTTTTTTAATGCAAATTTTGAAACTTTTCTGATTATTAAACAAAATATAAGAACAGGCTGAATTTGGTTCTTGGGCCACTAATTAATGACCTCTTTTTTAAAATGACTATGTAGATTCATTCTTTCATTTGACAACCATTGATTGAAGAGCTATACTGTGTTAAATGTTAGAATTATTTCACAGAAAAGGGGAAGGTAGTCCTCCTAGTCATAAGTCAGCAAACTTTAAAACTCCATTTGAAAGAGGGCTGATGATGTACATTTGCAAAAGTCACATTACTCTTCAGTAAGTTACACTGCAGTAAAGCTATAAAAATAATGATAGTTAATGTGAACAACTGTTACGAGGCAGCACTGATATCAAACGTGTGAAAAGGGTGAGGCACACTACTTACATTCTAGTTTCTCTTGCAAAATTGGAGTAATATAGCAAGACAAAGCCCGTCTGTCCATATGGCAATAAATAGTTGAATCTAAAGAGAGAAAAAATTACCAACTGGCAAGCTATACAAAAAATAAATTCAGGTGAGTCTTCCTTATATGTAAATGAAATGCAGGTTAAGGGACAGTATGGTCCAACAGAGCTAAATAATCTAGTCCATATGTTTCCAGTCCATAGGTTCTCTCTTTACTCTTTTGGTGAAGTCTTTTGATGAGCATAAGTGTTTAATTTTTAGAAGATCCCAGTTATTTATCTTATCTTCTGGAGTTTGTGTGTTGTTAGTTATGGCTTGTACCCTGTTAATGTCATGTATTAGGGCCTCTAGCGTTGATCTTATTTTTTCTTCTGTGATCTTCATAGTTTTTGGCTTGATATTTAGGTATTTGATAAATTTTGAATTAATTTTTGTGTATGGTGTGAGGTATGGGTCCTGTTTCCTTTCTTTGCAGATGGACATCCAGCTTTGCCCACACCATTTGTTAAAAAGACTGTCTTTTCCCCGTTTGATGAACTTTAGATTCATGCTGATGTTCAAGTGACTGTAGGTGGATTTATTTACATCTGGGTTCTCAATTCTGTTCCATTGGTCAATGTATCTGTTGTTGTGCCAGTACTACGCTGTTTTTACTACTGTAGCTGTATAGTAGGTTCTGAGGTCAGGCAGTGCGAGTCTTCTTACTTTCTTCTCCTTCAATAGGGCTTTACTTACCCAGGGCTTCTTCCCTTTCCTTATAAAGTTAATGATTAGTTTTCCCATGTCTTTAAAGGATGTTGCTGGTATTTGGATTGGGATTGCATTGTATTTGTTAATTGCTTTGGGTAGAATTGTCATTTTCACAATGTTGAGTCTACCTATCAATGAATATGGTATATTTTTCCATTTATGTAGATTTCTTTTGGTTTCCTGCACTAGTGGTAGTTTTCTTTGTATAGGTCTTTTACATCCCTGGTGTCATGGTTTGAATTATGTCCCCGCAAAAATGTGTGTATTAATTTGGGTAGGCCATGATTCCTGGTACTGTGTGATTTTCCTGTATGTTGTAAACCTGCCTCTGTGATGTTAATGAGGGAGGATGGGTGGAAGTTGTGTTAGTAAGGCAGGACTCAATCTACAAGATTGGATTGTGTCCTGAGGCAATCTCTTGAGATATAAACGACAGAAGTGAGCAGTGAGACAGGAGGACCTCATACCATCAAGAAAGCAGTGCCAGGAGCAGAGTACGTCCTTTGGACCGGGGTCCCTGTGCCAAGAAGCTCCTAGTCCAGGGGAACACTGAAGAGAAGAAGGCCGACGGAGAGAAAAAGCCTTCCCCTGGAGCTGACACCCTGAATTTGGACTTTAAGCCTACTTTGACTGTGAGGAAATAAACTTCTCTTTGTTAAAACCATCACTTGTAGTATTTCTGTTATGGCAGCACTAGATAACTAAGACACCTGATTAGATTTATTCCTAAGTATTTTATTTTTTTAGGGGCTATTATAAATGGTATTTTTTTCCTGATTTCCTTTGCATCATTCTCTTTATTGGTATATAGGAATCCAGCTGATTTTTGTATGTTTATCTTGTATCTTTCTCTTCTGTTGAATCTTTCTGTTAGTTCCAGTAGTTTTCTCGTGGAGTCTTTTGGGTTTTCTATGTGTAGTATCATATCATCTGCAAATAGGGACAGTTTTACTTCTTCATTACCAATTTGGATGCCCTTTATTTCTTTTTCTTGCCTTATTGCTTGAGCTAGGACTTCCAGCACAGTGTTAAATAGGATTGGTGGTAAAAGGCATCTTTGCCTTGTTCCTTTTCTCAAAGGGAATGTTTTCAGCGTTTCTCCATTAAGAATGATGTTGGCCATTGGTTTTGTATAGCTGCTCTTTATTATATTGAGGAATTTCTATACCTATTTAATTGAGAGTTTTTATCAGGAATGGGTATTGGACTTTGTCAGATGCCTTTGCTGTGTCAATTGAGATGATCATGTGATATTTTTCTTTCCTTTTATTTATGTGGTGGATTACGTTCATTGATTTTCTACTGTTGAACCATCCTTGCATACCTGGTATGAATCCTACTTGGTTGTGGTGTATTATTTTTTTGATATAATACTGAATTCTATTGACTAGAATTTTGTTAAGAATTTTTGCATCTATATTCATGAGAGATATTGGTCTGTGATTTTCTTTTTTTGTGGTGTCTTTGCCTGGTTTTGGTGTCAGGGTTATGCTGGCTTCATAGAATAAATTTGGAGGTGTCTCTTCCTTTTCTGTGTTCTGAAATAGTTTGAGTAGTACTGGTGTAAGCTCTTCTCTGAATGTTTGGTGGAATTCTCCAGTGACGCCATCTAACCCAGTGTTTTTTTTCATTGGAAGATTTTTTATTAACTTTTCAGTCTCTTCTCTTGTTATGGGTCTGTTCAGATTTTCAACATCATTTTGTGTTAGTTTGAGTAGGTAATGTGTTTCTTGAAATTAGTCCATTTCCTCTAGGTTTTCACATTTTTTGGAGCATAGTTTTTCATAATACTCTGTTATGATGCTTTTATTTCCGTTAGTTCTGTTGTAATGCTCCCCATTTCATTTCTTATTTGGGATATTTGTTTCCTCTTCTGTTTCTGGTTTGTCAATTTGGCCAGTGGTTTGTCAATTTTGTTGATCCTTTTAAAGAACCAACTTTTGGTTTTGTTGATTCTTTCTATTGTGTTTCTATTCTCTATTTCTTTTATTTCTGCTCAGATCTTTACTATTTCCTTTTTTCTCATGGCTGTGGGCTTCTTTTGCTGTTTTCTTTCTGTTTGTTTGAGTTGTGTAGCTAATGTTTTTATTTCATCCCTTTTTTCTTTTTTTGATGTGTGCATCTATTGCTATAAATTGTTCTCTGAGCACTACCTTTGCTGAGTCCCAAAGGTTTTAATATGATGTGTTTTCATTCTCATTTGATTCTAGGAATTTTTTGATTCCATCTCTGATTTCTTCTGTTACCCAGTGATGTGTAAGCATGGTGTTATTCAGTTTCCATGTAATTGATTTTTTTTTTCCTTGCTATTCCTGTTATTAATTTATACTTTGATGGTGTTGTGGTCAGAGAAGAAACTCTATGTTATCTCAGTGTTTTGGATTTTGTTGAGGGTTGCTTTGTGCCCTAAGATGTGGTCTATTCTGGAGAACTTTTCATATGAGTTGTAAAAGAATGTGTAGTTTGCAGCTATTGGGTGGAATGTTCTATATATGTCTATGAGGTCAAGTTGGCTGATTGTGGCCTTTAGATCATCTGTGTCTTTATTGAGTTTCTTTCTAGATGTTCTGTCCTTTACCGAGAGTGGTGTGGTGAAGTGTCCTACTATTATTGTGGAAGTGTCGATTTCTCTTTTCAGTGCTGTTATTTATGTATTTTGGAATCCTGTCATTGGATGTGTAGATATTTATTATGGTAATATGTTCATGACAGATTGTCCCTTTAATCATTATATAGTGACCTTCTTTGTCTTTTAAGTTAGATTTTGTTTTAAAGTCTATTTTATCTGAGATTAGTATTGCCACTCTTGCTCTTTTTTGGTAGCTGTTTGCTTAATATATTTTTTTTCCATTCTTTGATTTTTAATAAATATGTCTTTGTTTCTGAGATGTGGCTCTTGTAGGCAGTATATTGATGGATCCTGTTTTTCTGTCCATTCTGTCACTCTCTCTCTCTTTATGGGTGCATTTAGCCTATTTACATTCAGTGTAATTATTGATAGGTATGAGTTTACTGTTGTCACTTTGTAGTGCTTTTTTTGTGGTGCTGTCATTTTCTTTGTTCCTCTTACCCTCCTGTGCTGAATTCCTTTTGTTTGTAGATTTTTTTTTCATTTCTTTTGTTTTGTAGATTTTTTTTTTCATTTCTTTTGTTTTTGTAGATTTTGTGTTTACTGAGACTTTAGTTTTTCTTCTTTATTTTGATGAGTATGTTTGTTAACTTTCTTTCTGGTTACCTTGAAATTTACCCTTGTCGTCCTATGTTTGAACCAATCTGTTATTACTTGTATCATCTTGCCTTCCTCTCTATTAGAAAGATCTATACCTATACCATTTATTCCCTCTCTTATTGTTCTGACGTAGTTGTCATTTACAGATTAACCTCTCAGGTTCCCTGTCGTAAATGTTTTGGTTTTGAAAAGTCCTTGAGAGTGCATGTCCTAGGTTGATATCTGGCTGGTGTGATCTTGCTTCCTAGATTCAGGCTGTGGTCTGATGTTGTTTGTTATCTCTCCTGGCTCTCTGTTCTCTGTCAGTTTCTTATTCCATTTGGTGCTTGGTTGAGTTCTTTATCCCTTCATTTGACACTTAGGGTTCCAGGACTGAAGTTTGTCTCTGTTTTACTTAGTTTTTTGGGTCTTTGCTATGGATGACTCTGCCTCCAAAACATTTTTTTTTCACGATGTATGTGACTCCATTCCTCTTCAACTTTTCATTCCTGGCATAGTAGACTGTATGATTATCTGATTCAAAATGGCCAATACCAGTCCACTTCAACTCACTAATGCCTAGGATATTGATCTTTATGCATTCCATTTCATTTGTGAGGACTTCCAGTTTTCCTAGATTCATATTTTGTGCATTCCACTTTCTGATTTTTAATGGATGTTTGCAGCTGTTTCTTCTCATTTGAGTCCTGCCATATTAGCAAATAAAGGTCCTGAAAGCTTTACTCCATCTATGTCATTAAGGTCAACTCTACTTTGAGGAGGCAGCTCTTCCCTAGTCATATTTTGAGTGCCTTCCAATCTGAGGAGCTCATCTTCCAGCCTTATATCAGATAATGTTCTTTGTTATTCTTAAGGTTTTTCACTGGCCAATTTTTTTTTTTTTTTTTTTAGTGGTAGATTTCCAGGTCCTTTTTTCTAGTCTGTCTTAGTCTGGAAGCTCAGTTGAAACCTGTCCACCATGGGTGACCCTCCTGGTGATTCAAATACTGGTGACATAGCTTCCAGCATCACAGCAAATTTACCACCCTCTAAAATTGAATTCCATAACAGTATGACAAACTGACAGACAAGTGGTGGGATTCATTTTAGAGGGTGGTAAATTTGAACTGGATAATGAAACACAGCCTAGATATTCATGACATTGAAAGTTATGAAACCACATTGTTGAACATAATTTAGATTTCTGTCACCATAATTACCTCAGGGTGAGTGGTGGGATGTAATAAAGGCCTCTTCAAAATACTCTGGAATACTTACCAAGTTATTTAAGTACTAAAAAGGAAACCCTTATATTTATTATTTTTTTTATTAGTATCGGTGATTCTCTGTTCCTCAAAAGTTCTTTCTCTGCTGTCTACCATTGAAAGATAGTGAACTGACATATGGAAACTTAATCCACATGTTGGAGTACAGGTTATCCACAATAAGTTCAGTGTCTTCCCTTCATAGCTCCTGAAAAAATTGAATGAAGGCACAGAAATACACAAGAACTGCTTACCAACTCAGGCTTTGTTGCTGTGTTATTTGGTGCCATCTAGTCAACTTTTGACTCATAGTGACCCTATGGGACAGAATATAACTGTTGCATAGGGTTTTCTAGGTTGTAATCTTTATGGAAACAGATCACCAGGTCTTTCTTCCATGGAGCAGCTGAGTAGGTTCAAACCACCAACTTTTTGGTTAGCAGCTCAGCAGTTAACAGTTGTGCCACCAGGGCTCATGTGTTGTCAGGAACATTTTTTATTTACAAACTATTTTTTGTATAAGGGATTACTCAAAGTAAGATTAAGGTTCAATCTGTGACCCAAAGAAAATGGATTTTGTCTCCTCAATTAATAATGACCAGTGTTCCTGAATTGTACACTTAAATATGGTTAAAATGGCAAAAATTTTGTAGTATATCTTCTACCACAATAAAATGATTTAAAAAAAAGTTTATCAAACTTAAGTCCTTCATTTTGTAAATGGTAAAGGAAGCCATAATGGCAAACTCCCTGCCAAAGTTATATCCTGGATTATAGTATGCATGTCTCAAATTCTAATAAGAAATTAAAATATGAAGTTCCTTTATGTTGGGCTGCCCATTGTGCTGCTTCAACCATTAACTATCACACTTTACAAAGAAGAGAGAAGTTTAACCCAAGTGAGACCAAAACAAAAATGTTTAAGTCAATAAAGTTGTTAAAAATTATGAGTATAACAAGAAATCTATTCATTAAGCAGACACATGAGTTGATTTATGTAACAGGCACTATGCTAAATACTAAGGAATTAAAGATGAGTATAATGCAGCCTGGAGCCCTGGTGACACTGTGGTTAAGAGCTATGGCTGCTAACAAAAAATTTTGGCAGTTCGAATCCACCAGTGGCTCCTTGGAAACCCTATGGGACAATTCTACTTTGTCCTGTAGGGTCTCTATGAGTCAGAATTGACTCAGCGGCAAAGGGTTTTTATAATGCAGCCTCTCCCTCAGTAACACCTCTCCCTTTAGGAGTATGTAAGTAGCATAGAGTGACAGAATAGTGTTTTATGGGAATACATATGAAGGAGACTGTAATGGGTTGAACGGTAGCCCACAAAAAGATGTGTCCTTGTCCTAATCTCTCCAGCCTGTGCATGTGACCTTATTTGGAAAAAGTATTTGCAGAAGTAATTAAAATAAGGATATCAAGATGAGATCATCCTGGATTATCTAGTGGTTCCCAAATTCAATGACAAGTGTCCTTACAAGGAAGGCAGCGGGAGAGATGACACAGATAGAAAAGACAGCACACACAGAGAAGGCCATGTGAAGATGGAGGCAGACATTGGAGTGATTCAGCCACAAGGAATACTTGGAGCCACCAGAAGCTGGAAGAGGCAAGGAAAAATTGCCCCTAAAGACTTTGGAGGGAGCATAGCCCTGCCAAAACCTTGATTTAGGAACTTCTGGCTCCAGAACTTTGAGAGAATACATTTCTGTTATTTTAAATCACCAAGTGTGCAATAATTTGTTAAAGCAGGTCTAGGAAAATAATATGAAAACAGGAATTTTTCTAGACATAGAGGAAGAGTTTCTCTCTCTAAGCAACAGCTTTTGAAATATACCTGGCATTAAGTTCCTTCTCACATGTTAATGATCTAAAAAACCAACAGACACAGGCTTTTCTTTTGTCAAGGAACTAAGAGTTAAATCATCCAGTTTCAGAAATTTACCAAATTGTCTATTAAACATAAGATCTTAAGTGTACTTGAAGCCCTGATGTTTGTGACATGATAAGATTTTATCACAGTAATGCATAATGGTTTAACCATCTATTTTATGGTATTCAAGAGCTCTTCCACATGTCACCATTTTGAAACCAAATAATTAAACTTCATCAATTCAAAAACACATAATCAAGTATTAGAGTAAATTTTAAACATCTAAAAAGAATGCAGCAGAAATAAAAGCATTCTTTTCTGGTATAAACTTGTGTCTTACTGGGCAAAAAATAGCATCTTTGGACCAAAGTAGCATCTTCAACATCCTCCTCCTCCTCATCTTAGTCATTACCCAACAAGCCTCATTTTTTAAAATGTGGGCGTTGCTGGTTCAGTACATAGTAGAATTCTCTCCTTCATGGTGAAGACCTGGGTTTAATTCCTGACTCATGCACTTCATGCAGAGACACCACTCAACTGGTTTCAGCAGAGCTTTCAGACTAAGACAAACTATGAAGAAAGGCTTGGTGATCTACTTCAGTAAACCAGCCTATGCAAACCCTCTGGATCACAATGTTCTGATCCCATTATGCTTGATATTGCGATGAGTCGGGGCTGGCTGGACAGCAGCTAACAACAGGTCATAGATGGGGCTAAATAAAATTACCAACATATACAGAGTACTGTTTACATGTAAAGAAAAAAATTATACCAAAAGATTATAAATAAATCCAAATGAGCTATTTTAAACATTAAATACCAGCAATCTGAACCACTTATTTTAAGAATGAAAATTCAGGTCATGGAACTTGAAAGTTACATCAAGGGCAATAGCCTCATTTCAGAGATGAGGTCACTAAAGCACAGAGAAGTGAATTACCCAATTTGCACAGCTTATGTCAGAGGAGGTATCTGAAATGTGATCTCAATTCCGCAGCAAGTACTATTTCCAAGATGCCTTATTCACATGCTTCTATCTAAATAGTGCATTGCTATCAATGTTAGCAGGACAACTGAAAGTTTGTTGCAGGCACTGGGTTAGGGAGAGGAAACTAAAGATAGTCCTTTCATTGTAAGAATGTCAACCAATTCCATATAATTATACTTGTCTTTCACATAAGGGCCCAAAATATATTTAGTAATGATGGATATCTGACGATAATGTTGTTGGCTTGGAAAATAATGTGATGTCCCAATAAGTAATGCTTTTTCATAAACGGCCTTTGGATATTACTAAACTTCCACCTGTGACTATTGTAGGACCATAGAAATGTTCCAGTTCAAAGCCCAGTTCTTATCTCCTAACACCTGCCAAGCTGTTATGGGATCAATTATTCAAACTATGTATCTTTTTCAAGTTATATAGAGGCTTCTGTTTGTTTTAAACACTCTGCCAGAAGTGAAATTTACAATCTAACATATCATTAACATGAAAAAATATGACTTACTTTAACTACACTTGTTAGAATATAAATACTGCAATGAACAATGAAAGCTTCAATGTCATTTTACTACTGAAAAATCAATTAAATAGGGAAGATTGCAGGATAGACAGAATATAGTATTTAAGAGAATAAATTTCTTTTTTATTTTTGTTGTGATTTAAGTGAAAGTTTAAGGACGGAATCAGTTTTTCACTAAAGAGTTAATACATTGTTTTGTGACACTGGTTGCCAACTCCACATCGTGTCCACACTCTCTCCTTCTCCACCCCAGGTTCCCTGTTTCCATTTGTCCGGTTTTCCTGTGCGTACCTTCTCATCATTGCTTTTAGCTTGTTGTGCCCACTAGTCTTGTATACATGATTGAACTATGAAGCACAACCCTTGTGTGCATTGTTATTGGCTCTATAGATCTGTCTAATCTTTGGCTGAAGGGTGAACCTCAGGAGTGATGACTTCAGTATTGAGTTAAAAGCGTGTACAGGGGCCACACTGTGGGGTTTCTCCAGTTTCTGTCAGATCAGCAAGTGAAGTCTTTCTTTTTTTTTTTTTTCTTTTTGTGAATTTAAACTTTGTTCTACGTATTTCTTCCACTCTGTCTGGGACCCTCTACTGTGATACCTGCCAGAGCAGTCGGTGGTGGTAACTGGGCACTATCTAGTTGTTCTGGGCTCAGTCTGGTAGAGGTTGTGATAGTTGTGGTCCATTAGTTCTTTGGACTAATCTTTCCCTTGTATCTTAGGTCTTCTTCATTCTCCTTTGCTCCAGCCAGAGCGGGAACAGTAGATGTATCTTAGATGGCCAATCACAGGCTTTTAAGATCCCAGTTGCTACTCACCTCAGTCAGATGTAGAACATTTTCTTTATAGACTATGTTATGCCAATTCAGCTAGATGTCCCCCGAGACCAAGATCCCCAGTCCTCAGCCCAGTAGCTCAGTCTCTCAGGGCATTTGGATGTGTCAGTGAAGCTTTTATGACTTTTCCCTGGTCAGGTTGTGCTGGCTTCCTCAGTATTGTGTACTGTCTTATCCTTCACCAAAGTTACCACTTACCTACTACCTAGTTAGTGTTTGTCCCTCCCAACCCCTCCCCTCCCTCATAACCATCAAAGATTGTTTCTTTCTGTGTGGAAACATTTTCGTGTGTTTTTATAACAGTGATCTCATACCTTATTTGTCCTTTTGTGATTGACTTATTTAACTCAGCACGTTGCTCTCCAGATTCATACATGTTGTGAGATGTTTCGCAGGTTCATAATTGTTCTTTATCATTGCATAGTATTCCATTGTGTGTATGTACTATAGTTTGTTATCCATTCATCTATTGATGGACACTTAGGTTGTTTACATCTTTTTGCTATTGTGAATGATTATTTAGTGAACATGGATGTGCATATGTCTATTCATGTGATGGCTCTTATTTCTCTACGATATATTCCTAGTAATGGGATTGCTGGAACTTATGGTGTTTCTATTTCTAGTTTTTTAAGGAAACACTATGTTGTTTTCCAAAATGGTTGTACCATTTTGCATTCCCATCAGCAGTGCATAAGAGTTCTAATCTCCCCCAGCCTCTCCACTATTCGTTGTTTTCTGTTTTTTTTTTTTTTTTTTTTTGACTAGTACCAGTAATGTCCAGTGAGATGGTATCTCATTAGAGTTTTGATGTACATTTCTCTAATGGCTACTGATCGTGAGCATTTCCTCATGTGTCTGTTAGCCACCTGAGTGTCTTTGGTAAAGTGTCTGTTCATGTCCTTTGTCCATTTTTTAATTGGATTACTTGTCTTTTTGTTGTAGAGGTGTTAGATTTTCCTATAGATTTTAGAGATTAGACTTTTGTCATATGCTTTATAGCCAAATTTTTTTCCCTAGCCTGTAGGTTCTTTTATTTACTCTTTTGGTGAAATCTTTTGAGGAACATTTAAGTGTTCAATTTTTAAGAGGTCTCATTTATCCAGCTTATCTTCTGGTGTTTCTGTATTTTAATTATGGTTTGTATGCTCTTTATGCCATACATTAGGGTACCTAGTGTTGTCCCTGTTTTTTTTCCCATGATCTTTATAGTTTTTGGTTTTATATTTAGGTCTTTGATCCATCTGAAGTTAGTTTTTGTGTATGGTGTGACGTATGAGTTCTGTTTCTTTTTTTTTCTTTTTCTTTTTTTTTTTGCAGAGGGACATACAGTTTTCCAGCATCATTTGTTAAAAAGACTGTCTTTTCCCCCATTTAATGAACTTTGGGACTTTGTCAAATATCAGGTGGCCATAGGTAGATGGATTTACAGCTGAATTCTTGATTCTGTTCCATTGTTCAATGTGTTTGTCATTATACCAGTACCAGGCTATTTTGACTACCATAGCTGTATAGCAGGTTCTGAGGTCAGATAGTGAGAGGCCTACTTTGTTCATTTTCTTCAATAGTGCTTTACTTATCTGGGACCTCTTTCCTTTCCATATAAAGTTAATGATTAATTTTTCCATTTTGTTAAATAATGTTGTTGATGTTCATATTGGAATTGTATTGTATTTGCGATTGCTTTGGGTAGAATTGACTTTTTCACAATGTTGAGTCTACCTATCTATGAGCATGAACTGTTTTTCCATTTTAGTAGGTCTCTTTTGATTTCTTGCAGTAGTGTTTTGTGGTTTTCTTTGTATAGGTCTTTTACTTCCCTGGTTAGATTTATTCCTAAATATTTTATTTTTATACGGGCTATTATACATGGTATTGCTTTCTTGATTTCCTTTTCGTCATTCTCTTTCTTGGTGTATAGGAATCCAGCTGATTTTCGTATGTTTATCTTTATCCTGCTACTCTTTTGAAACTTCTTATCAGTTCCAGTAGTTTTCTTGTGGAGTCTTTAGGGTTCTCTATGTATAGTATCATATCATCTGCAAATAGGAATAGTTTTACTTCTTCCTTACCAATTTGGATGCTCCACATTTCTTTTTCTTATATTATTTCTCTAGCTAGGACTTTCAGCACAATGTCAAATAGGAGCGGTGATAAAGGACATCCTTGTCTTGTTCCTGTTCTCAAGGGGAATGTTTTCAGCCTTTCTCCATTAAGAATGATGTTGGCTGTTGGTTTTGTATAGATGCCCTTTATTATGAGGAATTTGAGGAATTTCCCTTCTATTCCTATTCTTTTGAGAGCTTTTATCAGCAATGAGTGTTGGACTTTATTGAATGTCTTTTCTGTGTCCACTAAGATAATCATATGATTTTTTTCTGAAAGAATAAACTTCTTATTCTTTTGAAGATGGGGTAAGTTTTTTGGTAAACATTTTTAACAGGTCTTGCAGTCAGTTTAATCTCGTGTAACTAACACATACCTTCCTTCTGCCTTAAAAAAAAACAAAACCAAATAAAACAAAAAACCTCTGATGGTGGTCAGAGAACTCCAGCCTCCAGGAAAGTATATGCTACATGATGGTCCCATCCCTTTGCCAGTAATTAATTAGGGATGAGCTTGTGATGTAATTCTGGCCAATGAGATGTTAGGTGAAGATTGTAACTGAGCTATGGAAAAGTTTCCTTATCCCTTTGGAGAGGGATGCAGGAAGAAGTGAGCTCTTTTTTCCATGGATATGGTTCTATATGGCTGCATCTCCTAGAACTACAGCAGTCAACTTGTGACCCTGAGAGGAACTAAACTTAGGAGAAAACTGATACTGAGGATGGAGGAGGAGACAGATGGAAAAAACTTTTAGATCTTCATAACATAGTTGATCTGCTGAATTAATCAACATCATAACAGAGCTACCTCTAGATTTCTTGTTCTGTGGCATAAAATTTGTCCTTATTAGTTAAGCCACTTTGAGGTAGAAGTTTTCTCTTATAGCCAACAGCATTATAAGAGATGCCCAGGGACAATCAGGCAGAAAGTCAAACTTCCCCAACATAGATGAGTGCTCTTATCTCTATCTCTTAATGCCAAACATATCCCAGGTGTCTCTCAGTCTCTAGACTTCAAACTTCTCTCTCAAATTCCCATCAATTGAAAGCTATTGATTAAGGGTTTACTTGTTTTTGTTTGATTGGGGCAAGGTGTTTAGGGCTGAAAATATAAAGACAAGAAATAGTAAATGTAAATGGCTCCTCCTAAAGAAAAAAAAGAATCACATAAAGGCAATTAGACTATCTAGGAAGTGTGTAATCTAGTCTACCACCCCTTAGCATAAGTTCTGTGACTTACATTTGCATAGAAATACTCAGAAGACTATTTATTCTCTCAATAGCTCAGACCTCACAACTAGTAAGCACCTTTCTTTTTTTTATGTCAAGCTATTTTTCTAATTAATATATAGGTCAAGTATTTCTAAGTTTGATTCTGTATATACATTGAGGAATATTTATTCTGATACTTATTAGAGCTTATGTTTGAAATTCACATCCATTTCTGCAAAGAGAAAGTGACCTAATTTTTTTTTAACCTGTAGAACTGCAAAGACACAATTTTGGCTCACATTTTTCTGAAGGGTTTTTGCTCACTAGTTTGATAATAAGAGAAGAAACTGAGACAAGGACTGTACTTCATGACATAATTAGAGACTGATTCAAGAACAGAATTTTTATGTGTTGTAAGTAGAAGATAAGCCCTCTTATTAATATGGACATAATAACATTGTCTTACATTTGTTTTGCCAAGCATATTAAATATTCTCCCTCACAGTCACTATTCCAGATCAAGATACTTTAGTACCTCAAAGTTTTATATTGTTTACTTGGTAGTTAGTGTTACAGAATTATTAGGTTTTTTCAAAGTGACCCAACTGAGTTTATGAAGTGGCATTTTCTGTCAAGTGTAAGCTGAGTTCAGATATTCCAGTTTTTTTAATATTACAATTTTATACATTCTATTGAGAAATAGTTAAGTTTGAATGAAACTTTGTCAGTATTAACTAAGTTTTGTTTGAAAGTATAGGAATACAGGAGTAAGCCATATGTCTTGATATATGCATTCAACTCTTTGGTAATAACACAATGTCGTCCTTGGACGTCTGGGGTCCTTGTAATCTTCTTAGGGGGTCCACAAATTCAAAACAATTTTCATAATGATACTAAGCTTTTTTGACTTGTTTCACTACACTGGCATTTGCATTGATGATGCAGTAGCAATTGCCAGTAAAACTACTTGCATCTGAGAACGAATCAAAGCAGTCAAACCCAAATTTACCAGTTGTCATTGTATTGTTCACCACCCCACATAACATGAAAAAGTCAGTTTCACTTAACGATGTCCTTGCTAAAGCAGTAAAGCAATCACTTTTATTAAATTTCAACCATTAAGTCCATGCCATTTGACTATTCTATGGGATGAAATGGAAAGTACACAAAAGTACACTTTTGCTGCAGGCTGGATTAGGATGGTTGTCTCAGGAATAAGCACTTATACAATTGTTTGTGTTACTGTCTGGAATCTTGTTTTATGGTACACCATTCTTAAAAAATTGATGGACAAACTCAAATTATTGAGATCTGGGCATTTGGCAGATGTTTTCTCAAAACTGAATGATGTCATCTTGTCACTTCAGGGAAAACAACTGATAGTATTTGTTACTAATGATAAAATTTGAAATGTCAAATGAAAACTAGAATTTTGGAAAATTTGTGTCCACCAAAATAAAACTGAGAGGTTTCTAATACTTTAATATTCTTCTGATGAGATCAGTTATTGTATTAGTGGATTTAAGTTTTTTAATACTTTATAATGAAACATGTCAATATTTAGAAGATCTGCATAACTTAGTGAACCAGTTTTTGCAAATGACTAGAGCATGATGTTAAAACCCAATGTATGGGTAAAATATTTATTCCAAGTTCCAGACAGCCTTCTGAATTTTTAATGTAATAGAGTAATAACATTTTATTGATATTTAGCTTTTACATTAAAACTTCCCTTAAAGAAAGTATCACTGGTGTAGTATCAGGGAAGAATATTCACAATTATTTGAAAAGATTATTTAAATATTCCTCTTTTTTCAACTACATATCTGTGTGAGACCAGATTTTCTTCATGTAATTTGACTAAAATAATATATTGCAACAGAATAAATGCAAAAGCAAATAGGAGAATCGAGTCGTAGTCAACTACTATTAAGATTGCCATTAAAAAGGTTTGAAAATATATAGAACAAAGCCACTCTTTTCACCATTTTTAGAAAAATATAGTTAATTCCCATTAAATATGTTGTTTATCTTTAATGAATACATTACTTCTATTTTAAAATACAGTACAATATTATAAAATTTTATATTATTTAATTTAAATCATATAATATTTTATAAAATTGTCTCCTTTAATTTTTAAGATAGTATATATATAAAGCCAGAAGAATCAACAAGCCTGTCTTGGAAGAAGTAAAGCCAGAGTACTCCTTGGAAGTGAGGATGGCGAGACTTCATTTCATATACTCTGGACATGTTATCAGGAGTGACCAGTCCCTGGAGAAGGACATCATGCTTGATAGGATAAAGGCTCTGTGAAAAATAGAAAGATCCTTGATAAGACTGATTGCTACAGTGGCTGTAACAATGTGCTCAAATATAGCAATGATTGTGGGATGGCACAGGACCGGGCAGTGTTTCGACCTTAGTACATAAAGACACTATGAATCGGAACCGACCAGAGGGCACCTAACAATAACAAAATACATAAAACACAAATATAAAAATATATGGGGTCCTCAATTATTTACTAGAGTGAAAAAGAGTCCTGAGTTCAAAATATTTGAGTATTAGTGACATATAGCAACAGATACCAGTTATTTCTATTACACATTGCAGTAGAAAAATGCCTAATACTGCCTTTAAAATCCAAGATTGAGACACTTTCTGCTTCTTTCCTTAGAATTTGCTCCATGTTTCTGTAGTCCTGAGAGGAGGCAGTCCTTCAGATTCCCCTCTGCTAGCATCTTTGGGCTTCAGAACAAACCTTTACACCTCTACCCCTGAAGCCTAATGATTTGCCTCAATAAGCAGCAAGGCTAAAGAGATACAATTTCAGGTTAACAATTCTGAGCTGGTGCACCCATATTTGACTATCCCCTCTTCATGCGATCGCTCGGGAAAACTTGCATTGCACTCTGTGCTAAAATATATAACCACTGAAATACAAAACCAGGTAGGGGAAGATCCTCATGGCCTTTAGTCCACAGTGTAAAGAGAAGGGGCACCTATGGAAGTTTTCCATCCAGTCCAGAAAGCTTTTGAGCCAGGGAGGACCACTTGTGATGGAACTTTTCCTGTTGTACACTATCTGTAGCCTGTGAGTAATTAAAATGGCTTCATTATTGTCAAAACCTTATATGTGTCTCTTGCGTAAAACTGATCAGAATAAGTGGACATAAAATCCAGGGAGTGGTTGATACGACTGGGTGAAATTCACATCCCAGTACTCTGGTGGGTACTTGAGATCTGGAGACAGCCTTCAAGGCAACCTGCATGTGCAAGGCAAGTCCCATGTAGCCTCTTAAGGCATTTATCAAAAATTCCTGAAGGTCTTCATTTGATCCTTTGGTGAGTTTTTGGAAATAATAACAGCACTTACTCATTGTTTATCTACAGTGCTGCCAGACATTGTTAGGTGATTTACATGTATGAGTTCATTAACTCTTATAACTTCATGGATTCAGTATTATTTCAGTTTTTTATGTTAAAAAACTAAAACTCTGTATAATAACTTTACCAGTCTTTCTTCATTTATTCAACAAATATGTATTATTTTTTATTTTCCTCACGTCAGACACTTTTCTAAGCACTTAGAATGTCAAAGTGAACAAATCAATACAGGTTTCTGATCTCATGTACCTTACATTTGCGTGAAAGAGACAGATAATAAGAAAACCAATCAAGTCAATAAAACAGTAAGCACAGTGAAGAACATAAACGAGTATGGATAACACAGTAGAGTGGTCATAGACAATATTTGTGTGGGGGTAAATACGTGTTCTGAGACCTGAACAACAAGAAGGATTCAGCAACTGAAAGTCTGTCCCAGCAAGACAGAAGAATAAGAAAGAAGGCTCTACGGTTGGTTGGAATTCTATAAGAGAAATAAAGTGCATGTAGCTGAAGTACTATGGGTAAGATGAAGAATTGTAAGAGAGGGTGGAGAGGTAAGCAGTGGCCATGTTCTGGAGGGTGTTTTAGACCAAAGAGAAGAGGATAGATTTAAATCTAATTTTAATGAGAAGTCAATGCTGTTAATTAACTGCTAGTGACTAGATTACTTTGTTTGAATTAAAAACATTTTCACCTCTTCCAACTCCTTATGCCAGGCCTATTTTCAAAAAAGAATTGGGGAGGGGTGCAACATATAGAGTTGATTTGAAAGTAGATCAAGATTGCACCTGAAAAAAAAAAAATAGATATGTATATACGTATATATTTATTTATTTATTTACCAACACACATATATAGACATATTGAAGCCCTGGTGGCACAATGGTTAAGAGTTTGGCTGCCAACCAAAAAAGTCAGCAGTTCAAATCTACCAACTGCTCCTTGGAAACCCTATAGGGCAGTTCTACTCTGTGCTACAGGATCGCTATGAGTTGGAATCTACTCGACGGCAATGTGTTTTACAGGTTTATACATGTATGTATACACATACACACACACACACACATCTATATAACTATGCCTCCACCTGTCCTTCAGTCTGTTGTCCTGTGGGGGTTTGTGTGTTGCTGTGATGCTGGAAGATATGCCACTGGTATTCAAATACCAGCAGGCTCACCGATTGTAGACAAGTTTCAGCTGAGCTTCCAGACTAAGACATTAGGAAGAAGGACCCGGCGGTTTACTTCTGATAAGAATGAGCCTTGAAAACCTTATGAATAGCAGCAGAATATTGCCTGATATAGTGCCAGAAGATGAGCCCCTCAGATTGGAAGGCACTCAAAATACAGCTGGAGAAAAGCTACCTTCTCAAAGAGGAATCAACCTTAATGAGGTGGTTGGAGTCAAGCTTTTGGGACCTTCATCTGCTGATGTGGCATGACTCAAAATGAGAAGAAACATCTACAAACATTCATTAATAATTGGAACATGAAATGTATGAAGTATGAATCTAGGAAAATTGAAATTGTCAAAAATGAAATGGAACACAAAAATATCAATATCCTAGGCAATAGTGCGCTTAAATGGTCTGCTATTGGCCACTGTGATTCAGAAAATCATATGGTCTACTATGCTGGGAATGACAACTTGAAGAGGAATGTCGTTGCATTCATCGTCAAAAGGAACATTTCAAGATCTATCCTGAAGTACAACCCTTTCAGTAATAGGATAATATCCATACGCCTATGAGAAAGACCAGTTAATACGAGTATTATTCCAGTTTTTGTACCAACTACTGAGGTCAAAGATGAAAAAATTGAAGATTTTTACCAACTTCTGCAGTCTGAAATTGATCGAACTTGCAATCAAGATGCATTGATAATACTGGTTATTGGAATGCGAAAGTTGGAAAAGAAGGATCAGTAGTTTTAAAATATGGCCTTGGTGACAGAACTGATGCCAGAGATCACACGTTAGAATTTTGCAAGACCAAATAGTTCTTCATTACAAATAGCTTTTTCCAACAACATAAACGGTCACTATACACATTGATCTTGTCAGGTGGTATACACAGGAATCAAATCCACTACATCTGTGGAAAGAGATGATGGAAAAAACTCAGTATCATCAGTCAGAACAAGGCCAGTGACTGAATGTGGAACAGATCATCAATTGCTCCTATGCAAGTTCAAGCTGAAGGTGAAGAAAATTAGAACAAGTCCATGAGAGCCAAAGCACGACCTTGAGTATATCCCACATGAATTTAGAGATCATCTCAAGAATAGATTTGACCCACTGAAAACTAATGACTGAAGACCAGACAAGTTGTGGAATGACATCAAAGACATCGTACATGAAGAAAGCAAGAGGTCATTCATTAAAAAGACAGTAAAGGAAGAAAAGTCCAAAACGGATGTCAGAAGAGACTCTAAAACTTGCCCTTGAATGTCGAGTAGCTAAAGCAAAAGGAAGAAATGATGAAGTAAAAGAGCTGAACAGAAGATTTCAAAGGGTGGATCCAAAAGATAAAGTAAAGTATTATAATGAAATGTACAAAGACCTGGAGATAGAAAACCAAAAGAGAAGAATACACTCAAAATTTCTCAAGCTGAAATAACTGAAGAAAAAAAAATTCAAACCTCGAGTTGTAATATTGAAGGATTCTGCTCGGAAAATATTAAACGATGCAGGAAGCATCAAAAGAATGTGGAAGGAATACACAGAGTCATTATACCAAATATAACTGGTGGATGGTCAACTATTTCAGGAGGTAGCATATGATCAGGAACCAAGGTACTGCAGGAAGAGGTCCAAGCTGCACTGAAGGCACTGGCGAAAAACAAGTCTCCAGAAATTGACAGAATACCAATTGAGATGTTTCAACAAATGGATGCAGAGCTGGAATTTCTAAGCCAAGGAATTTGGAAGAGAGCTACCTGGCCAACTTACTGGAAGAGATCCATATTTATGCTTATTCCCAAGAAAGGTGATCCAATCTAATGCAGAAATTATCGAACAACATCATTAACATCACATGCAAATAAAATTTTGCGGAAGATCTTTCAAAAGCGGCTGTACCAGTACATCAACAGGGAACTGCCAGAAATTCAAGCCACATTTGGAAGAGGGCCTGGAATGAGGGATATCATTGCTGATGTCAGATGGATCCTGGCTGAAGACAGAGAATACCAGAAAGATGTTTACTTGTGTTTTATTGACTATACAAATGCATTCGACCGTGGATCATAACAAATTATGGATAGGAATTCCAGAACACTTAATTGTGTTCATGAGGACATAGATCAAGAGGCAGTCGTTCAAACAGAAGAAGGTGATAATGTGATGTTTAAAGTCAGGAAAGGTATGCATCAGGGTCGTATCTTTTCACCATACTTATTCAATCTGTATGCTGATCAAATAATCCAAGAAGCTGGACTATATGAAGAAGAACAGGGCATCAAGATTGGAGGATGACTCATTAACAATCTGTATTATGTAGATGACACAACCTTACTTGCTGAAAGTGAAGAGGACTTGAAGCACTTAGTGATGAAGATCAAAGACCATAGTCTTCAGTAGGATTACACCTCAACATGAAAATAGAAATCCTCACAACTGGACCAGTAAGCAACATCACAATAAATGGAGAAAAGATTGAAGTTGTCCAGGACTTCATTTTACTTGGATCCACAATGAACAGCCATGGAAGTAGCAGTCAAGAAATCAAAACATGCATTGCTGTGGGAAAATATACTACAAAAGACCTCTTTGAAGTGTTAAAAAGCAAAGATGTCACCTTGAAGACTGAAGTGTGCCTGATGCAAGCCATGGTGTCTTCAATGGCCTCACTTCATTTGAAAGCTGGGCAATGAACAAGGAAGACCAAAGAAGAATTGACGCCTTTGAATTTGGTGTTGGCAAAGAATATTGAATATACCATGAACTGTCAAAAGAACGAACAAATCTGTCTTGGAGGAAGTACAGCCAGAATGGTCCTTAGAAGCAAGGATGGTGAGACTACATCTCACATACTTTGGACATGTTAACAGTAGGGATGGGTTCCTGGAAAAGAACATAATGTTTGGTGAAGTAGAGAGTCTGTGAAAAAGAGGAAGACCCTCAATGAGATGGACTGATACAGTGGCTGCAACAAGGCTTGTGAGGATGACACAGGACCAGGCAATGTTTCATTCTGTTGTGTGTAGGGTCTCTATGAGTCGGAAACGACTCGATGCCACCTAACAACGCTATAGCTATGGAGCCCTCACGGCACAGTGGTTAAGAGCTTGGCTACTAACGAAAAGGTAGGCAGTTCCAATCCACCACCTGCTCCTTGGAAACCCTGTGGGACAGTTCTACACTCTCCTATAGGGTCGCTATGAGTTGGAATCTACTGGATGGCAACTTTTTTTTTTAATAGCTATATCTATCGCTCCATCAGTCTGTCTGTCCATCTGTCTATTTATCTCATTAGCATCTACTACAAAATTTTTGACTAAAAGGAAAATAAAGGCCATTTTGCCAAAGGAGAAAAGCAGCTGGAAAATCCAGCAATGAGCTAATATGAGTTTGCCAATGAAATATCAAGTTAATAATTTCCAGTTATCAAAACTTAAATACTGTGTCTTCTGTTTGGGTATGTGTTCATGAATGAGTTTTATTAATTTCCTATTTATTAGCTAATGCCTTGGGGAAAATATGGAAAATTCTGGGTACAGATTTGGAACTTGTTGAAAATTTGAAATAGATGTGTAAAGAATGGCTGTCAACAGAAAATCAGACAGAGACAGATAAATAATGAGTAATGCATGAAGCTTCAGTTGGGCTGGTAGAATTAGATATCTACAAACTCTTTAAAAGTTAAACAAATGATATCAGGATTCCATCAACTGGTGAGAATAGCTGAAAATAATAAACCCAATATGCTGAAGCCAAGAGTGCAGTCAAGAGGAAATAACTCCGTAAAGGAAGATCCAGAGAGTGAGTGTGCCATATTCTCCATCAGAGAACTTTTATTGAACCCAAACACAAGAAAAGATTTTGAGTCTATGACAGATGAGGAAAACAGTTAAGCATCAGGAAATGTGTTTTGCTATTACAAAAGAGAGAAAACCAAAGGCTGTAATTGGTGAATATATGAACACTATTTTACATACACTTTTAAGAGATAATAGATAAGAGAAAAAGACTCTTTAGCACGTGGAATAAGAAGGAATGTCTCCAAAATAGATTTTCTAAACATATTGACTATGTTGAATGGAGTAAAAACATTTAAACAAATGGACATTTTCATGCTACGTTTGTTTCAACCTACATCTCTATACTAATGGAACAATTGAGGACGTATTTAAAAATGATTTACCTTTTCCTAAGTTATAAAGAGACTTACTGAAGAGGAGGAATGAAAGGAGGGGGTGAAATGAGAGAATACCACTGTGTTGCTTGAACTGTTTGGCCATGGAGGCACCTCCTATATAGGTCTCCTGGGCAAAATCCAGCCTGTTGATTAGTTTCTGTTTAGGGGGGAAAAAAAAATATATATATATATATATATATTTATATATATATAAAACTATTGCCATTGAATCTGAATCGACTCAACAGCAACTGGCTGGTTTAATAAAGAGAGGGGGAGAGAGAGATTTCTCTTCCCCCCAAATATTGCATCTTATTTCCATAACCTAGTGGAGAGAGAAGAAAGAAGCAGCATGACAAAGATGGTAGTCTCATATTTTTGGTCTAAAATTCTGAAACACCCATATGTAATCTTGATTCTAAATGAGCTTTTCTGAACTCTAATGACTTCCCATGGTGCCAATGACACCTGCATTTTTCAAAATAAAGAAAGGGCAAGTTCTCTGTATTGACATCCCTCAGCCTTCACATACATATTTGCTTTGTTGTTGCCAAAGGTTATTGGGACAAAGCAGACATGATAGATTGTCTGGAGACAATATAGCTGCTAGCAGCCCAAGGCAGTCTAGGCTGGCACTAGGGAGCAAACTTCCACAGACTGCCAGGCAGGCCCTGAACTCTTTAATCAGGACTGCTAAGTGATTCAGTGGCATGGAGTTCAGGGCACCCAGGTATAGCACAGGAAAAATCAGTGAATATTACCTTCCCACCTGTTCCTGTTGGCTCCTCATCTTTTAATACAAATGTTCTTGGGAGCAAATGGAATCTACTCTTAAAGAGAAGCCAAATAATCTCTTTTGATCCATAAGAATAAAAAATAAGTACAAATCTATGAAAACAAAAACAAAACATATGCAAAAAATCAAAAACCTCTCTGCCAGCAACAGAAAAGGGCAGAGATAGACACAGGGTCAAAGAATTCTAAAAGTATTACAGATGGAATGTGTGGTTTTAACCTCTCTCTGCCCTTGAGAGATTCTCTCCATCATGGGGTGGGTCAAGTTCCTCTACCAAAATATATCTCCTCTGTGAATATTTGCCTTAAAGGATACACCTCAGTCACCCCAAAGTCTTCTCAAACCTCTTTGCAAAACTTCTGTTTCTGATCAATCTCAGATTCTTAACTCCTCCATTTAAATGCAGGTTTGTCTTTTCTTATTTCAAATACATCTTTATTGGTAACTCCACCTTCATTGGCCTGGCCCTGCACACACAGCCTCACGCTCTCTCTGCCCACTTCCACACCAATTTCTGCTCCATACCAATAACCTTTGACAACAACCAAAGCAAACAGGTACCTGAAGGCTGAGGATGCCGATAAAAGATGGTCTAGAAGCCACCACGGAGGAGGCATCAGATATGTAACAAACATGAAAGGCCAACATTACATTAAAGGCAAGGCTAATGCCAAGGATTGAATTATGAACCCCTCAAAATGTGTGTATCAATTTGGCTGGGCCATGATTCCCAGTAGTGTGTGGTTGTCCTCCATTTTGTGATTGTAATTTTATGTTAAAGGGGATTAAGGTGGGATTATAACACCCTTACTAAAGTCACATCCCTGATCCGATGTAAAGGGAGTTTCCCTGGGGTGTGACCTGCACCACCTTTTATCTTATAAGAGATAAAAGGAAAGTGAAACAAGTAGAGAATGGGGACCTCATATCACCAAGAAAGGAGTGCCGGGAGCGGAGCATGTCCTTTGGACCTGGGGTCCCTGTGCGGAGAAACTCCTAGATTGATGATAAGGCAGATGGAGAGAGAAAGCCTTCCCCCGGAGCTGACGCCCTGAATTTGGACTTTTAGCCTACTTTACTGTGAGGAAATAAACTTCTCTTTGTTAAAGTCATCTACTTGTGGTATTTCTGTTATAGCAGCACTAGATGACTAAGATAGCTAGTAAGCTATTGAGCCACTTTCAAGCCTCACTTTGATTGACTCCAAAGATGGTGCTCTTGACCTCAACAAAATTTTACTAAAACAACAAGAAAAACAGGTGACTGGTAGAGAGAAAACCCATGGTGAGTTCAGAGGTGAGTGCATTAACATGAGCTCAGGAAAACAGGAAATAATGCAGACACTAGGATCTAGGCTATCACAAAAGGATAGGTAAGGTTTGAATAGGCAGGCCAGAAGTAGTGAGCATTATGGCAGGGAGATCTCAAAGGCAAAGGTACCAACTTAGAAATGATCTGGACATATTGTGAGAACAGTGAGCAAACAAGTTGTTTAAGCTATTTTATTTTTAAATTGGAGATCTGTAGTGGAAGCTATGCCCCACTGTAAGATTATGTTCTAAAACCACTTGCCTTGATAGTTTGCCAGTTTTCCATTCATGAAGGTATCTAATAAAGTGCAGTGGCTATGAGTATGAATTCGGTTTAGAGAGGCTAAAATTCAAATTTCCCTCTACCAGCAACTATCTGTGTGAACAAGGGTTAATCACATACCCTCTGTATACCTCGATTTACTCATTTATAAAGTGGGAATAATATTATTTAGGTTCTAGAATTACTGGAAAAATGGAATGAAATAATACATAGAAAGACTTAGGATAATGCCTTACACATAGAATTATTTAGTAATTATATAATAATACTATTATTATATAATAATGTTATCATGTAACTATTGAATATGCCTATGCCCTAGACATTGTCCTACTAGAGCTAGGCTTTGTCTTAATAAGCAATTATTATTTTTATTATTATTGATGTTGTGATTCATTCATTCAGTAATTTTTGTAGCATCTTGTTGTTAGGTATTATCAAGTTGATTTCGACTCATAGCAACCCCATGTGACAGAGTAGAATGGCCCCATGGAGTTTTTCAGGCTGTTGTCTTTACAGGAACTGATCACCAGGTCTTTCTCCCATGGAGCTACTGGGAGGATTTGTACCACCAACCTTTCAGTTAGCAGCTGGATGTTTAACCATTACACCACCATGGCTCCTATTTTGTAGCATCTACTAGGTTCTATACGAAAACCCTGGTGGCGTCGTGGTTAGAGAGCTACAGCTGCTAACCAAAAGGTTGGCAGTTCAAAACCACCAGGTGCTCCTTGGAAACTCTATGGGGCAGTTCTACTCTGTCCTATAGGGTCGCTATGAGTCAGAATTGACTCGACGGCAATGGGTTTGGTTTTTTTTTTTTTGGTTGACTAGGTTCTATTTGCTGTTATGGGCACTGAAGATAGAAGGATGGATAAAATTGAGCTTCTGTTCTTATTATATATTGAAGAAAGCAGAAAGTCAACCAAAAGCTTAATACTACATCATGTGTAATGTGATTAAGGCAGGTACAAAGGCCCTGGGCCTGCTGCAGTAGAGTGAGCAGACTTTGGGGCTGAGTTTGAGGAGCTGCGAATCAGTACCTGATTCATGCCTGAGAAGTCAGGTAAGGTTTCCAACATGTGAGAACAAGTAATGAGCTGACAAGGTTGAGAAAGGGTATTCCAAGCAAAAGGAACAGCAGGTCAAAGGCCTTGCAAGTAGTTCAGAGTGGCCTGGCCAAACGGTGTACCTGGAGCACATCCAGCCAGGGCAGGAGATGGGGCTGCAGAGTTTCCCAAGGGCCTGTCATTTGTTTGACACCAATTCAAGTGGGGATGGTGGAGGATATTATCTTTTGTGTGAAAATCACAAGAAGAAAGAAGAGTGAGGTGCGTGGCTTCATGTAGTCTGGCATAATGGTTGAAGACATGCGCTTTGGAATCATACAGATTTTTGTATATTTTGATTTGGTTGTTAATTTTGTGACTCTGGGCAAGTTGACTGTTGCAAGCCTCATTTTCTTTATCCATAAAATGAGGACTTTTTTTTCCTCATAGAGTTTCTATAATGATGAAATAGAATATTGTGCATGAGGCAATTATCTTAGTGCTTGGCATATAACATGGATTTTACTTGCTGAGAATCCCTGGGTGGTGCAAACAGTTAATGTGCTTGGCTGATAACCAAAAGTTTGGGAGCTTGAGTCCATGCAGAGGCTCCTGCGAAGAGAGGCCTGGTGATCTATTTCTGAAAAATCAGCCTTTGAAACCTGTATAGAAAACAGTTCTACTCTGACACACACAGGTTGCCATGAGTTGGAGCTGACTTGATGACAACTGTTCTCTACTTGTTAGTTCTCCTTATCATTAACTATTTTATTAATAATAATAACATTGGTTTAGGAGTGCTGGGCAGAGTTCCAGTGCTATATCTGCTGCTGTCAACATCTCTGATTGTGTAAATAAAATGTAATAATCCATCGAGTTTATACTGAGGGAAGGAAAATTTACTTTGAACATGGTACACCAGAACACAAAAGAGATGGAATTAGCGAGAAAAACATGTAAAAATATCATCCATGATTATTTGGTCTTTCTCTCATGTCCTGTCCATCCTCAGGCCTCTTTCCGTCCTCCTATTCTCCTCTCCACATCCCTCCATGATCCAAGTCCTGCCCACACCTTTCTAAACTGTTTTCATCCTTGCACTGTTTGAAATATAGGAAAGGATATTGTTAGAGCAGTTACAATGGAATGGGAAACCCTTTATAAAATGTAGCCCTACTCCCTTAACCACAGCTGTTATTACCAAGGCTTGCAAACTGACACAAAGTTCTTTCAAGGAATTTTGAAGTTGAGTAACTTAAATGTTATGCTTGAACTGAAATATCACAATGTTAATAACAGCTGGAGCTTACAGAGTGGCCATGAGTCAGAGTTTATTTGATAGCTTCTTTTTTTTTTTTTTTTAAATTAGTTTCTTACTATGTTCCAGGTATGGGCTACATACATATATGTACTGTATTTTTACGCAAATAATGCTGCTCCTTCCCCCCCCCCCCCAGAGGTATTTACACAAGGGCTCTATGCTAATTTTTTTTACAGCAATATGTAAAAAATTTGACATAGCAGTGCTTGTGAAAATACCTTGCAGGGGGTAGGGGGTAGGTAGCAATTGGCAAACAAAAGTAGAAAATGTGTGTTATTTGCATAAAAATACCATATCTCATTTGATCTAATTATTAATAATACCCATTAAAACCCATTGCCATGGAGTTGATTGCCACTCACAGTGACCCTATAGGCTAGAGTAGAACTGCCCTATAGGGTTTCCAAAGAGTTGCTGGTGGATTAGAATTACTGACGTTTTGGTATGCAGCCAAGCTCTTAACCACTGCACCACCAGGGTTCTAATTATTAACCATAGTCTACAAATTTTTTAAAAAGAGGAGGTAAAGTACATTGTCAGCAAGAGGTTTTATTAATTTAAAGGTTTTGATTGTAAAAGGGACTTAAATAGGAATATGTAAGCTGAAAATTCCAGACCTGGAAAGAGAAACTGTGTTAGTGTTGATCCATTGGTATGCAATACCTTTTAGCTTCTCCAGCTCTTGACTTCCACATTCGTAAAGTGAATAGATATGCTCAAGCCATCTTAACTATTTTGTGTTTCTGTAATGTCATACAAGAACTCAATAGGTTTTTCAGTCAAACTGGCATTTTCTACATCTCCTTGGGAAGTTCCCAGAACAATTTAATTCAACAAAGCAACTAGAGGATAATGCATTATCCTGCATAACTTAGCATAACTCATTAAAAAAAAAAAAAAAAAAAAAAACTAGTTGCTGTCAAGTCAATTCCTACTCATAGTGACCCTATAGGACAGAGTAGAATTGCCCCGTAGGATTTCCAAGGAGTGGCTGGTGGATTCAAACTGCTGACCTCTTGTTAGCAGTCAAGCTCTTAACCACTGTGCCACCAGGGCTGTTATCCTACCATAGGAATGGAAAATATCTATCATTCTTTCCCACTATCTCATTTGTCTTTTAAGTCAGGCATTGCTAACTGATCACCATTCTCATTCATGCCAAAACTGGATGAGGCCTCATCATCCTACCAAATATCAGAATTGACATGTGAGATAAAACTTATTTGTTAGCATAATGATAAAGTCATATGTAGGAGAGAAGCCTTCCCCTAGGAAAAAAAGCTACAAATTTCTCAAGCACCACTTTGAAATACAAAGTTTTCTAGGGTCAAAATTGTCCTCATTATTTTGCAACTCCTTGGATCCTGTCTTCCATGGACCAAATCAAGTTACATGCCACTCCTGCAGTCTCCCCTAAGAAACTGACCTATCACTGATCTCTTTTATGTTTTAGTAGCCCAGAAGTTCGGCCATCTAGACATTGATTAGATTTAATTTGGGATATGTTTATATAGATTTTGTTGAGTTAAGTAAGTTTTTAATGTTTACTCATTCATTATGCAACAAATAATTGCTAATTTGTTTTTATGTGGTAGGCACTGAGCTAGGCACTATGAATAAAATATGCATAAAATAGACACAGGCCCTATACTTCTGGAAGTTCCTCCTTCACAGCAGCTAATCAATAGCTTAAAAGTGGGATAAATGAATTACAGAAGCACAGAGTAGAAACAGCTGGAGGCATACAGGAAGTCTTTTTGGAGAAAATGAAAATTGAGTTCTAGATGATAAATAGGAATTAGAGATTATAGACAAGACAGTACGGGGTTTCCATGGGAAAGGGGAATGAGAAGCAAAGATCTAGAGCCAAGAGGATAGTGAATTAAGGAAGGAGAGCTAATTCAGTAAGTCTCAGAAGCAAGGTGTGGAATAGTAAGAGATGAGGATGAAGAACTGTGAAGAGGTTTGTCTATAAATAAATGTCCTTGAAATCAACCAAAACCAACTATGGATAACTCTTTTTTTTTTTTTTTTTTTTAAGAAAATGAAGGCACTTATTTGAATGACACTAAGTCACAGAATTAAAGGAGAAGATGTGTAGCCAGATCCAAAGGAAAATAAGAGCTAGGAGAGTCCCAGGGATCTCAGTAGCAGGAATTTATTGCATTTTCTTTTGGGCACAATCATTTCATTGACTCACCTCCAACCATCTTTGGTCCTTTTTGTTCCTCTGCTTTGGATTCAAACCTTGAAAGAATCTGATTGGTTTAGCTTGAGTCATGTGCCTGCTCCTTGGAGATGTATCTGGTTGGCTGTCCCAACAGAACACTATGACATGATAGAGACACTTTCCCCTAAAGCAAATAAGGGGGTCATATGCTGGCTGAAGGAGTTCTAAGGGATGACAAGCAACAAACTCAAGACATACTTATTACAAAAGGATGAGAAACGTTGATGCTCATCTAAGGGCAATGGAAAGCCACTGAGCAGTTAATGCAGGAGAATGGCATGAGCAGGTCTGCATGTAAGAAAAAGCATAAGAAAGAATGGATTGGGAGTGGATCAGCCTGGAGTCCTGCAGGCATGCAGGTGAGAGATGATAGAAGGAGATCTGGGCAAGTTAGTGTAGGGCAGAGAGGAGGAATTGGATTCAAGAGATAATAATGCAGAAGAATTAAAAAGGCAAGGAGATGCTAAATGTATCACAGCATCTAGCATATGTCCAGGATCAAAGCAACAGCTCCGTAAATATCTGTTGATACGACTTAAATGCAGAATCGCCTGGCTTAGAAGGTGCTTAGTAAATTCTAGCATTTGTAGACATCACAGCACCTGAGTTTTTTCAAGGTCCAACGTTGTTCTTTTTTTACATCATTGTAATAACCTTTAATTTCACAATCTTACAGTTTAGTTTCCTAATTACAAGAAAGTACACAATCATTCCTAGGGAGCATACAACCATTTTATGTGAAATGATAATTTTAATGGGAAAAGATAATTTTCATGTGAAAAGAAAAAGGTAAAATATATGCAAAAATCAAAAAATAATATTCTAGACTTACAGATACTACTTTCAGTGCAAAGAAAACATTAGTAACGGAATGTGAGAATAATTTCAATAATGTTCTAAAACTTAAAATTTGTTAGTGATAGCTTTAATGAAGCTCGTATTTCAGCTTCCCTCTCTTCTACAACTATTACAAACACAGCAATATGCACTCTTTCTGAGAAAATAATTTCCTCAGCGTTTGGACTTTGAAAGTAATTGAAAGACATGGATTGTAATAAGGTTTGATATAATCTGATTTAAGTGAATTAAATCATTTTACTTGTTAAGCTAGTACAATGGCAGCCCAAATTTCAGATAATGTTATATTTCTGGCACAGAGAAAAATGAGCAAGGGAAAAAGAAAACCACCAAAGTTTCCAGAGCAAAACAAAAAGAAAACGTTCTAGAGAGAAGGTTGCCGCAGCATTCTAACCAGAGTAGAGATTTGGGAGTTGCTGATGAAAGTCTATAGTCCTCACCCTATGCACCACTGTCACAAAGAAAGAAAATGAGAAAGCAGAGCCAGGGCGCAAGAGAGTTAGAATTGAAATATAAATGAAATGTAATCATGCCATGTATGATCACCTCTGCTCCTGCTCAGCTCAAAAACTCATTTCAGTATAAACACAGTGCCGGGCTGTTCCTTCTGTAACAAGTTGACCTCAAAGGGGAACAAATGATCTATTTTCACATCTGAAACTGACTCTTCAGTAAGAAAATATGATTGTAAGGGCATAGCTGGCACCGTGTTGCAATTCAAATGAACTCTTCAAATTTGAAAGAATATCTTAGCTCAGTCTTCCAGTAAACCTCTCCTTCTCTTTTCTCTTCCTCTTGTCTCCTCTCATCTTCTCTCCTCCTCTCCGCTCCTTTCCTATCTTCCCTCTTTCTTTTTGCAAAGCAGAAAAATAACATGTAGCATTTAAACTTAGAGAAGCAAATAATTAGCAAAAAAAAAAAAAAAAAAAAGACTCACAAGTGATTGAAGACTAGTTTCCCAGTTACGAATTGAAGGATACTGAATGTAACCATGCTCTATGCTCCGAAGTGCAATTGCATTTATTTAGACAAACAAACCGTGATTCTCCAGTTGCAAAACCTAAACAGATTCTAACCTGAGCTCACATGCCCCGGGTAACTCACGGAGTTAATACTAGAGAACTAAAATATTGATTCTCCATCCCCAACCCTAGGAATTTTAAGGGACCATAACATGGAAGATGCATGCTATTTAGATCCTTAATTTCTTTAGCCTAAGTTCTGTATATTATGTATTAATATTGTTATTATGTTTTTATGGACCAGGAGCTGTTTTAAGCCCTTTGCATTCATTCAATTATTTAATGTTAACAGCTCTACAAAGTAAGGGTTATTAGTGTTCTCATTTCACAGAAAAAGAACAGAGGCACGTCAAGGTTTTGACTTGCCCAAAGTCAGATAGGCAATAAACAGAAAACTAGGATTTAAAGTCTGGATTTGACTGATGTTGTCTGGTCTGTGAAACTCCCCTCTCTACCATAAAGACACAGTACAATGCTTTTCCAGTTGTTTTAAGAAGCAGCATCCTTTGTTTCCTAGCAAAATCATGTCAAGAATATCAACACATAAAGTAGGTAATAGGGGTCACTCTCACAAAAGATAATTAAGCTTTGCATAAAGTGAAGGAGTAATGATGGTTCCCCAGCCCCACCCGTGTCAATTCTCCATCATCTCTTTTCCAATCCAACTCTGAGGGACTACAGAGCCATGCAGAAGGTAATTGGAAAGCTGATGAAAAATAATTTCACTTAGATTTAAGAAATTAGAACTATTGGTTCTTGGGGCTGTGGTTCAGTGGTAGAATTCTTGCTTTCCATGCAGGAGACCTGGGTTTGATTCTGGGCCAATGCACCTTATGTGCAGACATCACCCATTTGTCAATGGTAGTTTGTGATTCCTATGATGCTAAACAGCTTTCAGTAGAGCTTCCATTCTAAGACAGACTAGCAAAAGAAGATCTATTCTGAAAATCAGCAAATGAAAACCCTATGGATCACAGCAGTTGATTTGCAACTGATCATGGGGATGACACAGGACTAGCCAGCATTTTGTTTCACTATGCATGGGGTCACCATGAGTCAGGGACTTATTTGATGGCAGATAACAACAACAACATCAGTTCTAGGGAGATTTAGCTCATTCAATTTATCCACTCAGCAAACATGTAATGGTACCATTTTACAATTCTACGGCTCAATAATAAAAGTGCCAGTTATGGACATTGTCTGGAAGTCAACGAATGGACAGAAGTCCCAAAGTATCTGATCAATGATGCTGTGGATTAAGATATGAAAATAATGTTTTCAAGACTTAAACTTAAGTTTCCAATTGTTCTCCAAATCCTTCTTATCTGTATAGTTGAGAAAAAGAAAATGCAAGAAACAGTTTAAAGCAAATATATTCAAAGCTTCAAACTCAGACAAGAATTGAACATACAGAGTAAGTGTTCTAATAATGAGAAACGGAATAGGTGATACTCTAAAATATGGGCTCATTGATATAAAGGAGAGAAAATGGAAATTCTAAACTGTTTACTTTCCCTCTGTCTTGCCTTTCAGACTTGTAACATGGTGATCCCCACAGTAGTTGTTAAAAAGGTCATGAGAATAAATAAGTTAATAATAAATGCATTTAACATAGAGATGCTATATTAGCACTCTCAGCTGGCTATGGTAAATTCTATTGCAAGAACTCAGCCAAGAATCTAAAAGGAAACAGATTAGAAGAGACAGAGTCTAGACAATAAAGGCCCCACCATTTACACACTGACGCCATTCAGAGTTAATGACTCTTACTTTAGGAACAGTTTTAATAGCCTTAAAAAAAAAAAAAAAAAAAAAAAAACCAAACCTGTTGCTGTCAAGTCAATTCCAACTCATAGCGACCCTATAGAGATGAGGTTTATCAGCTCTTAGAAATAATAATATAAAGTGTGCTAGATATAGACACATTGAAACGTGCTGTTATTGTTAGGTGCTGTCAAGTCCCTTCCGACTCATAGCGACCCTATGTACAACAGAACAAAATAGTGCCTGGTCCTGCGCCATCCTCACAGTGTTGTTATGCTTGAGCCTGATACTGTTAACTATTTAGAAGCAAAAGTTGATAGTAAAAGAAAATGAAAGAAAAAAATGTTGAAAACATGACAAAAAAATAGCAGTGTAGTGTCATTTGATGCAGACCAAAACGAGCTATACATTACAGTTAACTCTAAGAGCATCACTGTACTACCGAATAATACAACATGCAATATTAAAATATATTCCAGTGAATAACAAAAGATTATGCATTCTTTATTTAATATGCTAACAAAGGTCCCTGGGTGGCACAAACGGTTTGCACTCCACTATTAGCCTAAAGGTAGGTGGTTCAAACCCACCAGGAACCGTGGACGAAAGACCTAGAAATCTGCTTTCATAAAGATTACAATCAAGAAACCCCTATGGAGCATTCTTCTCTGTTACACATGGGGTCAGGATGAGTCAGAATCAACTCAGCAACAATTGGGTATGTAATAGGTATATACAGTCATTTCACAAATACTGCACTTAAGATATAACAAATCATAAAATGTATTGTGCTTAAAAAGATAAAATTTAAAAAAAAATTAGTTCTCATATAGAACCGACTACCACTAATACAGACGTAGAAAAATTAGAATAGGTAATGACTTTGAAGCAATCAATGCATTGTTGAGATGGGTTTCAGTGCCTGTAATAGAGCCATTGACTTTTTATTCTCATGGATAAAAGAAAAGTAAATACAATTACTAATACTCATGGGCTACTTAGTGAATTTGTTACACTCCTCACATTCTAATTATTTCTGTGACATGGAACATTTTAGTGTGAAATGCAGCTTTCATAGTTTATTTTTCTCCAGTAAAGCTTGCTAGTAGAGGGTGAGCAAAAAAAGAGGTAGACCCTCAATTAGATGGATCGACACAGTGGCTGCAACAACGGGCTCAAACATACCTACTATTGTGAGGATGGCACAGGACCAGGTAGCATTTTGTTCTGTTAGATATGGGGTCCTTATGAGTTGGAATCGACTCCACAGCACATAACAACAAAGTATGCTACAAGCTGGTTGGATTTATTCCCTCTGCTGTCTGCAATATTGCTGGGTTCAAAGGAACTGCTGCGAGTCAGTAAATTCCCAAAGTCAGCCAACAACCTGCAACTGAAGCAGTACCACACTCCAGAATGATAAAATAAATCACCATTCTTATCTAAGATTTAAGACCTCTGGAGTGCCCTACAATGCACCTTCATGTTTACCAGTCCTGACAATGAAGCATAGGATAGTCTGCTCCTGATGTAGGCAAATGCAGTGAAGTATTGAGCTGTCACCATACTGATGAACCATTACTGACAACCCAAACATTGGCAGCTCTGCAGAATGGTTTGAACTTAAAGAGAATACTGCTGGCCACAGAACATGTTGTTTCTACGTTTACACAAACTCACGCTTCATAGCTGAAAGATCACCTGATAACTCAGGCTTCTGGACCCCAGACATGGATTATTAAGTGCATGCCCATATGTGTTGCCTTCCTATGGAAATAGACATAAACATTTAGTCAAAAGCTTGATTTGTCACACATATACCTTTCCACAAGGAGGGGAATAAACTTTCCTGAGACTATACCCCATGCATCCAGCTATCCTTTTCTGGATAGTGAGAGACTGGATAACTCTATGAATCCTACTAGCCCTTGACCTCTGCATTTATACTTTCAGCCTGTACCATCTGTCTTTGTGGTGTTTGCCCCTTCCTCCAGCTGGACTAGCCACTTCTATGGGGACAGTAAAGGAAGACACATTCAGGAAGAGCCATATATTAGGCTCCAAATGTACTGCTAATATTCCATTACTATACTGCATGGGAAGTACACAGAAGTTCATTTATTATTATTCTTTAACCTGAACATTAGTATGATACATAATCTTTCATGCTCATACTTCCTGTAATATTTCAAATAGTTTAATATGTGAATAGTCTACCCCTGCACTTCCCAAACTGTGTACTGAGGTAACTCAGGGTGCCACAAAAAAGTCACATGGGTGCTATGGGATATTACAAAAACACAGGGACTTCTGTCAGACATTGTGAAAACTACCAGCTTGAGAAACTGCATGGTTTCAGTATTAGATTGCTACATTCCTTCAATGAAGCCAGGGGTGGATTATCCAATAGGCAAGGTAAGGACAGTGCTTACGTTACTTACCAGATCATCTCTAGTGAACCATTTCACATTTTTTCACCACATCAAAGATTCTGCTTCTAGGTATGGCTGGCATCTATCTCTCTTCCAACCCCATGGAAACTTCCTACAAAATCAAAGCCTCTTTCCAAGTTTACAATCCCTGACAGGGGTGGATGATGCAGTAAGCAAGGTAAGCACAGGCTTCCTTGTGCTATTTACTAATCTGTAGTGAACAATTTCACTACAGGTGATAACTGTCCACTACAGATGATCTGGTAAGCAAGGTAAGTGCTTACCTTGCTTGTTGGATAATCTGCCCCTGAATGAAGCCATATCTTTGCAGGGCTGGGCTTTCATTGTGGAACAGGAGATGAAGGTGCAGATGTCCAATCTATTTACAAGGTTTGAGAACTTGTTCGGCAATCTACAGTTTCCAAGACATTAAACTTAACTGCTGTAGAGTCGATTCTGACTCATAGCCATCCTGTAGGACAGAATAGAATTGCGCCAATAGGGTTTCCAAGGCTGTAAATCTTTACCAAAGCAGACTGACACATATTTCTCCTGACATATATTTCTCCTGACATAAATTTCTCCCATGGAGCAGCTAGTGGTTTCAAACCACTGACCTTTCAGTTAGCACTACATCACCAGGACTCCCTCCCTAGCACACAAATATTAGCACGTAAATACTTAAGCTGTTTGGACCAACCAGCTCAATAAATGGAAGTCTTACTCAATAAATATATATATATTTTGGGTGCTTAAGGACACCATGAAAAAATTACTGGAACTGTAAGTATACTGTGAACCTCTGGCCTCCTCTCTTTTAGGCACTATTCTATACTAAGAACACACACAAACCTTAAATAATTGTGGGTATAAAAAGAGAAATAAATCACTCAAATAAACAAGACAATAACAGTAATGTGTGATCTGCACTGAATTAAAACAGGATGATATTATAAAGAATGACTGAGGGAGAGGGGCAAGATGGCGCTCTAGGCAGAAACACCACGCCGTCCCTCCACAGCAAAGATCCGAAAAACTAAGCCTAACAGAGAATCAACAATCCTGAAACCCTAGAACACCAAATGAAGAGATAAAGAACTCAGCCAAACACCAAACGGAGTGAGAATACTAAAAGAGAACGGAGAGCGAGGAGAGACTCAGGCAGAGATTCCTTACCAGCTAACGCAGCGCGGATCCACCATCTTGGATTCCTATCGGAGACCAGCAAACGGGAGAGCAGCCTTGCAGAGCATCTGGTCGGAGACAGAACCACCGGTAAACTGCGGTGCGCGCTCTCCCACCACCCACCCCTCTCCGCCTCAGCTGGGGATCCCCTGCTTTCCGTGGCCAGGGTCTCTGGGCTGGGGGGTGCTGGTGCTTGGATTCCGCGCGCCTGGGCTGGCGGCTTTCTGGGAGCCGTTTGCTGGCAGCTAGCGAACCTTTCTCTGCCGCCTCCCCCTCCTTTAGCCTGGGTGCCTGGTTCCGAGTGCCGTCTCTGCTCTCTCCTGCGGGGCTGTAGGGCTGCGTGCGGGCGTGTGGCTGTTTCTGGGTCTGGGCTCCCGCGTGGGTGGGATCTCGGGGCCTTTGTTCGTTCGCCCCTCTGCTTTCCGTGGCCGGGGTCCCTGGGCGGGGGGGCACCGGTGCTTGGGTTCCGCGCGCCCGGGCTGGGGGCTTTCTGGGAGCCGTTTGCTGGCACCTAGCGGACCTTTTTCTGCCGCCTCCCCCTCCTTTTGCCTGGGTGCCTGGGTCCGGGTGCTGTCTCTGCTCTCTCCTGCGGGGCTGTGGAGCTGCGTGCGGGCGTGTGGCTGTTTCTGGGTCTGGGCTCCAGCGTGGGTGGGATCCCGGGGCCTTTGTTCGTTCACCCCTCTGCTTTCCGAGGCCGGGGTCCCTGGGCGGGGGGGCGCCGGTGCTTGGGTTCCGCGCGCCCGGGCTGGGGGCTTTCTGGGAGCTGTTTGCTGGCACCTAGCGGACCTTTTTCTGCCGCCTCCCCCTCCTTTTGCCTGGGTGCCTGGTTCCGAGGGCCGTCTCTGCTCTCTCCTGCGGGGCTGTAGGGCTGCGTTCGGGCGTGTGGCTGTTTCCAGGTCTGGGCTCCCGCGCGGGTGGGATCCTGGGGCCTTTGTTCGTTGGCCCCTCTGCTTCCCGTGGCCACGGTCACTTAACCCCGAGACTATCGGCTTCTTGGAATTCGCGCCCCTGAGTGGGGGCTCTCTGGGTCCCATTTGTAGGCACTGACTGCTGGTGTTGCCCTTTTTTTTTTTTTCTCAATTTTATTTTTCTTCCTTTTTTGATTAGTTTTGTCATATTTTACCTCTTTTTCTCTTTTGTCTTTCTTCATTGCTTAATTTCTTGTCCCTCTATCTCTTCCTTCTCTTTCTGATCCCTGAATACCAGGCGATATATGCCTCTGTACCTTCTGGCCAGGCTGAGCTGTGAAAATTGAGACCGACTCCCCCAGACCTCATAGCTGCATTGGTGCGATCCCTGGGAACTTTGCAGTTTTTTAACTTTTCTGATTTTCATTTGGTCATTCTTTCCTTTTCTTTCTCTTCCCCCTTCTGGTTTCCTCCATCCCATAGTCTCTCATCTGTACATTCCAATGACAAACTCCTCTAGCATTCTTTTATGTTTGTACGCTTTTTGCTCCTCCTCCTCTCTCCTCTCTCCCATATCCAGCTTAGCTTCACACATAACCATCTTCCCGCTGCACCCTACCTACCTGCACCGTGCACTAGACATCACATCACCAAGCGGTGCAGGCACGCCCTATTGGAACCTGCCCAGCACTGACTACCGACCATCCTGGTGGCTGCGGTGAGTGCCACAAGCAACCCATCCCAGTGGCTCCTCCTCAACTAGATCTGCCCAGCTGTACCACAAGAACGAAAAAAAAAAAAAAAAAATCTACAATCAATAAACGAGAGAAATATCTACTGAATGCCCCGAAAACAGCAAACAATATCAAAACATTTACAAAAACAAGACAAGATGGCTCCAATAGGTGTCCAAATTAAAACACCAGATAACTCTCCTGTGGAAGAAAATGCACTAGAAGTACCTGATACGGAACTCAAATCACTAATACTCGGAATTTTCCAAGAACTGAGGCAAAAAGCTGACAAACATGAGGAAAAAATAGACAAATTTATGGAAAATACAGACAAAAAATTGGAAGAATTCAGGAAGATGATGCAAGAACAAAATGCCAAAATAAATTCACAACTCGAAATTATACAAAAACAACAATTAGAAATCCAAAAGATAAACAACAAGATTTCAGAAATGGACGGTGTCATAGAAGGGCTGAGAAGTAGATTTGAAACCATGGAAGACAGGATCAGTGGAACTGAAGACAAACACTTGGATACAACTCTGTTTCAGGAAAACTCAGAAAAAAGAACAAAGAAAAATGAAGAGACCCTGAGAGTTATGTGGGACACAATTAAAAGCAAAAACTTACTAGTGATTGGCATACCAGAACAGGGGAAGAAAACAGAAAACACAGAGAGGATCATTGAGGAACTGCTGACAGAAAACTTTCCCAATATCATGAAAGATGAAAAGCTGGTCATCCAAGAAGCTCAACGAACCCCATATAGAATAGACCCCAAAAGAAAATCACCAAGACATATCATATTCACACTCGTGCGAAATAAAGACAAACAAAGAATCCTGAGAGCAGCTCGGGAAAAACAAGAAGTCACATACAGAGGAGAAACAACAAGACTAAGCTCAGATTATTCAGCAGAAACCATGCAGGCAAGAAGGCAATGGGATGACATATATAAAATCTTGAAAGAAAAAAAATTGTCAGCCAAGAATAATATATCCTGCAAAACTCTCATTCAGATTTGATGGTGAAATTAGGTCATTTCCAGATAAACAGAAACTAAAGGAATATGCAAAAGTCAAACCAAACTTACAAGAATTATTAAAGGGAGTTCTTCGATCTGAGGACAAACAGCTTAAGCCCTCAGGCAGGACCTAGGACCTAGGATGCAGGTTAACATGAACCAGATACCATTCTAGGAACTGAACTACAGACGACTTTCCAAAAACAAAAGATATACAACAGGGAATCAGAGAAATCAATCAAAGGATGACAACAACATCAAAACAATGAAAGAGGGAACAAACGGCATAGGTATAGAACCTTCTAAAGGAGAAGAAGGCAAGGCGATACCAAGTAACGGTAGACTGCTTCAAAATTATAAAGATAAGGGTAAAATTCATGGTAACCACAAAAAAAGTTAACAAACCAACTCATAAAAATAAAGACGAAAAACATAAAGTCTCAACAAAAACAAAACCTACAAAAACAAAAGAAATGAACACAAAATCCACAAACAAAAGGAACTCAGCACAAGAGAGTAAGAAGAACAAAGAAAACTTCAGCATCACAAAAAAAAGCACTACAAAATGACAGCAACAAACTCACATCTATCAATAATTACACTGAACGTAAATGGACTCAATGCACCCATAGAATGGATAAGAAAACAGGATCCATCTATTTGCTGTCTACAAGAGACACATCTTAGAAACAAAGATGTGAATTTATTAAAAATCAAAGGTTGGAAAAAAATATATCAAGCTAACAACTATCAAAAAAGAGCAGGAGTGGCAATTCTAATCTCAGATAAAATAGACTTTAAAACAAAATCTACCATAAAAGACAAAGAAGGACACTATATAATGATTAAGGGGATGATCCATCATGAAGACATAACCATAATAAATATCTATGCACCCAATGACAGGGCTCCAAAATACATAAAAAAAACTCTAACAGCACTGAAAAGAGAAATTGACAGTTCCACAATAATAGTAGGAGACTTCAACACACCACTCTCGGTAAAGGACAGAACAACTAAAAAGAAACTTAGCAAAGATAAAGAAGACCTAAAGGACACAATCAGCCAACTGGACCTCATAGACATATATAGAACACTCCATCCAACCGCTGCAAAGTACACATTCTTTTCCAATGCACATGGAACGTTCTCCAGAATAGACCACATCTTAGGCCACAGAGCAATCCTCAACAAGATCCAAAATGCTGAGATAATTCACAGTATCTTCTCTGACCACAATGCCATCAAGGTAGAAATTAACACTAGAAAGAGCAAGGAAAAAAAATCAAACACATGGAAACTGAATAATAATCTGCTTACACATCAATGGGTAATAGAAGAAATCAGAGATGGAATTAAAAAATTCCTAGAATCAAATGAAAATGAAAACACATCATACCAAAACCTTTGGGACACAGCAAAGGCAGTCCTCAGAGGACAATTTATAGCAATAGATGCACGTATCAAAAAAGAAGAAAGGGACAAAATCAAAACATTAACTACAGAACTCAAACAAATAGAAAGAGAACAACAAAAAAAGCCTACAACCACCGGAAGAAAGGAAATAGTAAAGATCAGAGCAGAAATCAATGAAATAGAGAACAGAAAAACAATAGAAAGAATCAACAAAACCAAAAGTTGGTTCTTTGAAAGAATCAACAAAATCGACAAACCACTGGCCAGACTGACAAAAGAAAAACAGCAGAGGGCACAAATAACCCAAATAAGAAATGAAATGGGGGACATTATAACAGACCCAACTGAAATAAAAAGGATTATAACAGAATATTATGAAAAACTATATTCCAACAAATTTGAAAACCTAGAGGAAATGGATAAATTTCTAGAAACATACGGCCTACCCAAACTACAACAAAGTGATATTGAAAATCTGAACAGACCCATAACAAGAGAAGAGATTGAAAAGGTAATAAAAAAACTCCCAACCAAAAAAAGCCCTGGCCCAGATGGCTTCACTGGAGAATTCTACAAAACATTTACAGAAGAGCTCGTACCAGTTCTACTCAAGTTATTTCAGAGCATAGAAGAGGAAGCAACACTTCCAAATTCATTCTATGAAGCCAGCATAACGCTGATACCAAAACCAGGCAAAGACATCACAAAAAAAGAAAATTACAGACCAATATCTCTCATGAATATAGATGCAAAAATTCTGAACAAAATTTTAGCCAATAGAATTCAGTATCATATCAAAAAAATAATACACCACGACCAAGTAGGATTCATACCAGGTATGCAAGGATGGTTTAACATTAGAAAATCCATCAACGTAATCCACCACATAAATAAAAGGAAAGAAAAAAATCACATGATTATCTCAATTGATGCAGAAAAGGCATTTGACAAAGTCCAACACCCATTCCTGATAAAAGCTCTCAATAAAATAGGTATAGAAGGGAAATTTCTCAACATAATAAAGGGCATCTATGCAAAACCAACAGCCAACATCATTCTTAATGGAGAAAGGCTGAAAACATTCCCCCTGAAAACAGGAACAAGACAAGGATGCCCTTTATCACCACTCCTATTTAACATTGTGCTGGAAGTTCTCGCTAGAGCAGTAAGGCAAGAGAAAGAAATAAAGGGCATCCAAATTGGTAATGAAGAAGTTAAACTCTCCCTGTTTGCAGATGATATGATACTATACATAGAAAACCCTAAAGACTCCACGAGAAATTTACTGGAACTAATAGAAAGATTCAGCAGAGTAGCAGGATACAAGATAAACATTCAAAAATCAGTTGGATTCCTATACACCAGTAAAGAGAACGATGAAAAGGAGATCAGGAAATCAATACCATTTTCAATAGCCCCTAAAAAGATAAAATACTTGGGAATAAATCTGACCAGGAATATAAAAGACCTATACAAAGAAAACTACAAAACACTGCTGCATGAAACCCAAAGGGATCTACATAAATGGAAAAACATACCATGCTCATGGATAGGCAGACTCAACATTGTGAAAATGGCAATTCTACCTAAAGCAATTTACAAATACAATGCAATTCCGATACAAATACCAACAACATTCTTCAAAGAGATGGAAAAACTAATTATTAACTTTATATGGAAAGGGAAGAAACCCCGAATAAGTAAAGCACTACTGAAGAAGAAGAATAAAGTTGGAGGACTCACACTACCTGACTTGAGAACCTACTATACAGCTACAGTACTCAAAACAGCCTGGTACTGGTACAACAACAGAGACATTGACCAATGGAACAGAATTGAGAACTCAGATGTAAATCCATCCACCTATGGTCACCTGATTTTTGACAAGGGCCCAAAATACATCAAATGGGGAAAAGACAGTCTTTTTAACAAATGGTGCTGGCAAAACTGGATATCCATTTGTAGAAAAATGAAACAGGACCCATACCTCACACCATATACAAAAACTACTTCAAAATGGATCAAAGACCTGAATATAAAGCCTCAAACTATAAAATTCATAGAAGAAAAAATAGGACCAACACTTCAGACCTTAATACATGGCATTAACAGGATACAAACCATAAACATCAACACAAAAAACCCAACAGATAAACTAGATAATTGGGATCTTCTAAAAATCAAACATCTATGCTCTTCAAACGATTTCACCAAAAGAGTTAAAAGAGAACCTACAGACTGGGAAAAAATTTTTGGACAGTACAAGTCAGACACAGGTCTACTCTCCATAATCTACAAGAAAATCCAACACCTCTACAACAAAAAGACAACCAATCCTATCAAAAAATGGGCAAAGGAAATGAACAGACACTTCACCAAGGAAGACATTCAAAATGGCCAACAGACACATGAGGAAATGCTCGCGATCACTAGCCATTAGAGAAATGCAAATTAAAACCACAATAAGATACCATCTCACCCCGGCATTACTGGCACCAATCAAAAACACTGGAAATAACAAATGTTGGAGGGGCTGCGGGGAGACGGGAACTCTTATACACTGCTGGTGGGAATGCAAAATGATACAGCCATTTTGGAAAATGATATGGCGTTTCCTCAGAAAGCTAGAAATAGACGTACCATTCGATCCAGCAATCCCACTCCTAGGAATATATCCTAGAGAAATAAGAGTCATCACTCGAATAGACATATGCACACCTATGTTCATGGCAGCATTATTCACAATAGCAAAACGATGGAAACAACCTCGATGTCCATCAACAGACGAATGGATACACAAACTATGGTACATACACACAATGGAGTACTATGCAATGAGAAAGAACAATGAATCGGTGAACCATCTCATAACATGGAGGAAACTGGAGGACATCTTGCTGAGTGAAATAAGTCAATCACAAAAGGACAAATATTGTATGAGACCTCTATTGTAAAAACCCATGAAAAAATTCACATGCAAAATGTAACAATCCTTGTTGGTTACCAGGGATGGGAGGGGGGGGGGAATACTAAATAGGTAATAGGTAAGTGGTAACTTGGGTGAGAGATGAGATAGTACATAGTACAGGGGAAACTAACACAACCTGCACAAGGAAAGGTCATGGAGGCCCTATAGACACATCCAAACCCCCCGAGGGACTGAGTTGTTGGACGGAGGGCTCTGGGGACCATGATCTCGGGGAACATCTAGCTCAATTGGCATGACACTACTTATAAAGATAATGCTCTACATTCTACCTTGGTGAGTAGTGTCTGGGGTCTTAAAAGCCTATGAGCGGCCATCTAAGATACTCCACTGATCTCATCCCTTCGGGAACAAGGGAGAACGAAGAGAACAGGATACAAGGAAAAGATTAGTCCGAAGGACTAATGGTCCACAGCTACCAAGGCCTCCACGGGACTGAGCCCAGTACAGCTGGATGGTGCCCGGCTACCACCAATGACTCCTCTGACCAGGATCACAACAGAGGGTTCTGGGCAGAGCTGGAGTAGGATGTAGAGTATAATTTTAACTCCCAAAAAAAAAAAAAAAAAAAGAAGACCAGATATACTGGCCTAAAGAATACTAGAGAAACCTCGAGAGTGTGGCCCCCAGACACCCTTTCAGCTCAGAGGGGAAGTTACCTTCAAGGTTCGATGTTAAGCCTGGGAATGGACACCCCAGTAAAACTAAATGGGACTAACGATGTACAGGAGTCCGGTGACAAGGGCCAGAAGGCAGAGGGAGAGTAGGAAACTGATGATAAGGAACACAAATTGAATAAGGACACTGTCGATGTATTGTGAGATTGTTGACCACTGCTATAGGGCAACATTTGTAGTAACTATTAAATGGGAGGCTGTTTTGTCCTGTAAGCCTTCATCTTGGGCGAGAATGGCAGCACAATTGGAAGAGCATAGTCAATATCACTTAAATGTGTAAGTAAAAAGTTTTGAAATGGTGTTTAAATAAAATAAAAATAAATAAATAAATAAATAAATAAATAAATAAATAAACAAATGAGACTAAAGAGGTACAATAGTCCACTGACAAGGTCCAGAAGACAGAAGGGGACAAGGAAGCCCCCTGGTGATAGGGAACACAAGGTGGAGTAAGGATATTCTTGATGTGCTGTGAGATTGTTAACCATTGTCATAGGGCAACATGTGTAGTAACTGTTAAATGAAAAACTATTTTTTCTGTAAGCCTTCATCTTAAGTGAGAATAACAGCACAGTTGGAAGAGCGTAGTCAATGTCACTGAACTGTGAATGTAGAAATTTTTGAAACGGTGTATCTTTGGCCATCTGTAATTTTCATCAAAAAAAAAGGTTGAGAATTTAGAGGCTTAATACATTGTGGGGTTGTTAACCAATGTCAAAAAACAACATGTGTACTACTATTTCATGAGAAACTATTTGCTCTGTAAGCTTTCACCTGAAGTACAATAAAATATATATTAAAAAAAAAAAATCTGGAAAGAATAAAATCAATATATGGGTACTTTGCCTATAATATATAAAAAAAAAAAAAAAAAAAGAATGACTGAGTGGCTGGTTTAGAAAGAATTCACCATCACATATAGTTGAAAATGTTGACATTTCCCAAGAAGTTTACATTTTTGTTTGAAAATGTTGATATTTATTACTCATTTTAAGAAAAAAATCTAAATGGAGCAAGTACATTTGGATGGATTAAACTAAATGAATAATTTTCCCCATAATTCAGATATTCTTTTCATGAAAAAGGAAATATACTAACTTAGCTAACAATTGCTGATCGTGTCCATCATTTCTACTGCTCAGATTCAGGTTATAAGGTTCACTGATATGAATAGTGAAAATAATTATTAAAACAAGGGCATTAATTGATGGCTCCTATGTACCTGTCTTTACACTAAGTATCTTACTAAACTCAAACAGCTGTTTTGCGAGGTGTCAATAGCATACCCATTCTCAGCTGATAAAAAAGCCATACACAGTTTAAGTAACTTAAAATCTCACAGCTCAGAAATGGTGCTGCTGATATTTGAACCAGGTACATCTGACCCCAAAGTCTTAGCTCTTAGTAGCTATCTGATAATGCCTTTTAGGTTTTTATTTCCTTAAAGGGAGACAAATCTATCGAAATTTAGTTTAGCAATTCACAGATACAGCGTGCCCTTTGGACACCAAGCCATCAGTTCAACTGTGAGTGCATTTTGTATGAGTAATGATAGGTTTGCCAGTTTTATATCAGCCATTTCAGGAGTCTTTTACCTGAGATACATAGCTAAAAATGAATAAATCAGACACTGTTTTTATTTGTCCTTTAGTGTGTCACATCATTGCTACACATTAAAAAAAACCCTACATTTTAATCTTTGATGTATAACATGTGATTCATAGAACCCAACTAGATGGCTCTAGATGCCCAGTGTTGAGTTTGGGGGAAGAAAATGGCATTGTTAGGTAGGACAGGGTGACTCTAACTTAGAGGTCAGGAACCAGTGCCTCAGGTTGTGTCTCGTCTATTTATATACCGTGTTATGCCTGATCTCACAGCTTCAGAGAGTGAAAGGGAAACGATCAAAAGTCTCAAAGCCACTGACAATGGAAAACAAAAGCAAATGGAAGATTTTCTATTATCTTATGGAAGTTAATAACTGACAACCTAGAATGGTGTACCCAGTAAAAATAATTTCACAATCAAGGATAAATAAAATTCCTTACAGGAAAAAAAAAATTGAGAGAGATGCCACCAACAGGACATCATTGAAAGATGTTATAAAGGTAAAAGATAGTCAATAGGTAAGTGAGCCTAGTTTAAAGATGTTACATGCAAGAAGGAATAATGGGGGGGGGGGGATAAATCTATTGCTTATCATAAACCAAGATTAACTCTATAAAACAATAATAATAATGTTTTCTGGAGTTAACCAAAATAAAATAGATAACAAAGGAGTACTGGTGGCTGCTAACTGCTAACCAAATGATTGACAGTTCAAACCCACCCAGCAGCTCCACAGGAGAAAGATCTGGTGATCTGCTTAAAGAAGATTACAGCCAAAAAAATCCTATGGGGTGATTATACTCCATCACATGGGGTTGCTATGAGTGGAAAATTGACACGATGCCACCTAACAGCTAACACAGGTAACTTCAAATAAAATACATAACAAAACAGGACATAATTTGGAGAATTACAGCATTTTAAAATTTATATGTATACAGAATCCAGAAATGAGTAAAAAAGATAACATCACAACCAAATGCAGTTTATTCCAAATATATAAGCTTTATCCCAAAATAATAATAGAAAAGACTATAACATACCACATTAATAGATTGTAGAAACAGAAGTATTATCACAATAATTATAGAAAAATGCATTCAATGGAATTCAACATCTATTCACGATTTAAAAAAAAAATATTTATGGACTTCTTAAATGCAAGGAGCAGCCTTAACCTAATAAAAAGGAACTTAATAAAATCTATGACAACATTATGCCCAGGTTAAAAGTAGACTGAGTACTAAGCAAAATAAATGAAAATATAACCAAAGCAAGACATATCTAGACATATTATAATCAATCTATTGAATACTGAGGTTAACAAAATGATCTGAAAACCTGAGAGAGAAGGCAGATTTTCTCCTGATATTGATCATTAAATTGTCTGAAGATATAAGTACAAATAAGTACTAGAAAACAGTGAACAATTATCTACAAAATACTTAGAAAAAAATACTGATAAACTAGACTGTAATGTGCACCTAAGTTATAACTCTAGAGTCAGAAAAATAAAGATATTTTCAGATTTGCAAAGAGTCTGGAAATTTAACACTAAACTAACCTTACAAATGAGTACTTAGTAGTGCAAATGGTTAACATGCTCAGCTACTAACCAAAAGGTTGGAGGTTCAAATCCAACCAGAGATGCCCTGGAAGAAAGGCCTGGCAATCTAATTCAGAAAAATCAGTCATTGAAAACCTATGGAATGAAGTTTTATTCAGACACACAGGGAGTTGCCATGAATGAGAATTGTCTCCACAGCAACTGATTTTAACTTTACTAAAATAACTAGAAAGAGATTGCCAGGTGTTTCTTTCTAGTCTGTCTTAGTCTGGAGGCTCTGCTGAAACCTGTCTACCATAGGTGATCCTGCTGGTATTTGAAATAAACTCATTGCCATAGGACAAAGTAGAACTGTCCCATAGGGTTTCCAAGGCGTGGCTGGTACATTCAAACTGCTAACATTTTGGTCAGCAGATGAGCTCAACCACAGTGCCACCAGGGCTCCAGTATTTGAAACACCGGTGTTAAATTTTGTAAAACTGTGTGTTAGGTCATAAGTGTTTATGCTATTCTCTCTGAATGATTTAATATATTTTACAATCAAGTTTTCTCTTCATATTCTTTATATCATGTCTCTATAAAAAGTAAGAAAGGATAGCATGTAAGCTTTGGACCTAATTCATTTGCTTATTTTATCTGCTGGCCCCAGTAGCATTTATGTTTATGTTCCCACATCTAAAACAATGAGACATATTTCAGTATAGGTTAGAAGCATATTTCACATTTAAAGGCTAACTTCACATATATGTATATACATCTTTGCAGTTTATTGTCAGATATTAATATTAAAACTGAATTTACCTTACTTAAACATTAATATAAAATGAAGCAGTACTTTAATCATACTTGTCATCAATTTCTTTTACTTTGATATTGCCTCTCTTATTTATTGTAAACTTCCTTTTGCTTAGTTACTTTATATCTTACCTAGCCACGTTTAAAAATAGGAAGTCTAGTATGGAAATAAGTAGCTACCTTTATACATGCTCAAGTATTGATTTTTCTCATTATTCACGTTTTTACCAAGTTTCCATGCATTTTCATTCTTATTCTAGTGCTCAAGATTCCATTACTAGTTAGAATGTTTTGAAAAAGCATATTATCATTATATAATAGATCATTTGAGAAGCGTTTTCCAGAAATCAATGGGGAAAAAAAAATCATGTAATTTCAACATTTTCCTTAAGGGTAGATTGAGTTGTCAGAAGGAATGATCTGGAATTAATAGAACAAAATTGAAAATTGTTCTTTTTAAGAGAGAGAGCAAATAGGATGGAGCTAATAAAGTATTAGTTCAGAAAAAAATGTTTTGCTAGTGCAGACTCTTCCATGAAGCTGAGGCTTAGTGCATTTAAATCTACCACTAAAATAAGAAATGGAGGCAGCAAGAAATAAGAACAAATATTGGTTAAACAGATTTGAAATAAAAATATGTCTGGTGATATGACCTAAAATACACATAATTCAGATGAAATGCAATTAGCTGCCAGTAAGTTATTTTATTTTTTCACACATCACTTACAGTGAATTTTTTCTGGGTTGAGGGCATTATAGGCCGTATTTATAATGCTTGAGCTTATGTGTTTTTTAAATATTCTACTATAAGATTATTTTTCTAAATTTATTATTAAAAGTTTATCTAGACATGTCAGAAGAGAACAAAATTTAGAACAAAAAGCAGAATTCATTATCACAATTTTCCTCTATAACTAGGATCATTACAGTTTCTGAAACTATCGTATTTTTACACAAATAATGCGGGCCTTCTAAGTTTTTTTTACCAACCGTGCCCTCCCATTGTAAGTGCACTATGGTAATTTTTTTACAGCACACTGTAAAAAAAAAACTGTAATAACGGCACTTATGAAAATACCTTGTGGGGGGAAGGCGCAGTTGGCAAAAAAACTTAGAAAGAGCATGTTATTTGCGTAAAATATGGTAGTCAATTGCTTAAATGAAGAAAACTATAAGAGCTGTTCAACAGTCGTTTACCAATATATTGTGGATAGCCCTCATGTGAAAGATAACTATTTAACTTGTTCTACTTAATAGTTAAGGAGCTCTGGTGATGCAATGTTTAAGTTCTTGGCTGCAAACTACAACGTTGGCTGCTGGAACCTACCTAGCTGCTCTGCTGGACGAAGACCTGGCAATCTGCTTCCATAAAGATTACAGTCTGGAAAACTCTATGAGGCTGTTCTACTCTGTCACATGATGTCACTATAAGTCAAAACTGACTCAATGCCACGTAACAACAACTTAATAGATACAACATATAATCAATTACAATTTTATAGCGCACTGGCTAAGAATATGAGTTTTGGAATCAGTCTTCCTGGGTACAGTTCCCAGCTTTACTAGCTGTGTGATCTAGGATGACTTATTACATCTTTCTTTGATGCAATTTCCCCATTCTTCTAAAGGGGGATATTAAAAGTTCTTACCTCATAGATTTGGTGGGAGTATTAATCAATTAATAAATGGAAAGCACATAGTAAAGTAGTACATAAAAATAAAACCCAATGTTGTCAAGTCAATTCCAACTCATAGCAACCCTATAGGACAGAGTAGAACTGCCCCATAGGATTTCCAAGGAGCAGCTGATGGATTCAAATTGCCTGTCTTTTGTTTAGCACTAATCACTGTACCACCGGGGCTCCAAACTAGTACATAGTAAATGTTGTTGTTGTTACATAACGTTAGATTATATTATTTAGCCTTTTGTTTATTAGTGACTTGAAATTAGCATTCATATTTTTTAATAAGTAATATTTTTTAAAATTGTGATTTTTTTTGCTGTTAGATGCCATTGAGTCAACTTTGATTCACAGCGAACCCATATATGACAGAACCAAACATTGTCCAGTCTTGCACCATCTTCACCATTGTTGTTATGTTTAAGCCCACTATTGTCTCCAGTGTGTCAATCCATCCCATTAAGGGTCTTCCTCTTTTTTGCTGACCTTCTACTTTGATAAGTATGATGTCCTTCTCCAGGTATTGATCCTTCCTGACAGCATGTCCAAAGTAAGTGACACAAAGTTTTGCAATCCTTGCTTCTAAGGAGCATTCTGGCTGTACTTCTTCCAAGACAGATTTGTTCATTCACTTGGCAGTCCATGGTATATTCAATATTCTTTGCCAACACCATAATTCAAAGGCATCATTTCTTCCTTTGTTTTCCTTACACATTGTCCAGCTTTTGCGTGCATATGAGGCGATTGAAAACACTATGGCATGGGTCAAGTGTACCTTAGTCCTAAAAGTGACATCTTTGCATTTCAACACTATAAAGAGGTCTTTTGCAGCAGATTTTCCCAATACTATATGTTTGATATCTTGACTGCTGCTTCCATAGGCGTTGATTGTGGATCCAAGTAACATGAAATTCTTGACATCTTCAAAATTTTCAATATTAAAGGTGTGCAACAAGATTGTATTTTTTCACCATACTTATTCAATTTGTATGCTAAGCAAATAATCCTAGAAGTTGGACTATATAAAGAGGAGCATGGCATCAGGATTAGAGAAAGACTAATTAACAACCTGCGATATGCAGATGAAACAACCTTGCTTGCTGAAAGTGAAGAGGACTTGAAGCAATTACTAATGAAAATCAAAGACTATTGCCTTCGGTATGAATTACACCTCAACATAAAGAAAACAAAAACCCTCACACCTGGATCAATAAGCAACATGATGATAAACAGAAAATATTGAAGTTTATATTACAGAGTTTTGTTTTTTTTTTATTATTGTACTTTAGGTGAAGGTTTACAGAATAGTTTCTCATTAAACAGTTAGTACATATATTGTTTTATGACAGTGGTTAACAACCCCATGGCGTGTCAACACTATCCCTTCTCAATCTTGGGTTCCCTATTACCAGCTTTCCTGTCCCCTCCTGCCTTCTAGGCCTTGTCCCTGGACTGATGTGCCCCATTAGACTTATTTTGTTCTATGGGGCTGTCTAATCTTTGGCTGAACAGTGAACCTCAGAAGTGACTTCATTACTGAGCTAAAACGGTGTCCGGGGGCCATACTCTTGGGGTTATTCCAGTCTCTGTCAGGCCATTGAGTCTGGTCTTTTTTTGTGAGTTAGAATTTTGTTCTACATTTTTCTCCAGCTCTGTCCAGAACCCTCTGTTGTGATCCTGGTCAGAGCAGTCAGTGGTGGTAGCCGGGCACCATCTAGTTGTACTGGACTCAGTCTGGTGGAGGCTGTGGTAGTTGTGGTCAATTAGTCCTTTGGACAAATCTTTTCCTTGTGTCTTGTTTTCTTCATTCTCCCTTGCTCCTGAAGGAGTGAGATCAGTGGAGCATCTTAGATGGCTGCTCACAGGCTTTTAAGACCTCAGACGCTGCTCACCAATGTAGAATGTAGAACATTTTCTTTATGAACTATGTTATGCCAATTGAGCTATATGTTCTCCGAAACCATGGTCCCCACAGCCCTCCGCCCAGCAATTCAGTCCCTCAGGGAGTTTGGATGTGTCTATGGAGCTTCCATGACCTTTCCTTGAACAAGCAGTATTGGTTTCCCCAGTAGTTTGTACTGTCTTACCCTTCACCAAAGTTACCACTTACCTATTGTCTGTTTTGTATTTCCTTCCCACCCCTCCCATCGCTTGTAACCAACAAAGATTGTTTCCTTTTGTGTGTAAACTTTTTCATGAGTTTTTACAGCAGTGGTCTTATACAATATTTGTCCTTTTGTGATTGACTTATTTCACTCAGCATAATGTCCTTCATTTTGATCCATGTTATGAGATGCTTCACAAATTCATCATAGTTCTTTATCGTTGCCTGATACTCCATAGGGTGTATGTACCATAGTTTGTTTATCCATTCATTTGTTGAAGGACATCTAGGTTGTTTCCATCTTTTTGCTATTGTGAACAGTGCTGCAGTGAACGTGGATGTGCATATGTCTATTCGTGTGACAGCACTTATTTCTCTAGGATATATTCCTAGGAGTGGGATTGCTGGATCATATGGTATTTCTATCTCTAGCTTTCTAAGGAATTGCCATATCATTTTCCAAAATGGATGTATCATTATGCATTCCCACCAAAAGTGCATAACAGTTCCAATCTCCCCGCAGCCTCTCCAGCATTTGTTTTTTCCAGTGTCTTTGATTCGTGCCAGTAATGCCGGTGTGAGGTGGTATCTGATTGTGGTCTTAATCTGCATTTCTCTAGTGGCTAGTGATCTTGAGCATTTCCTCATGGGTCTGTTGGCTACTTGAATGTTTTCTTTGGTGAGGTGTCTGTTCATTTCCTCTGCCCATTTTTGAATTGGATTGTTTGTCTTTTTGTTGTAGAGGTGTTGGATTTTCTTGTAGATTTTAGAGATGAGAACTTTGCTTGACTTGTAATGTCCAAAACTTTTTTTCCCAGTCTATAGGTTCTCTTTTTACCCTTTGGGTGAAGTCTTCTGATGAGCATAAGCCTGTAATTTTTAGAAGATCCCAGTTATCTAGCTTATCTTCTGGAGTTTGTGTGCTGTTGGTTATGGTTTGTATCCTGTTAATGCCGTGTATTAGAGCCTCTAGCGTGGATCCTAGTTTTTCTTCCATGAACTTTATATTTTTTGGCTTTATATTTAGGTCTGTGACCCATTTTGAATTAGTTTTTGTATATGGTGTGAGGTTTGGGTCCTGTTTCATTTTTTTGCTGATGGACACCCAGTTTTGCCAGCACCATTTGTTAAAAAGACTGTCTTTTCCCCATTTGATGGACTTGGGCACTTGTCGAAGATGAAGTGACTGTAGGTGGATGGATTTACATCTGAGTTCTCAATTCTGTTCCACTGGTCAATGTATCTGTTATTGTACCAGTACCAGGCTGTTTTGACTACCGTAGCTGTATAATACGTTCTGAGGACACGTAGCACGAGTCCTCCTACTTTATTCTTCTTCTTCAGTAGTGCTTTACATATCCAGGGCGTCTTCCCTTTCCAGATAAAGTTAATGATTAGTTTTCCATCTTTTTGAAGAATGTTGTTGGTATTTGGATTGGGATTGCATTGTATTTGTAAATTGCTTTGGGTAGAATTGTGATTTTCACAATGTTGAGTCTACCTATCCATCAGCATGGTATGTTTTTCCGTTTATGTAGATCCCCTTGGGTTTCTTGCAGTAGTGTTTTGTAGTTTTCTTTGTATAGGACTTTTACATCCCTGGTTAGATTTATTTCTAAGGATTTCATTTTTTTAGGAGCTATTATAAATGGTATTGTTTTCCTGATTTCCTTTTCATCATTTTCTTTATTGGTGTATAGGAATCCAATCAATTTTTGTATATTTATCTTGTATCCTGCTACTCTGTTGAATCTTTCTATTAGTTCCAGTAGTTTTCTCATGGAGTGTTTAGGGTTTTCTATGTAGACTATCATATCATCTGCAAACAGGGACTGTTTAACTTCTTCCTTACCAATTTGGATGCCCTTTATTTCTTTTCTTGCCTTATTGCTCTAGCTAGGACTTCCAGCACAACGTTAAATAGGAGTGCTGATAAACGGCAACCTTGTCTTGTTCCTGTTCTCGGAGAGAATGTTTTCAGCCTCTGTCCATTAAGAATGATGCTGGCCATTGGCTTTGCATAGATGTTCCTTATTATGTTGAGAAATTTCCCTTCTATGCCTATTTTGTTGAGAGTTTTTATCCAGAATGGGTGTTGGACTCTCTTGAATGCATTTTCTGCATCAATTGAGATGATCCTGTGTTTATTTTATTTTATTTATATGGTGGATTGCATTGATTGATTTTCTAATGTTGAACCACCCTTGCATACCTGATATGAATCTTACTTGGTCATTGTGTATTATTATTTTGATATGATACTTAATTCTGTTGGCTAGAATTTTGTTAAGAATTTTTACATTTATGCTCATGAGAGATTTTGGTCTATAATTTTCTTTTTTTTGTAGTGTCTTTGCCTGGCTTTGGTATCAGGGTTAAGCTGGCTTCATAGAATGAATTCAGAAGTGTCCCTTTTCTAAGTTCTGAAATAGTTGGAGTAGTGCTGGTGTAAGCTCTTCTCTGAATGTTTGGTAGAATTCTCCAGTGAAGCCATTCGGGCCAAGGCTTTTTTCTGTTGGGAGTTGTTTTTATTACCTTTTTGATCTCTTCCCTTGTTCAGATATTCAACACTGTTTTGTGTCAGTTTTGGTAGATAGTGTGTTTCTAGAAATTTTTCCATTTCCTCTAGGTTTTCACACTTGTTGGAATATAGTGTTTCATAATATTCTGTTGTGATCCTTTTTATTTCAGTTGGGTCAGTTGTAACATCCCCCATTTCATTTCTTATTTGGGTTGTTCGTGTCTTCTTCTGTTTTTCTTCTGTCAGTTTGGCCAGTGCTTTGTCAATTTTGTGGAATCTTTTCAAAGAACCAACTTTTGGCTTTGTTGATTTTATTGTTTTTCTGTTCTCTATTTCATTTATTTCTCCTCTGATTTTATTATTTCCTTTCTTCTGGTGGCTGTGGGCTTTTTTTGCTGTTCTCTTTCTGTTTGTTTGAGTTCTGTATTTAATGTTTTGATTTTGTCCCTTTCTTCTTTTTTGATGTGTGCATCTATTGTGGGGATATGTGCCATTTAAACACGGCTGCACTATTGACAGCTTCAGCCCCTCAACATGTTCAGACTTGTCAGTGATGAGAAGGCGATTAGGCACGACTTGTTTTTCCAAAACCTATTGTCTCGTTACTGATTAGCTTGTTTACCTGAAGTCCATTCTCCCTTGCCCGAAACTCATTGTTACTCACCAAAAGCCCATTGTTCTGTTGTTTGCTTCACTGCTTGCTGTATTGACTATAAATAAACTCCTGGGACTGACGCCAGGGTCGACTCTTCGGAGTGACCCTCCTTGGCCCCACTTCTCTGTAAGAGTTGTGTAGTTGGCTACCGTCGCCATTCTGACAGATGGTGCCCAGTGTGAGGGAGCTGTAGACACCCTTCAGGTGGTGAGTATAGGATGCACGTCCGTTTCAGGCTAGGTTTCATATCCCGAGAGCGGCGGGGCTTTCCATGGAGCTTTCCCAAACTCTCTCGATTCAGGCTGGGTTTACAGCCCAAGGGCGGCAGAGCTTTCCTGAATGCTCTCAAGGGATTTCAGGCTTCAGGCCAGGAGCTTTCACTGTCTCTTATATTCTTTTTTCATTTTCCTTTTCTCCCTCACTATGGGGACTTCTCTTTCTTCTGAACAGCATCAACACAAAACCCAGTTGTAAGGATTGTTAAAGGCCTCTAAGTTTAAGGTGTCAGAAGAAGCTCTTACCCAACTTCTGCTTTTAATTGAATCTGCCTGTCCTTGGTATCCCTTGCGGGGAAACCTTGATGTAGAAACATGGGAACGTATTGGTAACATCATTCATGACATGAACAGCCCAGCGTCAGTTCTTATTGCTTGGCATCACTGCCGCCTTGCCCTGCAGCCCTTACAGGCAGCTCCTTTGGCTCCCTCCCCTAATAAAGAAAATATTTATAACTCTCATCCTTCCACAACTCCTGAGACTGATTCCTAACAACATGAGTCTCTTATGGAGAGGTGTTTGCGAGAAGGCTGTGAGAAAGAAGGGCTTTCTGCCTATCTTGTCCTTCGGGGATACTTCCCTTTCAAGTTTTTAAAGAACTTCACAAGAGCATGGTAGAGAATGATTTACAGAGTTCTTTTACAGAAGGAATTGTAGGAGCTATAGAACAAAACTATGAAAAGACCCCCTGGGATTGGAATGTTTTGATGCGAACGTCTTAACCCCTGCTCAATTTAGTGTATGGAGCCAAGAATATAAGGAACATTGTAGCTTTTATGCGATGGACAATCGGAACCATAACATTCCTGTTAGTGTTGTCATGCTCTTAGGTATTGGGCCCTAATCCACTTCTCAGGCCCAGAGCCAGATGAACAGACAAGCATTCACTCAAGCCTCTGTTGCTGCTACCAAAGCCTGGAGCAAAATCCTTGATGGCAGGACGCCCACCGGTTCATTCACTACTATTCTTCAAGCGGCAAATGAACCTTATATTGACTTTATCAATCTTCTCCAAATGGCCATTTCCCGACAGGTAGATAACCAACAAGCAGCTGAAGTTCTTTGTCTCCAGCTTGCTTATGAAAATGCTAATGCCGACTGTCGGGCTGTTTTAGCTCCTTTAAAGGCACAAAATCCTAATCTAGCTGAAATGATTAGAGCATGTCAAAATGTTGGCACAGAAACTCATAAGGCACAAGTATTAGCCGCAGCTCTCCGTCCATCCATTGCCACCTGTTTTGGGTGCGGTAAACCTGGACATTTTAAGAAAGACTGTCACAGTTCGAAAAACAAAATTGCCAACACTAAACTTCCAACCTGAAAGTGTCCCCACTGTGGTAAAGGCTTTCATTGGGCTAATCAGTGCAGATCTCAACTTAACAATCAAGGCACCCCTATGTCGGGAAATGGGAAGAGGGGCGAGAGCTGTCATGCCCCGAAAAATCCAGGGAGTCCCTGAGTGTGGAGTGTGGAAACCACAGCATAGATTCCAAACAACAACACTTGTGAGTTAATGACTTAAAAGCAGCTACTGAAGGGAGTGCAGGACTAGATTTACCCTTGGCAGAAGGTGCCATAATATATGAGGCAGGAAAGATTTTTCTTATCGCTGCACACGTTTGGGGACCCCTACCCCGAGGATATCTGGGTCTATTGATGGGACGTTCTAGCGTCACCTCTCAGGGTCTGGCTGTTCATCCTGGTGTAATAGACTCTGATTATGAAGGTCAAATCAAAATTATGGTTTCCAGTCTATCCTATTGGAACATTACTCCTTCCAATAAAATAGCACAATTAATTTTACTTCCTTTTGTGGTCCCCTCTGCTCATACTACCCCAAGATGGACTGGAGGTTTCGGTAACACTGATGCCTTTTGGGTCACTAAGTTACAGTCTTCCTGACCATATCTTACTGTTCAGGTCAATGATCGCATGTTTAAAGGGCTCGTGGATTCTAGAGCAGATGTAACTATCTTCTCCTCTGATTCCTGGCCCTCTTCTTGGCCCAAGAAACAGACTGATGAAACCCTCGCCGGAGTTGGAGGAACACAGCGTCCTTTTCAAAGTACACTTCCCATTGTTTGTTATAGCCCTGATGGACAGCCCACTTGTATCTGTCCCTTTATTCTTCCTTTACCTACTATATTATGGGGACGAGATTTACTCTCCCAGTGGAATGTTCAAATCGGCACGCCTCAGGATTTTTCATAGGGGCCACTGCTCAAACAGACCCTCTGTTAATAACCTGGATACCTGGCCCTCCTGTTTGGGTTGAGCAGTGACCCATTAAAGAAGAAAAACTAGAACACCTTAAAAGACTTGTCCAGGAACAGTTAAAGGCTGGACACATCTGACCTTCCTGCAGCCCTTGGAACACACCTATTTTTTGTATCCCTAAAAGATCCAAAAATTGGAGGCTCCTTCATGACTTATGGGCTGTTAATCAACGTCTTGTCCCTATGGGACCTCTTCAACCAGGAGTTCCCAATCTGGCCTGTATTCCTCAAACATACCATATTATCATTATTGATCTTAAAGATTGTTTTTTTACTATCCTACTCCACCCTAATGACTGTGCTAAATTTGCCATCTCAGTTCCTTCTGTGAATAATTGTCATCATATGCAACATTATTAGTGGACTGTTCTCCCACAGGGCATGGTCAATAGTCCAACCATCTGTCAATATGATGTTGATAAGGCTCTTAAGCCAGTCAGAAGAGCTTTTCCCTCATGTCTTATGTATCACTATACAGACGACATTCTCCTAGCCCATCCCAAACCAGAACAACTTGATTAACTTCTTGTCTCTGTTCAACAAGTGTTACAAAGTTTTGGATTACAAATAGCCCCTGAGAAGGTTCAGTCTTTCACCTCGTGGCAGTATTTGGGATACTATCTTGACACCCATATCGTTCGCCCTAAAACACCAGAAATTATAATTCCCAAGGCTTTAACTCTAAATGACCTCCAAAAAATCCTTGGTTATATTAATTGGCTGCAACCTTCACTCGGTATAACAACTTCTCAACTGACCAACTTATTTGAGACCCTTAAGGGTGATCCTTCTCTAACCTCTATGAGGACACTCTCTCCCCAGGCACGCCATGAATTAACACTTGTTAACCAAGCCATTAAAGAAAAATTTTTGACCTGTTTACAGATAAGTCATCCTGTTTACCTTCTCCTATTAAATACTCCTCATAGTCTTACAGGCGTGCTCTGTCAATTTAATCCTGACTTCAGAGCACTTGAGTGGCTTTTTCTTCCTTACCACCCTCCACAACAGTTGTTTACACACTTCTCTCAATGCATTAACTTACTGATGCAGGGATGCACTCGCTGTCAACAGCTCTTGGGTTCTGACCCTCATTTTATATACTTTGGGGTAACGAAAACAGCTTTTGACCATGCTCTTCTTAATTCTGAAGAGCTCCAGTCGCTTTGGCTGATTTTACTGGACAAATAATTTATTCTTATCCCACTTCCAAGCCACTCTCTACACTACAGCTTCTTCCTTTACAACTTTCTACTATACTCTATCCTTCACCTCTTGCTAACTAACCCTCCTACCGCTTTCATAGATGGAGCCAGGAAAACTGGAAAGGGAGTGGTCACCTGGCAGACTGGAGGTGCTTGGAAGCATTTTATTACACAGAAAGCATCCACTACACAGCGTGCTGAGTTGTCGGCAGCTGTTGCTGCCTTTGAAATTTTTAAATCAATGCCTTTCAATTTAATCGCTGATTCTGCTTATGTTGTTCACACTATTCAACATATTCGCGATGCAACTCTTCGATTTAGTTCCAGTTATGAGTTATTTACTTTATTTAAAAAGCTTCAAACCCTGCTTAATAGCCATAACTCTCCCTTTTTTGTGGTACTTGTGCGCTCCCATACACCCTTGCCTGGGCCTCTTTCTGATGGCAATTCTTGCGCTTATTTACTTGCTGGCTCTGCCTTTTCTAATGCACGAAATTCTCATAATTTCTTTCATCAAGATGCACGGGGACTTCAAAAACAATTTTCTATCTCTCTTACTGAAGCATAAGAAATTGTTCGCACCTGTCCTGACTGCCAACGCTTTTCTCCCACGTCCTTTGTTGCTGGCGTCAACCCACGTGGTCTAGTAGCCAATCAATTTTGGCAAATGGATGTAACACACTATCCTCCCTTTGGGAAACTTAAATATCTTCATGTGTCCATAGATACATGTTCTGGGTTTCTTTATGCTATAGCCCTTTCTGGAGAATGTTCTATTCATGCCTGTCATCACTTCACCCAAGACATTGCAACTATGGGATGTCCCCAAGCCCTTAAAACTGATAATGGTCCTGCATATACTTTTGCTAAATTTCAACAATTTTGTGCCACTTGGAATATTCTTCGTACCACTGGCATTCCTTATAACCCTCAAGGTCAAGCCATAATTGAACATGCCCATCATACTCTCAAACAGCTCTTAAATAAACAAAAGGGGGGAGATGATGGATCCAGACTATTTGACCAGAATGAAAGACTTGTCAAAGCTCTCTTTACTTTTAACATTTTATTGGTTGCTAAAGATGGTCGTACCGCTGCAGAACGACATTTTATCCCCCCTGACGCCCGACCTCGCCCACAGGTCCTCTATAAAGATCCTCAAAATCCCTCTGTCTGGCAAAGACCTGTAGAATTATTAACCTGGGGGCGAGGGTATGCAGCTGTTTTGTCTCCTACAGGTCCACTTTGGATTCCCACCTGGTTAGTAAAACCACATCATGACCCAGCGACAGCCACCACCCTTCCGCTGGGAACCGCCACCGCCACCCCTGCTGCGGCTGCTGGAGTCGCCATCCGATCCAACTCCAGAGCCACAATTGACACCATCACCCCATCCCCCAGGGAAGGACACTGAGCAATGGGTATCTACGATGCCAATAACATGGGGAGGTCTAAAAGCCCCCTCTTCCAAAGCTGAGAATATCCCCTCAACTACAGGTGCCCCACTTACACCTGAAAATCTGTTTCTAGCTATGGTTTCCCTCATGACCTTCAATACTCAACAGGTATGTGTTCTTCTCCTCCTCTTTCAGGTACTAGCAACCTCTGCCTCAACCACCTATTGGGCTCATGTTCTTAGCCCCCCTGTCTTCCACCTGGTTACTTGGGAAGAACCAGAACTCCCTCATTCCTCTAACGATACTGCCATTACTGGTGGACAATATTTGGCCTATTCCAAACCACTCATTAACTCCCCTGAAGAGGGATGATTTGTACTGCCTACAAATTGGACACTCTATGCTGACGCCCTTCCTTTGTGTTTCACTACTCAGCCACGCAACACTTCTGTATGCATAGCTATACTAGAACAATGGTATATGAATTACATTTATTACAATAAGACCTATAAACAACCAGCCTATTCTAAACAAATTTTCATCAAATCTATAGGCATTAATGGCATGTTCAGCAATAGCAGTGCCTATATTACTCACTCACCCCCTTCCATCCCTGTATGTCAACACCCGCAGCTATCTCTTACAGACCCTATCGATAATACTTGGGTTACTTGTCGAACTACTAACTTCTCTTCATACTCTCTCCCTTTCAACATTTCACTAGAAAATTGGGGCCCTCAAGGTCTAGCCTTATTACCAAATCACTCTACTTGGAAGTGGGCAGCCCCATACCATTATCAAGGACATTCTCGATCCTGGAACCCTGGCCTAGCTGGACCCATTCTTCGCTTACATTACTCAACTGGACATTTCTCTCCATTAAAGGTCCTTTCTTGGCGATTGGGCCTCCCCTTTTATGAAAGAACTCTTTGTACAGGAACCTTTCAAAAGGAGACTTCCACTGGCCCTAATAAGTGGATCTTTTGAGACCATAATGACTCTGTGCTTATGTACACGTCTCAACCATACATTTTTGCTATAACTTCTAATCCTCCAGATGTCATTAAAATATATGCCTCTTTTCAATTAACTTTATCCATTGGCTCTACGTGGATTACTCCATGTCTGTCCAGACAAATGTCTCCACTCTTAACATCACTTCTGTATTTGTTCTTCAACAAAGAAGCCACCTTTGGCTGCCTGTTAACCTTACACCCCCCTGGCAAGATAGTTCGCCTCTCACTCAGGTTGTTAATGCATTACAAAAAATACGAACTAAAAGGTTTCTTGCAATTCTCATAGCCGCTGTTATCACAGCCACTGCTATTGCCGCTACGGCAGCTACCGCCGCCGTAGCTCTCTCCCAATCTATTCAGACCGCCCAACAGTTTAACACCTATATGCAAAATATTACCTCTGAAATGCAGACTATGGAACATATTGATCGAGAAATCCTCAAGCACCTGGGTGCTTTAGAAGCCTCTGTCCTTTGGCTTGGAGAGTGACAGGAAGCCCTATGGGAACATTCCCAACTAACCTGTGATGCTGAGTACACTCGCTTCTGTGTTACAGCCCTTCCATACAATGAATCCTGGAAGGATGTTAAAAATAATCTTTTAGCTAGCTTTGCTTCTCCATTGAAAAGTGATATTCAAAAATTACAATTCCAGTTACAAGAACAACTCTTGAAACTACAAGCAGACTCTAATAAAGTTACACTTACTACACTTAATGATTTTGCCTACTGGCTTAATCCTACACATTGGTTCTCTGGACTCAATCTCCGTGTTTGGATCCTTTTTGCTATAGGATGTTTAATAGTCTTGTGCTTCCTTATAGTCATCCAATGTCTCTACTCCCTGAAGATTTCCCATCACAAACAGAAGTTGGCCTTCTATGCCTGGACCATTCGCTGTCAATTACCTAAACAAAAGACGGGAAAAATGAAGACCTCCTCTTAAGAAGGCCCTTCTTATGTTATTATCTTGTTAATCAGTAATTACCTGAAAAAAATTTGTTATGTGTAAATTCCTCTATATTTCCTGCTTCTTCTAGATTAGATGCTTCTGTATAGATAGGTCTCTAATTCAGTGTTTCCATTCCAATTGATAGTCAATTTGTGTAAATCATCGCTTTTGATTATTAATGAATCTTTGAACCTTTAAGTATAATACTCTTAGTGAATGTTAAAAGATGGTGTTTAGCTTACTAAATGAGAGTCATAGGAAACCCATTGGTCCGACAATCAGGGTACGGTTAGCGCAAAGGATTATTATATCTTTATAAGGTCGTCCTCTTTTGTCATACACACCTAAAAGGCAGAAAAGGCCTTAGGCTAATTTGTTGATGTGCATTGAGTCTGCTCACTCCGGCAATGCAATTGATAAGAGCATCGCTCTTACTTAGTAACCTGGTGAAGAAACAGATGGTATCCAGTGGAAACTAGCACCGTGAGTTTAAAGAGCCTGCCATGGCCGCCATCTAGGAGCCCAAGAATATTTGAAGTGTGACCCAGCTGAAGCTGGGCTCACAAGGACTCACAAAGATTCCCTAAGCATCAACCGGGCCCTGAGGTGTGGAGACAGTAGCTGAGATAACCTTGGATTTTATCTCGTAGAGAAAATTTTACTTTCTCTTAATGGGCATTTGTTTTGTTGGATCAGTGAAAACCCTCCTGGTTCTTATGCCATTTATTAAACAAAAGGGGGTAAATGTGGGGATATGTGCCATTTAAACATGGCTGCACTATTGACAACTTCAGCCCCTCAAAGGCCCATATGCTACACACAACATGTTGAGACTTGTTAGTGATGAGAAGGAGATTAGGCACGACTCGTTTTTCCAAAGCCTATTGTCTGGTTACTGATTGGCTTGTTTACCTGAAGTCCATTCTCCCTTGCCCGAAACTCAGTGTTACTCACCCAAAGCCCATTGTTCTGTTGTTTGCTTCACTGCTTGCTGTATTGACTATAAATAAACTCCTGGGACTGAAGCCAGGGTCGACTCTTCGGAGTGACCCTCCTTGGCCCCACTTCTCTGTAAGAGTTGTGTAGTTGGCTACCGTTGCCTTTCTGACAATCTATTGCTATAAATTGTTCTCTGAGGACTGCATTTGCTGTGTCCCAAACGTTTTGGTATGATGTGTTTTCATTCTCATTTGACTCTAGGAATTTTTCTATTCTATCTGTGATTTCTTCTATTCCCCATTGGTTTGTAAGCAGGGTATTATTCAATTTCCATATAATTGATTTTTTTCCCTTGCTCTTCCTGTTGTTAATCTCTACCTTGTTGGCTTTGTAGTCAGAGAAGATACTTTGTATTATCTCATTGGTTTGGATCTTTTGGAGTGTTGCTCTGAGGCCTAAGATGTGGTCTATTCTGGAGATATTTCCATGTGCATTGGAAAAGAATGTGTACTTTGCAGCTGTTGGGTGGAGTGTTCTATATATGTCTATGAATTCAAGCATGCTGATTGCACCCTTTAGCTCTTCTGTATCTTTGCTGAGTTTCCTTCTAGACATTCTTTCCTTTACCAAGAGTGGTGTGTTTAAGTCCCCTACTATTATTGTGGAACTGTCAATTTCTCTTTTCAGTGCCGTTAAAGTTTGTTATATGTATTTTGGAGCCCTGTCATTGGGTGTGTAGATGTTTACTATGGTTATATCTTCATGATGGATTGTCCCCTATTCATTATATAGTGTTCTTCTTTGTCTTTTAAGGTGGATTTTATTTTAAAGTTTATTTTATCTGAGATTAGTTTTGCCACTCCTGCTCTTTTCTGGTAGTTGCTTGCTTGATATATTTTTTCCCATCCTTTGATTTTTAATAAATTTATGTCTTTGTTTCTAAGGTGTATCTCTTTCAAGACAGCATATTGATGGATCCTGTTTTTAATCCATTCTGTCACTCTCTGTCTCTTTATGGGTGCACTTAGGCTGTTTACATTGAGCATAATTATTAATAGGTGTGAGTTTATTGCTGTCATTTTGTGGTGCTTTTTTTTGATGCTGACGTTTTCTACGTTCCTCTTACTTTCCTGTGCTGAATTCCTTTTTTTGTGTGAATTTTTTTTCATTTCTTTTGTTTTCATAGGTTTTGTTTTTACAGAGACTGTATGTTTTTCTTCTTTATTTTGATGAGTAGGTTTTGTTAACTTTCTTTATGATTGCCTTGAAATTTCCCCTTATCTTCCTAGGTTTGAACCAGTCTATTATTACTTGGTATTGCCTTGCCTTCCTCTCTGTTAGAAGGTTCTTTTATTGCTCTGATGTAGTTGTCGTTTACACAGTAATCTCTCTGGTTCCCTGTTGTAATTCTTTTGGTTTTGGATAGTTCTTGAGAGTTCATTTCCTAGGTTAGTAACTTTCTGGTATGATCCGGTGTCCTAGATTCAGCCTGTGAGCTGATGTTGTTTGTTCTCAGATCATAGGACACCCTTTAATAATTCTTGTAAGTTTGGTGTTTTTTTACATAGTCCCTTAATTGTGTTTATCTGTGAATGTCCTAATCTCACCATCTTATTTGAATGAGAGTTAGCAGGATATATTATTCTTGGCTGGCAATTTTTTTCTTTCAAGGTTATATATATATATATATATATCTCATCCCATTGCCTTCTTGCCTGCATGGTTTCTGTCAAATAATCCGAGCTTAGGCTTATTGTGTCTTCTATGTATATGACTTTTTGTTTTTCTTGAGCTCCTCTTAGAAATCTTTGTCTTTGGTTTTAGCAACTGTGATTATGATATGTCTTGGTGAGTTTCTTTTGTGGTCTATCCTATATGGGGTTTGTGGAGCTTCTTGGATGGTTAGCTTTTCATCTTTCATGATATTGGGGAAGTTTTCTGTCAGCAGTTCTTCAATGGTCCTCTCTGTGTTTTGTTTTCTCTGCCTGTTCTGGAACTCCGATCACTTGCAGATTTTTGCTTTTGATTGTATCGCACATAATTCTCAGGGTTTCTTCATTTTTCTTCATTCTTTTCTCTGATTTTTCCTCAAACAGAGTTGTATCCAAGTGTTTGTCTTCAATTTCACTGATCCTGTCTTCCATCGTTTCAAACCTGCTCCTTAGCCCTTCTATGACACTATCCATTTCTGAAATCTTGTTGTTTATCTTTTGGATTCCTAATTGTTGTTTTTGTATGATTTCTAGTTGTGAACTTATTTTAGCATTTTGTTCCTGTGTTATTTTCCTGTATTTTTCCATTTTTTGCCTGTATTTTCCATGAATTTGTCTACATTTTCCATGAACTTGTTTATTTTTTTACTCATTTTTGTCTGCTTTTTGCTTCAACTCTTGGATACCTCTGAATATTAGAGATTTGAATTCCCTATCAGGTAGTTCTAGTGCCTTTTCTTCTACTGGAAAATCATCTGGTGTTTTATTCTGGACTCCTACTAGAACCAAAATGCCCTGTTTTTTTTAATATGTTTTGACATAGTCTGCTGCCTTCAGACATTAAGTAGTTATTTTCCTTGTTCATTGATTTTAGATTTGTTTGTTTCATTCTTATTTTTTGTTTTATTTGGTTATGTCTGAGCAGGCAGGCTGTGCGTTCTTTGTTGTTAGCTTGTCTTTGGGCGTGATACTTTTCTCCTTATTGTCCATTGGGCAGGGTCAGATGCTCAGCTATGGTACAGCAGGGCATGTCCAGCAGAAGGGGGGTTGCTGGGATAAGTTGTTTGTGGCACGTACTAGGGCCGGCAGGGTGGACCAGGAATCTGTGCAGGGGAGGTTCTGGTAGACTGTGCCTGTGCTGCTTGGGGGTGTGATATTCAGCACATAGTGAATGTAGGCAGGAAAGAGGAGGAGATTGCGATGTGTGCAGCTAAGATGGGTATTGGAAAAGAAGAGAGAGGAGAGAGGAACAGGAGCCAAAAACATAAAAAACGAACAGAAAAGAGTGCTAAGGGAGCTTGTAATTGGAGTGGAGATATGAGAGACTGAGAAATGGAGGGGAAAAAAAAAAGAAAAAGGGTAACAAAATAAATAAATAAATAAAAATAAGAAAAATAAAGCCCCCAGTGATCTCACTTGTTTGGCTGCAAGGACTAGGGAAGTTGCTCCCAGGCCGTGAAGTACAGCCTGGCTAGAGGAGGTAGATGTATCACACAGTGCTAGGAGTTCAGGAGACAGGAAGAGAAGGTAAAGTATAGAGAGATGAGAAACTGAGAAATGAAGAGAGACAAAAAGAGAGAAAAGAAAAGGAAACAAACAAAAAAAGAACTGTCCCCAGGGATCCCTCTGCATGTCTGCACAGACTGAGGAAGTAGCTCCCAAGCAGTGTGGTACTGCCTGGCTAGAAGGGGCTCCCAAGCTGAGAAAAGAAAAAGGAAGCAAATAGTCAAACAAATCAAAACAGAACAAATCAAAACAAACAGACCATAAAAAGCCCCAGGAATCCCACCAGCTTGGCGACACGGGCCTGGAAGCAGTTCCACAGTTGAGTGGGATTTCACAGCCTTTCAGGAAAAAGCAAAGATGGAACATAGAGCCAGGTATTTGAGAGAAAGGAGGGGGAGGTGGTGAGAGGTATGGAAGAAACTAAAAGAAGTGGAAAAAATGCAATATCAGCAACCAACAAATCACACTCAGGGAGCCAGCCTGTGTGGGCAGGTGGAATCCAAGTGGCAGAGTGGTGAAGATGGTGCTTCCCTGCCAAGAAACTGTGGATGCAGGAAGCAGAGGAGGCCGAGTGGGGGTGAAGAAGGGTGGGGGATGGGAAAGAGTGTATCGCTGGTTACCATTTGTTCTGTCTCCTACTGGAAGCTCTGTGAAGCTGCTTTCCCATACTCCCTGTTCACCGATCTCTGACATGAGTCCAAGATGGTGGATCTACGATGCATTAGCTGATAGGGGACCTCTGCATGTATCTCTCCTTGCTCTCTGTTCTCAGTCAGTTTCTTATTCCATTCAGTGCTTGGCTGAGTTCTTTACCTCTTCATTTGATTCTTAGGGTTTCAGGACTGATGTTTGTCTCTGTTTGACTTAGTTTTTTAGATCTTTGCTGTGGAGGGATGGCGTGGTGCTTCTGTCTATAGCAGCATATTGCCTGAAAGTCCTCCAGTTTTTTATTTTTTATTTATTTATTTATTTTTATTGTACTTTAGATGAAGGTTTACAGAAGTTTCTCATTAAACAGGTAGTACTCATATTGTTTTATGACAATGGTTAACAACCCCAAAACATGTCAACACTGTCCCTTCTTAATCTTGGGTTCCCTATTATCAGCTTTCCTGTCCCCTCCTGCCTTCTAGTCCTTGTCCCTAGACTGTTGTGCCCCATTAGTCTAGTTTTGTTGTGTGGGGCTGTCTAATCTTTGGCTGAATGGTGAAATTCAGGAGTGACTTCATTACTGAGCCAAAAGTGTGTCTTGGGGCCATACGCTCAGGGTTTCTCCAGTCTCTATCAGGCCAGTAAGTCTGGTCTCTTTTGGGAGTTAGAATTTTGTTCTACATTTTTCTCCAGCTCTGTCCGGGACCCTCTGTTGTGATCCTGGTCAGAGCAGTCAGTGGTGGTAGCCGGGCACCATCTAGTTTTACTGGGCTCAGTCTGGTGGAGGCCATGGTAGTGGTGGTCCATTGGTATTTGGGAGTAATCTTTCCATTGTATCTTGTTTTCTTCATTCTCCTTTGCTGCAGAAGGGTTGAGACCAGTGGAGTATCTTAGATGGCTGCTCACAGGCTTTTAAGACCTCAGACGCTACTCATCAAGGTACAATGTAGAACATTTTCTTTATAAAGTGTGTTATGCCAATTGAGCTAGATGTTCCCTGTGACTATGTCTCCACAGCTGTTTTTTTTTTTTTTTTAAAGGAAGTTGTCATGGATTGAATTGTGTCCCCCAAAAATATGTATCGACTTGGTTAGGCCATGATTCCCAGTGTTGTGTGGTTGTCCTCCATTTTGTGATTGTAATTTTATGTTAAAGGGGATTATGGTGGGATTGTAACACCCTTACTAAGCTCACATCCCTGATCCAATGTAAAGGGAGTTTCCCTGGGATGTGGCCTGCACTACCTTTTCTCTTACAAGAAATAAGAGGAAAGAGAAGCAAGCAGAGAGTTGGGTACCTCATACCACCAAGAAAGCATCGCCAGGAGAAAAGCCCATCTTTTGGACCCAGGGTTCCTGTGCAGAGAAGCTCCAAGTCAAGGGGAAGATTGACAACACAGACCTTCCTCTAGAGCCAACAGAGAGAATAAGGCTTCGCCTGGAGCTGATGCCTGAATTTGGACTTCTAGCCTACTAGACTGTGAGAAAATAAATTTCTCTTTCTTAAAGCCATCCACTTGTGGTATTTCTGTTATAGCAGCACTAGATAACTAAGAGAGATGGCCTACAAAATACACCCTATCTCTTTAACAGAGTGCTGAGGAGAATGCTGGAATTATACTGTGACCTTATAAAAAGACCCAGAGTAGGCAGATCAATAAGCATAGAAAGCTCTTCTTTCACAACTAAGAATGATGGTGAAAAGCAAGCCTCCTCTCTTCAGTTTTCAATATCACATAACTAATAAAAGCTATGTACTTCTAGTATGATATTAGGAAGAATAGGATGTATGAGTAATGTTTCTCAGTAACACTTTATTATAGAACATAAGGAGGTTTACATACGAGTAATTTTGTTCTGGCAATTGCATAAACTATTAGCTGGGTAGGTTGTTGTTGTGGTTGATGTTATGTACCATCGAGTCAATTCTGACTCAAAGTGACCCTACAGGACAGAGCTAAACTGCCTCCAAACAGTTTCCTAGGTGGTAATCTTTAGAGACTACCATTCATCTGTCAGTTTGGCATACTGTGGTAGCTTGCATGTTGCTGTGATGCTCGAGGCTATACCACTGGTACTTCAAATACCAGCAGGGTCAGCCATGGTGAACAGGCTTCAGTGGAGTTTCCAGACTACGACAGACTAGGAAGGACCTGGAGAGCTACATCTGAAAAAGTGGCCAGTGAAAACCTTACGAATTGCTGCAGAACATTGCCTGATATAGTGCCAGAAGATGAGCTCCTCAGGTTGGAAGGCACTGAAAATACAACTGGGGAAGAGATGCCTCCTCGAAGTAGAGTTGACCTTAATGATTTGGATGGAGTCAAGCTTTCGAGACCTTTGCTGATGTGGCACGACTCAAAAAGAGAAGAAACAGATGTAAACATCCATTAATAATCAGAACGTGCACTGCACAAAGTATGAATCTAAGAAAACTGGAAGTCATCAAAAATGAAATGGAACACGTAAAGATCACATAAAGGCATTAGTGAACTGAAATGGACTGGTATTGACCATTTTGAATCAGACAATCATATGGTCTCCTATGACAGGAATGACAAATTGAAGATGAATGGTGTCTTATTCATCATCAAAAAGAACACTTTAATATCTATCCTGAAGTACAACCCTGCCCGTGATAGGATAATATCCATATGCCTTCAAGGAAGACCAGTTAATATGATTATTATTCAAATTTATGCAACAAATACTAATGCCAAATGTGAAGAAATTGAGGATTTTTACCAACTTCTGGAGTCTGAAATTATCAAACACACAATCAAGATGAAATGATAATTACTGGTGATTTGAATGTGAAAACTGGAAACCAAGAAGAAGGATCGGTAGTTGGAAAACATGGCCCCAGTGATAGAACTGATGCTGAGGATTACATGATAGAATTTTGGAAGACCAATGAATTATGGATTGCAAATACCTTTTTTCAACAGCATAAAGGGTGACTATACACGTGGACTTTGACGGATGAAATAAACAGGTATCAAATTGACTACATCTGTGGAAAGAGATGATGGAAAAGCCTCAATATCATCAGCCAGAACAAGACCAAGGACCAACTGCACAACAGACCATCGATTGCTCTTATGCAAGTTCAAGTTGAAGCTGAAGAAAATTACAACACGTCCAGGTGAGCCAAAGTACGACCTTGAGTATATCCTACTTGAACTGACAGACCATCTTAAGAATAGATTTGACTCATTGAACTTTAACAACAGAAGACCAGATGAGTTGTGGGGTGACATCAAGGATGTCATACATAAAGAAACAAAGGGCATTAAAAAGACAAGAAAGACAGAAAAGACAAAAATAGGCATCAGAAGAAACACTGAAACTTGCTCTTGAATGTAGAGTAGCAAAAGGGAAGGGAAGAAATGATGAAGTAAAAGAGCTGAACAGAAGATTCCAAAGGATGGCTTAAGAAGACAAAGTAAAGTATTATAATGAAATGTGTAAAGACCTGGAGTTGGAAAACCAAAAGGGAAGAATATGCTCTGAGTTTCTCAAGCTAAAAGAACTGAAGAAAAAATTCAAGCCCTAAGTTGCAATATTGAAGGAGTCTACAGAGAAATTATTAAACGACACAGGAAGCATCAAAAGAAGATGGAAAGAATACACAGAATCACTGTACCAAAAGAATTGGTCAACATGCAACCATTTCAGGAGATACCATACGACCAAAGACCAATGGTATTGAAGGAAGACGTCCAAGCTGCACCGAAAGAATTGGCAAAAAAGATGGAAACCAGTTGAGATGCTTCAACAAACAGATGCAGTGTGGAGGCGCTCACTTGTCTATGTCAAGAAATTTGGAAGACGAATACCTGGCCAACTGACTGAAAGAGATCCATATTTGTGCCCATTCCAAAGAAAGGTGATCCAAAAGAATGCAGAAATTATCCGACAATATCATTAATATCACATGCAAGATGCAGCATTACATCCACAGGGGACTTCCAGAAATTCAAGCCAGATTCAGAAGGGGCTGTAGAATGAGGGATATCATTGCTATTGTCAGACGGATCTTGGCTGAAAGCAGAAAACACTGGAAAGATGTTTACCTGTGTTTTACTGACTATGCAAAGGCATTTGACTATGTAGATTATAACAAATTATGGCTAACATTGCAAAGAATGGGAATTCCTGAACACATAGTTGTGCTCATGAGGAACCTGTACACAGACCATGAGGCAGTTGTTTGAACACTACAAAATGATACTGTGTGGTTTAAAATAAAGAAAAGTGAGTGTCATGGTTGTATCCTTTCATCATTCTTATTCAATCTGTACGCTGAGCAAATAGTCCAAGAAACTGGACTATACGAAGAAGAACAGGACATCAAGATTGAAGGAAGTCTCATTAAAAACCCGTGATATTCAGACGACACAACCTTCCTTGCTGAAAGTGAAGAGGACTTGAAGTACTTATTGAAGAAAATTAAAGACGATAGCCTTCAGTATGGATTACACCTCAACATAAAGAAAACAAAAACCCTCACAACTGGACCAATAAGCAACATCATGATCAATGAAGAAAACATTGAAGTTGTAAAGAATTTCATTTTACTTGGATCCACAATTAACACCCCTGTAACAATAGTCAAGAAATCAAACAACAGGTTGCCCTGGGCAAATCTGCTGCAAAAGTGTTAAAAAGCAAAGATGTCACTTGAAGACTAAGGTGTGCCTGACGCAAGCCATGGTGTTTCAATTGCCTCATGCTCATGTGAAAGCTGGACAATGAATAAGAAAGACGAAGGAAGAATCTATGTCTTTGAATTATGGTGTTGGCAAAGAATATTGAATATAGCATGGACTGCCAGAAAAATGAAAAAATCTGTTTTGGAATGAGTGCAGCCAGAATTCTCCTTAGAAGCAAGGCGGCAAGACTTTGTCTCACATACTTCGGATATGTTATCAGGAGGGACCACTTCCTGGAGAAGGACATCATGTAAAGCAGAGGATCAGGGAAATAGCAAAAGACCCTCAATGAGATGAATTGACTGGCTGCAACAAGGGCTCAAGCATGATAACAATCATGAGGATGGCGCAGGACCAGGCTGTTTTGTTTTGTTGTACATAAGGTTGCTATGAGTGGGAGCCAATTCAATGGCACCTAAAACAACAATCTTTACAGAAAGAGCCCTGGTGTTGCAGTGGTTAAGCACTCGAGAGCTTGAACCCACCAGCCTCTCTTTGGGAGAAAGATGTGGCAGTCTTGAAAACCCCATCGGGCAGTTCTACTCTGCTTTATAGGGACACTATGAGTCAGAATAGACTGGATGTCAACAGTTTTGGGTTTTGTTTTGTTTTTTTGGCTAATCTTTATGCCAGCATATTGTCATGTCTTTTCTTCCATGAAGCACCTGCAGGGTTTGAACCACCAACCCTTTGGCTAGCATTGGGCTGCTTAACCATTGTGCCACCAGGGATCCTTTGCTGGGCAGGCATGGAAGAAAAAAAAAATACAATTCATGATCAGGGAGTATTGCATATGGTATCAAAACTGGAAAAGAAAAATTCTCTACAGTTTTATTTCGTGGCCCGAAAACTTAGCCCTTCTGTAATAAGTCACTATTCTTATTTGGTGTTGTTATCTTATTCTTCTGTGACACTGCATAGAACCAGTTTTTAGTAATTTAGTAGTTTTGAGTAATTTTAAGACTTTATGAATAATCTTCCAGACTCTGGGGCAATTCCTTCTTGCTTACTGAGATAACTTGTTCCTTCTGGTCTACATTCTTCTTGGGGATTTTTAACAACTTCCCTCTTTGCATTATATATTCCAAGTCCCTCTGATCTTAGAGAAAAATAAGAATGAAAAATAAGTATTTTCTTCATTTGACAACACCCTTCACTTTGCAATCTTTTTGAGAAAATTGTCTCTAATGGCTCTCATGCCTTCTTGTCTTTTGCCTACATTTCCATTAACCCCTTCAATCACCCATAAATATGAAAAAAATACACATTCAATTTCACTCTGAAAAAGCTCTTGCCGTATCACAGAAAACTTACCACAAGCAACAAAATTTGCTTAGATTTCAGGCTGTGTCTTAATAGAGCTCTCTGCATTTCACACTCCTTCCTCCCTGATCTTCTCCAGCTTTCTTTTTTTCAGTTTCCATATCACCATTTTTCTCATTTTTCTTTCCTATTTAAGTATTTATTTGAGTAGATTCCCCCCCCCCCAAGCCTTCTGTTATTAGATACGTATTTAACATATATGTTGGTAACCCACAAGTGTGCTTCTCTAGCCAAGATCTCACTCCGGAGTCAAGGCTTGTATACTGGAAATCTCCAACTTTCTACATTTCCAAATCAGGCTTCCATTCCCAAACTGCTTCCTCTGCTTTGATTTGTATTTCAGGGAATGGTAACTTCATCCACCAAGGTTCCTAAACCAAAATATCTTGCAATTATTCTTGCTTATTCTCTTTCCCTCATCCCCAATTAATTACCTGTATTTTTCATGTCTTTCATTTTCTTTCAAAACATTAAAAACCCACTGTCATCAAGTAGATTTCAACTCATAGCGACCCTGTAAGACAAAGTAGAACTGCCCCATATGGTTTCCAAGGCTATAATCTTCAAGGAAGCAGACTGCCACAACTTTCTCCTGCAGAGTGGCTGATGAGTTCCAACCACCAACATTTGTTTGGTTAGCAGCTGAGCAGCTTAAACACTGTGCCACCAGGGCTCCTTAAGACAACATTATTGAAATGTAATTCACATGACATGACATAAAAACTCATCCATGTAGGGACTTCCATCAAAATGGAGTTCTAGGCAGAAGCACCACGCCGTCCCTCCACAGCAAAGATCCAGAAAACTAAGCCAAACAGAGAAAACAGCAATCCTGAAACCCTAAAACATCAAATGAAGAGATAAAGAACTCAGCCAAGCACCAAAGGAGTGAAAACTGACAGAGAACAGAGAGCGAGGAGAGATTCATGCAGAGGTCCCCGATCAGCTAATGCAACACGTATCCTCCATCTTGGAATCCTATCAGAGACCTGCGAATAGGGGGTTGAGAAAACAGCTTCATGGAGTTTCCAGCAGGAGACAGAACAACTGGTAATTTGAGATATATGCTTTCCCACCCTTCACCCCTCTTCACCCCCACTCAGCCTTCTCTGCTTCTCTTGACCACAGTCTCTTGTCTGGGAAGCACTGGCTGCTTAGATTCCACCCACCCACACTAGCTGGCCCTCTGAGTGCCATTTGTTGGTTGCTGGTGTTGCTTTTTTTCCTCTTCTTTTGATTTCTTCCTTACCTCTCACCACCTCCCTCTCCTTTTGCTCAAATACTTGGCTCTGTGCGCCATCTTTGCTTCTTCCTCAGGAGGTGCAGAGCTCTGTTCTAGTGTGTAGCTGCTGCCCTGTCTTGGCTACCGTACTGGTAGGATCCCAGGGCTTTTGTTTGTTTGTTTGTTTTGGGTTGTTTGTTTTCTTTTCCTTTTCTTGAGTTGGGAGCCTGTTCTGGCCAGGTGGTACTGCGTGGCTTGGAGCCTACCCCCTCGGCTTGTGCAGCTGCACAGAGGGATCCCTGAGAACATTTCTTTTATCGTGTTTTTTTTTTTTTTTCTGTTGTTTTGGGGGCTTTTCCTGTTGTTTTTTATCTTAAATTTGTTGTGTTTTCTTTTCCTTCTTTTTCCCTTTTTGTCTTTCTTCATTAATCAGTTTCTTGTCTCTCTATACCTTCCTTCTCTTTCTGTTTCCTGAATACCTGGAGCTGAATACCTCTATGCCTTCTAGCCAGGCTGTACTGTAATACCTAAGAACAACTTCCCCAGACCTCATAGCTGCACCAGTGGGATCCCTGGGAGCTTTGCTGTTCTTTTTCCTTTCTGATTTTTATTTATTCATTATTTTCTTTTTTTTTTTCTTCTTCTTCCCATTTTTGTTTTTATCCATTTCATAGTCTCTCGTCTCTCCACTCCAACAGCAAGCTCCCCTAGCACTCATTTTTGTTTGTTTGTATGTTCTTCTCTCCTCTCTCCCATATCCATCTTAGCTCCACACATAAGAATCTCCACCCTACATCTTGCCTACTTGCACTGTGCACTTAACATCACACCACCAAGCAGCACAGGCATGGCCTGCTGGAACCTGCCCTGCACTAATTACTGACCTCCCCTGGTGGCTGCAGTAAGTGCCACAAACAACCCATCCCAGTAACTCCTCTTCAGCTAGACCTACCCTGCTGTACCATATATGAGCGACTGACCCTACCAGTTAGAGAAGGGGATGAAAAGTATCGTACCCACAGATAAGCAAACAACAACACACAGCCCACCTGCTCAGACATAGCCAAATTTAAAAAAAGGACAAAACAAAAACAAATCTACAATCAATAAGTGAGAAAAATAACTACTAAATGCCCCAGAGACAGCAGACAATATCAAAACATTTACAAAAACAGGACACGATGCTCCCAGTAGGTGTCCAAAATAAAAGACCAGATGACTTTCCAGTGGAAGAAAAGGCACTAGAACTCGCTGATTGGGAGTTCAAATCTCTAATACTCAGAATTCTCCAAGAGTTGAAGCAAAAAGCAGACAAAAATAGGAAAAAATAGACAGATTCATGGAAAATATAGACAAAAAATTGGAAGAATTCAGAAAAACAATGTAGGAACAAAATGCCAAAATAAATTCACAACTAGAAATTATACAAAAACAACAATTAGAAATCTAAAAGATAAACAAGATTTCAGAAATTGACGGTGTCATAGAAGGGCTGAGGAGCAGGTTTGAAATGGTGGAAGACAGGATCAGTGAAATTGAAGACAAACACTTGGATACAAAACCATTTCAGGAACACTCAGAAAAAAGAACAAAGAAAAATGTAGGGACCCTGAGAGTTATGTGGGATACAATCAAAAGCAAAAATTTTCAAGTGATTGGAGTTCCAAAACGGGGAGAAAATAGAAAACACAGAGAGGATCATTGAAGAAGTGCTGACAGAAACCTTCCCCAATATCATGAAAGATGAAAAGCTGGCCATCTATGAAGCTCACCGAACCCCATATAGGATAGACCCCAAAAGAAAATCACCAATGCAAATCATAATCACACTCCTCAAAACCAAAGACAGACAAAGAATCTTGAGAGCAGCTCATGAAAAACAAGAAGTCACATACAGAGGAAAAACAATAAGACTAAGCTCAGATTATTCAGCAGAAACCATGCAGGCAAGAAGGCAATGGGATTACATATATAAAACCTTGAAAGAAAAAAATTGCCAGCCAAGAATAATATATCCTGCAAACCTCTTGTTCAAATCTGATGGTGAAATTAGGACATTTCCAGATAAACAGAAACTAAGGAATATATAAAAACCAAACCAAACTTACTAGAATTATTAAAGGGAGTTTTTCGATCTGAGAACAAACAACTTCAGCTCACAGGCAGAATCTAGGATGCAGTATCAAACCAGCCAGATACCAATCTAGGAAATGAAATCTCGAGGACTATCCAAAACCAAAACAAATACAACAGGGAATCAGAGCAGTTAATCAGTAAATGACAACAACATCAGAACAATAAAAGAGAGAATAAGTGGTGTAGGGATAGAGCCTTCTAATGGAGAGGAAGGCAAGGTGATACCAAGCAATAACAGACTGCTTCAGAATTAGAAAGATAAGAGTAAATTTCATGGTAACCATAAAGAAAGTTAACCAGCATACTTATAAAAATAAAGAGGAAAAACATAAAGTCTCAGCAAAAACAAAAGAAATGAAAAGAAAATCCACAAACAAAAGTAACTCAGCACAGGACAGTAAGAAGGATAAAGAAAATGTCAGCACCACAACAAAACACACTACAAAATTACAGCAACAAACTCACATCTCTCAGTAATTATGATGAATGTAAGTGGACTCAATGCACCCATAAAGAGATGGAGAGATACAGAATGGATAAGAAAACAGAATCTATCAATATGCTATCTATAAGAGACACACTTTAGAAACAAAGATGTGAATTTATTAAAAGTCAAAGGTTGGAAAAAAATATATCAAGCTAACAACTACCAAAAAAGAGCAGGACTGGCAATACTATTCTCAGATAAAATAGACTTAAAAAAAAAAATCCACCATAAAAGATAAAGAAGGACACTATATAATGATTAAGGGGACAATCCATCATGAAGACATAACCATAATAAACATGTATGCACCCAATGACAGGGCTTCAAAATACATAAAACAAATTCTAACAACACTGAAAAGAGAAATTGACACTTCCACACTAATAGTAGGAGACTTCAACACACCACTCTCAGTAAAGGATAGAACAACAAAGAAGAAACTCAACAAAGATACAGAAGATCAAAAGGGCGCAATCAGCCAACTTGACCTCATAGACATATATAGAACACTGAATCCAACCACTGCAAAGTACACATTCTTTTCCAATGCACATGGAACGTTCTCCAGAATAGACCACATCTTAGGCCACAGAGCAATCCTCAACAAGATCCAAAATGCTGAGATAATTCACAGTATCTTCTATGACCACAATGCCATCAAGGTAGAAATTAACAACAGAAAGAGCAAGGAAAAAAAATCAACTACATGGAAACTGAATAATACCCTACTTACACATCAGTGGGTAATAGAAGAAATCAGAGATGGAATCAAAAAATTCCTAGAATCAAAAGAGAATGAAAACACATCATACCAAAACCTTTGGGACACAGCAAAGGCATTTCTCAGAGGACAATTTATAGCAATAGATGCACACATCAAAGAAGAAGAAAGGGACAAAATCAAAACATGAACTACCGAACTCAAACAAATAGAAAGAGAACAGCAAAAAAAGCCCACAGCCACTAGAAGAAAGGAAATAGTAAAGATCAGAGCAGAAATAAATGGGATAGAGAACAGAAAAACACTAGAAAGAATCAACAAAAACCAAAAGTTGGTTCTTTGAAAGAATCAACAAAGTCGACTAACCACTGGCCAGACTGACAAAAGAAAAACAGGAGAGGATGCAAATAACCCAAATAATAAATTAAATCGGTGACATTACAATAGCCCCAACTGAAACAAAAAGGATCATAAGAGAATATTATTAAAAACTATACTCCAACAAATTTGAAAACCTAGAGGAAATGGATAAATTTCTAGAAACACACTACCTACCCAAACTCAACGAGGTGACGTTGAAAATCTGAACAGACCCATAACAAGAGAAGAGATTGAAAAGGTAATACAAAAACTCCCAACATAAAGAAGCCATATGGCTTCACTGGAGAATTCTACAAAACACTCAGGGAAAAGCTTGTACCAGTACTACTCAAGCTATTTCAGAGCATAGAAAAGGAAGTTACACTTCCAAATTCATTCTATGAGGGCATAATAACCCTGATACCAAAACCAGGCAAAGATGTCACAAAGAAAGAAAATTACAGACCAGTATCTCTCATGAATATAGATGCAAAAATTCTGAACAAAATTCTAGCCAATAGAATTCAGCATTATATCAGAAAAATGATACACCACGACCAAGTAGGGTTCATACCAGGTATGCAAGGATGGTTCAACATTAGAAAAGCAATCACCATAATCCACCACATAAATAAAAGGTAAGAAAAGAATCACATGATCATCTCAATTGATGCAGTAAAGGTACTGGACAAATTCCAACAGCCATTCCTGACAAATACTCTCAATAAAATAAATATAGAAGGGAAATTTCTCAACATAATAAAGGGCATCTATGCAAAACCAATGGCCAACATCATTCTTAATGGAGAGAGGCTGAAAACATTCCCCTTGAGACAAGAACAAGACAAGGATACCCTTTATCACCACTCCTATTTAACATTGTGTTGGAAGTTCTAGCTAGAGCAATAAGGCAAGAAAAAGAAATAAAGGATATCCAAATTGGTAATGAAGAAGTTAAACTGTCCCTGTTTGTGGATGATGTGATACTATACACAGAAAACCCTAAGGACTCCATGAGAAATTTACTGTAACTGATAGAAAGATTCAGCAGAGTAGCAGGATACAAGATAAACATACAAAAATCAGTTGGATTCCTATACACCAATAAGGAGAACGATGAAAAGGAAATCAGGAAAACAATACCATTTATAATAGCCCCTAAAGACTTATGAATAAATTAGACCATGGATGTAAAAGACCTATACAAAGAAAACTACAAAACACTACTGCAAGAAACCCAAAGGGATCTACATAAATGGAAAAATGTACCATGCTCATGGATAGGTAGACTCAACATTGTGAAAATGACAATTCTATCCAAAGCAATTTACAAATACAATGCAATCCTGATCCAAATACCAACAACATTCTTCAAAGAGATGGAAAAACTAGTCATTAACTTTATATGGAAAAGGAAGAAGCTTTGAATAAGTAAAGCACTATTGAAGAAGAATAAAGTTAGAGGACTCACACTACCTGACCTCGGAACCTACTATACAGCTACAGTAGTCAAAACAGCCTGGGACTGGTACAGTGACAGATACATTGACCAATAGAACAGAATTGAGAACCAAGATGTAAATCCATCCACCTATGGTCACCCGATCTTTGACAAGTGCCCCACGTCCATCAAATGGGGAAAAGACAGTCTTTTTAACAAATGGTGCTGGCAAAACTGGATATCCATCTGCAAAACAATGAAACAGGACCCATACCTCACGCCATATAGAAAAACTACTTCAAAATGGATCAAAGACCTGAATATAAAGCCAAAAACTATAAAGTTCATAGAAGAAAAATTAGGACCAACACTACAGGCCTTAATACACGGCATTAACAGGATACAAACCATAACCATCAACACACAAACCCCAAAAGATAAACTAGATAACTGGGATCTTCTAAAAATCAAACACCTATGCTCTTCAAAAGACTTCATCAAAAGAGTAAAAAGAGAACCTACAGACTGGGAAAAGTTTTTTGGACAGTGCAAGTCAGACAAAGGTCTAATCTCCATAATCTACAAGAAAATCCAACACCTCTACAACAAAAAGACAAAAAATCCTATTAAAAAATGGGCAAAGGAAATGAACAGACACTTCACCAAATAAGTGATTTAAATGGCCAACAGACACATGAGGAAAGGCTTGCGATCACTAGCCATTAGAGAAATGCAAATTAAAACCACAATGAGATACCATGTCACCCCGGCATTACTGGCACGAATCAAAAACACTGGAAATAGCAAATGTTGGAGGAGCTGCAGGGAGATAGGAACTCTTATGCACTGCTGGTGGGAATGCAAAATGATACAACCATTTTGGAAAATGGTATGGCGCTTCCTTAGAAAGCTAGAAATAGACATACCATACGATCCAGCAATCCCACTCCTAGGAATATATCCTAGAGAAATGAGTCGTCACTCGAATAGATATATGCACACCTATGTTCATGGCAGCATTGTTCACAATAGCAAAAAGATGGAAACAACCTAGTTGCCCATCAACAGATGAATGGATAAACAAACTGTGGTACTTACACACAATGGAGTACTATGCAATGAGAAAGAACAATGATGATTCTGTGAAGCATCTCATAACATGGATGAAACTGGAGGACATTATGCTGAGTGAAATAAGTCAATCACAAAAGGACAAATATTGTATGAGACCTCTTTTGTAAAAACCCATGAAAAAGTTTACACACAAAATTTAACAATCTTTGTTGGTTATCAGGGATGGGAGGAGTAGGGGTGGAATACTAAATAGGCAATAGATAAGTGGTATCTTGGGTGACGGGTGAGACAGTACACAATACTGGGGAAACCAGCATGACTTGTACAAGGAAAGGCCATGGAAACTCCATAGACACATCCAAACTGCCTGAGGGAGTGAATTGCTGGGTGGAGGGCTGTGGAGATCATGGTCTGGGGAGCATCTAGCTCAATTGGCATAACACAATTTATAAAGGCAATGTTCTACATTCTACCTTGGTGAGTAGTGTCTGGGGTCTTAAAAGCCTGTGAGCAGCTGTCTAAGATACTCCCTTCGGAAACAAGGGAGAGTGAAGAGAACAGGATACAAGGGAAAGATTAGTCTGAAGGACTAATGGACCACAGCTACCAAAGCCTCCACCAGACTGAGTCCAATACAGCTAGATGGTGCCCGGCTACCACCACTGTCTGCTCTGACCGGGATCACAACAGAGGGTTCCAGACAGAGCTGGAGAATGATGTAGAACAAAATTCTAACTCAGAAAAAAAAGTCCAGATTTACTGGCCTAAAGGAGACTGGAGAAACCCAGTGAGTATGGCCCCTAGACACCGTTTTACTCAGTGGTGAAGTCATTTCTGAGGTTCACCGTTTAGCCAGGAAATGGACAGCCCCATAAAACCAAATGCGACTAATAAAGCATAGCAGTCCAGGGACAAGGACTAGAAGGCAGAAGGGGATAGGAAAGCTGTTGATAAGCAACCCAAGGTTGAGTAAGGATACTGTTGATGTGTTGTGAGGTTGTTAACCATTGTCATAGGGCAACAAGTTTACTAACTGTTTAATGAGAAACTATTTTGTTCTGTAAACCTTCATCTAAAATGAGAATCGCAGCACAAGTGGAAGAGCGTAGTTGATGTCACTGCACTGTGCATGTAGAAATTTTTGAAATGGTGTATCTTTGGCTATGTATATTTTCACCAAAAAAAAAAAAAAAAAAAAAAAGGTCAAGAAGGGAGAGGGTTGACCTGTTGTGGAGTTGTTAACCAACGTCATAAAATGATATGTGTACTACTGTTTCATGAGAAACTATTTGTTCTGTAAACCTTCACATGAAGTACAATTAAAAAAAAAAATTCATCCATGTAAAGTGTGAAATGAAGTTGTTTTTAGTAAATTCACAGAGTTTTGCAACCATCATCACCGCGTCATTTTACGACATCTCATTAATCTAAAAAGAAATCCTGTATACATTAGTACCTAGCACCAATTCCCCCTTCACCATAGCCCCTGGGAGTCACTGTTCTACTTTCTGTTCTATGAATTTGTCTTTACTGGATGTTTAATATAAATGGAAACATACAATATATGGTATCTTCTGACAGGCTTCTTTAACTTTCCATGATGTTTTCAAGGTTCAACCATATTGAAACATGTATCGGTACTTCATTTCTTTTATTGCCAAATTATATTCCATTTTAGGGATATACCACATTTTATTCATTCATCAATTGCTGGAAATTTGTGTTGATTGTATATACTTTTGGCCTTTGTGTATGCAATTTAGATATGAACATTTGTTTACAAGTGTTTGTGTGAACATTTTTCAGTTCTCTTGGATATATAGCTAGGAGTAGAACTGTGAGTCATATGGTAACTCTATACTTACAATTTTGTGGAATTACCGGTTTTTCAAAACGTCTGCACCATTTTACATACAAATCAGCAATGCATAAGTGTTCCAGTTTCTCTACATATTAACCAATAGTTGTTATTGTCTTACTTTTTAAATAAAGCTATCCTAGGGTGTGTGAAGTGGGGTACATTATGGTTTTGATTTGCATTTATCTAGTACCTAATGAGGCTGGACATCTTTTTATGTGCTAACCATCTGTTTACCAAATCCAAAACAAATTCATCACTGTCGAGTCAATTCCGACTCAGAGAAACCCTATAGGACAGAGAGAATTGCCCCATGGGGTTTCCGAATCTGTAATCTTTACAGAAGCAGACTGCCACATCTCTCTCCCATGGAACGACTGGTGGACTTGAACCACTGATCTTTCAGTTATCAACTCAGTGCTTAAGCACTGTGAAGCCAGGGATCCTTCACCATTTGTTTATGTCTAGTAAAATCTTTTGAGCATTTTAAATGGGTTATTTGTTTATTTGTTGTTGAGTTATGAGTTCTTTGTATATTCTGGACACAAGCCCTTTATCCTACATATGATTTTAAAATAATTTATCCCATTCTTTGTGTTGACTGGCTTTTTATTATCTTAATGGTATCATTTGCAGCACACACATTTTTAATTTTAATGATGTCAAATTTATTTATTTTTTCTATGTAAATTGTGCTTTTGATATCATATCTAAAGAAAAACAAACAACAAGAACACTGACTGGCCCAAGATCATGAAAATTTACTCCTATGTTTACTTACAATTTTACTTATAATTTTAACTATTACTTTGGTCAGTGATCCCTTTGAGTTGATTTTTATGTATGGTGTGAGGTAGTGATACAAGGTCATTCTTCTGCATGTTGAGATTTAGTTATTCTAGCACCATTTTTGAAAACACTATTTTCCCCCCATTGGATTGTTCTGGCACCTTGTTGAAAATCAATTGGCCTTAAATATGGGAGTTTATTTAGACTCTCAATTCTATTCCATTGATCTAAATATCTATCCTTATCTGTATGTCTAGGACTCACTGACTTGATTACTGTAACTCTGTAGTAAGTTATGAAACCTGAAAGTGCAAGTTCTCTGATTTTGTTCTTGTTTTACAAAATGGTTTTGTTTATTCTGGGTCCCTTGAATTTCCAAAGTAATTTTATTATCAGCCCATCAGTTTTTATAAAATACTAGCTGAGTTTTATAGGGGTCACATTGAATCAATAGCTCAGTTTGAGAAATAATGCTATCTTAACAATACTGTCTTCCAATCCTAGAATACAGGATGTCTCTGTAAATTTTTGGTTACATTTAATTTCTTTCAATAATATAGTGCAGTTTTAGTGTATACATCATACACTTCTTTAGTTAAATTTATTGCCAAGTAGTGTATTCTTTTTGATACTATTCTAAATGGAATTATCTTCTTAATTTCATTTTAAGAATCTTCATTGCTGGTGTACAGACAAAAAGTTAATTTTGTAGATTAATTTTGTACCTGAAATCTTGTTGAACTTGTTTATTATCTCTAATAGTTTTGTGTATGTGTGTGTGTGCATATGTGTGTGTGTATTCATTAAGGTCTTCTATATACAAGATCATGCTTTCTCAAAATAGATACAGCTTTACTTCTTCCTTTCCATGTAGATGGCATTTACTTCTTTTTTCATGTGTAATTCCCTTGGCAAGACCCTACACTACAATGTTGCAAAGAAGTGGATGTAGTGAACATCTGTATCTTGTTCCTGATCTTAGGGGGAATCATATAGTCTTTTACCATTAAGAATGTCATTAGCCGTGGAATTTTTGTAGATATTCTTTATCAGACTGAAAAAGTTCTCTTCTATTCCTAGTTTGTTTAGTGATTTTATCATGTAATGGTTTTGCATTTTGTCAAATGCTGTTTTCTGCATCTACTGAGGTGATCATGTGGTTTTTGTCTTTTATACTATTAACATGGTTATGAGATTTATTTGTTTGTTTATTTATTTAATTTTTACTTCACACAAGCCTTGCATTTCTAGGATAAAATCCATTTAATCATGGTTTATAATCTTTTATATGTTTCTAGATTGGGTTTTCCAGTATTTTGTGGATTTTCGTGTCTCTATTTATAAGGGATATTGATGTCTAATTTTATTTCTTGTGATGTCTTTGTCTGGTTTTGGTGTCGGAGTAATATTGACTTCATGTAATTTTTGTAGATAATATAGTTCACATTTGTGCTAAAGTTTCTTTGTGTTATTAAATGAAATATTTGTTATAAAATATATACATAAAAACTAGTCCTATTGAAAATAGTGCTTAAGCTTTTCTATTAATAATATTGATCAAATGATTACGTTTCATTAGTTGGGCTAATTTCTAAAAATACTTTTTGATAAAAATTCATCAATATAGGTATAATTCAGTTAAAATTTTCCTGACCAAAGAGCAGGAACAAAACCATGAGGTCAAAATTTTACATATGAACTGTTCACCACTCACAGTGAACTGAAAATGTCATGTTATGTATTCCACTTGGTCTCCAATTTTCTTTTATTAAAAACTATAAAAATATAAAATCATTAAATAGCTATAGCAAAGCTAACATATTTTGGCTCTAATCTTACTAATACTAGCTGAGGAATGTTTATTTAAAATACCGTTATATTTTGGATCTTGAAAAAAAAACTTAATAGCTTGAGAAAGAAACCATGGCCAACAGAGTTGAACCTCCGTATATTCATGCTCCTCTGATCACATTCTGATAACTTGTTATAAACCAAAGCTCCATAATTCTCCTGCTACGTCTCTTCTATTTATAACCATTTAAGACTTCAGACATATCTGAGCTCAAGCCAGGCTCAACTGTTTATTAGTGGCAGGACCTTTTAAAATTTACATAATCCTCATAACACAAAGGTCCCTCAATGCAAAATTCTGAGAATAATATTACCAAACCCTTAGTGTTGTTACATGGACCAAGAAGGTAATTCATGAAACCACCTAGCACAGTGCGAGGCACATGGTACATTTATAATAAAGGTTGCATTATTATTATCTTTAATAAAATTATAATTATTTCCTGAATTCCCCAAATACCCTCTGTGACAGTTAATATTATGTGTCAATTTGGCTATGCTATATTCTCAATGATTTGGCAGGCTAGTTGCTCTTTCATAATGTAATATAATGTAATTTCTTTCCATAACGTGATCTGATGTGATCAGCCAATTGATTGAAAGGGGAGTTTCCATGGGCTATCACTTGCCTCCAGAATATAAACGGATATTCTAGCAAAGCTCACTCTCTCTCCACCCTGTGCTCTTCTCATCACCTCAGCTCCAGTTCCTGGGTCATAAACTGGCAGAAGTCACTGGCCTACCACCTGACTGCAGATTTTGGATACCATTAGCAGCATGGGCAATCCCATGAGTCAGCAGAGGTCTCAACCTGCTGCCTGACCTATGGATTTGGGACTTCCCAGCCTCCATAATTATGTGAGCCATTTCCTTGATGGAAAGCTCTCTCTCTCTATGTATATAGATATAGATATGTGTATGTGTATATATATATATATATATGTATATATATATGTATCTGTCTCACTGGTTTTGCTCCTCTAGAGAAGTCAGACTAAGTTACCCTGCCTTTGAGGTGGATTTCAACCAGACACTTAAGAGTTAAACAGCAGAAGGGTTAGGAATAAATATAGAACAATTCAAAAGTCATATTTTATAAAAGTAACAAAAAATTGCCGCACAGATATTGAATTACTTGCATAATGTTACAATAACATTTAAAATACACCTTGTACCTTTTCCGAATTTTCCATTTAAAGAAGTACAGAAAAAAGTCTTAAAAGAAAATGGTGATGATAGAATAAGCTATAACCCCTGATATTAGCACTGTCACTATTGCACTGCAAAAGAATTGATGAGAAATTATTTACCTACTTTAGTCCTATGACCTTAATGTATGTATGGAGAATTGATGACACACTACCACAATGTGTATAAAGGATAACCGTCCTATATCTTAAGTGCTAAATTCTTTCCTGTTTGTTTAATTTGTTTGTTTTTACATGTTCTCCATGGTAACTAAATTTAATTACACTTAACCATAGGTATGTTTACTCAGACTCACTAAACTATTACCTTAATCACAAAACATCACTCATATTTTTAAACTTAGATTAGGAATATTTAAAAATAATGTTTGAAAGGGTTCCAAATTCCAAATATAGAATATGTAACCATTCGGGAATTATTATTACATAGTCTAAAATAAACTATGTTCAAAATCAAGTGAAACGTGGTGGCAGAATGCAAATAGTGTTCAATCAATATGGCAAAATATTACTTTATGCAGTAATTGGACTTCCCATGAAAACATATAAGGTTAAAAATATATTTCAACATCAATTCATGTGAAAAAACATGTATATTTCATGAAAAATTGATGGAAAAGGAATTGCTGTTTAACTTCCAGTTGGTTTGTCTTTAGGATTTTTCAAAGAGAAAAGTAACAGAGTACAATTTAAAACTCATGCTTAATTTTCAGGGTTATTTTCAAATGTTACTGCTAAAGCTGGATGCTGGTAGAAGACATCAACAATTTGCAATAATATGCTCAAATTTTATCAAATATGTGTTCAACATAAAGGTACAGCTGTAACCAGAGCTACTGTTCACTTCTTGTCCCTTATTTGGTGGAAGATAAAATAAGTGGGACAATAAACATGACAGGAAGAATACTTTTTCACAGCAAATGCGTTTACTATTAATTAGTAGACATCACACATTTAGGCCTAAATATCTTAATACTGACAATATTTATATACATAACTTAATTTTAATGAAATTCCAACACATGTATTGGTTCACACAAATGTTTACATAGCATCCTTAACCTCTTTATTTTGCAGGTTTATTGATTCCAAGAGTCTCAGTCTATAAAAATCACTTAACACTTCAAAGTGTTAAATACAGTTACAAAAGTAATGCAATTGCTTTGGTATTTACAGCTGTAGAATTATTCCAAAGTTTTCTGTCCCTAAATTTCCTTACTCTCCCATATAACTTTCTAAGAATATTTCCTAATAATATGAGGCATCTGAACATATGCATTTTCCCATGAATTCTCTCTCTATATGGACATCACCTTTGGCATAATATCTAAAGACGGGCACTCTCTTACTTATTCAAGTCAAGTTAGCCTTAATATCAGATAATATTTCCTCATTAAAAATATGTAGATTCTTGAGTATGTCAAAGGTTACAGTGAGATCAATTCTTATTATTTGCCATATTTTATATTTTAAGAAAATTTTGAGAAAAAGATGTATGTGAATCAACACATATTTTCTAAGTGGCTTATCAGTTAAAAGCAATAATTGTCAACCTGTAGAGAATGACATGGGTTCACAAACCTCCCTTGTACTGGTTGAGTTTTTAATTATGGGGAGTGTGTGTGTGTGTACACACATATGCATGCCCATAAACACACGTGCACTTGTGTATAATGGGAGTGTTGCAGGTAATGGTGAGATAGAAAAGAAAAATTAAGCTGCAACAATCTAAGGTAGACTAGGCATGCCAGTATTGTGCAGTATAAGGCATAAGTGCTCTAGGAATTCTCAAATAAAGAATTGGGTGAAGAGAGTTGTTAAAATCTGAATTAGATATTGAAAAAAAAGTTAAATTTAGGAAAGCAAAGGATAAAGATAACTTAAGCAAAACAAAAAGGGGAGGATTTATTCTTCACGTACAATATCATGTGCTCAGACAAGATGACTTCATTCTCAGGTTCCCTGTAGAAATGAGATGGTTGCCTGGAGGGCTTTGTCTACATTTCCAGGTTTAAGATGATAATAAAAAAAAGATTGCCTTCCATCTGAATAGCATTTTCAAAGAGGAAATTTAGAAGAAAATTAGCTATGATTGAGACACGTTTGCTTTGAAACCAGTAACTATGGACAGAGGATGTTACTCTCTGATTGTCCTGGCCAGAATCATATGGTGGTGGGGCTAGATCCATACAAACCACACACTGCCAACAGAAGGGAGGATGAATGATGATGGCAGTATCAATAAATATCCAGAGGAGGCGGGGCAAGATGGCGCTCTAGGCAGAAGCACCACGCCGTCCTTCCACAGCAAAGATCCGGAGAACTAAGCCTAACAGAGAATCAACAATCCTGAAACCCTAGAACATCAAATGAAGAGATAAAGAACTCAGCCAAACACCAAACGGAGTGAGAATACTGAAAGAGAACGGAGAGCGAGGAGAGACTCATGCAGAGATTCCCTACCAGCTAACGCAGCGCGGATCCACCATCTTGGACTCCTATCGGAGACCAGCAAACGGGAGAATGGGAGAGCAGCCTCGCGGAGCATCCAGTGGGAGATGGAACGACCGGTAAATTGCGGTGTGCGCTTTCCCACCCCCCACCCCTCTCCGCCTTGGCTGGGGCTCCCCTGCTTCCTGTGGACAGAGTCCCTGGGCCGGGGGGCACTGGTGCTTGGATTCCACGCGCTCGGGCAGGCGGCTCTCTGAGAGCCGTTTGTTGGCTGCTGGGGTAGCTTTTTCTGCCGCCTCCCCCTCCTTTTGCTCGGGTGCCTGGTTCCGAGCGCCATCTTTGCTCTTTCCTGCAGGGCTGTGGGGCTGCATTCGGGTGTGTGGCTGCTTCCAGGTCTGGGCTACCGTGCTGGTGAGATCCCGGGGCCTTTGTTCATTCGCCCCTCTGCTTCCTGTGGCCACAGTCTCTTGACCCGAGACTGCCGTCTGCTTGGAATCCGCGCGCGTGAGCGGGGGCTCTCTGGGTGCCGTTTGTTGGCTGCTGGTGTGGCTTTTTCTGCTTCTTCTGGTTTCTCGCTTGCCTCTCACTGCCTCCCCCTCCTTTTGCTCGGGTGCCTGGCTCAGAGCGCCGTCTTTGCTCTTTCCTGCAGGGCTGTGGGGCTGTGTTCAAGCGTGTGGCTGCTTCCAGGTCTGGGCTGCCGTGCTGGTGAGATCCCAGGACCTTTGTTCGTTAGCCCCTCTGCTTCCCATGGCCGCAGTCTCTTCACTGGGGTCTGCCGGCTGCTTGGATTCCACGCGCCCGAGCGGGCAGCTCTCTAGCTGCCGTTTGTTGGCTGCTGGTGCTGCCTTTTTTTTTTTTTTCTTCTTTTTCCTCCTGCTTCTTTTGGTTTCTTGTTTGCCTCTTGCCACCTCCCCCTCCTTTCACTCGGGTGCCTGGCTCCTTGCACCCTCTTAGCTCCTTTCTGAGGGTCCCCAGAGTGCAGGCAATTTGTGATATACGCTTTCCACTCTCCAGCCTTCTTCACTGACACTTGGCCTCCTCTGTTTCCCACGGACACAGTCTCTTGTCCAGAAACACCAGCCCGCACTGGCTGGCTCTCTGAGTGCCATTCATTGACTGCTGGTGTTGCTTTTTTTTTTTTTTTTAATTTAATTTTTTTTCTTTTTTGATTAGTTTTGTTTTCTTTTCCCTCTTTTTCCCTTTTGTCTTTCTTCATTGCTTAATTTCTCGTCTCTCTATCTCTTCCTTCTTTTTCTGATCCCTGAATACCAGGCGATGTATGCCTCTGCACCTTCTGGCCAGGCTGTGCTGTGAAACCTGAGACCGACTCCCTCAGACCTCACAGCTACATCGGTGGGATCCCTGGGAACTTTTCAGTTCTTTAACTTTTCTGATTTTTATTTGTTCAGTCTTTCCCTTTCTTTCTCTTCCCCCTTCTGGTTTCCTCCATCCCATAGTCTCTCATCTGTCCATTCCAACGACAAGCTCCCCTAGCATTCATTTATGTTTGTATGCTTTTTGCTCCTGCTCCTCTCTCCTGTCTCCCATATCCAGCTTAGCTTCACACATAACCACTTCCCCGCTGCATCCTGCCTACCTGCACCGTGCACTAGACATCACACCACCAAGTGGTGCAGGCACGCCCTATTGGAACCTGCCCAGCACTGACTACCAACCGTCCTGGTGGCTGCGGTGAGTGCCACAAGCAACCCGTCCCAGTGGCTCCTCCTCAGCTAGATCTGCCCAGCTGTACCACAAGAACGAAACAAACAAAAAAAAAAAAATCTACAATCAAAAAACGAGAGAAATATCTACTGAATGCCCCGAAAACAGCAAACAATATCAAAACATTTACAAAAACAAGACAAGATGGCTCCAATAGGCGTCCAAATTAAAACACCAGATAACTCTACTGTGGAAGAAAATGCACTAGAAGTACCTGATACGGAACTCAAATCACTAATACTCGGAATTTTCCAAGAACTGAGGCAAAAAGCTGACAAACATGAGGAAAAAATAGACAAATTTATGGAAAATACAGACAAAAAATTGGAAGAATTCAGGAAGATGATGCAAGAACAAAATGCCAAAATAAATTCACAACTCGAAATTATACAAAAACAACAATTAGAAATCCAAAAGATAAACAACAAGATTTCAGAAATGGACGGTGTCATAGAAGGGCTGAGAAGTAGATTTGAAACCATGGAAGACAGGATCAGTGGAACTGAAGACAAACACTTGGATACAACTCTGTTTCAGGAAAACTCAGAAAAAAGAACAAAGAAAAATGAAGAGACCCTGAGAGTTATGTGGGACAAAATTAAAAAGCAAAAACTTACGAGTGATTGGCATCCCAGAACAGGGGGAGAAAACAGAAAACACAGAGAGGATCACTGAGGAACTGCTGACAGAAAACTTTCCCAATATCATGAAAGATGAAAAGATGGCCATCCAAGAAGCTCAACGAACCCCATATAGAAGAGACCCCAAAAGAAAATCACCAAGACATATCATATTCACACTCGTGCGAAATAAAGACAAACAAAGAATCCTGAGAGCAGCTCGGGAAAAACAAGAAGTCACATACAGAGGAGAAACAATAAGACTAAGCTCAGATTATTCAGCAGAAACCATGCAGGCAAGAAGGCAGTGGGATGACATATATAAAATCTTGAAAGAAAAAAATCGTCAGCCAAAAATAATACATCTGGCAAAACTCTCGTTCAAATTGGATGGAGAAATTAGGTCATTTCCAGATAAACAGAAACTAAGGGAATATGCAAAAGTCAAACCAAACGTACAAGAATTATTAAAGGGAGTTCTTCGATCTGAGGACAAACAGCTTCAGCCTTCAGGCAGGACCTGGGACCTATGACGCAGGTTCATACGAACCAGATACCATTCTAGGAAATGAACGATTGAGGAATATCCAAAAACAAAAGAAATACAACAGGGAATCAGAGCAATCAATCAAAGGATGACAACAACATCAAAACAATGAAAGAGGGAATAAACGGCATAGGTATAGAACCTTCTAATGGAGAGGACGGCAAGGCGATACCAAGTAAGGGTCGACTGCTCCAAACTTAGAAAGATAAGGGTAAAATTCATGGCAACCACAAAGAAAGTTAACAAACCAACTCATAAAAATAAAGACAAAAAACATAAAGTCTGAACAAAAACAAAACCTACAAAAACAAAAGAAATGAACACAAAATCCACAAACAAAAGTAACTCAGCACAAGAGAGTAAGAAGAACAAAGAAAACTTCAGCACCACAAAAAAAAAAAAAACACTACAAAATGACAGCAACAAACTTCCATCTATCAATAATTACACTGAATGTAAATGAACTCAATGCACCCATAGAGAGACGGAGAGTGGCAGAATGGATAAGAAAACAGGATCCATCAATATGCTGTCTACAAGAGACACACCTTACAAACAAAGATGTGAATTTATTAAAAATCAAAGGTTGGAAAAAAATATATCAAGATAATAACTACCAAAAAAGAGCAGGAGTGGCAATTCTAATCTCAGAAAAAATAGACTTTAAAACAAAATCTACCATAAAAGACAAAGAAGGACACTATATAATGATTAAGGGGACGACCCATCATGCAGACATAACCATAATAAACATCTATGCACCCAATGACAGGGCTCCAAAATACATTAAAAAAAAACTCTAACAGCACTGAAAAGAGAAATTGACACTTCCACAATAATAGTAGGAGATTTCAACACACCACTCTCAGTAAAGGACAGAACAACTAAAAAGAACTCAGCAAAAATACAGAAGACCTAACGGACACAATCAGCCAATAGGACCTCACAGACATATATAGAACAATCCATCCAACCGCTGCAAAGTACACATTCTTTTCCAATGTACATGGAACGTTCTCCAGAATAGACCACATCTTAGGCCACAGAGCAATCCTTAACAAGACCCAAAACGCTGAGATAATTTACAGTATCTTCTCTGACCACAATGCCATCAAGGTAGAAATTAACACTAGAAAGAGCAAGGAAAAAAAATCAAACACATGGAAACTGAATAATAATCTGCTTACACATCAATGGGTAATAGAAGAAATCAGAGATGGAATTAAAAAATTCCTAGAATCAAATGAAAATGAAAACACATCATACCAAAACCTTTGGGACACAGCAAAGGAAGTCCTCAGAGGACAATTTATAGCAATACATGCACATATCAAAAAAGAAGAAAGGGACAAAATCAAAACATTAACTGAAAAAATAAATGAAATAGAGAACAGAAAAACAATAGAAAGAATCAACAAAACCAAAAGTTGGTTCTTTGAAAGAATCAACAAAATCGACAAACCACTGGCCAGACTGACAAAAGAAAAACAGCAGAGGGCACAAATAACCCAAATAAGAAATGAAATGGGGGACATTACAACAGACCCAACCGAAATAAAAAGGATTATAACAGAATATTATGAAAAACTATATTCCAACAAATTTGAAAACCTAGAGGAAATGGATAAATTTCTAGAAACACACGGCCTACCCAAACTACAACAAAGTGATGTTGAAAATCTGAACACACCCATAACAAGAGAAGAGATTCAAAAGGTAATAATAAAAACTCACAAACAACAAAAGCCCTGGCCCAGATGGCTTCACTGGAGAATTCTACAAAACATTTACAGAAGAGCTTGTATTAGTTCTACTCAAGCTATTTCGGAGCATAGAAGAGGAAGCAACACTTCCAAATTCATTCTATGAAGCCAGCATAACTCTGATACCAAAACCAGGCAAAGACATCACAAAAAAAGAAAATCATAGACCAATATCTCTCATGAATATAGATGCAAAAATTCTGAACAAAATTCTAGCCAATAGAATTCAGTATCATATCAAAAAAATAATATACCACGACCAAGTAAGATTCCTACCAGGTATGCAAGGATTGTTTAACATTAGAAAGTCCATCAACGTAATTCACCACATAAATAAAAGGAAAGAAAAAATCACATGATCATCTCAATTGACGCAGAAGAGGCATTTGACAAAGTCCAACACCCATTCCTGATAAAAGCTCTCAATAACATAGGTATAGAAGGGAAATTTCTCAACATAATAAAGGGCATCTATGCAAAACCAACAGCCAACATCATTCTTAATGGAGAGAGGCTGAAAACATTCCCCTTGAAAACAGGAACAAGACAAGGATGCCCTTTATCACCACTCCTATTTAACATTGTGCTGGAAGTTCTAGCTAGAGCAATAAGGCAAGAGAAAGAAATAAAGGACATCCAAATTGGTAAGGAAGAAGTTAAACAGTCCCTGTTTGCAGATGATATGATAGTCTACATAGAAAACCCTAAAGACTCCATGAGAAATCTACTGGAACTAATAGAAAGATTCAGCAGAGTAGCAGGATACAAGATAAACATTCAAAAATCAGTTGGATTCCTATACACCAGTAAAGAGAACGATGAAAAGGAGATCAGGAAATCAATACCATTTTCAATAGCCCCTAAAAAGATAAAACACTTAGGAGTAAATCTGACCAGGAATGTAAAAGACCTATACAAAGAAAACTACAAAACACTGCTGCATGAAACCCAAAGGGATGTACATAAATGGAAAAACATACCATGCTTATGGATAGGCAGACTCAACATCGTGAAAATGGCAATTCTACCCAAAGCAATTTACAAATACAATGCAATCCCAATCCAAATACCAGCAACATTCTTCAAAGAGATTGAAAAACTAATTATTAACTTTATATGGAAAGGGAAGAAGCCCCGAATAAGTAAAGCACTACTGAAGAAGAAGAATAAAGTTGGAGGACTCACACTACCTGACTTCAGAACCTACTATACAGCTACAGTAGTCAAAACAGCCTGGTACTGGTACAACAACAGAGACATTGACCAATGGAACAGAATTGAGAACCCAGATGTAAATCCATCCACCTACAGTCACCTGATTTTCGACAAGGGCCCAAAGTCCATCAAATGGGGAAAAGGCAGTCTTTTTAACAAATGGTGCTGGCAAAACTGGATATCCATTTGCAGAAAAATGAAACAGGACCCATCCCTCACACCATATACAAAAACTACTTCAAAATGGATCAAAGACCTGAATATAAAGCCTAAAACTATAAAGTTCATAGAAGAAAAAATAGGACCAACACTTCAGGCCTTAATACATGGCATTAACAGGATACAAACCATAACCATCAACACACAAAACCCAACAGATAAACTAGATAACTGGGATCTTCTAAAAATCAAACACCTATGCTCTTCAAAAGACTTCACCAAAAGAGTCAAAAGAGAACCTACAGACTGGGAAAAAATTTTTGGACAGTACAAGTCAGACAAAGGTCTAATCTCCATAATCTACAAGAAAATCTAACACCTCTACAACAAAAAAAAGACAAACAATCCTATCAAAAAATGGGCAAAGGAAATGAACAGACACTTCACCAAAGAAGACATTCAAATGGACAACAGACACATGAGGAAATGTTCGCAATCACTAGCCATTAGAGAAATGCAAATTAAAACCACTATGAGATACCGTCTCACCCCGGCATTACTGGCACGAATCAAAAACACTGGAAATAACAAATGTTGTTGGGGCTGTGGGGAGATGGGAATTCTTATACACTGCTGGTGGGAATGCAAAATGATATAACCATTTTGGAAAATGATATGGCGCTTCCTCAGAAAGCTAGAAATAGACATACCATTCGATCCAGCAATCCCACTCCTAGGAATATATCCTAGAGAAATAAGAGTCATCACTTGAATAGACATATGCACACCTATGTTCATGGCAGCATTGTTCACAATAGCAAAACGATGGAAACAACCTAGACGCCCATCAACAGATGAATGGATAAAGAAACTATGGTACATACACAGAATGGAGTACTATGCAACGAGAAAGAACAACAATGAATCTGTGAAGCATCTTATAACATGGATGAAACTGGAGGACATTATGCTGAGTGAAATAAGTCAATCACAAAAGGACAAATATTGTATGAGACCTCTATTATAAAAAGCCATGAAAGAGTTCACACCCAAAATGTAACCATCTTTGTTGGTTACCAGGGATGGGAGGGGTGGGGGGAAAATACTAAATAGGCAATAGATAAGCGGTAACTTGGGTGAGAGGTGAGATAGTACACAGTACAGGGGAAACTAACACAACCTGCACAAGGAAAGGTCATGGAGGCCCTATAGACACATCCAAACTCCCTGAGGGACTGACGCATAGCAACCCTATGTACAACAGAACAAAACACTGCCCTGTCCTGTGCCACCCTCACCATCATTGTTATTCTTGAGCCCATTGTTGCAGCCACTGTGTCAACCCATCTTCTTGAGGCTCGTCCTCTTTTTCACTGACCCTCTGCTTTACCAAGCATGATATCCTCCTCCAGGGACTGGTCCTTCCTGATAACACGTCTGAAGAATGTGAGAAGAAGTCTCACCAACCTCACTTCTAAGGAGCATTCTGGCTGTATTTCTTTCAAGACAGATTTGTTCGTTCTTCTGGCAGTGCATGGTATATTCAATATTCTTCACCAGCACCACAATTCAAAGGTGGCAATTCTTCTTCCATCTTCCTTATTCATTGTCCAGCTTTCACATGCATATGAGGCAATTGAAAACACCATGGCTTGGGTCAGGTGCACCTTAGTCTTTGAAGTGACATCTTTTTAAACACTTCAAAGAGGTATTTTGCAGCAGATTTGCCTAATGCAATGTGTCATTTGATTTCTTAACTGCTGCTTCCGCAGGCGTTGATTGTGGATTCAAGTAAAATGAAATCCTTTACAACTTCAATATTTTCTCTGTTTATCATGATGTTGCTCAATTAGCATAGCATGTCTTATTATTAAATGTATTAAGATATGAGTTGTGTCTTGGAACAAGAACAATTGCCCTTATACAAGGATATACAAACCCCTAGACCATGATCAATTTGAAAATGTACTTCACCTCCTGACTTCATCTTCATTGTATCCCTGTCCTGCTGGACATGTACAGGGACAGAAGCTTGTAGGTGGGGCTTCTCCATGCCCCACTCAGCCCCAGCCCTGCAATGGACATTCCGTGTCTGTTCAGGAGCTTCTTAGAGGCAGCAGCTCACATAAGTCACACCCATGGAAAGTAGGTTCTCTCTTACCAGTTGGACGAAGCACAGTTGTGAAAGATCTGGCTGTCTTGGTAACAAAGAGGGGGATCAGTGACTCAGTGGGGCTAATAAACCTTAGGACTCATCTTTCCCATCTGGGTGCTATTGAATCTTTTTATAGCAGTCCTTGTCTGGTTGCTGAAGTTGCTTAGCCCTGTTGACTTTTAAAATTACCTGAGCTTCAGTAGCTTTCGGATTCTCCAGGCACAAGTTTCAGTTTCTTAATAGCTTCACTTCTGGCAAGTGTCTGTCTCTAGGAAGCCTGGAAACAGGCCTGTGGAAGGGAATACATAAGCCTTGGCTGCCAACAGTTCCTACTCCAAGGCTCATCCGTGAACTTGTATTTACACTATTTGGGAGTGGGATGGATGAGATGGGTAGAGGCAAAGAAAGGAGAAACCACAACCTACCTGGGAAGTCCTCGCAATCGCAGAACACATAAAGATTTCACAAAGACTTGGCCATTCCATCCCAAACCAACCACAGCAAGCAGCTGCCTACTCTGATTACAGGACAGCCTGTAAGGAACAGTGTTCTCCATCCAGGTCCCAGCATGGAGAGAGTCCACTTATCTGGGTAGAAAACATGTGGAATTTAAATTTCATATGGGTTTCATCAGGAAAAAAAAATTGGCACATACTAGAAAAATAGGATTAAGTTCCTCTTATCCTTTACAATCACTGATTATTCCAATTCAATATCCAAATAGAGAAGGGGGTTTTGGGGAAAGGGGAAGAATGTGACTTTTTTTTACTTTGGCATTTTACTGCCATATGATGTAGCATTAGAAAAGGGCCCTCCTCTGGGAAACCCTGTGGCATAGTGGTGAAGAGCTATGGCTGCTAACCAAAAGGTTGGCAATCCGAATCCACCAGGTGCTCCTTGGAAACTCTATGGGGCAGTTCTACTCTGTCCTATAGGGTTGCTATGAGTTAGAATTGACTTGATGGCAACTGGTTTTTTGTTTTCTGGGGACCAGAAACTTGACTTCTGGTTGAGCCTCTACCACTAATTTGCTGTGCCCTTAATACTCACTGTGCTTCAGTGCTTTTGTCCATAAAATGAAGAAGTTGAATGATCAGTAGTTCTCTAACTTTTAGAGTACACGAGAACTCCCTGGGAGCTTCTTAAAAATGCAGATTCCTGGGATGGGGATCCTATGCTGCACCTTTAACAAGACTCTCAGGTGATTATGATGTAGGTGATCCTCAGGTTACTCTTTGAGAAACACTATGACCTCCAAGATCCTTTTCAACTCTAAAGTTTCATGACTCATTGTCTTAGTAATAGTGCTGCTATAACAGAAATACCACAAGTGGATGGCTTTAACAAAGAGAAGTTTACTTCCTCACAGTCCAGTAGGCTACAAGTCCAAATTCAAGGTGTCAGCTCCAGGGGAATGCTTTCTCTGTCAGCTCTGCAGGAAGGTCCATGTCATCAATCATCCCTTGGTCTGGGAGCTTCTCTGCACAGGAACCTCAGGTCCAAAGAATGCATTCTGCTTCTGGCACTGCTTTCTTGGTCGTATGAGGTTCCCATGTGTCTCTGCTCGCTTCTCTCTTTTATATCTCAAAAGCGATTGGCTTAAGACACTATCCAATCTTGTATACCTCATCAGTATAACTGCGACTAATCCATCTTATTAGATCATGGTGATTCAATTTACAACACATAAGGAAATCACATCATATCACAAAATGGTACACAATTAAACAATACTATGAATCATGACCCAGCCAAGCTGACAGATATTTTGGGGGGACACAATTCAATCCATGACTCTCAGTGATTCTAAACATCAGCAGAGCAGGAAAACGCTATTTCAAGGTTTGATTACTTACTTGGTTGTAGGGACATCAATGTTCATTTATCCTGAGGTTGATTATCTCCCTTAGGGATTAGTTGTCTTTTAAAGCCATCCGCCTTCAAATCCTTTTCTTCCAGGTGGGTTTATGGTTGCCAGTTAAAGATTGGCAGTGATGGGCAGAGAGAGATTTGAGGTGTGGGCATCTGATAATGTAAAAATATATCACTTTACCAGTCAGTGAGTGTAAAACCGAGGTGAGAGTGAAACATGAGGGAGACCTGGATTTGGGGTTGAGCCAGACTGAAGTACACACACAGGAAATAGTTGCAGACCTACTTCCAGAATGTTCTTAATAAGGGTTACCTCAGGAGACTCAACATGCAGAACAACGAAGTCTGTGGGAGTCCATATGGCCTGGGGATTGGCTACCCATTTCTTGAATTGTTATTATAAAGGAAAGGTAAGGATGGATTATCATGACTTGCACCAAATATCTACTAGAGTGTAGGCACCATAAGAAGAACAAGGACTATCGGTTTTGTTCATCTCATATTCTCAAGACCTCGTGCAATACTTAGCACATAATAGATGCTCATTAAATATTTATGGATGGAATAATGTTACTCTTTAAGTAAATGGCTATAAAAAGAATAAAAAAAGAAACAAAATACAGATTTCTGCTTTCAATAGTCCTTTAGGTAGCAATTTCAGAAAGGATCTTATGTTCTTTAATTGCCATATTAATGTCCTCCCAGTCTTTACAATGTCTGAAGGTAAGTTCTTGCATTTATTTATGTATTCAACAAATTGTATCCAGCTAGCAAGGGAGATACAAAGATAAAACAGACACTGCACTCATGGAGTTGACAACCTTGCAAAGAATTGCAATATGTATAAAATCTCAGAGGTTTCAGATAACTTTTGGTTAAGGTAACATTTTATTTTATCTAGAAATATGCTTAGCGCCTGACCTTAACTCTCCAAAGGAAGAAAATGCAAAATTTCTTCCAAGAGCTTATAAATCCAACAGAGAGCTCTCTGGTTTCAAAAAGAAGAACACATGCTGGAAAATAGTTCAATTTTCCTTCCCATCTCTATCATCTTCCCTCCTGTCCCACAACCAATACCAAAACCTTCCGGGTCCTCTCGATCTCAAATCAAGCATATTTTAAACTACCATTTATCATAGTCAGTGGGTCCCTGGGTAGTGCAAGCAGCTTGTGATCGGCTGCTAACCTAAATGTTGGCAGTTCAGTGCACCCAGCAGCACTTGGGAGAAAGACCTGGGGATTTGCTTCCGTAAAGATTAGAGCCAAGAAAACTCTATGAAGCAGTTCTACTCTGTAACACATAGGGTTGCCGTGAATAGGAATCTGTTCAACAACAATGGGTTTGGTTTGTTTCTTTCCTTTCATTTTTTTGGTTATAGTCAGAAGCAGCAAATTCCAACTCAGAGTGTCTGAGAAATAAACAACAAACTTTCCAGATGATTAAAAGGCATAAATGTTGATAACATTTCTTATGATAAATGTTAAAAATCCAACCTGGGGGCTGCTAACCAAATGTAGAAGTGATCCTGCTTCACCTGTCCCCTCTGTATCATAAGCCTCCAGAGTCCTGTAAGGAGGTGGGACTTCCTGTCCACAGGAAGTTGGATGCTGTTGTGCACCTTTAAGTGGATACCAACTCATAGCCAACCTACATAACAGAGTAGAACTTTCCCATAGGATTTCTTAGGCTGTAATGTTTGACCTGACGAGTGGCTAGTGGGTTTGAACTGCTGACCTGTAGGTTAGCAGTGGAGCTCTTAAACTACTGCACCACAAGGGCTCCTTAGTTGGGTGTTAAACCCATAAAACCCCAAACCGACCGACATCGAGTCTATTATGACCCATAGCAACCCTATAGGATAGAATAAATCTACCTCATAGGGTTTCCAAGGCTGTAAATCTTTATGGAAACAGACTGCCACATATTTCTCCCACGGAGCCTGGTGGGTTTGAAACACAAACTTTTCAGTTAGCAATTGAGCGCTTTAACCATTGTGCCACCAGAGCTCCTAGTTGGCTGCTAGTTGACATCAGAAACTGTATCTGGGGGGTAAAGTGGAGATCAACAGGAACTCTGACAGGAGTGTGAAAACCATATCTACCTCAGAAAAGCTTAAGTCTGACCAGGCATTCGCTGTGGGTAGGCTGTGTTGTCTCTTTGAGTACACTGAACAAATAGTATGACTTGGTCTATCATTTAGTACCAGCTGTGTCTACCTTTCTTCTCTCTTTCTGGCATTAAAAAAAAAAAAAAAAGCCAAAATACGTAGTGAGAATTGTTTGAGTTTTCTAAGTTAATTCTAAGGCTACCAGATAAAGCTCCAAGAAGCCCTTCTTAAATATATCTTTGTGTATTTTGCTTATGTTATATATACATACATGTATGTATATATATATATAGTGTTTTACATTTATGTTATATTTATATAGATATAGTGAAATAAAGCAAGGCCATTTAGAGAAACTTAGGAATGAACTTTTGTAGCAACTCTAGTTCCTCTAACACTATCACAATACCAAAGATTTGGGCCAATAGTTCTGATCAGAGGTGGTGTAGGCTTTATGGGAGTGTTCTGGAAATTTGTGAGGGTGTTTTGGTTTCACAATGATTGTGTACTATGGGCATCACTTGCATTCGGCTACAGGTAGAATGGAGGCAAGAATGCTAGACATCTTACAAATTTCAACCACTCAGCACAAGGAAGAACTGTCCTAAGAACTGCATGGTTTTCTTTTATCCAAAAGGACAGACATGCAGCTAATCAACCTATTTGTAATTATCTTAGCACAGAATCTTTGGTTTTACATAAATATAAAGCATTTTCATACAGTGTCTTAGGCTGGGTTCTCCAGAGAAACAAAACCACTAAAGCGTGTAAATATATATAGAAAGAGAGATTTATATCAAAGAAATGGCTCAAGTGGTTGTAGAGGCTGTAATGTCCCAAGTCTGTGGGTCAGGCTGGAGGCTTCTCCTTATTCACATAGCCACAGGAGTTGGCAAATCCAAGACTGGCAGGCCAGACAGCAGGGCTGTTGCTCACAGGCTGCGAAGACTTTTGAATCTCAAGATTGGCAGGCAAGATGGCGGGTAAGATGATAGCTCAAGTCCCAAGAACTGGAGGTCAGATGAACAGAAGCCAGCTGCAGGATCCAGAGTGAGCAAAAGCCCACAAGCCTTGCCAGAAAGTCCACCTGCATTGGATGCAGGCCAGACCTCCAAGGAAACTCCCTTTCAACTGATTGGCTGGCTACTCACAGCAGATCCTATCATGGAGGTGATCACACTATATCAAGTCTCACCATGGAGGTGATCACATCATTATACAACTGCCTAACTACATCATAACTGCCAAACCACTGAGAATCATGGCCCAGCCAAGTTGACACACGACCTTAATGATCACATATAGTTTTGATATAAAGTGATTTTCCAGCAATGCAACTACTATGCAAATCTTGGAAAGAATATTTCACATGTGATTTTTTTTTTTACTTTATGAAGAGCACTACTAACAGCTGTTCACCGTTTCTGAAAAATCACATACTTTAGCAACTACTCACGGTGTCTGAGTCACCAACACAACTTTCCTGTCATATTCACGGTGATTCAATGTATAGGTGCAAGCAGCCATCTACTGCCTTACTTGTTCAAGTGTAGATAGACTTGAAGGTTTTACATGTTAAAATACATATTGTTTCATAATAAATTGCATTTATTTCTTCTTTATATTGTACTTAAGCGTTTGGCTGCTAACCAAAATGTCGGCAGTTCGAATCCACCAGCTGCTCCTTGGAAACCCTATGGGCAGTTCTACTCTGTCCTATAGGATCACTATGAGTTGGAATTGACTTGACAGCAATGGGTTTTTTTGGTTTTAAGGCATTTTAATGTTTATGTTACTGCTGTTAATGTTATGTGTATAAATAAGTTATGCTAACTATAAATTTCATTTCAGGATAGAAAAGGGATAAAACTACTAAGTATTTATTACAGGTCAGGTCTGATATTTTATTCTCACTCCTTGTTAAATGTTCCTAATGTAATATATAAGGAGCCCTCGTGGTGCAATAGTTAAGCTCTCAGTGAATAACCCAAAACGTTAGCAGTTTGAACCCACCCAATGGCTCCTCTAGAGAGAGACCTGGTGATCTGCTTCTATAAAGATTACAGCCTAGAAAACCCTATGGGGAAGTTCTACTCTATTACATGGGGTTGCCATGAGTCAAAATCGATCTGACAGCATCTAACAACACAACAAGGTAAAATATAGCACACAAACTACCCATGTCAAGAAATAAAATATTGACAGTATCCTAGAAACTCCTTCCATGTCTCCTTTCAATTATGATCTCCTTTTTCCTTTTGCTAAATATGGCAACCCTAAGTATATACCTAGGAGTGGGAATTGCTAGATCATCAAATATGTGTATCTTCTTCATTACTAGTTAACTCTACACTGTTTTGCTAAGAGGCTGAACTAAATTACACCTCCGCTAGCAGTGTATGAGAGTTCTCATAGAACCATATCCTCATCAGCACTTAGTATTTCCAGACTTTAATTTTAGCCACTCTAGTTGATTTATTTTGAAAGTATCTCCAATATGATCTTATTTATTCTAGCACCTTTCTTTTATTTTTTACTTATTTTTAAAGAGATTGAATAACTTTTCATATGTTTACTGGCTATTAGGGCATCATTTTTGGGAAGTGCTCATTTCAGTCCTCCCTCCTCCATTTTTTTCCTTTTGGCTGCTTGTCTTTTCCTCATTGGTCTGTAGTTCTTTCTAATCAGGATGCCAGGCCTTTTGTTAGTTACATACGTTGCAGATATCTTCTCCCATGCAGTACCTTTCTTCCCACCCTGAGGTCATGAAGATATTTCCTGAATTTTCTTCTGGGAGCTTTCTTGATTTTCCTTTAAAATTTGTTGTTGTTATGTGTCCTGTCTTAGTCATCTAGTGCTGCTATAGCAGAAATACCACAAGTGGATAGCTTCTACAAAGGGAAATTTATTCTCTCACAGTCTACTAGGCTAGAAGTCCAAATTCAGGGCATCGGTTCCAGGGGAAGGCTTTCTCTCTCTGTCAGCTCTGGAGGAAGGTCCTTGTCATCATCAACCTTCCCCTGGACTAGGAACTTCTCTGCTCAGGAATCTCGGGTACCAAGGATGCGCTCTGCTCCCGGCACTGCTTTCTTGGTGGTATAATGTCCCCAACTTCCCTTTCCTTTTATCTTTTGTAAGATAAAAGTGGTACAGGCCACATCTCAGGGAAACTACATTGGATCAGGGATATGACCTTGGTAAGGATGTACAATCCACCCCAATCCTCTTTAACATAAAATTACCATCACAAAATGGAGGACAACCACACGATACTGGGAATCATGGCTCAGCCAAGTTTATACACACATTTTTGGGGGGACATAATTCAATCCATGACATGTCCTCAAATTGGTTCCAACTCATAGCAACCTTATGTACAACAGAACAAAAAACACTGTCCAGTCCTGTGCCACTCTCACAAGTGTTGCTATGCTTGAGATAATTGTTGCAGCTACTGTGTCAGTCTATCTCATTCAGGGTCTTCTTCTTTTTCACTGACCCTCACTTTACATGTCGAAAATATGTGAGATGAAGTCTCACCATCCTCATTTCTGATGAGCATTCTGGTTGTATTTCTTCCAAGACAGATTTGTTCATTCTTCTGGCAGTCTATGGTATATTCAATATTCTTTGCCAACACCATAATTCAAAGGCATCAATTCTTCTTTGGTGTTCCTTATTCCTTGTTCAGCTTTCAAATGCATATGGAGCAACTGATAACACCATGGCTTGGGTCAGGCACACTCTTGTCATCAAGATGACATCATTGCTTTTCAACACTTTAAAGAGGTCTTTTGCAGCAGATTTGCCCAGTGCAATACATCATTTGATTTCTTAACTACTGATTCCATAGGTGTTGCTTGTGGATTCAAGTAAAGTGAAATCCTTGACAACTTCAATATTTTGTCCTGTCATCATGATGTTGCTTACTGGCCAGTTGTGAGGATTTTTGTTTTCTTTATGTTGAAGTGTACTCCATACTGAAGGCTGTGGTCTTTGATCTTCATCAGTAAATGCTTCAAGTCCTCTTCACTTTCAACAAGGAAGGTTGTGTCATCTGCATAATGCAGGTTGTTAATGAGTCTTCCTCCAATCCTGATGCCCCATTCTTCTTCATACAGTCTGGCTTCTTGGATTATTTGCTCAGCATACAGATTGAATAAGTATGGTTAAAGGATACAACCCTGACACACACTTTTACTGATTCTAAACCATGCATTATCCCCTTGTTCTGTTCAAAAGACTGCCTCTTGGTCTATGTACAGAGGTCCATATTCATGCCTATTTCAAAGAATGGTGATCCAATGGAATGCAGAAATTATGGAACAATATCATTAACATCATATGCAGGTAAAATTATGCTGAAGATAATTAAAAAATGATTGCAGCAGGACATCAACAGGGAACTGACAGATTCAGAAGAGGACATGGAATGAAGGACATCATTGTTGATGTCAGATGAATCCTGGCTGAAAGCAGAGAATACCAGAAAGATGTTTACCTGTGTTTTATTGACTGTGCAAAGGCATTCAACTGTGTGGATCATAATAAATTATGAGAATTCCAGAACACATAATTATGCTCCTGAGTTTCTTTAACTTTCAGATTTACATATCACCTAAAAGTGATATTTGTGTGCAGGGTAAGATAAGGATGAAGTAACTTTGCTTTTTTAATAGCCGCTTGCTCCAGCACTGTATTTTGCCCCACTATTTTGTAGTTGTCGTCTTTGTCATAAATTATGTGCCCATATATTTATGGGTCTCTTTTTGTACTCTCTATTATATTGTGCCACTAACACGCTGCAATAATTATGTAACAATGATAAGTCTTAAAATCTAGTAGAGCAAGCCCTCCCCCTGTATCTTCTTCTTTAAAAGTAAAAGTCAAGTTAAAAAAAAAAAAAAAAAACTTCTGCTATTTTGATTTGTTATTACATTGAATCTATAGAACAGTTTGTGAAAATTTACATCTTTATAATAATGTTTTAATCATCTAATCCATGGACACATATAGCTTTGTTAATTTAGTCCTTTTAAAAAAAAATTTATCCTTTAATAAGTATATTACAGTTATTTTAAAGTTTCAATCTGATAATCCCAACATTGTGTCTATCTTTGGGTCTGATTTTATTGTCTATTTTCTCTTTTGACCTTGTATCATATTTTCTTGCTTCTTTACGTGTCTTAAATTTTTGTATGTTTAGAATAATAGTAAAAACTGAAGTTAATAATATTAATTCTTAGAAAATGGAACACTTCTTCTGATAGGCTGCCGGTGAGGGGGACTGAGGAATCTAATCTGCAGTTAAGCTGTGTCTTGGCTTCATTGCAGCTATAATTAGATTCAGCTTACCACTGATTCAAATGTTTTAAAGGAGGAATTAGGACTTGCCATTCAGTAAAGCTTAGAATATGGCTACTAGTAGATTCCAAAGGTTTCTTTATGTTTTACAGCTGAACTACCACTTTTCAAAACTGAGAAATCTCACTTTGCTTTTTAGCTTGGCTGCCTACTTTTGGGGCTCCTGGGAAGTTCTTTTTGTTCTTCAGTCACAACTTCAGCTTTCTGTGCACCTCAGAACATATCTCTCCACCCTATGCCCTGCTCCCAGTCTTTGGAGAATACCTGCAGTGGACTCAGCAAAGGTCGTACGTATTGCAACAGAATTTGTCTTAGTTTTCTGCCCCACCTCCAGACTTCAGAAGGTAACTTCAGTGTACTTGACAGCTTTTTTTTTTTTAAATTTTATCTTCTGTTTTTTGCTGCTGTATAGAAATTTAATTGTGTATAGTGAGCTTTTATCCAGTAATATTGCTAAATTTACTCATTAATTCTAACAGTTTATCTATAGAGACTTCTAAGACTTGCATACAAACAAGTTCTCGAGGACCTTGACAGTCTCATCTCAGCATGCCCCCTGGGTTCTAAGTCAGATGGCCTGGGTTCAAATCGAAACTTTGCCACTTGCTACCTGTGTGATACTGGGCTAGTTTCTTTACTGTTTCCTCTCTGTTTCTTCACCTATAAAATAAGGATTAATAATAGCATCTATCTCACAGGTTTGTTGGACAGATGAATTGAGTTAGTACCTGCACAGTACTTAGAACAGTGCCTGGTACATAATAAGTGCTCCATAGATGTCGGCTCTCTCTGCCTTGGCCTCCCTCCTCAGCATCTTCACAAGCCACTCTACACAGTGTTCCTGTGCTCCAGCCTTAGCAAAGGGTCGCCACACTGCCTGGAACACACTTCTACTTTTCTTCACCTGTCTAAGGCCTCCTTACTCTTTAAAGTCATATAATGCTTTCTGAGAGAAGCCTTCACTGGAGCCCTGCTAGTTCATATGATGCTTTGTGCATATTAGAAAATGCACTCTTTCCTTGAGACTGTTTAGCTTCAGCTGCAGGAAAATTGTTGCAACGGACATACATACTCAGTGTCAACTTCATGAATGGTTCCGCTTGGGTTGTGCAGTATGTGGTACATGGCAGCCTTGTCTTCTTTTGCCCATCTTCAGAGCAGGTCAGTTTCCCCAGGTCGACACTCACATAGCACCCTATACTACCTCTCCAGAATACTTATAATATAACTCTTTAGTTACAGTTTCCCACTAGACTATAAGTCCCAATCGGTATGGGATTATGTTTGCTTTTTGCTGTTGACACACAATATCCATTGACATTGAGTCCATCCTGATTCAAGGAGACCGCGTATGTTACTAAGTAACAAAACCTGCTCAATATGATTTTCTTGGCTGAAAGCTTTATCGTAGCAAATTGCTAGGTCTTTCTCCCATGACACTGCTGGGTGGGTTCCAACTGCCAGCCTTTAGGTTAGCATCTGATTGCAAATAGCTTGCACCACGCAGGGACCTTTGATACATGGTAGGTGCTCAATAAATATATTTGAATGAATGAATGCATAAGTGAATTTTAAATTCTCATAGGCAAAAGCAAGATGGAGTAGAGTGGACTTTCCCAGTGTCAGAGGAAAATTATATTGCTCTATCCCAGCAGGACCTGTTGCTTTTTGGATTACCAGGAATGAAGGTCGAAGTGGCTGGGAGAGTAGAGGGATAGATTAGGAATCTAATCGAGTTCCTTCTTTGAGAATTTTGCCCTTGTTTCTCAGTTTCTTGAGTGTAGGCCAGAATGGAGAAGATGCTTCAGGACAAGTGGTCACATCTGTAATTGATACTGCCATTAGCCTTGCCAAGGACTGAAAAAATGTGACTGGCAAACTTCTGTCATCAAAATGAATCATCTCTTCATTTATTTTTAAATTTTTTTTTATTGTACTTTAGATGAAGGTTTACAGAATAGCTTCTCATTAAACAGTACACATATTGTTTTATGACATTGGTTAACAACCCCATGACATGTTAACACTCTCCGTTCTCAACCTTGGGTTCCCTATTACAAGCTTTCCTGCCCCCTCCGGCTTTCTAGTCCTTGTCCCTAGACTGCTGTGCCCCATTAGTCTCGTTTTGTTTTATGGGCCTGTCTAATCTTTGGCTGAAGGTTTAACCTCGGGAGTGACTTCATTACTGAGTTAAAAGGGTATCGGTGAGCCATACTCTGGGGCTTTCTCCAGTCTCTGTCAGGCCAGTAAGTCTGGTCTTTTTTGTGAGTTAGAATTTTGTTCTACATTTTTCTCCAGCTCTGTCCAGGACCCTCTGTTGTGATCCCTGTCAGAGCAGTCAGTGGTGGTATCCGGGTACCATCTAGTTGTACTGGACTCAGTGTGGTGAAGGCTGTGGTAGTTGTGGTCCATTAGTCCTTTGGACTAATCTTTCCCTTGTATCTTGCTTTCTTCATTCTCCCTTGCTCCCGAAGTGGGGAGACAGTGAAGTATTTTAAATGGCTGCTCACAGGCTTTTAAGACCCCAGATGCTACTCACCAAGGTGGAATGGAGAACATTTTCTTTATAAACTATGCTATGCCAATTGAGCTAGATGTTCTCCAAGACCATGGTCCCCATAGCCCTTGGCCCAGCAATTCAGTCCCTCAGGGAGCCTGGATGTGTCTATGGAGCTTCCATGACAACAAATGATCTCTTTAGATGAGTTACTTGGCCTAGAACAATTAATGTCAGTAGTTTTAATTCCTAAATGAGTAAATATAAATAATGTGTGGAATCATACTTAATCTAATGCATTCTTCTTTTACTAAAATAACTGATAGATGTTTGCTTTTTAGACTAATCAAGAATATTATTAGTCAGTCCATACCACTCTGCTGGTCTGGGAGGCCAAGAAAAAATGTGAGTTCATCTATACTAAAAACCAGCTTTAAAAATTTTTTAAAAATTCATCAACCTTGGTTACTTGGTGTCAAAAAGGCAGAAATACATGGACACATCCAAACTCCCTGAGGGACTGAGTTGCTGGACGGAGGGCTCTGGGGACCATGGTCTTGGGGAACATCTAGCTCAATTGGCATGTCACTACTTATAAAGATAATGCTCTACATTCTACCTTGGTGAGTAGTGTCTGGGGTCTTAAAAGCCTGTGAGCGGCCATCTAAGATACTACACTGGGAGAATGAAGAGAACAGGATACAACGAAAAGATTAGTCCAAAGGACTAATTGACCACAGCTACCAAGACCTCCACCGGACTGAGTCCAGTACCGCTAGATGGTGCCCGGCTACCACCGCTGACTGCTCTGACCAGGATTACAACAGAGGGTTCTGGACAGAGCTGGAGAAGGATGTAGAGCATAATTCTAACTCACAAAAAAAAAAAAAAAACCAGATTTACTGGCTGAAAGGAGACTGGAGAAACCTCAAGAGTATGGCCCCCAGACACCCTTTTAGCTCAGAGGTGAAGTTACCTTCGAGGTTCACTGTTCAGCCTGGGAGTGGACAGCCCAGTAAAACTAAATGAGACTAACGAGGTACAGGAGTCCAGTGACAAGGGCCAGAAGGCAGAGGGGGAGTAGGAAGCTGATGATAAGGAACACAAGTTGAGTAAGGATTCTGTTGATGTGTTGTGAGCTTGTTAACCACTGTTATAGGGCAACATTTGTAGTAACTGTTAAATGGGAGGCTATTTTGTCCTGTAAGCCTTCATCTTGGGCGAGAATGGCAGCACAATTTGAAGAGCATAGTCAATGTCACTTAAATGTGTAAGTAAAAAGTTTTGAAATGGTGTATATTTGGCTATGTGTATTTTCACCAAAAAAAAAAAAAAGCTGAGAATTCAGAGTTAAAATGTTGTGGGGTTGTTAACCAAAGTCATAAAACAGCATGTGTACTACTGTTACATGAGAAACTGTTTGTTCTGTAAGCCTTCACCTGAAGTACAATAAAATATTTTAAAATAAATAAATAAATATCCAATATACAGGCTCATATGTCTGTAATTTCATAGCACTTAAACACTTGTTTATAGATATCTACAGGATATACCAGCATAATTAGTATCACCAGCCTTTTACAGATTGTACCACAGAGTTGAATACCAGTGTTATCTCTAGTGCTAATGATCACTACCATTTATTGAGTGCCCTTTATCATGCATTGTTCTTGGTGCCTTTTTGTGTCATCTCTAGTCTGAAGTACATCTATTTCACTGAAAGTATTCTACTGTACATAACTGCCTTGCAACTAAATCTAAGTCTAATTTGTTGGCTTTGTTGTTGTTTGTTGTTAGGTGCCGTCGAGTTGATTCTGACTCACAATGACCCTAAGTACAACAGAACAAAACATTGCCTGACTCTGCGCCATCATCACAATCTTTGCTATGCTTGAGTCCATCATCACAGCCCCTGTGCCAATTCATCTCATCTTCCTGTCTTTCACCAACCTCTGCTTTACCAAGCATGATGTCCTTCTTCAGGGACTGGTCCTGCCCAATTACATGTCCAAAGTGCATGAGATGAAGTGTGGCCATCCTTGCTTCTAAGGAGAATTCTGGCTGTGTTTCTTCCAAGACAGATTTGTTTGTTCTTCTGCAAGGCCATGATACATTCAATCTTCTTGCCAACACCATAATTCAAAGGCATCACTTCTTCTTTGGTCTTCGTTATTCATTGTCCAGCATGCATATAAGGCAATTGTTTGCATGCATGTAAGGCATTTGAAAATGCTATGGTTTGGGTCCGGTGCACCTAAGTCCTCAAAGTGACATCTTTGCTTTTTAACACTTTAAAGGGATCTTTTGCAGCAGATTTGCCCAATGCAATACGTCGTTTAATTTATTGACTGCTGCTTCCCTGGGCATTGATTGTGGATCCAAGTTAAATGAAATCTTTGACAATTTCAACATCTTTGTTTATCATTGTGTTGCTTATTGATCCAGCTGTGAGGATTTTTCTTTTCTTTATGTTGTGATGTAATTCATACTGAAGTCTGTAGTCTTTGATCTTCATCAGTAAGTCCTCCAAGTCCTCTTCACTTTCAGCAAACAAGGTTGTGTCATCTGTTTATCACAGGTTTTAATGAGTTTTCCTCCAATCCTGACGCCACTTTCTTCTTCATATAGTCCAGCTTTTCAGATTATTCGTCTGCATACAGATTGAATAACTATGGTGAAAGAATACAACCATGACAGACACCTTTTCTTATCTTAAGCCATGCAGTATCCTCTTGTTCTGTTTGAACAACTGCTTATTGGTCTATGTACAGCTTCCTCATGAGCACAATTTTCTGGAATTCCCATTCTTTGCAATGTTATCCATAATTTGTTATGATCCATACAATCGAATGTCTTTGCATAGTCAAAAAAACACAGCTAAACATTTTTCTGGTGTTGTCTGCTTTCAGCCAAGATCCATCTGACACCTGCAATGATATTCCTCATTCCATGCCTTCTTCTGAATCCGGCTTGAATTTCTGACAGCTCCCTGTTGATGTACTGCTGCAGCTGCTTTTAAATAGTTTTTGGAAAAATTTTACTTGCCTGTAATATTAATGGTATTGTTCAATAATTTCCATATTCTATTGGATCACCTTTCTTTGAGATGGGCTCAAACATGGTCTCTGCCAGTCAGTTGGCCAAGTAGCTGTCTTCCAAATTTCTTGGCATAGATGACTGAATGCCTACAGTGCTGCATGCATTTGTTGAAACATATCAATTAGTATTCCATCAATCCTAGAGCCTTGTTTTTCTCCAGTGCCTGCAGTGCATCTTGGCCTTCTTCCTTCAGTACCATTGGCTCTTGATCATATGCTACCTCCTGAAATGGCTGAATGCCGACAGATTCTTTTTGGTACAGTGACTTTGTGTATCCCTTCCATCTTATTTTGATGCTTCCTGTGTTGCTCAATAGTTTTCCCATAGAATCTTTCAATATTGCAACTTGAGGCTTGAATTTTTTCCTCAGTTCTTTTAGCTTGAGAAATGCCAAATATGCTCTTCCCTTTTGGTTTTCTAACTCCAGGTCTTTGCAAATTTCTAACATCTCTCACATTATTCTGTTTTATTCTTTAGAAATTACTAGATTTTTCCTTGTACATCTTATTGATTTTAGGGTTCCTGAAGAAAAAATGTCAGTTTTTTAATCCAAGAATTCCATTCGCTACTGTTCAAAATATTTATGATCATTTTCCAGGTTATATACTAGATAGTAAGCTGACCAAGAGCATGGGATCAGGAGTCTAGACAGACCTGAATTTAAGTTTCTGTTATGCAAACAAATGAGTACCAGAAAATAAAAAGCAGCATACAGGATTTTTTTTTGGGGGGAGGGGGTGGAGGTAGTTCAGAGGAAATAAAATCTAATATTAAAATTATTTCTAAATTTAATTTTAGATATTTTTACTTTAAAAAATTATAACTGAATTTTCTTGTCATCTTTAGAATTCTTGTCTCACTTTTAATGAATTAGACTTTATTTCTGTATGCCTCCATTTCCTCATCTGTGAAATGGATCAGTAATGGTAAGGAAGGAAAATGTTGTGATTGCTTTATGTTTGTTATCTCATTTAATTTTCTACATGCCAATTTTACAGATGATAAGGTAGAAATTCTGAGGGCTAAAATAATTGGCAAAAGTTACATATGAGGTCAAAGGCTGGGGTTGGATTTGGATTATAATTGTCAAACTCTTGATTCAGAGCTCTTTATTACTGTTTTGTACACATGGAATAATGATAATTTAACTCAACATTTCTAAAATATATTAACAGCAGATATCAGAAATCCCATTGGTGGCCTTAATACTGGCTGTTAAAACAAGACTGAAACAAAGAAAGAAGCCCAGAAACCAAAAAGTATGCATTAAATAAGTAGATAAAGTTATACTATTTTCATGTCTTATTGATAATTATTTATTATTTATTCTTCAAATAAATTGGTATTTTACAATAAAAGTGGCATATTAATCATACTTTTAAAATTATATATCTTGAATTAATAGCTTCAAGATCTGTTGGTGAGAGTAAGAGTAACAGGCATTTTTAAACATTGCTGAGGGAAATTAATCTATATAATTCTGTGGAGAACAACTTGCAATAGCTTTCAAAATTTAACATACACATATTGCCCTAGCAATTCCACATCTAGGAATTCATTCTAAAGTTAGTTAGTTAGATAGACAGATAGATATTCTTTGCAACATAGTTTGAAACCATAAATATTGGAAACACGTGGATATCCGCCAATAAAGCAATAAGTAAATAAATTATGATACACTATTATAATGAAATACTATGTACTGATTAAGAGAATAATGTCACTCTTAATGATCTTGATGTAAAAAAAAAAGAAACTCAAAGGTGTGTTGTTACCTGAAATAAATTGCATAACAACAAGAGAAGGAGTCCTGGTGGCACAGTAGTTAAACACTCAGCTGCTAACCAAAAGGTCAGCAGTTTGAACTCATGAGCCAGTTCGAGGGAGAAAGATGTGGGAGTCTGCTTCTGTAAAGATTACAGACTTGGAAACCCTATGGGGCAGTTCTACTCTGTCCTGTAGGGTGTCTATGAGTCATAATCAACTCAATAGCAATGGATTGATAACAAGTATAGTTAAATATCATTGAAATTTAAAAAAAAATTATAGAAACATTTGATATTAATAAAAGAAACAATTGTTTCTAGGAAAAGAAACTGGTAGCAATGCAGTGTGATGGACACTTTTCATGTTATAGGTTTTTGTATCCTTTTTTTTTTTTACCTAAGCAAAAGTAAATAAACTATTATTTTTAGAGAAAAATATCTAGTTAAAGACATATATTTGCGCTTAAGTCTTTTGGATAGCTATAATAGCTAAAAAGCAAAAGTTACAGGTGTAAACACGTTCAGAACCACTTTCTAAGCTGAGTTTCCCAAATAACTTCTACAAGAATCAATATACAATACATAACATATGGATAGAACAAGAAATATTCCTATGACTTTGATAAAGAACTAGTTCTTGAGATGAAATTAGAACATTAGCACTGATAATTCTAAAATAGTGCAATATTGTAGCTATCTTACCGATAACTTTGATTGTTCATATTGAAAGGCTACCATATGCAATGCATTCATTATGCATAAAGCAGGCAAGGATGCAGCCAAAAAACTCCAATATGCTGACATGACCCAATTTACTCAAGGTCACCCAGCCAGTCTGTGTTAAAATCAGAAATGAACTACAGTTAGTAATGGAACCCTCATTTCATTAGACTACATTGTCTGATAGAAGTGAGTAGCATTTATCATGGTGGCACATTATCCGTAGGCCGGACCAATGAGGTGTAACATCCATAATAAAATAAAAGTAGTAAAGAGGAGAGAAAGAAATCCCTTTTATTTAAGTTAAAGAGTATTCCTTCTACACTTATTCTAAAGTTATCAGCACACCTGTTACATTCCATGGACCTGTTATCAAGAGTGGGAAGGTGATAGAAGAACAACGGTTAGAGTAAAGAAGGCATCTAGAGTGACAAGAATTTTTAGAGTCTATTTCCCCCCACTTTCATTCTCCTGATTAATTTGTGGTCAACACTAACCAAATGCAAGCATGCTTGATAAGCTGTATTCTCAGACCTCTGTTACTTGCTGTTTTTCATTACCATGAATGAAATGGATTTTTAAAGGCAGAAATGTATAAAAGGTATTCAAGTCTGATTTACTGCCCTCTAAATATGGCTCACACCTTAACTTATGACATTACTTATCTACAAAAATCAAATGCAAGTTTATTACAATTGATGTATACTTCACAGCTCACAATACTTGCTGTTTTAAATAAGTTTGAATAGTAATTGCATTTCTCAGCAGTCTCTAGGGAGAAAATAAAACCTTTTCTTTCCTGACCTTCAGCTGCATTATTACTTTCCTCTCTTTGTAATAGTCTGTTTCTACAATCATTTATTTTGATGGTAAATTTTTACAAAGAAATGAAAAACATGTTTTCCTCATGGGTATCTTTTTAGAATCTCTGTTCAGACAAAACATACTCTCCAGAACTGAAAAAAAAAACAAACACACCTACACACACTCACACTCCCCAAAATTGAAAAAAAAAAAGTTAAATAAATATTTGAAAGTACAGAAGAAACACTTCTTGAATCTTCTCTTTTGGGGGGTAATTCTCTTCAACATTTTGTAGCTCATCTCTAGATGTATTGCGTTCTCAAAGGCCATTTTGGAATGTGGTGTCCCCTAGTCAAAAGCAAAGAATTATTTTCTTCTTTGTGTTGATCTTATTATTTCTTTCATTTATACAGAAGGAAATCACAACTACTTTCTAGGCAAACACTTTTTACTGTTAGCTCATGCTTAATTAAAATCCCTTTATCTTTTCTACCTGTGTGTGTGGGTTTTTGTTTTTTAATAGATAATTAATTTCTTGTTCCTCTTTGGAAACAAGCACAACCATTTGTATTGAGTTATCTTTTTTCTTCTTTTTCTTCTTAAAAGGTACAATTACTTCCCCCTCATAAACACTTTTTTGAATCTGTTACTGAAATCCATCAATTTTGTTTCTTCACAACGCCTGTCACCTCAAAATTAGATAAACCTCATCCTAGTCATTAATAAAGTTGTTGAATGGGCCAGAGCCAAGGGAAATGCCATAGATTCCAAGACAACATTGACATATATCCATCACTTCGTAGGATACGATTCCACAGATCTCTGTTATTAGCTATGAAATGTTTCTATATCTGGTTCAATAGCATCTCTTCGAACTCTATCAAATGCCTTACAGAGAATGTAGAATGACTTAAAGTCTGTGAAACCTATGTTGCAGGACAGGTGCAACAAATATATTATAAAATTTAATTGCAACAAATAACATTCATAGTTGTCACAATAGAATTTGCACTAATTCTAAGCAAAATTATGAAAAGAAGTAGGAATACCACGTATTTTTTTTTCACAGTTCTTCACCATTTTGTTTACCTGCATCATTCACAGGTCAAGAGTATTTCAAATGTAATTCAATTTTATAAAATATTGTCAGTGTTGGCTTACCAAGTGCCTGACAGTGAATTTGATTACCATACACGATAGGCAAATGATGTTTTCCCAGTCTATATCTGCTATGAAGAAATTTTTTAAAAAAGGTTTAAGCAAGTGCAATAAAACAAGACTCATTTTTTTTTAATAATCAGGGAAGAATATGATGTTAGCTTTGATCACTAGTCTGATTTCCCAAAATCGAGAGGGTAGAAACAGAGTTCAGTCCAAATTGCCACCATCTAGTCACCTATTCATCCACTCAGTAAATATTTATGTAGCATTTATTATTTGTCAGGTACATGTTAGACATCAACAATACAGAGGATAACAAAAGGTCCCCAACCTAAAGGAACTTTTATATCTCTATTATTTTACACACCCGAAATTCAAATGATGACTTTACCTAATATTTAACATTAATATATATTCAGTTTATAATATCAAAGCATTTATTGACTGTTATCAGGCAATTTCTGATTAATATTTGACCCCCACTAAAAAGGAAAGAGGAGCATTTTATAATTCATCCATTATCATTGTGTTCATGGAGAAAATTTCTCTTCCAAATGAATGTGGAACAAGTTTGAACAATTTAAAGCTTGGTTTCATTAGTTTCACCTTCCCTGGATCCAGACTCAGGAATTATTATTCATTATTTGTATTATCATTGGTTAAAGAGAAAATGGTTTGACTGTCTACACTTATGTATGGGTAGGTGTTTTCTCCTTAAGAAGAAAGCCTTATCCTCAGTTAAAACCAATCAGATAAGCACTTTCCAAGGTGAAGGTTTAGCTAAAGGTATGCTTTAGTATTGCTCCCTGCTCACTAGAGTCTCCCAGATAAAATCATCGCTCTGAAATTATAGTATTCCTTTTGCTTTCTGCACCAAGGCCAACATTTTTTTGCCTTGTACATAAAAAACAAAATAGCAATTAGTCTGATATTTGGGATAAAATAATCTTTTCCATCATATATAATGTAAACAATTGTCACCTGTTTTGTTTTGTTTTGTCTTCTCTTGTTTTTGAAAACCTTTTGCCCTCATCTAACAGGAGCAACTATTTAAGAATATTTTACCAAATTGTAATTATCCTTCTTTTTATTTCCTCAAAATCACTTATTTTGAAACTATTTCAAGATCACTGTCTTTCCTTTTCAAAAGAAGAAAAACAAAACTACCTAATGAATGAGAGGGGTAAATTACCTTCTCTACAAAGATGGAAATTAGATACGCCTTTTCTTTCATTGTAAGTAATATCTTGAATATTTGTCTGGAAAGTAAACAGTTTATCATTGTAAATTAAGACTATGTTTGCCCTTCTTACAGAGGCAACAAGTGGAGACAAACAAGCCTCATTAGACTTGAAGCAGGACCGGGAGCCATGAAGTTCCATTATGAGCTCCTCATCAAATTTAACTGGTCAGTCTTTTTGGTGGAAATAGAATTTGAATGCTGTCTGAGAACAGCTTTTTCTTTTCTTTGCAAATGAATATTTTACTCATCAATTGCCATGGGATGACTTAGTAGAAAAAATAGCCTTGATTATCTTAAGATGGCATTCAGTGATGCCAGCTCTCTTTCTTTTTAAAAGCAATTGTGCTTCTACACCCAGAAAAATAACTGGACAGTTTTTCTTATCTTTCTAACTGGAACTGTTTTCTATATGTTACAAAAGAAACATTTGCCTTTCTCTGAACCATTCCACTAAATGCAAATAGGAAGAGCAGTAAATTTTTACTATTTACTCACACATTCGGAGAATATGCTAACAAGTGTCTGCTTCATCAGTTACCTCCATTAGGAGGAGCTGTAGCAGTATTTGGCCTACTTTGATTTAACTTGCAAACCTCAGAAGCTAGTAATTTTCACAGTGCTATGAGTCTGAATCGACTCGACAGCAACGGATTTAGTTTGGGATTGTTTTGTACACAACATATTGAACCTTAAAAACCAGGACACACACATTTTTAGTCATTTCCCACACCATGTAACAGTAAAGTATCTTTTTTGCCATATGTGCTATCAGAGTCTACAAACTACATTGCCTCTGTTGATACATGCTGAGAGAGGCTCTACAAGCACATTTGCTTCAACAAACAAAGAGCCAGCTGACTAAGTGTTTTTCTATAGTATGTGGAGGTGGTGCTGGAAAAATCATAGTTAAATGAAAGTGGTAGAATCCTGAGATGCCAATTAAACAAGGGACAACTTAATCAAATTCTTAGTTAAATATTATTTAATAATTTGATTCTGATTTTCATATTATGCAGTAATGACTATGTTATATATTTTGAACTCTTAACATGTATCAGGAGCTGTTCTAAGCTTTTCCACCTGTACAGTCCCTGAACGTTTCATTTATTTTTAATTAATCAGTGATGTAACTAAAACTGAGAAAGTTAATACTGGCCCAGCACACAGCTAGTAAAAGCTTCCGTCAAATAACAATATTTATTATTGAGAAATTTTCACAATGGTTTTACTTTCCCTGTCCTCTCCTACCATGTCCTTTATTGTCACATTCCCAATACGCACATGAGGAGACATGAAGAAAAACTGTAAAAATTCGTTTCTTACTACTGCCTTCATCTTTGGTCCTAAGAAATATCCAATTCTATTTTCCCCAGAGATATTTTCTAATTTTTGATACTCCAGGTTGACCAGGAGCAGATTTTTGGGTTCCTTGATCTAAATTTCAAAATTCCTAAAAGAGGGTTTTAAGTTTTATAGGATAATGGAAGCTATTTAAATTAAAATCTGTCTTCCAATAACCATGTAGACGCATAAAGAGAACAAAGAAACAAGCAAACTAAAAAACATAAATCCATGCATACCACATAAATAACACAGGCAGTGTGCTACTACCCTCAATTTACACATAAGAAAATAAATATCTAAGCACAGCAAGCTTGCTCTAAGATCCTACACTGAGTGACGGACCACTGATGGTGGAACACAGTTGAAATCAGCTCCTAAAAGATAAATTCTCACCTGAGTGAGGAAATAATGACAGGGCCAAGACCGGAGGCACCAGAACAGAGTACAGGGGACTCTAAAGAAAGGGACTTGACTGCACCTGTTGATACTACTTAGGCACAGCTAAACACTTCATGGGATTAGTTTTCTTGGTTTGAAGGTTTAGGATCATAGCTTCATAGATTATCCCAGTCATTTGGCCTAAAGTTGTTTTTAGAGTTTCTGTTATACCTCCTAGTTTGGTGAGTAGCACCTGGGGGTCTTAAAAACTTGCAAGCAGACACCCAAGATATAAAAATTGATCTCTATTTGCCTGGAATAGCAGAGGAAGGAGTCCCAGGAATGAGAGAAGCAAGTGGAATAAATACAGGTTTTACTGCCTCTATGAAGTACTTCGTCCATTACCATGAGACCAGAAAAATGGATGGTGCCCAACTACAATTACTGAACGTTTTGATCAAGGACCCAATAGATGGATTCTAATCAAAAGGAGAAAAATCATGGGACAGAACTTCAAATTCTTGTGAAAACCAGACTTATTGAATCCATTGAGACTGGGGGAACACCCAGATGCATTGCCTGGAAATAACCTTTAAACCTTGAACTGAAACTATCTGATGATGCCATCATTAAACTAAACAATAGTTTAGCTCAATTAATAAAGAATGTTTGCCTTCGGCATTGAGCTCTTAAAAAGAATTAACTATATGAGTTCAAAATGACAACAGTTAATCTAAAGCACATATGAGAACTTTAAGAGGCAGAGAGTCTAAATTAATGGTGATGAAACAATATGGATAGAGATAATGATAATGATGACACGATGTAAAGTATATAATCAATTTCATTGAACTGTATGTGTAGAAACTGTAAATGGATATATATTTGGTTGTGCATATTGCCACCAAAAATAAACAAAACAAGAAAAAAAGGGACTTTAAATTGTTCAGGACCAGAGGTAACAGTCTTGAAAGAGTACCATTTCTTAAGAAGGAACAGGCAAACTTGGACACTGCAAGGTAAAGGGATGAACAAAACAGCTATTGGAAACTAAGGGTCCTACAAAACAAGAATGCTTGGTAAAGTGTCAGCAGAAAACAGGAAGCCCCACAATGAGACGGATTGACACAGTGGCTGCAACAATGGGCTCAAACATAGCAACAATTGTGAGGATGGCACAGGACTTGGCAATGTTTCGTTCTGTTGCATACAGGGTGGCTATGAGTTGAAACTGACTCAGTGGCTCCTAGCAACAACAGAACAAGATAATCACAAAATCAAGCACACATACCAAATATTCTCTTTAAAAAATAATGCCTGTTAAATATACTGTACTTCACAGTATAGCACACCAGAACGCTTGTGAAATTTGAAACCTAGTAAATTGCCTTAACCATTGTCCCTTGTCCATATATATATATATATATATATATATATATTTTAGTCCAAGAACATATAAGACATTTTAAAATAAACAGAAAAATCAGACAATGTGTATCAGACACAAAAATCAGACGGTTACAGTGAGACGAAAACAGATTTTATGTAAGAATTTAGACACAAAGAATTTACACGTACTCTTCACTTATTGACTATCTTGCTATCTGACATTTCGCATTTACAACAATAGTAAAACTTCTACTATGCAACTGTTCTGGGCATTAATGACGTACATCTGGCACTAACGAATGCCAAGATGTGAGGCGAGAGTAATGTTGGCTATGATGGTTAAGGCTATGTGTCAACTTGGGGTTTGGCAATCATGTAATGATGTGGTCATACTCCATTTTTGCATAACACTTATTTTTGCATAATGACCTGGTCTTTGGAACTTAACAATGTCAATACATTAGGACTGGCTGTATTTGGGATAGGATCCAAGGAAATGTGACAAGGAGGAGGTAAAATGAGGTAAGGGAGAGAGAAATATCAATAGTGTGTTAATGAGATGGTTGCTATTGTGGCAATGGACAGTCAGTTCCCTCTGAAAGACTATGAACAGCATAATTTAGAATTATCCCACTGAGGAATGCAGGAACTGGTTAATTTATTCACCACCCTCTGTCCCACATTGGTTGAGTGCCACTCCTGGTGCATTAACCCCCAAGCAATTAGGGCTGCTCTAGGTACGAACTTTGCATATTCCTATAGCCACTGAGGAAAACCTAGTGGCGTAGTGGTTAAGAGTTATGGCTGCTAACCTAAAGGTTGACAGCTCAAATCCACCAGGTGCTGCTTGGAAACTCTATGGGGCAGCTCTACTCTGTCCTGTAGGGTTGCTATGAGTCAGAATTGACTTGACAGCAAAGGGTATGGTTTGGTTTATAGCCACTGAACGTACCCGGAAAGAGTCAAGCTTTCTGCCATTTTGATTGAGGAGACAAGTGCATTTAGAAAGCAGTAGTAGTGTATAGCAATTTAAGAATGAAGCTGCACTTCTCTAGACCTTCCCACCTTCCTGATTTGCACTTCATTATTTTCCAAATATTTACTATCAGGTTAATAACAAAATTCACTTTCTCTCTCTCTGTCTCTCTCTCTCTAAATATATATATACATATGTTTGTGTACACATGTCTGTATAAATACATATACATATGTATATACATGTGTATATGTATGTGCATATTTATATGTATTTATACACACTTTTACACACACATATTTGTTTGTTTAAAAATATGATTTATGTTACTTCCTTTTCTTCCATGAAGAATCTTAGTTGACCATCCAACCAGTGGGCTGCCATAGCAAAACCTGAACACTATCCCTGAATCCTTTTAAGCCTCTTCAATCATATTTAAGTGTTCAGAAAGTCCTGTTGACTTTTTCCTAAACATCTCACAAAGCCATGAACTTCTTTCCATCCTCACTGCTATCACCTTCATTTCAAGCCACTGTCCATTCTAGCCTGGGTTATTATGATAGTCTTCTAACTGGCTGTATAATGTGGGCCTAATCTTCTATAGTAAAAGTTTTGCAGATACTGCTGTTTTTGAACTCAAAATCAATCATACCTCATTCCACTCTTTAGAACACTCCATTAAGTACCATTGATGGTCAGTCTTTTGGCTCTAGACCATCATGCATGTTCTTCTCTTAGCTTGAAACACCTTCTTCAACCCTCTCCATATGGAAAAATTCATTTAACTTTCAATTCAATCCAGATATCACTCCCTCTAAAATTTATTTCCTCCTCTCTCCTTCCCTTCTGGCAAACTATGCTAAGTGACCTTCTGTGTTTCTGAGGTATCCTGCATTTCCCTCTTATAGTTGTTATCACAATGAGTTGTAAATGCCTCTTTATTTCTTGGTCTTTCCTCACTAGACTGTGAACTCCTTGAGAGCAGGCACCAAATCAATCTTATTTACTATCGTATTCCCAGCACCTGTAGGAGGACTAAACATTGTTTGAAGGAACAAACAATATCCTGAATAAGTAAATGAATAAAAATTTAAAGATTGTGGTATTAATGGAAATCAACTACTGGGAAACCTATATTTCAAATTTCCAGGAGAATTTTGGTCAAAAGTACATAGTAAATTTAAGTTCAGATGGAAGAAGTACTGAACTGGAAAAATGGTGTATTAAAAGATTTGCTCCACCTCACTAGAAATTTACTTGGAGCTTAAAAACACAGTAGATAAGTTAATATTAATTAAAATACTTTCTGGAACAATAGATTTTAATTAGTTTTTTTCTTGTCTGATAATAGCCTAATTTATCCCCTTCTATCACCTTGTATTTTTTTATCAAAATTTCATGCTACCTAATAACCATAACACATTTCTCGTAACTTAAAATGTGTCTTGTGGAGTTAATTCTGAATTTAACAAGCGTGTTGTACAGAACATCTTTAATTAAATATTACTCACTTATGAGGTTGAATGGACTTGTATTAGAAAATCAAATACCTGGAAGAATATAGAGCTTTTGAAATTATGGAAATGTTGTTTCATTTGAAAAGGTAAGTTTCAAATGGAAAGATAATTATTCAAATCCCAACTCCTCTACGCCTACACACAAATATACCTCCAATAATATTTTGCAAAAAGAAATCTTTTCTGAGTCCAGCAAGATGGAGCTCTAGGCAGAAGCACCATGCCGTCGCTCCACAGCAAAGATCCGAAAAACTAAGCCAGAGAATCAACAATCCTGAAAACCTAGAACATCAAATGAAGAGATAAAGAACTCAGCCGAGCACCAAATGGAGTGAGAATACTGAAAGAGAATGGAGAGCGAGGAGAGATTCATGCAGAGGTCCCCTATCAGCTAACGCAGCACGGATAAGCCATCTTGGACTCCTATCGGAGACCAGCAAACAGGGGTTACGAGAAAGCAGCCTCACAGAGTGTCCAGTGGAAGACAAAACAACTGGTAATTTGCGGTGTGTGCTTTCCCACCCCCCACCCCTCTTCGCCCTGGCTTGGCCTCCTCTGCTTCCCACGGCCACAGTCTCTTGACTGGGAAGCGCCGGCTGCTTGGATTCCACACACCCAAGCGGGCGGCTCTCTCGGTGCCATTTGTTGGCTGCTAGTGTTGCTTTTTTTTTTCCTGCTTCTTTTGATTTCTCACTTGCCTCTCACCACCTCCCCATCCTTTTGCTCAAGTGCCTGGCTCTGAGCGCCATCTTTGCTCTTTCCTGTGGGGCTGCAGGGCTCCATTCAAGTTTGCAGCTGCTTCCCGGTCTGGGCTGCCGTGCTGGTGGGATACCGGGGCATTTGTTCGTTTGTCCCTCTGCTTCCTGCGGCTGTGGTCTCTTGACCGGGGGGCACCAGCTGCTTGGATTCCGCACACCCAAGCGGGCAGCTCTCTGGGTGCCATTTCTTGGCTGCTGGTGTTGCTTTCTTTTTTCTGCTTCTTTTGGTTTCTCGCTTGCCTCTCGCCGCCTCCCCCTCATTTTGCTTGAGTGCCTGGCTCCGTGCACCATCTTTGCTCCTTCATGAGGGGCTCCAGAGCACCGACAATTTGTGATATACGCTTTCCCACTCTCCACCATTCTTCACTCACACTCGGCCTCCTCTGTTTCCCACGGGCACAGTCTCTTGTCCAGAAACACCAGCCCACACTGGCTGGCTCTCTGAGTGCCATTTGTTGGCTGCTGGAGTTGCTTTTTTTTTTTTTTTTTTTCCTGCTTCTTTGGATTTCCTGCTTGCCTCTCACCGCTTCCCCTCCTTTTGCTCGAGTGCCTGGCTCTGTGCGCCATCTTTGCTTTTTTCTGAGGGGCTGCGGAGCTCCATTCGAGTGTGGAACTGCTTCCTGGTCTGGGCTACTGAGCTGGTGGGATCCCGGGGCTTTTGTTTGTTTGTTCATTTTGAATTGTTTGTCTGTTTTCTTTTCCTTTTCTTGAGCTGGGAGCCCTTTCTGGCCAGGAGGAGCAGCGTGCCAGGGAGATTCCCCTTCGGCTTCCACAGACATGCAGAGGGATCCCTGAACGCATTTTTTTTTCTTTGTTTTGTTTTGTTTTCCCTCTTTTTCCCTTTTGTCTTTCTTCATTGCTCAATTTCTTGTCTCTCTATCTCTTCCTTCTCTTTCTGGTCCCTGAATACCAGGCGTTGTATCCCTCTGTGCCTTCTGGTGAGGCTGTGCTGTGAAAGCTGAGAGCGACTTCCCCAGACCTCATAGCTGCATTGGTGGGATCCCTGGGACCTTTGCGGTTCTTTAATCTTTCTGATTTTTATTTGTTCATTCTTTTCTTTTCTTCCTCTTCCGCCTTCTGTTATTCTCCATTTCATAGTCTCTCATCTCTCCATTCCAACGGCAAGCTCCCCTAGCATTCTTTTTTGTTTGTTTGTATGTTTTTGGCTCCTGTTCCTCTCTCCTCTCTCCCATATCCAGCTTAGCTTCACATATAACCATCTTCCCACTGCATCCTGCCTTCCTGCACCGTGCACTTGACATCACACCACCAAGCTGTGCAGGCACGGCCTATTGGAACCTGCCCAGCACTGATTACCGACTGCCCTGGTGGCTGTGATGAGTACCACAAACAACCCATCCCAGTGGCTCCTCTTCAGCTAGACCTGCCCTGCTGTACCACATCAAAGTGACTAAACAGGCCAGTTGGAGAAAGAGGCAAAAAGTATTGAGTGCACAGATGAGCATGCAAGGCACATGCAGTATGCCTCCTCCAACATACTCAAAATTTTTTTTAAAATAGGGACGAAACAAGCAAATCAACACTCGATAAATGAGAGAAATGTCTACTGAATGCCCCCAAAACAGCAAACAATATCAAAACATTTACAAAAAACAGGACAGGATGGCTCCAGTAGGCATCCAAATTAAAACACCAGATGACTCTCCTGTGGAAGAAAATGCACTAGAACTACCTGATACGGAATTCAAATCACTAATACTCGGAATTTTCCAAAAACTGAGGCAAAAAGCTGACAAACACGAGGAAAAAATAGACAAATTCAAGGAAAATACAGACAAAAAATTGGAAGAATTCAGGAAGATGATGCAGGAACAAAATGCAAAAATAAATTCACAACTAGAAATTATACAAAAACAACAATTAGAAATCCAGAAGATAAACAACAAGATTTCAGAAATGGATGATGGCATAGAAGGGCTGAGAAGCAGATTTGAAATCGTGGATGACAGGATCAGTGGAACTGAAGACAAACACTTGGATACAAATCTGTTTCACAAAAACTCAGAAAAAAGAACAAAGAAAAATGAAGAGAACCTGAGACTTATGTGGGACACAATTAAAAGCAAAAATTCACGAGTGATTGGCATTCCAGAACAGGGGGAGAAAACAGAAAACACAGAGAGGATCACTGAGGAACTGCTGACAGAAAACTTCCACAAATCATGAAAGATGAAAAGTGGCCATCCAAGAAGCTCAAAGAACCCCAAATAGAAGAGACCCCAAAAGAAAATCACCAAGGCATATCATATTCACACTCGCCAAAACCAAAGACAAAGAAAGAATCCTGAGAGCAGCTTGTGAAAAACAATAAGTCACATACCGAGGAGAAACAATAAGACTAAGCTCAGATTATTCAGCAAAAACCATGCAGGCAAGAAGGCAGTGGGATGACATATATAAAATTTTGAAAGAAAAAAATTGTCAGCCAAGAATAATATATCCTGCAAAACTCTCATTCAGATTTGATGGTGAAATTAGGTCATTTCCAGATAAATGGAAACAAAGGGAATATGTAAAAGTCAAACCAAACTTACAAGAAGTATTAAAGGGAGTTCTTCGATCTGAGGACAAACAGCTCACCCTCAGGCAGGACCTAGGTTGTAGGATCGTACGAGCCAGATACCAATCTAGTAAAAGAACTCTCTAGGACTATCCAAAACCAAAAGAAATACAACAGGGAATCAGAGCTGTCAATCGATGGATGACAACAACATCAAAACAAAAAAAGAGGAAATAAACGGTATAGGTATAGAACCTTCTAATGGAGAGGAAGGCAAGGCGATGCCAAGTAAGGGTAGACTGCTTCAAACTTATAAAGATAAGGGTAAAATTCATGGCAACCACAAAGAAAGTTAACAAACCAACTCATAAAAATAAAGATGAAAAACTTAAAATCTCAGCAAAAACAAAACCTACAAAAACAAAAGAAATGAAAAACAAAATCCACAAACAAAAGTAACTCAGAACAAGAGAGTAAGAAGAACAAAGAAAACTTCAGCACCACAAAAAAAGCACTACAAAATGACAGCAACAAACTCACATCTATCAATAATTACACTGAATGTAAATGCACTCAACGCACCCATAAAGAGACGGAGATTGGCAAAATGGAAAAGAAAACAGGATCCATCAATATGCTGTCTACAAGAGACACACTTTAGAAACAAAGATGTGAATTTATTAAAAGATCAAAGGTTGGAAAAAAATATATCTAGCTAACAACCACCAAAAAACAGCAGGAGTGGCAATGCTAATCTCAGATGAAACAGACTTTAAAACAAAATCTACCATAAAAGACAAAGAAGGACGCTATATAATGATTAAGGGGACGATCCATCATGCAGACATAACCATAATAGACATCTACGCACCCAATGACAGGGCTCCAAAATGCATAAAACAAACTCTAACAACAATGAAAAGAGAAATTGACAGTGCCACAATAATAGTAGGAGACTTCAACACACCACTCTCAGAAAAGGACAGAAAAACCAAGAAGAAACTCAGCAAAGATACAAAAGACCTAAAGGGCACAATCAGCCAACTAGACCTCATAGAAATATATAGAACACTCCATCCAACCGCTGCAAAGTACACATTCTTTTCCAATGCACATGGAACGTTCTCCAGAATAGACCACATCTTAGGCCACAGAGCAATCGTCAACAAGATCCAGAACGTTGAGATAATTCACAGTATCTTCTCTGACCACAATGCCATCAAAGTAGAAATTTAGAAAGAGCAAGGGAAAAAAATAAACCACATGGAAACTGAATAATACCCTGCTTACACATCACTGGGTAATAGAAGAAATCAGAGATGGAATAAAAAAATTCCTAGAATCAAAAGAGAATGAAAACACATCATACCAAAACCCTTGGGGCACAGCAAAGGCAGTCCTCAGAGGAGAATTTATAGCAATAGATGCACATATCAAAAAAGAAGAAAGGAACAAAATCAAAACATTAACTACAGAACTCAAACAAATAGAAAGAGAACAGCAAAAAAAGGCTACAACCACCGGAAGAAAGGAGATAGTAAAGATCAGAGCAGAAATAAATGAAATAGAGAACAGAAAAACAATAGGAAGAATCAAAAAAAACAAAAGTTGGTTCTTTGAAAGAATCAACAAAATCGACAAACCACTGGCCAGGCTGACAAAAGAAAAACAGGAGAGGACACAAATAACCAAAATAAGAAAAGAAATGGGGGACATTACAACAGGCACGACTGAAATAAAAAGGATTATAACTGAATATTATGAAAAACTATATTCCAACAAATTTGAAAACCTAGAGGAAATGGATAAATTTCTAGAAACACACGGCCTACACAAACTACAACAAAGTGATGTTGAAAACCTGAACACACCCATAACAAGAGAAGAGATTCAAAAGGTAATAAAAAAAACTCACAAACAAAAAAAGCCCTGGCCCATATGGCTTCACTGGAGAATTCTACAAAACATTTACAGAAGAGCTTGTACCGGTACTACTCAAGCTATTTCAGAGCATAGAAGAGGAAGCAACACTTCCAAATTCATTCTATGAAGCCAGCATAACTCTGATACCAAAAAAAGGCAAAGACGTCACAAACAAAGAAAATTAAAGACCAATATCTCTCATGAATATAGATGCAAAAATTCTGAACAAAATTCTAGCCAATAGAATTCAGCATCATATCAAAAAAATAATACAGCACGACCAAGTAGGATTCATACCAGGTATGCAAGGATGGTTTAACATTAGAAAATCAATCAAAGTAATACACCACATAAATAAAAGGAAAGAAAAGAATCGCATGATCATCTCAATTGACACAGAAAAGGCATTTGACAAAGTACAACACCAATTCCTGATAAAAGCTCTCAATAAAATAGGTATAAAAGGGAAATTTGTCAACATAATAAAGGGCATCTATGCAAAAACAATGGCCAACATCATTCTTAATGGAGAGAGGCTGAAAACATTCCCCTTGAAAACAGGAACAAGACAAGGATGCCCTTTATCACCACTCCTATTTAACATTGTGCTGGAAGTTCTAGCTAGAGCAATAAGGCAAGAAAAAAAAATAAAGGGTATCCAAATTGGTAATGAAGAAGTTAAACTGTCCTGTTTGCAGATGATATGATAGTATACATAGAAAACCCTAAAGACTCCAAGAGAAATCTACTGGAACTAATAGAAAGATTCAGCAGAGTAGCAGGATACAAGATAAATATTCAAAAATCAGTTGGATTCCTATACACCGGTAAGGAGAACGATGAAAAGGAAATCAGGAAATCAATACCATTTTCAATAGCCCCTAAAAAGATAAAATACTTAGGAATAAATCTGACCAGGGATGTAAAAGACCTATACAAAGAAAACTATAAAACATTACTGCATGAAACCCAAAGGGATCTACATAAATGGAAAAACATACCATGCTCATGGATGGGCAGACTCAACATTGTGAAAATGGCAATTCTACCTAAAGCAATTTACAAATACAATGCAATCCTGATCCAAATACTGGCAACATTCTTCAAAGAGATGGAAAAACTAATCATTAACTTTATATGGAAATGGAAGAAGTCCCAAATAAGTAAAGCACCACTGAAGAAGAAGAATAAAGTTGGAGGACTCACACTACCTGACTTGAGAACCTACTATACAACTACAGTATTCAAAACAGCCTGGTACTGGTATGACAGATACATTGACCAATGGAACAGAATTGAGAACCCAGACGTAAATCCATCCACCTACGGTCACCTGATCTTCGACAAGGGCCCAAAGTCCATCAAATGGGGAAAAGACAGTCTTTTTAACAAATGGTGCTGGCAAAACTGGATATCCATTTGCAAAAAAATGAAACAGGACCCATGCCTCACACCGTATACAAAAACTACTTGAAAATGGATCAAAGACCTGAATATAAAGCCTAAAACTATAAAGTTCATAGAAGAAAAAATAGGACCAACACTTCAGGCCTTAATACATGGCATTAACAGGATACAAACTATAACCATCAACACTCAAACCCAACAGATAAACTAGATAACTGGGATCTTCTAAAAATCAAACACCTATGCTCTTCAAAAGACTTCACCAAAAGAGTCCAAAGAGAACCTACAGACTGGGAAAAAATTTTTGGAAAGTACAAGTCAGACAAAGGTCTAATCTCCATAATCTACAAGAAAATCCAACACCTCTACAACCAAAAGACAAATAATTCTATCAAAAAATGGGCAAAGGAAATGAACAGACACTTCACCAAAGAAGACATTCAAATGGCCAACAGACACATGAGGAAATGCTTCGATCACTAGCCATTAGAGAAATGCAAATTAAAACCACAGTGAGATACCATCTCACCCCGGCATTACTGGCACGAATCAAAAACCCTGGAAATAACAAATGTTGGAGGGGCTGTGGAGAGATGGGAACTCTTATGCACTGCTGTTGGGAATGCAAAATGATACAACCATTTTGGAAAATGGTATGGCGTTTCCTCAGAAAGCTAGAAATAGACATACCATTAGATCCAGCAATCCCACTCCTAGGAATATATCCTAAAGAAATTATAGTCGTCACTCGAATAGACATATGCACACCTAGGTTCATGGCATCAGTGTTCACAGTAGCAAAAGGATGGAAACAATGTAGGTGCCCATCAACAGATGAATGGATAAAAATCCTATGGTACATACACACAATGGAGTACTAGGCAACGAGAAAGAACAACAATGAATTTGTGAAGCATCTCATAACATGGATGAAACTGGAGGTCATTATGCTGAGTGAAATAAGTCAATCACAAAAGGACAAATATTGTATGAGACCTCTACTGTAAATACCCATGAAAAAGTTCACATGCAAAATGTAACAATCTTTGTTGGTTACCAGGGATGGGAGGGGTGTGGGGGGGAAATACTAAATAGGCAATAGATAAGTGGTATCTTGGGTGAAGTGTGAGACAGTACACAATACAGGGGAAACTAGCATAACCTGTACAACGAAAGGTCATGGAAGCCCCATAGACACATCTAAACTCCCCGAGGGACTGAGTTGCTGGGCGGAGGGCTCTGGGGACCATGGTCTTGGGAAACATCTAGCTCAATTGGCATGACACAGCTTATAAAGGCAATACTCTACATTCTACCTTGGTGAGTAGTGTCTGGGGTCATAAAAGCCTGTGAGCGGCCATCTAAGATACTCCACTGGTCTCATCCCTTCGGGAGCAAGGGAGAATGAAGAGAACAAGATACAAGGAAAAGATTAGTCCAAAGGACTAATTGTCCACAGCTACCAAGGCCTCCACTGGACTGAGTCCAGTACAGCTAGAAGGTACCTGGCTACCACCACTGACTGCTCTGACCAGGATCACAGCAGAGGGTTCTGGACAGAGCTGGAGAAGGATGTAGAGCATAATTCTAACTCACCAAAAAAAAAAAAAAAAAAAAAAAGACCAGATTTACTGGCCTAAAGGAGACTGGAGAAACCTCGAGAATATGGTCCCCAGACACCCTTTTATCTCAGTGATGAAGTTACCTCCGAGGTTCACTGTTCAGCCTGGGAGTGGACAGCCCTGTAAAAGCAAATTAGACTAACGAGGTACAGGAGTCCAGTGACAAGGGCCAGAAAGCAGAAGGGGACAAGGAAGCTGGTGATAGGGAACCCAAGATTGAGTAAGGATATTGTTGATGTGTTGTGAGATTGTTAACCATTGTCATAGGGCAACATTTGTAGTAACTGTTAAATAAGAAACTATTTTGTTCTGTAAGCCTTCATCTTAAGTGAGAATAACAGCACAATTGGAAGAGTGTAGTCAATGTCACCGAACTGTGTGTGTAGAAATTTTTGAAACGGTGTATCTTTGGCTATGTGTATTTTCACCAAAAAAAAAAAAAAAGGTTGAGAATTTAGAAGGTTGATATGTTGTGGGGTTGTTAAGCAATGTCATAAAACAACATGTGTACTACTGTTTCATGAGAAACTATTTGTTCTGTAAGCCTTCACCTGAAGTACAATAAAAGATAAAAAAAAAAAGAAACCTTTTCTGTAGTTAGAAAATATCATAGGACTTCTTAGTTATGGGAGTTACGTGAGTCATAGTAGCATGCCCCTTTATTCCCAAATATTTCATTTTGTATTTTAATTGTTTCAGCACTGTTCATCTACTACATGAATGCTAACTTTGTTTGGAACATCATTATTACAGAATAACTATCAATTCATTGAAAGTTGACAGAGAGGTCCAGTGATACTTTACTTAGTGTCATCTCATATAATTATAGTACAATATAAAAAACAGGAATTTGAAATTGGTACAATGTAAGTATACAGGCCTACGCCCTTTTATAACATGTATAAATTTGCATAGTTATCAACCACAGTCACACAGCCTGCTGCTGCCCTACCCACCCAGACAAGATGGTGAGAACTATCGTACCCAGAAATTACAAAGCAGTAAAGTACACTTGATCTGCCCCCCTTGACACATTAAAGCAAAACATAAAAGGATGAAATGAATGAACATACAATCAATAATTAAAGAAAAGAATATCTTAATGTCTTGGAGACAGCAGACAATATCAAAGCATGTAACAGAACAGAACAAGATGGCTCCAACAGGTGATCAAAATAAAGAATCAGATGACTTTCTGGTGGAAGAAAAGGCAGTGGAACTACCTGATATGGAATTGAAAAGACTAATATTTAGAACTTTCCAAGAGATTAGAAAAAAGACCAAGGAAAATACAGACAAAACTCAGGAAAAAATAAATAAAATCATGGAAAACAGAGACAAAAACAATGAAAACACTGCCAAAGTCAAGGAAAACACAAACAAAGCAATAGAAGAATTCCAGAAAAGAATCCAAGAACAAAACCTCAAAATAAATAAACAATTAGAAATCATACAAAAACAGCAACTAGAAATCCAAATGATAAACAAAATTTCAGAAACGGACAATAGAAGGTTTTAGGTGCAAATTTGGAATAGTGGAAGACAGAATCAGCAAGACCTGAAGACAAATCCATGGACACCACTTTATTTGAGGAAAAATCAGAAAATAAGAATGAAGAATGATGAAGAAAACCTAAGAATTATGTGGGACACAATCAAGAGAAAAAATTTGCACATGATCAGAGTTCCAGAACAGGGGGACAAATTAGAAAACACAGAGAATATAGTGGAAGATTTTCCGGCAGAAAACTTCCCAGATATCATGAAAAATGGAAAGCTGAGTGCCCAAGAAGCTCAACGAGCTCCCATATAGGATAGAACCCAAAAGAAAGTCACCAAGATATGTCATCATCACACTTGCCAAAAACAATGTCAAAGAAAGAATCCTGAAAGCAGTTCAAGAAAAATGAAAAGTCACTTACAAAGGGGAGACAATAAGACTAATCTCTGATTACTGAGTGAAAACCATGCAGGTAAAAAGACAATGGTATGACATATATAAAACCTTGAAAGAAAAAAAAACAAAACTGTCAATCAAGAATAATATATCCTGCAAAACTCTCTGAAATACAGTGGTGAGATTAAGACATTTCCAGATTAACAGAAATTAAGGCAATTCATAAAAACCAACCCAAGCTTTCAAGAAATATTAAAGGGATTCCTTTGGTTAGAGATCCAACAACATTTGACAACAACTGAACTCTAGGACACAGGACAACATCAGCTAGATACCAATCTAGGTAAATAACTCTCAGTAATAAAGCAAAGCAAAGAGATTTAAAAGAGGGAAACAGAGATGTCAATCTGTAAATATCGATGACATCAAAACAATAAAAAGGGAAATAAATGGTGTAGGTATAGAACTTTCAAATGGAGATGAAGTTGAGACAATATCAACTAATAAAGACTGGTTCAAACTTAGGAAGGTAAGGGTAAATTTCAAGGTAACCACAAAGAAAGTTAGCAATCCTACTCATCAAAATAAAAAGCAAGAAAATCATAAAGATTAAGTAAGCACAAAATCTATAACAACTAAAGAAAAGAAGAGAAAATTCATAAACAAAAGGATCTCATCACAGGAAAGTAAGAGGAACAAAGAAAATGTCAGCATCACAAAAAAAAAAAAAAACCATAACATGACAGCAATAAACTACCAATAATCATACTGAATGTAAATGGCTTAAATACATCTGCAAAGAAAGAGTGCCAGAAGGGATAGAAGAAAAATGACCCATCAATATGTTGTCTACAAGAGACACACCTTAGACACAAAGACATAAATATATTAAAAATCAAAGGATGGAAACATATATCAAGCAAACAGTAACAAAGAAAAAGGGGGGCAGGAGTGGCAATACATGGAAACTGAATAACACTTTGCTTAAAAACAACTGGGTAATAAAGACGTCAAAGAGGGAATAAAAAAATCCTTGAATCAAATGAGAATGAAAACACATCATACCAAAACCTTTGGGACAATGCAAAGGCACTGCTCAGAGATCAATTTATAGCAATAAGTGCACTCATTAAAAAACAATGGGCCAAAATCAAAACATTAGCCCTACAACTCTAACAAATAGAACTAGAACAGCAAAAGAGTCCCACAGGCACCAGAAGAATATAATAAAGAATAGAGCAGAAATAAATGAAACAGAGAACAGAAAAACAATAGAAAGAATCAATGAGACCAAAAATTGGTTCTTTGAAAAGATCAACAACAAAATCAACAAACCTTTGATGAAACTGAAAAAGAAAAACAAGAAAAAGCAAATAACCCAAGTAAGAAATGAGGCAAGGGACATTACAACAGACCCAACAGAAATAAAAAGGGTCATAATAGAATACTATGAAAAACTGTACTCCAGAAAACTTGAGAACCTAAAGGAAATGGATAAATTTCTAGAAACACACTACCTACCTAAACTAACACTAACTGATGGAAAATCTGAACAGATCCATAACAAGAGAAGAGATTGAAGAAATTTAAAAAAAAAAAAAGAAAGAAAAAAACTCCCAACAACAAAGCCCTGACTGGGATGTCTTTAATGGAAAATTCTACAAAACATTCAAACAGTCAGAGAAGTGCTCACACCAGTACTACTCAAACTATTGCAGAGCAGAGACGAGGAAGGACTACTACTGAATTCATTCTATGAAGCCAGCATAACCCTGATACCAAAACCAGACAAAGACACCACAAAAAAAAAAAAAAATATATATATATATACATGTATATATACATATATATATGTACATATATGTACATATACATATATATATATATATTACAGACCCATATCTCTCGTGAATATAGATGCAAAAATTCTCAACAAAATTCTAGCCAATAGAATTCAGATTCATATTAAAAAATAATATACCACAACCAAATGAGATTTATACCAGGTATGCAAGGATGGTTCAACATTAGAAAATTAATCACGTAATTCATCACATACATAGAAAAAAGGATAAGAATCCCGTGATTATTTAAATTGATGCAGAAAAGGCATTTGATAAAGTCCAACATGTATTCCTGATAAAAATTCCCAGTAAAATAGGAATAGAAGGGGAATTTCTCAACATAATAATGATCATCTATACAAAACCAACAGCTAACATCATTCTCAATGGAGAGAAACTGAAAGCATTCCCCCTGAGAATGGGAACACGACAAGGATGTTCTTTATCACCACTCCTATTTAACATTGTCCAGGATGTCCTAGTTAGAGCAATAAGGCAAGAAAAAGAAATAAAAGCCATCCAAATTAGACAGGAAGAAGTAAAACTATCCCTATTCATAGGTAATATGATCGTATACATAGAGAACCCCAAAGATTCCACAAAATAACTACTAGAACTAGTAGAAAGATTCAGTGGAGTAGCAGGATACAAGATCAAAGTACAAAAATCAGTTGGAGTCCTATACACTAACAAAGAGAACTTTGAGGAGGAATCAGGAAACAAGACCATTTATAATAGCCCCTAAAAAGATAAAATTCTTAGGAATAAATCTAACCAGGAACATAAAGACCTATACAAAGAAAACTACAAAACACTATTGCAAGAAATCTTCCCCAATAAAGTAAAAAGAGAACCTACAGACTGGGAAAGAAATTTTGGCTACGACATACATGACAATGGTCTAATCTCTAAAATCTATGGAATACTCCAACACCTCAATAACAAAAAGACAAATAATCTAATTAAAAAATGGGTAAAGGATATGAACAGCCACTTTACCAAAGAAGACACTCAGGCAGCTAACAGAAACATGAGAAAATGCTCCAATCATTAGACATGACAGAAATGCAAATCAAAACTACGAAGAGAGATACCGTCTCACCCAGGCATTACTATCAGGAATCAAAAAACAGAAAATAACAAATGTTGGAGAGGTTTCCTGGAGATTGGAACTCTTATGTACTGTTGGTAAGAGTGTAAAATGGTATACCCACTATGGAAAACAATATGTGACCTCCTTGAAAATCTAGAAATAGAAATTCCTTATTATACAGCAGTCCCACTCCTAGGAATACATCATAGAGAAATAAGAGCTGTCAAGCAAATAGGCATATGCACAGCCATGTTCATTGCAGTATTATTCACAATAACAAAAAGATGGAAACAACCTAACTGCCCATCAGCAGATGAATGGATAAACAAATTATGGTACATACACACAATGGAATACTATGCAACAATAAAGAACGATGATAAATCCATTAAATATCTCACAACATGGATGAATCTGGAAGGCATTATGCTGAATGAAATAAGTCACTCATAAAAGGATAAATAGTATATTAAATCACTATTATAAAAACTCAAGAAGAGATTTACCCACAGAAAAGAAAAAAAAAACCCAATCTTTAACAGTTATGAGGGAGGGGAGGATGGGGGACAGGAAATCACTAACTAGATAGTAGACAAGTGTTAACTTTGATGAAAAGAAAAACAACACACAATATACAGGAAGTCAGCACAACTTTACCAAGTCAAAGCCATAGAAGCTTCCTAGACACATCCAAACACTTTGAGGGACCAAGTTACTGGAGCAGAGGCCTGGGGACCATCTAGGTCAATTGGTATAACACAGTTCATAAAGAGCATGTTCTACATTGTACTTTGATGAGTAGTGTCTGGAATCTTAAAAGCTTGTAAAAGGCTAAGATACAGTTATTGGTCCCATCCCATCCAGAGCAAAGGAGAATGAAGAAAAAAAAAGACACAAGTTAAACATTAGTCTAAAGGACTAATGGACCACATGAACCAGAGCCTACACCAGTCTGAGCCAAGAAGAATTAGATGGTGCCTGACAACCACCACTGACTGCTTTGACAAGGATCACAATAGACAGTCCCAAAGCAAGAGAAAAATCTAGAACAAAATTCAAATTCACAAAAAAAAAAAAAAAAAAAAAGACCAGACTAATTGATCTGACAGAGACTGGAGGAATCCCTGAGACTATGGCCCCCAGACACCCTGCTACCTCAGAACTGAAGCCACTCCAAAAGTCCACCTTTCAGCCAAAGATTAGACAAGCCTATAAAACAAACACTAGCACATGTGAGAAACGTGCTTCTGAGTTCAGTCAAGTACAGGAGTCCAAATGGGCAACAGCTACTCAAAGCAAAGACAAGAAGGCAGGAAGGGCCAAGAAACCTGGATGAATAGACACAGGAAACTCGTGGTGTAAAGGGAATGGGGAGAGTGCTGACACATTGCAGGGATTGCAACCAATGTCACAAAACAATTTGTGCGTAATTTTTCTGAATGAGAAACTAATATGTACTGTAAGTTGTCCCCTAAAACACACACACACACAAGAAAAGGATACAAAACAATCCAAACCCACCAAGGTCTCTCTGGTGATACCATTTTATAGCCACACCTAGTCCCTCTTGTCCACCATCCTTAAACCTTGACAATTACTAACCTGTTGTCCATCTATATAATTTTGTAATTTTGAACATTTTACATAAATAGAATTATAGAGTATTTGACCTTTTGAAATTGTCTTTTTTTTTTTTTTTTTCACTTAGCATAATGCACTTATAGGGAAGGGTAGGCAGTGATCCAACAATTGATGTCTCTGAATTATGGTATTTGCAAAGAATATTTAATATACTATGGACTGCCAGAAAAATGAACAAATCTGTCTTGGAAGAAGTACAGCCAGAATACTCCTTAGGAGCAAGGATGGTGAGATTTCATCTCATGTACTTTGAACATGTTATCAGGAGGGACCTGTCCCTGGAGAAGAACATCATGCTTGGTAAAGTAGAGGGCTAGCGAAATAGAGGAAGATCCTCAACCAGATGGACTGACACAGTGGCTGCAACAAGGGCTCAAGCATTATAACCATTATGAGGACGGTACAGGACTGGATAGTGTGATGTTTTGTTATACATAGGGTCATTATGCCTTGGAACCAACTCAACGGCACCTAACAACAACAGGAAGAGATAGTGCCCCTGGGTGGTACAAATAGTCCATCCAGATGCACCTCAGAAGAAAGGTCTGGTGATATGCTCCCCAAAAAGCAGTCATTGAAAATGCCATGGAGCACACAGAATTCTACTCTCGCACACAAGTGATTGTCATGAGTCAGAATCAACTAAATGGCAACCAATTTTTACTTTTAGCTAGCAGAAATTTTATGAGAAATAGGGCAAGCAGGTGGGATAAACAGGTGATAAAATTGGGCCACTTCAATAGGAAATGTTTCTCTCTGCAGTCAGCCAATTCCGAAGATGAACTATTAAGGAGAGATGGCCAGCACCTGTTTGGTCACTGCTTTAGTGTGTCCAACACATTTTGATATGTTGTATTTTTATTTTCATTCAGTTTAATACATTAAAAAAAAATCCCTTGTGTTTTATCTGGCTTCTTCTGACAACATTCTGGGAGTGAAGGGGGCTACTGCTTTGTTACTATCAGTTGGGAGTGGAAGTTCTGGTTCTCTACTTGGCTTCCCTTGCCACTCAGGATACGGGCTCCTTGTTTCTTCTTGGGCAATAATGAGAGTTCATACTCTCCACTTGGTCTCCACTGATGCTGATATCGGCTGGGTAGAAGGGTGTGGGGAGCCTTGTTACTGCTCCCACATGACCTCCACTGGTACCATGGTGGTGGCAGGATAATCTTGTAACTACGGAGCAATGCTGAAGGTCTTTACTCTCTATTAGCCCTACTCCAACACCACTCCAGCAGGGAGGAAAGGGTATCTTGTTCCTAATACGGGGAGATGGAGATTCAGGCAGTCCACCTGCTCTCCACTGATACCATGAGGAAAGAAGATTTGTTACCATCTGGTGAGGATGAAAGTCCTGGCTCCCCTTGGCCTTCTTTGATACTACCTTTTGTGTGGGGGTACCTCCTTATACCCTGGAAAGCGTGGAAGCCTTGGCAATTGCTTCTGGGGTTGGGTTTGAGACCACAGCTTTTTCCGTGATGTTTGACTGGCATAGAGCACTTATTGTCTAAACATTAAACAGTTAATATGTTGGGCTGCTAGCCTAAAAGTGGGAGTTTCAAGTCTACCCAGAGTTACCTAGGAAGAAAAGCCTGGTGATCCACTTCTGAAAAATCTGGTATTGAAAACCCCATGGAGTACAGTTCTACTCTGACACACATAGGGTCACCATGAATTGGAGTTGATTCAATGGCAGCTGTTACTGGTAGGCTGACCCTTTCATGGTCCTTTGGCTAAAGAGAACAGGTTTTTCTCAGGCTTTTTGTTTGCTTCATTACTGTTTCTGGGTTTCTAGAGTCTACAGTTTTAGATGAGGCAAAAATAAACTTAGGGAACTCACCCCTGCGTTGTGCTTTGGGTGCCGAGGTCTCTAGCTATGATTTCCCTTCTTCTCTACGCCTTTCAGAGTTGTCTTATGTTTGTTATAAATATAATATCCAGGATTTTTAGTTGTATCTTAATGAGGAAGATACAACTCAGGAGTTTCTCCCTAATTCTTAACTTAGAAATCTCTGCATCTGAATTTAATGGACCTTCATTGGAGCAACCAACAGCAGCATTCTGAAGTAAAGGATGGAAGTCATAAAACATGGGAATAACATATTTAAAGTACTGAGAGATGGAAAATTGATCAGTTATTTTAATACCAGGTAAAATAGACTTGAAGGTAAGAAATATTACAAGATTAAAGAACTTCCCATATTAAAAAAAGGGTGAATTCAAAAGGAAAACATAGCAATGCTAAATTTATATGCATCTAATAATGTAGCTTTGAGATATTAAAAGTAAAATTCAGAACTAAAATGAGAAATAGTTGAATATACAGTCATAATTTTAGGTGTTAATTCACTTCTCAGTAATTAATAAAACAAGAATAAAATATCAGCAAGAATAGATTATTTAAACAACATGATTAAGAAACTTATATATACGACATGTATAGAGTACTATATCAACCCAATGAAGAATAAATATAATTTTCAAGAGCACATAAAACATTTACTAAAATATACCATATTCTGGGCAATAATATAGTCTCAAATTAATCTGAAGAATGATAACCTTATAAATTATATTCCCTGTCCACAAAATGATTTAGTTATAAATAAACAACAGAAAGATAACTCATAATGCCCCAAATACTTGAGAAATAAACAATACTACTCTGTGTGACCCAAGAGTCAAAGAATCACATGGAGAATTAGAAAACATTTTTCCACTGTATATTTATTTAATATGCAAATAAAACATATGGGATGCAATGGAAGCCATATTAAAATAAAATATGTAGCCTTATATCCATAAATTAGAAAAGTAAGATTGAAAATAAATTAAGAATCTATTTCAAGAAACAAGTAAAGAACAGCAAATTACAGAGGAAGTAGAAAAAATAAGCAAAAAAATCAGTGAAATAGAAAGTAAAAATATATTAGATAAAATCAAATAGCCATAAATTGATTCCTTCGAAAGATTAAGAAATTTCAAACATATCAGCAAGAATCTTCAAAAAATAAAGACTGAAAACAAAATGATAGCAACTGGAATGAAAACAGTGATATCACTATAGGTCTTAAAGACATTAGAAAAATAATAAGAGTACATTATGATAAACTTAATGCCAAAAATTTTGAGTATTTAACTAAAATGGATATATTCCTTAGAAAATAAAATTACCAAAATTATGAGAAAATTCTTATTGATCTCTAGCTATTAAATAAAGTGAGTCTGCACTTAAGCATCTTTTCAGAAAAACAAAACTACAGACCTGGATGTTTTTATTGGTGAATTTTTTCCAACATTTCAGGAAAAATAAATAAATAATCAAATTCTTGCATACAGGAGAAACAGTGAACACATGTCATTTCATTTCCTGAGGCCATGGCATTATAAGAAAGCATTACAGGTCAATCTCTCTTATACAGTCATGAGCCACATAATGTCCATTCAAGAAATGTTGGACCACATATGCATCCATGGTCCCATAAAGTTATAATAGAGTTCAGAAATCCCAATCAGAGAATGGGACATAGCAGATTTAGGTAAGTTGCACTCGACAATCATGATGATCTTCAAAAACAAAGAAAAAAATTCTTCAACCTGTTAAAAGATCTGCTTCACCGAAAGCTATAAAGCTAACGAAAATTTGAGAGTAATCAATATCGTATATGGAGAAATTGCTAATGACATGGATTGAGGACCAAACACAAAAACAAATCCCTCCCAGCACGTTAACAGTCACTGCTAAGGCATGAAGCTTGTTCAAGATTCTTAAAGAAAAAGCAGGACCAGACTACAATACCAAGTTTAGTGCTGACTCTAGGTGGTTCAAGCACTTCAAACAACGTTTTTAGATGCATGATGTGAAAATGAGTGGTTAGTCTGCAAGTGCTGATGGGAAGGCAGCAGAAGAATTAGTTGAAAACTTAGGTAAACTAATTGTTGTTGTTGTTAGGTGCCTTCAGTTTGTTCCAAGTCATAGCACCTATGTACAACAGAACACAACATTGCCTGGTCCTTCCCCATTCTCACAGTTCTTTCTATGCTTGAGCCCATTGTTACAGCCACTGTGTCAATTCATCTCGTTGAGGGTCTTCCTCTTTCACTCACCCTCTGCTTTACCAAGCATGATGTCCTTCTCCAGGGACTGGTCCCTCCTGAAAACATGTCTAAAGTACTTAAGACAAAGTCTCTCCATCTTCGATTCTAAGGAGCATTCTGGCCGTGTATTTCTTCCAAGACAGATTTATTATTTCTTCTGGCAGTTCATCGTGTATTCGAAGTTCTTTACCAACACCGTAATTCAAAGGCATCAATTCTTATTCAGTCTTCCTTATTCATTGTCCAGCTTTCTCATGCCTATGAGGTGTTTGAAAATACCATGGCTTGGGTCAGGCAGACCTTAGTTCTCAAAGTGACATCTTTGTTTTATAACACTTTAAAGAAATCTTTTGCAGCAGATTCGCCCAATGCAATAGGTCTTTTGATTTCTTGACTGCTGCTTCTATGGGCATTGATTGTGGATCCAAGTAAAATGAAATCCTTGACAACTTCAGTCTTGTCTCCATTTATCGTGATGTTGCTTACTGGTCCAGTTATGAGGATTTTTTTCTTCTTCTTTATGTTGAGGTGTAATCCATACTGAAAGCTGTAGTCTTTGATCTTCATCAGTAAGTACTTCAAGTTCTCTTCACTTTCAGCAAGCAAGGTTGGGTAATTTGGGTATCATAAGTCATTAATGAATCTTCCTCCAATCCTGATGCTATATTCTTCTTCATATAGTCCTGCTTCTCAGATGATTTGCTCAGCATACAGACTGAATAAGTACGATGAAAGCATACAACCCTGACGCATACCTTTCCTGATTTTAAACCACTCAGTATCCCCTTGTTCTGTTTAAACGACTACCTCTTTGTCTACGTTCAGGTTCCACATGAGCACAATTACGTGTTCTGGAATTCCCATTCTTCGTAACATTATCCATAATTTGCTATGATCCACACAGTCAAATGCCTTTGCACAGTAAATAAAGCACAGGTAAATATTTTTCTGGTATTCTAACTAATTGTAGAGGGAGGCTATTTGCCCCCAAAATTTTTTAATATGGATGAAGCATCCTTATTCTGGAAGCAAATGCCTGAAAGGACCTTCATCCATAATATGGTGTTCACACAATGTCCAAATAACATAATATCCTATTTCACAGAATGTATCACAGATATTAAGCAACACATAACTGTAAACACAGACCTTAGAGTCCAAAATAAAATATTTGAAAGTTGAATCAAGCCTTATAGAAAGGAATGATACCTCACAACTCAGAAAACTAAGAAAGAAGAAAACTTTGTTTTAATCTTAATAAGAGATATCTGCTAAACCACCTAAAATAAATATCATACTCAATGGTAAGTTATTAGAAACATTCCTATTAAACTAAATTCAAGGACAAAGATGTCTTCTGTAAACATTTCTATACAACATAATGCTAAAAGTCCTAGCCAATGCAATGATAAAAGAAAACATTAAACATATAATGAATTTAAAAAGAAGAAATAAAAGTAGCCTTCATTCACACATAAAATTTCATATGTAGAAAATCCAAAGGAAAACTATTAGAATGATTAAGTAAATTTCACAGTCACTGGAGAGTAGTATATATTTCTATATACTACTAAAAATTAAAAATAATTTTTTAAATTTATAATAACTTCAAAAAATTAAATACCAAAAATAATTTTAATCTAAACTAGTAAATATTATTCTGAAAATTTAAAGGTAAAAAAAATAAGATATACCAAATTGATCTATGAATCCACTGCAATAATGCATGCAGTTCCCCCCACCCGCCCAGAAATTGATAAAGTATTGAGTATAAAAAGTCAGACATGAAAAATGCATAGGATTTCACTAATATTAATTTCTAATACAGACAATATTAATGAATGATTTTAAAAGGTCAGAATTCTGTTTCCCATTAGAGAGGAAGGGGTGGTATGTGCTGACTGACAGGGCATAAGGAATGTTTTAGTCATGCAGGTGATATTCTATGTCCAGATCAGAATGGAGCTTCCTATATATACTGTTTTTTAAAAATCTACTGAGCTTTTATAATTAAGCATATTTATGTTATTCAATTATATTATACTTTGATTCAGAAAAACTAAAAGCATATAAAACATTTTTACCTGCCTAAAATAAAGTTGATTATTTTTTTTAAAAGGAGGAAAGAAGCCCAGGAAAATGACTGAGAAAATTCACAATATTGACTTCCTTTTAATGTTTCCCATGATAATCACTGAATAAATGAGCGATACTTTATTCCAATGCTGATGCATACGCTTAGTATTTCAGCAACTTCCATGTGTCACATTAACATTTTTTGTGAAAAAGTCTAAATATTTTTAAACTTAAAAAAAACTAATACAATATTCCATCCAATTTATTTAGATATTTTAAAAGCTTCTAATTTGAATAGCCTGATTTTCTAAAAGGTGTTAATAACAGAAATATGCATATTTAAATACTCTTCAAGTTCTGCTGTAATAGGTCATTTAATGAAGCCACTTGAAAGTTTACAGATACTGAATCTGGAAATTAATCATCACATGATCTTTTGAAATAACACATTTCTCTTTGTAAGACATATTCCTTGTAAAAAAATAATTTTGTTCTTCATAGTCATGAATACTACCCACATCAGAACTGCAGATGGCATATAAGTCATAATCTTTTATCCAAGGTTTACGGTCGTACCACTCATTTCCTTTTGACATTCACTTCATGCCCCGTAAAATTTTAAAACCGTTTTTAAAAGCCTCCTATAATCAGATTTTCTATGGCCTTTATCCTTACTAATGTTGACTGTCTCACAATGTCCCAGAGTCCAGCTTTGTCATTCAAACCTTAGAGTATGAAACAGGCTTAATTATAGGATTAAAGAGTCTTCATCAGTCCAAGCTTTGTTAAGACATTCTTTGTTTTGGTGTTACAATAGCCAAGTCAATTTATGATAACAAGCTAAACAGATTATAGATTCTTTTCTTCTAATATTTTTCACTTTTAACTATTTTATTTTCATTTTCATTATGGAGACCTGTTGGAGAAGAAACTTTCTAGATACAGATTATATGGTAGTTAATAACAAAAATTTAATGCCAGGTTTTGATCTTTATTGTCTGAGATAAAGGTAGGACCATAAATCTCCTATTTTCTGGGTTGTTAAAGATATTACAAAGCATTTCAAAAAATAACTACATGTCTTCAAGTTTGACCTTTTAAGATTCAAAGGTGTTTGAGGACATCTTTTTATTTTTGTTTCAGGAATCAACTGTTCTTTAACGAAGCTGAAGGAAAATTGATGTCACTCTTAAAGTGTCTCAGAATAAACTTTTCTGGGTTTAGAAGTTTGTTTGGAATGTATTTTTCATTTTCCAACTGAGAAATTTCCAACTATTCTTTTTATTTCTGTAGCATCATTAAATCATTCATTGACTTTTTCAAGGTCAAGTAACTGGTATATATTATAGCAGAAAAGAAAACTAAACTTCTCCTGAAAAGAATGCATCCTCAAGTGTTGGTAGGTGAAACAAAGTGCTTTTTTTTTTTTTTTTTTAAAGCCAGTCACAGCATAAATTAAATCTCACATCAGGAAAAAAAAAAATCCAATGCATTTAGTGAATATAAACTTTTGATTTTAAAGATATATATATATGTATTTCTTTTTTTCTGGGAATATTGATGCTGCTTCTGTTTCCTTAATAAAGCGTTAATAGTATTTTGCTTTGTCCTTTCCAGATGAGCAATTTATCAGCTTCACAGATGTTTCTCATTTATCAGAAAACTAATGAACTCTCACTCTTACATAATCCTGCCTATAAGGGATGTGGGGCCAATATAGCCCACTGAAGAAATGAACAGCAGTCACTCTCTGCATTATTTAAACAGGGTTCTGTGTTTTGAAAAACTATGTGTTCTCAATTCTTGCAAAAAACAGAATACAGAACCTGAAGGTTTTTGTTTTGTTTAGTTTGTTTTTTTCTAGTACATCTATGTAAATAACAATTGGATTTTAGAATGTTAGTATTTCTCTTTTACTAGATTAAGGAATATGTTCTGAATTGAACTTCACCCAGTGTGGTGGAATATTTGGAATGGTTCAACTTGAAATAAAGGTTACTTGCCATTCTTGGAACTTACTTGTGATAGTGAAGGAGAAGGACGTTTTCCCAGGAAGAATCTCAGAGTGATAGGCAATCATCTCCATAGCAGCTCACGCTGAAGGGCAAGGAAAATGTTAATCCATATTAACGCTTGCAGTGCATATGAAGATAATACACAACATAATGGCAGACGTTCCAAATGTAAACTCCAAATCAAATGTTACACAAGCAAATGTCCAGAATTTCAGTCATCACTTTGTGATTGAGATATTTCCCACATGGGCTTCTCTAATGTATTATAGACATCACAGTGAGTGCTGGCAGGGACTTACTTAGCTAAAAGATTTTTTTTTTTTAAATAAAAACAAAAAGAGTTTATCGACCAACTTCCAGACTTACCTAGTCAATAATATAATTTTGAAAAATGTTTATTTTCTCTCTTCTAGATCTTGGCTTTCCAAAAATTATTTTCAAAATATTTAATGCCCTTACTGTGTATAGGGCGTGATGAGACATGCACTCTGAAGGGATTGCATTCGTATTAGGTTGAACCATATGGAATTGCTCATACGTAAAAAATTTAACCTACAATGATAACAATTTCTATAGTTCAACGTAACAGTGAAGTGTCTTAACAATATCTTAATAAAAAATATGATTTCATAATATAATAATAGAGGGCTATCTATGAGGGAGGGAAGCCTGGTGGCACTGTGGTAAAAGTGTTCAGCTGCTAACCAAAAGGTAGGTGGTTCCAGCTGTGCTGTAGAAGAAAGATGTGGTAGTCTGCTTTCTTGAAGACTTACAGCCTTGGAAGCACTACGGGGCAGTTCTAGTTCATCCTATAGGGTGTCTATGAGTCAGAATCGACTTGGGTTTTTTTTGATCTGTGGGGGAGCATATTCCCCTAAAGTGATGTCTTTCAAAAAATTTTAATATGAAATAGTAACATGCTTCAGGCCATATGCTGCAGTAGGCATTCATTTTTATTTGACTCCAGGTAACTATCATGACTATGATAACCAGATAACAGAAACATATATAACTCTAATGTGATGCTTAACTTAATCACTGTAAGAAAAGAGATACAAAAATCTTGTGAAGGGAGAGCAAAAGAACAAGCCTTATTCAATATGACTGAAAAATAAAAGATTACATGGAGGGATTATCACTACAATTAGATCTAAAAGACTGATAGAATTTAGAGTTAAAAATATTGAAAGCAAGGTGGGAGGAAACTACCAATAGAGGGAGCAAAGAGGGGCAAAAAAATATGGCATTTTGGAAAGTCTAAGCTGTATTCAACAAGTTGTCCAGTCAGTAAATCAAAGAGGCTTATACACTAAGCTCCTACCATAAGCCTCCCTGAAGCACTCCGGGGCAAGAGGATACAGTCATCTTGTACAAAGGCTGTAAAGATAGACTTGGGTTCAAAATCCTGATCCATAATATATTTGTGAGTTATCTTGAGTAGGTAACTGAATTTCTCTAAGCTTCAAGTTCTGTAGCTACAAAATGGAGATACTTACACCTACTTTAAAGCATTAAATTGAGGACTAAAATTAAAGTGCTTAGCAAGTATGGATCATAAGAGTCAATGCATGATAAATGCCAACCATTAACATATTCAAGTTTACTTAGATTAGTTTCGTAACAATACATCTCTTTCATTTATACTTCCAATTATTCTAACCATTCCGAAATGTGTATAGCCAAATGCCCTATCATCAATGTCAACTAGAATCTTATCAGAAATCATATCTGTCTTCATTCCCACCTATATTTGTGAACGTATACTAAGTATTCAAGCTATATAATTATTTGAATGCATTTGACATTCTATCAAGATGCTATTAGGCCCAAGGCTCTTACCTTAGTGGTTCCTATCTTTTTCTATGTCATGGCACACACAGAAAGTTAAAATCACATTTTCCTTTGCATGATGGTATAAATGGACAAAGATGCCCATAGCCAAAAGTGACCAGTTTGGGGACTCAGGCTGTCCCAGACTCTGCTTAGTTCCCTGAGCATAAAAGGATCAATATCTGGGCACACTGGCCCTATCTGATGAAGTGTGTGACCCTAGGTAGTCTAATTTGTGTTTTATTGTAGAAATATTCCTGTACTTTCCTCAAAGTGCAGTCTTTGGAGTCATACAAACCTGGATTTTGGGCCCAGTACTATCATGGACTGGCTATAAAACACTGGGGAAAGCCTTGAGTCGTGGTCAGCCCCAAGTTCCTCATCTATAAAATGAATATAATAATAAATTATAAAACTCATAGTGTTATTACACGATTAAATGAGATGATGCATGTGAAGTTCCCAGCAGAGTATCTGGCATACAGAAAACGTTTAATTAACATTGCTTAGCTATAATCAGAACTATTATTACTCCTAGGCAATTGTTATGAATCTTAACTTAGTTCTGATCATTATGATGTTCTTTTCATTTTTAAATCTAGATATCACATTTTGCAAGTGCTTCCTGACTATCAAAAAGATGAAGTAAACCAGATTGGACTTCTGAATAGTATGGTGTAGATAGAAAATATTTATTTATTTATTTACTTTTTGAAGTAAGGCCACTTTCTCATCTTACGTTACTAATTCATCCATCAAATGTACTTCAGCAAATATTTATTATTAATCTTCATCCATTGAGTGTCTACTCAGTATATAAAAGCTCTAGTAACAGATATTTTATGACTATCAGCCAGGGTTTGTCTATGATCTTAAGCAGCTTGCATTGTGGCTGAGTTACAGATGAAGAAATTCACATGAATTATTTGTCAGAAATATAGTGGACTATGAAATTAAAGGCTAAATATTATGATAGAAAGTGCTGATGCTCTAGTGGGTTGGTAAAAAGTTCTCCAGTTACAAGTGACAAAGTGTAACTCAAATTAGAGAAAGTGAAAACATGAATACATTGGCTTGCATAAATGAAGGTTTTATTCATGGCAGATTTTAGGCATGGCTGGATCCAAGCACTCAAACAATTTAATCCGTTATCAGTTTCTCCTCATCTCTCCATTCTTTTTTCTTCTGCATTGGCTTTATTTTTGTGTAGGCCTTCACTGTAAACTGGCAACATGGTTGCTGGCATCTCCAGACCATTAGACTGAAAACGTAGCCAAAGACCTAGGAACCCATTTCGTTGATTGTGGATCTTATGTTCATCCAGTACCCATCATTGTGGATGAGGGAATGATGATATGTACTCAGTAGTCAGGCCTGGGTCCATGTCTATTGTGGAGCTGATGAACTGGACACAAGGATCAAGAATGGTGGTAATTTAGGTCACTTCCTAAAAGAAAATTAATATATTATTATTAAAACATATCATGTACTTTTAAACAACTTAAAAGTAATTTGCAGACATCATGACACTTCACTTTAAATGCTTCAACTGTGTCACCAAACAATAAAGATCAGTTTTCAGTTTAATAACATACTCTTACTGTACCTAAGAATATTAATAATAATTACATATCATCTGATATAAAGTCTATCTTGAAATTTTTCAAGGTGTTCCAAAAATAGACTGATTGGTGGTATAATTCACAGACATAGTGAAGACTGAAGTGTTCACAAAAGGTTTTAGCATTTTGCATTGTTCTCTAAAACAAAGGCACTGAAATTTCCTAGAAACACCGTGAGTCTTCAGATACCAAAGCGGCAAAGATGTTTATTACTTAAGCCACCTCCTCAATAATTAAGACGAATACTGAAATTACATAAAAATTCCTACTTCTCAACTTGGGTTAAGGTGATAACAAAATATACACAGAAATAAGTGAAATGGGAATTCTTCCCAAGTGACCCAGTTTAAAAGACAAATGTAGCAATGTCTTTTTCCTTATTCACTGTCCAGAATACTGAACACGCAGGCTGCAAATTAGATGGATAGATTAGATACAGAGATACATAGATAGATACATAGATACATAGGTAGATAGGTAGACAGGCAGATAGATGATAGATTGATAGATATAGATTGATCATCAGTCTATTGTTTACACTTAGCAGAAACACACATCAAATATATTTATCAAACAAAACAAGGGAGAGGGATAGTAATTGGAATATTCAGGGAAGGGCTAACTTCAGAAAAAGCTTACCTGATGTTTAAACATTACAGTCAGGTCTTTTCTCTCTTCCTTCTTCTTACCTATCCATATTTCCGCTGGCTTTGTTTTGACTTGTGTTAGAGGTGCTTTCTTTCAGTTTCTCTACACTAGATGATCTCTAGTGTCCAAGGTTACATTTTCTTCACTTCAAAGGCAAGTGAGAGAGAGAGACTGTTTTAACCATCTCAGGAAAAATCCCATGACTACATCATTAGTTCTGGTTGGGCTACATGCCCATACCTGAACTAATCAATGCGTATGTATGGGTAGAGGGCAGAAACAGAGGGTTTGCAATGCTTTCAATTGTCTCAGCCTGAGTCCCATGAATCACATCTACAGAAGGATATTAATTCAACACAATGAGAATCAAAACAAATGGATTTCTTTCACTGGAGAATGGGAAAGTCAAGATGTTATCAAAGAAGACTATATAGATAGCTGGAACTTTCCCAAACAGATGATCATTATACTGCTGAAGGAAGGTTTAACTCCAGATCTCCAGTTCTTATTATAGACACTGCAGCACTTCTCCTGCAATCCCAGTCAAATCTTCTTCAATAACAACTACTTAATGAGTTAACTTATCATTGTTTTACCATGTGCTTAAATACTTTGTTGTTGTTGTTGTTGGGTGCCCTCGAGTCAGTTTTGACTCATAGTGACCCTATGTACAACAAAACAAAACATTGAGAGGTCCTGCACCATCCTCCCAATCATTGCTATGACTCAGTCCATTGTTTTAGCCACTGTGTCAATTCATCTCTTTAAGGGTCTTCCTCTTTTTGCTGATCCTGTACTTTACCAAGCATTATGTTCTTCTCCAGGGACTGACCCCTCTGATAACATGTGCACAGTACCTGAGACAAAGTCTGTCTATCCTCCCTTCTAAGGAGCATTCTCGCTATACTTCTTCCAAGACAGATTTGTTCATTCTTCTGGCATTCCATGGTATATTCAGTATTGTTTGCCAATACGATAATTCAAAGGCATCCATTCTTTGATCTTCTTTATTCATTGTCCAGCTTTCACATGCATATGAGGTGATTGAAAATACCATGGCTTGGGTCAGGCACACCTTAGTCCTCAGAGTGACATCTTTGCTTTTTAGCACTTTAAAGAGGTCTTCTGCAGCAGATTTGCCCAATGCAATAGGTCCTTTGATTCCTTGCCTGCTGCTTCCATGGGCATTGATAGTGAATCCACGCAAAATGAAATCCTTGACAATTTCAATATTTTCTCTATTTATCATGATGTTGCTTATTGGTCCAGTTGTGAGGATTTTTGTTTTCTTTATGTTGAGGTACAATCCATACCGAAGGCTGTAGTCTTCATATTAGTCCAGTGTATCAGATTATTTGCTCAGCACACAGATTGAATAAGTATGGTGAAAGGATACAACACTGACTCACACCTCTCCTGATTTTAAACCATGCAGTATCCCCTTGTTCTGTCTGATGACTGTCTCTTGGTCTATATACAGGTTCTGCATGAGCACGATTAAGTGATCTGGAGTTCTCATTCTTCACAATGTTACCCATAATTTGTTATGATCCCCACAGTGGAAGGCATTTGCATAGTCAATAAAATACAGGTAAAAATTTTTCTGGTATTCTCTGCTTTCAGCCAAGATCCATCTGACTTCAGCAATGATGTCCCCGGTTTCACTTTATCTTCTGAATACAGCTCGAATTTCTGGAAGTTCCCTGTGGATATACTGCTGTATCCATTTTTTAATCATCTTCCTCAAAATTTTACGTGCATGCGGCATTAATGATATTGTTTAATAATTTCCACATTCTGTTGGATCACCTTTCTTTGGATTGGGCACAAATATGGATCTCTTCCAGTTGTTTGGCCAGATAGCTGTCTCCCAAATTTCTTGGCATAGAGATGTGAGCACTTCCATCATTGTATCTGTTTGTTGAAACATCTCAGTTGGTATTCCGTCCTTCCCCGGTGCCTTGTTTTTCACTAATGCCTTCAGTGCAGCTTGAATTTCTTCCTTCAGCACCATCAGTTCTTGATCATATGCTACCTCTTGAAATGGTTGAACGTCGAACAAACCTTTTTGGTACAGTGACTCTGTATATTCCTTCCATCTCCTTTTGATGCTTCCTGTATCATTCTATATTCTTCCCATAGAATCCTTCACTATTGCAACTTGAGAGTTGAATTTTTTCTTTAGTTCTTTCAGCTTGAGAAACGCTGAGCATGTTCTTCTCTTTTAGTTTTCTAATTCCAGGTCTTTGCACATTTCATACTTTACTTTGCCTTCTCTAGCCATCCTTTGAAATCTACTGTTCAACTGTTTTACTTCATCGTTTCTTCCATTTGCTTTAGGTGTTCTACATTCAAGAGCAAGTTTCAGAGTCTCTTCTGACCTCCACTTTGGTATTTTCTTTCTTTCCTGGCTTTTTAATGACTTTTTATTTTCTTATCTATGATATCCTTAATGTCACATCTGGTCTTTGGTCATTAGTATTCAATGTGTCAAACCTATTCTTGAGATAGTCTCCAAATTCAGGTAGGATATACTCAAGGTCACACTTTGGCTTTTGTGGACTTGTTTTAATTTTCTTCAACTCCATTGTGAGCTTGCATATGAGCAGTTAATGGTCTGTTCAGCAGTCAATCCCTGGCCTTGTTCTAACATATAATATTGAGCTTCTCCATCTTCTCTTTCCACAGATGTAGTTGATTTGATTCCTACGTATTCCATCTGGCATGGTCCACACATACAATCACCGATTATGTTGTTGTAAAAAGGTACTTCCAATGCAAATGTTGGTCTTGCAAAATTCTATCACACAATTTCTGGTGTTGTTTCTATCACCAAGGCCGTATTTTCCAATTACTCGTCCTTCTTTGTTTCCAACATTCACATTCCAATCACCAGTAATTATCAATGCATCTTGATTGCATGTTTGATCAATTTCATACTGCAGAAGTTGGTAAAAATCTTCAATTTCTTCATCTTTTGTATTAGTGGTTGGTTCGAAAATTTGAATAATAGTCGTATTAACTGGTCTTCCTTGTAGCCCTGTGGACATCTTCCTATCACTGACAGTGTCATACTTCAGGATACATCTTGAAGTGTTCTTTTTGACATTGAATGTTGTCTTAGTTATCCAGTGCTGCTATAACAGAAATAACACAAGTAGATGGCTTTGACAAACAGAAGTTTATTCTCTCACAGTCTAGAAAGGCTAGAAGTCTGAATTCAGGGAGCCACCTCCAGGGGAATGGTTTTTGTCTGTCGACTCTGGAGGAAGGTGCTTGCCATCAATCTTGCCTTGGTCTAGGAGCTTCTCTGTCCAGGGGTGCCAGGTCCAAAAGGTACGCTTTGATCCTGGCACTACTTTCTTGGTGGTATGAAGTACCCCTGTCACTCTGCTTAGTTCTCTCTTTTATATCTCAAAAGAGATTGACTTAAGACACAACTTAATCTTGCAGATTGAGTCTTACCTCATTAACATAACTGCCATTAATCCCACCTCCTTAACAGCATAGAGGTAGGATTTACAACACAGAGAAAAGCACATCGGATAACAAAATAGTGGACAATCATACAATACTGTTGACACACATTTTTGGGGGGACACAATTCAATCTTCAAATTGTCATTCCTGGCTTAGTAGGCTATATGATTGTCTGATTCAATATGTCTAATTCTAGTCCATTTCAGCTTTCTAATACCTGTGCTGTCTATCTTTAAGTGTTCCATTTCATTTTTGACAACTTCCAATTTTCTTAGATTTATACTTTGTAAATTCTACATTCTGATTATTAATGGGTTTTGTAGGTATTTCTTCTCATTTTGATTCTTGCCACATCAGCAAATGAAAGTCCCGAAATCTTTACTCCATCCACATCTTTAAGGTTGACTCTAGTCTGAGGAGGCAACTCTTCCCCAGTTGTCTTTTGAGTGCCTTCCAATCTGAAGTGCTTATCTTCCAGCACTATATCAGACAATGTTTTGCTGCTATTCATAAGGTTTTCACTGGCCACTTTTTTTAGAAGTAGATCACCTTGCCCTTCTTCCTACTGTGTCTTAGTCTGGAAGCTCTGCTGATACCTGTCCACCGTAGGTGACCCTGCTGGTTTTTGAAACACCAGTGGCATATCTCTTAGCATCACAGCAACAAGCAAGGCACCACAGTATGACAAATGGACAGATAAGTAGTGGTCAAATACTTGAAAATAGTTCATTTACACATCCCACTGTGAGGTAAATATTATCGTCTTCATATTACAGATGAGGTAACTGAAGTATATCTGGGATTTGTGCACGGCTACAAAGCAAGTAAAGTAAAGAGCAAGTAAGTTCACAAAGCTATGTCTACTTTTCCTAATTACATTGTTATTTTAAGGATATCAGTCTGTCTTCTCTTGGCCTAAGTCATGAGACATAAACCCCGGTGCTTATAGGAGAGAGGCAAACAATATAAATTCATGAAGTGAGACGAGTAGAGATTAACAGTTATAAGTGTGCACCTTTTCCAAACAGGACAGCTTCCACTCAGTTCCAGATAATTATTACCATGCAAAACTGCAAGCCATCTTGCCAGGTCTTCTGATTTTTTAAGACAGACTCAATATCTGAATGTTGTGTGAAATGTCCTCAAATTTAAATTTCAGCATTTAATTTATTTAAAATATGTGTGGTCCACACAAAACATTTTTATGCTATTCATGCATGTCCTGCCATTTTGAATAGCTCAACACTCTGGCTCCCACTCAATGTCAATACTGAAAAATTAAGAGTGTTTAATCCATCCTTCTCAACCTGTTCCTAGAATGAATAAATTTATAGGCTTGCTGTGCTCTTTTTCAAATAAATGATCTGTATGCATTAATCTTTTTATACATCATTTCTTTTTCACTCTGCTTTCTTTGCTTCATTCTTATTAAACTCCCATAAATTGTGAAATATATTGGAGGAAAAGATGTATATTATAGAAAATAGTAGGAGGAATATCGAAAAGACCCCAACTCGAAAGCACCTAACAACAACAACAAGTTAACATAGAGAGGCAAAGAAAGGAGACAATTTGAGAAATATTTCAAAGATAGAATCAAAAGGATTTAAGTCCTTTGTGTAGCTGAGGGAAAGGAAGAGTTGAGAATTCTCCTGATTTTTACTTAGTGAAGAATTTGAGGTCAAGAGTGTTCATTCAAATCCACCTGACTGATTAATATTATTTTAAGAGTGTTTACTCCTCCTCCTAGTTTAGTGGGTAATGCCTCAGTACTTAAAAGCTTGCCAGCAGCCATCCAAGTTACAACAATTGGTCTCTATTTCCCAGGAGCAACAGAAGAAAGAGATCCAAAAATCAGAGAGGAAATGGTTTGAAAGTCTAATTTCCTCCATAAACTACTATCTCTCTTGCCATGAGGCCAGAAGAAATAAATGGTGCCCAGCTACCATTACTGAACATTTTGGACAGGGACCCAAAAGATGAATCTTGATCAAAAGGAGGAAAATTTTGGAAATGAACTTAAAATTCTTATTGAAAATGAAGCTTACTGGACACATCGAGACTGGAGGAAACCCTAAATTAATTGCCTGGAAATAACTTCTGAACTTTGAACTGAAACTATCCCATGAATTCATCTTTAAACTAAACAACTATTTTGCTCAGTAAATAATGTCTGTCTTGAGCATTGTGCCCTATTGAATAATTATCTATATGAGACTGAAATGACAGTGGTAACTCTAAAGCAAGATCAGAACTTCATGGGACAGAGAGTATAAGTTAATGGTGGTGAAACAATAGAGGCAGAGATAGTGACAATGGTGACACAACGAAAAGTATGTAGCCATTGTCAATGAATTGTACATGTAAAATTGGTTGAATGAGTGTATATTTTGTTGTGTATATTTCCACCAAAAAAAAAAAAATGGTGGCAGAAGTAGACCTAAAAGCTAGAAGTTATGAATACCTGTTGTTGTCTGTCTTTCAAATCCTTGATAGGTTATGTCTTTCTCTCTCTCCTTCTCTCTCTGTGTGTGTGTGTGTGTGTGTTACACAATATGGTGATAAAAATGTTATAGACATACTGCTTATTTTTGTATAGAATCATAGGGAGATAAGAATAGAGGAAAATGAATGTGGGAATGAAAAATTAGCAAACAAAATAAAAAATCAAGGAAGCAAATGTCCGTTTCAGTCTTCCTTCAGTATCCAAATTCTAGTTGTTATTCCACACTTAAAAATTCACTATAAGGGTAGAAGAAGTGAATGTCTATCTATTTATCTATTAACTAATCATCTACCTCCCCATGATCATCTAAAACAAACAAAAACAAATAGCATTTCTGTAATATTGTATCAAATTTATCTTTCATTTAAAGTTTCTGTCTACTACTTTGTGCTAATTTCCCTATATTTTCTCCCATTTATCACTTTTCCATTCATATCAGCATTTTTTTCTGTCCCTTGAACATGTCAATATCTTCTTCAGTTGCTCTTCCTACTGGCCGGAATGCTTTTCCCCCCAAATTTCATGTGTCTGCCTATATGTTTCTAGCTGACCTCCTGTACAACTCAGTCTAAAGTAATCACCCTCAGTCAATTATGCTATCTCATAACATTATCATAACAACACTTGTTTCATATACTTCTTTATTTCTTTTTTGTGGTCTCTTTTGCTTGAATGCAAGCAACATGTCAAAAATCCTTATTTATCAATGTCATCACTGCAACCCTAGGTCTAGAAGAATGGACGACACATTAGAGGGGTTGAGTCTCTGAAGGGGCACATTTTCTCTACATATGTTCAAGGAAAAAAAGAGAGAGAGAGAGAGAGGAAGAGAGAGAGACAGAAAGAAAACTCAAAAGAATGGTAAATGAAGACCAAAACATCTACATTATTGGCTCTAGGTAAGTGTGAGAAACAAACGGGTCAACTAAATAACCTGAGAATGGGGCTGACTTTCCCTCCCTGCCTCAGTCAACCCAAGGCTGTGTCAGGACTAATGCAGATGAATATAACTTGGAGAATTAGATGAGTATTCTAAGCTTATAAGGAAAAGAGAAGGAGAAACTACTCTTAGCCTGCCCAATTTATTCTTCTCATTTTTTTTTTTTTCTAATCAGATAAGGTCACTCTGTCTACCCAGAGGATGAATCTATAAAGAGACAGAGAGAAGCCAAAAGGTACAGTAACTGTTCTCTTTTCACATGCAAGAAAATATTTAGAGTGATAGAGAAGCATTGCCCCCTAAATACTAATTAATAAATATTCTTAGAATGAATTACTTTTCTTTAGCCCTAATTATAGATGGCAAAATAAGATGCAGTGGGGTTAAAAGAATCAAGTTTCTTTAAAGCAGAGGGCTGTGTTTTATAGTCCATTGTTTTCACACTATGTTGTGTGTAGTGTGAAAAATATTTTTTGTGTTTGTTTTGTTTTTACCAAGTTGTGAGCTTTTTGGTGATGTGGGAAGACCACAGGAACTAATGATGAAGGGTGAACCAAAGAATACAGATTTGCCCTGAAGCCTTAACAAAGAAAATGAGAACAGTGTTTGTATTCTGAGAATCCATCAGCTTGGTCCCTAAGAGCAGAACTGGTTTCCTCTGCTCATCGGCTTCTCTTTTTCAGCGAATCTCCATTACTGAAAGACGACAAATAAACCATCAGCGGAAACTAATCTATCCTCATTCAATTAAACTGCGAAGCAGTTACTTTTTTTTCTTCTAAGGGAGTGCAATTAGTCCCTTTGAAAATTTATTTCAGTTCCATGGGAAAAGCAAAACCTCTGAAAATGCATGTGGAATGCAAAAAATGGTTTAAAGAAAGTCTTCTCACCCTTTCTTGTCCATCTGCAGGTTTGGTTTCCCTTCTTTAGGTCCACCTTCCCCTATTTTGGTCTTTAGTGCCTCCTTAAGATACTTTTCCGCATGTCAACCTTTCCAATAGTGACTTCTCATTGTTCAAAGGGTCATCAAGGTCAAGATCAGAAAATGGATGGAGGCAGCACATTGTACTAGGAGGCACCTTGGACTTAGAGGAAGGAACTCTGATTCCTGATTCTTTGCTCTGTGATTTTGGACAACCTTACTTTCTTTCTCTGTGCTTTAATTTCCTTATCTTTTGTTTGAGATATTTGGATTGAAATGGGCTTTACTAATAAAAGACATTTTTAAAATGTTTCCCATCTGTCTTAGTTACCTAGTGCTGCTGTAATAGAAATACCACAAGTGGGTGGCTTTAAAGAACAGATATTTATTTTCTCATAGTTCAGAAGGCTAGAAGACCAAATTTAGGGCATCAGCTCTAGGAGAAGGCTCTCTCTGTTGGCACTGGGGGAAGATATTTGTCTCAGCTTCTGTAGGCCCAGCATTCCTCGGTTCCTTGGAGACTTTCATGTGGCATCTATTTTCCCTGTTTGTGCTTGCATGTCTCTATGTGTAGTCTGCTCTTTTTACAACTCAGAAGTGATTAGGTATAGGACACCCTTCCACTGATATAGCCTCATTAACATAACAAAGAAAACCGTATATTCCAAATAGGATTATATCCACCAGTATAGGGGTTATGATTCTACCACATATTTTAAAAACTCATTGCTGTTGAGTCAATTCCTACTCATAACAATCCCATAGGACAGAGTAGAACTGCTTCTTAGTGTTTCCAAGGCTGTACATCTTATAGGAGCAGACTGCCTCATCTTTTTCCCTCGAAGCGGTTGGTGGGTTTGAATCGCTGACTTTTCAATTAGCAGCCAAGTGCTTAACCACTATGTAGTCAAGGCTCCTCTATCACATATTTTGGTGGACACAATTCAATCCATAATACCATGAAACTCTTAAATGAAAACAAATAGCAATTTGGAGTCATCCTGTGGAAGTAGAAAGAAGCATCACTAGTGAGGAAAGCCAAAAGCCAAGAGTGTTCTCTCTTGGTACCCTGACACTTCCTCTCAGGCCCGTAGGTATATATGGAACAAGCCACTGAACTAGACAATCTCTGAAGTTCTTTACATATCTAATAATGCTAATTCTTCCAAGATTAGAAGGATGACCCATAGCTATTTGATAGATCTGAGTTTGAAGTCATGGATCCGTCACCCTTGGGAATTTAATAAACCCCTCCATGCAGATAGATTCCTCTTCTACAAAATGGGGAAAATAAAAATACATCTTTTTGTGTTTGTTTATAAATGTTAGCATGCTTTTTCTGATACTTACTTTCTTCTCCACAATATTTTAACAATCTTTCAGGAAACGTACATTGAATCGCCTTCATCTTTGTAACTGCTCCATACTATTCCAGAGTAAAGATAGCATAATTTCCATTCAAGTTTGTATGGAACTTTAGGTGTTATCATTTTTTTTCCTATTACAAATAATGTTACAATAAATATCCTTGCATATGTCTCCTTCTACATGTGGAAATGAATATCAGGGGTATAAAGCTAAAGTGGAATCAGGTATTCAATATTCCCCATTATGGTAGATAATGTTCAATTACTGTCCAAAGTATAATTTGCCAACTTACAATATCAGCAATCTTAAATTAGGCAACATCTTTTTTATAACCCCACTGGTATTTGATTTTATTATATTTTTAAATTTGGGAAATTTTAAAAATTATATTTCTAAAGTAGTACAGAACCTCACGTATTAAGCGCTTAATAAATACTTATTAACCCAGACAGATTTGTTAGTTTGCTAATAAAAGACATGAAGGTATCCAGAAAATATTCAAACATTACATAAACTATATTTGTTCTTGACCTGTTAAATAATTACTTAATTTATAGAATTTATGATTACAGCTAAATTAGGAGTTAATGCTAATAATAGGGAAGGTTAGAAGGCAGGCCTAATAGGAGACAGAGTTTCATATTGAAATGAGCACTTACTTTGAAATTCAGCAGATCTGGGTTTGAAACTCAACACTCACTCCTCACAATTAGCTATCTTACTGTGAGAACTTAAATTTACCACATTAGGACTTAATTCCAAATTTGGACATTAGTGGATAAATGGAATGGCGGTTTCATAGCCTATTTTCCAGGGTTGTTTTAAGATTCACATATAATGTAAATAAGATGCCTAGGATAGCCCATAACAGCTACCAGGTATTTTTAGTCGAGCATATTCTGATGGTCTATGCTAGAAGCTTTATATAGATTTTTCCTTTACTTCTCCCACAAACCTCTTGAGACAGCTACAAATATAATTTTTTTATGTGGCAGAATTGGGAATCAAACTCTACTTTCAGACTTCTAGAATATAAAATTTAAAATGAGGTACATTTCTAAAAGTGAAAGACTTTCAGAAGTGAAATAATCGTATTTTGGTCTGTTACTTGCCCAGCAGTAATGGAGAAGGTCAGAGAAGTGCTTATCGGCTTTTTTGGGAAATGGGCTCTAAGCCTGATTTCAGAATGAATTGAGGTCTGGAGTTTACATGAGGACATTAAAAATTTTAGCATTTGTTTATCTATCCATTGTTGGGAAGAAAGAGCTAGAAACACTTGTGAGTTGGAAGATGGGGCAAAACAATTAGAGTGTGATTTGCTCAATTATTTTTAATTCCACAAATAAGTCACCAGACATCTGGCATCTGGCAAGGGAAAATTCATTCACATAACTCTTGGGAAACAGTAAGCGCTTGACGAGCATTTCAAAAGACTAAGCCAGTATTAAAGAACATACTTACTGCTATGGACTGAACTGTGTCTCCCAAAAATGTGTGTCAAGTTGGCTAGGCCGTGATTCCCAGTATTGTGTGATTGTGCACCATTTTGTGATCTGATGCGACTCTCCTATGTGTTGTGAATCCTAACCTCTATGATGTTAATGAGGCAGGATTAGAGGCAGTTATGTTAATGAGGAGGACTCAGTCTACAGGATTAGGTTGTATCTTGAGTTAATCACTTTTGAGATATAAAAGAGAGAAGCAAGTTGAGAAGAGAGGGACCTCCTACCACTAAGAAAGAAGAGCCAGGAGAGGAGTAATTCCTTTGGATCTGTGGTCCCTGCACTGAGACACTCTTAGACCCAGGGGAAGATTGATGAAAAGGACCTTTCCCCAGAGATGACAGAGAAAGTCTTCCCCTGGAGCTTGCACCCTGAATTTGAACTTCTAACCTCCTAAACTGTGAGAGAATACATTTCTGTTTGTTAAAGCCATCCACTTGTGATATTTCTGTTACAGCAGCACTATATAACTAAGACACTTGCTAACTCAGCTTTCTCACTCTTGCTCCCACTGACATCCGATACCAATATCCTTACTATGGATTGAATTGTGTCCCCCCAAAATATGTGTCAACTTGACCTGGCTGTGATTCCCAGCATTGTGTGATTGTCCATGATTTTGTCATCTGATGTGATTTTCCTATGTGTTGTAAAACCTACCTCTATGATGTTAATGAGGCAGGATTAGAGGAAGTTATGTTAATGAAGCAGGACTCAATCTACAAGATCAGGTTGTGTCTTAAATCAATCTCTTTTGAGATATAAAAGATAGAAGCAAGCAGAGAGACACGGGGACCTCATGCCACCAAGAATGAAGAGCTAGGGGGGCAGTGCAACATTTGGACCCAGGGTCCCTGTGCTGAGAAGCTCCTAGACCAGGGGAAGACTGATGACAAGGGCCTTCCCCCACAACCAATAAGGAGAAAGCCTTCCCCAGGAGCTGGCACCTTGAATTCAGACTTCTAGCCTAATAGACTGTGAGAGAATAAATTTCTCTTGTTAAAGGCATCCACTTGTGATATTTCTGTTATAGCAGCCCTAGGTAACTAGACATTACCCAAAAGGGTGAAGTCAGTTCTCAAATGATCTTCATCATGGCACTAGTTCTTTCCCAGACAGAAAGTATTAAAATAAAATAAAACAAAAGCCAAAACAAAACCTCTCATGGCAATCAAACATTGATCTGGTGTCACGACTGAACCACCTGAGTTCTTCACATTTTCCAAATTGTAATTACCTGCAGATTCCCTAAGCCTCATTCTACTTCACTTTGAATGCTTTGATGTCTATGGCAATGGTTGCCGGTGACTGCCTGGCCCTCACTCTGACTTTCTGGATACAACCAGTGTTTGACTTCAGCATCTCCTAACCTCCAACAGTGCATCCTTTTTTTTTTTTTTTTTCAGGCAGAGTTAGCTTTAATAGTAAATTATATAAAACATGAAGTTAGAAATGTCAACCTTAGACAATCTTTTTACATAGTAAGAAAAGAGGGAACACCATCCAGCTTGTTTTATAAGGCAGTGTAATTAAAAAAAAATATCATTTCTATAATGGAAAATTTCAAATTTATAGAAACATAAAAGACTAGTGTAATTAACTCATATGCACACATCACATATGTACCTGTTGTTAGAATTAGCATCCAAACAAATTAGCATCCAAAATATATTGTAAGTGGTTGTTATGGCTCTTAAGAGTAAAATCTATAGGTTCTGACCACTCTCTCTCTTTTATCCCTTGCAATTTATTTGAAGAAACTAAGTTCTGCTATAGCTTCCCACAGCATGCATTTTTGCTGATTGCACACCTATGATGCATTGTAACGCATTTATCTTCCTCTTGTAAGTTGATAGATTCAGAGGTTAGATGAAATTTTGGTTCAACTTTTTTTTGAGGGGGGTAAGAATATTTTATAGATGGGGTTAGGTACTTCCATCAAGAGGCACATGACGCCTGAATGCCTGCTTGACTCTTCTTTTTGATGTTAGCAGCCATTGATAATCAAGTCCATTAATTCATTAGGGATGATAAAATGCTGGTATCTGAATTCAATCATTCCAGCATCATAATAGTGCACCCTTTTGATTTCTGCCCCTGACACACCAACTTCTGGTGGAGCTCCTGATTTGGTTCTCATAAGTTTTGTGGTCCCCAACTCACTTTTGATTTTACTTATGACTTACCTTTATCTCTCATGGCCTTACTTTACTAACTATACTTTTATGACCTTCATACCCCTCAATAAGAGCGAGATTTTTTTTTTCTGTCTTGCTTTTTTATTACACAGCTTTCTCATACATATAAGACAAAAGAAAAGAATATGACATGGGTCAGACACACCTTAGTCATTGAAGTGACATCTTTGCATTTTCCAAAGTGACATCTTTGCTGAGTAATGACTCCCTGTTATAGGTTGAATTTCATCCCCAAACATATGATTATGTCCTAAGCCCCAGTACCTAATGATCTTACTTGAAAAGAGGGTCATTTCAAATGCAATCAGTTGTTGTTAGGTGCCATCGAGTCATTTTTGACTCATAGGGACCCTGTGTACAACAGAACGACACGTAGCCCTGTCCTGCACCATCCTCACAATCTTTGTTATGCTGGAGCCCATTGTTGCAGACTTGTGTCAGTCCATCTCTGTGAGGGTTTTCCTCCTTTTCACTGACCCTCTACTTTACCAAGCATGATGTCCTTCTGCAGGCACTGATCCCTCCTGATAATATGTCCAAAGAACATGAGACGAAGTCTCGCCATCCTTGCTTCTAAGGAGCATTCTGGCTGTACTTCTTCCAAGACAGATTTGTTAGTTCTTCCATGGTATGGTAATCCATGATATATTCAATATTTTTCACCAATACCATAATTCAAAGCCATCAATTCTCCTCAGTCTTCCTTATTCATTGTCTAGTTTTCATATGCATACAAGGCGATAGAAAATACCATGGCTTGGGTCAGGCGCACCTTAGTGCTCAGAGGGAAATCTTTGCTTTTCAACACTTTAAAAAGGTCTTTTGCAGCAGATCTGCTCAGTGCAACACATTGTTTGATTTCCTGACTGCTGTTACCATGGGCGTTGATTGTGAATCCAAGTAAAATTAAATCCTTGACAACTTCAATTTTTTATCTATTTATCATGATGTTGCTTATTGGTTCAGTTGTGAGAATTTATCCATTTATCATGATGTTGCTTATTGGTTCAGTTGTGAGAATTTTTGTTTTCTTTATGTTGAGGTGTAATCATACTGAAGGCTATAGTCTTTGATCTTCATCAGTAAGGGCTTCAAGTTCTCTTCACTTTCTGCAAACGAGTATCATCTGTATATCATAGGTTGTTAATGAGTCTTCCTCCAATCTTGAAGCCCCATTCTTCTTCATATAGCCCAGCTTCTCAGATTATTTGCTCAGCATACAGATTGAATAGGTATGGTAAAAGGATACAACTCTGACGCACACCTTTCCTGACTTTAAACCACACAGTATCACCTTGTTCTGTTTGAACAACTGCCTCCAGGTCTATGCATGAGCTCCTCATGAGGCACAATTAAGTGTTCTGGAATTCCCATTCTTCGCAATATTACCCATAATTTGTTATGACCCACACAGTCAAATGCCCTTGCAGAGTCAATAAAACCCAGGTAAACATCTTTCTGGTATTCTCTGCTTTCAGCCAAGATCCATCTGACATCAGCAATGATATCCCTTGTTCCACGTTCTCTTCTGAATCTAGGTTGAACTTCTAGCAGTTCCCTGTCAATGTACTACTGCAACTGCTTTTGAATGATCTTCAGCAAAATTTTATTTGTGTGTGATATTAATGATATTCTTTCATAATTTCTGTTGGATCACCTTTCTTTGGAATGGGCACAAATATGGATCTCTTCCAGATGGTTGGCCGGGAAGCTGTCTTTCAAATTTCTTGATATTGATGACTGAGCACTTCCAGAGGGCATCTGTTTGTTGAAACATCTCAATTGATATTCTGTAAATTCCTCTAGCCTTGTTTTTTTTCCATGCTTCCAGTGCAGCTTGGACCTCTTCCTTCAGTACCAATAGTTCTTGATCATTTGCTGCCCCCTGAAATGGCTGAACATCAACCAATTCTTTTTGGTACAGTGACATTGTATTCCTTCCGTCTGATTTTGATGCTTCCTGTGTTGTTCAATACTTTGCCCAGAGAGGAGCGTGGCCAACATAGTGGAGTAATTAGAAACTTCCTATATCCCTCTTACAACAAAGACCTGGAAAAACAAATGATTTGATTCTATATGAATATCTAGGAGCCCTGAACAAGGCAAAGTTGAGGAAATGGACTGAGTGACATGGCAGGAGGGGAGAGGGAGACACAATGGAAGAAACGAAGAGCACCAGAGCCCCGGCAGCGAAACTGCAGCTCCGCAGCCACACCGTTCCACAGTGAAGCAGGCAAACAGCTGTGCTGTGCACGCCCTCCGGAAGCAGTTTCCACATCAAGAGAGACCCAGCAGCAGAGATTCTGCTTTGACACTCCGAACTAGTGAAAAGCAGCTCCCAAGTGGCTAAAATAAGTACATGCGTGGGGCCTTTCACGGGGATTAAAAAAAAAAAAGCCCATTTGAGAAAAACCTCTCTCCCTTTTACCTTCTCCCTCCGTGCTCTGTACCTTGAGTCTGATGGGCTGGAAGTAGATCCCAAAAGGTGCCCTGACCCATTCTCCTGGCCTTGGAGAGGGAACAAATAAGCTACTGGCTCCCCTAAGCCAGGAACACAGGGTTGGCACAGCTTCTTTGCTAGGCACAGGTATAAGAGGTCCACAGACTCTGAGTGCCTTACACACCTGTATAGACTTGTGGGGACCCATCTCAACAGCTTTAGCCATCACTACCACAGTATAACACGGTAGACATCTGAAGTTTAACTTCAACTGCTTCAGCTATGAACTGGCAGATTTGTGACCCTCGAAACAGACCTGCCCCTTAAGTAGGCACTTTTATTGATCTACAACAGGGGCTTGAGGACTGGTGGGATCACCTAAAGCTCCTAGTCACCTGCTACAGGAGTCCAAGAAAAAGTGGTGTCCTCAAGTCTTTACAGCCAACAGAGTGTGGTGCTCATAGTCTGGCAGCAAAACTCACCTACCTACTCAACCTAGGGAATAGGGACAAGCTTTCCTTTCAGACTCTCAGGGGCAGCCGTCAGCCCCCTGCCTGTCTCAGCATGTGATCATCTACCACAGCCAGAGTCCAGTACCTGCACCAATCACCCATGCCTCTCTAGGACTGGGGGTGAGAGCCTGCATCACACATGTGGTGACCAACTGCCTGGACACCTGAGCTGAACCCATATAGGAAAATTTAACAAACTCCTGAGTGCACATACTTAGTTAAAGAACTAACTACTTGGTGACAGGATGTTAGAGATTCAAAGGTGTCAAAAATCAAACTAGTGCACACAAGCAGCTTATTTGGGCATATCAAAACAAAACAAAACAAGAAGCTAGGTCTCACTAAACAAATATAAAATAAAATTATAATCAATTATTGATGGCTCGGAGACAACAGTCAATATCAAGTCACATAAAGAGGCAGTCCATGACGGCTTCAAGAGCTTCAAAAATAAAGAATCTATAAATTATCTGGAGGAAGAGAACTTCTTGGAATTACCAGAGGCAGAATGCAAAAGATTCATATACAGAACTTTTCTAGAAATTAGAAAGGAAATTCCACAGAAGGCAGAAATAGCCAGGGAACATACACACAAAGTAGTAGTGAAACTTAAAAAAGTTATTCAATAACATAATGACAAATTTAATAGGCTGCGAGAATCCACAGAGAGACAGCAATCAGAAATCCAGAAGATTAACAATAAAATTTCAGAATTAGACAACTCAGTAGAAAGGCATAGGAGCAGAATTGAGGCAGTAGAAGTTAGAATCAGTGACACTGAAGATACAGCGCTTGATGACAACTTATTTGAGGAAAAATCAGATAAAAGAATTAAAAAGAATGAAGACACTCTAAGAGTCATGTGGGTCTCTATCAAGAGAAATTACCTACAAGTGATTGGAGTACCAGAACAGGGGGGTGATAACAGAAAATACAGAGAAAATTTTTGAAGATTTGTTGACAAAAAATTTCCCCGATATTGTGAAAGATGAGAAGATATCTAACCAAGATGCTCATTGAACCCAACATAAGGTAGATCCTAAAACAGTCACCAAGACATATTATAATCAAACTTGCCAAAACCAAAGATGAAGAGAGAATTTTAAGAGCAGCTAAGGATAAAAGAAAAGACATCTACAAAGGAGAATCAATTAGAATAAGCTTGGACTACTCAGGAGAAACCATGCAGGCTAGAAAGCAATGGGATGACATATATAAAGCCTTGAAGGAAAATAACTGCCAGCCAAGAATTATGTATCTAGCAAAACTGTCTCTCAAATATGATGGCAAAATTAGGGCATTTCCAGATAAACACAAGTTCAGGGAATTCGCAAAAACCAAACCAAAATTACAAGAAATACTAAAGGGAGTCCTACGGTTAGATTATCAATAACACCAGTTAATTATGCAAGACTAGAACATAGGACAGAGCAACAAGATATTGACTCAGATATGGATATCAAAAATACATCAAAGCTAAAACATTGACCATAGAGAAACAGACATCAATATGTAAAAAAGGATAACATTAAAACAAAAAAGAGGGACTTAAAAAATGGAGACATTGATTTTTCATATGCAGGGGAAGTTAAGGTGCTATAAAGTAATAAAAGACTGGTATAAGCTTAGAAAAATAGGGGGTAAATATTAAGGTAACCACAAAGGAATCTAACAATCTTACAAATTAAAATTAAAAAGTAGAAAAACATAAAGACCCAGAAAACACAAAATCTACAACAAAGAAAAAGGTGAAAAAAAATACATAAAGAAAGTCATATGAGTAGGACTGAGGCAGTAGAAGTTAGAATTAGTGACACTGAAGATAAAGCTCTTGACACCAACTTATTTGAGGAAAAATCAGATAAAAGAATTAAAAAGAATGAAGAAACTATAAGAGTCATGTAGGACTCTATCAAGAGAAATAACATACGAGTGACTGGAGTACCAGAACAAGGGGAATAACAGAAAATACAGAGAAAATTGTTGAAGATTTGTTGATAAAAAACTTCCCTGATATCATGAAAAATGAGAAGATATCTATCCAAGATGCTCATTGAACCCCACATGAGGTAGATCCCAAAAGAAAGTCACCAAGACATATTATAATCAAACTTAGCAAAACCAAAGATAAAGAGAGAATCTTAAGAGCAGCTAGGGATAAAAGAAAAGTCATCTACAAAGGAGTGTCAAATAGAATAAGCTCAGACTACTCAGCAGAAACCGTGCAGGCTAGAAGGCAATGGGATGACATATTTAAAGCCTTGAAGGAAAATAACTATCAGCCAAGAGTTATATATCCTGCAAAACTGTCTCTCAAATATGATGGTGAAATTAGGGCATTTCCAGATAAACAGAAGTTCAAGGAATTTGCAAAAACCAAACCAAAATTACAAGAAATACTACAGGGAGTCTTACGGTTAGATGATCAATAATAACGCAAGACTAGAACACAGGACAGAGCAACAGGATGTTGATTCAGATATGGAAATTGAAATTACATCAAAGCCAAAACATTGAAAATAGGGAAACAGATATCAATATGTAAAAAAAAAAAAAAAAAAAAAAATGATAATATTAAAACAAAAAAAGAGGGACTTAAAAAATGGAGACATTGATTTTCTATATGGAGGGGAAGTTAAAGCTATATAAAGTAATAAAATACTGGTATAAATTTAGAAAATTACCAGTAAATATTAAGGTAACCACAAAGGAATCTAACAATCCTACAAATCAAAATAAAAAAGTAGAAAAACATAAAGACCCAGCAAACACAAAATCTACAACAAAGAAAAAGGTGAAAAAAAATACATAAAGAAAAATGACACAGCACAGAAAATTGAGGAGAGCAAAGAAACTGTGAACAACACACAAAAAAAGATATCAGGATGACAGCACTAAACTCATACCTATCAATAATTACTCTGAATGTAAATGGACTTAATGCACAATAAAGAGATGGAGAGTGGCAGATTGGATAAAAAAGCATGATCCATCTATATGTTGCCTACAAGAGACACACCTTAGACTTAAAGACAGAAACAGGCTAAAACTCAAAGGATGGAAAAAAATATATCAAGCAAACAACACTCAAAAAAGAGCAGGAGTGACAGTATTAATCTCTGACAAAATAGGCTTTAAAGTAAAATCCACCACAAAGGAAAAAGAAGGGCACTACATAATGATTAAAGGGTCAATACATCAGGAGGACATAACTATAATAAATATTTATACACCCAACAACAGAGCTCCAAAATACATAAAACAAACTAACAGCTCTGAAAAGAGAGATAGACAGCTCCACATTAGTAGTAGGAGACTTCAACACGCCACTTTTGGTGAAGGACAGAACATCCAGAAAGAAGCTCAACAAAGACACAGAAAAGCTAAATATTACAATCGACCATCTTGGTCTCACAGACATATACAGAACATCGCATCCAACAGCAGCCAAGTATGCTTTCTTTGCCAATGCACATGGAACAGTCTCCAGAATAGACCACATATTAGGCCATAAAGCAAGACTTAACAAAATCCAAAACATTGAAATATTACAAAGCGTCTTTTCTGACCATAAACCTGTAAAAGAGGAAATCAACAACAACAAAAAAAAAAAAAAAAAAAAAAGGAAAAAAAAATCAAACACATGGAAACTGAACAACACCTTGCTCAAAAACTACTGGGTTATAGATGAAATTAAGGATGGAATAAAGAAATTCATAGAATCAAATGAGAATGAAAACACATCCTACCAGAACTTTTGGGACACAGCAAAAGCAGCGCTCGGAGGTCAGTTTATAGCAATAAATGCACACATCCAAAAACAAGAAAGTCTCATAATCAAAGCACTAACCCTACAACTGGAACAAGTAGAAAGAGAGCAGCAAAAGAAGCCCACAAGCACCAGAAGGAAGGAAATAATAAGAATTAAAGCAAAATTAAATGAAATAGAGAATAGAATAACAATTGAAAGAGTTAACAAGTCCAAAAGCTAGTTCTTTGAAAAGATCAACAAAATTGATAAATCACTGGCAAAACTGACGAAAGAAAAACAGGAGAGGAAGCAGATAACCTGTAAGAAATGAGATGGGTGATACCACAACAGACCCAACTGAAATTAAAAGAATCATAACTGATTAGTATGAAAAACTGTACTCTGACAAATTTGAAAACCTAGAGGAAATGGACAAATTTCTAGAAACTCTCTACCTACCTAAATTAACATAAACAGAGGCAGAACAACTAAATAAACTCATAACAAAGACGAGATTGAAAAGGTTATTAAAAAACTTCCAACAACAACAACAACAGAAAAAATCCCTGGCCCAGATGGCTTCACTGGAGAATTCTACCAAACTTTCAGAGATAACAACACTTATACTAAAGGTATTTCAGAGCATAGTAAAGGATTGAGTACTCCCAAACTCATTCTATGGAGCCAGCATAACCCTGATACCAAAACCAGGTAAAGACACCACAAAAAAATGAAAATTACACACCGACATCCCTCATGAATATTGAAGCAAAAATTCTCAACCAAATTTTAGCCAATAGAATTCAGCAACATATCAAAAAATATAATTCACCATGACCAAGTGGGATTTATACTAGGTATGCAGGGATGGTTCAACATTAGAAAAACAATCAACGTAATCCATCACATAAATAAAACAAAAGACAAGAACCACATGATCATATCAATTGATGCTGAAAAGACATTCGAAAAAGTCCAACAGCCATTCATGATAAAAACTCTCAATAAAATAGGAATAGAAGGGAAATTCCTCAATATAATTAAGGGCATTTATACAAAACCAACAGCCAACATCATCCTGAATGGAGAGACTTTGAACGCATTCCCCTTGAGAACAGGAGCCAGACCAGGATGCCCTTTATCACGGCTATTATTTAACATTGTGATGGAGGTCCTAGCCAGAGCAGTTAGGCTGGAAAAAGAAATAAAGGGCAACCAAAATAGGTAGGGAAGAAGTCAAAGTATCTCTGTTTGTAGATGATATGATCTTATACACAGAAAACCAAAAAAAATCCACAAGAAAACTACTGGAACTAATAGAAGATTTCAGCAAAGTTTCTGGATACAAGATAAACATACAAAAATCATTTGGATTCCTTTACACCAACAAAGAAAACCTTGAAGAGGAAAATACCAAATCAATACTGTTTACAATAGCCCCCAAGAAGATAAAATACTTAAGAATAAATCTAACCAGAGATGTAAAAGATCTTTACAGAGAAAACTATAAGACATTACTGCAAGAAAATAAAAGAGACCTGCATAAGTGGAAAAATATACTTGCTTATGGATAGGTAGACTCAACATAGCGAAAATGTCAATTTTACCCAAAAAAATCTACAGATACAATGCAATCCCAATAAAATTCCATCAGTATTTTTTAATGAGATGGAGAAACAAATCACCAACTTCATATGAAAAGGGAAGAGGCCCAGAATAAATAAAACATTACTCAAGAAGAAAAACAAAGTGGGAGGCTTTACACAACCGGATTTTAGGACCTATTATACTGCCACAGTAGTCAAGACAGCCTGATACTGGTACAACAACAGATACATAGACCAATGGAACAGAGTTGAGAATCCAGATATAAGCTCATCCATCTATGAGCAGCTAATATTTGACAAAGGCCCAAAGTCCATTAATTGGGGAAAATACACTCTCTTTAACAAATGGTGCTGGCCTTACTGGATATCTATATGCAAAAAACTGAAACAAGGCCCATACCTCACACCATGTACAAAAACTAACTCAAAATGGATCAAAAACTTAAATATAAAATTGTAAACAATAAAGATCATGGAAGAAAAAATAAGGACAACATTAGGAGCCCTAATACATGGTATAAACACAATATTAACCATAAGTAACAACTCACAAGCACCAGAAGAGAGACTAGATGAATGTGAGCTCCTAAAAATCAAACACTTACGCTCAACAAAAGACTTCACCAAAGGAGCTAAAAGACAACCTACAGACTGGGAAAAAATTTTGGCTACGACAAATCTGATCAGCGTCTAATCTCTAAAATCTATAAGATACTGCAAAACCTCAACAACAAAAAGACAAATAAACCAATTAAAAAGTGGGCAAAGGATATGAACAGACACTTCACCAAACAAGATATTCAGGTGGCTAACAGACACATGAAGAAATGCTCACAATCATTAGCCATTAGAGAAATGCAGATCAAAACTACAATGAAATATCATTTCACCCCCGCAAGGCTAGCATTAATCCAAAAAACACAAAATAATACATGCTGGAGAGGTTGTGGAGAGACTGGGACAGTTATACACTGTTGGTGGGAATGTAAAATAGTACACCCACTTTGGAAATCAATTTGGCACTCCCGTAGAAAGTTAGAAATAGAAGTAGCCTACGATCCAGCTATCCTGCTCCTTGGAATATATCCTAGAGAAACAAGAGCTGTCACACAAATAGATACATGCACACCCATGTTCATCGCAGCACTGTTCACAATTGCAAAAAGATGGAAGCAACCTAGGTGCCCATCAATGGACGAATGGATAAACAAACTACGGTATATCCACACAATGGAACATTACACAACAATAAAGAACAATGATGAAGCTGTGAAACATCGTATAACATGGTGGAAACCGGAACTTATTATGCTGAGTGAATTTAGTCAGTCACAGAAGGACAAATACTATATAAGGCCACTATTATAAGAAGTCAAGAGTAGGTTTAAACACAGAAGAAAACATTCTTGGATGGTTACGGGGATGGGGAGGGAGGGTGAGGGTTATTCACTAACTAGATAGTAGATAAGAATCATCCTAGGTGAAGGGAAGGACAGCACACACTACAGGGGAAGTCAGCACAACTGGACTAAACCAAAGCTAAGAAGTTTCCTCAATACAATCAAATACTCTAAGAGACAGAGTAGCAGTGGTGGGGGGTCTGGGGACCATGCTTTCTGGGGACATCTATGTCAATGGCATAACAAACTTGTTAAGAAAATGTTCTGCATCCTCCTTGGGTGAGTGGCGTCTGTGGTCTTAAAAGCTTGCAAGCGGCCAGCTAAGATGCATCAACTGGTCCCAACTACTTGGAGTAAAGGAGAGCGAAGAACACCAAAGACACCAGGAAAGTATTAGCCCAAGAGATGGAATGGCCACATAAACCAGAGACTTCATCAGCCTGAGACCGTAAGAACTAGATGGTCCCAGCTACCACTAATGAACATCTTGACAGGGAACACAATAGAGGGTCCGTGACGGAGCAGTAAAATGATGGGATGCAGAACTCAAATTCTAGTAAGAAGACCAGACTTAATGGTCTGACTGAGACTGGAGGCACCCCGGAAGGCATGACCCCTATACTCTCAATCATCCCAGAACTAAAACAATTTCTGAGGCCAACTCTTCATACAGGGATTGGACTGGACTGTGGGACATAAAGTGATACTCATGAACAATCTGCCTCTTAGTCAAGTAGATACAAGAGACCAAAGGGGAAGCTTCTGTCCAGAGGTGAGATGGGAAGGCAGAGAGAGTTAGGAGCTGGTGAATGTTCATGGGCAATCAGGTGCAGAGGGGAGGAGTGTGCTGTCACAGAATGGGGTGAGCAGTTGGGGTCTCATAACAATGTATGTAAAAAAAAAGTTTGTATGTGAGACTAACTTGAAATGTAAACTTAATCTTCATTACAACAATAAATATATATATATATTTTGTCCAGAGAATCCTTCAGTATTGCAACTCAAGGCTTGAAGTTTTTCTTCAGTTTTTTCAGCTTGAGAAATGCTGAGCATGTTCTTCCCTTTTGGTTTTCTAACTCCAGGTCTTTTCACATCTCATTATAATACTTTACTTTATCTTCTTTTCTTTTTTTTATTGTACTTTAGGTGAAGGTTTACAGAACAAATAGTTTCTCATTAAACAGCCAGTACACATATTGTTTTATGGCATTGGTTAACAACCCAACAACATGTCAACATTCTCCCTTCTTGACTTTTTTTTTTTTTTTTGGTAAAATTATTCATAGCCAAAGATACACCATTTCAAAAATTTCTGCATGCACAGTTCAGTGACATTGATTACGTTCTTCCGGTTGTGCTGCTATTCTCACTTTAGATGAAGATTTACAGAACAAAATAGTTTCTCATTAAATAGTTAATACACATGTTGCCTTATGACAATGGTTAACAACCCTACTACATGTCAACACTGTCCTTACTCAACCTTGGGTTCCCTATCACCAGCTTTTCTGTCCCCTTCTGCCTTCTAGTCCTTGTACCTGGACTACTGTGCCTCATTAGTCCCGTTTTGTTTTATGGGGCTGTCCAATCCGTGGCTGAATGGTGAACCTTGGATGTGACTTCACCACTGAGCTAAAAGGGGGTCTGGGGCCATACTCTTGGGGGCCTTCTCCAGTCTCTTTCAGGCCAGTAAATATGGTCTTTTTTGTATGTGTTAGAATTTTGTTCTACATCCTTCTCCAGCTCTGTCCAGAACCCTCTGTTGTGATCCGGGTCAGAGCAGTCAGTGGTGGTAGTCGGGCACCATCTAGCTGTACTGGTCTCTGTCTGGTAGAGGACTTGGTAGTTGTGGTCCATTTGTCCTTTGGACTAATCTTTTCCTTGTATCCTGTTCTCTTCATTCTCCCTTGCTCCTGAAGAGATGAGACCAGTGGAGTATCTTAGATGGCTGCTCACAGGCTTTTAAGACCCCAAATGCTACTCACCAATGTAGAATGTAGAACATTGTCTTAATAAACTGTGCTATGCCAATTGAACTAGATGTTCCCTGAGACCATAGTTCCTACAGAAGGGCAAGGTATCTTATAGTCACTGTCTTAGTCATCTAGTGCCGCTATAACAGAAATACCACAAGTGGATGGCTTTAACCAAGAGAAGTTTATTTCCTTACAGTAAAGTAGGCTAAAAGTCTAAATTCAGGGTGTCAGCTCCAGGGAAAGGCTTTCTCTCTCTGTCGGCCTTCTCATCAGTCTTCCCCCAGGCTAGGAGCTTCTCTGCGCAGAGACCCTGTGTCCAAAGGAAACGCTCTGCTCCTGGCAGTGCTTTCTTGGTGGCAGGAGGTCCCCCTGTCTCTCTGCTCCCTTCTCACTTTTATATCTCAAGAGATTGCCTCAGGACACAATCCAATCTTGTAGATTGAGTCCTGCCTTACTAGCCCAATTGCCACCCATCCTCCCTCATTAACATCGTACAGGCAGGTTTACAACATATAGGAAAATCACATAATACCAGAATCATGGCCCAGCCAAATTGATACACACTTTTTTTGGGGGACATAATTCAACACATGACAGTCACCTATTTATCCAGCTAACACCACATCTATCATTTCCTGTTTTGCAATGCTACTTTGTTTCATTTTTTTCTTCCATTCCATTTGTATGCACGATTCTCTAGGGTGTTGTTTTCCCATGACTGAATTTCACCTCAAACTCCATCAAACTTTTTCCATCTGGTATTTTCTTCCTTAGAATAGTCCAAACTTCCAAATGAAACTTCTAAAGTATATGTTCTATGTATACTGTGAAAATCTTCCTAAAGCACCTTGCTGACCTTAGGAAATAACCCTATTTTCTGGTAAATTTATCTTGTTTTCATAGACCTAAAACCTAGTCTAGCTTTCTTGTCTGTATTACTAAAACACGCCAATTATTCTCACTTTTTCAAATACATAACATGAAACTTTGTTAAATAATAAAAAAAAATAACCTTAAAGCTATACACTGAGGAAGTCGAGGGAAGAAAATAAAATTAAAATGTGATGTCTTGGAGAAATAAGATTATGAGAGACAATGTCTTTCCTTCTTTCTTTTCTTCCTACTTTACTGTCCATACATTCTTTAATGTGAAACTATTTTCCTACCCTAGTATCCATTCTTCTCTTTTTTCTTAATACCCTGAATCACTACATCATTGCATGAAGTTTTCTTACTTGTACTGGCTTGTCTACTTCCAGACTTTTTTTTAATGTGAAAGTGAAGTAAAATTCTACTTTGTATAGGTGATAGTTGCTGCAGTGGTAGTTATATGTAGTTATAAGCAGAGAAACCTAAACATAACTATCTTGGACATCTAGTGCTGCCACAACAGAAACACCACAAGTGGATGGCTTCAACAAAGAGAAAGCCATTATCTCACAGTTTAGGAAGCTTGGAAGTCCAAACCCAGAGTGCCAGCTCCAAGGGAAAGCCCCATCTCTTCATCAGCTCTGGAGGAAGGTCCCTGTCATCAATCTTCCCTTAGTCTAGGAGCTTCTCAGCACAGGGACCAGAGGTCCAAAGGACATGGTCTGCTCCTGTCACTGCTCTCTTGGTGGTATGAAGTCCCCCCATGACCTTATTTGCCTCTCTCTTCCATATCTCAAGAGAGACTGGCTCAAGATACAATCCAATCTTGCAGATCTCATCAATATAACTGTCACCAGGACTTCCAGGCAACGTGGCAGTATAGACAGAAACACCATGCCATCCCCTCACAGCAAAGACTCAAAAAACTAAGTCAAACAGAGACAAATTTCAGTCCTGGAACCCTAAGCATCAAATGAACAGATAAAAAACTCAGCCAAGCACTGAATGGAATAAGAAACTGATGGAGAACAGAAAGCAAGGAGAGTTAAGAGTGGAGGTCCCATATCAGCTAATGGAGCTTGGATTTGCCATATTGGACTCCTGTCAGAGATCAGTGAAGAGGGAGTACGGGAAAACAGCTTCACGGAACTCCCAGCAGGAGACAGAACAACTAGTAACCAGAGATATATGCTTTCCCACTCCCCACCCTTCTTCACCTCCACTAGGCCTCCTCTGCTTCCTGTGGCCACAGGCTCTTGGCCGGGAGGCACGACTTCAGCCCTGTGCCACTTGGATTCCACCTGCCCACACTGATCGGCTCCCTGATTGCCATTTGTTTGTTGCTGATGTTGATTTTTCCACTTCTTTTGGTTTCATCCCTACCTTTAACCACCTCCCCCTCCTTTCTTTCAAATACCTGGCTCCATATGCCATCTCTGCTTCTTTCTGAAAGGCTGTGAAATGCAGCTCGACTGTGGGACTGTTTCCTGGCCTGTGCTGCCACGCAGGTGGGATCCCCAGGGATTTTTTTGTTTGTTGTTTTGATTGGTTCTGTTTTGATTTGTTTGTTTGTTTTCTTTTCTAGTCTTAGGAGCCCCTTCTAGACAGGCTGTACTTTGCGGAGTGGAAGCCACTTCCCCAGTCTTTGCAGCCACACTGGTGGGACACCTGGAGGCTTTCCTTTTCTTATTTTTATTTTTCTTTCCCCATATTTTTTTTTCCTTTTTGTTTTACTCCATTTCTTGATTTCTCATCTCTCCAGGCCAACAGCAAGCTCCCTTAGCACTCTTCTTGTCTGTTTGTTTGTTTTTGGCTCCTGTTCCTCTCTCCTCTCTCTCTTCTTTCCATACCCATCTTAGCTGCACACATCACAATCTCCCCCTCCTTCCTGCCTACCTGCACTGTATGCTGAACATCACACCCCCAAGTAGCACAGGCATGGTCTACCAGAACCTGCCCTGCACTAATTTCCTGCCCACCCTGTCAGTCTTAGTACTTGCCACAAAAAACCCATCCTAGCAACTCCCCTTCAGGTGGATCTGCCCTGCTGCACCATAGCTGAGTGACTGATCCTGCCCGTTGAACAAGGAGGTGAAAAGTATCGTGCCAACAGATGAGCAAACAATAAAGAATGCACAACCCACCTGCTCAGACATAACCAAATAAAACAAAAAAGCAGGATGAAACAAAAGAATCTACAATCAATAAACAATGAAAATAACTACTAAATGTCCTGAAGACAGTAGGCAATACCAAACCATATGAAAAAACAGGACAGGATGGTTCCAGTAGGCATCCAAAATAAAACACCATATGACTTTCCAGTAAAAGAAAAGGCACTAGAACTACCTGATACAGAATTCAAATCTCTAATATTCAGAGCTATCCAGAGTTGAAGCAAAAAGCAAACAAAAATGAGGAAAAAATAGACAAATTCATGGAAAAGGCAGGCAAATTCATGGAAAATACAGACAAAAAAATGGAATAATTCAGGAAAATAATACAGGAACAAAATCCCAAAATAAATTCACAACTAGAAATCATACAAAAACAACAATCAGAAATCCAAAAGATAAACAACAAGATTTCAGAAATGGACAGTGAGGGCTGGGGAGCAAATTTTAAACTATGGAAGACAGGATCAACGAAATTGAAGACAAACACTTGGATACAACTCTCTCTGAGGAAAAATCAGAAAAAAGAACAAAGAAAGATGTAGAAACCCTGAGAATGAAAAGGGGAGAAAAAAAGACAGCATCACAAAAACAGCACTACAAAATAACAGTAATGAACTCACATCTATTGATAATTACACTGAATGTAAATGGCCTAAACGAAAACATAAAGAGACAGAAAGTGACAGACTGGATAAAAAAACTGGATCCATCAATATACTGTCTACAAGAGATGTAAGTTAGAAACAAAGATGTAAATTTATTAAAAATCAAAGGGTGGAAAAAATATATCAAGCAAACGACCACCAAAAAAAGAGCAGTAGTGGCAATATTAATCTCAGATAAAACAGACTTTAAAACAAAATCCACCATAAAAGAAAAGCAGGGAACTATATCATGATTGAAGGGATGATCCAGCATGAAGATGTAACTATAATAAATATCTACGCACCCAATTACAGGACTCCAAAATACATAAAACAAACTCTATCAGCACTGAATACAGAAATTGACAATTGGACAATAATAGTAGGAGACGTCAACACACCACTCTCGGTAAAGGACAGAACATCTAGAAAGAAACTCAACAAATATACAGAAGACAAAAGGGCACAAGCAGCCAACTTGAGCTCATAAACATATATAGAACACTTCACTGAACAGCTGCAAAGTACACATTCTTTTCCAACACACACAGAATGTTCTCCAGAATAGACTACATCTTAGGCCACAGAGCAACCCTCAACAAAATCCAAAACATTGAGATAATACAAAGTATCTTCTCTGACCACAATGCCAGCAAGGTAGAAATTAACAACAGGAAGAGCAAGGAAAAAAAAATCAATGCTATGGAAACTGAATAACAGCCTGCTTAAAAACCACTGGGTAATAGAAGAAATCAGAGATGAAATAAAAAAATTCCTAGAATCAAACAAGAATGAAAATACATGATACCAAAACCTTTGGGACACAGCAAAGGCAGGCCTCAGAGGACAATCGATAGCAATAGATGCACACATCAAAAAAGAAGAAAGTGACAAAATCAAAACATTAGCTACACAACTCAAGCAGAGAACAGCAAAAAAAGCCCACAACCACTAGAAGAAAGGAAATAATAAAGATCAAAGCAGAAATAAATGAAATAGAGAATAGAAAAACAACAGAAAGAAAAAACATATCCAAAAGTTGATTCTTGGAAGGGATCAACAAAATCAACCATCCACCGGTCAAACTGACAAAAGAAAAACAAGAGAGGACGAAAATAGCCCAAATAAGAAATGAAATGGGAGACATTACAACAGACTCAACTGAAATAAAAAGGATCATAACAGAATATTATGAAAAACAATACTCCAACAAATGTGAAAACCTAAAGGAAATGGATAAATTTCTAGAAACACACTACCTACCCAAACTAACAAAAAGTGATGTTGAAAATCTGAATAGACCTATAACAAGAGAAGAGATTGAAAAGGTAATAAAAAAATTCCAACAACAACAACAACAAAAAGGCCCTGGGACAGATAGCTTCAGTGGAGAATTCTACCAAACATTCAGAGAAGAGGTTACACCAGTACTACTCAAACTTTTTCAGAACATAGAAAAGGAAGATACACTTCCAAATTCATTCTATGAAGCCAGCATAACCCTGATGCCAAAACCAGGCAAAGATGCCACAAAAAAAGAAAATTACAGACCAATGTCTCTCATGAATATAGATGCAAAAATTCTCAACAAAATTCTAGCCAATAGAATTCAGCATCATATCAAAAAATAATACACCACAACCAAGTAGGATTAATACCAGGTATGCAAGAAAATCAATCAACATAATCCACCACATAAATAAAAGAAAATAAAAGCATCACTTGATCATCTCATTGACACAGAAAAGGCATTTGGCAAAGTCCAACATTCATTCCTGATAAAAACTCTCAATAAAATAGGTATAGAAGGGAAATTTCTCAAAAAAATAAAGAGCATCTATGCAAAACCAAAAGCCAACATTATTTTTAATGGAAAAAGGCTGAAAACATTCTCCTTGAGAACAGGAACAAGACAAGGATGCCTTTTATCCCCACTCCTATTTAACAATGTGCTGGAAGTTCTAGCTATAGCAATAAGGTAAGCAAAAGAAATAAAGGGCGTCCATATTAGTAATGAAGAAGTTAAACTGTTCCTATTTGTGGATGCTATGATACTATACATAGAAAACCCTAAGGACTCCACAAGAAAACTACTGGAACTAATAGAAAGATTCAGCAGAGTAGGATACAAGATAAACATACAAAAATCCATTAGATTCCTATACACCAATATACAGAATGATGAAAAGGAAATCAGTTAAACAATACCATTTACAATAACCCATTAAAAAAAATAAAATACTTTGGAATAAATCTAAACAGGGATGTAAAAGACCTATACAAAGAAAACTACAAAACACTACTGCAGGAAACCAAAAAAGATCTACATAAATGGAAAAACATACCATGCTCATGGATAGGTAGAGACAACAGTATGAAAATGACAATTCTACCCAAAGAGATTTACAAATACAATGCAATCCCAATCCAAATACCAACAACATTCTTTAAAGAGATGATAAAACTAATCATTAATTTTATATGGAAAGGGAAGAAGCCGCAGATAAGTAAAGCACTATTGAAGAAGTAGAATAAAGTGGGAGCACTCACACTACCTCACCTCAGAACCTACTATACAGCTACAGTAGTCAAAATAGTCTGGTACTCGTACAACAACAGATACTTTGACCAATGGAACAGAATTGAGAACCCAGATGTAAATCCATCCACCTATGGTCACCTGATCTTTGATAAGGGCCCAAAGTCATCAAACAGGGAAAAGATAGTTTTTTTTAACAAATGGTGCTGGCAAAACTGGATGTCCATCTGCAAAAAAATAAAACAGGACCCATACCTCACACCATATACAAAAACTAATTCAAAATGGATCAAAGACCTAAATATAAAGCCAAAAACTATATAAACTTTATAGAAGAAAAAATAGGATCAATGCTAGAGGCCCTAATACGAAGCTTTAACAGAATACAAACCATAGCCAACAACACACAAACTCCAGAAGGTAAGCTAGATAACTGGGATCTTCTAAAAGTTAAACACTTATGCTCATCAAAAGACTTCAAAAGAGTAAAAAGCGAAACTATAGACTGGGAAAATAAAATTGGACGTTACAAATCAGACAAAGGTCTAATCTCTAAAATCTAGAAGAAAATCTAACACCTCTACAACAAAAATACATATAATCCAATTAAAAAATGGGCAAAGGTATTGAACAAACACTTCACCAAAGAAGACATTGAAACGGCCATCAGACACTTGAGGAAATGTTCCCAATCACTAGCCATTAGAGAAATGCAAATCAAAACCACAACAAGATACCATCTCACCCCAGCATTACTGGCACAAATAAAAAAAACTGGAAATAAGAAATGTTGGAGAGGCTGTGTAGAGATCAGCACTCTTATGCACTGCTGGTGGGAATGCAAAATGATACAACCATTTTGGAAAACAATATGGCACTTTCTTAGAAAGCTAGAAATAGAAATACCATACAATCCAGCAATCCCACTCCTAGGAATATATCCTAGAGAAATAAGAGCTGTCACATGAATAGACATATGCACACCCATGTTCACTGCAGCATTGTTCACAACAGCAAAAAGATGGAAACAACCTAGATGCCCATCAACAGACGAATGGATAAACAAACTATGGTACATACACACAATGGAGTATTACACAACAATAAAGAACGGTGATGTATCTGTGAATCATCTCATAACATGGATGAATCTGGAGGGCATTGCACTGAGTAAAATAAGTTAATCACAAAAGGACAAATATTGTACGACACCGCTACTGTAAAAAGTCATGAAAAGGTTTACACACAAAAAGAAATAATCTCTGATGTTTACCAGAGAAAGGAGGGGTGGGGGGGGGGACACTAAGTACACAATAGATAAGTGATAACTTTGGAAAAGTATAAGACAGTACACAATACTGAAGAAGCCAGCACAACTTGTCCAAGGCAAGGTCATGGAAGCTCCATAGACACATCCAAACCCCCTGAGGGACCAAATTGCTGGGCCAAGGGCTGGGAGGACCATGGTCTCAGGGATCGTCTAGCTCAACTGCCATAACATAGTTTATAAAGAAAATGTTCTTACCTTGATCAGTAGAGTCTGGGGTCTTAAAAGCCTGTGAGCAGCCATCTAAGATACTCCACTGGTCTCACTTCTTCAGGAGCAAGGGAGAAGGAAGAAAACCAGATACAAGGGAAAGATTAGTCCAAAGGACTAATGAAGCACAACTACCATGGCCTCCACCAGACTGAGTCCAGTACAGCTAGAAGTTGCCCGGCTCCTACCACTGACTACTCTGACAGCGATCACAACAGAGGGTCTTAAGACAGAGCTGGAGAAAAATGTTGAATAAAATTCTAACAATATAAAACCAGACCTACTGGCCTGACAGAGACTGGGGAAACCCTGAGAGTAAATGGCTCCCGAACACCCTTTTAGCTCAGTAATGATGTCATTCTCGATGTTTACCATTCAGCCAAATATTAGACAGGCCCATAAAACAAAATGAGACTAATGGGGCACAACAGCCTAGGATAAAGACTAGAAGGCAGGAGAGGACAGGGAAGCTGGTAATAGGGAGGCTAAGCTCTAGAAGGGAGGGTGTTGACATGTCATGGGATTGTTAACCAGTATCATAAAACAATATGTGTACTAACTGTTTAATGAGAAACTATTTGCTCTGTAAACCTTTATCTAAAGTACAATCAAATTATTTTTTTTAATTAAAGTAAAATAAAACATGGCCCCCAACAGTGCACAATATTATCTCACTGAAATGAAGCAAATGTGAGAAGGCAGCTCCTAGGGCAGCTCTCCTAGTTCCTTCTTAGTTCTCCTTCTAGCACTCACTTTTCTAGCCGTTATTTTGTACGCTAGTGGACTATGAGCAGAAAACATGAAGTTAGAACTTCTGGCTATATTATGAGCCACATTTTTTCTAAATCTTATGAAAAGTAAGACAAAATCTGTAGTTTATGTGGCTGCCATGTTGCTGAGTTAATGAGGTGAAGATAATGGGTGTAAGCCCTATGAAGGCTGATTTACTGCTCTTGTTGATGATTGGTAACTACGTAACTCATTATTTATAGAATGACCAGTCTGAGCACATACATAGTTATCATAGCAGCCCAAACGTAGTAAAGTTTCATTTATTTCATGAGTGAAGCAGAAAGAACAAATTATAGATGAACAGATGTACTGAGTTAAATAGTATCCCCTCAAAATTCACATATACCCAGAACCTGTGAATATGACCTTATTTGGAAATAGGGTCTCTGCAGATGTAACCAAGTTAACATGAGGATATACTTGGGCCTAAAGCCAACGCCTGGTGTCCTTATAAGGGGAGGGAAATTTGGACATACATAGTCCCAGAGACACAGACAGAAGATGGCCATGTGAAATTAAAGCAGAAATTGGAGTGATGCAGCTATGAGCCAATGAATGCTAAGAACTGTTAGCAACCACCAGAAGCTAGGAAGAGGCAGGAAGGTTTCTTCCCTACAGACTTCAGAGGGAGTATGACCTTGCTCACATCTTTATTTCAGAATTCTAGCCTTCAAAACTGTGAGATAATAAATTTATGTTGTTTTAAGCCACCTAGTTTGTGATACTTTGTTATGACAGCTTTATGAAACTAATACAATTGGCATATAAAGTTTAAAAATAGATCATAAATTGAAAAATATTTGTGATTATAAATTTGCTGTAAAACATTTAGATGGAAAATGATATATGTATTGGTTTATGTACCAAGGAAAGTAAGAAAAGATCAATGTTTTGAATTTGTGTTTCTAAAACTAAGTCATTATGAATGTATTTGCAATTGTTTTATTGCCATTTTTCAACTCTGATACACCTATTAGAAAATGTGTGGGGATCAGAGAGGAAGATTAAACTGAATGATTTGGGATGACATGAGAGTTTAGTGCAGTGGGAACTAGGAACATATATTAATTCAATTTCCGCCACCACTAATTCCCTCTGAACATCTGCTTCTGTTCTCAGCATCTGTGCAATGGTTTCCAGGTGTTACAGAAGAACCTACTGCTTTACCGTATTTTTGCACAAATAATGCATGCCTTCTGTGTTTGTTTAGTAGCTGTGCCCTCCCCGCTCCAGAGGTATTTTCATGAGAGCGCAATGCTACTTTTTTTTTTTTTTTTAATAGCAACATGGAAAAAAGATTGGCATAGTGGCACTTAGGAAAATATCTCACGAGGGAGGGTCATAGTTGGCAAGGAGATGTAGAAGGTGTGTTTTATCTGCACAAAAATATCGTACTTATATTGCCATAGCTGTCTATGATTTTACAGAAAGAATTAATTTTGGCCATGATATGATACCTAATGTTTTGAAAACCATTGTTTCATATGTGTATATACATGCACATATATATGTATATATATATTAGTTGATACAGGCAGGAGGGTAAATCTGTTCTTTATTCCATCTTGGCTAGAAGCATAAGCCCAACTAGTGACAATTTAACCAACTATTTACCCATATAATCAGGGTCATATGTTAAATCATAAGGAAAAAAAGAAACAAAGAAAGAAGTGTAAACAACTAAAGGGGCTTATTAAGAAAATGTAGGACAGAATTTCAAATTCTTATGCCGTTCAGACTTTCTGGAGCCATTGAGGCTATTGCCCTGAGATAATCTTTAAACCTTAAAGCAAAAACATTCTCTGAAGTCTTCTTAAAACCAAACAATAGGCTAGTTTAATTAGTAAAGAATGTCAGCCTTGAGCATTGTGCTCTTTTAAAGAACTAAGTATGTGGGAACAAGCAACTAGAAAAGTCAGATCAACTCCACGGCAATGGGTTTGGTTTATTTTATTTTACTTTTTTGGTTTAAGTGTATGTTAATGGGGAAAGAACAATTTGGAAAAGCAAGGTGAGAATTGCTGTAAAACTTCAAGAATGAAATCAGTGTCACTGGATTGTGCATGTAGAAAATGTTGAATTGGTGTATGTTTTGCTGTGTATATTTTTAACAATTATATATATATATATATATTATATATATATATATATATACATAGAACTGCTGCAAATCCATTCCATCAACATCATAGTGATAGGATTTACAACACATAGGAAAATCACACCAAATGACAAAATGATGGACAATCACACAACACTGGGAATCGTGGCCTGGACAAGTTAACAGACATTTTTGGGGAACACAATTCAATCCATGACACTAACTAATGCAGGGAGATAGAAAATAAAACACAATAATGTTGTTCATAAGTTAAAGCAATAAAACATATGACCTCATAAATCAGCACTCAAATGATTTTAATAACTTTTTGCAAGAAGAGAAGTCTAACTACATAGTCCTGGGGGTCCTGGGTTCAAATATCAGATCCATCTTTCACGAGTGATGTGAATTCATTGTGCCTGATTGAACTTCAGTGTGTTAATCGATAAAATAGGGTGTGTAGCCCCTGCCAATGACCTTTGCTTCCTGGTCTTCACATGTGTAATTCCCTTCCCTTAAGTGTGGGCTGGAATTATTACTTCACTTCTGATGAATAGAATGCTACTGAAGTGATGTGATGTCACTTCTGAAATTAGGTTATAAAAGACTACAGCTTCCATCTTGAGTTCTTTCTCTCTCCTGCTCTTCTGTCTCTCTCTTTACTGAGTCATGTTAGGAAACCCAGCTGCCACGTTGTGAGAGGCCAGTATGGCATGACTAGGACCTGAAGCTGTCAGTTCAACAGCCAGTAAGAAACTGAAGCCTGGTAACTATGTGAATGACCTTGGAAGTGGATCCTTCAGTCCCAGTTAAGTCTTGATATGTCCGTAGCCCTGGTTGACAGCTTGCCTGCAACCTCATGAGAGACTTGAACCAGAGAGAGGTCCAATTAAACTGTTTCCATATTCTTCACCCATAGAAACTGTGAGAAAATAAATCTCTGGCATTTTTTAGCCATTAAAAATGGCTAACGTGCTTGGCTTCCAACCAAAATGTTGGAGGTTTAGTTCATCCAGAAGCACCTAGGAAGAAAGGACTGGCAATCGACTACTGAAAAATCAGCCATTCAAAACCCTATGGAGAATAGTTCTACTCTTACACACACAGGGTCACCATGAGTTGGAGTGGAATCTACAGCATTTGGTATGGTAGGCAGCAATAAAACACTTTATTGTAAAACATAGAGATAAGAATACTTCTCTCCTAACTGGAGCCCTTTGCTGTAAAGTTGATTCCTACGCATAGCAACCCTATAGGACAGAGCAGAACTGCCACATAAAGTTTCCAAAGAGCAGTTTGGTGCCTTCAAACTCCCGAACTTTTGGTTAGCAGGCAAGCTCTTAGCCACTGTGCCACCAGGTCTCCTTCCCTCTTAGGGTTAAATATTACAATAAAACAGCATGATGTTCATTTTTGTAGCTGAAAATTTAAAGAAATTATTTTGGGTAGTTTTCACTACTACTTGAAGAACATAGGCTTCTCTTTCTGCTTATTCTTAATTTTTAGACAAAGATGAATAAAATGTCTCATTCATCCTCCAGAAGGTCATGGTCTAATACAGAAGCAATAGTAAGCATAACAAAAGCTTGTTTCACTACAGGCCATGCTCTAGGACTGGGTTTCTCAATCTCAGCACTATTGACATTTTGGGCCATTTGTTGTGGGGGCTGTCCTTGCATTGTAGGGTATTTAGCAGTATCTCTGCAGTCTACACATTAAATACCAGTAGCACCTCCCCTGCCCAAATGTGACAACCAAAGATGTCTCCAGACATTGTCAAATGTCTCAAGGAGGAAGATGGCAAAATAGCTTCAGTAAGAACCACTGATCTAGGCAGCGACTGTGACTTAATTCCTTAGTCTTAACCTATACATATGTACAGGAGGTATCTACTCTCAAGCCTCCATTCGCCCCTAATCTTCTAGGAACACAGAGCTCCACTTCTGGTTTTTTATAAGTTTCTGTTGTTGTTTGATTCTCTGTTTGCATTTACATATACATGTATTTTTTTATTGTACTTTAGATGAAGGTTTATAGAACAAACTAGTTTCTCATTAAACAGTACTCATATTGTTTTATGACATTGGTTAACAACCCCACGACATGCCAACACTCTCCCTTCTCGACCTTGGGTTCCCTATCACCAGCTTTCCTGTCCCCTCCTGCATTCTAGTCTTTGTCCTAGGCCGTTGTGCCCCATTAGTCTCATTTTGTTTTATGGGCCTGTCTTATATTTGGCTGGATGGTAAACTTCATTACTGAGCTAAAAGGGGCCATAATCTCAGGGTTTCTCCAGTCTCTGTCAGGCCAGTAAGTCTGGTCTTTTTTTGTGAGTTAGAATTTTATTCTACATTTTTCTCCAGCTCTGTCTAAGAAACTCTGTTGTGATCCCTGTCAGAGCAGTCAGTAGTGATAGCTGGGCAACATCTAGATGTACTGGACTCAGTCTGGTGGAGGTTATGGTAGTTGTGTTTCATTTGTCCTTTGGACTAATCTTTCCCTTGTATCTTTTTCCTTCATTATCCCTTGCACCTGAAGGGGTGAGACTAGTGGAGTATCTTAGATGGCTGCTCACAGGCTTTTGAGACCCCGTGCACTACTCACCAAAGTAAGCTGTAGAACATTTTCTTTATAAACTATGTTATGCCATTTGTGCTAGATGTTCCCAGAGACCATGGTCCCTACAGCCCTCAACACAGCAATTCGGTCCCTCGGGGGGTTTGGATGTGTCTATGGAGCTCCCATGACCTTGTCTTGTACATGTTGTGCTGGCTTCCCCAGTATAGTGTACTATCTTACCCTTCACCAAAGTTATCAATTGTCTATTTAGAATTTTTCCATCCCCACCCCGCCACTCCCTAGTAACCATCAAGGATTGTTTCTTTTTGCGTGTAAACCTTTTCATGAGTTTTTGCAGTAGAAGTGTCATACAATATTTGTCCTTTTGTGATTGACTTATTTCACTTAGCATAATGCCCTCCAGATTCATCTGTTATGAGATGCTTCGCAGGTTCATCATTGTTCTTTATTGTTGTATAATACTCCATTGTGTGTATATACCATAGTTTGTTTACCCATTCATCTGTTGATGGGCATCTAGGTTGCTTCCATCTTTTTGCTTTCATGAACAATGCTGCAATGAACATGGGTGTGCATATATCTATTCGTGTGATGAATTATATTTCTCCAGGTTATATTCCTAGGAGTGGGATTGCTGGATCATATGGTATTTCTATTTCTAGCTTTCTAAGGAAGCCATATCATTTTCCAAAATAATTGTATCATTTTGCATTCCCACCAGCAGTGCATAAGAGTTTCGATCTCCCCATAGCATTAGCAACATTTGCTATTTCCTGTCTTTTTGATTCATGCCAGTAATGGCAGGGTGAGATGGTATCTCTTTGTGGTTTGGATTTGCATTTCTCTAATGGCTAGTGATCGTGAGCATTTCCTCAAGTGTCTGTTGGCTGCTTGAATGTCTTCTTTGGTGAAATATCTATTCATTTCCTTTGCCCATTTTTTAATTGGATTATTTGTCTTTTTGTTGTAGAGGTGTTGAATTTTCTTCTAGATTTTAGAGATTAGACCTTTGTCTGGTTTGTAATGGACAAAATTTTTTTCCAGTCTGTAGGTTCTCTTTTTACTCTTTCGGTGAAGTCTTTTGGTGAGCATAGGTGTTTAATTTTTAGAAGATCCCAGTTATCTAGCTTATCTTCTGGCATTTTGCGTTGTTAGTTATGGTTTGTATCCTGATAATGCTGTGTTGATGCTATTTTTTCTTTTATGATCTTTATACTTTTTGGCTTTATATTTAGGTCTTTGATCCATTTTGAATTAGTTTTTGTATATGATGTGAGGTATGGGTCCTGTTTCTTTTTTTTGCAGATGGACATCTAGTTTTGCCAGCATTATTTATTAAAAAGATTGTCTTTTCCCCATATGATGGACTTTTGGCCCTTGTCGAAGATCAGGTGACTGTAGGTGGATGGATTTACATCTGGGTTCTCAATTCTGTTCCATTGGTCAATGTAACTGTCGTTGTACCAGTACCAGGCTGTTTTGACTACTGTAGCTGTATAGTAGGTTCTGAGGTCAGGCAGTGCGAGTGCTCCCACTTTATTCTACTTCTTCAGTAGTGCTTTACTTATCTGGGGCTTTTTCCCTTTGCATATAAAGTTATTGATTAGTTTTTACGTCTCTTTAAAGAATATTATTAGTATTCAGATCGGAATTGCATTGTATTTGTAAATCTCTTTGGGTAGAACTGTCATTTTCACAATGTTGTCTCTACCTATCCCTGAGCATGTATGTTTTTCCATTTATGTATGTTGGCTGTTGATTTTGCATAGATGCCCTTTATTATGTTGAAGAATTTCCCTTCTATTCCTATTTTATTGAGAGTTTTTATCAAGAATGAGTGTTGAACTTTGTCAAATGCCTTTTCTGCCTCTTTTGAGAAGATCATGTGATTCTTTTCTTTCCCTGTATTTATATGGTGGATTATGTTCGTTGATTTTCTAACGTTGAACCATCCTTGCATACCTGGTATGAATCTTGCTCAGTTGTGGTGTATTATTTTCCTGATATGATGCTGAATTACATTGGCTGGAATTTTGTTGAGAATTTTTACATCCATATTCATGAGAGATATTGGTTGGTAATTTTGTTTTTTGTGGTGTCTTTGCCTGGTTTTGGTATCAGGGTTATGCTGGCTAAATAGAATGAATTTGGAAGTGTCACTTCCTTTTCTATGTTCTGAAATAGTTTGAGTAGTACTGGTGTAAGTGCTTCTCTGAATGTTTGGTAGAATTCTCCACTGAAGCCATCTGTCCCAGGGCCTTTTTTTTGTTGGGAGTTTTTTTTTTTTTTTTATTAGCTTTTCAATCTCTTCTCTTCTTTTGGGTCTGTTCAGATATTCAACATCATTCTGTGTTAGTTTGGGTAGGTAGTGTGTTTCTAGAAATTTATCCATTTCCTCTAGGCTTTCACATTTGGTGGAGTATAGTTTTTCATAATACTCTGTTATGATCCTTTTTATTTCTGTCAGGTCTGTTGTAATCTCTCCCACTCATTTCCTATTTGGGTTATTTGCCTCCTCTCCTGTTTTTCTTTTGTCGGTTTGGCCAGTGGTTGGTCGTTTTTGCTGATCCTTTTAAAAGAACCAACTTTTGGTTTCGTTGATTCTTTCGATTTTTTTTCTATTCTCTGTTTCATTTATTTCTGCTCTTTATTATTTCCTTTTTTATGGTGGCTGTGGACTTTTTGCTTGTCTCTTTCTATTTGTTCAAGTTGTGTAGCTAATGTTTTGATTTTGTCCCTTTCTTATTTTTTGATGTTTTTTGATGCATGCATCTATTGCTATAGATTGTCCTCTGAGGACTGCCTTTGCTGTGTCCCAAAGGTTTTGGTATGATGTGTTTTCTTTCCCGTTTGATTTTCGGAATTTTTTGATTCCATCTCTAATTTCTTCTAATGCCAAGTGGTTTTTTAACAGGGTTTTATTCAGTTTCCGTATAATTGATTTTTTTTTTCTTGTTCATCCTGTGGTTCATTTCTACGTTGACATCGTTGTGGTCAGAGAAGATACTTTGTATTATCTCAGTGATTTGGGTTTTGTGAAGGGTTGCTTTGTTGCCTAAGATGTGGTCTATTCTGGAGGAAGTTCAAAGTGCATTGGGAAAGAATGTGTACTTTGCAGCTGTTGGGTGGACTGTTCTATAAGGTCTATGTCTATAAGGTCAACCTTGCTGATTGTGCCCTTTAGCTCTTCTGTATTGTTGCTGAGTTTCTTTCTAGATGTTCTGCCTTTTACTGAGAGTAGTGTGTTGAAGTTTCCTACTATTGTTGTGGAACTGCCAATTTCTCTTTTCAGTGCTGTTAGAGTTTATTTTATGTATTTTGGAGCCCTGTCATTGGGTGCATAGATGTTTATCACGGTTATATCTTCATGCTGGATCTTCACTTTAATTATGATGTAGTGCCTTTCTTTGTCTTTTATGATGGATTTTGTTTTAAATTATATTTTACCTGCAATCAGTATTGCCACTTCTGCTCTTTTTTTGGTAGCTGTTTGCTGGATATATTTTTTTCCATCCTTTGATTTTTAATATATTTACATCTTTGTTTGTAAGGTGTGTCTCTTTTAGACGGCGTACTGATGGATCCTGTTTTGTTTTCCATTCTGTCACTCTCTGTCGCTTTATGGGTGCATTTAGCTCACTTATGTTCAGTGTAATTATTGATAGATATGAGTTTATTGCTGTCGTTTTGTAGTGCTTCTTTTGTGGTGCTGACATTGTGTTTGTTCCCTTTATTCTTCTGTGCTGAATTCCTTTTGTTTGTGGATTTTTTTAAATTTCTTTTGTTTTTGCAGGTTTTGTTTTTACTAAGACTATGTTTTTCTTCTTTATTTTGATGGAGTAGGGTTGTTAACTTTCTTTTTGGTTACCCTGAAATTTACCCTTATCTTCTTATGTTTGAACCAGTCTATTATTACCTGTTATCACCTTGCATTCTTCTCCGTTAGAAAGGTCTATACCTACACTATTTATTCCCTCTTTTATTGTTCTGACCTCATTGCCATTTACAGTTTTTGGATAGTCCTTGAAAGTTCATTTCCTAGGTTCATATCTAGCTGGTACAATCTTATGTCCTAGACTCAGCCTGTGGTCTGATGTTGTTTGTTCTCACACCAAAGGATTCTCTTTAATAATTCTTGTAAGTTTGGTTTGGTTTTTCCATACTCCCTTAATTTCTGTTTATCTGGAAATGTCCTAATTTTACCATTATATTTGAATGAGAGTTTTGCAGGATATATTATTCTTGGTTGGCAATTATTTTTTTCTTTCATGGTTTTAGATATATCATTCCATTGCCTTCTTGCCTACGTGGTTTCTGCCGAATAATCAGAGCTTAGTCTTATTGTTTATTCTCTGTATGACTTTTCTTTTTTCTTGAGCTGCTCTCAGAATTCTTTCTTGGTCTTTGGTTATAGCAAGTGTGATTATGATAGACCTTGGTGATTTTCTTTTGGGGTCTATCCCATATGGGTTCTTTGAGCTTCTTGAATGGTCAACTTTTAATCTTTCATGATATTAAGGAAGTTTTCTCTCAATAATTCGTCAATGATTCTCTCCGTGTTTTCCATTTTCTCCCCCAGTTCTTGAACTCTGATCACTGGCAAATTTTTGTTTTTGATTGTATCCCGCATAATTCTCAGCGCTTCTTCATTTCCCTTTGTTCTTTTTTTCTGAATTTACTTCAAACAGAGTTGTAGCCAAGGGTTTGTCTTCAATTTCACTGATCCTGTCTTCCATCATTTCAAATGTGCTCTTCAGCCCTTCTGTGACACTATCCATTTCTGAACTCCTATTGTTTATCTTTTGGATTTCTCATTGTTGTTTTTGTATGATTTCTAGTTGTGAATTTATTTTGGCATTTTGTTCTTGTATTATTTTCCTGAATTCTTCCTTTTTTTTTTTTTTTTTTTGTCTGCCTTTTCCATGAATTTGTCTATTTTTCCCTCATTTTTGTCTTCTTTATGCTTCAACTCTAGATTTGAATTCCCTATCAGGTAGTTCTGGTGCCTTTTCTTCTACTGGAAAGTCATCTGGTATTTTACTTTGGATGCCTACTGGAACCGTCCTGTCCTTTTTTTTTAAATATGTTTTGATACTATCTGCTCACTTCAGGACATTCAGTAGTTATTTTCTTGGCTTACTGATTGTATATTTGTTTGTTTCATCCTGTTTTTTTGTCTTACTTGGTTATGTATGACCAGGAGGGCTGTGCTTTTTTTGTTTGCTCATCTGTGGGCATGATACTTTTCACCTCCTTGTCCAACGGGCAAGGCCAGTCGCTCAGCTACTGTGCAGCAGGGACGTACCAGCAGTTTCTCTGTCTCCTCCTGGGAGCTCCATGAAACTGCTTTCCCATACTCTCCAACCACCAATCTCCAATGTGGGCAGGGTGGATGCAGGCAGCATGGACCCTGCACTTCCTGACCAGCCGAGCAACTGCAGTCTGCTATGAAGCTGCAGAGGATGAGCAGGGGGAAAAGGATGGGGGTGGGAAAAACATATATCAGTGGTTAGTTGTTGTTCTGTCTCCTGCTGGGAGCTTTATGAAGCTGCTTTCCCATACTCCCTGTCTGCCAATCTCCAACAGGAGTGCAAGATGGTGAATCAGTGCTGCATTAGCTGATAGAGGACCTCCACACATATCTCTCCTCAATATCTGTTCTCTGTCAGTTTCTTATTTCATTCGGTGCTTCACTGAGTTCTTTATCTCTTCATTTGACACTGAGGATTCCATGATTGACGTTTGTCTCTGTTTTACTTAGTTTTTTGGGTCTTTGCTGTGGAGGAACAACATGATGCTTCTGTCTATTGTGCCATGTTGGCTCTGCCTCTGCATTTATGTTTTTAGTGTTCCGGACTATTGTCAAATAAAGAGATCTTTTTCATAAGGAATAATGTGGTCAGGGTTGAACAAAGTGTCTGGGCAGAAAGTACATCCTTTCTCCCAAACCTGTTGGTGGAAGCCAGTAGATCTTAGATGGACTATTAACTCGGTATATGCATTGGGTGGTGTTCACTGATGTGTCTGCAGATGTGCCATAGCTCTCCACTGGCTCCTTGGGCAGTCAGTTATTGCTGATCCTGCTCATGGACACTAACCTCCCTGGGTTCCATTCCTAGGCTTTAAGGATGAGGCTGGACTTGTCTGTCTTTATTTTTTTCTCTCATATGTATATGGTATAAACTATATCCTTCTCCTTTCATGGCTTAGCCTTTTGAATTCTAAATTAGAAAACTCATCTAAACCAAAACTGTCTGCTTTCAAGGTTAAATTCTCTGCAAACATATCAACAGTCTGTTTTTACTTCTTTCCATAAATTTGACTCATCACTATGATCTATTTTAATATGGAAAAAAAAAAGTTGCTGTCAAATCAATTGTGACTCATAGCGATCCTGTAGGACAGAGTAGAACTGCCCCATAGGGTTTCTAGCGACAGGTTGGTGGATTAGAACTGTTAACCTTTTTGTTAGCAGCCAAGCTCTTAACCACTGTGTCATCAATAACTATAAAATAGGACAGGTTCATAGGAAACATATCCCCAGCAATTAGTATATTCACATGTTGCCCCACTACAAATTTAAACAGATTATTGTGATGCATTGTGAAAAGTGTAATATTCAAGTGTTATGTGGCCTGATTGAAACCATGGCCCACAACTCAGTCTCTGAGGTCTGTAGTTATTTTATAGCATAATTTGCAACCAAATATTAATTAAAGGGCAATTTTATTTTTTCTTCATGTGTTCTGGAGGACATTACAGAGGATCAGGTTCATAACTGCTTAGCAAATTTTCTAGTACTAGTACTTTCTCCAAACGTCTAGATACACATTCCTTCATGAACTTGGCCCAAAGGTGTTTTGTCTTCTCCAGTTCTCTGCTCCTCTAGATTTTTCAAGACCAAAGTTACTCTACCCCAAACAAGGCCAACACATTCCTACTCACTGTGGAAGAAGAAAAAACAGCTTTGGCAATGTTGGAATCCTCTTCATCTCAGCCTTAGAGGAAAGACTCAAAACATGAAAGTAATACCAATTTCTATTAAGTGTTATGAGAGCACAGGAAAGGGAGGGTCTCCCTATGTTTGTGGGTGGAATGAAAAGCAGTGATAGGCCAGGAAAGCTTATATGGAGGAAGTGATATTAAGTGGAGTCTAGAAAAATGAACAAAAAGAGGTTACTGGAAGGAAAGAAGAGAAGGAGTTTCAAACGTGTGATCTTTCCCTTCTCTTAACTTTTATGACCCTTTAACCCTTTTCTCCCACACCTCTATTACTACATACAGTTTGTGGTTGTGTGGTGTCTCTGAGTTTACATTGCCTATTCAATTATATTATATATTTCTCGACAGCAAGAGCCAATTTTACAGTTATTTGTTATTCCTAACAGCTATTTAGTGAATTGTAGGTACTTAATAAAGGCTTTATTTTTTTTTTAACCAATTGACAAAAAGCTGATAAAAATTCTATCATCCCCGTGTTCTCCCTTTCCTTCCCTGAGCCTCATCCTCTTACAAAATAAATAGATAAATAAACCTATGAGGCTGCATGGTAGCCTTCAAAATCTTGAGCCAGAGAAGAAAAGTGTGATAACTATAACTCGCAAGAAACTTCTTATGTGGAGCTTGGAATAGAAGTCTGGAGGAGGGAAATTCCACAAATGATCTCAGATGTATTATTTGCAGATTAGCCAACATATGGCATGTTTAATTGCATTTCTGAAAGAACAGGGAGACTAAAAGTGATGCTTCATTTTTAAAGTTTCAAGATAGAGGGTGTTTTAAGCAGCATTTCAACGTAAGTGTTTTGGCTGACTGTATCTAAATCATTTAAATTGTTTTTGACAGTTTAAAGATTGTAGATTGAATTGAAACATCCAAAATAGTTAAAGCTTTAGAGAAGGGGATTTTTTTAAGTAGATTGGCATTTCTTTCATATAATAAAGTCAAAATCTCCTTTCCCTCTTTCTTCTTCTTCACTTTGAGCAAAATCCACAAGATAAAAAACAAAATCTCATTGTTAGAAGGTGAAATTTTATTCTTTGCCATTTATCTTAAAGAATAAAAAAGTATGAAAATTAAGAAAATACAAATGATTAACACTTGTGATGTAATGGGCTTATTTATATGGTCTTTTCAGCCCTGGGTTTGTAATTCTTCCAAAATGATTGGTTGGGCTACAGTCTTGCAAGTGATTGGTCAGTTTACTATCTGCATTAAGTGACTTGCAAGTGATTGATCAGTTTACTAACCACATAAGCAGATTGTAAGTAATTGGCTGGTTTATGACCCACCCTATATTTGACCTTTATGAGGATTAGCTGGGCCCCTCCCCCCTCAGTCTGATCTTTACCTGAATTAAGGAACCTGCCTTGTAATTAACAAGGAGTACGTGGACTAGCCTATATAAACCCTAGAACACAAGCCTCAGATGACGCTTCCTGACCCATGAGAACCAAGAGAGGAGCTCCTCTTTGCATGTGGGATCCTTGGCTATGACCCTCCCACACCAAGTAAACCTGCCACGGCTGTAATGGTACCGGAGGAAGCAGTGGCTGTAATGGTACCGGAGGAAGCTGTAATGGTACCGGAGGAAGCAGAGACAATGAGCACACTTAGACAGTGGCAGTAGAGTGTAAAGACTGAACCCAAGCCGAGAGCTGAGAGGAGTGACCAATAGCCAGTCTGCCAAGTGACATTATTGAATTTCCTGTGTGAAGGTTTCTTGATGGGTGCGAATGAACACCGGTTTTCAGGAAGCGCAAACAGGTCCTCTTTGAGACGTAAATGTGTTTCGTTTTAGACACTGAGCCTCTGTGCTGGGACCCATCCTGAATCCGCACCCTTTGTATATCTTCATTTCTGTTTATAGCCTTTATTTATATCCTTCTCGGTTATTAAAGTTATAGTAGTTATGTTGTTTCCATGAGTTCTCCGTGGCCGTTACAATGAATCATTGAACCCAACAGAGGAAGAGTGGCTTGGGAGGAACCAATGATGTCAGAAATGGTGAAAATGTTGAAGAATGGGGGTATATTTGACCTCCACCTCATAGGAACCAGGTTTGTGCTGATTCTTATAGTCAAAAGTCACTTTTACAACACCAAAATCCCATGAAAAACGTTATTCAGAATCTGCCTTTATATTGAGATATTTCAGCAGTGAGGAAGCCTCCCTGCTCTGTATTACTTGTTGCTAATGAGTTGATTGTAAGATTCCCACATCTTTCTCCTGCAGAATGGCTGGTAGGTTTGAACCTCCAACCTTTGGGTTAGCAGCAGAGTGTTTAATCACTGTGTAACCAGAGCACCGTATGAGTGTGCTCTCTAGTAGCCGATTTAAAAAAAAAAAAAAAAAAAAAGGTTGCCTTCAACTCAGTTCTGACTCATGGCAACCCCATATGCTGCAAAGTAGAACTGTACTCCATAAGGTTTTTAAGGCTGTAACCTCTCAGAAGCAGCTCACCAGGACTTTCTTCCAAGGCACCTCTGGGTGGGTTTGAGCCTCTAACCTTCCGTTGGTAGTCTAGTGCTTACCCTTTTGTAGCACCTAGGGAATCTAGGTTAGACCTCACTTGGATTTAACATTATTACAGTGAGACAGAAATTTCAGGACTCATAAGACAAAGATAGGAGCCCAGATGGCGCAGTGGTTAAGAGCTCTACTGCTAACCAAGAAGTCAGCAGTTCGAATCCACCAGCCGCTCCGTAGAGACAGTGTAGGGTAATTCTGCCCTGTCCCATAGGGTCGCTGTGAGTCGGAATCGATTCGACGGCAACCATTTTTTTGTTTTTAAGACAAAGACGGGACAAAAGTTTTCACATGACCACTGTTCTTTATCAATTACAATGCCCAGTTTATTTCTGACATATTACTATTAGGGCTTTCAAATCTCTATTTGAAGGTGGGTATCAATCTTCTGGAAGGCCAAGGACCTCACATTTGGCACTGCATCTGCATGAGGGAAGGGAAGTATGAATTTCCCAAACTTCACACCCAAGGCTCTGTCAGGCCCTACTACGCTGTGGTTTCAGTATCTAAACTCTGAGTCCATAAGGAGGTACAACTAGAACTTCAATATAGTATGAAAACCCTATGAACTAGTTTTTTCCTAATGTATTTATGGAAATAGGAGTCCTGGTGGTGGAACAATTAAGCACTCGGCTTCTAACTGAATGGTTGACTTTGGAACCCACGCAGTAACTCCAAGGGAAAAAGACCTGGCAATTTGCTCCTATAAAGATTACAGCCTAGAAAATTCTATGGTGCAGTTCTACTCTGTCATGTGGGGTTTCTATGAGTTGAAAATTACTTGATGGCACCTAACAACAGCAACAATATATTTATCAAAAGAACAAGTATGGAATACTCCTAACCAAAACTGAGCTGGAACCATGACAAGAGTGAATATCGCTCATCTTCCCTCAGTTCAGACATGCAGACAATTTCAACAGAATGTAAACAGATACTTTGGCTTAAGGACTTTATTAATATTTTATTAGCATACCATATTTTTACGGAAATAATAAGTGTCTTCTATGTTTGTTTGCCCACCATGCCCTCCCCTCATGAGGTATTTTCATAAGCTTACTATGCTAATTTTTTTTTTTTACAGCAACTTGTAAAAACCAAATTGACATAACTGCACTTACAAAAATACCTGGTGGGGGGAGGGCGTGGTTGGCAAACAAACATAGAAGGCACACATTATTTCTGTAAAAATACGTTACTCATTTTTTGTCAAAGCGAGTACTTTTTTTCAAAAAAAGTGACCTTACCACTATTTATATAAGACATAGTGAAGCGGATAACACATGAGATACTGTCCTTCTGGATGATTGTTTTATATTTATTTTACTAGTTTGTGATTGATTTTGGGACAAAACACTTAGTTTAACCTTTTATCTCTGGTTCTGAATATTGCCCTTGGAATTTCCAGCAATCAAGATGTCTTTGTTTTAAAAATAGCCAGACAACACTTAAACATGAGTAAATGTTGCCCCACCCTGGCAGCAAACTTCAGAAAGGAAGGGTGCATGAAGGAATCAATTGTACATATTCAGTGATTCATGCATATGTATTGAGGTCCCAGTCATGCATATACATTGACTTCTTAGTGACTTGTAAGGGACAGTTGGCCTTGAAGCTCTCTTGTGGGCTATGTGGAGTGGTGAGATCATCCATGTACAGGACAGTGTGACACATTTTTGGTGACAATGGTAGTGTCATGCTGTGACCTCTCCTAGACCTTGCCTGATGTGTCTCTTTGCTTATATCATTTCTGATTATAATAAATGGGTAACTTACAGTTAACCATTTTATCTGTAAAATTCTAATTTCTGACATCGTTTTATGTTTCCTCTAAGTTATCTGACATTATATCGGTGATCTGAAAGTAATGATATTTGATTTTTATTATCACTTCTGTTATTTCCAGATAGTTTTGTTTTCCCTTTACCTTTTATTGTGATGCATATTGGCCACATGAAATAATACATCAACCAAGAAGGTGTAATTAAATAATTATTATAAAATGGATGCTCATTGTTATGGATTGAATTGTGTCTCCAAATAATATGCATTGTAAATCCTAATCCCTGTACCTGTGGGATTGAGGTTTTTTTGTTATGTTAATGAGTCAGTATTTGCATGGGGTATCTTAAATAAATGTCTTTTGAGATATAAAAGAGCAGATTAAGCAAGCAAACAAGCAAGCAAAAACGGAGAGGAAGATGTATGCCACAAGATCATTCAGGAGCCTAGGAATAGAAGTTGAAAAGACACAAGGATCTTTCCCCAGAGCAGACAGAGAGAGAGAGAGCCTTCCCCTAGAGCTGGCACCCTGAATTGGACTTCTAGCCTCCTGAACTGTGAGAAAATAAATTTCTGTTTGCTAAAGCCACCCACGTGTGGTATTTCTGTTATAGCTGCTGTAGATAACTAAGATACTCATCTTACCACTATCAACATATATAATATTGAAAATTCCTTAGAAGGCCCCCAGTGCACGTCCTCCCTCAATCACATCATCATTTCCTCCCCAGAGTTAATCACCATCCTGAATTCTGTGATGATCATTCCTGTACCCAGCATGCACCACCCATTCCCATCCCCACTGATTTTTTATTGGCAGCTTGTCAGGGCTGTGTCTCCTTGGCATCAAAACATACCGGAGATTCCATGGAGCCCTTCAGCTCTGAGTTTAGCTCTTTAGCTTCTTCCTCCATACACCTTCAACACTTTGCACATATCTTGAGAGGGAGAATGGCTGCAGGTTTGGGGCAGGCCCAATTAACTTTTGTCTCTTAAGCAGTTCACTATTTGCTTTTGTCCGGCTACAGGCCTCCTTTGCAGCCCCAAACACAGAAAATGTCCCCTGAGGAAAACCAACCCTGCATTTTAGTCCCCACAATTTTCCAGTTTATTCAACCTCACAATCTCCCTAACGTTTTTCAAATTTCTTGCATAGGCCATCTATCTGCCTGGGATAAACTGGGTCCTCAGCCCAAACCCAGAATTAACAAAAGCTCCCAAGAGAATAGCAACAACAGCAGCAGCAAGAAAAACAGCTGACCAGCTTGCAATTATCAGCTCACTTCAGAATCATTCTCCCCTCTGAAATGTTCAATTGTATGTTCTCATAGTTTCCCCTGCTCGCTGGGGCCTTTAAAACATCACACCTTGAATATATTCGACTTTATCTTGTTGATGCAGCAGGAGCTTTGGCCTGTAGTGATTACATTCTACTTGTAAGCAGAAAGCTGGTGGAAATTTTGCAAATAGATTTTATCAGCTCAAGAAAGTTCCTTTTTTCCTAGTTTGTTGCAAAGGGTGGTATATACGTATATAATGAATTACATTGGATCTACTCAAATTATCTTTTGTGAATCTACTGAGATCAAAGGATTTTGTATTTTAATGTCTTGATTTGGTGAATACATTGATTTTGTAATGTTAAACCACCTTTTTTTGTTTTCTGTGATTCCTGTAATTTGCTTATTATCTATTTTAAGTTGTGTGTGTGAGACAGTTTATAGGGATTTTACACTATGCAATTGGGGGAGCTGGTTACACAGTCTCTGAAAAGATACTTCGTGTCTTTTACTGGAGCTTTACGTTTACAGGACAGGCAGTTGGGAAGGGAAAATGGATGTAAAGTGGGAGAAAATGAGAATAAACAGGAGCCTGTAAACAAGAACTGGAACCCATGAGGATGAGCTAGAGCCCATGTCAGTTTCTCATTGCATTCAACTTGTATAATATGCAGGAGAAGCCAGCATCCTTTGTCATAGAGTTAAACACACATTTTTCCCAGGAGGTGGAAAACCTGAAAGAAGATGTAAAGGGGAGAGTAGAGAGGTAGAGGCAGCTGCAGACAGGCTCTAGCCCATGCCAATGATGTGGGTCAGCAGCTATGCAACAGCTTGTGCAAGCTGCAAGAGTACCTGGTAGAGTAATCTTGGATGTGACAATCCATTGCTTTTGTCATACTGTATTTGTTAGAAGAGAATCCTTAAATTCAGCCTACGCTCAAGGGATGGGGATTATGTAAGGGCATGAACACCAGGAAGCAGGGATCGTGGGTGACAACTTAGAGGCTGCCTACCACATCTCTCTCTCTTTTCCTTCCTTTCTTTCTTTCTAAAAACTGCAAGGCGAGGAAAACTAAATTTCAAACTTGAGATAACCAAATACCACCAGATCTATCAAGAATTTTTAATTTTTCCTATATTTTCAGCTCTTCAAAACTGTAAAAATTTGTTGTCCAAAATGTTACTTGTATCTTTTCTAACAGATTATTTATGTAAGACAATAATGATAATAATAATAATAAACAGGAAGGGAAGAAGGAAAGCTTGAATTTGATTTGTAAGAATTATTTTTTCTTCATTATAGAGTTTATATTTATTTCCTAAAACAACTGAGTTTTTTTCCCCTCTGGCCAATATTCCATATCTCTAGAGAATCCTTTAAAAAAATTCCTACATAGCGCGATTGTTGAGAGGCTAAACTTTAAAAATATCCATAGCATTGCTATCAAGCAGACTGTGGTTTTCTTCTTTTCTCTTTTTCACTTCTAAGTGCTTCATGAAGGAAATTCTGAAAAACAATCCCAGCTTTCCTGCTTTAAAAGGCAAAAGCGTAGCAGCAGCAAGTAATTTTTATGACTCCTTTGGAGACACAGTGGCAGAAATCAAGGGGGTCAAATACTGTCTAAATTATCTCTGTATACAAATAATCATGTAATATTTTTCTATAGAAAATAATTTTAAAAGTCATACACTGCCATTCATCACCTTACTATAAAAGACGTCAGTTAAACATAACTAGGAGGATTGTGCAGCCACCCACATTAGGAAACTCCATTTAATACCTCACTGAAGTGTGTGTAACTTTCATTCATATTTGCCATAATGATTGATTAGAATGTGGTGAAATATGTTCTGTAGCCCATTGCCCTTTAGTTCAGAAAACATTAGGAAGAATATTCGGTGCAAAGCCAACAGACCTGTGAAATATATTGATCAAAACTTGAACTTTGGATTTTGAAGCCACTTTATTATTCTCAGAAGGACATGATGAATTATTATGCATTGACTTGTGCACACACACACCAACCAGAAGGTACCTGGTTCCTAGACTTTCCTCAAGAAGAAGCAAAATTCACTTAGGCTGTCTTTGTGTCATATCCAAAGGAAGGATTCTAATTTTGGTAGTCATCTATTAGTAAGGGTTTAAATACACTTAGAGTGAGTAAAGTCTGACATCAACGCTCAAGGTTCAGTGGGTTTGGGACTGTCTGCAAGAGCGTGAAGAATCTTAAAAATTCTTTCAGGTCTTTTATTTCACCCAAAATTAAAGGAGAATTTTATATACTAGTCAGTAAGTATAATGCTCTCAATTTCTGGATGTTATTTCTTGTTTCCTGATTCTTCTTCTGAACGCTGATGAAGTCAAGTATTTTTTTAAGAGAAACATCACTTCACTGTTTTTAATAGCATTTTTGAATTGTATGTTAGTTCAAAATTTTAAAGAATAATACATGCTCATTGCAGAAAACTTATAAAGCACCAAAAAAAATACAGAAATTTAATTTTTAAAAAATCACTCATAAACTACTATGCTCACAAAATACTTTTCAACATTTTGATGTTTTCAGTTTTAGATGTATGTATATACAAGTTGTGTTTGTGTAGCTAGCTTTCTGCTCCTCTTAGTTGTATGTGGTGAACATTTTAATGGGTAGTAATGGGTACTAAATATTCCCATAAAAGCTGATTATCAACAGCTACAGAAAATTACTTAATTACTTGGAACTGACTTAAATAATCTCATACTGTTGCATAGTTCAGTTATACTTTTTAAAATTTATTCCATTATAAATAGTTCTACACTGATTATTTTATGCATAAGTATTTGCCTACGTCCCTGATTATTAATTTTCACAGGATAGTTAACTAAGAACAGAATTGTTCGGTCAAAGGAAATATAATTTTATTTCTGTGGTCAAATATGCGTACCACTTATTTTTACCAAAGGAAAGAAAGTATAGCAATGCACGATGTAACAATGCATGCGTCTCTGCTGAAAACTGCGTAAACATTCATAAAATGGAAAGATAAGAATCCTTTGAATAAATATATGGTTTATGAGTTAGGAACAACAAAAAATGTCCTTTTTCTAGATATTTAGAAAGCCAAATATAATTGAAAAAGTTCTTCAGAAAATAAAGCCTTCTACTCGCTTTGTTCAATTGTCCACGGAGAAGAAAATAAAGACAGTGATCCAATGAACAGATTTGCTTTACATATCAAAAGTTTGGTAATAGTAGTTTCTCTTTAGCAAATTACAATTATAGCTAAAATGCATTGGGCCTTTTCTAAGTGTCAAACTCATAGGTTTTAACTAAATACATTCTCACAACAATTCTAATGAGGAAAAAACTCTGTTGTCTACGTTTTACACATATGGGAAAACTGAAGCTTACAGAAGGAAAGTCAATAAGGTCAAACAGAACTGGAAGTAGAATTTTGATAATCTGGTTCCGGAGCACAAAATAAGGAGTTTACTTATTTGACCACATACCTATTTTATGTCCTTAGAATTCTTCTTCTATCTATCCTTAGAATATCAAGTGTCAGAGATGAAAGCAAAGATCTGGGTATAGAGAAGATCATTGTAGACCCATTTATATACCTTAATATTTCTATACATTGATATACATTTCAATTTTTATAATTATTACCCCTTCTTACCTCTACTGCAATTGATATTATTACCTGCTTTCTCTTTAAAAAAATGAGACATAATATATATAGTGCACAAAAACATACACATACATACATATATATTCCATTTCTTTTATTTCCTGTCTAACAGTGCCCGTGGGCTTCTTTTGCTGTTCTCTATTTGTTCTAGTGTAAGGTTAATGTTTTGATTTTGGCCTTATCTTCTTTCTGACTGTGTGCATTTGTTGCTATAAATTGACCTCTGAGCACCGCTTTTGCTGTGTCCCAAAAGTTCTGGTAGGATGTGTTTTCATTCTCATTTGATTCTATGAATATCTTTATGCTGTCCTTAATTTCTTCTACAACCCAGTAGTTTTTGAGCAAGGTTTTGTTCAGTTTCCATGCATTTGATTTTTTTTTTTTTCCCTTGCTTTTTCTGTTGTTGATTTCTTCTTTTATGGCTTTATGGTCAGAAAAGATGCTTTTCAATATTTCAGTGTTTTGGATTCTGTTAAGGTTTGCTTTGTGGCCTATTATATGCTCTATTCTGGAGAATGTTGCATGTGCCCTGGAAAAGAAGTGTACTTGGCTGCTGTTGGATGGAATGTTCTGTACATGTTTTGAGATTAAGTTGGTTGATCGTCGCATTTAGATCTTCCATGTCTTTATTGAGTTTCTCTCTGGATGTTCTGTCCTTCACCGAAAGTGGTGTGTTGAAGTCTTCTACTATTATTGTGGAGGTGTCTGTCTCTCCTTTCAATGCCGTTAGTTTGTTTTATGTATTTTGGAGCCCTGCCATTGGGTGCATGAATAGTTATTATGGTTATGTCCTCCTGGTGTATTGACCCTGTAATCATTATATAGTGTCCATCCTTATCTTTTGTGGTGGATTATGCTTTAGAGTCTACTTTGTCAGAGATTAGTGTTGCTACTTTTGCTATTTTTTAATTGTTGTTTACTTGATACATTTTTTTCATCCTTTAAGTTTTAGTTTATTGTGTCTTTGAGTCTAAGGTATGTCTGTTGTAGGCAGCATACAGATGGATCATGTTTTTATATCCATTCTGCCACTCTCTGTGTCCTTATTGGTACATTTAGTCCATTTACATTCAGCATAATTATTGATAGGTAGGAATTTACTGTTGTAATTTTGATGTCTTTTTTTGTGTTGTTGACAGTTTCTTGGTTCCACTTAATCTTCTGTGCTGAGTTGTTTTTCTTTACATATTTTCTTTTCATCTTTTTCATTACTCTTGATTTGGTATTTGCCAGATCTTTATATTTTTTCATTTTGATGTGTAGGATTGTTAGTTTCCTTTGTGGTTACCTTAATATTTAACCTTATTTTTCTAAACTTAAACCAATCTTTTATTTCTTGATATCACCTTGACTTCTTCTCCATATGAAAGTTCTATGACTACTTTATTTAGTCCCTCTTTTTTGTTTTGATATTATCATCTTTTACATATTGATGTTTCTGTTTCCCTATTTTCAGTATTTCAGCTTCGATTAATTTTTGTAACTTCCCTATCTGGGTTGATATCTGGTGTTCTGTCCTGTGTTCTAGTCTTGGGTTGTCATCTGATATTCTTGATTTTCTAACCGGAGGACTCCCTTAAGTGTTTCTTGTAATTTTGGTTTGGTTTTTACAGATTCCCTTAACTTCTGTTTCTCTGGAAATGCCCTAATTTTGCCACCATGTTTGAGAGACAGTTTTCTGGATATAATTCTTTGCTGGCAATTTTTTTCCTTCAAGCCTTTATATATGTCATTCCATTGCCTTCTTGCCTGCATGGGTTCTGCTTAGTAGTCAGAGCTTAGTCTTATTGACTCCTTTGTAGATGACTTTTTGTTTATCCCTAGCAGCTCTTAAAATTCTATCTTTGGTTTTGGCAAGTTTGATTATAATATGTCTTGGTGACTCTCTTTCGGGATCCACTCTGTGTGGGATTGGATGAGCACCTTGGATAGATCTCTTCTCATCTTTCGTGATATCAGGGAAATTTTCTGCCAACAAATCTTCAACAATTCTCTCTGTATTTTCTGCCCCCTACCCGCTTCTGGTACTCCAATCACTTGTAGACTATTCTCTTCATAGAGTACCACATAATTCTTAGGGTTTCTTCATTTTAAAAATTATTTTATTGGATTTTTCCTCAAATAAGTTGCTGTCAAGTGCCTTATCTTCAGTTTCACTAATTCTGACTTCCATTGCCTCAATTCTGCTCCTGTGACTTTCTATTGAGTTGTCTAATTTTGAAATTTTATTGTTAATCTTCTGTATTTCTGTTTTCGGTCTCTTTATGGATTTTTGCAGCCTGTTAAATTTGTGATTATGCTCTTGTATAACCTTCTTAAGTCCCTCTGTTGCTTTGTCTGTGTGTCCCTTGGCTTGGTCCGTGTTTTGTCTGATCTCCTTCCTGATCTCTTGAAGCGCTCTGTATATTAATCTTTTTAATTCTAGCTCTGGTAATTCCAAGCAATTCTCTTCCTCTTGGAAGTTTCTTGGTTCTTTGTTTTGGCTGCCTGCTGATGCCATCATGGTCTGCCTGTTTATATGATTTGATATTGACTGTTGTCTCCAAGCCATAAGTAAGTTATTATATTTATTTATTTTATGTTTGCTTACTGTGCCCTAGTTTCTTTTGTTTTGATATGCCCAAATAGGCTGGTCATGCAAGCTACTTTGATTATTGGTGTCTTTGAAGATCTCATGTTCTGTCACCAGGTAGTTAGAGGTGTTACTGTGTATGTGAGCCCAGGAGTCTGCTTACTTTTCTTTTGTGGATTCAGCTCAGGTGTCCAGGTCATCAGTCACCGAGTGTGTGGTGCAGACTCTCATCTATAGTCCTAGAAGGTCCGAGCTACCTAGGGGTGACTGGAGTAGGCACAGGTATCTGCCTACAGTAGGGGTTATGTGCTAAGCAAGGTAGGGGGCTCACGGCTGCCCCTGAGTGCCTGGGTGGAAGGCACATCCCTGTTCCTTAAAGCACGTAGGTGGGTGGGTTTTGCAGCCAGACTTTGGGCACCCAATGCTGTTGGCTGTAAGGACTAGGAGGTGCCACTTATTCTTGGACCCCTATCTCAGGTAGCTCAGTGGTGTGGGTGGAGCCACCAGTCCTCAGGCCCCTGATGTGGGTAGATGAGAACCTTACTTAGTGGGCAGGGCAGTGTCAAATGTCACAAACCCGCCACTCCCCCTTAGCTGTTGCAGTTGAAAATTGGCTTCAGGTATATACCCTGTTGTACTGTGCTAATAAGGACCTATGCTGTTGAAATGGGCCCACATAGTTCTAGGCAGGGGTGAAAGACATTCAGAGTTTGTGGACCCTTTATGCCTGTGCCTAGGCAAAGGGGCAATGCCCACCCTGAGTTCTCGGCTTAGGGGAGCTGACAGATTATTTTCTCCTATTTGCTAATTTGTTCCCTCTACAATGCCGGGAGAATAGCTTGGGACGCGTGACAGGTCCTACTTCCGGCCTAGGGGGTCAAGAAATCACTGAAACCAGACCAAGACTGGAGCAGAGCGGGTAGGAGGCAGGTTAATGGGAGAGAGGTACTCCTCAAGGAGGGAAGGTTTTTTTTTTTTTTTTTTTTTTTTGATCCCTGGCATTGGTTAGACACTTGTACTTTCGCCGATTCAGCACCTCTTCTCCCTGATTCCGGAGGCTTGAGCAGAACGTATGCCTCTTGATTTCTACTGATGTGGCAACTGTGTCCTGGGCACTACTGCTTGCCTCAGCCAGCACATGTCAGCCCATCCAGCCTGCAGGGTGCTGGCTGGGTCAGGTGTGACAAATCCTTGCTGCTTCTGAACTGTCTCTCCCTCCCCCTGCCGCTCAGTCTGACTTCTCAACTTTGTCTTTGATGTTCAGGGCTCCTAGACAGTCATATATAATTGATTCTTTTTTTTTTTTTTTTTTTTTTTTCAGATCTTTGTTGTAAGAGGGACCACAGGAAGCTTCTGACTACTCCACCATCTTGGCCCCACCTCTTGCTTGAGAATTTTTGTGTCTGTATTCATGATAGATATTGGTGTCTAATTTTCTTATTTTCTTTTTTAGTGGTGTCTTTGCCTGGCTTTGGTATCAGGGTCATGCTAATGTGTTCTGGAGTATTCCATCCTTTTCTATGCTGTGTAATAGTTTGAGTGGAATTAGTGTCAGCTCTTTTCTGAATGTTTGATAAAATTCTCCAGTGAAGTCATCTGGGCCAGGGTTTTTTTTTTGTTGTTGTTGTTACTGGGAGTTTTTTTAATGACTTCTTCAAATTCTTCTTTTGTCATGTGTCTGTTCAAATTTTCTTCCTCATATTGTGTTAGCTTAGGTAGACAGTATGTTTCTAGAAATTTTTCCTTTTCTTCTAGGTGTTCAGATTTGTTGTAGTACAGTTCTTCATAGTATTCTGTAATTATCCTTTTTATTTCAGTTGGTTCTGTTGTCATGCCACCCATCTCATTGCTTATTTGTGTTATTTGCATCTTATTCTTCTTTTCTTTTGTCAGTGTGGCCAGTGCTGGGTTGATTTTATTAATCCTGTAAAAGAACCAACTTCAAGTCTTGTGGATTCTATTTTTTTCCTGTTTTCTGTTTCATTTATTTCTGCTCTAATCTTTATTAGTTCCTTTCTTCTGGTGACTGTGGGCTTTTTTGCTGCTCTTTTTCTATCTGTTGGAGTTGTAGGGTTAAGATGTTGATTTTGGCTCTTTCTTCCTTTTTGCTGCATACGTTTGTTGCTAGCTATAAATTTACCTCTGACCACTGCTTTTGCTGTGTCCTAAAGGTTTTGGTATGTTGTGTTTTCATTTTCATTTGATTCTATAAATTTTTTATTTCTTCTATTACCCAGTGGTTTTTAAGCAGGGTGTTATTCAGTTTCAATGTACTTGATTTTTTCCTTGTTCTTCCAGTTATTGATTTCTAGTTTTATAGCTTTATGAGCCCAGAAGTTGCTTTGTAGTATTCAGATTTTTTTTTTTTTAATATATTGATGCTTCCTCTGTGGCCTAACATGTGTTCTATTCTGGAGAATGATTCATGTGTGCTGGAACAGAATGTGTACTGTCCTGTTGTCGAGTGGAGTGTTCTGTATATATCTATGAGATCAAGTTGGTTGATTGTGTTGTTTAGATCTTCTGTATCTTTGTTGTGCTTATTTCTAGATGCTCTATCTTTCATGGAAAGTGGTGTGTTAAAATCTCCTATAACTATTGCGGAGTTGTCTATTTCTTTTTTCAATTCTGTTAAAGTTTGTTTTTATGTATTTTGGAGCTCTTTCATTGGGTGCATAGATATTTATTATGGTTATGTCCTCTTATTGGATTGACTCTTCAATCATTATATAATGCCTTTCCATGTCTCTTTTGCTGGTTTTTACCTTAAAGTCTATTTTATCAGAGATTAATATTGCACTCCTGCTCTTTTTTGGTAGTCATTTACTTAATGTATTTTTTTCCATCCTTTAATTTTTAGCTTAATTTTATCTTTGTGTCTAAGGTGTGTTTCTTGTAGGCAGCATATTGATGAATCTTGTTTTCTTATCCACTGTGCCGTTCTGTCTCTTGACTGGCACACTTAATCCATTTTCATTCAGTGTACTTAGTGGTAGGTATGAATTTACTGCTGCCATTTTATTGTGGTTTTTTTGGCGGTGCTGATGATTTCTTTGTTCTGCATACTTTTTTGTGCTGGGTTCTTTTTGCGTATGGATTTTCTTTTCATTTCCTTCATTGCTGTTGATTTTGTCTTTACCAAGTCTTCATGATTTTCTTCTTTTTTATTTTGGTGAGAAGGTTTATTAATTTTGTTTGTGGTTACCTTGAAATTGATTTTATTCTCCTATGTTTAAAACAGTCTGTTCTGTCTTGATATCATCTTGACTTTCTCTCCATGTGTAAATTCTGTAACTACATTATTTATTCCTTTTTTAGGTTTTGACGTTGTCATCATTTACAGATTGATGTCTATGGTTCCCTATTTTCAGTCTTGTACCTTTATTTTATTTTTGAAAATTATCTGAGTTGGTTTCTGGGTGATGTTGTCATGTTAACCTCAGGTTGTTGTCTGGCATTGTTGGTTCTCTGTCAGAAAAACTCCCTTTAGTATCTCTAGTAAGGTTGTTCTGGTTTTACAAATCCCCTTAATTTCTGTTTATCTGGAAATGTCCTAATTTTGATGTCATATTTAAGGTACAGTTTTGCTGACTATATAATTCTTGGTTGGCAGTTTTTTTCTTTTTCCCCTTTCGGGGTTTTATATACATCATCCCGTTGCCTTCTAGCCTGCATGGTTTCTGCCGAGAAATCAGAGTTTAGTCTTATTGGTTTCCCTTTGTTGGTAACATTTGGTTTTTTCTTAGCTGCTCTCAGGATTCTTTCCTTGCCTTTGGTTTTGGAAAGTATGATTATGATATGTCTTGTTGATTTTCTTTTGGGGTTTATCTATTTGGGGTTCATTGAGCTTCTTGGATGAAAACCTTCTTGTTTTTCATGATAGCAGGGAAATTTTCTGCCAGAAAACATTCGGAAAAAAATTCTGTGCTTTTTTTTTTTTTGTCTCTTCCTGTTCCAGAATTCTGATCATGTGTAAATTATTCTTCTTGATAGTGTCACACATAACTCTTAGGCTTTCTTCGTTTTTCTTCATTATTTTTTCTGATTGTTGCTCTAACAGATTGATATTAAGGGATTTGTACTCTATTTGGGGGACTTTGTCTTCTATTGATTCAGTTCTACTCCTTTGGTCTTCTACTGTGTTATCTATTTCTGAAATTTTAGTGTTAGACTTCTGGATTTCTAGTTGCTGTCTTTATATGGTTTCTAATTGTCTATTTTGTCATTTTGTTCTTATGTTGTTTTCATGAATTATTTTAGAGTTTTGCCTGTGTTTTCCTTGATTTTTCCTGTGTTTTCTTTGATCTCATTCTTGATCTCTTTGAGGACCCTATATATGTCTTTTGAATTCCTTATCAGGTAGTTCAATTATCATTTCTTCCTCAGGGAGGTTTCCTGGTTCTTTATTTTTGTCACTTGCTACAGTCATCTTGTCCTGCTTCTTTAGGTGATTTGATATTGTCTGTTTTTCTGAGACATCAAGTATTATTATATTTATTTATTTATTGTATGATTGTTACATCCTGATTTTTTGTCATGTTTTATTTTAATGTTTCCAGGCAGACAGCATGGGCCTGCTACTCTGGTCGCTAGTCTGGCTGCACTGGAGTGCTCACCACCTGGGTCTTCAGGGTGGGTGGGGTAGTGAGGTAGCGTCTGGGTGTGTCTGCGCATGGGTCTCTGTTCACTGGTTTTGCAGGGTGGCTGAGGGTGGAGTATAAAGGAGGGCTCATATGGTCCTCAGCAGTAGGGGCTGCAAAGATGGGAGAGTTTTTGCTGCTAATCACCAGAAAGGTGGGAGTAAGGGGAGCATATTCCTCCGGTCAGCAGGTGAGGGTGCCTGGGCTCTTCCCTTTGTCTGCAGCTAGTAATTAGGGCCTTATTTCACTTCACATGTATCTATACAGTTACTCTGTGTCCTATTGGGAATTCCGTGACATTGCCTTCTGTGCTCCTCACACAGGATTGCTGCTGTCTTTGTTTCAAGATGGCCAGGCTGTGCTGGGCTGGTTGGCAGGAACCCTCCTCTCGTCTCTTTTCATTCACTGTTTTCAGTCAGTTTCTTCTTTCAGTCAGAGTTCTATCTAGTGCTTTATCCTTTCATTTGATGCTCAGATTTCCAGATTGTCTTCTGTATCTGTTTCACTTGGTTTATTTAGAGGTATGATGTGGTGTGTCTGACTAAGCTGCCATTTTGGCCTGAAGTCAGGGCTTTTTGGAAATGCTGTTTTAAAATTTGTTTCCCCATTATTTGATGTTAAAATGTAGGAAATCAATTGATTTTTGTACTTGACATTTTATCTTTCTACTTTGCTAAACTCACTTATTCCTGTAACTTTTTAAAATTGCAGATAAAATTAACATTGCATAAAATGAAACATTGTAAAGTGTTGAATTTTGTGTATTTCAGTATAAAGGTGTGCAGTCATTATTACTATCTAATTATAGACCATTTTAGTCTCTCTCAAAAAATAACACCATACTCACTAAGTAGTCGCTTCACATGCCCCCTCCACCCATCTAGGCAAGCACTAATCTACTTTCTGTCTATATGGATTTGCCTGTTCTGGACATTTTATATAAATTGAATCATACAATATTTGAACTTTTATATCTGGCTTCTTTCAATGAGCATCATGTTTTATTGATCAATATATGCTATAGCATTTATCAGTTCTTTATTCCTTTTTAGAACTGAATAATATTCCATTATGTGGATATAGCACATTTTATTTACCTATTCATCACCTGATGGACATTTGTTTTATTTTTTCATTTTTTGGCTACTATGAATAATGCTTTTATGAAAATTTGTGGACAAACTTTTGCATGAACAGATGTTTTCCATTCTCTTAGGTATATACCTTGTAGTGGAATTGCTGAGTCACAGGCCAACTCTTCACTTCACTTTTGAAGGAAATGCCAGACTGTTTTCCACAGCAGCTGCACTATTGTACATTCCCACTAGCAATGTGTCAGAGTTAACAATTATTCCACGTATTTGTAAATTTTCCAAATTTACTTCTGCAATTGAATTATGGAGCTCTGGTTGCCCAGTGGTTAAGCACTAGGCTGCTAAATGAAAGGTTGGCAGCTTGAACCCACCAGCCACTCCACAGAAGAAAGACGTGGCAGTTTGCTTCCATAAAGATTACAGCCTTAGAAACCCTTTGGTCAGTTCTACCCTGTCCTATAGGGTCACTATGAGTTGTAATTGACTTGATGGCAGTGGGTTTAGTTTTTTGTTTGTTTTTATTAATACTTTCTTTCCCTTGTGTTTGGATAAGATGCTTTGTATAGTTTCAATCTTATTAATTTTTTTTGTGGCATAACATATGCTGTATTCTGTGAAACGTTCTATGTGTACTTTAGGAGAATGTGTATTCTGCTCTTGTCAGATGGAATATGTTGTAGTTCACCGTGAGAACTAATTAGTTTATAATGTTGCCTCAGTCTTTCATTTTCTTGCTTACCCTCTGTCTATTTGTCCTATTCATTTTTGAAAGTGGGTTATTAAAGTCTTTAGCTATTCTATTTCTTCCTTCTATCTGACATTATTTACTTCATTTTGGGGATCTGTTTTTAGTACGTATATGTTTATAATTATAATAATGAGTTTGGTTTGGTTTTATGCTTATAATTAATACATCTTCTTGATAGATTGACCCTTTTATTATTATACATTATCCTTCATTTCCTGTAACAATTTTTATATTAAAGTTTATTTTGTCTTATCTGAGTATGGTTACTCCAGCTTTTTGTTGCTGCTTTTTATGAAATATATTTTTTCATTCTTATACTTTAAATCTGTTTGTGTTTTTGAATCTAAAATTAGTGTCCTATGACAGCATAAATTAAGATTATGTGTTATTTTAAGTCCATAAAATTACAATCACAAAATGGAGGACAACCACGTAATACTGGGAATCATGGCCCAACTAAACCGATACACACATTTTTGGGGGGACTAATTCAATCCATGACAATTACCCATAGGGAAGGTCCTCTAGCAACAAACTCCCTCAGCATTTATTTATCTGGCAATGCTTTAATTTCAAAGAATAGTTCTGCAGTTAGTTTTGCCAGGTAGAGAATTCTTGGTTGACAGTTTTTTTTTTCCTTTCAGCACATTGAGAATGTCATTTCATTGTCTTCTGATGTCTATAGCTACTTCTGAGGAATGAATTGTTAAGCTTATTGAGAATCCCTTGTACATGGTGAATCACTTGTCTTCTGCTGCTTTCAAGATTATTTGCATTTCAATAGTTTGATTATAATGTGTATCAGCCTGGATCTCTTTGAGTTTATCCAGCATAGAGTTCACTGAATTTTTTAGATGTGTAGATTGTTTTTTTAAATCAAATTTGGAGATTTTTTTTGTCAATTAAAAAAATATCCTTTCTACTCCTTTCACTCTGTTATCTCCTTCTGGGACTTCCATTAGGGGTGTCATAGATTGAATTGTGTCCCCAAAAAATATGTGTCAACTTGGTTAGGCCATGATTCCCAATACTGTGTGGTTGTCTTCCATTTTGTGATTGTAATTTTATGTTAAAGAGGATTAAGGTGGGATTGTAACACCCTTACTAAGGTCACATCCTTGATCCAATGTAAAGGGAATTTCCCTAGAGTGTGGCCTGCAACACTTTTTTGTCTTACAAGATATAAAAGGAAAGGGAAGCAAGCAGAGAGTGGGAACCTCATACCAACAAGAAAGCAGTGCCGGGAGCAGAGCACATCCTATGGACCCAAGGTTCCTGCTTGGAGAAGCTCTTAGTCTAGGGGAAGATTGATGACAAGGACCTTCCTCCAGAGATGACACAGAGAAGGCCTTCCTCTGGAGCTGGTGTCCTGAATTTGGACTTCTAGCCTACCAGACTGTGAGAAAATCAATTTCTCTTTTTCAAAGCCATCCGCTTGTGGTATTTCTTCTATAGCAGCACTAGATAACTAAGACAGAATCTGGTACCAGGAGTAGGGTGCTGCTCTAACAGATACCTAAAATGTGAAAGCAGTTTCAAAACTGTGAGTGGATAGAGACTCAGAAGGAAAAAGGAAATGAGGAGAACTGTTAACACTGGAGAAGATGCAGATGGTGAGAAACAGCAGCCAAGGACCTGCAGCAGCAGTGAACTGGCAGAGGAGAACCCGGAGACCAGCACCAGACAGCACTGGAGCTGACCCATGGACTGACAGAGCTGAGTGCCTGTGAGCAGGAGGCAATCTGGCAGAGTGGGGTGCCTCCAGTGGAGCTTCAGTGGAGCTAGGCTTGCCAACCCATGGAGCAAAAGAGCTGAGTGCCTTCCAGCCAAAGTTTACTAGCGGAGCAGAGTGCCTCTAGGCACTTATCGGTGGAGCTACAGAGCTTTGGAACACTTGCCCCAGCAAGGCAGATGCAGGCATGAGGGCTGATGTGCTAAGAGGCCAAGGAACCAGGAAGCAGAAGCTAAAGAGACAAGGAACACAGGAAGCCAAGCTGCCTCAGTCTCAAAATGGAGCCATGACCTCTGGTGTTTCTAAGAGTGGGGTCACCACTCAGACGTACCAGGAGAATGGTGTTCCTAAATCCAAGGGAGCAGAGTTGCTATCCCACTGGGCTAGAAGGCAGAGCTGAAGCCCAGAGCCAAGGGGACCTCCACTCAGAATCCGGAGAGTGTAACCAATATCTAGAGTCTGGAGGGAGGGTTATTGTGTGAATGATCTGAGAGAACAGAGGATTATTTTTAAAGCCTTGAAGGCTAGTATACTGTGTTATGCTGACTTGCTTGGTGCCTTTTATGCCTTCTTTCCCTCCAGTTTCTCCCATTTGTAGTGGAAATATCTAGTTTGTGCCTGCCTGTTCTACCACTGTACTTTGGAAGCAGATAACTTGTATTCCAGAATTCACAGATGAAGAGGAATTTTTAGAATTTGGACTTAGAGCTGATTTAAGACTTTTGCTATAATTTGATGGGGTGAATATGTTTTACATATGGCAAGGACATGAATTTTGGGGAACCAAAGTGTGGAGTGTCATGGATTGAATTGTTTTCCCCCCAAAATATGTGTCAAGTTGGTTAGGCCATGATTCCCAGTATTGTGTGGTTGTCCTCCATTTTGTGGTTGTAATTTTATGTTAAAGAGGATTAGGGTGGGATTGTAACACCCTTACTAAGGACACATCACTGATCCAATGTAAAGGGAGCTTCCCTGGAGTGTGGCCTACACCATCTTTTATCTTACAAGAGATAAAAGTAAAGGGAAACAAGCAGAGAGTGGGGAACTCATACCACCAAGAAAGCAGTGCCAGGAGCAGAGCTCATCCTTTGGACTTGGGGTTCTTGGGTGGAGAAGCTTCTAGTCCAGGGGAAGACTGATGACAAGGACCTTCCTCCAGAGCTGAGAGAGAAAGCCTTCTCCTGGAGATGACGCCCTGAATTTGGAATTCTAGCCTACTAGATTGTGAGAAAATAAATTTCTCTTTCTTAAAGCCATCCACTTGTGGTATTTCTATTATAGCAGCATTAGATAACTAAGTGAAGGGGTGAGTTAGTTCTCTTGATTGTTTCTCACAGGTATCATTGGTTTGGTTTTATTTTTCTTTCTCTTCTTAATACTGGATGATCTTATAAACCTATCCTTAAGTTTGTTGAAACTTTCTTCTGCCTGCTCAAATAGTCTGTTGAAACCATCTAGTGAATTTACCATTTCAAATATTTTATTTCTCAACTCCTCACTTTATATTTCATTTGTTTTCATAATACCTATCTCATTATTGATATTTTTTATTTGGTTATTGTTCTCATGCTTTCCTTTAGTTCTCTGGCAATGATTTACCTTAGCTCTTTGAAGATATTTAAAATAGATGATTTATTAAGACCATCTTGTCACAAGCTGTTTCTTATATAGTCAAGATAAATGATAACTAGTCCTCAAGTTAGTGAACTGGACACAACCATTTCTCTCACAGAGTTTACCCTAAATACACCAAGTAATTGTAGTTGTCGTGTGTGTTTGCTAATTGACTTTACTCAAAGGAAAAATAATCTTCTCATATCTTTATGACAGGACATATTTTTGCATCTTGGAGCAAGGCAAGAGCCAAAATTAGGCCCCAACTCTCCCACAGGAACTAGAAGATAAGGTGTTACCTTCCTTGATGATCACAGTTCAAAAAGCTGGCTTCCACGTCATTGTAGAAACATCCCTAGGTTGTAAAAATGGCAAGATATTTACTTAGCTTATCAAACGAATTTGTATACATTTCAAAGGAGGCTGAGCGAGAAGGTACGATTACGTGTTTTCTAAAATAAATGCTCTAAGAAAAGAGAGGAGAGAATCATTTTGGAGTAGGCCATTTTCTGGAATGCAAATGGCTGGGAATCTTTAATATTCACTGTTATCCTCAGTCACCAGTTTCAGGTAAAATTACACATTGTCAAGGGAAAGCATCCAGTCTCTCATCATTAGATTTGATATTAGTTGTTGCTTTTTGTAGCTATTCTTTATCAAGTTGAAGAATTTTCCTATTTCTTAGTTTGCTGAGATTTTTTATTGTGACTGTCTGTTGGACATTGTAAAAAATTTTTTGGCATCAATTGATAAGATTATATGATTTTTCTTTAAAATCATATGATTTCTTTAGTCTGTTGATGTGGTGTATTACATTGACTGGTTTACAAATGATGAACCAGCTTTGCATACTTGGAATAAATCATACTTTGTCATGGTGTATGTCTTAGTCATCTAGTGCTGCTATAATAGAAATACCACAAGTAGATGGTTTTAACAAAGGGAAGTTTATTTCCTTACAGTAGAGTAGGCTAAAAGTCCAAATTCAGGGTGTCAGCTCCAGGGGAAGTCTTTCTCTCTCTGTCGGCCTTCTCCTCTTCGGTGTTCCCCTAGACTAGGAGCTTCTCTGCGCATGGACCCTGGTCCAAAAGACGCGCTCTGCTCCCGGCACTGCTTTCTTGATGGTATGAGGTCCCCCATCTCTGCTTGCTTCCCTTTCCTTTTGTCTCTTGAGAGATAAAAGGTGGTGCAGGCCACACCCCAGGGAAACGCCCTTTACATTGGATCAGGGATCTGACCTTGGTAAAGGTGGTGTTACATTCCCACCCTAATCCTCTTTAACATAAAATTACAATCACAAAATGGAGGCCAACCACACAATTCTGGGAATCATGGCCCAGCCAAATTGATACACACATTTTTTGGGGGACTTAATTCAATCCATGACAGTGTATAATTCTTTTTATATATTGTTGGATTCAGTTTACTAATAGTTTGCTGAGCATTTTTGTGTTGATGTTCATTAGCAATACTGTTATATAGTTTTCCTGTTTTGTAATGTCATTATTAGGTTTTGGTATTAGGGTAATGGTAGCCTCATAAAATGAGCTCTGAAGATGTTCCTTCTGTTTCTATTTTCTCAAAGAGATTTTGTAGACTTAGTATCATGTCTTCCTTAAATGTTCGGTAGAATTTAACAGTGAAACCATCTGGGCTGGTTGCTTCATTTTTTCAAATGTTTTAATTTATTGATTCAGTTTCTTTAATGGATATATGGACGTTCAGGTTATGCATGTCTCCTTGTGTGAGTTTTGGTAGTTTGTATATTTCATGGAATTTATCAATTTATTCTCAGTTATAAAATTTGTGGCTGCAGAGTTGTTTGCAGTATTCTATTATTATCCTTTTAATATCCATGAGATCAATAGTGAAAACTCGTCTTTCATTTCTAGTATGAGTAAAGTGTCATTCGTCTTATTCTTTGCTATTCTGTCTAGAGGTTTACCAAACTGATTTTTTAAACGAACCAACCTTTGGTTTTGTTGATTTTCTCTATTGTTTTCCTGTTTTTAATATCATTGATTTCTGATCTGATTTTTAATACTCTTTTTCTTCTGCTTACTTTAGGTAAGCTTGCTCTTTTTTCTTTAGATTTCTAAGGTGGAAAATTAGATTATTAGCTATAGAGCCTTCCTCTTTTCTAATATATGCTTTTAATGTTATAAATTTCATTCTAAGCATTTTTTTTTACTATCCCACAAACTTTTATTAATTGTATTGTCATTTTTAATTAGTTCAAAATATATTTTACTACCTTGTGTGACTCCTTTGACCCATCAATTAGTTAGAAGTGTGTTGTTTAATTGCCAAATATTTGGAAATTTTTCAGAGACATGTTTTTATTGTTTTTTGTTTAATTCCATTATAGTCTAAGTCCGTACTTTGTATTATTCCTATCTTTTAAATGTGTTAATGTGTGTTGTATTGCTGAGAATCTGTTATCTTGGTGAATGTTCCACGTGAGCTAGAGCAGAAAGTGTATGCTGCAGTTCTTGAATGGAATCTTTGGTAAATGTCAGTGAAATTCAGTTGACTGATAGTGCTGCAGTGCTTTTCTATATCCTTACTGATTTCTGCCTGTTTTATCTATCAATCACTGGCAGAAGAAAGTTGAAGTTTCAAACTTTAACAGCACATTTAATTGTTTCTGTCTCTCTTTCAGTTCTCTCATTTTTGTCTCAGGTGCACTCTGACACTGTTGTTAGGTACATGCATGTTTAGGTAAAAATTACTTCTTTATCATATGCAATGTCTCTTTTTATCCTTGGTATTTTTTCTTGTTCTGATGTCTACTTTGTCTGAAATTAACTAGCTACTTCAGGTCTGTTGATTAGTGTTAGCATGATATATCTTTCTCATTCTGTTTACTTTTAACCTATTTAAGTCTTTATATTTAAAATGGGCTTCTTTCAGACAGCATGTAATTGGTTTATTTTATTTTCTAATTTGACAATGTCTATCTTTTAATTGGTATATTAAATTATTCACATTTAATATAATTATTGATATAGCTTGACTAATATCTACCATGTTTGTAATCTTTGTAACTGTTTTCTATTCTTTTGTTGTTTGTTTCTCTTATCCCTTTTTTCTGTTTTCTCTGTATTTAATTGAGAATTTCATGTGATTGCATTTTATCTTCTCTCTTAGTATGTCAATTATATTTCTTTTAAAAATTTTTTAGTACTTGCTCTATAGTTTTAGTATATATTTTTAACTGATTTAAGTCTACCTTTAAAATACACTATATAACTTCATGTATAGTGCAAGTATCTTATATCAGAGTATTCTCAATCCCTCTGCCTTTTCCCTTGTTTTATTGCTGTCGTTTATTTCAATTATCCATATGCTATAATCACCCATTCATTACACTGCTACTGTTATTACTTTAACAGTTATCTTTTAGATCAATTAAAAATAAAAAAAAATTATCTTCATTTATTCCTTCTCTAAATCTCCTTTTTTATGTACATCCAAGTTTCTACCTCATATTAGTTTCCTTTCATCTAATAACTTCTTTTAACATTTCTTTCTGGACAGGTTTATTGACAATTTATTCCCCCTTTTTTTTTAAATCTGAGAAAATCTTTATTTCTTCTTCACTTTTGAAGGATAATTTGGCTGGATACAGAGCTATAACTTGGTGTTTTGTTTTAATTTCAGTACTTTATGTATTTTACTCTACTCTCTTCTTACTTGCATCATTTCTGATGAGAAGTCCACTGTAACTCTAACATTGTTCCTCTATAGGTAAGGGTGTTTTGTTTCGTTTTTCCTTTTTCTTCTTTCAAGATATTCTCTTTGTCTTTGGTTTTCAGTAGTTTGAATATTTTATGCCTAGGTATCTGTGTGCATGCATGTTTGCGAGGTATTTATCTTGCTTGGTGTTTTCTGAGCTTGCTGGATGTGTTGTTAAGGGCTTATCTTTAGTTTTGGAAAACTATCAGCCATTATTACTTCAAATATTTCTTCTGCTCTGGTCTCTCCTTCTTTTCCTCTCAGTATTGCAATTACATACATCTTATACTTTTTGAAATTTACCACAGTTCCTTATTGTGCTTTTTTTTTTTTTTAATTCTTTTTTCTATTTCTATTTCACTGTAGGGAATTTCTGTTCACTCATCTGGACATTTACTAGTTCTTTCCTCAGCTGTGCTTAATGACAATCCCATCAAAGGTATTTTGTATAGTGCTTTGTTTTATCTTTAATTTCTAGCATGTTCTTTTGATTCTTAGTTTCCATTTTTTTCTCCTTACATTACTCATCTGGTTTTGGATGTTGTCTACTTTTTCCATTAAAGCCCTTAACATAATAATCATGGGTATTTTACATTCACTCTCTGATACTGCCAACATTTTTTTTTTTTTTTGAGTCCCATTCTGATGATTGTTTTATCTCTTCAGACTCTTCGATTGACATAACTTGCAAATTTTTGTTGAAATCCTGACATCTTGATTCAGGTTTTATGAACTAAGGTAAACAGGTCTTTAGAGTGAGGATTCATAGTAATTTGGCTAGGAGTTGGGTTGTATTTAATGTTTGCCATAGATATATTTGCCAGAGGCTGCAGATTCCTTTGGTATCCTTGACTTTGTCTCTCATGCAGTCTTTGAGCTTTCTGAGCTTTCCTAAGAACTCCTTCTCAGATAGAGTTTGTGTTTTGCAGCTCTTTCCGATGTAATCCACTGTTATTTTACAGACTCCTTGTTGGCATATGGTGGTAGGACACTGGGGAAAGAAAGTGTTCTATCATCTTATGATTAAATCTGAGTCTTTTATTAGGTCTGTGTTCCTGTTTTAGAGTCCCTGGATGGTGCAAATGTGCAAAAAAGCCAACACGCTTGGCTGCTAACCAAAAGGTTGGAGATTTGAGTCCACATTGGGGTGTCTCAAAAGAAAGGACTGAGATCTACTTAGCCATTGAAAACCCCATGGAGCATAGTTTTACTCTGACATACATGGGGTCACTGTGAGTCAGAATTGACTCATTGACAGCTGTATTTTTGTCCCTGTTCTGTGACATTAACAGGTAATTCTTATCTTCCTCCTCTTTTATGTCAGACAGAAAAGCTAGAGAGTGTTGGAATGGGAAAAATGTCCTTTTGCCAGGTAGGATAAAGTTTTGATAAAGTCTTTCCCCCTGAAAATTAGGCCTTTGTTATAGAGAATGTTCTGGACATATTTTACAATGGTTACTCTTCTTTTCTGCCAGATCCAGGATGTCTTTGTTGGCTGTTCTCTGTGAGAATCTGGTAAGGTTTAACCAGCATTACAACCTACAAAAGTGTGAGGGACTTCTCTAAGCCTGTAGCCCCTGAGAGATTCATACTCTCAAACTAGTTCATGCTAAGTCTTCAACCAATTATCAAAATTATCATTTAACTGTTTGTACAAGTTTGTGACCCCAATGCTTTATTCTTCAGATAAACAGATCTCAACCGTGATCTCTGAATTTGCCCATCTGTTCAGATTTTAAGATGTCGGTTTGTTCTGTGACCTCTGTTCTATGAGGGTCCAAGAAAAGTTGTTAAATTTCTGTTTGTCCTGATTTTTCTTGTTGTAAGTATGGGAGTAACAACTTCCAAGCTCTTTATATTCCAGAGCTGAAATTGGAAGTACTCTGCCATATAATATGATAACTGATATAGTTGCATTTAAGTCTACTATCTTTCTATTTTTCTTACATGTTATATTTTCCTTTATTTCTTTTTTTTTGGGGGGGCACATCCTTTGGATTAAGTATTTTAATTCTTCTTTTTATTCCTTTATTAGCTCTTTCCTCAGTTTATTTTATTATTATTTTAGTAGTTACTCTAGTAATTAAAATATGCATTCTAGATTTATTATGCTATATGTTTAATTAGTACATTTGCTACTTCCTAATCAATGCTGTAGGGTTGCTATGAGTCAAAATCAACTCAACGACAATGAGTGATCATTGCAATAACCTTATATCTTTTTATTTTCACATATCTTCATTTACTACCTCCACCTTTTGTGCTATATTCATAGATATGATTTTTAATATATTATAAATTTCAAAACACTACTATTTGTTTACATATAGTTTTGCATCAGCTAGAGAAATTATATTACCTCTATTTCAAAAAGTAAACAGCTGAGTAGTAAGTCTTTACTTAGTGTTTTTATATTTGGGTTGAGCCATTTCTTATTTGATTAACATTAATCTCAGACACACACTGATTAGAACAATATTTAAATATCTCAAAGCAATATATAAATAATTTGAGGCATGCTTGAAATTTGAGATTCTCTGATTTATTCCATTTCCATTAACATGTATGATTAAGAGTTACTCTATTAGTAGAGACTTATATTGTCATGATCTTTTTCATAAAAGGGTGTCTCTACTTAAGAATGTATAAAGATGACAACTTCAGAGATTTGTGTTTTAGGGATTAAATACTAATGTTACTTGAGAATAAAAGATACATGATAGATTTTGTAAACTAACTCAAATTTCTTAGAATAGACATTATTTTCTTTGAGAAGATTTTTTTTTTAAATTAAAGAAAAGTTTTTATTTTTTTTATAAGTAGTTAGAAAGAGTTAAGGTGGAGGGACCCAAAACTTAGAGACGATATTGATGTCTCAAGGTCATGCAAGCATTCAAATCCTGGACTTAATTCAGTTCACATTCTTTACTTCACTCTGAAGTGATGTTTGTGAATGTTAAAAATAAAGCAAAGTCATTTGTATTTACCAGAATTGCATTTGTTAAATCACTAATCTATTGCAAGTAAATGTCCTTGACTTGCGATTTACTTCCAGGGAGCTCAATCCAATATGAAATAAAGAATACTAAATTGGCATAAAAAGACATACCTAGCTATAACTGACTGAAGTATATTCATGTAGAGGAAAGCTTTGAAATACTTCCAAAATATAAGTAGTGTTATATATTGAATCATTTCCCCCAAAAATATGTGTTATGAATTCTAGCCTCTATGCCTGTAGTTATAATCCCATTTGAGAATAGGTTGTCTTTGTTACGTTAATGAGGCATGATTAGTGCAGGGTATGTCTTGAGTCAAACTCTTTTGGGATATGAAAGAGATTAAACAAGCAAGCAAGAGAAACAGAGATGGGGGGAAGAGAAATGCCAAACCACACGAAGTTTGCCCAGGAGCAGAAGCTCAGAAGAGATAGGACCTTCCTCCAGAGCCGACAGAGGTCTTCCCCTAGAGCTGATCCCCTGAAATAGGACTTAGAGCTTCCTAAACTATCCTAAAATAAATTTCTGTTTGTTAAAGTCATCCACTTGCAGTATTTCTGTTGTATCAGCACTAGGTAGCTAAGATAGATTTTGGTACCGAGAAGTGGGGTGCTGCTCTAATAAATACCCACAATGTTGAAATGATTTTGAAACTGGTAATGGGTAGAGCCTGAAGAGTTTTAGGGTGCCTGATAGTAAAAGCCTAGATTTCCTTGAAGACACCATTGGTAGAATTATGGACTTCAAAGACAATTCCCAGAAGGAACTGAGGAGCACTATAGAGAAAGTCTCTATCATCTTAGAGAATACATATGGCATGAGAATGTTACTAGAAATGTGGACATTAAATGTGCTTCTGGTGAGGCCTGGGAACCTGGTGGTGCCAGTGCTCAAGTGTTCAACTGCTAACGAAAAGGTCGGCAGTTCGAATCTACCAGCCACTCCTTGGAAACCCTATGCGGCAGTTTTACTCTGTCCTATAGGGTCGCTATGAGTCGGAATTGTCTCGATGGCAGTGGGTTTGATTTTGGTTTTTTGGTGAGGCTTTAATAGAAAATGATGAACATGTGATTGGACAATGGAAGAAGAGTGATGCTTCTTATGCAGTGTCAAAGAACTTGTCTGAATTATGTTTAAATGTTTGGTGGAAGTGTGTTAGTTATCTAGTGCTGCTATAACAGAAATAACACAAGTGGGTGGCTTTAACAAACAGAAATTTATTTGCTCACAGTTTAGGAGCCTAGACGTCAAAATTCAGGACACCAACCCTAGGGGAAGGCTTTCTCTCTGTCAGCCTTGAGGGAAGGTCCTTGTCTCTTTTGAGCTTCTGCTACTGGGTGATCTTCATGTGGCTTGGAAACTCTCTTCCCCCATCTCTGCTTCTCTTCTTTTTTTTAATCTCTTTTACATCTCAAAAGAAATTGACTCAAAACACACCCTACACTAATCCTGCCTCATTAAAATAACAAAGACAACCCTTTCCTCAATGAGATTATAACCATAGATGTAGAGGTTAAGATTTACAATACGTATTTTGGGAGGACATAATTCAATTCATAACAGGAAGGTAGAACTTGTAAGTGATGAGCTTAGATATCTATCTGAGGAGATTTCTAAGGAAGATCTTAAAGGGGCCACTTGGTCTTTTCTCACCACTTATAGTAAAATGTGGGAGGAAAGAGATGGACTTAAAAATGAACTGTTCAAAATGAAAACAAAACTCAAAGATTTAGAAAATACTGTTGTACAAACAAAGGACATATATCCTAGATGTTTCATCAAGGACATGGGTATAGAATCATTGTTAAAGAGATTAAGCCTGTGACTGATGGATGTAACCAACTACCTCAGCAGAAAACTCATCGACTTAGACTGAAGGGACAGAGAAAGAATGAAAAGAAAGAATGCTGTCTGCCTCTTAGAATTCTATAGGCAGGAAACAGGCCCAAGGAACTACATCTGTTATCCTCCATGAAAAGAAAATAACCATGTCTGGAGCAGCTCAGAGATCAACAGAACTGTTGGAAGGAGCACAGGAAGCAGAAGGTGGGGCCACAGGCTCTGGGGTGTCAAAGGGTAGAGCCATGGCCTCCTAGGTTTCAAAGAGTCAGATCTTCATCAGCTGGGTTCTGGAGTGTGAGGCTGCCATTTAGTTTGGCCAAGAGGATGAGGCCACTATCCAAAGCCGAGGGAACAGGGCCGCCAAGCCCAAGGGGCAGAAGAACGGGGCTTGCCAGGTCTGAGGTAGTGAGGTTGCCACACAGATGGACTAGGAGAAAGGGGCTGCCTAATGCCAAGGGAGCAGAGTTTCCATCCTAGGGGGCCTGTAAGGCACAGCTGAAGCCCAGTGCGGAAGGGCCTCCACCCAAAATCCAGAGAGCATGGCTAACACCAGAGTCTGGAGGGTTGGGCCATATGGTCTCAAAAACAGAAGATTATTTTCAAGCCTTGAGAGATAATGTAATTTGTTCTGCTGGATGTTTGACTTGCTTGGTGCCTGTTATCCCTTCTTCTCTTCAGTTTCTCCCATGTGTAATGGAAATGTCTACCTTGTGCCTATTACACCACTGTATTCTGGAAACAAGTACCTTGCAGTCTAGATTTCACAGGTTCACAGATGAAGAGGAATTTTGCTCCAGAATGTAATATGCTTAATATTTCACCCATATTTGATTTTGATGATTCAGAAGATGAGATTTTGAACTTGGAATTAAGACTTCTGGGATGAAGTGTTAGGGTGAATGTGTTTTGCATGTGGCAAAAACATGAATTTTGGGGGGCCAGAGGGTGGAATCTTATGGATTGAATTGTGTCCCCTAAAAATATGTGTTGTAAATTCTATCCTCTATGCCTGTGATTATAACCTTATTTGGGAACGGGTTGTGTTTATCGTATTAATGAGGCAGGATTACTATAGGGTGTGTCAATTTCTTTTGAGATATAAAAAAGATTAAAAAAGCAAGCATGAGAAGCAGAGATGGGGGCAGAGAGATGCCAAGCCACATGAAGGCTGCCCGGGAGCAGAAGCTCTGAAGAGATAAGGACCTTCCTCCAGAGCCAACAAAGACAGAAAGACTTCCCCTAGAGCTGGTGTCCTGAATTAAGACTTTGAGCCTCCTAAACTGTTAGAAAATAAATTTCTGTTTGTTAAAGTAACCCACTTGTGGTATTTCTCTTACAGCAGCGCTAGGTAACTAAGACAGGTGGTTAAGTTGCCTCTGAGAAGAAAATATTTACAATCTTCTTTAAGTATTATGTCAACACCTTGCTTGTCATGTAACTGATGTTCTCACTTTAAGTATAAACTGACGTGCAGAATTAAAACTTAAAGGACATTGAGGAAAGTTCTATTTAACATTTGTGTTTGACAAATTGTTGAAATTGGTGACTGTGATGGTTAAGATTGTGTGTCAGCTTGGCTGGGCCATGATTCTCCGTGTTTTAATGTAATCACTCCCATGATTGAATATACTGTGAGTAGCCAATCAGATGAAAGGGAGTGTCCTTGGGGGTGTGGCCCGAATCTGTATATAAGCAGACATTCTGGGTTTTTGCTCTCTCTGGATCCTGTGGCTGCTTCCTGTTGTCTCATCTCCTGTTCTTGGGACTTGAGCTGTCAGCTTATCTGCCAAACCTGGGATTCATCGATCTGCACAGCCTGTGAGTGGGAGAACTGCTGATCTTGGGCTTGCCAGCTTCTGCAGCTGTGTGACTTGGGAGAGGCCTCTACCCTGATCCACGGACTTGGGATGTTCTAGCCTCTACAATCACTTGAGCTGTTTCCTTGATATAATCTCTGTATACATATTTATACACTTTACTGGTTTTGCTTCTCTAGAGAACCCAGCTTAAGACAGTGACCTAGGGACAAATAAAGTCACTTTGTACTAGAGGAGTGTCACAGTTTTTCAAGAAAAAACTTGAGTTTATTGAGCACTTAGACTCTGTCAAGCACTTTACATAAGTTATCTGTTTTAACTGTCCCCAAAACATATAAGGTGAGTACTATTATCTCCATTTTGTAGCAAATAATACTAAGATCCATGTTTAAGTGACTTGTCACAATTCTGAGAGCTAGTCAAACCAATATTCATCTCCAGTCTCTCTGGAGCCAAAGCTAAGGAACTCAATGCATTTTTCATTTGACTCATAGCTAATATGATAGTAATGCAAATGTAGTTTGAAGACTTATTATATTAGCCAATTAAATTATAAGCTCAGAGTTAAAGACCACATCTATCCCAACTCCACCTCTAAGTAGTATACATTTTCATATTTTATTCAGTCATTTCTTAATTCATTTAACAAATATTTAGTGAATGAAGATTCCTCTGGGCATTAGAAATTCAGAACAAGTCAAACAAAATCCCTGTCTCATGTAATTTACAGTCTAATGGGAAAGACTGACAGCAAGCTTACTAAGAAAAATAAGTAAATAAGATCATTTCTAATAGTGGTGAGTTCTGTGAAAATTATGAAATGTTATAGAGAGCAATGGGATATAATTTAGTTAGGGTGGTCATAGGAGACCTCTTTACAGTAGTAATATTGGAGCTGATACAATGCACAACTCACCATGGACATTTTGAAGGCTGAATTTCATCCCTGTCAAGTCTTGAGTTTGGTTAATTCAAATTCAAATTTTGCTCTTCATTTCTTTAAAACTGCTTCAGAGGAAGAGTCATTGAGCTCCTCAGATGATGAGGTATCCTTCTGTTGCTAACATTCTTTTCAATTACAGATATTGCTTTATAGGAAGAACATTTTCCTGAAAAGAATAATTGGCTCTTAGGATACCACAGCTTCTAAGAAATGATTATTTTTTTCATTGCTTGTTCCTTACTATTTCAAAGCAGCTATTTTGGCATTGATGGTCTTGTTGAGCATGATTCTAACAGTGAAAGGGGAATAATCTGTTTTTATGGAAGGGGCGTGTCAATTCATGACATGGTAGTGACTTTCATTCTTCCCTAATGTGTTAGGAAAAGTCTTAATCAGGTGAATAGGAGAAATTCAGTCAGAATACCCAAGAGTCCTTTGGGCACTGTCATTGTTTTGCTTTTCCTAAACTTAATAGCTGTTCCAACCATCTATGAAACACTTCCCTAATGTTTACCTTAAAATAAAATAAAAAAGAAGTCAGGCTAAAATTACAAAAATCACAAAATTCTTATCTCCATGATAGTACACTGCTATCTTTGTTGCCTGCTTACTTTATTAAGGTGACCTCTGAATTCAATTTTTATTTGTAATGTTTCCTGATAGCATCTGAGAACATAAAATAAAAACTCAGCATGTAGAGGCAGTTAGAAACTTGCCTTGCACTGGGGAAAAACATACTACTAAAGAGAATAACAATATTCTTCTTTTGGAGGACAAACTCTCCAAGACCCATTAAAATTCTGAAGTAGCATCGTAAATTGTAATTACATATTGTTTTACTATGACCAAACTATGATTAAAATAATATTTATATCCTTATTACCAAGAAAGCACAGCACAGTTTTTCTTTTTCTTTCTATTAACTAAAGTGATAGACTCTCTAAAAGCAAGAGTAGAGCCATCTATCTGCTCTCTTTGCTTCATTTAATTATTTTGTGTTGGCTTTGACAAGGCGTTACTGGAGATTTATTGCAAAATATTTCATTTCACTAGAGCTTAGGCCCTATCTTTTAAGCATAGCCAAACCCGAATTCTCTATGGCTTGTCTACATGATTTTGAAATAGATAAAATTTTCAAAACCAAGCTCAAACTTTATAAAAGAGGCAAGCTATGGTAGGCACCATACGCAGTGAATGATTGTTGAAGCCAAAATTTGGTATCCAAAATGTCTTTTTTGCTTATTTTTTTATATCTTGTCTGAACAATCAATATGACTCCCTGAATTTTCATTCTACAGATGCTCAGCCTTCTATTCCTCTAGGTCTTTCTTTGGAAGATCTTTTAGGGAAGGTTGTTTGAAGGAAAAAAAAAAGTTCTCTAGTTTTACCTATCTGCTGTCTCTTTGTAAGGGTGTTAAGTGTGATGTCTTCCTCCAAAAGAATCTTCTGAGAATTAACAAACTAATTCAATTAACTTACTCAGTTATCTGAGATTCCCAGAAAAATTCAATGTGTCATCACTATTTATATGAAAACTTGCCTCTGCTTCTCCTACCGCTCCCTCTGCTACCCAACACACATAAGCACACTGGGATGTTTCCAGTGGGGCACAGGTCCAACAAGGCAGGTTGATGAACCTGTAATCTATAAATATACACAGAATTCTCTACCTGCATCCCAGACCTTATATCTTTCTTTCACGCTTGCATGCAAAAGAAACAAAATAATGCAAGAACACATTCACAAATATTATCAAAACACAAAGACACTACGAATCTCAACACTATGTAAATATGGCAAGGAATGAATGTATTTAGTTAAATACATTTAGTTAAATACACAAAAAAATATTTTGAGAAACAACGCTTTATTTTTCTCTACTTCCCATAAAAGGAAATAATCGATTATCTTATCATTTAAAGAAGCATAAATTCATATTTTCTGTTACTTGCAGCACAAAGTAGCCTGAAACAATATCTCAAACACGGTCAGTGGTAAATTATTGAAATTTTTTTGGATAATTATCAGCAAATAGCTGTAAATAATTTAAAATGCACATGTCCTTTGACTCAGCTACTAACTTTAGAAATCTATACTATGGAAATAAGGTATGTAAATCATATATGCAAAAATATTTATTACATCTTACATGAAAGTTGCATTTTTTTGTTGCTGTTGTTATTTTTGAGGGAGTGGAATAAGGAGGATGACTGTGTAATTTCCTACCTCACATCAATCAAGGTCCTTCATCTGTATCAACTACCATTTGGTAGAATGTATTATATTTCTAAATCTCAATTTTATATACGTGAATAGACAGTTTTTATACTTAAAAACAATATTTATGCATAATGAATGTAAATTTTATCTTTACACTTGCATGTTACATAATAACAATATGGGCCTTTAATTCCTTCAGCAAAAAATGTTTATTTTATATTCTACCATGTTTTATGACCTCAGACAGTCAACCCTCTCTTCTTTTAAATGGGGGAAAACAAAGATTCTGAGAAGGGAACTGTATTGGTATCCAGTGCTGCTATAACAGAAGTACCACAGGTGGGGGGCTTTAACACATAGAAATATATTTTCTCACAGTTTAGGAAGGTGGAAGTCCAAATTCAGGGCACCGGCTTTAGGGGAAGGCTATCTGTCTTCCAGTCTGCTCTGGGGAAAGGTCCTTTCTCTTTTCCACATCTATTTCTAGATTTCTTGGCCATTATGTGGCATGTATCTTCCCTTCAAGAAGCCTTGGTAGTGCAGTGATTAAATTGCTCAGCTGCTAACTGAAAGGTTGGCTGTTCTGACCCACCAGCTGCTCAATGGGAGAAAGATAGGACAGTCTGCTTCCATAAAGATTACAGCCGTGGAAACCCTACAGGGCAGTTCTGCTCTCTCAGAGTTGCTATGAGTCAGAATTGACTTGACAGCAATGGGTTTGATTTTTTTTTTTGTGCTTGCTTGCTTGCTTACTTAATCTGCTCTTTTATATCGCAAAAAAGATTGATTTAAGACACACCCTACCCCAATACTGCTTCATTAATATAACAAAGAAAGCCCATTTCCAAACAGGATTATAACCCCGCATTAGGATTTACAACACATATTTTTGGGGGACACAATTTAATTCATAATAGGAAATGACTTACATAAGACTCTTAAACAGGTGTTTGATTATACAACTGAGAAATTCTGACTTGAGTATCAACATATTTTCCTGTAGAGTAGATGGCTTCCCTCTACCACTTCCTGTCTATACAGAAGCTTAAAAAAATGGGTATCAAACATGCACAGATGTTTTGAAATATTGTTTTAATAGATCTGTAATTTAAAACCCTATGGAGTGCAGTTCTACTCTGCAATACATGGGGTTGCCGTGAGATGGAATTGATTTGATGGCAACTGTTTTTGTTTATAATTTAAAATCCTTTTTGAATAAACATTTATATTGATAAAATCTAGCACAATATCTATTATTTAGTAAGACAGTCAATATATTGAAAGGAAGAGAGGAAGGAAGAAATATGCTTTTAATATGCATTAATTCATAAAGCATACCGGTAATAATTGAATCATCAACTCATTTAAAAATACATTTATGGTTAAAAATGAATGAGTGAACTTTACAAGTATTATCTTTTTAAAACTTATTTAAAAAATAGTTAAATGCAAAGGTCTTTAAAGTAAATATAAAGAAATACTGACAGGTTGTGATTACCCAGTATTAAATGTAAATAAATGTTGGTTGAACTTGCTTTCTAATTTTTATTTTTGTGTCTTCTGTTTTTTAGGGCATATTTGGTGATCAGTAACTGAATTCATCTTAATCATTATATATGATGCACTTATTATTTAAATTAAAAATGGTTATACATATATCATTGCAAATTAGCTTCTTTACACTCAGAACTAATTATGCATGAATTATTGTGAGGAATGTATGCTGATGATTGTAAATGTTTCCTAAATGCAGGAAGATAAGGATTAAGTATTTAATCACTGACTAGAGACTATAAAAGGGTAGTTTTCATAAAGTCTTTTTCTCAAAAAAGTCATAAATTGATAATATCAAATGTTAGTGACAGTGTTGAACTACTGAATATATTGTTAGCAACAGCAAAATATTGTTACACAACATTTTGTGAAAAGTAATTTTGCATTATTTGATAAAGTTAAATTTGCACAAAGCTTCTGGCCCACTAATTCCATTCCTAAGTATATGCCCTATATAGTCCCAATCCTTATATATGTGCACCAGGAAGAATATTCAACAACGTTTATGGAAGCACTGTTTGCAATACAATAAAGATAAAGAAATAATCCAAACAACCATCAACATTAGAAGAGATAAATGACTTTTGATGTGTTTATTTAATCTATATTCTATAGCAGAAGAAAAATATAAGTTACAGCTACATGCAACACCATGGATGAATCACTAGAAGTAATACTGAGTGAAAAAAAAATTCAAGAAGAATGCATACTATAATTTAAGGTATGTATATTTCAAATGAAATGGGAAACTATTAGTGATATAAACATATGCAACTAAAGAAAAAGACAAGAGCAATAAAGAAATTTAATATAGTGGCTACTCTGAGGATGTAGCGAGGAAGATGGGAAGGTGATTGGGCACATAGAGAACTTCAGGTGATATTCGTTTAACTAAACTGAGTGTTGTGCCCACTGGGGATCAATATCTCTTTATTCTTTACATAGATTTTGTATATATTCTTATTTATCTATTTCATATTTAATTTTAAATTATCTAATTATGAATAATAGGAAATTATATAATATTTGCATTTTAAATAATTATTTCTTTTGTTAAAGAAGTCCCTGGGTGGTGCAAACAGTTACACAGTTGTTAACCGAAAGATTGACTGTTTGAGTCCACCCAAAGGTACCTTGGAAGAAAGACCTGCTGATCTACTTCAAAAAAATCAGCTACTGAAAACCCTGTGGAGCACAGTTCTACTCTGACAAACATGGGGTCACCATAAGTTGTAATCTACTTAATGGCAACTAGTTATTTTGATAAAATAAAAAGTTAAACTCCAAACAAAATTCAAAAAGAAACAAAATTAAAAAAAAATATATAATGGCAGAGAAAACTCAATTTACAATAGCAATAAACAAGATAAAATACACAGAAAGACTTCTGAGCTCTGCCTGAGTTCCTCTTCCTGCACCCTGGCCTAGAAAGTCTCCAGGTAGTAAACCACAGTACTCACCTCATTTGCTTCCTGACTCTCTGGGATGATTGCCCTTCATTGTCTTCAGAATCATTGTTTCATACGTTTTTTTCATTTTTGTCTTTTTTCTTTAGCTGTTTCAGACAGAACTGTCAATCTGGTCCCTGTTACTCCATTTTGATCAGAAGCAGAAGCCCAAGCCTTGTGATTTTTAGTCATGTTTATTCAGTTCCTTGATGTTTCTTCTTTATTGTTGAAATAGTATATTATTTCACTTCTCAGAAAATTGTAGTGCTTGCTCCATTGTATTCTGTCATAAAATATTGCTGTGGGGAACAAAAGCAGAGAAATAGAATAAAACAAACACGATTATTTGGAATTCCTGGCTTTAGCACAATCATTAGCCTGGTGTAGTTGCAGGAAAGACGTGAACTTTGCCGATCTCTGCATCTGATTTCTGACAGAAACTACATTTTTAAAAGCTGATAAGAATTAGAGTCACTGTCTCTTTGACTCTCACAAAAGTTCAGGTTCCTTGCCATCATGAAATTTTGTATTTTATTTGGGGTAGAAGTGCACCCGTTTATGTGAGCATGCATGTATGTGTATACACGCATGCACGTACGTACACACACATACACACACACACACACACACACACACACACTCACACAAGGGCACTGAAACAGAATCAAGGCTTTCATCCATTTGATAAACCATTTTTTCTTTCCTGAGTTGTAAAATATGTTTAGTTAATTAAAAGGAGCCCAATTGCTTGTGAATTTTCCATACAAGGGAAGCAAAAACTAACAGGCCCAAAATAGAGTGGTGGGAAGTAGAAAGCATTAAAATTACCTTACACAAATTCTTCCTTCCTATATTGCATGCCATATGCCCAAGATCCATCTCAGTACTAAGCAAGGGGAAGTTCTGAGATTTTAAAGGACTTCTTAGACATCCCTTGTCTAACCAAGGCTGGAGATTTAACCGGAGCTCAGTTCTTTAACTACCACAAATAGGTTTCACAAACACAAGTTGTGAAAAACTTGTTATCATGGGCAAATAAGTTTGAGAAATACATTGTCTAGCAAAGATAACAGGTTTCTTTACTGCAGAACATTTCAGAGGATATAAAACACTAAAACTATATTTTGATTCCCCACTAAAAGGGTGCAACATGATGGATCACTTTTGTATGGACTTTCTAGCCATGGTCTTGTAACTCCCACCAAAGTGATTGGGTGGGACTGTGTGATAGGGTAATTGTGGTCCACCAAAGGGGTTGGTTGGTTTTGCCATCCCCCTGGGTGTGAAATGAGCCACCCCAGAGGTGGGAAGAAGAGAATCCCACTATCAACAAGGGAAGAGGAGCCAGGAGCCAGCAAGTCCTTTGGACCCAGGATCCCTGTACTGAGAAGCTCTTGGAAGCAGGAGACCAAGAAAGCATGCGAGCTATAACTCTTAAGACAGTGAGAAGCAGTGGCAGCAGAGACCCGGCAGCAGGAGGCAGTAAGCTGGGCTTCCCGGGCCACCAAGTGAGAAAGCTGAGTGCCCTTGGACGGAGAAAGAGGGCCAGGGAGAGGTGTGCCTGCTAGCATGGCTGGGAAGAGGCTGTCCTGATGGAAGAACTGTATCCTTGAGTGTTCCTGAGCCTGAATTATAAACTGTTACTGTGGCCATTATAATGTATTATTGAACCCAGTAGAGAAGCAGAGAGTGCCATGAGAGGGGTGGCTGGTGTCCGAATTGGTAAAGACGGTGGAGAGAGGAGGCATGTCTGATTCCTGCCTCATAGGAATCAGCCTTGGGCTGTTGATCTTGATTCTCCTTCTCCCTTGTGAAGTTAGAGGAGGTCAGACACTGCCCCCATGCAATTTTTACAAAGGGGAACATTGTACACATTGTTTCTCAAACTCATTTGATTATGAATTTTTATTCCAGTGAAGCATCTTTCTCATAGGGTTAGTGATTTGTGGAATGTACTTTGAGAAATGCTGCTAAAAGTTATTCTATTTTATTCTACTCTTTTTTTCTAAAAATTTAGAGACTTCAGAATGTATCAATAGAATAGTAAAATCTATTTTTGTATGGCAGAATAAGCATAGAAGCAAAGTGGACTGAAACTTGGAGTAAACATATGCTCTATAAACATATTAGAAATATATTCTATCAAAGTCCATTTTCCCCATGATCTCTTAACATACTATTAAAGGCTTTTCTTGCCTTTAATATTTCCTTTTCACTCAGTTGTATTTTTTTTTTTTTTTTAATGATCTAGATCCTGAAAATTAATCTGGCTTTAAGATTAAAAAACAAAAACAAAAACAAAAAGTACCCAGAAGTCTTTGGATAGATTCACCTCCTCTTTAATCAGGCCAAAGAATTTTCACTTTAAATATAGAAGTGTGTTTCACTCAAGTTTCTCTACAAATATCATGTGACCTACATCCTACTTGTTTTTTTTTTTAGATTCTCAGTCCCCAAAAAAGACAAAAGCAAGAGGTGAAGAGGTGAGAGAAGCCAGGTGAATGTTCTCAATAGAATGGAATAAAAATGGATTTAACACTCCATATGGAACTAAGTTTACTGTAAGTGTGAATATTGTTGTGACTATTGTCTAATATGGGTTCTTAGAATTTTCAAAGCTAATTCATACACATCAATTTTCTCCTCAGCTTTATCAAAATTGTGCATACCTAGAATTATTATTTTAATTTCTAAATAGTGAACAAAATGTTCAAGACAGAGCAAGTTTAAATAACTTACATAAAAGCACAGGAATCAATAAGGCCTTCTCTGAGCCTCCACTTCAATATAAACGTGTTTTTCACCCTGTTGCTATTTCTCATTGCGACTTGTTTAATTTCTCCATGGTGCATATTACAATATGTTACCTCATATTTATTAGTGTGTTTTTCAGTTTAATATTTATCTCCCACACTATAAATTGAGCTCAAAGAAGGAAAGGACCATGCCTTGTTTTACTCACTGCCGTGTCTTTAGGAAACATAGAGCATATTGTCTGACTCATAGTAGGTGTTCAATAGTGTATATTAAATAAATTAATTGACACAAAATGATTTAAGGGGGTATCTTGTGAGGGAAGAAAATGCGAGGACCTTCAACCCTGAGCTGGCAAGAAAGTAGAAAAAAGGAAGATATGACTGTGGAGAGACCATTTCAAAGAGAAAAGTGGGCATGCTTGCACAGAAAGGTACTCAAAACACGGTATTGCAGAAATACCTAAAAACAGTTACCTGCTTCTATCACTCTTTTATTGTGTGACCTTGAGGAAGTCACTTAGTATTTCTATACTTCAAGTCATTCCTTAGAAAAATTAAGAGGTTGGATAGAATTGTCTGTCACCAGGATCATTCAACAGATAACTGCCTTTGGTTTTATTTGAGAATATAGTAGACATCTTATAATTCATTTTCCTTAATTGTGGAGGTAACAGAGTCTCAACTCCACATGTCTATGTTAAATAGTTAATATTTAGGAGAATATTTAAATGACCTTGAAATAGTTAGAATAGTTACAATAACCTTGAAAATCCAGAAATTGTCCATGAAACTCATTTTATTAAACAATAGAGTCACATCAGCCTGACAAGATGTTCACACTCAGAGTGGCATATAGAAAACAAAGATAAATAAGGGAATAACATTCACTTCATCGTCTGTTCCCTCTTGGACACATGCTCAATGATAGGGGTCATGGGAATAATCACCTGCCTTTTATTCTCTCTTTTCCTTCATCCTCATCCTCTACAGCTTTTGAGTTCATCCTTAGTCTCTTGTCTGCATTTTCCTTTCATTGTAATTAAACTTGCCATTCTCTGTGACTCTGTAGCGTTGTGCCAGAGGCATATGTTCATATCTATCTCATAAAGCTACACATACCAGATGTTCAATAAATGTTTGTTGAAACAAAAATCAAATCAACAATTTAAATGTTATATAGATTTAAATTGAAATTCAAATGCTTAATGCAAAAATATATACATAATAAATCTGTTATATAAAATGTATATAAATGTACCGTAATATTATGATAATCTAGTAGTGCCTCAAGTCTCTAACTTTAGGAGGAGGACAGAAAATTACCATTAGCACAAAGCTGATTTCTATGAGGGGGAGGTCGGACAAACCTCTACTCTCCAACCTTTTTACCAGTTATGACACCAGCTGTCCTCCCCACAAAATGTCTACTTCTCAGATGGATTCGATATTTTGTTGCAGTGGCCAGACAGAACTCACAGTGGATACTTACAGTTAAGTGGTTTATTAAGAAAGTAACAGGGTACAACTCGGGATAAGGATCGACAGGATAAAATGTGAGATCAGGACCAGGAAGCATGTAGGCAAAGTCTGGAAGGCTCCCCCAAAGTGAAGAGCACATCCCTCCCTTCTTTAGCGCAGGACATTTCTCTCAGCTCTTCTTGGCCATGCAAGTAAGCAGACCCTTCTCTCTGACGTGCATGCCCCCTCTCAGCTGTGCATGCTTCCTTTCAGCCCTTTCAGGATAGGCCTCCTCTTGGCCCCCTCAAGGCAGGCCTCTTGACCCTGCACGCCCCCTATCAAACTGGGAAGCCTCTTCTCAACTTCCTCAGGACAGGCTTCCTCTTCGTCGTGCACCCCCCGCCTCAGCCATGCAGTCCTCTCTGCCTTCAGCCACCCTGCCGTCAGCCTCTCCAGTGCTAACTGACCCAGCTCATAGTCAGTGTAGCAGCTTTGTTCAGCTGTCTCTCTGCTGCATTCCTAGCAGCAGATTTCTGCCATCACCACTGACTCTACCACAGGGCCTCTCCCAGGCCTTTCTTCCGCCGACTCTGCTGAAAGGCCCCTTCTGGGCCTCTCCTGTCTTCATTGTTATAGCCCTTCACCTGTGTTACAGCTCTTTTAGTAGGTTCCTTGCCTCCTCTCTCTCTGCTTCCTCCTTCTCTCTTCTTGCCTCTCTTGCCTTTTCTCCTTTCTTTATTTCTGAAAACTGTCGGGTTGGCTGCATACATAAGCAAACTCCTTGTCAATTTCAAGGCATGGTCCTCCCAGCTAGCCCATGAACTGACCAATTCCTTCAGTGGACCATAAAATCCAGTGCTGTCAAGTCAATTATGACTCATAGTGATCCGACAGGACAGAGTAGAAACGTCCCACAAAGTTTCCATGGCTGTAAATCTTTAAGGAAGCAGACTGGCACATCTTTCTCCCATGGAGCGGCAACCTTTTGGTTAACAGCCAAGTGCTTTAACCACTGTGTCACGAGGGCTCTCTTCTAGTGGACCATAGTCACTTCATTTGCATAGTTTATAGTATATTGACCAAACCCTGCAAGGTACACAAAATAGACCAATCACAGGGCAGGCTGCAGCCCAGGGCCAGACAAAAAGTATCAAACCATCAGGTTGTTTACAGCTTACCCAGGAAATATCAATCAACCTAGACAAAAGTAACAAACCCTTCAGGGTAGAAAACTAGGGGAAAGATAACTCCTCAGGGTTTCGGAGAAAAATTTTTCAAGCTGTTTTTCCAAAGAATCAAGGCAAAAGGCTGCATAAAGGATCTCATTTTACCACAAATACTAATTATAATAGTGAACATTTGTTGAGTGCAACCTACCTATGTGCCGGGCACTATGCTAACTGCTTTACAGGGATTATTTCATTTAATCTTCATAATGACCTATAAACTAGTTTCCGTTATTACTTTCATTTTACAAATGAAAAAACTAAGGCTCAGAGAGATTTGGTAGTAAACATTAATATATAATTAACATAAAACTAGTGAGTTTTCAGCCAAGATTCAAGCAGTCTAATCCCTGGAGCAACAATTTACTCCTTCTAAGTGCCTGTCTACCTGTCTACCATCTATCAAAGGAGCCCTGGTGGTGCAGTGGTTAGCACTCAGCAGCTAACCGGAAGTTTGGCAATTTGAACCTACTAGCTGCTCTACGGGAGAAAGATGTGGCAGTATACTTCTGTAAAGATAACAGCCCTGAAAACTCCATGGGGCAGTTCTACACTGTCATATAGGGTAGCTATGAGTTGGAACTGACTCTACAGAAACTGGTTTTATTTTGGTTACCATCTATCCATTCATCCATCCATCATCTCTCTATTTATCTCTCAGTAATCTATAACATGATTAAAATCATAGGTTACACCTTCTTAAGCCTAATTATTTACCAGCAATATATCACTAACATTTTCCATTTTGTTATTTTAACATTGTCTTAATGACACACATATATTTCGCCGTTTCTAACATTAGCTACCTCTTTCTTCAAAGGAAGATTGTGCTATTTTTATTTTACTGCTGCTTAATTTGTGTTTCAACTTCAATTAACCATTTAGCCTCCTAAAAAATAACCAAGAAGTTTGGCATTTTACTTAGTAATTTTTCATAGAAAGAGTCAAATATGATCCTGAATTTTAATCATATGTTCATAAATAAGTATGCTCAAAGAACAGTCCTGTCAAGTAGCCACATATCACATCAGAGTTTGGATTTTCTGGGAATGTTTCATTCATTCAAAGTTTGAAGCCCAAAGTCTGAAATAAAATAATAAATGACCAAACCAGCTCCTTTCAGGCAGCTGGAGAGGACAAGATTAATATGGTCCAAAGGGAGATGAAAAATTTAATGTGTGGACTTTTATGTTAGAAAAAAACATTTTGTTTTTCTTGTTTTCTTTGCTCATACTAAAGACATTATAACAACCCAGCTGAAACTAGCCGTATTTTCTCAAATAGAAAGGAAACTTTTAATCACTGCTTACATGTCTGAACACTTCAGGTGTGTACTGTAGTTTTAAAAAAATTAATCAAAATACTTGGCTGCTAGTTGGATATCACCTGGGTAAAATCAAGACCCCAAGATAGAAATAAAAGAAGACTGTTTTTCTAAAGAGAAGCGTAGGAGGTTGCGAATGCTCCTAAATCAATGATTCAAAACAAGTTTTGTCATTAAACTAAAATCTTAAGCCACCAAATTGATGTAACTACCCTCTCCACACCTCACAACAATAAGTACAATTTTTTTTTTTCATTCCAGCGTTGTATAATGAAAACTGGTATACTGGTATACAGAAGAATTAACTATCTGGACTCAAAAAATAAATCATCTTTTGAAGACAAAGGTGGGATTAAATAAATAGGAAGCAATCTCATATATTTCAGAGTATTAGATAAGAAGAGTTGAAACACTTTATGGTGCTAATCTTCAGCTTTGCTTAGAAATTGAAGTTGTTTGCACATATGTGGGATATGATCATGAGATCTGATAGTAAGGAAATTTGCATTCCTGCCCTGGCTTTGCCACTAACCAGAGGGATAAATTTGGACCAGTTGTTAAAACTTGCTGGGCCTAATTTATACATACATACATATATATATATTTGTAAAGAGAAGTTTTGGTCACGTATTTTCTAAAGTCAATTTCTAATTTGAAGTTATATTCAATAACCTTTATACTAAAAAATTAATTTCATATTGATTAATGGAAATGTTGGTAAAGTAATAAAATTGTTAAACAACCTCATTCCACAAATATTACATCAATGTGCTACAATAATTTCAAAAAGTTTTAGTTAATATTCTATTCAGTATCAACTTCCCTCACACAGTTGTAAGTAATTGATTAGAATGACAACTAATATTTCACTTTCTTAAATCACTTTTCTAATATGCACATATACTACCTTAAAAAGTGAGCACTAGGTTGCCTTCCTCATGAATCTGTGTGGGACTTGAGGGCAGAGACCATGGCATACTCACCTCTATATCAGCACCTACCACAGTGCCTGACACTTCAATTGGCAATTAACAGTGTTAAGTGAAATCAGTGAATAAATGAATTTATTTCAAAGCAAACTGTTTTTTTCTGGAAAATTAAGTTCAAAAAAATTTTCTGGCAGAAGTAGGGTTCCAGCAAGTGGGAATAACTTTATAAATCAATGAAATAAGTAACTGCCTTACTCATGTGAGTTGAGTAGGTAAAATCAAAGAACCCCTTTCCTTAATTATTGTACTTACTGTCCTGTTACAATATCTACAAGGCCCATGTGATGCCCGATGTGCCTAGGTTTTAAAACTTTTCGGATTTTAAGACTGTCATATATAAATGTACGTAGAAAGTATGATCCTTTGTCATTATTATGTAAATCCAACCAATGCAAAGATTTTTTAACGTTCAAATAAAGCAAAAAATCAAAGAATGGGAGATAATACAAGCAGCAGGATTTGGACATAAGTCACTCAATCATCCAAGTTTTATTTCACTATGTAAGCAGTACTAGACAAAGGGCCTATCCTCATGGAAATTAAGGCCTAGATGGGGAGACGAACACTAAATAATTATACATAATTAATTAAGTATACAATTATGAATATCGCTATTTCAAAGGATAATTTCAGGATGATATGGAATTATATTCTGTGGGAACTTATCCTAGTTTGTGGGTCAAGGAAGCCTTCACTGGGAAAAAAAAAAAATGTTTAAGTTGAGATCTGCACAGTGAGGAAAAGATACCCATGCTAATAGGAAAGGACAATTTGAGAGAGAACAGCATGTGTGAAGGCCTAGGGACTAGGAAAGCATGATGAGTTCTGTGCACTATAAAGTTTCAGTGTGGCTAGAGCAAAAGAAGCAGTTATGAAAGTGGCCTAAGATTAAGCTAGAGAGGTAGGCTGTGGTTAGATCACGCAGGCTTTGTAATGTCATGTTAAGAGTTCTAGATTATGTCTTACTGTGGCAGAGGGGAATATGTTAAATTATTTTAACAAAAGGATAAGATATAATCTAATTTGTGTTTTTAAAAGATCACACCGACTATTCTGAATGCAGGAATGGATACATGGTCAAATACATGAGGATACTGAAGCAGAGCAGGTAAAAGACCATGCTGACTATTCGTGAGAGTAGCCGGGGAAGGAGGATAGTGGATTGATTAAAATTACATTTATGGTAAAGAACTGAGACAGTGTTTGAGACGAATGCGGAGGTGAATGAGTTATTAAAAATGATCCCCAGGTTTATGTCTTAAGATGCTAGTAGATAGTATTTAACAAATCATCTGTCTTAAGTTTGGCTGAGGCCAAAAGCTGATAAACATACAAAGTAGAGTTTCGGTACTCTAGTGAAGAACATGCTAAAAAATGCAAAACGAACGTTATAATACTTAGCCAGTATTTCTCAACGGAAACATTTTGGAACTGTGAGGAATGTTTTCGGTTGTCACAATAATTTGAGTGCTGCTGTGTGTGCAGCTGGCTGCTGAACAGTGCTGCTCTGTGAAGGATCATCTTCCATTCCGCAAGACTTTCAAAAGTCTCATCAGATTAAATCTACTACAAATATAAATCATATTTCTTAATAAAGCTTAAAGATTTTTACAATAAGTTACATTCAAAGCTAATAATTTAGGGGATCATCGTTATTGGATGGAAGCTTAAATGGAAAGAAGACATCTAGAAAATTTGCTCATGGAGCATATTCTGTATGCTGCACATGTTTTAACATTATGACATTATTAACTCCCTATTTACTTGGCAATATTGCAAAGCAATGGTGTAATCACTGAACAAAACTAATTGCACAATTACACATATTAAATAGATGATCTTAAAGACATGCACTTAGAATCAATATTATTAAATTATTTTGGACACATCCAATACTTGGATCTTCAATTTCACCAATAAATATTGCTTTAAAATATTGTATAGTGTTGCTTTCTTATATAGTTAATTTCTGTAGATCAGTAAGAGATCTATATTGTTAAAGTTACAGATTGAGATTATATTTAGATAGATTTATGCTCCATATGCTTATACATTATAGATAGATATCTGCCATAAAGTTGTCTCTGACTCATAGTGACTTTTAAAAAAATAAAACAAGCGTTGCAATAAAACAAAATGTTGCTAGAATCTACATCCTCTTCGTGATCACCAGCATGTTCCGGTTTTACTGTTGTAACTACTGTGCCAATCTGTCTCACCAAGGATCTGCCTCACCCTCGCTGACCCTTTACTTCACCAAACACGATGTTCTCCTCCAGTGATTTATCCCTCCTGATGATGTGCCCAAAGCAAGCAAGTCAGATGATATTCCATTGTGATTCATAAAGTTTTCCATTCGTTAATTTTCCAAAGTAGATTACCAGACTTTTCTTTCTAGGGTGTGTTAGCCTAAAAGTTTTGCTAAAACCTGTCCACCATGGGTGACCCTGCTGATATTTGAAATAAAGGTGACATAGCTACCAGCATCACAGCAACACATTAGCCACCACCGTACAACAAACTGACAGACAGGGTGGTTGTTATATATTATAAGGGGACCAAAACAGTTCTGTAATTATTGTTTAATGCAGTTGTCTTTTATATCAGATATACATTTTACCATTGTCGTTGAGTTGATTACTATTCATAGCTACCCTATAGGACAGTAGAAATCCCCATATGGTTTCTAAGGCTGTAAATCTATACAGAAGCAGACTGCCACATCTTTCTCCCATGAAGCAGCTGGTGGGTTTGAACTGCCAACCTTTTTGGTTAGCAGCCTAGTGCTTCACCACAGCACCACCAGGGCTCCTTATGTCGGATAAAAGAAGAAAATGGTTACAAACAAGAACGTATATATACTGTCTTTTATATTTACCTATGTTGTTATATTAACTAATGTGATTTATGTCTTATAAATTTGAGGTACTACTTAGTGTCCTTTAATTTAAGACTGAAGGACTTCATTTAAATTTTCTTATAGGGCAGGTTGGCTAAATGGATCTCCTCACCATTTGTTTATCTGTAAATGTCTTAATTTCTATTTCCTTTTTGAACAAAGTTTTTGTTAGACATAGAATTCTTTCTTGAGAGTGTTTTTCTTTCAAATTTTTTTAATATACTCTCCCACTGCCTTCTGACTTCCATTGTTTCTGATTCAATTCCCTTTGAATTTTTCCTACTTGGAGTTCATTGAGTTTCTTAGATTGATATATGAAATTTTGAGTTTTTTTTAATTGTACTTCAGGTGAAGGCTTACAGAACAAATAGTTTCTCATGAAACAGTAGTACACATATTGTTCTATGACATTGGTTAACAATCCCACAGCATGTTAACACTCTCCCCTCTTGACCCTTTGTTTTTTTTTCCTCTGGTGAAAATATACATAGCCAAAGATACACAATTTCAAAAATTTCTACATGCACAGTTCAGTGACACCGACTACGCTCTTCCAATTGTGCTGCAATTCTCACTTTAGATGAAGGCTTAAGGAGCAAAATAGTTTCTCATTTAACAGTACACATGTTGCCCTATGACAATGGTTAACAACCTCACAACACATCAACACTATCCTTATTCAACCTTGGGTTCCCTATCACCAGCTCTCCCATCCCACTCTGCCTTCTGGCCCTTGTCCCTGGACTGCTGCACCTCCCTAGTCCCACTTGGTTTTATGGGGCCGTCCACTAACCGGCTGAAGGTGAACCTCGGAAATGACCCCACCACTGAGCTAAAAGGGTGTCTGGGGCCATACTCTCGGGGTTTCTCCAGTCTCCTTTAGGCCAGTAAATCTGGTCTTTTTTTTGTGAGTTAGAATTTTGTTCTACATCCTTCTCCAGCTCTGTCCAGAAACCTCTGTTGTGATCCTGGTCAGAGCAGTCAGTGGTGGTAGCTGGGCACCATCTAGCTGTACTGGACTCAGTCTGGTGGGAGGCCTTGGTAGCTGTGGTCCATTAGTCCTTCGGACTAATCTTTTCCTTGTATCCTGTTCTCTTCATTCTCCCTTGCTCCCGAAGGTATGAGAACAGTGGAGTATCTTAGATGGCTGCTCACAGGATTTTAAGACCCCAGACGCCATTCACCAAGCTAGAATATAGAACATTGTCTTCATAAACTGTGTTATGCCGATTGAGCTAGATGTTCCCCGAGACCATGGTTCCCACAGCCCTCCACACAGCAATTCAGTCCCTCAGGGAGTTTGGATGCGTCTATGGAGCTTCCATGACCTTTCCTTGTACAAGTTGTGCTGGTTTCCACTGTACTGTGTACTGTCTCACCCTTCACCCAAGATACCACTTATCTATTGTCTATTCAGTATTTCACCCCCACCCCTCCCATCCCTGGTAACCAACAAAGATTGTTACATTATGTGTGTGAATTTTTCATGGGTTTTCACAATAGAGGTCTCATACAATATTTGTCCTTTTGTGATTGACTTATTTCACTCAGCATAATGTCCTCCAGTTTCATCCATGTTATGAGATGATTCACAGATTCATCATTGTTCTTTCTCATTGCATAGTACTCCATTGTGTGTATGTACCATAGTTTGTTTATCTATTCATCTGTTGATGGGCATCTAGGTTGTTTCCATCGCTTTGCTATTGTGAACAATGCTGCCATGAACATAGGTGTGCATATGTCCATTCAAGTGATGACTCTTATTTCTCTAGGATATACTCCTAGGAGTGGGATTGCTGGATCGAATGGTATATCTATTTCTAGCTTTCTGAGGAAAAGCCATATCATTTTCCAAAATGGTTGTATCATTTTGCATTCCCACCAGTGGTCCATAAGAGTTCTGATCTCCTCCCCACAGCCCCTCCAACATTTGTTATTTCCTGTGTTTTTTGATTTGTGCCAGTAATGCCAGGTGAGATGGTATCTCATTGTGGTTTTAATTTGCATTTCTCTAATGGCTAGCGATCGCGAGCATTTCGTCATGTGTCTGTTGGCCATTTGAATGTCTTCTTTGGTGAAGTGTCTGTTCATTTCCTTTGCCCATTTTTTAATAGGATTATTTGTCTTTTTGTTGTAGAGGTGTTGGATTTTCTTGTAGATTATGGAGAGTAGAGCTTTCTCTGACTTGTACTGTCCAAACGTTTTTTCCTACTCTGTAGGTTCTTTTTACTCTTTAGGTGAAGTCTTTTGAAGAGCATAGGTGTTTGATTTTTTAGAAGATCCCAGTTATCTAGCTTATCTATTGGGGTTTGTGCATTGATGGTTATGGTTTGTATCCTGTTAATGCCATGTATTAAGGCCTGAAGTGTTGGTCCTATTTTTTCTTCTATGAACTTTATAGTTCTAGGCTTTATATTCAGGTCTTTGATCCATTTTGAAGTAGTTTCTGTATACGGCGTGAGGTATGGGTCCTGTTTCATTTTTTTGCAGATGGATATCCAGTTTGCCAGCACCGTTTGTTAAGAAGACTGTCTTTTCCCCATTTGATGGACTTTGGGCCCTTGTCGAAGATCAGGTGACCGTAGGTAGGTGGATTTACATCTGGGTTCTCAATTCTGTTCCATTAGTCAATGTATCTGTCATTGTACAAGACCAGGCTGTTCTGACTACTATAGCTGTATAATAGGTTCTGAAGTCAGTTAGTGTGAGTCCTCCAACTTTTTTCTTCTTCTTCAATAGTGCTTTACTTATTCGGGCTTCTTCCTTTTCCATATGAAGTTATTGATTAGTTTTTCCATCTCTTTGAAGAATGTTGTTGGCATTTGGATAGTGATTGCGTTGTATTTGTAAATTGCTTTGGGTAGAATTGTCATTTTCACAATGTTGAGTCTACCTATCCATGAGCATGGTATGTTTTTCCATTTATGTAGATCCCTTTGGGTTTCTTGCAGTAGTGTTTTGCAGTTTTCTTTGTATTGGTCTTTTACACCCCTGGTTAGATTTATTCCTAAGTCTTTTATCTTTTTAGGGGCTATTATAAATGGTATTGTTTTCCTGATTTCCTTTTCATTGTTTTCCTTATTCGTGTATAGGAATCCAAATGATTTTTGAATGTTTATCTTGTATCCTGCTACTCTGCTGAATCTTTCTATTAGTTCCAGTGGATTTCTCATGGAGTCTTTAGGGTTTTCTATGTATAGTATCATATCGTCCACAAACAGGGACAGTTTAATTTCTTCATTACCAATTTGGATGCCCTTTATTTCTTTTTCTTGACTTATTGCTCTAGGTAGAAATTCCAGCATAATTTTAAACAGGAGTGGTGATAAAGGGTTTCCTTATCTTGTTTCTGTTTTCAAGAGGAATTTTTTCAGCTTCTCTCAATTAAGAATGATGTTGGCCATTGGTTTTGCAGAGACGGCCTTTATATGTTGAGAAATTTCCATTCTATACCTATTTTATTGAAATTTTTTATCAGGAATGGGTGTTGGACTTTGTCAAATGTATTTTCTGCATCAAATGAGATGATCATGTGATTCTTTTCTTTCCTTTTATTTATGTGGTGGATTACTTTGATTGATTTTCTAATGTTGAACCATCCTTGCATACCTGCTATGAATCCTACTTGGTTGGGGTGTATTATTTTTTTTTAATATGACTCTGAATTCTATTGGCTAGAATTTTGTTAAGAATTTTTGCATCTATATTCAGGAGAGACATTGGTCTGTAATTTTCTTTTTTTGTGACCTCTTTGCCTGGTTTTGGTATCAGGGTTATGCTGGATTCATAGAATGAATTTGGAAGTGTTGCTTCCTTTTCTATGCTCTGAAATAGCTTGAGTAGTACTGGTACAAGCTATTCCCTGAATGTTTTGTAGAATTCTCCAGTGAAGCCATCTGGACCAGGGCTTTTTTCATTTGGGAGTTTTTTTTATTACCTTTCAATCTCTTCTCTTGTTATGGGTCTGTTCAGATTTTCAACATCACTTTGTTGTAGTTTGGGTAGGCTGTGTGTTTCTAGAAATTTATCCATTTCCTCTAGGTTTTCAAAGTTGTTGGAGTATAGTTTTTCATAATATTCTGTTATAATCCTTTTTATTTCAGTTGGGTCTGTTGTAATGTCCCCCATTTCATTTCTTATTTGGGTTCTTTGTGTCCTCTCCTGTTTTTCTTTTGTCAGTCTGGCCAGTGGTTTGTCCATTTTGTTGATTCTTTCAAAGAACCAACATTTGGTTTTGTTGATTCTTTCTATTGTTTTTCTGTTCTCTATTTCATTGATTTCTGCAGTGATCTTTATTATTTCCTTTCTCCCAGTGGCTGTGGACTTTTTTTTTTTTTTTTGCTGTTCTTTTTCTATTTTTTTGACTTGTGTAGTTAATGTTTTGATTTTGTCCCTTTCTTCTTCTTTGATGTGTGCATGTATTGCTATAAATTGTCCTCTGAGTACTACCTTTGCTGTGTTCCAAATGTTTTGGTATGATGTGTTTTTATTTTTGTTTGATTCTAGGAATTTTTTTATTCCATCTTTCATTTCTTCTATTACCCAGTGATGTGTAAGCAGGGTATTATTCAGTTTTACATGTAATTGATTTTTTTCCCTTGATCTCTCTGTTGTGAATTTCTACTTTGATGGGATTGTGGTTAGAGAAGATACTTTGAATTATCTCAACGTTTTGGATCTTGTTGAGGATTTCTCTGTGGCCTAAGATGTGGTCTATTCTGGAGAACATTCCATGGGCATTGGAAAGGAATGTGTACTTTGCAGCGGTTGGATGGAGTTTTCTATGTATGTCTATGAGGTCAAGTTGGCCGATTGTGCCCTTAAGTCTTCTGTATCTTTGCTGAGTTTCTTTTTAGTTGTTCTGTCCTTTACTGAAAGTGGTGTGCTGAAGTCTCCTACTATTATTGTGGAACTGTCAATCTCTCTTTTCAGTGTTGTTAGAGTTTTTTTTATGTATTTTGGAGCCCTGTCATTGGGTGCGTAGATGTTTCTTATGGTTATGTCTTCATGATGGATCATACCCTTAATCATCATATAGTGTCCTTCTTTGTCTTTTATAGTAGATTTTGTTTTAATGTCTATTTTATCTGAGTTTAGTATTGTCTCTCCTGCTCTTTTTTGGTATTTCTTAGCTTGATATGTTTTTTTCCTACCTTTGACTTTTAATAAATTCACATCTTTGTTTCTAAGTTGTGTCTCTTTTAGACAGCATATTGTTGGATCCTGTTTTCTTATCCATTCTGTCACTCTGCATCTCTTTATGGGTGCTTTGAGTCGATTTACATTCAGTGCAATTATTGACAGATGTGAGTTTGTTGCTGTCATTTTGTAGTGCTTTTTTTTTGTGATGCTGACGTTTTCTTTATTCTTCTTACTCTCCTGTGCTGAGTTAGTTTTGTTTGTGGAATTTTTTTTTTCATTTCTTTTATTTTTGTAGGTTTTGTTTTTGATGAGATTTTATGCTTTTCCTCTTTATTTTTATGAGTATGTTTGTTAACGTTCTTTGTGGTTACCATGAATTTTACCCTTATCTTTCTAAGTTTGAAGCAGTCTAACATTACTTCATATTGCCTTGCCTTCCTCTCCATGAGAAGGTTCTATATATGCCGTTTATTTCCTCTTTTATTTTTCTGAGGTTGTTGTCATTTACTGATTAACTGCTCTGATTCCCTGTTGTATTTCTTTTGGTTTTGGATAGTCCTTGAGAGTTCATTTACTAGATTGGTATCTGGCTGGTATGATCCTGCCTCCTAGATTCTGCCTGTGAGTTGAAGCTGTTTGTCCTCAGATCGAAGAACTCCCTTTAATAATTCTTGTAAGTTTGGTTTGGCTTTTACATATTCCCTTAATTTCTGTTTATCTGGAAATGACCTAATTTCACCAACATATTTGAATGAGAGTTTTGCAGGATATATTATTCTTGGCTGACAATTTTTTTCTTTCAATGTTTTATATATGTCATCCCATTGCCTTCTTGCCTGCAAGGTTTCTGCTGAATAATCTGAGCTTAGTCTTATTGTTTCTCCTCTGTATGTGACTTCTTGTTTTTCACAAGCTGCTCTCAGGATTCTTTGTTTGTCTTTGGTTTTGGCGAGTGTGATTATGATATGCCTTGGTGATTTTCTTTTCGGGTCTATCCTATATGGGGTTCATTGAGCTTCTTGGATGGCCAGCTTTTCATCGTTCATGATATTGAGGAAGTTTTCTGTCAGCAGTTCTTCAATGATCCTTATTGTGTTTTCTCCCCCTGTTCTGGAACTCCAATCACTCAAAAATTTTTGCTTTTGATTATATCCCACATAACTCTCAGGGTCTCTTCATTTTTCTTTGTTCTTTTTTCTGAGTTTTCCTCAAACAGATTCGTATCTAAGTGTTTGTCTTCAATTCCACTAATCCTGTCTTCCACCATTTCAAATCTGCTTCTCAGCCCTTCTATGACACCGTCCATTTCTGAAATCTTGTTGTTTATCTTTTGGATTCCTAATTGTTGTTTTTGTATAATTTATAGGTGTGAATTTATTTTGGCATTTTGTTCCTGCATTATTTTCCTGAATTCTTCCAATTTTTTGTCTGTATTTTCCATGATTTTGTCTATTTTTTCTGCATTTTTGTCTGCTTTTTGCTTCATCTCTTGGAGAATTCTTAGTATTAGATATTTGAATTCCCTATCAGGTAGTTCTAGTGCCTTTTCTTCCACTGGAAAGTCATCTGGTGTTTTATTTTGGACGCCTACTGGAACTATCCTGTCCTGTTTTCGTAAATGTTTTGATATTGTCTGCTGTCTTCGGGGCATTCAGTAGTTATTTTTCTCTTATATTGATTGTAGATTTGTTTGTTTCATCCTTTTTTTAAAAAAAATTGGCTATGTCTGAGCAGGCAGTCTGTGTCTTTTTGCTGTTTGCTCTTCTGTGGGCACAATACTTTTCTCCTCCTTCTCCAATTGGCAGGGTCATTCACTCAGATATGGTATGGCAGGGCAGGTATAGCTGAAGAGGAGTTACTGGGATGGGTTGTTTGTGGCACTTACTACAGCCACCAGTAATCAGTGCAGGCCAGGTTCCAGTAGACCGTGCCTGTGCTTTTTGGTGGTGTTTTGTTAAGCGCACAGTGCAGGTAGGCATGATGTTGCAGGGAGATTGTTATGTGTGGAGCTCAGATGGATATGGGATAGAGGAGAGAGGAACAGGAGCCAAAACCATACAAACAAACAGAAAAGAATGCTACTGGGGCTTGCTGTTGGAGTGGAGAGATGAGAGACTATGAGATGGAGAAAAACAAAAAGGGGAAGAGGAAGAAAAAAAAGGAAAAGAATAGAATGAATAAATAAACATCAGAAAGGGAAAAGAACAGCAAAGTTCCCAGGGATCTCACTGGTGTGGCTTTTAGGTCTGGGGAAGTTGTTCTCAGGTGTTGCAGTATAGCCTGGCTAGAAGGCATAGAGGTATACAACACCAGGTATTCAGGGAACAGAAAGAGAAGGAAGATATAGAGAGACAAGAAACTAAGTAATAAGGAAGAGGAAAAGGGAAAAAGAGGTGAAAACAAGACATATTAAAAAAAAAAAAGAACTAGAAAAGCTCCCCAAAAAACAGAAAACAACAACAACAACAACAACAACAACAAAAAGAGAAATGAGCTCAGGGATCCCTCTGCACATCTGTGCAAGCTGAGGTGGTAGGTTTCAAGCCATGCAGCACTGCCTGGCCAGAACTGGCTCCCAACTCAAGAAAAAATGAAAATAAAACAAACAAACAATTCAAAACAAACAAACAAACAAAAGCCTCGGGATCCCCCCAGTGCAGCAGCCCAGACTTGGAAGCAGCTCCACACTCGAACAGAGGGCCGCAGCCCCTCAGGAAGAAGCAAAGATGGCACACGGAGCCAGGTATTTGAGCGAAAGGAAGGAGAGGTGATGAGAGGTAAGGAAGAAAACAAAAGAAGTGGAAAAAAAGCAACACTCGCAGCCAACAAATGGCACTCAGAGAGCCAGCTAGTGCAGGCTGGTGGAATCCAAGCAGCCAGCGCTTCCTGGACAGGAGACTGTCCACGGGAAGCAGTGGAGGTCAAGCAGGGTGAAGAAGGGTGGTGGCCAGGAAGGCGTATATTGCAAATTACTGGTTGTTTTGTCTCCCACTGGAAGCTCCGTGAAGCTGCTTTCTCGTACCCCCTGTTTGCTGGTCTCCTATAGGAGTCCAAGATGGTGGATCCATGCTGCATTAGCTGATAGGGGACCTCTGCACGAGTCTCTCCTTGCTCTCCGTTGTTTGTCAGTTTTCTCACTCCATCTGGTGCTTGGCTGAGTTCTTTATCTCTTCATTTGATGTTTTAGTCTTTCAGGATTGTTGTTTTCTCTGTTCGGCTTAGTTTTTTGGATCTTTGCTGTGGAGGGACGGCGTGGTGCTTCTGCCTAGAGCGCCATTTTGCTGAAAGTCTCTGAGTAGTCTTTTAAAAAAATAAAATTTGGAAAGTTTTCTGCCATTATTTGTTCAAATATTCTTTCTTTTCCTTCCTCCTGTCACTTCTTCTGGGATCCCTATCATGTGTATGTTGGTGAAGTTGATGTTATCTCACAGGTCTCTTGGACTCTTTTTATTTTTCATCATTTTTTTTTTCTCAGAGTGAATAATCTCAACTGAACTGTCTTTAAGTTTGCTTATTTTTTTAACTCTCTAGTTATTTTTCATTTTAGTTATTGTACTTTTCAATTCAGGAATATATTTGGTTCTTTTTTGATTTCTGTGTATTGATAGTATCAATTTAGTGGTACAAAATCTCATGCATTATTCTAATTCTTTAGATATGATTTCCTTTAGTTCTTTGAATATATTTGTAGTGAAAAATTCATATCTTTAGTAAGTCTTACTATACTTTTGCAGGGGCTTTTTCTATTGACTTGTGTATGGTTCATATTTTTCTGTTTCTTTGCAAGTCTCAATATTTTTTGTTAAAATTAGACCTTTTTAATAATATAATTTGGCAATACTTGTAATCAGATTGCCATTCCCTTCCCAGGTTTTGTTGCAGTTTATGTTTGTTGTTGTTGCTATTTCTTTAGTAACTATTTTGGATTAATTCTGTAAAGTTTTTATTTTATTTATTCATTTTTTAATGTGTGGCCACTGAAATTTCTGACCTGTTAGTATAGTGGTTATCTAATGATTGAACACAGATTTTCTTAAATGCCTTCAACCAATAATGTCTTGCATCCTTTACTGGATCTCCCTGTGTGTTGGGGGATGATGCCTTTAATACTTTTGCAGTTTACAACTCACCCTGAATCTTCACTTCTTATTTGTGACCAGTGACCAGTTTCCATGAAGTCTTCATTGACTCATGGAAACCTCATGTGTGTCAGAGTAGAACTTTGCTCCATAGGGTTTTCAATGACTGATTTTTTTGGAAATAGATCTCTAGAACTATATTAGGACTCAAACCTCCAAACTTACAGTTAGCAGCTAAGCGTGTTAATCATTTGTACCACCCCAGGACTCCTCTTATTTGTACAGAGCCTCAAAATCAGCCAGAGTTGAGTTATTAAGGCTTTCTTAGGTCATTCCTGGGACATGTACACAACTCTGCACTTTAGATTGTCAAGAATATGTCAGAGCTTTTCAAAGTCATGTTTGGTCATCTCATTCCCTAGATTTTCCTTTTAAGTTTTTTGGCCAACCTGTTTTCCCCAGCTGGTATTACTGATTCTGGTAGCTGTGATGTTGAACAACTGCTGCTGGTTGTTTTTGACAGCAGCTTTTTTCACTGAGTAAGATCTGAGTCAGATCAAAGAAGGGCAAGGCCTGTGAATGAGGCTTCTTAAGAGAAGTTCCAGACAGGTTGAATAGTGACAGTTATTTTGGGATGGGACTTTTTGAGGAGCTTCAGACCTGTTCTACCCCCTCTTAAGTGGCTGCTAACCGGTAAACCATTTTCCGTGGAGTCAACCCTGACTCATGGTGACCCTATGTGTGTCAGAGTAGAACTGTGCTGCATAGGGTTTTCAGTGGTTGGTTTGTTTTTGGAAGCAGACCACCAGTCTTTCTTCTGAGATGCCTCTGGGTGGATTCAAACCTTCACTCTTTCAGTTAGCAGCCCAGTGTGTTAATCACTTGGTTGCAAGGCTGCAGGTTCTTCAGCCTACTGAGAAGCTAGGGAGAGGGGGATGGAATAGGACATGTTAAAACACCATGAAGTTTATTGTTCTTTGAGATTTAGTCAATTTTCTCAAATAAACACTCTTCAGGTTGTTTAAAACCTTTGATTAATTTCAAGTGTTCTGAAAACGTTGATTTTGAAAATTTCTGCCAAAATTATTATTTATTTTATAGAGGTACAGATTTTTGGATGTCCCTACTCTGTTTTTCAGGAAGTATTTCCCTCATTTTCCATTAAAATTCATCCTGTATTTCCTTTCATCTACCAGAAGTTGTGGTTTCAAAAGTATTTTTCAGTTTTAGACCCAAATATGCCTCAATCTGCAGTGAAATTTCAGAGAGGAACCATAGCTATCTTATCCCAGGTCACAGCCTAGGAATTTATTTATAATATATTTGTAAATAAGACCTAGCTTATTTGAAAACAACCAAAGTTTCTAATTTTTCTCAACATTAGGAGTCTGAAATTCCTTAATATATTATTCCTTCGTCAATTAAGAAAGTGTCCTTTACTCTTTCATCAAATAAACTAAAAAATCCAAACCCGGGGCCGTTAAGTTGATTCTGACTCATAGCAACACTATAGGACAGATTAGAACTGCCCCATAGGGTTTCCAAGGCTGTAATCTTTGTGAAGCAGACTGCCACATTTTTCTCCCACAGAGTGGCTGGTGGGTTTGAACTGCTGAACTTTTGGTTAACAACAGAGCGCTTAACCACTGTGCCACCAGGGCTCCTTTTTGTCATTTAGAAAGTATTACTTATTTGTCACTAATTCTAATACTAGTTTTTATCCATTATCCAACTGAACTAAACTTGTTATTACTTTTGTTCTATCCCTTGCAGGCAATGATTTCCAAGGCTCTTGTTTTCCCTAAATCTAACTTTATTCATTAAAAATTGGTTCAGCCACATGACTTCTTTATATCTCCTATGTTAATCATGCCTGCGTATTTACATATTAATATATACATTTTTATTATGTATTACTTTACTTTTTTACCTCATTTTATATCACAGTTAGAGAAGTATATTTTTTAATCATATGCATCATTTCTTGAAATTTTACTTTAAGATAGAAAAATGGAGGCATTAAAATATTAGTTAACCAAAGAAATTGTTTTATAGATTTTATAGAATTGAGAACCATATCCATAGCCCATTACCCAGCTCCAGCATATGAAATTGGAAGTATAAATACATTAATGATATTAAAGAGCCAGCAGAGGTGACTTTATTGAAGAGTTGTCAGCATGCTGTCAGGTTCTGTTTAGGAAAACACCATTATGGAAAGGAAGTGGTGAAGAGGGGTTCTTTTCCCTCATTTTAAGCTGCATAAATAATAGGAGTTCAAGAGAGCCATTCAGTATGACATGCATTCTGTAGAGAGTTGGAGAACATAGGGATCTCTACATGACTCAGGACTGGAACATCCTCAAGGCAAGAGACTGTGACTCGAGCTTTCTGATAACAGAGAAAGAAATGGGACAGCACTGGAAACAGTCTGCACTTTCAGAGCTTGGCAACAAAATTATGTGTGTGTTCCATGAGTCAGACATGGCTTCCAGGGAAGAGAGGTGACTGTGGACCATCTTGAAATAAGACTATTTGAAAGGGCTTTTGATCAGTACAAAAAGACTGAGGTCTTTCTCAAGATGCAAAACTGAGGTGGGGTCATCACCACCTTCCAGACACATAGTCTACACCAGAAAACTGGTTTTGGTGATCCTTAGTGGAGATCTCCAAGAAACTCTCAAAATGCCTCACGAACAAAGGAGACAGTGATTGTGTATCTAAGCCCCTGATGACAGATTAAAAGGCACCAGCCAAGTGATACCTTTTTTCCTTCTTGTTAAAAACAGCTATAGGTTAAGTACAGGTGTGTGTGTACTTGTATATGTATGTATATGTCAGTGTGTGGGCTGTGCATGTGTGTATTTTTGTGTGTGTGTGTTTATGTTGGGACCAGGTGAAGGAAATATAGATCAAGAGAAAGTAGAAAAGCCAATTAAACTCCCCTCTGCTTTTCTGTTTTCCTATACTGAAGTAAATCTTATCAGTGTAGCAGGAAACATTTCACAATGGAAAGTGTTTCGAGTTTCATGTTAAGTTGAATGGCATATCTTAACACATGGTAAATATCTGAAATGCCTACGTTCTATGAAATGTACCCAGGGTTTCATGTGGAAACAAGAAGAATAGGTCCACAGAGAAGGCTGAAATGAATTTTTGTGAAAAAGATCTTATGAGAACCTACGTTTTATATTTACTGAATTTGTTTTTCTGGGAGATTCCCAAGTGAAGAGATCAACTAGTAGTGAATATTTCTTTATGAAGCATAGAAGCGTGGTGGGAAAAGATTCTCTAGTGTTCCAGTAACAGTGAGATTGGTACAAAATTAAAGAAAAAATTACATAAAAGTATGTTCACAGAAGTACAAGTTTCTCAAGGGCAAGAGATGTGTTTAATAAACCTTTGTTTAAGGAATGCCTAGACTGATGCCTGGCACTTAGTATGTACCAACAAATATTGATGAATGTTATTTATCATGGAAAACATGTAATAATAATAGTAAAATAATGAATTATATTTATTGAACATCATATAAATGCTTTACTATACTAATAAATGAAATGGGAACTACAGATGTAGATACTTTTTAGACATAACCAATCACCTTGCAGGATTATTTTTCTTGGTTTGAAAACTTAGGGTCATAATCTAGTGGGTCAACTCAGTCAATTGGCATAACATAGTTCATAAAGCTCATGTTCTACATCCTAGTTTAGTGAGTAGCATCTGGGACCCTAAAAGCTTGCGAGCAACCATCTAAGATACAAGTATTGGTCTCTATTTGTCTGGAGCAGAAGGGAATGAAGAAAATTCAAGAATCAGAAAAGGAACTGGAATACGGGATTATCTCCATGAACCATGGCCTCCCCTACATTGAGAACAGAAGAACAAGATGGTGTCTGGCTACCACTACCAAACATTCTGATCAGGGTCACACTAGATGGATCATGACATAAAGGGAAAAAAAAAGTGAAATAGAACTTCAAATTCTCAAATTATTCAGACTTACTGGACCCATTAGGATTGGAGGAATTCCTTATATTATTGCTCTGAGATACTCTTTAAACCTTAAAAAGAAACAATAACCTGAGATCACTTGTAACTAAATAGCAGATTAGCTCAAGAAGTAAATGTTTCACCCTTGAGAACTGCCTTCTTTTAAAAAATGGACAGCAGTTACTCTAAAGCATAGATGATATGTCTAGGGGGCAGTGAGGCTAAATTAATGGGAATGGAAGAACTAGAATGGAAATAATGAGAATGTTGACTGAAACTGAAGAATGTAACCAATGTCACTAAACGTTAAAGGTAGAAATTGTTGAATGGGAACCTGTTTTGCTGTGTATACTTTCACCAAAAATAAAGTATAATATATTTTTTAAAAAAGAATAAGTTCAAGATTTACTTTAAAAAATTTTCATTATAGAGATTTTGTAATAGAGAAGATTATAAATAACTTGAATATCAGAACATTATATGATTGATTAAATAAAGGATAATATGTTCATCCACTGCAATATCATACAAACTTTTAAATAATAAAATTGGAGAATGTTGTAGAGGGTAAGAGAACTCGCTCTAAAGCCAGGTTGCTTGTGATTGAACCCATTTTGCCACCTACTAGCTGCAAAGCTTAAGTAAGTTATTTCACCTCTCTATGCTTCAGGATCTTCATCTGCAAAATTCTTGAAATTACTGAGAAGATTAAATAGTGCAGGATATGTAATATGTATTTATTAGAACTATGCCTGACACCCTGAAACCCTCAGTTGATGCTTGTTGCTGTTCTGTTTATTGAATTAAAAAAAATTCATGAGTGAAAATATACATTATATACTGTATATGTGTATATATTCATATATACATAATACATATGTATGTATATATTATTGAATATATAATATGCTCTTGAGTGAAAAGATAGATTGCAAAACTATATGATTTTGAAAATTGTTTATACCAAGCAGATTATCTGTCTAGCTATCTAGGTAGCTAGCTATGTCTACCATCATTCTATCATCTCTGGAAAGATACATATATATGTCAAAATGTTAACAGCGATCATCTGTATGTAGTGTCGTTATCAATGTTTTCTACCTTTTGTTAATCCACGTCTTGGAATTTTTCTCTGATACCCATATATTACTTGTGTCATTATGACAAAATCAAGTTAAAAAAATACAAAATTATGAAAAATTATCATAAATGCAGTTAGTTTTGTAGTTATTTATACAAGCTAAAAAGTGAAAATAACATAATTTTAACCGTTAAAGGTGTGTTTAAATAAAGTATAGACTTCTTGTCCAGTAGAATATTAGACATCAAAACTGAAATTTTTGAAGGACTGTAATAACATATTCATTGTATACTGTTAAGTGAAAAAAGTCAGGACATAGAACTATATTTATGTAATGAGCTCAACTGTGTATTCTTTATCAATCTACTTATGGATCATGCATTTTTATAGAAATGCACTAAAATATTTATCATGTTTTCAGGTTGTGAGTTAATTTGGTGTTTTTTTGGGAGGTGGTACAATGCATAGCATTTTCCCTAAACTGTCTGCTAAGGACATTTGCTCATTTAGTAATGAGGAAAAATATTATTAGAAAACACTGATGGAGAACATTCTACTTTTCCTCTATAAAATTGGCAACAAGAGTTAATTAAAGAAATTTTGAGTTGTTTTTTTTTTTCCTCCAGTTTTGGTGGTTAGTTGAAATTATCAGTTACTCAGGAATCCATTTTTGTAGAATCAACTACCCTAAACTTAGTTACTTAAAACAGCAATCATTTATTTGTCTTGGAAGAAGTACAATCAGAATGCTCCTTGGAAGCAAGGATGGCGGGACTAGGTCTCACATACTTTGGACGTGCTATCAGGAGGGATCAGTCCCTGGAGAAGGACATCCTGCTTGGTAAAGTAGAGGGTAAGTGAAAAAGAGGAAGATCCTCAATAAGATGGACTGACACAGTGGCTGCATCAATGGGCTCAAACTTAGCAAGAATTGTGAGGATGGCGCAGGACTGGACGGTGTCTCGTTCTGTTGTGCGTATAGTCACTATGAATCTGAACCGACGCGATGGCACCTGACGACAACTAACAACATTTATTTGTTCCTAATTTTGAAGTGAGCTGAGTTCCGCTGGGCAGTTCTGTGAGTCTTGCACAGCGCCACTCATGAGGCTGCAGTCATCTGGTGCCTTTACTGAGGATGAAGTAGTATACTGTGGCTTTATTCGTGTGCCTGGGCCCAGGTCCTAGATTGCACATGATCTTTTAGCATTCAGTTGTATAGCTTAGGCCTCTTAATACGATGACAGAATCATTACAGGACGATGAAGATGAAAGCAGTGATGCCCCTTGAGGCCCAGGCTTCAGAACGCACTCATTTGCTACATTCTGTTGGACCAAGCAAATCATGAGGCCTGCCCAGATGCAAAACCTGAAGAAATAGTGTCTGCCTCTGAGTTTGGCTCATTTAATATCTTTCTGAGCAATGATGTATCCTCATTCTCTCTTGAAATATCAGAAGACTAAGATTGAAACAACTAAGCAAAGCTTTTTTTTTTTTCCAGTTTATTTTAGTGAAACAGCATGGACATTGACCTCATTACTGTCATACTCTAAAAAAAAAGGACTAACTATATGGAGGAGCTCTAGGTATCTCTTCCCACTCCACTCCCTAGGAAATGTTATTCAAATTATAGGCCACTGAGTGATAGAACTGAAAAAGTTTGCACATATCACCTGTACTACTAGCCCCTCACTTTATTAATGAGCAAATACGATCTGGAGGAATGAAGTAATTTTCCCAAGGTCACAGAGTTAATGACTGAACCAAGGTTCCCGAATCTGAATTGCATGCTCTTGGTATTACAACACATTTTCTCTAGAATTTTATTATAACTGATTAGAGAAGTGAATTCATAACCATGTTATTTATTACCACAGTCATGTTATTTAAATCTGTATGCAAATATATTTAAAAGTTCAGACTCTTAAATCAGATTGCCTGGGTTAAAAACCTAGCTCTGCCATGGACTATAGAGGAAATCCTGGGAAAATAATTTAGCCTCCCTAAACTTTAATCAGAAGGCAGTGGTAGTTCAGTAGTAGAATTCTCACCTTCCATGTGAGAGACACAGGTTCGATTCCTGGCCAGGGAACTTTATGAGCAGCAACCACCCATCTGTCAGTGGAGGCTTGATGTTGCTATGACACTGAACAGGTTTCGAGTAGCTTAAAGACTCAGATGGTCTAGGAAGAAAGGCCTGGTGATCTACTTTAAAAATCAGCCAAGGAAAATCCTATGTATCACAACGGTCTGATTCACAACCAATCATAGAGATAGCGCAGGACTGGGCAGCGTTTTGATCCACTGTGCATGGGGTTGCCATGAGTCAGGGGCCAACTAGATGACAGCTAAAAACAACAAACTTTAATCTTCTCATGTATACAACTTGGATAATGATAGCACTTGCAATGTGTGTGTGTGTGTGTGTGTGTGTGTGTGTGTGTGTGTGTGTGTGTGCATGGTGAGAATTGAGTAATGTCTGTCATACAGCACTATGCCTGGCACAGAATTGATAAATATAATACATATTTTATTAATGTAATTAGTGATTAATGTGAAATTTACATACAGTGAAATACTCAGATCTTAAGTGTACAATTTGAGAAGTTTTATTGGTGTATAAGCTCATGTAACCACCTCTCTAAGAAAGATCTAGAATATTTTCTTCACCCCAGAAATTTCTCTGGTGCCCCATCCTGTTAATCCCCATGCATTATAGGCAACCAATGTTCTAATTTGCATCACATAAAATTCTTTCACTGTCCTAGATCATATAAATGAAATCATACTATGTGTGCTGGGTTTTGCCTGGCTTCTTTTGCTTAACATAATATTTTTAAGATTCAACCATGTTGCATGTATATATGTATGTGTGTATGTATAGACATAAGGAGCCTTTGTGGTGCAGTGGTTAAGTGGCAGGAAAGGTCGGCAGTTTGAACCAACGAGCTGCTCAGCAGGAGAAAGATGTGGCCTCTCCTGTTTTCGGAAGATACTCTGGGTGAGTTCAAGCAACCAGCCTTTTGGTTAGTAGTCTAGCACTTAACAGTTTCCACCACCCTAGGGAATTACGCTGTCGTGTTCTCTCTCTCTATATATATATGTATATATATATATATACATACAAACACACAAATACATGTATTTATATGTATACATATGTATGTGTGTATATATATGTATGTATTGTTGTTAGGTGCCATCAAGTTGGTTCTGACTCACAGTGACCCTATGTACAACAGAATGAAACACTGCCCAGTACTGCACCACCTTCACAATTCTGATATGCTTGAACTCATTGTTGCAGCCACTGTGTCAGTCCATCTCACTGAGTATCTTCCTCTTTTTTCCTGACCCTCCACTTTACCAAACATGATGTCCTCCTTCAGGGACTGGTCCTTCCTGACAACATGTCCAAACTATGTGAGATAATGTCTCTCCACCCTTGTTTCTAAGGAGCATTCTGGTTATACTTCTTCCAAGACAGATTTGTTTGTTCTTCTGGCAGTCCATGATATATTTAATATTCTTTGCCAACACCATAATTCAAAGGCATCAATTCTTCTTCAGTCTTCCTTATTCATTGTCCAGCTTTTGCATGCATATGAGGCTACTGAAAACACACACCTTGGGTCAGGGGCACCTTAGTCCTCAAAGTGACATCCTTACTTTTCAACACTTTAAAGAGGTCTTTTGCCACAGAATTGCCCAACTCAATATGCTGATTTCTTGACTGCTGCTTCTGTGAGTGTTGACTGTGGGTCTAAGTAAAATGAAATTCTTGACAACTTCCATATTTTCTCCATTTATTATGAATTGTTTATTGGTCCAGTCGTGAGGATTTCTGTTTTCTTTATGCTGAGGTGCAATCCGTACTGAAGGCTGTAGTCTTTGATCTTCATCAATAAATGCTTCAAGTCCTCTTCATTTTCAGCAAGCAAAGTTGTGTCTTCTGCAGATCACAGGTTGTTAATGCATCTTCTTCTAATCCCGATGCCAAGCTCTTCTACATATAGTCCAGCTTTTCAGATTATTTGCTCAGCATACAGATTGAATACGTATGATGAAAGGATACAACCCTAACACACAGCTTCCTTGACTTCAAACCACTCAGTATCCCCTTGTTCTGTTTGAACCACTGCCTCTTGGTTTATGTATGTATTCCTCATGAGCAAAATTAAGTGTTCTGGAATACCCATTCTTTGCAATGTTATCCATAATTTGCTATGATCCACACAGTCAAATGCCTTTGCATAGCCCATAACACACAGGAAAGCATGTTTCTGGTATTCTCTGCTTTCAGCCAAGATTCATCTAACATCAGCAATGATATCCCTTGTTCCATGTCCTCTTCTGAATTCAGTTTGAACCTCTGGCAGTTCCCTGTCTATGTACTGCTGCAACTGCTTTTGAATGATCTTCAGCAAAATTTTACTTGTGTGTGATATTAATAGGGTCACTATGAGTCAGAATTGACCTGGAAGCAATGGGTTTGGTTTTGGGTTTTGTGACATTAATGATATTATTTGATAATTTCCGCATTCTGTTGGATCACTTTTCTTTGGAATGGACAAAAATATGGATCCCTTCCAGTCAGTTGGCCAGGTAGCTGTTTTCCAAATTTCTTGACATAGACGAGTGAGCACCTCCAGCATTGCATCCATTTGTTGAAACATCTTAATTGATATTCTGTCAATTCCTGGAGTCTTGTTTTTTGCCATTCCCTTCAGTGCACCTTGGAACTCTTCCTTTATTACCATCGGTTCTTGATCTTATGCTACCCCTGAAATGGTTGAACATAGACCAATTGTTTTTGGTACAGTGATTTCTGTGTATTTCTTCCATCTGCTTTTGATGCTTCCTGTGTTGTTCAATATTTTCCCCATAGAGTCCTTCAATAAATATTGCAACTTCAGGCTTGAATTTTTTTCTTCAGTTTTTTCAGCTTGAGAAATGCCCAGTGTTTTCTTCCCTTTTTGTTTTCTAACTCCAGGTCTCTGTATATTTCATTATAATACTTTGTCTTCTCACGATGCCCTTTGAACTCTTCTGTTCAACCCTTTTACTTCATATGTGTATATGTGCATATATATATATATAGGCCCTGGTGGTGCAATGTTTAAGAGCTTGGCTGCTAACCAAAAGGTTGGAAGTTTGAATTCACCAGCTGCTTCTTGGAAATCCTGTAGGGTCGCTATGAGTCGGAACTGACTTGACCGCAATGGGTTTGGTTTTACATATATATATATATATATATATATATATATATATATATATATATATATATATATATATTTGTAGACCCTGTTGTGTTTTGTTAACATATGATAAAACTACATGATTGTCGTCATTTTACAGAAGGCTTTACATTCAGATAGTGTGAGTTCTTCTACTTTTTCTTCAATTCTGTTTGCTTTAATTTAGTCCTTTACATTTTTAAATCATATTTTAAAATAAATTTTCATTTCTACTGATTAAAAGTCTGATAGTGTTTTCATTGGAATTTCAAGGAATATATCAATTAAATTGGAGTTATTAAGTCCAATGATGGACTTCTAATTCATGAATGTGGTCCATCCATCCATTTTTTAGGTCTTTATCTTTTTAAGAAACGTTTTAAAATGTTCATTTTAGAGACTCTGTTCTTCTCTGGTCAATAGTAATTTCTAAGTATTTATGTTTTAAACCTTTTGGAAATAGAACGTTTTAAAGTTTTATTGTCCAATTATTTGCTGCATATATGGAAATGAAACAGATCTTTGTTTACTCTCATGGTAACATAAGATGTTGTCATTAGTCCTAATAGTTGCTATGTAGAATCTTTAGAATTTATTATGTAAACAATCATGTTGTCTGTGAATAAAGACATTTCTACATCTTAATTTCTCATCCAATATAATGTATTTTATTTATTTTTATTACCCAATGCAAGGCCTAGGAACTTCAGTGCAATGATGAAGAAAAACCGTGAGACTACATACACTTACTTTAGTCTTGGTCTTATGGCAAAGGTGTTCAATATTTCACTGTTAAGGATATCACCCATAGGATGCCCTTTGGCAAACTGAGAAAGTATCTTCTATTCCTAGGTTGGAGCCCTGGTGGCACAGTGGTTAAGAACTATGGCTGCTAACCAAAAGGTCGGCAGTTGGAATCCACCAGCTGCTCCTTGGAAATCCTCTGGGGCAGTTCTACTCTGTCCTAAATGGTTGCTCTGAGTTGGAATCGACTCAATGGCAATGTTTTTTTTTTTCCTTTTTTTTGTATTCCTGGGTTGTTGAGAGTTTTACTTTATTTCTTCCAAATGGATAAATGTTGTATTTAATCAAATGATTTTGTTCTTTATCTGTTGAGGTTAATTTGTGGTATTTGTGCTTTAATCTCTTAATGTGTTAAAAAACATTGAGTTGTGAATATTAAACCAGCATTGTATTTGTGGGATAACTTTGTATTCATGGTAAGTATGTATCTGTCTTTTCATGTATTACTGAACAGATTGTGATAATATTTTGCAAATAAAATGTGCATCTAAACTTATGAGATATTTCGGTTTACAATATGTTTTTCTTACATATTTGCCAGAATTTGGAATTGAGGACATTCTGGACCCTTAAAATGAGTTTAAAAGTGCCTTATCTTAAATTTTTAAAAAAATATTTCTGTAAGATGAGTTTCATTTGAAGTTTTATATTTGATATAATTCAATAGTAAAACTATCTGGGAATAGAGTTCTCTCTGAGAAAATATTGGATATATATTCAATTTCTTTAATAGATATAGAAACATTTCAGTGTTCTTCTGTCAGTTATTAGGTTGTTTTTATTTGTTTATTTTTTCAAGGATTTGTCCAGTTAGTCAGAATTGTTAAATATATTGGAATAAGTTGTTCATTAGAGACTACTTTTATCCTTTCATATTTTAAATATTTATTCCTGGAGTTTTTCTTCTTCTTCCTTTTTTTTTTTTTTTCTTTTATTCTGATTAGTCTAGCTGTGGATTAATCAATTTTATTTATCTTTTCAAGATAGTGGCACAAAATGCTTCCCCACGATTGGTTGGGGATTGAACTATTGTGATGCATAGTGCGTTTTCACTGGCTGATTTTTGGTAGTAAATCTCCAGGCATTTTTTCTAGTCCGTTTTAGTCTGGAAGCATCTCTGAAACCTGTTCAGCGTCATAGTGACATGCAAGCCTCCACTGACAGATGGGTGGTGGTTGCATATTAGGTGCATTGACTGGGAACAAAACTCAGGTCTCCTGAAAGAAAGGAAGGAATTCTATCACTGAATAAGCAATGCCTTTAAGAATAAATATAGCCAAAATATTATTACAAAAGGAATTACTACAATGAGTCTAACAATTCCAATGAGTACAACGTGTTGCAAAATGCTAGAATAAGTATTAAAAATTTTTTTTCATAGAACAGTAATCAAATAAGTAAGTCCTACAGAGGCATACCAGCAATGAATGGCACAGTTAAAAATTATACCTACATCCTATAAACAGTAAAATTTCCTCTCATTGTCCTAATATTTTGGGAGATATTCCATTATTTAACTAGATTATAACTTACAGAAATCATTATGATAAGACTATTCAGGATATGAATTACTACTTTGTGAATGTGATAGCATTCATTTGTAAAGCTTTCTTATACTTATCACTAAATAAACTCATCTACAATATTGCATTGGAGAATGGGAAGAAATGTTTGTTAGGTCAAAGACAGAATACTCATATACAGATTTCTTTTATATATACAGACTATAACATAATTTACAACCTAGTGGCCTGCATATCTGAGTTGTTTGGCCTACTCTGTTTTAGAAATTGGGACATTTCCCATAAAAATTCTCATTTTCATTTTCTCTGGCAGCTAGGACTAGAACTGAGCAGCAACAAGTCCACATAGACGGGGCATGGTCACTCATTGTTCATGGTTTACACCACTTTACTGGCTCAGAATAGGCCTGGTTCTTCCATTTATCTCACTTACTTGGTTTTTGTAGATCTCTAAGCATGTTAAGCCTTGGCTTACAAAAATACGATCACTAAAAAAATACATATACAGCTATAAACAATCTAGGGTCTTTTTTTCATTTCGTAAACATAAGGAGGGGCAAAGGTCCTCACAGTGCAGCAAGGGACAAGACAGCTACAAACAGCAGGGATAGACATTTGCTTTACTTCCATTTTAAGTACCAGGGAAAGAAGCCAATTGACTGTATGCGATTGTTTTTGTTGTTTTTTAATTGGATTTTGTCCAAGGGTCGTAAAATAGAAAGCCTGGAATTCAGGACTCCAGGTGTGTCTGTGGATCTTTTTTGTTTTATCTCAGAATGCATTGCCTCAGCCTTGCCTTGGGCAGTAGCCACTAGTAAGTCTCTCTGCTTTCCTTGGGTACATTTTAGAGTTAACAATGGAGTGTGCATTTGATCATCTCATGTTCTGTTTTTATGTCTCCTGACTCCTTACTCAAGTCCCTTACCTGGGAGACTTTCTCCTTGCAGAAAAAGCACTGGTTTCGAGACATTCTAGGCCGGGTCGATTATTCCTCTTCACTTCTGCCTCCTTATGAACATCTTTACTGTGTTCTCTTAACTTTACAGAAACCATTAAACACTCCTCCACTTCATTCCCTATGATGACTAAATGGGGTTTCCTCTGTGGTGGAGGAGGTAAGCTGGCATAGTGGGATAACTCTCGTGTATCAGTATCCAAGGTAACATTCTAGGCAAGAAGGAAGCAAGCTTACCTTATTCACTCATACCAGGAATTTTCAGGATTGTTACTGAGAAGAACAGAAAAACAATCACCAAACATCAAATAGAAATCCCTTTATATTTTTAAATGTCCTCTTGATCATCCTCCTTTTCCCCCTTCACTTCAAAATTCAGTCTTTTGATGATTTTATGGTCTGTATTCCTTACTCCAGTGTCTATCCCCATGCTATTATATTCTTAAGCCTTCAAGTAGTTGGTGTCTCTACATTTTCCCTGGAGGGAGGAGTGGATCCTGTAATGCATAACATTTCTCTGTGTCTTTTGATTTTGTGTTGTCTCCCTTCATTCAAATTGAGTCCACCAAATCTCTCTTCCTACCAGATGGCTTACAAAGAAACAGCCACTCCTCCCCCACTGTCTGATCCCCCTCTCCCACAACATAATCGTGATTTCTAAGACAGCACGATTTAAAATAAGGATTCTTGGCAGATCTGATGAGACAAATCTTCTGTCATTGGTGACATAGGTTCTGGGCTACCAAAGCACCTCTGGTCCCCACGAAAGCCAGTCCTTATATGCTCGTGTGTGCAGTGAAGGGTTAACAAGCTGTGGAAAGACACCAGGAAAGTGTTAATTCCTGCTGCAGCAGCGCGCAGCACTTCCCCTTTGACCTCATAGTTAATCTGCGTGATAATCATGCTGAACAGCTAGTGATTTTTCTATACTTCTTTCTTTTAAATACACACACGCGCGCGCGCGCGCACACACACACACACACACACACACACACACACACACTCAGCCCTGCCCCCTCTAAAAGAGAAAGCAAATCAAAACAAATAAACAAACCAGAAAACGACGGAGGGACCTGGGGAGTACAGGAGCGTGTTAGGGGCATGAGTAAGTGAGGCGTTTCTCTCTCCCTTAATTGCCTTGGTGTGCTTCTTTCCCTGCACCCTCCGCCTGCCTCAATTACATTATTCCCCCAGACTTGGAAGCCGCTGACTGAGCTGACGCTTTGATGGTATCTGCAAGCTCCTCTGCTGATCTTCTTTCTACCCCCTGAATATTAAAACCCGAATCTGGTAGCAATACATCTCCCCAGTGACAGGACCTACTAGAGGCAGGTGGGGGAGCCACCATCAGATCATAAGCATAATAATAATACAAAGGGGAGGGAGTCTTCTGCAACCAAAAGAAAAAAGGCGAGAGGAGGAAAAAAAAAAAAAAAGCGATGAGCTCGCCAAATATATGGAGCACAAGAAGCCCAATCTACTCGACTCCTGCATTTTCCCAGAAAATGACGGTGTGGATTCTGCTCCTGCTATCGCTCTACCCGGGGTAAGATGTGCCCTTTTTGGCGTCATTTTGTTCCAGAAAGGTGGGGAAAGGGGGTGGGGATGTGGAACTAGGGAGACCACCCAGATACACGAAAACACTCTCCTAGGATTTGGGGCTTTAAAATTTAGACGAGTGTGAATATATGTGGTGGGAAAGGAAGGGAGAAAAAAAGAAAAAGGTCACTTTCGTTTATGCATTGATTTATTTGATTTTGTTTATCAGTTTTGCTTTAGCGTGGAATAGCTAACATCCTAAAGACTGTATTTGGGAAGTAGGGTTTTGACATTGCTGCAATCTGATATCCAGGTGGGCTGTGCTGATACACGCCAGCATTTGAGGCCATGTTGGTGGCGTTTTGAGTGGGGGTCTGGGAACGAAAGCTGCAAATGGGGTCCTGGAGGAGCGCACACGGGAGATAAGTGTAAGGGAGGAATGGGGGAGGGGGCAGCTCTGCTTCTGTACACTAAAGTGTTGCTTGCTCCTAAACCTAAGCATTCTTAAGGTCAGACAGACAGGTTTTCTATTCAGCCTTAATGACCTGGCAGCAGACTCCTGACGGGCAAACATGGTTCAGCACCAGGGACAGCAGCCCCGCTTGTGCCAAGTAGAAAGAAACTTGTCTAGCTCAATAAATAGGACATTTCTTAATCTAGACAGGGCATCCATGTAGTGCAGACTGAAGGCCGATGAAACCAAGGAGTGCTAATGAAGTCCTAGGATCCTGCTCTAAATATTGTCCTCTCTTCTGTGGGATGGAAAGGGAACTGTTGGACATGGACGTGACATGGAGAATGCAGTTGATTGAATCCGTGGGGTGGAGGGATATGCCTACAAAACAGTTGGCCTTGCAGCAGTATTGAAAAATATGCTGAACCAGGTGAATGTTATCCCAAAATTGTGAAATATGCATTAATGCCTTAGAGATTTGCTGTACTGAATAGAGAAAAAGGGAGGAGGGAGATGAGCAGGTGTGCTCTCTGAAGTACTTTGAACATAAATTTTCTTAAACTCCTTTGCACTAAGAAGAGTATCAGGGGAGTATCTCTCCACATTTTATTCACCATTCATCTATCTACCTAAACAGTCCTCCTCAGGATGTCCAGCCATGCCCAAAGGTGGGATAGAAGTCTACTATTTATAGTATAGTACTTGACCTCTTCTATAAGTCATTTTGAAATAAAGCTCCATTAAGATTACCATAGCCCAGCACACACACAAAATAAAATAATATAAACAACTACAGAAGAAAGCAAGACACTGCTAAGGTTTTCCTTGGAGTTGACCCTCAAATGTAGTAGTTATAACAGAAAGAGATGGAAGGGATGGGGGCTAAACTAATATTTTATTTAACAAAAAATACCTAGTCAACTTCTCTGCCCCTCTTCTGTAGGGTAGGTGATGGGAGATACATGCTTCTAATAAAGAGACTCAGTGTAAACAAGGAGGGAATGCCTCTCTTTTGAGTTTCTGCAGAGAGAGGGTCTGCTTAACACTTCCAGAACTTCTGATACTTCCCCCTTATTATAAAAATATAGTGTATAATTTTCAGATTATAAAATTAAGTAGCTTTCTCCGAAGAGGAGAGGGCCTTTTACTGGAAATGATTTTAGGCTCAGTGCATTTCAGTGAAATCCTGAAAAACATTTTCCTGTTCAAAATTTCAACACATTTTTTTTTCTGTTTAATGTTGCATGTAGCTCTTGAACTTAATATGTCAGAAATTAGAGAGTGTGATGATTAGTTGCTGATAGAAAAATATCATTTCTCTCTTCCTGTCACTTGTGAAACCTGTGGATTAAAATATAGAAAAGTTATAGAGGAATATATTTTTCCTTCACATTCATTTTAATAAACAGTTTTAAAACTAAAGACATGTGGATGTTCTTACACATTTCATCTCCAATGATTCTATTTTAACAGAAAAATGTGTAATTGTATTTTTTGTCAATAAAAGAGTACTTAAGATGTCATCTTGTAGTAACAGCCTCACATTTTATTTTCCACAATCATATCAAAAAGAAAAGTTTTGTGATACAGATTAATTATGAAATTTTATCACAGAAGCCTAGATGAGCTTTTTACATAGATCTAAAGGGAATTTTAATGTCATGAAAACTGTCTAGTCAGGGGAGTTTTACATTTTCTCAGTAATGACAGGGAATGCAGTTATTGTAGTCTGGGGCATAGAATGTGATCAGAGTTTATGTTTGCTGCAATTCCATAAAAAGTCCATTGGAATGGCTGAGTTTGCCTGAAGGTAAATAGAAGGTTTGATCTCCAAAACTGATCCTGAAGAAAGAAAAAAAAGAAAATGGGAAGTCGGGGGCAGGGGAGAGGTGGGATCCTAGCAGCCGATAACTATAAAGTTAAATTTAAAAAAATTTAATTGAGATTTTCATATACACAACTCCAAAGAATAAGTGTTTTCCCTCATTAAATTGAAGAAATTCTTTAGATTGTGTCTACACAGAAGTAAAACAACAAGGAAAATAAAGCACTGGAGTAAGGATTTTAACAGCTAATATCTCTTATAAGTTAAATCACGAATTTCAAAAACACAAACTTTTCTAAACTGTCAAATACTTTGCTGAAAGTGCTGTTTAACAATCACCTATGGAACTTGCTAAAATGGAGAATCATTGGGTCAAGGTAGAATCCAGAACCTTATCTTTCAGCAAACACTCCTTGAGCACACATTGAAGAAAACTGGTTTATTCTTTGCTAATTTCAAAAAGTTTCTTCATCGAGAAATTTAGTATTTACAAGTGCTTTGCTCATTGCTACTTTATCGTTCAGCTGAGCACAATAAACCTCTCATTATCTAGATTTTTAAATTTGTATGTAACTCATTAAGTGTATTATACAAACAATAATGAATAAAAAAGTTATAAAGAATTTTAAGAAGTCTCTATCATGTATGAGAAGTAATTGGTTAAAAACTTTAAAAAAGGCATACACGTATGAATATGTATGTATTTATATACACATTCTATATACATTACCTGTGCATATATATGTACATATAGGTTTAAAGTCAAATCTCATAATTTTTTAAACTCTCTTCAGTATAACTCCGTGCCATCTCAGAGTAAAAATATCCTAAAAGGAATGAAATAAATTGGGATACTAAGAAAATTATTTAGAGTAAATATGAATAAGTATTACAAATAAAGATGAATTTATTCCTGTTATAATAAGATAATATTTTATAATATACTTGCAATGGTAAATAATTATTTCTTCAAAGATAGATTGAGCAGAAATGAAAGGTAGATTGAACAGTGAAATAGTCTAAATCTGATTATGCTCTATTAGCACTGCCCAATGTAATCTAGACAAAACACTTTTATTGTAGGTAGTAATTTAAAAAGTAACTTTTAATTTAAACAATTATAGTTATAAAAATAACTATTTGGTATCTTGGGCTCGGTTTAGAATAACTTCCTGTTGCCTGTTGCCGTGGAGTCGATTCTGACTCATTGCGACCCTATAGGATAGAGTAGAACTGCCACATAGGGTTTCCAAGGAGCTGCTGGTGGACTTAAACTGCCTACGTTTTGATTAGCAGCCAAACTCTTAACCATGGCGCCACCAGGGTGCTTCTCCTCAAAATCAATTATTTGTAGACTATTTAATAATAGAAGTCTCTGCTCTATACGTTTTAAAATTACTTCCTGCCAAGAATTTCCACTGAAGTTAGGAAGAAGTTAAGACTGACTTTAAAGACTTTATCTTTTATTATTTATTGTAAATATTATGTGGCTAAAGCTATGGCTACCTGTCACCATGACAGCACTACTTCCCAAGCCATTCCGAGAAACTTTCCACAGTTCAGCTACAGGTAGGCTCCTCTGAAATGATACATACCTGTAGTTCCCCAAAGCACGCTTGCTTGCCTAGTTGACTGATCATAGATGTTTAAGTAAAAGTTATAATTAGAGCAGTTCAGGAATTGTTTGAGCATTATGGGTGTCAGTAAAATTTAAATGTTTAAAGAATCAGAGTTTCAGCTTGGTTGGATACTCCAGATGTGATACCTTATCTGAAGAGAAGAATTCATAGCTCTGTTAATGAGTTATAAGTGATCTATATGACATCTTCAAAATCAGAAACAATATAATCGTGGCAAAATATTAACTTTAGACTTTTCATACCTACTAGTATCATATGTATATATACATACACTGAACCAAATCTCTGTCTCCATCCCTCTCTCTATCTTTCATCTATCATCTATCTACATTTAAATTTTTTACCATAATCCTGTGAACCACATTTGACAGACTAGGAAACCAAGGTTATAGATACATTACATGACTCGCCTAAAAGCAACATGTAATTAGAGAAAACATAATAATACCTTTGTGTGTGGCTAGGTAGATAGATAGATAGATATACTAACGTGTATATATATATGACATATAAATTACCACTTCAATACATAACCACTTTTATTGCTGAATTGTTGACTGTTTTCTTAAGTGATCTTTGAACAGTTTTAATCCATCAATACTTGTTTCACCATATTGTAAATTCAAAGTGCAGTAGCTGGGATAGATTAGACTTATGATGTTTATCAGCTTATTTTTATGATTTCCTGATTCTATCCTCAGACAGCAAAACCTAGAAAATATATCTTAGACCCAATTAACCCTCTGAATAAATTAAAAAAAAATTAATCTACATAGTGTCCTGGTTTGAGATCCTCAGTCTCCATCAATCTCATCATTGTTAAATTATATGTGATCATTTGCCGGAAGTCTTCAGACAAAAATTCTTACAAATAATCTCTTCTTCCATTGTTATATGAGTTTATGAACCTGTTAAATAGCATTATTTAAACCATGAATTAAAATTATGTCTAGAAAATATGAAAATATGTTTTTTCAAAGGCAGTATCTATGTAAGTAAAGTATAAGTTAACGTGCAGTTCAGTCATTACCTAGCAACTTAACTAATGCATGTCATCCCAACATCTCTAAAGAAGAGATCTTGCCCTCCACTGAGCAAAGTTACGGATTAACCTGCTCTCTGTTGTCCTTCAGATTTCCTATAAAAATCCTTAGAAAAGTGAAAGACAAAATTGAGGCCAAGATACCAAATATTAAAGTAAAAATAATATTCCCACTTCAATACTTGGATATCTATATATTTAATCACTTCAACCACACAAGCAATTGTTTAATTCACCTTCTTATGTGATAACTTGATATACCAAATCACATAAACTGGATTTCTAAGGAATAGAAAGTTATAATTTCTATAAACCCAATCAGACTTTAATTTTTTCCAGGAATGTTTGCATTCACATTCTTATTGTCATAATAGACTGAAGAGCTAGATGACAGAGATCATATTTTCTCCTTCTGACAGCTTTAAAAAATGAGATATGGAGAGTTTAAGGAACTTTTCCAAGGCTCCTTGGATATTAGCTGTAGAGCAAAATTAAATCTCCTCTGGTCATATCTCCAGGGTAATACACCACACTATACAACTAATACAAGTACAGTCATGCATTGTACGCCCCTATTAAAAGTAAGAAAATACCTGCATTGTTTCGAATTGCAAAAGGCCTCTCCAGTTTGCCTTAAAAAAAAAAAAAAAGACTAGGAGGGTTACTTGTTACTCATTTCCTCCATGTTCTAGAGAATAAATATCCTTTGAAAGAAAATAAAAAGCTCTTTTTAAGTGACACATTAGTGGTTTGGGATTAAAATGAAATTTAACTCCAAGTTATATTAATCCCAGTAGTACTATGATATAAGAGCACAAAATACGGTAATCATTGTATATTATTATAAAAATCATTGTATAACTTTGTATAGATAAACTGCCGTGTAAATGTTAAATAAGTAGCACTGACATTACACTCTCCACCCACTCATAAAGAAAACCATAGGAATACCAAATAGCATAATGATGGGAAAAAAGGGGTGTTTTAGGCAAAGATACTTTCAAATTATTGAGACTCTGCCACCACCCAAGTTTAGTCAGAGAACTGTAGTCTGTGTAGTGAGATAAATATATACTAAGTTCTGTAATTTAATTAGGTATATTAAAATAAAACGAACTCAGTATAACATGTCAATATAACCTTGGTAAGAGGAAATAAATGACTAAATAGTTGCATATGTTTTTTGTTTTGTTTCTTCAGGGTATCAGTACTCTTTATAAAGTGCTTTGGAAAGCCTATTTTAAATACATATTGAGGAAAACAACTCTAAATATAAAAGGTAGAAATAAATGTATAGTTTATTAATTACTTCATTAAAGGAACGCTAGTAGAGCAAGGTCTAGGTCTGAACTATAGACTGGGTGTATAGTTATGGGGATGGGGAAGATATGAAATCAACCATTGTGGGGTTTATAATCTCATGGACTGGCAGACAGTGATCCAAGAGGTGTGTCAATAATTGTCAAATATTAATTCTGACGTTAAATACACCCAGGTACCAGACAGACTTTCTCCTGACATAAATAGAAGGCTTGCAAGAGAACAGAAAAGACAATAACGTTTACTCTGCTTGATTCAGTATCCTTCTTTTCTGGGTCTAAAATAAACTCAGTATCCTCAGAAGTATGGGTTTCACATTTTGGGAAACATCGACTTAATAGACAATCAAATGAATTGTAAAACTAGAAAAAATAATAATTCTGATAAATGCATGACAGGAATGTCATCTGGTGCTATGACAGGTTAGAACACGTTTGTAGCCTGGTGAAGTCATAGGACAGAGAAGCTGAGAACCAGTATATGAAACTCATCAGCAGTTATCCAATTAAGTGGTTTTAGTATTCCAAGGGTCTTTATTGGTTCAGAATATTCTTTGTTTAAATGGTGACTTTTCCTCTCATTATGAGAGGTTATCACTTGTTGAAGAGACAAAAAGTGTAAATTGAAATTAAAAAAAAAAATTATTATGATTATTTTTCCTTAGCTTTTTTTTTTTTTTTTTTGAATCTATGTGATATACAAATAACTGTATTGAGGAAAGTTAAATAAAGCAACTCTGTGGTATATGACGTTATTTTAGCATAGATTCAATTTCTTTAATAGTAGCCAGCTGATATGTCTATGGTCCACCAGCTGCCTCCCCATTACCTGATGCACACATAAAGCCTTCTCTGTTGTAGCTATGTCCTGTCGATCTATTTTCTTGCCATCATCTACTGACACGTCTTCTCTGAGTATTTATCAATCCAATATGAGTAGCCAAATACAGTCAAATATTTGATTATTCGATTTGTCGTATTTCCCTTTACAGGGAAAAAGGAAACATGAGCACATCGAAATATACATATGAATTGTGAGCTGCAATGAATTTAAAAAATATTAAGGCATAAAATAAATCAAGAATGCAATGAATTTTTGGAACTTTTCAGCATTAAGTGAAAAATATACTGCATATGACCTGTAAAAATATGTACATAAGAAGGAGATTTTAATGCTTTATTTTTTTTTGAATATTGATAAATTATAATCCTTTGGTAAGAGAATAATAATAGATGCTTGTAATTAATGGGTAGTAACTTTATCAACTGCCTTTTTTTTTTTTTAACCTATATTCTTCCAGTACCCGCTACATCTTATTCTATTAGAATAGGCAAGCAAAATTTTAGTCCTTATTAAATTTTCATCATTCTAAATGCAAAGTGCCATATAATCATACACATAAATACAAATCTCCAACAGTTTGATAATGGCTTTTCTATTTCATTAAATAATATTCTTACTGGGTAAAAGAGATTGAGTGAATATGCATTCCTCTCACATTATTCTAAAATGAAAGAACAAATAAGGCAACTTTAAATTAGAAGCTATTTTCAGATATTTCTTGCTTCTTAATAGGAAGGTGATTTTCCCTAGTACTTCTTAATAAGGGAAATTTGAAAGGATAATTTCTAGAGTCAGTAACATCTAGATGATTCCAAGCTAAAACTATTATGAACAAAACCACCTCCTTTTTTTTTCTTAACAGTGTTCTATTTATTATTTCTTTAACATTTTATTTATCTTGTTGAGAAGATACACAGCAAAACACACTAATTTAACTGTTTCTACATGTACAATTTAGTGACATTGATTACATTCTTTGTATTGTGTAACCATTCTCCCCCTACTTTTCTAGTTGTTCCTCCCCGTTAACATAAACTCACTGCCCCCTCAGGTTTCTTTCTAATCTTTTGAGTTGCTATCGTCAATTTGATCCCATAGAGATAGTTCTTAAAAGAGGCAGACACTTTTTTACCCGTTAAGCTAAACTTTTTGATTTTAAGAATAATTTAGGAGATGTTTTTAGTTTAAGGTTTAAAGATTATCTTAGGGAAAAAAATTCAGGAGTTCGTCCAGTTTTCATGGCTCCAGAAAGTCTGGAGTCCATGAGAATTTGAAATTATGTTCTGTATTTTCCCCGTTTTGATCAGGTTTCCTCGATAGAATCGTTGATCAGAATGTTCAGTAATGGTAGCCAGGCACCATCCAGTTCTTCTAATTTCAAGGCAAAGGTGGCAGTTGTTCACAGAAGCAATCAGCCAAACATTCCATATCCTCCTCCTATTCCTGACTCTCCTTCTTCCTCTCACATTAAGGGTAGCCTTGCACAGCCAATTACTGTAATTGCTGTCAAGAAGTGGTACACCTGTAAAAAGTTAAATTCACGAAAGTTGTGTGATAGATATTTACAACAAAGACAAAAAGAAAAACAGTAGCTGCTGAGGCTGCTTATGTACAACCAAACACCTCATGGGATTTGGTTCATTGATTTGGAGTTTTAGGGTCATGGTTTCATGGGACGTGTCAGTTAATAATTGGCCTAATGACGTGTATAGTGCTATTCTACCTCCTAGTTCGTTGTGTAGTGCCTGCTGTCTTAAAAGCAAACCATCTCCTCTTAACTCTTCTTTGCTGATAGAAGTCTACATTCTTTTTTTAATTTTTAAAAATAATTTTCAAAGACACCTCTTTTTTTTTTTTCCTTAAGTGTGTATTTGGAATTGATTACACTTGGTTCAATTCCGCAACAAATTACTTAAATAAATACATAAATTATGTAAATAATTACTTTGTAAACCCATACTTTATTGAACAAGTTATTAGAAATTATAAAATTTAGGTGTTTTTAGTTTATTCTAAATTCATTGATTTTTGTAAACTAAACCATCTTGGGGAAGTCCCTTAACCTTATACGACCAACATTGTTTATATCTTTTAGACATCTAACTGGTCTGTCTATATTGGAATATGTGATATCTACCTCTAAAAATCATTCATGTTGACTTATAATAAAATTTGGATGAGGGAGTGGAAAGTGCATGCTAACAGAAGTGCAACATGTTTAGATAATATCCGTTGCCATCAAGTCCATTCTGACTTATGCCACCCTATGTGTGCAGAATAGAACTGTGTTCCTTAGGGATTTCATGGCTGTGACCTTTCAGAAGCAGATCACCAGGGCTTTCTTCCCCAGGTGCCTCTGGGCTGTGTTGAACCACCCACCTTTCAGCTAGTAGCAGAGCACTTAACAGAGACAACTTGTTTAAATACTACTACTAATTAAAAGATCTTTCAGTTTTATGTTTTGTACTATGATACTTAGTTTGCCTGAATTTCTCTATACCTAATTTATTGAACAGACTGGACTTAGAAAGGTAGAGCCTATGAATTATCTTTCTCTTTAAACTTCCTCTATTGAATCTCTCTTTTGCACACCTGGACAATATCTGAAGTAAATTTTCCATTAACTTTAAGGTTTAGGACGTTTCATTTTTGAGTATTAAAGTATCATCTAAATTAATCCTTCAGTCTCTCACTTTAAACCCTTTTTCCTTCTCTGATCATGCCTGACCTAAGATTTCAGCAGCCTGATACTATTTCTTCACTTTTTGGTTAGACTCTCTATTTCCCTCTTATCATGCTGCCTTTAGCTTTTTCAAGATTGGGTTGGAGGGAGGTAGGAAAGCTTAAAACACAGAAAAAATGTTGATTTGTGTGCCATATGGGTGACAGATGCCGAATGCAAAATTGTTCCTTTCATGAAGGGATTTGGTGGATTCTGTGGAGACAGCCCACTTCTGGGGACCTCCAGCAATATACTGTTCCCTGACCAGAGGCCTGTCTAAGGGTGAGGGAAGGTAGGGCGTGTGCCCTGGGTATCCTGTGCCCTGGGCACTGCTTGAGGCAGCGTGTCAATTAGCAGTTTCTTTTGGCCATCAAGTTTCCATCGTCAGCTGTGAGAGATCATTCAGCATTTTAACAGTAACGGCCCTAGGCGCTATTTTCCATAGTTAGACCCCTGGCCCTGACAAAGTTCCTGCTGTATAACACCCCTTCAGCTCCACTCCAAAGATACACCCACCCTGACTCTGTTTGGATTATCATCCAAAATGAGCAGTCTTTTCAAGATAATTTCAGCATCGCTATTTTTCTGAAATCTTATTTAGCTCATAGAAAAAATAACACAAAACTCAGCAAAATTGTCTGTCAGATTCTGGAAGTGAAGGCCCTTGTCTCTCAGATTGACAATTGGGGTAGTTCAAACCGGCCTGTTCCATTTATACTTTTTCAGGAAAGAATCAGACTACAGCAGTCATTGGACTGCCCAGATTCTAGAGAATAGAGGTCAATTCCCCTGTGAATTCTCTATCTACCTTGTGTCCAAAGAACACTAAGAAGCAGGTATGCAAGTTTTCTGTTTGGGGTGGAAATAGATAATCATGTTGTTATTATTTTTTCATGGTAGATATCTATGAGTGGTTTTGACTTCCCTTTCACTTGATTTGAGATGGCCATGGAGCAAGTACCCTATGGGCTGTTGTTTTTAGGTGCTGTCCAGTTGGTTCTGACTCGTAGTGACACTATGCATGTCAGAACTAAACGCTGCCCGGTCCTGCACCATCCCCACAATCCTATGGGAGGAAGGAATACAATATTGCATAGCTTTTTCTACTTTTGGGTCAATAACCTTCTTCCACAAGAATCCTCTCCCACTGGGTCCTTAACCTTCTCTTATACGGCTGCCAAGTGAGTGAAGGATAATGAACCCAGGATTAGATTTTGGCCTTCTCTCGAAAGTTCTGCCTCTTTTCAGCAGTCTACCACATTTGTGTTAAATGGGAGTGTAATAATTGTGACCTATTATTCTCATCTCTGGGACCTCCGCCATGATAACAACAGAGAAATTCACATTTAACATTCTATTCTGTATCCAATGTATTTTTCCCAAATATCCATTCATTAATTCACCTTCTTCAAGTCTTTGCTCAAATGTAACCTTCTCAATGAGACTTACTTTGATCACTCAGTGTAATACTTAAAAACTCCTCTCAACCTGCGCTCCCAATTCCTCTTATTTTCTTTCTTATTTTGTTTTTCCTTAGTAATTACAACCTTCAGTAAGGATATAGACTATTTTTATTATGTTGTTTACTTGTTTATTATTTTTACTTTATTTTTTTCTATGTCCTTAAGCTAGAAGCCAGGATTCATGAGGGTTTAGATCTATGTAATTTTGTTCACTAATAGAATCCAGACTTTTAGAGAAGTGCCTAGCTTCTATTAGGTGCTTTAATATTTAATATGGTTAATTAAATAATGAAAATCACATGTTCTTTTCCCTGAAATTTGTCTTCATTTACAAAAGGAAGAAAGAATAACTTTCCATCTCTTCCAGCTTATATCACTGCCAACAACAACAAAAAAAAAAACAAGCAAACAAACGCGTCCTGCAGTGTAGTATAGTCATAGAGAGCATAAGCAATGAAGACAGATTTGGTTAGGACTCAAATTCCTACTTCTGTCAGTTACTACTCAATTGTCCTCAGTCAACTTACTTAACATCACTTTGCTTCAGTCTCTGCATTTAAAAAAAAAATGATAACAATTCTTTATAAGCTTGAGTAACAACTGGTATAATACATGTTGAGAACTTGGCACTTAGTAAGCGTTCCTATCAAGTTGCTGCTGCTGCTGTTGTTGCTACTGCAGGGTCATTATTTATTTTTTGGGAATATTCTAGACGCACAAGTAGCCACTCCACCCCTGTCAAACTCTACTTCATAGCAAAGAAAGTCCTGGCCAAATGGAGAGGAATTTCTTAATAAAAATTCTCTAATTCTTCAGTACTTTGTTGTGTGAGACAAGCAAATCTGATAGAAATTCCTAAGTTACTAGAATGTCTTTATTCCCCATTCGTTTTTAGTAGATTGTTATTATAAATGCAATAACAACTCTAATACATGTGGATTAGATCCCAGTGTAAAGAGGAAATATGTGCTGACACATGGGCTTTCTTCCTGAAGACAACTTCACTAACTGTATTATCCTCTAAAGTGTTAAACCATTGTCTCGGAGCTTCTGAACAAAATCACTCAACTCATTCTCAGAACTAACCCCTGATGCTACTTGTGATGGTCAGGGCTATACTGGACAGCATGAAATGGAAGCAGTGGCTGTTAAATCTAATGACGAAGGAGAAAATCCAAGCTGGTATTTTGCTATGGAAGGACATGACTAACTCTTCATTTTTCTTTGTGCCTTGTAGATCTAATCGTAATAAAACTCACCATCATCTGTCATCTGGGTTACTGCATCTGCCTAATATTTCTTTCTTAAGTAGTTTGCTACCTTCCACTTCATTCACCAAAATGCAGACAGACATTTTCCCCCATGACTATTTTTTTACATAAATGCATATTTTAGATTCAGCAAACTGTTTAGAATTTAAGTGTACAAGTTTAGATGAGTTTTGTAAAATATAAGCACCAGTGTAACCATTACATATGTATATATGTGTGCCTGTGTGTATATACACACAGGCACACATATATATACAAGTAGTCCCTGACTTACAATCAGGTTCTGTTCTGATGACTCTATCATAAGTCTGTTCGTAAGTCGTATACTTCATTTTTTAAAAGTTTTTATTATTATTGCCTTTTATTATCAGAGTCTTATAAATTCAATCTTTTTGTCTTTGAGGGTTGGCATGAGAATGATAAAATCAGCAAATTATGCCCTGCAACATTGTATGTAGTACATATTACTAAAGCTAAGATGTATAGAAGTGTCACAACATGTCCTAAGTGCGGTTTGTAATTTGATACCTTGTAAATTGGGACAATCTGTATATATATATACACATATATACATATATATGTACATTTGTATCACATTAGCAACTTTGCTTGTCCACTTGTGTCCCTCTTCTTTCAATCATCCTTTCTCCTCTTCATGCTTCCTGTTTGGAACTATTTGTACAAAGCTCACAAGACAGTTATAGTAAAAATATTTCTGTGGGATGTTTTCATTTCACTTGGTGAAATTATTGGATGATAGAACAGGTATATTTTAACACTATGAGAAACTACCAAAACAATTTTCCAATGTATGACAGTTAAAGTTGCTCCAAATCCTTGACAACTTTAGGTATTGTTTATCTCTGTTTTAGTTAACTGTTTGTACATAATAAATCATCCAAAATTTAGCAGTTCAAAATAGGAAATAATGTTTATCTCATGGACTTTCTGAAGATTAGGAATCCAGGAGTGGTTTACCTGAGTGATTCTGGCTCAGAATCTGTCACGAAGTTGCAGTCAACTTGTTGACAAGAGTTCCAGTGATCTGAAGGTGCTGGAAAATCCACTTCTGAGCTCACTCCAGAGTGGCTATTAGCAAGAGGCTTTAGTTTCTTGTTTTATGAACTATTCATATAGAGGAAGAAAAATAGCAAGGGGAAGCATGGAAGAGGGTTAAGGGGAAGGGAGGAGAGGATGGTCAAACAAAAATATTTAGTTTTAAAGTCCAATTTGTCATTTTTTCCTTCAATTATAGTTAGTGTGTTTTTTTTTTCCCCCCTGTCCTCAGTGAGAAATATTTACCTCATCCTAGGTTACAAAGATCTTTTTTTTTTTTCCCTAGGAGGCTCAGAGAAATAGCTTTTCATTTAGCTTTACTGTTGTCTTAGTTATCCAGTGCAGCTATAACAGAAATACCACAAGTGGATGACTTTAACAAAGAGAGATTTATTTTCTCACAATCTAGTAGGCTAGAAGTCCAAATTCAGGGCATCAGCTCCAGGGGAAGGCTTTCTCTCTCTGTCGGCCTTCTCATCAATCTTCCCCTGGGCTAGGAGCTTCTCTGCCCAGGGATCCCGGGTCCAAAGGACACACTCTGCTCTCAGCACTGCTTTCTTGGTGGTATGAGGTCCCTTTGGTGGTATGAGGTCTCCAACTCTCTGCTTGTTTCCCTTTCCTTTTATCTCTTGTAAGATAAAAAGTGATGAAGGCCACACCCCAGGGAAACTTCCTTTACATTGGATCAGGGATGTGACTTTAGTAAGGGTGTTACAATCACGCACTAATCCTCTTTAACATAAAATTACAGTCACAAAATGGAGGACAACCACACAATTCTGGGAATCATGGCCCAATCAAATTGATATACACATTTTTGAGAAGACAAAGTTCAATCCATGACATTGGTCCCTCTAAAATAATTATTAGAGATTGAGATTCATTTTCCCCATACATTTATCCAATTGTTTAGCTCTATTTTTGAAAAGATTTTTCTTTTCCCATTTACATTGGTATCTTTACCAAAATGTTATTAACATATATGTGTAGATCTATTTCTGTACCTAGTATCCATTCCATTGGTCTATTTGTCTATTTTTATGCAAGTGTTATATGACCTTGAGCATCATAATTTTTTAGTAATTCCTGAAACCAGTTAATGGGAAATATTTTTATAAGTTTTCTTCTTACAAGATTGCTTTGTCTATTTTAGATCCTTTGCATTTCCTTACGTATTTTAGAGTCAATTTGCCAATTTCTCAAAAAAAAAAAACAAAAAAAAACAAATTGCTGCATTTTTGTTGAGATAGTGCTGAATATATAGATCAATTTACAAAGCATTAACATACTAACAACCTTAAGTCTTCCAATCTATGAACACAGTTTATCTTTCCCTTCATTTAGGTGTCCTTTAATTCCTCTCAGTAATTTATTGTATAGTTCAATGTAGTGATCTTGCACGTTTTCCTTAAGTTTATTCTTAGTATTTCTGTTTTATTCTATTTTAAATGATATATTTTAAATGTTTATTTTCCAATTGTTTATTGTTTTTATATAGAAGTGCAGTTTACTTTTACATAAACTTTATATCCTGTTATCTTCTTAAATTCATTTATTAGTTCTAGTAGCTTTTGTAGATTTCTTATAATTTTCTATATACAATATTGTCATCTGCAAATAAAGACAATTTTATTTAGAAGTTGCTTCTTAAACACAAATACGGTTATGCTGTTATCACATTAAAGTTTTGCAATATCTTCTCTTTGCCTGTAAGATAAGAATCAATCTTCTTAAATAGACTTACAGTTAATGTTACTGTATATATGTTGTACAAAATGCTACACTTTTAAGAATGAAAGAGTGTGATTATTAATAATTGTGCCAGGATCACAGGTGTCACTTGGCACTCTCCCAGGGAAACTGGGCATTTGATCACTCAATATGTTCCTTCATGAACGGATCTCTGCCAACCCTTCCATCAGACATAACTATATTGCCACACTAAGTTTCATTAGACTCTTCAAAACACTACTCTCATTTTTTCACCTTCTTTACATGTAGTAGTTTCAGATCTTCCTACCCCTTTTCCTTTTTCTCTTGAACATTTTAGTATTCAATACATACTCAGTATCTGAGAGATGTCTCAGGATTTAAGAGATATTTATCATTATTATATATTTCTATTGATGGTTAAAAATGGGAGATAATGAAGTGAATGATTTGTAAGTAAACTAATTAATGTATTTGGATCATCAATAATATTCAATAACAAGCAAAAACAAACCTTCCAGTCACACCAAGTTACTAAAATCTATTATATAATAAAAATAAACAGTAAATAAAATAGCCTCAGTGCCATAAAACTAAGGGTACAAGGGAACTCAGACACTCCTCCAACCATATGCCATAGTTGACTCTGATTTTCTAGGTGCCCTTCACACAAACCCCTTCAACAGATTTCCAAGGTCCAGTGTGGGAACTCATATTTGCAGATCTAATGCCGTCTGCATTTGCAACTTGATTTCTCTGATAAACTAACAACAAAGTAAACATTACAGGAAGCCACACAGGGAGGAAGAGATTTCCTTATTTGATTTTAGTCTCCCTGACTACAGGCTATAAGTAGTCTCCCAGTAATGTTGCTGAAATCGACTCAACAACAATGGGTTTGGTTTTGGGGTTTTGGTATCATAAATTTACTTATAGACTAATATCTTATTATTTTTTTTTAATTTGCTTCATTTATTGTCTCTGATTTGAAGGAATTGGGTAAACAGATGCAGATTTTACACTCAATGTTTTTTAAACTTATAAATCCACATGATTCTTGCTATTTTTTCCTTGAAATGTGCCTATATGATTTGAGGAATGGTGAGGATTGCAGTTTGCCTATCAATTTTCAGTTGCTTGGCAATTAACTGATAGTTGACTTTCAGCTTTATAGTGCCTTAGAGTTACATAAGAGAACTAGCAGGACCGAGAACTAGCAGGACCAAGAACTAACTATTGATTCTGTTATTATATGAATTACTTGAAGCATAGTGATTATTTTACAGCATTATTGTGGTATTATTGCACTATATTTAACTAAGGTGTTTAAGCAGATATAGTTTTATGAATTAGACATACTTTACATTTAACAAATGGAAGGGCTATTTCTAAATTCACAATTAGTGTATGATTTGGGGCAGTTAATTGGGTGATTGGTTTTACAATTTTGAGAGTAATAAGAAAAACATATTTAGTTTTTGGAGCCCTGGTGGCACAGTGGCTAAGAGCTTGGCTGCTAACCAAAAGGTTGGCAGTTGGAGTGTACCAGCTGCTCCTTGGAAACCCAATGGGGCAGTTCTACTCTGTCCTACAGGGTCGCTATGAGTAGGAATCATCTAACCAGCATTGGTTTTTCTTATCCATAAAATATGTTTTGGGCTTTAATCTGAAGGTAATATACCATAGAAAAGCCTGAAAGAGACACAAAAATTTGTGCATAAAATTAACACAAAAATTACAATACTATTTTTTAAATTAAATGTTATTTCTCCACAGGAAATTTTTAAATGTTCAGACTCAATTACTTCATATTTGATTTCATGAAATTTCATGTCAGAGAACATTAAGAATAAATTCTGTGATTTAATTTATAGGATAATAGCTCTGGGTTTTGTTTTATTTTTTAAAATTATTATAGAGCAAAATTGACATTTTTGATGTATATTTCAATGATTTTTAGCTCACATGTAGATTCTTGCAACCACCACACAAATGAGGACACTGGACAATTAACATCTCCTCAAAAAATTCCCTGTTACTAACCCTTTGTAGTCACACCCTCATTTCACTCTTATTCCTTTCAAAAGCTGATCTGTTATTCATCACTGTAGTTTGTCTTTTTAGAATGTCATATACATGGAATCATACTATTCACTCAGCATAAATACCTTTGAGATTTGTCCAAGTTGTTGAGTTGTCAAATAAACACAGGAACAGAGATTCAACATCATTAACCATGAGGTAAATGCATAGGAAAACCACAATACAATACCGCTACATACCTACCTCAAAGCTATAGCATACCTTTAGATAAGAAAGAAAGAGACAAAGAAAACGAAAAGAAATAAATAACAGAAGAGAAGAAAAAATTTCAAGAATCATGGCTACTCAGATTTAAGAACACATGTTGGTAAGATACCAGTATGAAAGTGAAAATTTATTCAGCTACCTGTAAGAATTAGCTCCATGATTCCAAATATTTGAATATTAAAATGAAATTTAAATATTTTATTCCCTGCTATCACAGAATACAATAGACTACAACAATATGAATTTTCAATACATTTGGAATCAATACATTTACATATATTGCAATATGTGTAGATATTTCATGTAGTAGAATCAGCCTTCATTTTCATATGATTACCCTCAGTGTCCTTCAAACTATCCTAAACCTGGGACAGTTTAACCTTTGGCTCATGGATAATAAGTTCTATCCATCTGTGGCCTCCCTGAAAATATGTAAACAATTTTGCATGTTTATATATATAACTGTCCTTTTTTGCCGTTGGAATATTGACATTCTAAAACGTTTTGTGTTCTAGAGAAAGAATGTCCTTCTTGCCCACAGAAATCAAGATTCGGAAACAAACACGGAGGCACATAGATAGAAATAACCTTGGTAGCAAGTTGGAGATGCTGACAGACAGAGATTAGTCATGTTCTGCCATGTGAGGATGTTTTTGTTGCTGTCTTGCATTGTTATTTAAGTGTTGCACTTTCCTAGCATTAAGTAGATAAAAGGTGTTTTGATATCAGCATTGTACTTTGCACTTCTTTCCATCTGAAAATCTGCCTAGCATAAAACAGAGCCTCAAAATATATGATGCTTAACTGAGGGATAAAGAAATCTAAATATATAAGGTTGTGTTTCCTGAATTCAGTCACCTTTTTGGTTTGTGCCATATCTTAGTGATACTTAGTCATTTATTTACTTAATATTTTCCATAAAAACCAATGAAGTTTTTAATATAAGTTATTTAATACATTTCATTTAATAAAAGTATTTCATAAATAGCTGGAAAATCAGTGTCACTTTCCATAACAGAAGGCAACTGCAAAGAAAATACAATGAAACCAGAAACATGTTATCACATTTTAATTGTATATTATTGCCTAGCAGAAGTGCTGAGGTTGCTGTTGCTGTCACCAGAAAGTAGGTTAGCAAATTTCAGAGTAGTTGAAGACAAATTAGAAATAAACTGAAACTTTGTCCTTAATATAATTAGATGTGCAGAAAGAAAATTAAAAATAGAATAACATTCTTATGCTTCAATGTCTTTTAATGCCATGCCTATGTGTCACTTAAAAGTGTATATGTGCACCAAAGGCAGGTGTTTCAAGCTTTGGGAAATACTGGCATTTGGCCATCTTAACAGGGCATAAGTATTGAAGATGATGATATTTTGAATTCCAGTGTACCTTGAAGTACTATAGCAAGCAACTTCTGAATGGCCTGAGGGCAGTTACCAAAGTGATCATTTAATCTAAGAAATAAAAGTCCAAGTGGTTCTGTCACAATCTCTGGCAGTGGCTCTTAATTCTGGCTTCACCTTAAAGTCACCTGAATACCATTGTCTTGGTCCCACCCTAGAACTATTAAATCAGCATTTCAGAAGAGAGGCCTTCAGCACTGCCATATTTTAAAAGCACTCCAGGTAATATTAACATGCAGCCAGAGTTAAGAAGCACTGCTCTATACCCTGTGTTGAACATTCAGTGTGTGCTGGACACCGTGCATCCTTAATGCATGATAATCATCATGTAAATGAACAAATGAAAAGTATTTCCTCCTTGGTATATTTCTTGACAATAAATAATTACGCCTTTCTCTAGCATTAGTTTTGATGGTTTGCACATCTTCTGTTTTTAAAATTGGTCTTGGTTTTCCATAGTCAGAAGATCACAAAAAATAATAAACACTGTGTGTGTTTCTGGAGTGAAGGAGATGAGCTCTAAATGTTGTATTGGTTTAGTTTGTCTCTGTGTTGTAGTTATAGCCCAATTAAAAAAAAAAGTGTAATGTCTAAGTTCTGCCCTGTCATAAACAAAACTTTGTTGCATGAGGTCAACATACTTATGGACCTACTTCTGTTTATTGCCTTTTTAAAATCCCATGTTAGTGTGTAGCATTCAATATGAAGTGCCCAGTTTTTCCAAGATAATTCAGGTTTTGAAACTACCTGGTAAGTGGAACAAAGTTCTGATAGGATAGCTTCTATTCTGTGACAAAGTCTACACAAACAAGAAACTGTGGATTATTATTTTTATTACTTTGTAAATGATCACATTGAAGTGTTTTACAAATAAAGAGATAAATTGGGAATATGCTAGTTTAATAATCATTATTACTTAGAACATAGATAGCTGCTGTCCAGTCGACTCTGGTTCATGATGACCTCATGTACAACAGAATGAAGTACTGTCCGGTCTTGGGTCATCCTTAGGGTAGCCAGCATGTTCAAGTCCATCTGTGTGGGCTGTTGTGCCCAACCAAGTCATGGAGGGCCTCCCTTGCCCTTGCTGGCCTTCCACTTCACCAAATATGATCTCCTCCTCTAGCAATTAGATAACTCCTAATGATGTGTCCAAAGAAGCAAGTCAGACAATATTCTGTTGTGATCTATAAGGTTTTCCTTGGCTAATTTTTGGAAGTAGATCACTAAGCCTTTCTTCCTAGTCTGTCTTAGTCTGGAAGCTCCTCTGAAACCACCATGAGTGATCCTGCTTGTATTTGAAATATCGGTGGTATAGCTTCCAGCATCACAGCAACAGGCAATACCACTACAATACCACAACCTGATAGATGGATGGTGGATTTAGAACATAGGGATGTTTATATCCATTGGCATTTTTTTCTAACTACAATTTAGGATCAATACTTTTATTTATATCTTATAGAATATGTATAGGTAGTCAAGATAATTTTGGAATTGCTTTCTTGTGTTAATCTTGGCCTTGTTTCATTTTAACCATATATATATATATATATATATATATATATATATATATATATATATATTCAACATAAGTCAATTAAGTTTTCCCTTGTATAAAATCAGTAGCATTTAAATAAGAGATAGTGATCATGGAAGGGTGTATTATATAGTCGGCTCATTTTACTATTAGCCGTAATTGCTACATAGGAACATTGTACAGAGAGTGAGGAAGTTTTACTAAGTTTTTTTTTCCCAAACACTGAATAGTCTTTAAAAATAACCCATCCTCTCTTTGATTCACTCAATATTTTGAAAATTATTCACTGAGTGCCTTGTAAAGTGCCAGACACTGTGCAAAGTTTTGGAAAATGATATTGTTGAAGACAGAAGTAATTGTTGCACTTAGGGACCTAATATTCTACTTCTAGTCCTCATGACTGAATCTAATTTCTTAAACTCTTTTTATTATGAAATGTACTGTATAAAAAATACATAATACCCAAATATATTTCAGTGGATTATCATCAATGGAAATGAACACCTGTGTCATCACCATCCAAGCCTAGAAATAAAATATTGCCAACTCCCCTTGAGAAACTCCTCATCCTCCTCTTAATTTCCACCTTTTCTCTCTCCCCTCAAAGTAACTGCTATCCTGACTTTGAGCACTATAGATGAATTTGCTTGTTGTCAAATTTTATATAAAAAGAAACATACTATATTTGTGTGTGTATGTGTATAAGTGCAACATCTTTTTCTTAAAATTGTATTTGTCAGATTCATTTTGGTGCATCACATAGCAGTAGTTCACTAATTCTATTGCTATATAATATTTCATTATGTGACTATACTGTATTTTGTTTGTCCATTCCACTGGTGATTTGGATTATATCCAATTTTGGCAATTAACAATAATGCAACTGTGAACATTCTTGTACATGTTTTAGCTGACATGTACAAGATTATCCATTCCATAACCTAGGAATGGTATTTCTGGGTTATAGCATGTATACGTATTCATTATTAGTAGATACTGCCACCGTGTTTTCCCTCTAGCAGTGTATGAGAGACCCAGGAACTCATGAGGAGTCCCAGCTGCTCCACATCCTTCTACGTTTAAGGCGGGTCAAAACAAACAAAAACGTGGGTGAGGGATCTAACCCAGAGAAAATGGATTGTAGTAGTAATCTGAGAGCATGACCCGATATTGATGATTTTTCCTGTTTACCTCTCTCCCTGTAGGTGTTGTGGTTGCATTGTCTGCATAATCTCTCCTCATCCTCTAAAGTACCACAGATTTCCTTTGGTATCTGTGAAGCCCACATCTTTTTTATTTATTTAGTTTTTTTGGAGGGGGGGAGGTGATTCCATCTTTGAACCTAGTGACAGTACATGTATTTAGACTAAATTGATCAGTATAATCCCATTCCCTAGTCATAGATATTGGTTTCAAATATATGACCATATTCGGGCTAATGGGATTTGCTGGGAGTTTTTAGGAAATTTTTTTTTTTCTTATTCTTTTTGAGAGAGTTTTTGGAAAATTTTATCTCTCTGTGGTCATGGACATACACAATGAAGCACAGAGGTAAAGAATTGCCCCCAGCATCTTGTGACGACAAAGTCCAACCAGCTTTGTGTTGAAGCTGACATCATGGAAGGCAGAAGAGAGATATAGAAAGATTCTGAATTTTTAAATACATAATTGATACACTGAACCAAAGAACTCTGAAACTTATTCTACCTCAGGCTTTATAATTATATGTGCCAGTGTATCCAAATTTAGTGTGACTGTTTTGATATTTGCAATCAAATTCATATTAGCTAATAAAACCTCACACAGGCATGTATCTGCTATGGGTCATTAATGGCTGTTAGTAAAATAAACTGTTCGCATTTCACATATTGTGATGTATAGTCTGATAGTTGACTCAGTCAAGTAAATACACTTACCTATAGCTGTTAGCTGAATACCAAAAAAAAAAAAAAGTAAATGTGATGTAAGGAAGTTCACTTAAGTAGGAGTATTCACTATCAAAATGTTTTACTTCCCTGCCTAACCCCCCACTCTTTGCATATACACACTCCTGTGTACAGCCCCATGCATACAGCACACTTCCCAACAGCTTCTTCACAGGCCAGTTACATGTCCTTTCTGGAAGGTATAGAATCCCACAGGCCACTGAAGGGCCTTAGATAAAGGAAAAACTGGTGCCCCAGAGCTCCTGATTACTGAACACCAGTGTCTCTCAAAAGCTCCCAGTCCTGAACGGTAAAAAGTAGAGTCCTCTCCTCCAATGATCATATTCTTAGTTTCTTATGCCCTTTAAGGATAGATACGCACTTACCCTACCTGCTTCTAGACTTTCTACCAAAGTCTACATTTTGCAGTAGCTGGAGGACACCCTTCAAAATAAACTAGTTTATATATTTGCCTTCCCCCTCCAGTGTACATTGCTTTCTAACTTAAGAAAGTGTTTCACTGAGGCAGCTTATCGCATCCATTAAGTTAAATTCCAAACTTTGCTTTTATTGCTCAATGTGCAGAGATCAAATCATTGGAATTTATGAGATATGAACATTATTAACTTTGTGCTGAAGGCACCGTGTCTTTTATTGGGCTCAGGCATAAATCAGTTTATTGTCCCAGGGGAAAATGAGCTGGAACAATCATTTACTGTGCATCATCTCACTGTTTGATAACTGTACAGTAGCTGATTCTCTGGCCTCAATTCCTTTTTCAAAGACATGCTGCACGATTGTTAAATGTTTTGGTTTTGGCAATGCTAAGTGACTATTGGTAAATGTTACCGTGTCTCTTTAGCTGTAAAATGGGGATAATTGTAGGAACAACAGTGTTTTAAGAATTAAGCGGTAGAATGTGTGTGAAATTCTTAAAATTATTACTAGAACATACCAAAAAGAAAACCCATTCCAGTCGATTCTGATTCATAGCGACTCTATACGACAGAGTAGATCTGCCCTATAGGGTTTCTAAGGAGCAACTGGTGGATTCAAACTGCTGAACTTTTGGTTAACAGCAGAACTTTTAGTCACTGTGCCACCAGGGCTCCTCCTAGAACATAGTGACTACTTAATTAACAGTATCTACTGTAGGTATCTACCACGTGTCTGTCAGTTTGTCATACTGTGGAGGCTTACATGTTGCAGTGATACTAGAAGCTATGCCACTGGTATTCACATACCAGCAGGGTCACCCGGGGTGGACAGCTTTCAGCTGCTCTTCCAGACTAAGACAGACTAGGAAGAAGGACCCGATAGCCTACTTCTGAAAAGAGTTAACCACTGCAAACCTTATGAACAGCAGTGGAACATTGTGTGATATAGTGCTGAAAGATGAACCCCAGAGGATGGAAGGCACTCAAAATACGACTGAGGAAGAGCTGCCTCCTCAAAGCAGAGTTGACCTTAATGATGTGGATGGAGTCAAGCTTTCAGGACCTTTATGTGCTGATGTGGCATGACTCAAAATCAGAAGAAACAGGTGCAAACATTCATTAATAATCAGAACATGGAATGTACGAAGTATGAATCTAGGAAAATTGGAAATTGTCAAAAATGAAATGGAATGCATAAACATTGATATCCTAAGCATTAGGGAGCTGAAATGGGCTAGTATTGGCCATTTTGAATTGAACAATCACATGGTCTTCTATACCAGGAATGACAACTGGCAGACGAATGGCGTTGCATTCATAGTCAAAAAGAACATTTCAAGATCTATCCTGAAGTACAATGCTGTCAGTGATAGGATGATATCCCTATGCCTACAAAGAAGACCAGTTAATGCAACTGCCATTCAGATTTACGCACCAACCACTAGGCCAAAGATGAAGAATTTGAAGATTTTTACCAGCTTATGCAGTCTGAAATTGATCGAACATGCAATCAGAATGCACTGATAATTACTGGTGATTGGAATATGAAAGTTGGAGAGAAAGAAGGGTTGGTAGTTGGAAAACATGGCCTTGGTGATAGAAATGATGCTGGAGATCTCATGACAGAATTTTTCAAGACCAGTGGTATCTTTATTGCAAATACCTTTTATCACCAACATAAATGGTACTATACACATGGACCTCACCAGACGGAATACACATGAATCAAATTGACTACATCCGTGGAAAGAGATAATGGAAAAGCTCAATATCACTTAGTCGGAATAAGGCCAGGGGCTGACTATGGAACAGATCATCGATTGCTTACATGCAAGTTCAAATTGAAACTGAAGAAAATTAGAACAAGTCCACAAGAGCCAAAGTACAACCTTCACTATATCCCACCTCAATTTAGAGACTATCTCAAGAATAGATTAGACGCATCGAACGCTAATGACCGCAGACCAGATGAGTTGTGGAATGACATCAAGGACATCATACATGAAGAAAGCAAGAGGTCATTAAAAAGACAGGAAAGCAAGAAAAGACCAAAATGGATGCCACAAGAGACTCTGAAACTCACTCTCGAACGTTGAGTAGCTAAAGAAAAAGGAAGAAATGATGAAGTAAAACAACCAAACAGAAGATTTCAAAGGGCGACTTGAGAAGACAAAGTAAAGTATCATGATATATGCAAAGAACTGGAGATAGAAAACCAAAATGGAAGAACACAGTCAGCATTTCTCAAGCTGAAGGAACTAAGGAAAAAAAACCAAGCCTCGAGTTGCAATAGTGAAGGATTCTATGGGGAAAATATTAAACAAGGCAGGAAGCATCAAAAGAAGATAGAAGGAATACACAGAGTCATTATACCAAAAAGAATTGGTCGACTTTCAACCATTTCAAGAGGTAACATATGATCAGAAACCGATGGTACTGAAGGAAGAAGTCCAAGCTTCACTGAAGGCACTGGTGAAAAACAAGGCTCCACGAATTGACGGAATATCAATTGAGATGTTTCGACAAACAGATGCAGTGCTGGAAGCACTCACTCACCTATGCCAAGAAATTTGGAAGACAGCTACCTGGCCAACCAACTGGAAGAGATCCATGTTTATACCTATTCCCAAGAAAGGTGATCCAACTGAACGCAGAAGTTATCGAACTATATCATAAATTTCACACACAAGTAAAATTTTGCTGAAAAAGCAGCTGCAGCAGTATTTCAACAGAGAAGTGCCAGAAATTCAGGCTGAATTCAGAAGAGGATGTGGAACCAGGGATATCACTGCTGATGTTAGTTGGATCTTGCCTGAAAGCAGAGAATACCACGAAGATGTTTACCTGTGTTTTATTGACTATGCAAAGGCATTCGACTGTGTGGATCATAACAAATTATGGATAAAATTGCAAAGAATTGGAATTCCAGAACACTTAATTGTGTTCATGAGGAACCTGTACATAGATCAAGAGGCAGTTGTTCTGACAGAATAAGGGGATACTGCATGGTTTAAAGTCAGGAAAGGTGTGCATCAGGGTTCCATCCTTTCACCATACCTATTCAATCTGTATGCTGAGCAAATATTCCAAGAAGCTGGACTATCTGAAGAAGAATGGGGCATCAGGATTGGAGGAAGACTTATTAACAAGCATTGATATGCAGAGGACACAACCTTGCTTCCTGACTGTGAAGAGGACTTGAAGTACTTACTGAGGAAGATGAAAGACTACAGCCCTCAGTATTGATTACACCTCAACATAAAGAAAACAAAAATCCTCACAACTCGACCAGTAAGCAACATCATGATAAATGGAGATAAGATTGAAGTTGTCAAGGATTTCATTTTACTTGGATCCACAATCAACACCCATGGAAGCAGCAGTCAAGAAATCAAAAGAAGCATTGCACTGAGCAAATCTGCTGCAAAAGACCTCTTTAAAGTGTTGAAAAACAAAGATGTCACCTTGAAGATGAAGCTCCACCTGACCCAAATCATGGTGTTTTCAATCACATCATATGAATGTGAAAGCTAGACAATGAATAAGGAAAAGCAAAGAAAAACTGACGCCTTTGAATTGTGGTGTTGGCAAAGAATATTGAATATACCATGGACTTCCAAAAGAATGAACAAATCTGTCTTGGAAGAAGTACAACCAGAATGCTCCTTAGAAGCAAGGATGGCAAGATGACATCTTACATACTGTAGACATGTTGTCGGGAGGGATCAGTCCCTGGAGAAGGACATCATGCTTGGTAAAGTACAGGGTCAGTGAAAAAGAGGAAGACCCTCAACAAGATGGATTGACACAGTGACTACAACAATGGGCTCAAGCATAACAATTGTTCTGAGCATGGCTCAGGACCGGGCAGTGTTTTGTTCTGTGGTGCACAGGGTCACTATGACTCAGATCTGACTCAAGGGTACCTAACAACAACAACACTGTAGGTATTGTTGTTTCTCTGAGAAAACTTGATTAGTCAAAAATTTATTCTTTCCCAAAATCTTCATTAGCCATGCCCTCCAGAGCTTATTGTTTGGTAATGGAGACATACAATAAGAAAATCAATAAATATACATTGTGACTAATGCTATAAAGCAATCAAGGAGCTGTCTAGAACATGAATAGGGTGGGATGTGGACCAAATGTAGATACAACAGTTAAGGATGGCCTCCATGAAAGGTGATGTTTCTGTGGAAAATTAAAAGATAATATGGAATAAACCATGCTAAGAATGGGGTTGGGAGATGGGGTGGAGAAAAAAGTTAGAGGCAGAGAGGACCGTATGTGCAAATGTGCAGGAGTTTGGCCTGGTTTCCAGAACTAAACAAACTCTCAGGTAACATAATAACGTAAGGAACAGCAGATTCCTGTGGTAAAGACGCTTTTGGCATGTGGGAGCACTACAGGATTCTAAAGTCTGACTGGAATTTCAGTAGCAGGGTATCTGTGTAAGTGTGGTAACAGAATGGAATAAAGAATTATGAAATGTAAACAGTGGAAATTCGTAATAGAGGTAACAAGAACAGAGAAGAAAATGCAATGAATGGGGATTTTTAATAGAAAAGTCTCAAAGATTTCGTTTTGCTGACATGTATGTCTTGGGAGATTTATTTTAACATGTAAAATACTGTGCATTTAACTACATTGTACCCGTGAAATAAAAGTAAGCCAAAGCGTGGGACAAAAAAATATTTGTGAAACTACCATTAAAGTAGAATGAAACACTCCTTTAACCTTTTAAAAATATATTAAGCATAAAAGTAAATGACTTTTTGTTTATTTTTATATTCCACTAGTCATCTACCTATGTTAGAGAAAGAAATATATACATTCTGTCTTTATGATACCAAACACCAATGAACTGGAAAATAACTGAATGAACAGATACCTGCTTTTTTCTCTCATCCAAATATTTGTTGTTGCACTAACCTGGGAAAGATTACAGCGTCTATATCTGCCCCCTCCCCCAAAGAAACTTAGAGCTTTATTGAATCCATAGGAATCTAAAACACAGGAATTAAAAATTCAAATTCCATACAGTGTATGATTAAGCTTCACAGTAGCAAGTGTGTAGAGGATGTGCCAAAATTCAAACATTTAGAATCTTCTGTATCAACTGTGAGCAACCTTCCATTGAACAAGATTTATTCAGTATTTGTCTTCTTTTTAGAAGCCACTTTTTTCTAAATATAATCATCTTTGTTTGTTCCTGATTACAAACATGAAATATCTTCACTGCAAAAATTTAAACCATGCATAAAACTATGAAGCTGCAAATAAAAATGAACAATCAAAGTTACAACATGGAGATTCAGATTTAGTCCTAGGACAGAAATCAGGGAATCTGTATTTCTTAAAAAGCCCACCCCAACACACACACACACACACACACACACACTTACACACTCACGCGTGCAGCCAAGACTGAGCCACCACTAGCTTAAACACTGTATGACTGAAATTCTCAAATTATAATATGCATATTAATTACTTGAGGATCTTGTTAAAATAGTGATTTTGATTCAAGAGCCTGTCTTGGTCTCAGGGTTCTGCATTTCAGACAGGCTTTTAAGTGATGCTGATGCTGCTGATCCAAAGCTCTCGATCAGATGCTTTCTAACAATTTTTAGAAGCTTTGGAGATGAAAACTCCGCAACTTTCTCTTGCACTGTTTCTCATAAATTATCACTCAGACCCTCCAACAACAACAACAACAAAAATTTAATTATTGTTAGTTAATTTAAGAATAAGCTTCAATTCTTTCCCTCTTTGAGGGATTATTATTATTTTTTAAATTAAAGGGCACACAGAGTAATAATTTCTAAAGGCTTATATATTCGGATAGAAGCCTTTAACCAGACATTCCAAGTTTATGTTTGCTCTCAGCCCACTCAACTGTTAACTCAATTTTATTGAACTATTATCAATCTATTTCTGCCCAGGCATTCTCGTGGAGTTCTTGATTCCACAGAATACCTCATCCAACAGGCAGACTTCATCATCCCTAGATGACACCCCCCACCTCCTATAAACGTGGAGGGTCTTGCCTCCAAAGAAGCCCAGAGTAACAGGCAATATTGAATGAGAGACTTTTTTTTGTTTTTATTTTTTAGACAAATCCGGAAGCCATCCCAGGTTATGTATCTACCCCTTTAATTTAGACCTCAGCTGGGAAGGCTCTACAGAAGAAAAGCTTCATTTATTTATAACTTAGGGGTACATTATTTTTCTTCCTGGAAACATCTGTTTTTCATTCTTCTCAGCCCATGTTGGACACAGGCCTGGAAGCAGCATCTGTAGAGTCAGGTTTTAGTTACATGGTTGGAGCTGTTATTACAAATTCAGCCATGGTCGCTTTCTAACAAAAATTATAATGGATCTATTTGCAAGGCTGTATGTCAGGCACCGTGCTAAGCACTTGATAAGCATTATCTTAACCTTACACGAATATGTGACATGGGTACTAGTATTTTCTATATTTTTAAAATAAGCATTTGAAACCTATCAAGGTTAAATAACTTGCTTATAAAACAGTGACAAGACATGAATTCAGAGAGCAGATCTAATACTTTTTAACTCCCAAAATTATGTTCTTAATTTCTCTGTTCTATGTTACCTGCCTCTAGCTAGTAGACATGCTGAAGTATGAAAAGGTCTGTGACAGACCTTTTTATATGAAATAATCAGCTTGACCATTTCTGTCATTGTTTTGGCATCTAGTAGGTGTAGACTCTGAAAGAAAGTAGTATTGCTTCTAAGCAATTATCCCTTATCTCTTCACTTAGGGTATTTTTCATTCTTTTTAACTTCATTTGGTCTGCTAGATAACAGTAATAACAGTAATACAACAACATGATTTTTGGATTTTTTTTTTTTTGTTGTTGTTAGTATGAGAAGGTGCCAAAAACAAGCAAACCAGACAATTAAATACATATTCCCTTCAGGGAAGAAACTTTACTAGGATGCATGTGTCTGAGAGCAAGACACACACACACACAGAGAGAGAGAGAGAGACAAGAGTCTTTCAAAAACCACTTTTGCATGAACAAATTAAACCATGGTAAAATTCCATCATGGTGATATCCAAAGGACCAACTACATTATTTTCTCAATGAATTATTGGAGGGATTTGAAGACTGTTTTTTTTAATCAGAGGGTTTGTGTTTTGTTTGTTTCTTTCTTTGGAAATTTTTTCCTTTAAACTGAGAAAGATTTGGGTCATAGGATTAATGTTCTATTAGAAGGTAGCAGCTCTGAAAAAATGAAGTATTTAGGCCCAAGAAGAATTCTCCTCGCTGAGAACTGGTCTCTTCCACAGAACTGAGGACTTTCTCTTTGAGACCTGGTTGAAGAGCTTGTGTGCTAACTGAAGGGAAAAATGTAAGACACTAGCTATGCTAGGTTCTACACAGATGTGCAGCTAATTTTTTAGAGTGTTTCCTATTCGTGAAGCTTTAAAAGAATAAAAAAATCAGGGATTTACTGTACTTGCTTAGTAATTTGATCCATGAAGGTGATTACTTTTAAAACTTCATTCTCACCCATTCTCATTTTCAAAACCTATCTTCTGCTATACACACACACATACACACATATGCTTTCTATATCTTGATAACTGAGTATGGTATAAAGGTGATTAATCTGGCTTGATATATATACATAAACACACATTCAGGGTAATGTGCCAATGATTTGATAAATCTGACAAAATCCATTCTGTACCATATATTTACAAAAATAAACTAAAAGTGATTTGATATCTGACAAGATATGTTGTAAACCATATATTTAAGAAAGTAAACTGAACATGGGGTGGGGAACTTTATATTTTAAGCCAGCATTTTTTACAATTCACCGTGAACCACAGAAGTAACCAGTATCTACTGAGTACTGATGACAATGAAAATAGCGGCTATTGCAAGAGTTTACATGGCCCCTAAATTTGGAAAATATAATCGTCTTGTGAGTAGAGGGGTGGAACTTGAGGCAGGGGAAGAGGCAATACATAGGAATCCCAATCACCTTCCAAAACAGCCTTAGTTTCCAGTCCAACTGTGGGGAGTTTCCTGACAGGTTTGGGAGCATAAAGCTGAGACACAGGATATGATGTGCCTTTTTGATCAATCAAAATAGGTAATTACATTTCTGTGATTATAGTAAATTAGTCATTAGTATGTATTTCCCAGCTTAGGAAACTTTTCTATAATAAAGGGTGGTTTGAAGTCTACAACTATATTTTTCTTCATAGTACCAGGTTCTTAACAACCAAAGATAAATGAACCACCCTTGCCTTCAGTGCAAATGAGGGGGAAAAAATACACATTCACACATCCTAGGGGAAGAAAAGGCAGCAAGACTGAGCTTTCCTTAGTAGTTCAATTGAGAAGGGAGAGGCAGTCTGGCGGTTTGTGGGAGTGAATCTAATTATCAGTCTCTTACTTTCATTAATAGGTTGGAACAAGTTAACTTCTCAAAGAAAGAAGTAGACATTATGTTTGAATTCCTAGAAGATGTTCTGATGATTTAAGCATCACTTTCACAGAGTTAGATTTTTATAAGTCCTTGATGATACTGGGAAGGTGGGCAGGAAGAAAATCAAATATGGAAAAGGCAAGAACAACTGGTGGAAGATGGCGTATTTATAGATGTAAATGAAGAGCATTCTGGAAAACTTGAGAGTTTATGTGAATATGTTTTAATCTCTGTCTGTGCATTTTAATTAGTATACTGGTCCCGAGGCGAGAGTTTTCAATGTTTTATACACTCCTGTAAACCTGTTTTATGTCCACTTTCTGCCAGTCTTCTGTGGGTGAAAGTTAACTTGAGTGTAGCTCAAGTGTTTCTTGACCAATGCTTTTGTTTTCTCAGCCTCACTAGCCAAAAATCTGATGATGACTATGAAGACTATGCTTCTAATAAAACGTGGGTCTTGACTCCAAAAGTTCCTGAGGGTGATGTCACCGTCATCTTAAACAATCTACTGGAAGGATATGATAATAAACTTCGACCTGATATAGGAGGTATGTTAAAGGCTTTTGTGGTGCTGTGTAGATAGGAACACGTGCCTACCACGCTGGAGGCAAACATGAGCATATTTCCAGAGCCAGAAAAATTTAAATGAAACTTTCCTTATAGTTCATGAAAACAAATTAACAAAAAGCATATAAATAGCATTCAGACCTGGGGAGAAGGTATTGATAAGCTCAACACGAAGAAATGTGATTTTTTTAGTGAGGTTTGAGAGCTAAAAATTCAAATTTCCCTAACTACCCCCTACTGTAGAAGAAAAGTGACAGCCTGTTTATGAAGTAACCGCAAAAAAACAAGCAAAAAATGGTAAAGAAAGCATACATTACTTATCTATTGTTGTGTAACCACAAAATCCAAGTAGCATAAAACATTAAGCATACTTTTAGCACTTCTTTGGCAGTGTTGTAACCTAGGCTGGGCCAGGCTGCTCATCTAGAGTAAGTTTTATCTAAGTATCTCTCATACTACTCCTGGGACCAGCAGACTAGCTGTGAGTCTCCTTCTCATGATGATAACAAAGAGCAAGAGAGAAAGTAGAAACCCATAAAACTTCTTAATGCCTGGACTTAGAACTGGCACGCTGTCACTTCTGCCCATATATTATTGGCCAAAGCAGGTCACATGGGCAAGTTCAAAGTCAAAAGGCCAGGAAATGCCCTGGATGAGGTCAAGGCAAGGATGTGTATGTGGGGAACAGTGAAGTATCCAATCCACTGCAGAGAGAGAGGACAGAGCGCTTTCAAGCAAAATGAATAAAGATGAGACAAATGAGCTTGTTGAACTAAAGCCCAGAATGATGTTATGAATTCCTGTTCAGTAAATGTTAAATGAAAATTGAGCACATGTATTTGGTCATGGATGTTGTACCACACATTTTTAATATCCATCCTCTCTGACAAATAGGTGTGTAATAGGTTTCCATACGGTTTCCTCATATTATTTGTTGAGTCACAACATCCAATAAGTCATTGAGGAAGATTGATTTTGTGTTGACTAGAGGTGTGTGAAGATAATGTGGTCATAAAAGGAATCAAGAGGGAGTAATGTTTCAAAAGCTATTCATATTTAGTTTTTGCTTTTTCTATCTCCTTCAAGTTTCTAATGCATATTTTTATCTGGATCACTAAGCAGTTATTTATCTACCTTAGTCATGTCAAGTTACAATGTCCAAATAGATTTTAGAGCTTGAAGGAAAACTGTTAAAATTTAAGATACTTGAAAGAAGGATGAAGAAAGCTGAAAACAGAATCCTGATTTGTTCCTTTATATACAGTTTTAAAAGAATAATTCATTTCAAAACTCTACTATGTTTGTTTATTGCATTTACATCTTTGCAAACATTTTCTTTGAAAACAAAAGGACTCCTCAAATCACTAAATAGTGAATTAGTCATGGGCACCAAATTAGTTTTGAATAAATCACTTCTAATATATCTAAATGTTTCTATTTCTAGGACAACAAAGGCTAAAATATTAAAATATTTTATTTCTCCATCTGCACATATCTTTATGGTTCTCTTCACAGTGAAACCAACATTAATTCACACAGATATGTATGTGAACAGCATTGGTCCAGTGAACGCTATAAACATGGTAAGTTTTTTAATAGTTTGTCTGTTTTATTAACTTACTGGAGAGTAAATGTGCTAGCATGGAAATAGCAGAGGACATAACTCTCTTCTTCCCAGAAAATAATAGGTGCAAGACTTTGGAAAGCTCTGATAATTTAAAAAATATATTTTTTGCTGTCTTGTAATATGAAGATAATTAATTTTTAGTATTTGTTTTCAGAATTAAATATGAAATATACATTTGTTACAAAAATAAAATTTATATTTATAGATACTTTATACTCTTCCAATTGTACATCATCATGTACTTGGCAAACACTACCTGCTACAAAGTAAAATATAGTGCTCCACTACTTTTTATAACATTGATAGTGTTGGAGGGCATAATTTGCTTCAAATTAGAAATATTTCATAGAAGAAATAACACATCAGATATAATAATAAATGTACTTTGTTCTTGAATAACACTTCCTACCCAAATCTGAAATAAAAGTAAAATAGATTGGGATTAATATAATATCATAGCAGAAGACAAGACAAGGTAGCATACCATACAATACCGTACCGTACTGTACGGTACCATACCATACCGTAGTGTTTCTATACCTTTAAAACAGTGCTTGCCAAGGTAGCAATAAGGACACTTCGTTGAGTCAGAGAGACAAACTTTAATTGCTCTCATTTGGAATGATAAGAAGTATATCACTAACCTCATACTCCATACAAGTAAGTTTACTTGCTTAACCATTAAACAAATTCCAAAATGTTTATTCTAGAATTCTCAGAATCTTTAATATTCTGATGTGCATTGTAAATATCTAAGAGGGAGAAAGTGTCAGTAGATTACTTAAACTTAGAACTCTTTGTTTTAGGAATACTGGTCACCAGAAACTAAAAAAAAAAAAAAAAAAAATTCTATTTCCTGGGACATCACTAATTAGCCTGGAAAGGATTTTATAAAATAGATTTGCTTCTTATTACTTGTATATTGCAAGTACGAAACTAAATTGTGAACAAAGGTGGCATGGCTTATGGCAAGCATACTCATTATATCGATTCCGACTTCTGGTGACCCTATATGACAGAGTAGAACTACCCCACAGGGTTTTCAGGGAGGGGATGGTGAATTTGAACTGCTGACCTTTTGGTTAGCAGGTGAGCTCTTAACCATTGGGCTACAGCAAGCATAAGCATAGTGAATTATAATGAGACATGGTGGCAGGTGCTGCAGGCAAAGAACACACAACAATGAGAATGAGGCAAAAGAAGGAGATTCTAGTCTGATCCTGACTGGTCATGTATTTTTTGGCAAATAAGTAAGTAAATAACTTCCCTAATTTTTCAGTTTTTTTTGCCATAAAATGGTGGTGGTGAGTGAAGGGGACTGGACTAGGAAATGTGGAAGATCTCCGTCTCTGCAACTCTCATATTCTAGGAAAGCTGAGCTTTTGTTTCCTTTTATTTTCTCATTTATAGTCATGATTAAAATCAAGTAATAAAATAACACTAAGTAGAATTAGGGTTAGTTAATTGAAATGCTATAAATAACAAATAATTTAATCTCTTGTTTATTGTAATTATCATTTATCTCTTGTTTTTATTATTCACATAAGGTGGTTATTAAATGAGGTGATGCAGGGAATGTGTTTAGCAGGAACACTAGCACAAAACAAGTACTGGATGAACAACAACATCAACAAGAATAAAAATAGTAGTAAACTTTTTATTAACAACATGATAATGATAATGGTGATGATGGAGTTGAGAAGCAATGAAGCTTAGTGTTGTAGAGTTGGAGAGTTTATTTGGATTAATTTGTGATTTTTATAGATGAGGAGAATGAGGCTCAGAGACTAAAAGTAGTTTCCCCAAAGCAGACCTCTCAAAATAATAATCAAACTAGAACTCAGTTGTTTTGATTCCAACTAATGGCTGTCTTTCTTGCCATACCTACTTCTCTTTGATTAAGTCAAGCATGTTCTACTTTAGCTATAAATGCATGAGGGAAATTATTACACAATCATTTGTCATCATAGTATTTTAAGAACATACTCTGTGACAGAGATTAATGAAGTATTAGATATTATTTTAATTGATTAATATCATTTAGTGAAAAGAACAATAAAAATAGTAAAAAAAAAAAAAAAAGTTACCTTTTCTGGGGTGTTTACCATCTGCCAGGCATGAAGCAAAGTGCTTTATGTGTACTCCCCTTTTCTATATTCAAATGACCTAACTAGAATCTCCATTTTATGATGAGGCAACTTAGTCTCCAGAGCTCTAGTTAAGGACTTTCTCGAGCGTTCTGGACTTTATTTCACTTTACTGAATTGATTCTGAACCTGGGAGATTTTGCTTCCCAGGGGACATATGACAATGTCTAGATCTATTTTTAGTTGTCATAACTTGGGTTAGGGAGTGCTACTGGCATTTAGCGAGTAGAAACCAAGGATGTTACTAGCCATCGTCGCTCAAGGCACAGGACAGCACTCCACAAAAAATAGTTCCAAACCCATTGCCGTCGAGTCAACTCCAACTCATAGGGACCGTATAGAAGAGAGTAGAACTGCCACATAGTGTTTCCAAGGAGTGGCTGGTGGATTCCAACTGCCGACCTTTTTGGTTAGCAGCCGAGCTCTTAACCGCTGCACCACCAAGTTTCCCAAAAAAAATAAAAAAGATATGGACCAAAATATTAAGAGTGCCAAAGTTGAGAAACTCTCCTCTATAGACACAGAAAGGAAATGATTGTATCGGAGCTATGATCTCCTGCCAAAGCTCATGGAGACAGGTCCATTTTTCTTTAGTTGTTCTGTAAAAGATAGATGAGTCAGAAGTCTCCACAGGAAAGCTCTTGCTTCTTTTTGGACTATTCAAAGCCAAATGAAGCTTTGCCTCATACTGGCAATGAGGAAAAAAGAATAAAAGTAAAATAGAAAAGAATTTTCTGAAATTCAGTCTTACTGTTCACAACGTTCTGTTTTGTCCTTTTCTTGAAAATAGGAGTACACGATTGATATATTTTTTGCCCAAACATGGTATGACAGACGTCTGAAATTTAACAGCACCATTAAAGTCCTCCGATTAAATAGCAACATGGTGGGGAAAATCTGGATTCCAGATACTTTCTTCAGAAACTCAAAAAAGGCTGATGCACATTGGATAACCACCCCCAATAGGATGCTGAGAATTTGGAATGACGGCCGAGTACTCTACACTCTAAGGTATTCTTTTGGAAAAGGAAAAGGAATAAAACAGGAGTCAACCTCACTTGCTTCAAACACACAAATTTCAAGCCCTCATCAGAGTTGGCATGTTCAATCAAAATAGCAAGTGACACTACAAAATTAGTTTTTCTTTCTCATTTCTATTTTTTTTTTCAAAACACTCACCACTTGTTATTTTATGTGACTCATGTGAGAACTCTTGTCTTCTCACAAGTGGCATGAAGTTTCACCTACCTTTGCAAGATGGTCTGACCTTTTCATCAATTTTGGCTTTTGTGTGTGTGTGTCCTGCTTCTGTAAAATGTGGAAACTAAGACACAGTCAGTCATCCTTGGGACCACCAGTTGCTCTGCTTGTAAATGTCTCCTTTTCCAAGGAAATTACTAGGGAGGAATTTTTGATGTGGACATCTCCATACATCCTCTTTTTAGCTTCACAATTGCAGTTACCTAGACTGAATTGCCTTCCAACCCCCAGCACCTTACCCATCCTTACATTGACAGGCTGTTTGACTTAATTTACTGGCTATTTTGGGAATCGTCATCTTTTGAAAAAAGCTTGAAGGAACTGTCTTTTATCTTCTGATCTAAATATTAGACAACATTTGGAAGATTTTTTTTATTTAAATGATTCTATGCCATTCATCTTAGCACATCATATTTATATGCATTTAAAACATTTTTACTTTGAAGTTTCTCCTTGGTGAGATTACATTATCAAACTGTATAATAGATAAACACACAGATTTAGGAATCAGACCTGGTTTTAGCTCTTAGGTCTGTATAATACTATGTGTTTGAATTTGGACAACTCACCAGAATTTCTATATAGCAGGGGATTAATGGAAGCAGAGGTCTTGGTGCTAGAAGGCTTATACCAAGGCTGTTTTTTGTGTAGTAAGAAAGACTTGCACTTAGGTTATATTTTTATTTAGAAGGACTAGATAAAACTTGATGACGATTACTGGGAAAGAAGCCACACACATGCACACAAACACACACACTTAAAAGATACTCTTTAGTACCACAACTGAAGAAGGTTTTTTTTACCTTTAATTTCCTCAGTTTTCTATAAAACAAAGACAATCATTCTTATCTTAGAGTTGGTAGAAAGACTAAATGGGATGATATATAAAGTCCTTAACATAAAGCCTGATACATAATAAACAGCAGCTATTAAAAGTGTTTGTAGGTATTTTCAGAAACAAGTATGAATCATATGATAGTTGTGTCATATTAGATATGATATTATTCTAGATATTAGTATCCTGGAATTGCTAGCTTAAAATTATTAATGTTAAGTGCACTCATGACATATATTTTATATCTTATATAATATCCAATATATAAAATAAATACCTTAAAATGGCTCCAAAACCTTTATCAGAGGTATTTTAGATACTAGGTTAAATGGCTGCAATTATAAAAGAAATTCATTGTATGATTTTGTATTCATCATGTGTTTCATTAAATCAGAGATAAAGCAATAACTGAAATTAGAATTTAGTGGAAAGCAAAGTGTGCTTGACGCATCAGAGCTTAGTCTACCTATTGAAATATTGAGTCAATTACACTATTTTAAGTCCTCTTTCTCATTTTCAAAGCATTATAGTATTTTTTTACTTCTATTAATTTGTGAAATCACTACAATATTTATGGAATTATTACAGAAATCATCTCAAAGATATCACTCATGCTGTTCAATCAAGGTTCCAATGTGTTAACAATATATAGAGATAGCTCTATCCTGGATGCTTATCTATATGAACATGTGTGTATGCAGCTATATATGTGTGTGCATTTATTTTCCTATCTACAATCTATCATATATGTTTTAAGTTACAATAATTTCATTTTGATTTGTTACAAATAATAATAAAATATCAAAAATGTTATTTTATTTATGAATAAAATTAATCTTTTCTTTGGAAGAGCATATAATTATTGCTTAACAGTGATTAAAACCTTCAGGTGTGGAAACAGATTCAGATCCTAACTATGCCACTAACTATGCAACTTTGAACAAGTTCAACTACAAGATAGGCATAATAACACTAAATGAGAAGACAATTCGCTTTAAACAATGTCTTCCAGACAATTAAGGGCCCAGTATTCAGTAGTTATTATACCCTAGAATAATGAAACCTTCCCAATTAAAAATTATTTTGAATTTGACCATCCTTTAAAGTGAATATATTTTTGTAAAATAACGTTTTTATTATTTCAACCTTAATATCTGTACATTGTAAAAAATATAGATAACAAATACGAAATTAAAAAAAAAATCATCAGTCTATCACCATTACCAGTTTGGAATATATTCATATTTCTCCAAAGACAGTCAAAACCCCTGGAACTCCTAAATCTTCTGCGTCCTGGAGTCCAGCACATATTGAGACCAAGAAAATCTGTTTGATAAACATGTGCCTGACAGAAACTAATTGAGAATCACTAAGAAACATTTTCTAATAGGTGTGTATCTGTGTATTTAACATTTCTTATGGCCCTTAGATATCTTCTACTCTATAAATCCTGTTTAATGACTTTATAGTGTTCCATTGTAAGAATGCATACTTTGTTATGTGATATAAGTTTGTTTAAACTCACATATAATAATTGAAAGTTAACAGCTAAAGAGTACATACAAACAGAATGTCCTGCTTCAATTATTGGATAAGATCTGAGTATTATCGGCATCAATTTGCATGCAAACAGTAAATGAGCTTAGTTTGTTCTGTTAAGTAAGTTAAATGTACCCACTGAGCAATCTCATGTGTGCAATTAATTTGTCCAAAAAAAAAAAAAAGTTCAAGTGGTCATAAATTCTGAATAAATGGAGTTGAGGTGAATGAGATGCTATTATTTGGTTTGTGAAAATGAAGAGACTGGATTTCTTTAGGAGAGATCACCTTGTGTTATCAAGAAAAATGTGAGATACACTCTCCAGGAATGAAGACTAATGTTCATTAGAATTTGTGCTAATGTATATTTTTAACATTAGACTTGAAATATCTTTCTATTTAGGTTGACAATTGATGCTGAGTGCCAATTACAGTTGCACAACTTCCCAATGGATGAACATTCCTGCCCCCTGGAGTTCTCTAGTTGTAAGTAATACATCCTTCCATAGTCTGCATCCCCTCTCAACAGCAGTCTGTGTGATTGTAGTGTCAGTTAATGGGGAGGGTCACCGAGACTTGGAAAATTGCATCAGTGGATGTTGTCTTAGAAGATTTTGACAATCCCTTTCATCATAACCCCAGCTTTTCTGTTTTAGGGGGATTCCTGCAACAGAATGGACTTATTAAATCAGGAATTACTGATAGGTTTTATAAACTGGTAGTGGTTGTCTGGAGTCCTATCTTGAGAAGGATTGTAAGGCCAGGCCTGGACTCAAAAGAAAAGGTGCAATGGTTGATCATACATTTTTTGCGCTGACCCAGAAGAAGAGTATGACAACGCATTTGCTAGTTATTTATTTGCTTCCTTTACACCTCAGGGAGCACAGAGACCCAAAAGTGTCATTTACTGATTTCAATTTCGGTATACCTGTTAAAGGTAGTGAAATTAAAAGTACCTCCTGTACATGGAGTTCTAGTTATGTCTAGAATTAGTTATCCACCAATGAGTAAAAGACTGGGCTTTGGTGTCAGGTGGTTCTAGTTCAAATCCCAACTTCATCACTTCCAAACTATAGGCTTTGGTCAAATTACTCATCTGCTCAGGATGTTTGCTTTCTCAGGTGTCCAATAGAGATGATAAAATCTGTCCCACAGAGACATTGTTTGATTGATATATATGTAAAATGCTTGGTAGGTTACTTAATACATGTTAAATTATTTGCTATCAAGTTGATTGCCACTCACAGAAATCCTATAGAACAGAGTGGAACTGCTCCATAGGGTTTCCAAGGCTATAATCTTTACAGAAGCACACTGCCACATCTTTCTCCCATGAAGAGGCTGGGGGGTTCAAACTGCCAACCTTTCAGTTAGCAGTCACACACTTTAACCACTGCACCATTCAGGATCCTCTAACACACAGTAGACTCAGAACTCACTATTGTTTTAGCTAATATTTATTATCAGATAATAGACTTTATAGAAAGAGGATCAATGACGTTGTTACACAGATAAAGCTATAGTTAACTTCATAGATGTTTCCTGCCTGAACCAAAAACAAACCTCAGTTATCCTAAAATGTTTTCCTTACTGTTTGTTCAGTATCCATGTTAGGTAGCTCATTTTTGGCCTGCCAATTGGGAATTAAAAACTGATTATGAATTTTAAGTGTATACTTTTATAAATATAATTTCCCAGAACACCAGGGAGACTCATAATAACCAACTAAATAGTAATAACCATATTATTCCTAAATCAATGACCAGAAAAGCAATCACCTGTAAATTATTTTATGAATCGCAGAGGGAATCAGAGGAAAAATATCACTGTACCGCATGTATATTTAGAAAAATTTCCATTATAATTCTCATTTTATATGTTTTATGTCATCCAAAAGTGGAATATATTTAATTATAATTTTAAGACCCCCAGAGCTTTACAAGATTAGATTTCTTTTCTTTTAATATTCCAAATGGATCATCAACAAAATTCTAGCTAATAGAACTGAGCAACATATCAAAAAAATAATTCACCATGATCAAGTGTGATTTATACCAGGTATGCAGGGATAGTTCAACGTGAGAAAAACAATCAATGTATTCCATCACATAAATAAAACGAAAGACAAGAACCACATGATCTTATCAATCAATGCAGAAAAGGCAACAAAGCTCAACACCCATTCATGATAAAAACTCAACAAATAGGAATAGAAGGGAAATTCCTCAATATAATTAAGGGCATTTATACAAATCTAACAGCCAACATCATCCTAAATGGAGAGCCTTTGAAAGCATTCCCCTTGAGAACGGGAACCAGCCAAGGATGCCCTTTATCACCACCTTTATTCAACACTGTGCTGGAGGTCCTAGTCAGAGCATTAGGCAAGGAAAAGAAATAAAGCGCATCCAAATTGGTAGGGAAGAAGTCAAAGTATCTCTACTTGAAGATGATATGATCTTATACACGGAAAACCCCAAAGAATCCACAAGAAAACTATTGGAACTAATAAAAGATTTCAGCAAAGTTTCAGGATACAAGATAAACATACAAAAATTAGTTGGATTCCTTTACACCAACAAAAAGAACCTCAAAGAGGAAATCATAAAATTGATACCATTTACAATAGCCCCCAATAAGATAAAATACTTAGGAATAAATCTAACCAGATACATAAAAGATCTATACGATGAAAACTATAAGACACTACTGTAAGAAACCAAAAGAGACCTGCATGGGTGGAAAAACATACCTTGCTCATGGATAGACAGACTCAACATTGTGAAAATGTCAATTCTTCCCAAAGTGATCTACAGATACAATGCAATCCTGGTCCAGATTCCACTGGCAGTTTTTAATGAGATGGAGAAAAAAATCACCACCTTCACATGGAAAGGGAAGAGGCCCTGAAAAAGGAAAGCATTACTCAAGAAGAAGAACAAAATGGGAAGCCTCACACTACCTGATTTTAGAACCTATTATACCACCATGGTAGTCAAAACAGCCTGGTACTGGTACAACAACAGATACATAGCCCAATGGAACAGAATTGAGAATCCAGACATGAATTCATCCACCTACGAGCAGCTGATATTTGACAAAGGCCCAAAGTCCGTTCATCGGGGAAAAGACAGTCTCTTTAACAAACAGTGCTGGCAGAACTGGATATCCATCGGAAAAAAACTGAAACAAGACCCATACCTCACACCATGCACAAATACTAACTCAAAATGGATCAAAGACTTCAATATAAAATCAAAAACAATAAAGATCATGGAAGAAAAAATAGGGACAATGCTAGGAGCCCTAACACATGGCATAAACATGACACGAACCATTAGTAACAATGCACAAGCATCACAAGAGAGACTAGATAAATGGAAGCTCCTAAAAATCAAACACTTACACTCATCAAAGTCTTCATCAAAAGAGTCAAAAGACAACCTACAGACTGGGAAAAATATTTTGGCTACGACAAATCCAATCAGTGTCTAATCTCTAAAATACTGCAAAACCTCAACAACAAAAAGACAACCCAATTAAAAAATGGGCAAAGGATATGAATAGGCACTTTGCCAAAGAAGATATTCAGGCAGCTAACAGACACATGAAAAAATACTCACAATCATTATTCATTAAAGACATGCAGTTCAAAACTACAATGAGATATCATCTCACCCCAACAAGGCTAGCATTAATCCAAAAAACACAAAATAATGAATTCTAGAGAGGTTGTGGAGAGATTGGAACACTTATACAGTGTTGGTGGGAATGTAAAATGGTACAACCACTTTGGAAATCGATTTGGCGCTTCCTTAAAAAGCTAGAAATAGAAGTACCATACGATTCAGCTATTCCACTGCTTGGAATATATCCTAGAGAAATAAGAGTCATCACATGAATAAATATATGCACACCCATGTTCATTGCAGCACTGTTCACAATAGCAAAAAGATGGAAACAACCTAGGTGCCCATCAACGGATGAATGGATAAACAAATTATGGTATATCCACATAATGGAATACTACTACGTATAGACGAAGAACAATAATGAAGCCGTGAAACATCTTATAACATGGAGGAAGCTGGAGGTCATTATGCTGAGTGAGTTTAGTCAGTCACGGAAGGACAGATATTGTACATGATCCCTATTATAAGAACTCAAGAAAAGGTTTAAACACATAAGAAAACATTCTTTGATGGTTATGAGAGTAGGGAGGGAGGGTGAGGGTTATTCACTAAGTAGATAGCAGTTAAGAATCATATTTGGCCAAGGGAAGGACAGCGCACACTACAGGGGAAGTCAGCACAACTGGACTAAACCAAAGCTAAGAAGTTTCCTGAATACAGTCAAATACTTTGAAGACAGAGTAGCACGGATAGGGGGTCTGGGGACCATGCTTTCAGGGGACATCTAAGTCAATTGGCAGAACAAAGCTTATTAAGAAATGTTCTGCATCCTACTTTGGTGAATGGCGTCTGGGGTCTTAAAAGCTTGCAAGCAACTATCTAAGATGAATCCATTGGTCCCAACCACCTGGAGAAAAGGAGAATGAAGAACACCAAAGACACAAGGAAAGTAGTAGCTCAAGAGACAGAAAGGGCCACATAAATAAGAGACTTCATCATCCTGAGACCAGAAGAACTAGATGGTGCCCGGGTACCACCAATGATGGCCCTGACAGGGAACACAATAGAGTGTCCCAGATGGAGCAGAAGAAAGGTGGGGTGCAGAACTCAAATTCTAGTAAGAAGACCAGATTTAATGGTCTGACTGAGACTGGAGGAACCCCAAAAATCATGGCCCCTGGATTCTCTATCTACCCAGAACTAAAACAATTTCCCAGGCCAACTCTTCAGGCAGGGATGGGACTGGATTGTGGGACATAAAGTGATACTCGTGAGGAGTGTGCCTCTTAGCTCAAGTAGATGCAAGAGACTAAACGGGCAGCTTCTGTCTGGAGGTGAGATGGGAAGGCAGAGATGGTTAAGAGCTGGTTGAATGGATGTGAGGAATCAGGGGTGGAAAGGAGGAGTGTGCTGTCACAGTATGGGGAGAGCAATTAGAGTCACATAACAATGTATATATAAATTTTTGTATGGGAAAAAAAATTCCAAGTGGGTCTAGTCATCCCCTGACTCAGGTAAAACTAAAAATCTTGTGATTTCTGTGCCAAATATCACCAGTCAACTAAGTTCTCTAAACTCAAACACAGCGTAGCATTACTATTGCTGTCAAAACAATTCAGTCACCAACATACTCTCCATAAAAACATTTCTTAATTTCATCATTCTTTTCCTCAGTTTTCACTGCTTCTCATAGTTCTCTGGAGAACCACCTTCTTTTTTTCTGCCATCTTAATTAATAAACATGAAATAGCCAGAGAATTGAACCAAAAGGAAGGAAAAGGAGGAAACCTGAGGGATCTTACCTCAAGTAGCCAATCAGTCTTCATAATCAATTATTCCTTTACATAGTATTCTTAGTAGACAAATAGTTGAGATGATTTGTAGTTTTTTAATTTTCTTTTTACTTGAAAAGTTTCATTCTACAGCTTATTTAATAATAAGCTTGATAATAATGTTTACTCACTCTACAAACGTGCATTGAAACTCAAGTACATGATTATCATTCTCATAAGGAAACAAATGATCAAAAAACACAAAAATTAAGAAACCTTTCCAGGATATTATGGCAAAGAAATTGAACTAGTAACCACTAGAGTGTCCCACCTCTTAGTGTGCTATCTCTTCCATGAAGCTTTTCTGGTCTCCAGGCTGAACATGATTCACCCACTCTGTCTCCCTAGGGCTTATTGATATCTTTCAAAGGTCTTGCTATAGTCTATTAACAGATAATAATAATCATTAATAAAATAAGAGTTATTTGTTATTGAGTCTAATAGTGCGTCAGGTAGTATACTAAGCATTTCTACTTGCTGCTTGTAATTGCAAATTTCTATATACACTAAAATGGAGTCCCAACAAATTGAGAGAGAAAATAATGTAAATAGTCGAGGTTATTTTTCTCAGCCATCTTCCACTCCAGGAGCATACCCTGGAGAAGAATTTGAGTCTGCTTTTTTCTCATTATTTTCTGTTTCTGCATCACTTTCAAATTCTTGCCATACTGACTTCCATTCACAATGAAACTATATCATGCATATCTACTATTTATTGTATAATGTTTATTTTTTATACATTGCCCCTACAATGTCAAGTATGCATATAGTACATGAAAAGCTATGTATTAGCAGACCTCCTATGTAATTTCAGGGTTTCTCAAGGGTGATTTTGACCTTCAGACTTTAGACTTTAACTTCCCATTGAGATGTGGTGCCATTGTATTTATTTCCTTTACTATAATGTTCTTTAATTCATAATTATTAGCTGTTCATCTAATTCATAACTTTAGAGCTCTCAGTACTTACCTCAGTGTCTTTTTCATGGAAGGTGGTTGCTACATGAGATCAATGGTAATAATTTTAATAGCGTCTTTCCCATCTCATGGCAGATGGCTATCCCCGTGAAGAAATTGTCTATCAGTGGAAGCGCAGTTCTGTTGAAGTGGGTGACACAAGATCCTGGAGGCTTTATCAGTTTTCATTTGTTGGACTGAGAAATACCACTGAGGTAGTGAAGACGACTTCTGGTAAGATATGCTTGAAAATAATTTTGAGTGATCTTTCCAGAGTTACAATTCTGGTATATGTGATTGGGAAGACTTCAATACCTGTCTGCAAATTATATTCATAAGATTAAATGAAGTGTTTTAATTTCCTAGAGAAACTTTTGGTTGTTATTCTAGTAAAATAGATTAAGGGAAATGCATTTTATCAATTTGAATCAAATTGGATTCAAGTTGGATTAGAAAATTATTGTTTAACTTCTTTAAATAAAAATGAGTAGCAATTGTTAAAAGATTTGTTAGAACATGAGTTGGCCAGTATAGAGTTAATGTTTTCTTTTAGAGATCAATACAGTAACATTTAAAATAATCACATAGGGATAATGAACTTTCCATAAATGCAAAAAACTGATCACAGTGAATATGAACAATTCTCCATTCAGTAACTTAATAAATATTATGATGCTCAAGCTGACTTCATCAGTGGGTAAGAGATGGGACTTAGGTGTCAGACAGACCTGGGTTCAAATTCTAGCTCCATCAGTTATTAGCTATAGATATAGAGCAAGGTATTGAATCTTTTGTGGGATCAGCACTCCTAAATACCCAGTGTGGATAAAAACATCTATATTGCAAGTGTATTGTGTTTATGGAAAAAAAATAAATTGCTTAGAATGATACCTGACTCAATAAATACTGGATCTTATTTATATTAGTTATAATTATCAATTATGCATGGGGTCTAATGTGGTCTGGAATTTAGATTTTTTTCAAGAGACGCTAAAGATCTGTATTTTTATATTAAATCTCATGATTTTTAATGGGCTTAATTCAGTTGATTGAAAATTCTGTATTGGCAAAGTTAAACACGTTCCCAAACCAGATTTGTCTCAGAGGTGACTGGTTTGAAACCTCTGCAATGCTGAGTACACACTCCATGAAGATTACTTTAGCTACTTCTTCAAAAATTATGTGAATTTAAATACATCCTAATTTCAAATTTAAACATGGTGTTGTCAGCTTAGTGTCTATGAAGCTGTGTCTTTTAAAATATTGAGTCATGTATTGAGTCATTTTCTGTTGATTTACCTACACATATCTGCTTTTGTTGTTGTTTTTTTCCCCTAGAATACATAGGAAGTATTTTTGTGTTGTCTAATTAGGAGTAAGCTTTTATTCTATTCTGCAAAGAGAAGCAAAATTAAGGATCTACACAAAGATAGAAATTTAAGATTCTACCTTCATATATACCATAATCTAAATTAAAGAGTTATCTTCACCTAACACTCTTTTTAGCATTTGAAAATTTATCCTAAAGGCTATCTTACTTTACAAAAAGAATCTGAAAGAAGGTCAAAGCAATACTCAAGTACACTTTTGAAAACTAGCCTTCTGTTCCCATATTCGTAAGAAATCCTGGCCATTAAGAACTAGAGTACTCTTTTATTTAGCTCAAATTTCCATCTATGAACGAAAGAACATGTGTACACATATTCTCCAATTCTGCCTGCTTCCAGAAGGAGAAATTGGGCAGTAAGTTCTGATGTATATTCATATTTCTATACTGACTAACATGTATTTTTACTGTTATAAGGATATATGTAACACAAAATTTACCAACTCAATGTTTTTCATGTGTACAACTAGCATGTATTTTGTTTAGTAATTTTGAGACAAAAGTGGCATAAGACCAAATAGGGGAGGGGAGATGACTTTCCATCTCAGATCCTAATATTATGTCCTCCCTAATGACTCATATTAAGAAAGATCTAGGGCATTTAATGTCTATTAAGAGATATTTCATGAAGTAAATTGTCTACCTGCTTAAAGCATGGCAAGGAGGATTAGCAAGGTTACCAAGGCTATTGAGCTTACAGTAAAAAGCATCAGCAAACAAAAACTGCATTTGATAAGATACTAGGTTTGTTACTGAGTGAATCAGAAAACCAAACCCATTTCCATCCAGTTGATCCTGACTCATAGCGACCCTATAGGACAGAGTAGAACTGCCCCATAGGATTTTCAAGCTATAATTTTTACAGAAGCAGACTGCCACTTTTCTCCCTCTGAGCAGCTGGTGGGTTCAAACTGCCTGTTATTTAACCACTACACCACCAGGGTTCCTTTGTTACTGAGTAGCATCATTAACTTAATCTCCTCAACTCCTTTGGAAATTTTAATATGGTGTTTAGCCTTCCATATTGGTCTTCTTGTCCACTTCTTGCTGATTTGCGTTTTGTTCTTAAAACCATTCAGTTTGCCTCTGTAAAGGGAAAAGGGCTGAACTGAAAATTAGCACTGGTACTGAGAGGCAGCTTGGTTCTCGTGACAGTTAATTCTGTAATGCTTAGACGTTTCTACTTGATCTTTTGTTTCTGTTGCTGTTCCTACCTTCAAATCATAGCTCCATAATTAGTTAACATCTGTAAGAAAGTTATGTTAACAATGCTCTTTGAAAATCATCAGAAGTTCACATTTTTATTCCTTTTAGATCTTAACCATTTTGTATTATAGTATGGTTTTCTCCTTAACTTAAAGTAAATGTATCCCCCTTTAAGAATCCTTCTGTTGTAGCTGGGGAAGAATATTGCCTAAAATTTAACATAGTTTAGTGTAGGGTTTTCTTCCCTTCATTCATTCAAGCCCACCTTTCACGATTTTGTTATATCCAAGTGGTGCCTACACTGTTGCTTTCTTAATATTTTTTCATGAAACTGACTTACTGGCTTTAGTAAAATGGATGTGTTTTAAAAAGGAAAGTTCATATTAGGACCATAATTGAAAAAAAAATAATCATTTGCCATAAATAGAAGTTGACATAAAAGTATAATGAAAACCAAACAAATGCTCTGAAATTTTAAGTGGATATATTTGCTCTCCAGGCTCTGAGTATGTTGAGAAAGAGAGGTATTAGAGAGATAATAAAGTGAAACTAGCATCAAAGGAAAACATACTTCTTGGTGTAAACAGAAAGATAGAAGGAACATTTCTCAGAAAATAATTTTCTCACCAAATATTTAGCAATCCTTTCTTCCACTCTCTAAATTATCTCCTTTACCACTGGTGGCATCCATTACAACACTTGAGAAATGTATTGTTTTGGTTGTAGATTGGTAAGACTTGGAGAATACTTTTAAATCACAGTCAATACATGCAAACAGAGTCTGCATCCGCCATGTCTCTCCTCAAACCATCATCTCTTCCTGATTGCTCTATTTCTGGAAGTAGCATCATCATTGTCCCAGTGAGCCAGGAGTGAGCACTCAGAGACTCATGCCTCTGCCTCCCACATCTGATGAATCATGAAGGCACTTATGCCTGGAAAATATCTTGTGTAACAGTGTCCTCTTTTCAGTTGCCATCACCACTGTCCTAGTTCTGAATTTTGTGTCTTCTCATCTGGACTGTGTCAGTAGCCTATTAAGTTGCATCCCTGCTGTCAGTCTCCATTCTATAATCTGTCCTTTGCACATTACTCAGAAAAAGTTAAAACTTACTGAGTATTAACTACATGCATGGTGGCAAGCATTTTATGTAAATGACTTACTTTGATTCTCATATTTACTGTCATCAGCACTGATGGTACCACTGCAGATGAGGAAACTGAGACTTTGAGGGGTTCATTGACTTGCAGGCATCAAGTGTAGGAGATAGAACATGAACATAAGTGGCCTACTCCCAGAGCTCATACTCTTAATCACTACGCTATTTTTTATCCCATTGTGGCCCAATAGGTCCTTGTGAAGCACAACTTTCGACTTTCAAGACATCTCAAGAATTCAGTAGATTCTAGTTGCCCCACTCCCCCAACCCACTACGCCTCCTCCAAAAGTAAGCAAAATCTCAGAGGTGCCCAAGAAGAAAGGCCTGGTGATCTATTTCTGAAAAATCAGCCACTGAAAACCTTGTGGAGAGGTTCTATTCTGACACGTATGGGATTGCCATGAGTCAGAATTGACTCTCTGACAACTATTTTTTAAATTGTTGTTATTACTCTTAATTTGTAAATGATCCAATGCGTCGCTTATATATTAGGAACAATAATAATAATAAAATCAATTCCATTTGCCTCTGTAAAAGGAGAAAGGTTGAACTAAAAATTAGCATCGATACTGAGAGGCAGCTTGGTTATTTTGACAGCTAATTTTGTAAATTTCTTCTTCCTTTCCTCCACTGGGATTCATAGCAGGATTTTAAAATCACTAGCACAATGGATAAAGTCTATGCTCATTGTCTGATTTCTAAAATATCTATTAAAAAAACCTATAGGACAGAGTAGAGCTGCCTTTTGGTTAACAGCCAAGCTCTTAACCACTACACCACCAGGGTTCTGAAATAAATATAATCCATGCTATATCTTCAGACAGTGCCCATTTTTACAGAACCATACCCTTTCCCTTGGCTGAGGTTTTCTGGATAGTTTCCACCTACTTCATGTCTTTGCTCGTTTTGATGCCCTATTTTCATTATTTAATACCAAGGTCAACTCCAGCCTTCTCTCATGAAGCCTCTTCTGCCTACATCAGTGTGTATTTACTGATTTACTGGTCAAATAGTTCTCTAAATAGAAAAATAAAAATAATTCCCAGTTTCCAGACTGTGTTTTACTTTAGATGTTTTTGGTAAACCAAGAGAGAAATCTTTTTTAGCTCAGAAGAACACATTTAAGAATTTACTCATCATTGAGGTGAGCTATTTTGGAAGGGAAAAAAAAGATACAAGTTAAAGATTCTTTTTTTCATTGAAGAGATCGAAAGGAAAATAAAATTCTAAATGATAGGAGAACATTAATAAATATAGCATCAATCCTGCAGTTACTGTTTGAGTCACAGTAACTTGTGAGCCTATTTTAGTCAATAATAAACTTTTCAAACTACTTGAAGCAATGTAATATCTTAAAATAAATCAGTGGATGACTGCACAGTAATAGATTTTTATTTTATTTTTAAGCTTCAATTTAGAAAATATAACTCTTGATATCTGGAGAGAAAAGTGTGTGAGTTATGTAAAGAGATCTGGGCCAGGACAGCCATGGAGAAGTCATTTGCCCTCTTTGGGATGAAGGTTATTTATCTGACATAAATGCATTTGACTGTATGCTGCTTTAAACTCCCGGCCTTTAGCGCTTATGAACAACTGATATAACCAAGGTTACATGTAGATGTTGAAATGTAAGAGCTGCTTTCTTTATAAATCAGTGCTTTCCTAGAATGTTTTCCCTTCATCACATTTTCTGTGTTTTCAAAGCTAGTCAACTGCAAAAACAAACTTTGTGACATTTAGGTTTTTAATGTAAGGGAAATGATACTTTTCTCCATCTATTTTATTTTTAGCAATACATTGTTACGAATATAAAATGCATGCTAAAATTGCATGCTAATGGAAATTTGTTTTATTTGCATTTCAGTACTAGAATAGTCATACATTACATTTTAAAATCACAGATTTAACTTTTAAATTGCAAGATTGCGCTGACATTACCTAGCTCGAAGATGGCGCTGGAGAGGTGGAGAGAGGTTGTATGGAGAAGTCAAATGAAACCCAAAGAAAATGGTTTGGATTCAAGGTTACACACATCATTTCTGCTTATATTCTATTGGCAAGAACTAGTTGCATGTCCCATAGAGATAAAATGGAGCTGGAAAACGTATCTCAGTTATATGCAAGGAAAGAGAATGGGTTTTATAGTCAATAGTGATAAATCATTTTACCTGTCTCATCAAGCCACAAAGAATAGTTTTGTTTTTCCATTTGACGGAAGTATAAACTGGAGTTTAGAGGGGCTAAGAATTTGTTCAAGGACATACAAGGAGGTAGTTTTTAATCAAGATCTCCAATTTTTAACCTACCACTTCTCATAAACATGTTAAAAGGCTACATTAATTAAAATAAAAATTATTATTCCTAAGCTTGATAATAGCTAATTTTACAGTGACAATGTAATGCAATGTGATTAAGTATTAGAGCTTAATATAATAAACCATATTATGCATCAACACAATATTAATATGTAAGAATAACAATTATATTTAGATATAGAAAATATATCAAGTGAGAAACTTAATTTAACAAAGATTTTTTTTTTTTCCTTGATTTTCAGGAACTTATTTACTGCTTTGGAGAAATTATTATTTACTAGCTAAGTGAACCTAGGAATCACCATTCCAAATCTGTCCTTAATTAAGAAACTATTGGAAACAGCGTTTTTATATACATTTGTTTATGTAGAAAAAATTAATCTGAAAGAAAAAATAGTAAAAGCTTCCCATAACTACTATTTACAGTAATTTAGAGGATTAACATCTTATTTTGACAGTCTACCAAAGCCAACCAGGTCAAAAAAAAACATTATTTTCCAACAATTTGACAATTCTATTTTTGCTACATTTAAAGGCCACCTATGTCAGTGTGATGTAACTATCACGTCCCTCCTGTCTAGCCTGTGACCACAAATACATTTTATATATTAAATAATTTTTTAAAAAAATTTGTTAAAATGTGAGAGAGAAGATGGGGACCGAGTCCATGGAGCTCACACTACATTCAAGCTCATTGAAGACAACTTTCACTCTATTTGATGTAACTGAATGATTGTTTCATCTTCTTCTTGTACTTTCAAAAAATAATACTATTCATCATTGCAGATAGAGACTGAAAAGGGCAGTAAATAGCAATGAGGAATATAATTAATGTGTTTTTGTTGTTGCTGTTGTTATTATTGTTGTTTGTTTTGCAATTTAGCATTCTTTTCTTTAAAAAGAGGTTACTATGAAGGTCACTCACATTGCAGTGCATGACAGTCCAGGGAAGAATTTGCTTGATATATGGACCAGGGGCTGACCAGCATTTGTTTACCATTCTCACTCGTCACTGATGTAATCCGTCTCTGTTAGAAGGTCAAGGACAGCCAGTAAAATTAGTACATTCCAGAAGGAAAGAAATAGGTCAGCTAATACCTAAGGGGGGAAAAAAAAGATTAACAAATATACTGAACATGATTTATGTTATTTTTCATTTAAATTTACAGATGGGCATCATTGCTTTTCAAGAAATTGACCATGCTTTATGTCAGTTTAAGGAGCCCTGGTGGTGCAGTGGTTAAGCGCTTAGCTTCTAAATGAAAGGTCCGGAGTTCAAACCCACCGGCCACTCTGAGGGAGAAAGATGCAGCACTTTGCTTCCCTACAGATTACAGCCTTGGAAACCCCATGGGGCAGTTCTACTCTGTCCTATAGGAGCCTTATGAGTTGGAACAGACTCGACAGCAATGAGTTTGTTATGGTCCTATGCCAGTTTATGTTACATTTAGCAGAGAAACCATATCATACATGTCTATTTTTTCACATTTCTTCATCTTCCATTTCATCCACTCTAAAATTATCTCTTTCTTGTTATACACCATCCCTCAGATAAACAGAAAAATTAACCAAAAACATTTTCTTGAAAGCATAGCTCTTCTCCCATGCCCAACACAAACCTGATTATTTTGCCCATAAGGGCTTTCTATTAGCTATATAAGATGACGTCCTTATTTACAAATATTGGAATACAGTAAATAAATGACACTGCTGATAAGATTCATAGGTGAAAGCTTCAACTGAGACAACTGAGTTCATTGGAATAGTTTCCCAACAGGATTTCTAATCTGCTTATACTCATATTACTAACAGCACCACACACCTTGATTTTCATCATTATGTCTATTGTTCCCTGCTAAATGGTGAAGAGCTTTGTAATATAAAAGAAAATGTGTAATTCATGAGCTGTGTAATAGCTCATTGTTAAAGAGATAATGCAATCATGGACAACAATTGTAACCACTTAATGATTACATTTCCTTTGTTGGTGATTTCTTGTTACCAATGTCAGTGACTTCAAGTGAAATTAGATTGATACAAAAATAAAATTTTAGGGCCAAATTTTAAAGATCAAGCCTGATTATAATTTTACTTAAAGATAAATTAATCCAAAGAAGCAAAGTCAGAGGTTGCAAACTAGCAGCCAATTGCCTAACTCCAGCCTAGAGCATGGGTCATTAGGCATCCTACCTACATAACAGGCTATGTCCAGTCATCTCCGACACAGCATAACAGACATAAATTTATTTTAGTCAACAATAAACAATTGAAGGATTTCATATGAAAACTTAGATGTTCTTCATCTCTTAAACATCTGAGCCATCATTCCCATGTGAAAAGAATTTGTTAGAGCTGACTTGTCATCTGTCCCATAGGTAAGGCACACAAAATAGTTTACCAAAGTCCTGGCCAATCTCTGTTGTATTTTTAGAGCTATAAGTCTTTCTTCTTTGAATTACTATTTCCCAGTTTGGGAAAACAATTTATGTGGACCTATATATCAATCAAAAGTGAGTAAGAATGAAAAATAAAAGCCAAACCAGTTACTGTTGAAACCAAATTCCGACTCATAGAGACCACATGTGGCAGTCTGCTTCTGTAGAGATTTACATCCTTGGAAACTCTATGGGGTCACTATGAGTTGGAATTGACTTGATGGCTGTGGGTTTGGTTTGGACCTATCTATCTGTCTGTCTGTCTGTCTGACTGTCTGTCTATCTATCCATAGTGGAAGTGAAGAATATTCTTTATTTTTAATGAGTATATCAAAAAACAACACTATGAGATGAATGTGAAACCTATGAACTGAACCAAGATTTGACTGAAACAGGTATTAGGCTAGTTGCCCAGGGGGGTCAGAACCTGGCCTGTCTAGGTGTCACTGCCTGTCATACTCTACTACTGGGTTTATTAATCATAAATATCTAGCCTAAACAATGTAAATCAATCGTCAGTTCATTTGGTTTATCGCTACTATCTGCTTTGTTGGAAGATGGATTTCAAATATAATTATGAAGCTTTAGATACAGGTATCTGTGCATATAGTTTTCTCTGTACTTTTCTTTCTTCCTCAATTCACATCTAAGCAGCTTTCAAAAGCTTTCTTGCCGTTTTCTTGCACATCACTTATTAGCAGTCTTGCATAGTCAATTAACACTTTTGTCGTGCTGTAGTTCTCAGAAGATACATACAGAGGACAATTGTTTATTCTGCAGTAAAGCCCTCTTGTTCATTTTCTCTGATGAAATAAGACAGCTCAGTACAGAGCAAAAAGGAAGCATTTCTAGTTAAGGCATGCTGTACTGTCTTTTCACCACATAGTTGGATGACCTTGGGCAAATAATTTTCTCTTTTGTCCCCCATTTTCTTCATCTATAAAATAAGAAAAGACTTTAGCTTGATTTTGAAGGTACTTTTTACCTCTAAAATGCTATTCTGTGTTTCCTGATATTTAGCTACCCAGTTATAAAGCAGTTACAAAGCAGTCTTATATGTCTTCTAGAGTTTCTAGCAGAAGTGTCCTCATGTTTTCTTAATATGTAAAACACAAAAATTAACAGATCTATTTTATCTGTTATATATGGAGATCCTTGGTGTCAACTGTGGAGGTGAAGGGCCCAGGCTGTTGTCATAGAGATGGTTGGTAAATAGACTCAGGTTTAACAAATTTAGCATGGGAAAAATAGGCCCACTACGGGTGTGAGGTGTGAGGGTGGATGTTAATTGAATTTGCTGTGAATGCAGAATTGGAAGGGGGCTGAAGACAGAACAATAGCTGTGACAATGGTTTCAAAGAGGAAGAAGAATAGACACTCAGTGTCCTGAAACAAAGCACTTGAAATCAGTAGGGTAAAAGTGAGACCTTAATATTATTTTATTAATTAATTTTTAGTAGCTTAAATATATGTTCTGGCCAGGTGTATATGGTGTTTCAAAGATGTTACTTTAAGGACTAAGATGCACTAGACCCAAGTCATGCTGTTTGTAATCACCTCATATGCATGCAAAAGCTGGACAATGAATAAGGAAGACTGAAGAAGAATTGATGCCTTTGAATTATGGTGTTGGTGAAGAATACTGAATATAGCACGGACTGTGAAAAGAACAAACAAATCTGTCTTGGAAGAAGTACAGCCAGAATGCTCCTTAGAAGTGAGGATGGTGAGAATCCGTCTCACGTACTTTGGACGTGTTATCAGGAGGGATCAGTCCCTAGAGAAGGCCATTATGCTTGGTAAAGTAGAGGGTCCGAGAAAAAGAGGAAGACCCTCAATGAGATGGATTGACACAGTGGCTGCAACAATGGGCTCAAGCATAATAACGATCATGAGGATGGTGCAGGACTGGGCAGTGTTTTGTTCTGTTGTAGATAGGGTCACCATGAGTTGGAACGGATGGCACGCAACAACAACAACATACGGTGTTTTGCACCAGCAATCTATGATAATAGAAATGACACTACCATCTTTAATATAAGAGTAACAGAATGTACTAGCAATTGTAAGATCTTGCATGCATCATCTCATTTACTTCTTCCAGCAGTTTTATGAGGGGATGCCTGTTTTCAAAATGAAATTATCTTGTACAACCAACTTTGTAGAAACATAAGTAGATGTAAGGACCTTGTCCAAGATCACAGAGTAAGTTACTGAAAAGACACCTACTTTTCCTGACTGATATTCTGATTCCATTCGAGTGATGTGATAACCAAACGTTTGGGTTGTTTTTGAATTTGTGCTTGCAGAAACACTTGCCAATGCCCGTGTTTCTTTATGTAGTGTGTATGTCTGTTTACATACAACATACATATTTGTTTATATACAATACATATATATATAGTTGTTGTTAGCTGCCTTCAAGTCAACTCCAACTCATGGAGACACCCTAGGCAACAGAACAAAATGCTACCTAATCCAGCATCATCCTCACAATTGCCAGCATGTTTAAGTCCATCCTTGAAACCACTGTGCCAGTCTATCACACCAAGGATCTCACTCATTGGCCCTCTACTTTGCAAAGTATAATTTCATCCTCCAGTGATTGATCCTTCTTGATGATATGCCCAAAGCAAGCAACTCAGAAGATGAGCTGTTATGATCTATAAGGTTTTCATTGGCTAATTTTCAGAATTAGATCCCCAGGCCTTTATTCCTAGTCTGTCTTAGTCTGGAAGCTCTACTGAAACCTGTCTACCATGGGTACCCTGCTGGTATTCGAAATACCAGTGGCATAACTTCTAGCATCATAATAACACACAAACAACCACAGTACAACAAACTGACAGATGGGTGGGGGATATATATACATACTTTAAGCTGACTCCATACAAATAGAAGTCCTAGTGGCACAGTGGTTAAGAGCTATGACTGCTAACCAAAAGGTCAGCCGTTCTAATCCACCAGCTGCTCCTTGGAAACCCTATTGGGCAGTTCTACTCTGTCCTATAGGGTCTCTATGAGTCAGAATCGACTAGATGGCAAAGGGTTTGTTCTTTTCTTTTTTTCCATACAAGCATGGCAGATTCAGACTGTAATAGCTTAAGCTAAACTATATATACTATGTTAACAAAGAACACAAAATTTCAGTGATCAGAAGAAGCAAATAAACAAAAAATATTTATATCTCACATATTTCTCTGACCCAGGTGCTTCCTCATTATGAAACATACCATTCTCATGGAAGAGGTTGACAATGACAGAAGAACACAATGATTCTTAAAGTATCTGCCTTGATGGGCATAAGTCATTATAGCACACATATGTCTGACCAAAGCAAGTTATATTGCCAAGCCTGATGTCCATGGGGAGATGCATGCTCCTCTTACACAAAGGGGCACTGGGAAGTTCTATGGAGGAATGGTCTTAGTAGAAAGGAGCAGCAAATGTTTTGAACTATAGAAGCATAGCCAAAAATTGCTGTTAGTATAATCCCTTTATATCCCATCTGCCTGGCCTTGTAAATATAGGAAGTTGGAAGTGCCCGGTCATCCCTCCTCATGAAGCCATCCCCAGAGGCAGTGGTTCATACAGCACTGTATGTCATCTAATCCTGCAGTACAGACCATGCCTTTGACAAACATCTTGTCTTCTTAGAGAGGGTGAAAGTAACTCTTCCTCATAAAGTGGGTGGGGAATGGAAGCCTGTGGTGGTGAGTGATCAGTTTCAGTTTCTGTTGGTCTCTAAAACGTCAGGATAAGTCACTTTCAGGAAGGGAAAGGGCTGACTTACTCTCAAGGAAAATGCAGCCCAGGCATAAAAATGTCTCTCCCTTTAACGATTGTCCTCTTGAAAGGAGACTCTTTTGGGTCAAGCTTGTCTCACTTTGTCAGTGACCTATAGCTATGATTTCCTTTTTATGTAAAGTTGGCTTCAGAAGGAGCAGATGGTAATACAAAATATTAACATGAAAATGATTGTAGGGTGAAGGGAACTGTCAGGTTTTATAAACATGGGCAAGATTTTCCCTGCTGCACCACTGGGATAGCTTTATTAATTACAACAAAAGCAAGCCCACAAATATCGGTCCAGTACTAAATTCAATTTTACAGTTATTAGGCAGTGGTAACTTCTAAGAAATAGTAAACCAGGATCATCCAGTTGGCAGTAGGAGGAAATAATTGAACACAGTTTAGTAAAGAATGGGCACAAAATAATGAAAACATCAGGCTATCTTGATGGCTGTTGTTTATTTATTTTGCATGGGGGGCAAAGTCCTTAACTGTCTCTAACAACCAACTTTGTCATGCCGTCAATTCTGACTCATGGTGACCCCATGTGTGTCATAGTGGAATTGTGCTTCATAAAGTTGTCAATGGCTGTAATCTTATGGAAATAGATCATTAGGACTTTTCTCTATGGTACCTCTAGATCAAATCACCAACCTTTTGGTTAGTAGTGGAACGCAAACTGTCCCACCCAAAGACCTTGTCTCTAACAGGTCTGAGTAAAAAACAGACTTAGTTAAATAAAGTAGTTTCAAACAGAACTTAAATGTTTTATTGTATTTAATCTTAACAATGACCTTGATTTTTAAACCCTTTCGTCTATGAAATGTTCTAAAAGTAATTCTGCTCCTCTGCTTTATAAATGAAGTACCTGATGTATAGTGCTATTAATAACTTAAAACAATGTCTAGTTATTAGTAGAACTGGAAGTAATCACCAAGCATCTGAATCCTAAGCCACCTCTCCCTTTATTGACCACTACCTAAGACAAAGTAAAAAAAGCAATTTTTATTTCATTGGTACTTCTAGCCAATTGTATACTGTAGCAATCTAATATGTTTTGTTACTCAAGTTGATGGCAATATTTAGAGTTTTGATAATTGACTTTAACCTGAAATGGTTTTCCGATCTCCTTCCAATAAGCCTCTCTCAAGCTTCTCTGTTAAGTTCTTAAAACTTAAGAACTCAAAAGCTTACATTGCCAGGTCCTCTCTCGCATCAGACGTTGAGGTAAAACAGGATGAACAAAAATACAAATTAAGAGGGAAAGAATGACTGATTCAAGCAGATGGCCTACTTCTGAGTTTGCTACACAATGCCAGCATTAAGAAATAAGTTGCATATTGTTTGAGTTTTTATATGTCTGTAATTATTAACTTTTAGTTGAAATGTCATGAAATGATAAAAGAAAAATTAGAATAAGAGTTTTTAAACCCAGATTCCACTGCCAGGTAAGCCTCTAACTTGCTGTGTTACTTTCATCAAATCCCTTTGGTCTTTTCTGTTGCAGTTTCTCTCAGGAAACTATGCTTGTTCAGCCAACTTTCTGATAGAAATGTGTTGCTATTCTAAGTTGCCATTGAGTCCGCTCTGACTCATGGCAACCCCATGTACAACAGAACAAAGCATTGTCCAGTCCTACACCATCTTCATAATCTTTTGTGTGCTTGAGTTCATTGTTGCGGCCACCGTGTATTTTTTTTTAAATTTTTGTTATTGTACTTTAGGTGAAGGTTTACAGAACAAATATTTTCTCATTAAACAGTCAGTACACATATTGTTTTATGATATTGGTTAACAACCCCAAAACATGTCAACATGCTCCCTTCGCTGCCTTGGAGGACTTTTTTTTTTGGTGAAAATATGCATAGCTAAAGATACATCACTTCAAAAATTTCTACATGTACAATTCAGTGACATCGATTACGTTCTTCCAGTTGTGCTGCCATTCTCACTTTAGATGAAGATTTACAGAACAAAATAGTTTCTCATTACAGTTAGTATGCATATTGCCCTACGACAATAGTTAAGAACCCCAGTACATGTCAACACTGTCCTTACTCTACCTTGGGTTCCCTATCACCAGCTTTCCTGTCCCCTTCTGCCTTCTAATTCTTGTCCCTGGACTGCTGAGCCACTGTATATTTTGAGTGCCTTCTAACCTAGGGGCTTATCTTCCAGCACTGTATCAGAGAATATTCTGTTGTGACCTATAGGATTTTCAATGGCTAATTTTGGAAGTAGATCACCAGACCTTTCTTCTCAGTCTGTCTTAGTTTGGAAGCTCTGCTGGAATTTGTCCACTATGAGTGACCTTACTAGTATTTGAAATACCAGTGGCCTAGAAGCCAGCATTTTAGCAACATGAAAGCCATCACAGTATGACAAACTGACAGACAGGTAGAGAGAATCAAATGAGACAATGAACATGAACATGCTTTATAGCATGTTGAGAGTGTAGCACATATGTAAGTCATCATTGTTTTAAGAATTATCTATAAGACCCTCTATAGATATGAAGTTCTAGAGTTATGAAATGGAGTTAAGACTTTAGGTAGGATTTTTTTTTTTTTTTTTTTGTGTGTGTGTGTGTGTGTGTGCACCAGTAAGGAAATTAAAACACGAAGAATGTGAATCATTTATCCTAACTCCAGGAAGAGCAAGGCTGGAAGTGTGACTCAAGTTCCTGTTTCTCAGTTGGGTTCCTGTGATCAGATTTTGCCATCAGGACTTGAGAATGATAAGCTGGTAACAATCAAGGGTAATACAAAAGAGGCACAAAAGGCAAAATTCTGACTTTTTCGGTCACTCTGGTGGGAAAACTGTTATTAAAATATCAAGGCTAGCCATGAAAATGTAAGGATAAAAGAGGCTGCAATTAAAGGAAGGCAGAGGAAGGGGAAATTTGGAAGCTCCTAGGATTAATGTGTTTTCACTGAATGCCATAAGTAACCTGTAGCAGTTGACGGTTTGCTGTCTCCGGGGAGTGTGAGAGAGCTGAGCTGGCTAAGCGCAGTCTTTTAAGTCTCTTTGGAATTACTTTCAGATGAGCAGGAATGGAGGATGGTAAACAATTTGACATTAGACTCCACGTAGAGATGTAAAAAATGGTTTTAAGAGAATTATCCTTTCATTTCAAAACATTCAGCACATTTTCTTGTCTCTAAAGGGAGACCCAATAAAACATATAAAATTCTACATTACTGCTGGTGTTTGTTCTAACACTGGGAGAAACACGTACTTACTTCTTCCTGAAAACTGGTAGCCTGGTTGAAACTTTCTTGAAGAATAACTGCCATTTCTACTAAGACTCTGTAACTACTCAGTGTTTGAAAAATTAAAAATCTCTTTTATTTATTGAAAACATGCTATGTGTAACAAACTCTCCTCAGCAAGGTCCATAAAATATCTCTCTTAATCCCCATACAAATCTCAAGGTAGGCATGACCACTATTCTCATTTCAGAGATAAGAAAACTGTAACTCAAGAAATTCGTATAATCAGTCCAAGTCCTCACAGCCAGTAAGAAAAATCAGGACATTTAAAATAAAATTTAACTAGCTACAAATCCCATTCTGCTTTGTAGAATTTCTTATAAGGATGCCTCTGGCAAGAAAGTGATACAGAGAGATAGATACAGGATAAAGAGCGAGGGGAGAAAATAATTTTGCAATTAAAGTTTACTTTAGAAACCCGTGAAATTTAGACCCAGCAGGCCTGGGATGCACTTGCGAAGCTGCTACTAGGTTTGGCCAAAGGCAGTTTCAACAGCGCTGCTTTAGTTTCTCAGCCATGTTCTTCACCATGTTTCAACAGCTGAAAAAAAAAAAAAAAAAATTCAGTAGTCTTTACTGTCCAGAAAACCCAAAGCAGTTATGTCTAGTGGATTCTGACTCATGGTGACCCCATGTGTGTCAGAGTTGAGCTGTTCCATAGGGATTTTGGAGGTTGTGAGCTTTCAAAAGCAGATTGCCAGGCCTTTCTTCCAAGACATCTCTGGGTGGGTTTGAACCATCAACCTTTCAGTTAGTAGGCCAATACTAACTATTTATGCCACCCAGGGACTCCTAAATTAGTGACAGACACCTGAATACACCAGCTTCCTCATTTCTTAAAGATTTATTCAGTGTTGAATTCATCAGCTCTAGGAATAGCCACAGACTCAACATAGATCAAGATTCATGCAAATCAGTGGGTGAAACCACTTAAAATATATTGGACATAGAGATAGTTTCTTCATTTTGTTTCATTCTTTTTTTAAAACTGGCTTTGGATTTTCATTGCTCTAAAGAAAATGTATCTCACTTATTGATAAAAGTGAAAAAAAATCCAAAAAGACTTATTTGTTGCTGTTTAAATAATAATTAACTCATTCTATTTAATTCAAATTAATTCCATTATATTTAATTCTCTCAATTACTCCATGCTATGAATATTATTATAGCCTTTGTACAGATGAAAAAATTCAGGCTCGGAAGGGATAACTTGCTCCAGGTCACATGATTAGTGAACGGAAGGGCTAAGATTCAGAATCAATTCAGACAGAAAAGTCTGCCTGTAGACATTGGTCCAAAACTGCTAAGCTCTACTGGTGTGGCCAGAAACTCTGATGAGCTCTTTTGTGGTCAGCTCAGCTCAGTTCATTGGCTATGTACTCAGGACCTCCTATGTGCCTTGCACCATTAACAGTGTTCAAGAAGATGATTAGACATGATCCTTGCCCTTGAGCAGCTCATAGTCCAATGGAATGACAGTAAGCCGATCTAAATGAATTATAAACAATTTCTACATGAATCCCTAGGTGGCAAGACTAATGACGCACCACATACAGAAATCTATATTTTTCCTACACCAGAGCACATCAGTGTACACGTGCTTCAATAGCATGTCATTCTCATTTATTTTTTTTCTAAATGAAAAAATCATTATCCTAGAAATATCTCCATTTTTTAAAATACCTTAGTATATGTCTGGAATATAATTTTAGGATATCAGTACAGTCATTATCTATTTAAGAGCTTTTGTAATTCTTAATTGTGAGTGCTTGAGTGGGCTTATTTTAGTGAGTTGCCTACAGCCACCCACTCCTGTTTCTGGCAGTCAGGATGCTCGCCCCCATGACTGCAATGCCTAGAGCCTCCCAGTCGGGCTGGTGGGAAAGAGATGTCTACAGAGACCAACTGCCATCTCAGTACTCTGATAAGTGGAGTTTGTTTAGGGAGCCTTTGCTGAAATGTCAGCCAGTGGTGAAGGTGTCATTTCCATATCTCTGTCATCTTAATGCTTGAGCAAGCTGTTGCATGGTTTATGCTTTCCTTCCCCTGTCTCCCACATTCAACTTTTGGTCTGTGGAAGTACCAGGCATGGGCTTGGCATACAGGCTAATCTTACCTGTCTGCAGCTCAAGATATGATAGGCATGCGATGTTGGATCCAACCTTCAATCCATCACCCTCAGTCCCTCATAAATCCTTTCTCAGGCCTAGGAGAACATAATAGATCATAGACATGGAGATTATTGAGCTCTCTTTGAGATCCATCACTCTAACATTGCAATTTCATGTCTAAACCTGAAACTATACCTACTGAAGTTCTTTGTATAAGTGAGATATTAGGAAGTTGCAGTCAGCACTGTAGGACTGTAGCTTATATTTGAGTAATGCTTCTTTCTAAAGTAACAAGTGGACTTGGGAGACTTTTGGATGAAGAGTTAGGTAGCCTGAGCTCTGGTTCTATCTCTGCAAGCTGCATGAACTTGGGCAAGTTACTAGTCTCTCTGAGACACAGTTTTCATGCCTAAAATAGGGATTTAAATATTCTATTTAGACAACCATACAGAATCTTTATAATAATTAAATCAGACTAAAGTATATGAAAATTATTTTGTAATTGCAAAGCACTATATAACTCCATAGGATCATTTTTACTGCATCATACAAAAAGGGAATTAGACAATTTAGACTAAGAATACCTATTGCAACATGGTAGAGAAATCCAGCATTGCTTTCATTAACCAAGATACTCTGCAATTAGCTTGCTCATTATTGGTGTAGTATTTTCTAAGTACATATTGTATATAAAACACTGTACAAATGGATATTAGGGTCAAAGTTAAATAAGTACGGATCCCACTTTCAAAAAAAAAAAACTTATAGTATAGTTATTTTGGTTATTTATTCAAATAATTATAAAGTCCGTGGAAGCATGTCTTCTCCTTACTTGATTGACTTGCAGATCAGCCTATATACCTACCTTCTCCACTGCCACTGTTGAAAGTATTAACTAATGTCCAGGTGATTTGAACACTTGAAGCTCATAGGTTACATTATTACAGGTCCATGTGATTCTGTTGACTGTAATATTTACCCAGAGTCAGTTGTGTTTCTTTCCAAACCTGTTTATGAATGTTGATTTATTATTGTAATGATATAATTTAAATATTACATAGAGTTTCATGTTTAGGTGTGGTCTCATTAATTGTAAATGGTTATAAGAGAGGAAATATTTAAACAGATTCTACACTTAATACTTTAAAGTGGATGGATTTGAGTGTGATTTATGTATGAAAGATGACACTGATAACCAATGGGCAGACTCTTGCTCAAAGAGCCTTGAGTCTCTATTTTTTTTTTAACGGTAAATAAAATGTACATTTTACAGGTTTTTAGGTTAGAATATAGTTTAAAGCATTGCACAAATAATTATATTATTAATACCTTATAAAATATAATTTATAATTAACTGACTATTACGTGTTCTCTTTGTATTTGATAAGAGGACTTTTCCTCTATAAGAATGAATGATGATAAAATGTCATGAAAGTCCAACTTCATCATTACCTTCTTAGCAGCAAGCACAGTGACTGACACATACATAAATTCCTATTGTAGAACTGACAGGAGATAACTGGAAGAAACTTCATGGAGATAGAAGATTTGAATTGAATCATTAAAATTGAGAGAAACTAAGTTTGGTAGAGATGTAAAAAAAAATGGAAAGAAAATCACAATCCTTTTCTACACTCCGCCTAACTCCTGAGATCAAGCATTTGTAATTTACTTAGGATTCCTAGGCTTTTATCCAAAAATGCGAGCTTAGTTCAAATTTCTAGATTTGTACTTCTCACAGTCATTGGTCTTCAGCAAAGGCTGAGGGTATGCCATGAGGAAAATACTGTTTTTGTGGAAAGATCTTAGTTTGGCATTTGAATTTCTATGTCTGTAAACTGTGGAATAGCTAGCAATCAAAGGATCTTCTAGAAAGTATGTATGAATGCATGCATAAATTAATGCTTCCATTAACTTTGCAATGTCTTAGTGTTACTGAGGGCAAAAGTCAGTTTTAAAAGGTTCTTAACTTTAAGAAAATTATGTGCAATTGGATGAGAAGAGTTTAATATTTGTCTTTCCATATTCTACTAGTCTGGAGCTTGAAGTACTTTGGTGGCTCTATAAAGAATACGCAAACACACATATGCGCACACACAAGCACAGATACATAAGCTTATTTTAAAATATGAAAAACATATATATACTTATATACTTTGAAGTAATTTTGAATTATTCAGAGTTTTAAAAAAGTTTCAATGGTTAAAATTAAGAAGGAAGTTAAATATTTTAGTGACATTCATATATCCTGTATCATAATAAGATTTAATCCTCTGCTTGAGTGTTGCACTTGTAAGAAGCCAATCAGACCAAACAAAAGCTAAACTAACTGAACAAATGAAAACACAAAAATATTTCTCAAAGTATAAAGTATAATAGAAACAACTAAAATAAAAATATTTTTAAATGATTCTAGAATTCTTTTACACTGGATGTATTAAAGGACAGGAGAGATAACCCATCTAATTTATATGTCACAGGTACTTGTGGCAAGTGCTTCATCACTGGTATAAAGAATTGTCAGAGATCATCTATTTTACATTTCAGATTATTTAGTATTATTTTACTTTTACGACAATCCAGTGAAGTGGTCAGTATATGTCATTGTATAAATGGGCAAACTGAAACCTAGCATATTTTTCAGGTCTATCACACTTAAGAGTATTGTAGTCAAAGACTGGTTATGTAAAAAGGGAATGTTTTACATAACTAAGTGTCAAAAAGTAGGTCTGGATCTGACTTCAGGCATAGTTGAACCCCAAGGATCAAATTGTAATATCAGGATTTAGTCTTGCACCTCTGTCTTCCTGTACACTGAATTCATTCTCCGGTAGTCTCTTAGCTTGACACCTCAGAAATGTCTGTCAGGAGCTCCAGGTTTATGGCTTTATTCTTGTGGCAACCCCAGGAGCAATGAGCATGCCTCTTTTCTGTCAATTACAATAAAAATCCTGGATTCAAGTTTGAATGTATCGATTGTCCTAGCTTGGGTAACTTATCCAAGTTGAACCAATTACGGCCACATTTTCACTCCTAGAGCTGAAGGTTGACAGCCAAGCCACAGGAACTGAGAAATGGAGAAGCAGTTTCCAAAAGAAAATCAGGGGTAACTAGTAGAAATGAGATAAGTAATTTTCTCAGCTTATACATCTAGAAACCACTCAAGGGTCTTCCTTAATAAGCCACTAAACACAGAAATGTTTATATATACTTATCTTCTTCACCTTCTACTAAATACACACCACATATATGCCAATGCCTTAGAATTCAGAAGGAGCTTGGAGCTCATATGAATTAGAAAGGCCAATATATCCCCAATAATATTTAAGTATGTTTGCGCCTCAGAGTCTCATAAGTTTCAAATGTTTGGAGATGTAACTTTGAAGTATGACTGGAGTTTTAATCTGTGAGTGTTTATGTTCTGATACAACTAAAGATAACAGAGAATATTGAAAACGTGGACAAGTTGGGCAACTCATTGGCTCAAATGTCCGGATGCTGAGGTCACTCACTGGCAAACTTCAGGATAAATTCAATGAGCAAATTTCTTCTGTTTGTCCCATAAGTTGTTTAAAAAATAATATTAGCCAATATTTAAAAATATGGAGATTTCATTGAAGCTTCTAGATTTACAGCTTATGTACCAAATAAAAGGTGGTGCCCACCCTGACTTTACTCTATCAAATGGTTACAATTGTCTGAACCTACACAGCAGCTGCTTGCCTGAGACTGGGCTGGGTTAATGGGGTTACCATAACCCCTGTCTTCACACAGCCATCTCACTCATTTATGCTACCTTCCTAGCCCTTGAAAGGTTTTGAACTATCAGTCCTTGACTGACCTAATTTATCCTGGGCAATGCAGGTGAAGTCACACAACACTGATCTCAGTGGAACTTTCAAGTTTTAATCATTCAGCAACAGGCCATTTATGTCTTATTTAAGTTTTCAGGTTTTGGAGTTTAAAAACAAGCAAAACTAGTTAGAATACTGGATTCATTATTAAACCTGCTACCGCTGAATCTATTCCAACTCATGGCGACCCCATGTGTTACAGTGGAACTGAGTTCCATAGGATTTTCTTGGCTCTGATCTTTACAGATTACTTACGCATGCAAAAGCTGGGCAATGAATAAGGAAGACTGAAGAAAATTTACTGTATTTGAATTATGGCGCTGATGAAGAATGTTGACTATACTATGGAATGCCAGAAGAATGAACAAATCTGTCTTGGAAAAAGTATAGACAGAATGCTCTGTAGAAGCAAGGATGGCATGACTTTGTCTAGCTTACTTCAGTCATGTTATCAGGAGGGACCCGTCCCTGGAGAAGGATATTATGCTTGGTAAAGCAGAGGATCAGTACGAAAGAGGAAGACCTTCAGTGAGATGGATTGATACAGTGGCTGCAACAATGGGTTAAAAATAGCAAGGATTGTGAGGATGGCGCAGGACTGAGCAACATTTCGTTCTGTTGTATATAGGGTCACTATGAGCCAGAACCAACTGAATGGCACCTAAAAACAACAATCTTTACAGATGCATATCGTTAATACTTTCTCCTGAAGCCCCATGTCATCATCATTAGTATATTACTGGATAACATATTATCTACAACAATAATATAATAGTAGTAGGTAAGTTACTTAGCCTCTTTGAGCCCTGTTTCCTTTTCTGTCTTCATGGATAGTTTCAGGCAAGTAAAGGAGATAGACATTAAACAAGCCTGAATGAGCACCAAACCCGTTTCTACTGAATTGATTCTGACTAATAGCGACCCTATAGGACAGAGTAGAACTACCCCATAGGGTTTCCAAGTAGTGGCTGGTGGATTCAAACTGTTGACTTTTTGGTCAGCAGCTGAGCTCTTAACCACTGCACCACCGGAACTCCAAACAAGCACGCAAATAAATATTTAATATACATTATGATAAATTATTTCATTGACCCTCCCCACTCAGCCCCTAGTTGGACCTTAACTTTTATCAGGAGAGAACAATTACTGTTTTGGTCCAGTGTACTATTACCCCCAACTTGGCCCTTCACTATCTTTACCATAATTAAACACTACCTTTACTACTATTTACTTGATTTTTTTTTTTTTAATTTTGAGTTTAAACCATAGTGCAATTTGATGGTTAAGAACACAGAATCTGGAGTTAAACTGAAGTCTAGTGTCACCACTGACTTTAAGCAAGTTGTCCATCCTCTCAGTGCCTCAATTTCTTCCTCTGAAACGATGGGGGTAATAATAGTACACATGTCATAGAACTGTGTAAAGATCAATGAGGATCTTAGATAAGGTACTTAGATGAATGTTTGGCATGTGTTGTTACTATTATCATTTTTATTATTATTTATCCTAAGAATAAATCCCTGAACTCACAGATTCAAAGTGTGAGTTTGTATTTCTGTAAAACACATTTAACTATTAGCTTTTTAAAATAAAAATTCACCCTTGTAGTATTTAAAATTATCCTGCAAATCCCAATTGTCACATAATATGTTTTGGAAAAGACCTGCTTGTGCTTTCTTACTTTTGTTTACCTTGTGGTTATAGGACACAGGATCAGTTGATTAAAAACAATGGCTCACCACACCTCACAGCATTCAGAAATTTTCTCCTTCTACTAAACCCATTATGTACTTGCCAGCACCCTTGGTGGATGTTAACCCTCCTCACAAAAATTGCTCAGCAGAGCAAACTAGTGTAGGAAGCCACCCACCAGTCAGTGAGCCTCCAAATATTGCTTGCCATGCTCTTGCAATGAAAGTGCTCCTCTCCCTTCTCCATTTACTAAATCTCAGAGTTGGCTAAAACACAAGGCTAGGTGTCCGATGATTTCTGGTCTGGGGTTTGGGGATCTCTCTGACTCAATTTTTCAAGTTATAAAATAGAAATACAGGGTTGCCTCCCATTCCTTCTCTTCCATATCTCATGTGGATGTCAGTGTTGCCATTCAGTGTTCTTGTATAAAAGAGGCTTTACTAGGACTTCAGCCCTTTTCAAAAAGGCCTTTCTCAAATGAGGAGGAAAAAAGAATCAGCTCTCTATACCTGAGATTAGGAGCCCTGGTGGCACAGTGATTAAAGCTCTTTGCTGCTAACCAAAAGATCAGCTATTTGAACCCACTAATCACTCCATGGGAGAAAGATGTGGTAGTCTGTTTCTGTAAAGATTTACAGCCTTGGAAACCCTATGGGACAGTTCTATTCTGTCCTATAGGGTGGCTATGAGTCAGAATTGACTCGATGGCAGTGGGGTTAGTGTTTTTTATACTTGACATCACTAAGAATGTAGTAAATTTAGGTCAAAATGAGACATCATGCCATGGAATAAAGTGGTTACTTTGAAAAGTAACTCAGTGAGATTTTGGAAAATCGATGCTTACCTCAGCCCCATGATTTACTTCATTCAGTTCTACCCATTGCCATCCAACTGATTCCGTCTCATAGCGATCCTATAGGACAGAGCATAACTGCTCCATAGAGTTTCCAAGGAGCGGCTGATGCATTTGAACTGCCCGCCTTTTGGCTAGCAGCTGAGCTCTTAACCACTGCACCACAAGGGATCCTCATTCAGTTCTAGGGTCCTATAAATTAGGGATGGCTTTGAGTGGTCTTCTCCCACTGAAAATTGGGGGTCAGCAATTAGGTTAGTGATTGGTAAGTACCTGAAATACTTCCATCCAACATTAACTTCCCTTACCTGGTTGCATGATCATTGAAATATGAGACTCAATAATTTACTCTTTTAGCTTAAAGAAGACTTTATCCTAGTCTTTTTTGTTGTTATTTTTTAATAGACTGTACATTAGAAGTCAATCTTAATACCCTGGTTAGAATAAGCTCAGACAAATATCTTTCACTTCCGAGTAGAGACAGAAGTTGAAATGAGGATCATGAAGATTTACAAGAGGAGAATATAAGCAAGAGAAAATGATAAATTTAGGACAAATCGTGCAGGAAACACTGTTACTGAATTCAAATTAACCAATAACATGTTTACATCCAAGTTTACAATGGGATATTGGATTTAAATGAACCGATTTAAAAGACCAGATCTTTCTGGAAAGGGAAACATTTAAATTGAGCTTTTAGTTTGGAATCATGACTTAACTTTATTTTCAACAAGTAGTAATGATCATGTCAATAAATGAGGCAGAAATTCCATCATAAAGATCTTAGAAGGACCTCATGAAACAGTCTCACTTCAAAATATGTAGCCATATAGCATACTTAGGACTTAAGCTTGTGCAATCTATAAGTGGGTAGCCTGGGTTCAAATCTCATGGCTCCCTAATTTACTACTGTTATGATCTTATGCAAATCCCTAAACCTTTAAACCTCTTTATCCTTACCTCTAAAATGGGAACCAGAGCAAGTTACCACTTTTTTTTCTCCAAAGAACAATCAGACTTCCTTTAAAACAATGTGGAGATACAGGGACTGAATTTACTTCCTCATTGAAACAATAACAACAACAACAACAAAAATGGACAAAATATATGAAACAACAGTTTTCAAAATACTGGATTTCAGACAATGACAAGTGGTGATCCCTCAGAAATGTGACCCAAATGAGATGACTCCGATGATTGTCTCATCTTCATGCTTTGGGAGAGTTTCCAGGCTGTGGGGAATGGAGGAGGAACCCCGGAGAAGCTCAGCAGACTCACTGAGTTGAGGAGATGGAGCTGAGAGTCTGAGAACACCAAAGCAGCTGGAGTTCACAAAACAGTGTACTAGAAAGGAGAAAATGGCACAGAGGGAGGACTCCAGAGATGTGCTGAAGGTTCCTCTGGAGTATTCAGCAAAGCAATGATCAGTGTAATCATATGAAGAGATGATTTAAGGCTGGGAGAGAACTACCTGAAAGGATTAAAGGAAGCAGTACCTGACCCTCAAAGGGCTAAGAATAGAGCCTGTCCACATCAGCCAAACTGGAAAACCTCACAGTTCATGGGGCTTTGGGTAGAGTATTCATAAAGGTCTTGACTCAGTAGAAGAGAATATCCAATCATAGACTAAACAGGGTTCGGGTCCCATGTAAACAAAATATAAAAACAAAGGCCAAAATGATGAAAATGTTCCCAAGTAACTTAATTGTATCCCAGAAGAAAGCTCAAGAATATTTATAGGAAAGAAACAGGAAAAAATATTGTGCAGAATGAGGAGAAAAATCTATCACTCAAAATTAACCCAGAGTTGACAAGTATGTTAGAATTTTCAGAGAAGGACATTAGAACCATTATCATAACTGTATTTCATATATTCCAAAATTAAGTAATGACATGGAAGTTATATAAAAGGACCAAATTGAACTTCTAAAGATTAATACTACAAAGTGTGAGAAGAAAGACAATTGATGGTAGATTAGATATTGCAGAAGGACATATTAGTGAACTTGAAGACATAGTAATAGGATCTATTCAAAATAAAACATGGAGAAAAACAAACAGAGCGTCAGTGAACTGTGGCACAATTTCAATCAGCCTGATATAATTAATATAGCATAATGTAGCCCTTGGTAGTTCTTAAAGGAGGAAAGAGAGAGATGAGGAAAGAAAAAAAGTATTTAAAAAATATGAATAAATATGAATGAATAATGACTGAAATTGTTCCAAGTTTGATGAAAAATATAGACCCAAAGATCTCAATAAACTCTAAACTCAGGAAACAGAAAGAAATCTACAAGTCACATCATAATCAAATTCCTCAACACTTCTAATAAGGAAAAAATCTTAACATCAGTCAGAGGGAAAAAGACACATTACATATGAATGTACATACCTTACACAGTATCTAAAAATAGCTCAAGATGGATCATGGATACAAAACCTAAAACAATAAAACTTGTAGAAGAATACTTAGAAGAAAGTCTGTGGCTTTGGGTTAGACAAAGATTTTTTAGATACTACACCAAAAGCATGATCCATAAAAGAAAAAAAAAAGGGATAAATTATACTTCGTCAGAATCTTCTGTTGCTCAAAAGACACTTCAGAGAATGAGAAAACAAGCCACACACTGGAAGAAAATATTTGGAAAACGTATATCAGATAATGTATTTGTATCTAGAATATATAAAGAACTTCCAAAACATAATAATAGGATAATAAACAATTCAGTTTAAAAATGGGTAAATAATTTGAACATAAATAGTTGGCAAATAAACACATTAAAGATGCTCATTATTATTAATTATTACAGAAGTGTAAATTAAAGCCACAATATGATACCACTATGTTGTTGTTGTTTTGTGCCATTGGGTCAATTCCAACTCATAGCGACCCTATGTGAGAGAGTAGAACTTCCCCATAGGGTTTCCTAGACTATAATCTTTATGGGAGAACATCAGGTCTTTTCTCCTGCGGAGCGGCTGGTGGCTTTGAACCTCCGACCTCTTGGTTAGCAGCCAAGTGCTTAACAATTGCAGCACCAGGGCTCCTTGATACCACTATACACCTATTAAAATGGCTAAAGTTTACAAGAAACAACTAAAAATATTGGCAAGTTATGAAGAAATTGGCACTGTTCAAGCTGGGAATATATGCACTTCTTGCAGGGATCTAAAATGGTACAACTACTTTGGAAAAGCGTCTGTCAGTTTCTCAAAAAGTTAAACATGCTATTACAACCTGATCTTTAACAAAGTCACTCTTAGATAATTAACCAAGTGAAATGAAAGCATATGTTCACACAAAGAATTGTTTATAAATGTTCATAGTAACTATGTGTAATAGTCAAAATGTGGAAACAATCCAAATATCCATCTACTGGTGGTTGGATAAACAAACTTGGATATATCCATACATTGAAATGATAGTGATAAAAATGAATGAGTTATTGATACATGTAACAACATGGATAAATCTCAAACTAACTATGCTGTGTGAAGAGAACAAGCCAACAAAGAGAACACACATTTTTTTTTTTTTTTTTAATTCTAGAAAATGCAAACTATAGCGACAGAATGCTTATCCATGGTTTTCTGGAGACTCAGTAGGGTGGGGAAGAATCAGAGGGAAGGTTTACAAAGAACGTAAAGAAGCTTGGGGGTGATAGTTCAGTTCATTATCTTGATTGTGGTGATGGGTTCATGGTTGTATACTTATTGCTGTAGAGATGATTCGACTCAGAGCGACCCCATAGGACAGAGTAGAACTGCCCCATAGGGTCTTCAAGCCTGTAAATCTTTATGGAAACACACTGCCACATCTCTTTCCAATGGAGTGGCTGGTGGGTTCAAAACACCTACTCTTCAGTTAACAGCTGAGCACTTAAACACTGTGCCATCAGGACTGCTTCACGGTCGTTTACATATGTCAAAACTTATTAAATTGTACATTTTAAATATGTGCAGCTTATTATATGTCAATGATGCTTAACAAAGATATTAAAAAACAAAAAATGAGGTTGTTCCAATTGTCCTTTTTTCTTAGGGGCTTGCAAGAACGCCAGTCACTTAGGTGATGAGCGAATGTTGACTTAGTTTTATTTTTTTTGAAGAGGCTTGTTGAAGTGAGCACGTTGGACTTTCTCTTATTTTGTTTAGGTTACTGAGCTATAGATTTCTGTTTAGAAATTAGAACAGTTATTTGCAGAGGAACTGTTGGCTTTCTTTGTGATCCAAAGCCCTTGGATTTTCATCCGCATTCCATTTCCCAGCTTGGCAGAGATACATCAGAGACGTGGGCACGTGACTCCTCTCTATTCCAACTAAGAATCTAAGAAGATTTGTCCTGGAATATTTTGCAGTCATCTTTGTTGCCTTTGTTTTTACTATATGCTTAATATTTAAAAAGTAGCATCAAAATGAATGTGAGCTTAGAGTAAGAGTGTTATCTTACTATTCCTGTAGCTTCCAGTACACTTAAGGCTAAAATATTACTAAAAATAAGAGCATTTTTCAGAGCTCCCCTTATCATATGGCTTTTCATTTAAAACAAATGAAAGGCTCTAGAAGGAAGAAATGACTAGACTGTGGCGGAATAAAAGCTTAGGTTTAAATACCAGCTGAGCCACTTTATACTTGCATGGCCCAAAACAAATCACTTAACTTCTCTGACTTAATGTTCTCATCATACAATGGGATGACTGTAATAATAAAATGAGGGAAAAATCAATCAACATAATTCACCATATAAATAATACACAGGAAAAAATCACACGATCATCTCAATCAACATAGAAAAGACATCTGATAAAATCCAGCACCCTTTCCTGATAAAAACTCTCAGCAAAATAGAAATAGAAGGGAAATTCCTCAACATAATCCAGGACATATATGCAAAACCAACAGCCAACATTACTCTCAATGGAGAGAGATTGAGAGATTTCCCCTTCAGAACAGGAATGAGGTAAGGATGCACATTATCACCACTTTTATTCAGTATTGTACTAGAAGCTCTAGCCAGAGCAATAAGGCAAGAAGGGAAATAAAGGTTATCTAAATTGGAAAGGAAGAAGTAAAACTATCCTTATTCACAGATGACATAATCCTATATGTAGAAAAACCCAGAGACTCCACAAAAAATTTACTGGAACTAATAGAAGTATTCAGCAAAGTGGCAGGGTAGAAGATCAACACACATAATTCAGTTGGGTTTTTCTGAACTAATAAGGAGGACTCTGAAAAGGAAATCAAGAAATTAATACCATTTATAATAGCCCTCAAAAGGATAAAGCACCTAGGAATAAATATAACCAGGGAAGTAAAATTCTTATACAAGGAAAACTATAAAACACTACTGAAAGAAACTAGAAGAGATCTATATAAATGGAAAAACATCCCATGCTCATGGATTGGGAGACTTAATATTGTGAAAATGTCAATACTACCAAAAGTGATCTATAGATATAATGCAACCTTGAGTCAAACCCCAACAACATTCTTTAATGAATGGAAAAACTAATCTCCAAACTTATTAGGAAAGAGGCCCCAGATAGCTAACATAATATTGAAGAAGAAAAACAAAGTAGGAGGCCTCACACTTCCCAATCTCATAACTCAGTATACAGCCATGGTAATCAAAACAGCCTGGTACTGGTTCAGTGACAGACACATAGACCAATGGAACAGAATTGAGAAACCAGAAGTAAATCCATTCATCTACAGGCAGCTGATCTTCAGCAAAGTTTCCAAGTCCATTCAATATGGGAAGAAATGGTCTCTTCAACAAATTGGTGTTGGAAAAACTGGTTATCCATTTGAAGAAAAATGAAACACGATCCATACCTCACACTATGCATGAAAACTAACTCAAAATGGATCAAAGACCTAAATGTTAAAGCTAAAACTATAAAGTTCCTGGAAGATAACATAGGAAAAAACTAGGGAATATAATTTTTTGGCATAAGTAGCCTATTAAATGCAACTATGCATCAACAACCGAAGATAACTTAGATAACTGGGGCTTCCTAAAAATTACTTACGCTTATCAAAAGACATTACCAAAAGAGTAAAAAGAGAACCTACAGACCAGAAAAAATATTTGGCAACAACCTATTAGACACAGGTCTAATCTCTAAAATATATAGAAAACTTCAAAAACTCAACAACAAAAATACAAATAACCCTATCAAAAAAAGGGGAAAGGACATGAATAGACACTTCACTAAAGAGGACATTCTGATGGCCAACAAATACATGAAAAGATGTTTGTGATCATTAGCCATTACAGAGATGCAAATAAAAACTACAATGAGATACCATCTCACCCCAGTAAAAATGGCAATGATTTAAAAAAAAACAAAAAACAACAAATGTTAGTGAGGCTGTGGGGAGATTGAAACACTTATACATTCCTGGTGGACTGCAAAACGGTACAACATCTAAGGAAAACCATATGGCGCTTTCTCAAAAAAACTAGAAATAGAAATACCTTATGATTCAGCAATCCCACTCCTAGGTATATATCCAAGAGATATAAGAACAGTGACATGAATAGACATGCACAACAAGGTTCATTGCAGCATTATTCGCAATAGCAAAAAGATGGAAACAACCTAAGTACTCATCTTTGGAGGAACGGATAAACACACTGTGGTACATTCATACGAAGGACTACTACAAAACTATAAAGAATAATAAGGAGTCCATAAAACATAACATGGATGAATCTGGAAGACATGCTGACTGATGTAAGTCAATCACAAAAGGGAAAATATTGTATTATCCCACTATTACAAAAAGTTAGAAATAGATATACACATAGAAAGAAACTTTCTTTGATGGTTATCAGGGATGTGAGGGGTAGGGAGCGGGAATCACTTTCTAGATAGTAGACACTTGTTATTATTGGTGATGGCAAAGACAATATCAAATAAAGGTGAAGTCTGTATAACTTGACTAAAGTAAATAAAGACACTAAGAAGTACACAAGAAAAAGGGACAACTTCTGTAAATGCTATAACATACTCAATTTTGCAACAACAGTTGTAACAACCAAAAAACATGTATGTGGTTACGCAGGTAGAAGTGTATGTATATATGTCTATAGGAAGGCATATGTGAGTGCATCACGTGTAGGTATAGGTGTATCTATGAACCCATTGCCATCATGTCGATTTTGACTCACAGAGACCTTATAAGACAGAGTAGAACTGCCCCATATGGTTTCCGAGGAGCGGCTGGTGGATTTGAACTGCCGATTTTTTGGTTAGCAGCCAAGCTCTTAACCACTGTGTCACCAGGGCTCCAGGTGTACCTATATCAAAAAAAACCAAACCCGTTGCCATTGAGTCGATTCTGACTCATAGTGACCCTGCAGGACAGAGTAGAACTGCCACATAGAGTTTCCAAGGAGAACCTGGTGGATTCAAACTGCCGACCTTTTGGTTAGCAGCCGTAGCCCTTAACTGCTACCCCACCAGGGTGTATATATAGGCATATGTAAATACATATTTGTGTGTGTTGGCTATATATCCATCATTATAATAAATCACATAGGGAGCACAGTGATGGAGACTTCCTAGACGTATCCAAATAATTCCTGGAATTGTTTAGCTGCATTAAAAGGCTCAGGACCATAATCTTGTAGGATAACTTAGTAAATTAGCATAACATAGTTCATAAGTTGATGTTCTACACCCTAGCTTGGTGTGTAGCACCTGGGATCTTAAAAGCTTGTGATCAACCAACTGAGATACAGTTACTGGTCTCTACTTGTATGGTGTAAAAGAGAATGAAGTAAGCTGAAGACTCAAGGAAGAAGCTAGACCACAGTACTAATCGCCCAGGCAAACCATGGCCCTTTCTAACCTGAGATCAGAAGAACTAGATGGTGCCCGGCTAACATTATCAACCATTCTAACCAGGGACACAATAGAAGGTCCTGGTTAGAATGGGAGAAAAACATAGAACAAAACTCCAATTCATAAAAAAGACCAAACTTACTGGATTGATACAGACTAGAGAAACCCCTGAGACTATCCCTCTAAGATAGCCTTTTAACCTGCAACTGACACCACTTCTGGAGGTCAACTTCCAGCCAAACAATAGGTTGGATTATAAAATAAACAATATCACTCGTAAATAATGTGTCCCTTAAACAATTAAACTACATGAAACAAACAAATAAAAAAACCCAAACCCATTGCTGTAGAGCTGATTGTGACTCATACTGACTCTGTAGGATAGAGTAGAACTGCCCCATAGAATTTCCAAGGAGTGTCTGGTGGATCTGAACTGCTGACCTTTTGGCTAGCAGCTGAACTCTTAATATGAGACCAAATGGTCAACATTTGCCCCAAAACAAAGATGAGAATTCAAGGAGGGGAAGGGAAGCTAGATTAATGAAAACAACAAATAGAATGGAAATAATGAGAATGCTGACACATTGTGAAAATTGTAACTAATATGACAGAACAATTTGTATAAAAATTATTAAATGGGACCTAATTCACTGTAAACTGTCATCTTGAAAAACAATAGAATATTTTTAAAAAAATGAGGGGAAAAAGAAAAAAAAATATATATATATATATAGCCCAGTTTCCCGGTACGTTGTAAGCCTCAGTCCATAGCAGCTTTTATTATCATGTGTTAAAATTGTTTGATATTGTAGGCTTTAGGCGAAAATGTACCTAAAATTTTGGGTTTTGTGATGGAAGTTTTTTTTTTTTTTTAAGCTTTGTTTTCTGGCTGCTAGTTCTCCTCTGACATCAAAGAATCAGTGTTCCTCTTGCATCAAGAAAAATATTGACAACAGACAAATTATCTGCTCACCTTCCCCTCTCCAACAAGTTCTTTGTTGTGTGGTATAGCTAGCAGAACAGGAATATTCAGGATAAACTTGTGGCCATGTAAGAAAATATATTTTCAACATAAATTTGTGGAAGTTTTTCTAAATATAAATTAGACCACTATCATGCAAAGTGTGGCCTTAGGAAAATTACCTGCGTTTTCTGAATCTGGGTTTACTCTTCTATAAAATATGGTTAATGTTGTCTATATCAAAGGGTTGTCTTGAGATGCAGAAGGAGATGCTATAGGAAAAGGGTCTTGCCCCATAGCTGACACCAAGTGGACTATTGGGTAGTGTTAATTGTTCCACTGTCACTCCACTATAATTCTATTCCTCCTTTTGGAAATTCTCATGCCCTTTCTTTACGGTCAAATCACACCCACCTTCAAGACCTAGTGCCACTGTGTCAGTGAAATTTCCCATGACTATGGTTGCACCCATTATCTTCAAAGTTCCCATTGCACTTACAGTGGCTACCATGCAACCAAGAAAATAGGGTTTCTTTAATTATTTCTCATGTATTTCTTGCCTTTCCAAATAGATTGTAAATTCACTAGAAATAGACAAGTATTAAATATCCCCATGGTGCACCGTTTTAGGTGAATATTTGATGGAGGCTTAGTGTATACATGGGGAAGGCCTAAAGTATACACAGTCATTGGTTATACTTGAGAAAAAACTGTCCACATTTTTCCAGATATATAAAGATACACATATTCACTTTTCCTCAATGTAGTTCAAGAGAAATTTACTTTGAATCAAAATATGTGTCAGACAGGATTGTTTCAGTCACAAATATCAGATAAACATCTCAAAGTGGGTTAAATAGTAAGTGCAACCAAAGGTTCATATGGCTTCAGCCTAGACAGGAATTTATTGGCTCACAGTTCTGGAGGCTAAAAGTCCAAGACAGGATTTCAGCCATGTTGATTCCTTCTGTGGGCGTCTCTCCTAGTTTCTGGTGTCTGCTGACAATTCTTAGTGTTCCTGCTTGTAGGAGGGCCGTCAAATGACGTATGTCTGTATATCATTCCCCCACGTATGTCAGTGTCTATTCTGCTCTTTTTATAAGACACTACTCAGAAGTAATTAAGGTTAGGATCCATCCTACTCTGGTATGACCTCATTAATATACCAAAACAAAGCCCCTATTTCCAAACAAGGTTCTAATTACAGGTACAGAGGTTAAGACTTCAATCTAATGTTTTGGGGACATGAATCAATCCATAACAAGCACATTCTTATTTTTTTCTTAATTCAGTTCTGAATGAGAAGATTTTTGGGTAAGATACATTGTAAAAAATACTACACTAGAGTCAGATCAGCTGTATTCATATCCTGGCTCTGCCATTCACTAGCTTGCTTTTGAGTAAATCATTTAACCCTCCTGTGCCTCAGTTTTTTCACCTTTAAAATGAGATCAATAAGACATTTTCCATAGGAGTATTGAGAGAACTAAATGAAAAATCATACAATAAGCAATTAATACAATGCCATACAAATATTAAGTACTCAGTACACTGCAGCTATTACAAGTTCATTGCTTCTTATCTACGGTATTTGAATACAAGTCACAATATTAATTTAAATATCAAATTTTTTTTTCATTGTCATAAAAATAATGTGACCTGATTTAAATTCATTTAGCAGAAAGACTCGACCTGAAAAAGCCTAAAGTTGGTTATAAACATTATCCCATTAATATGAATACCATATTTATAGACAAATAACACCCACTTTCTATGTCTGTGGGCCCTGCCCTCTCCCCACAAGGTATTTTGGGAAGGATGCTATGCTAATTTTGTTTTACATCAACATGTGGAAAAGGATTGGTGTGACTGTGCTTGTGAGGTTGCTTTGCAGGAGGAGGGGGCGGCCAGAAAACAAATGCATAGGGAGCATGTTATTTTCATAAAAATACAGTATTCATATATTTCCCTGAAGAAACATTAATATATTTGATTGTAGGTGCAGCCTCAGACCTCTCTGGGTTATTACATTACCTATGTTATATGCATAGTGTAACTTTTGTAAAAGATATATATTTTAAATGGCTTAAAACACTCCTGTCCGCAAGAGCTGCTGGTTAAGGGATTTGATGCCTGTACACAAATCTCTACAATTGATCAAAGTGATTGTTTTATCTACTTATGTTGGCCCTTAAGATGGCTTATAGAGACAATTCATTGTTTTCCCTTGTAAGGCAAAGAAAGAGCTTTGAAATAAAAAGAAATAGGATTGGAATCACCCAACTGTTGCTTCATTCAAAATCTTTATTGGCTTTTATCCCTTTGCTTTGATTCAGAGCGTGGTGATTCCTTACTATGTGTTACAGGCAGTCCTGCATCACAATCGCCCAAGCTACTTAAAATACAAATTTCCAGATCTGCTGAATCAGAACCTCTTGAGATGGGGTCTTGGAATCAGCATTTTACTCAGGATCCCAACGTGATTCTTAGATACACTAAAGTTTGATAAGTGCTGCCTCAGATGCTAAGAATAAGCTCGCCTTTTTTATTTCCTCTTGCATAAGTGATTCATTATCACCCCAGCAAATTTCTTCCCCATTGCATTGTGCATTGCGTTCTGTGTTTCTACTTCATAGGAGTATCGTTTAAACTCTCCTCAGCAGTATTTGATATGCTCTTTAGTCCCCTGGTACTCTTAGCTGGAACTTTCTTATTGCTGAGGGCTGCCACATGGGCTTTCTAAGTAGTGGTCTCAGAACAGCTCTTGGAAAAGGAGAGGGCATTAACCTTCTTCAGGAAAATAAACCAGAGAGATCGGAATGCTAAGGAAATGCCTGTTCTTTTTTCAGAAATGGCAGAAATGCAACAAACATGTGGTTTCTTCCTTACCACAACATCTGAGCAAAATTAATGATCAAGGTTTGTGACGATGTCGTCAAATGTTTCAAAGAGAAGCACCTAAGTAGACATCAATTTGTTACCTTAGACTTATTAATGTCCACCTGACCTTGGTTCTTCAAACAAGCATGGTAAAATGTATGGGCTTGATAGCTGGAAAAATTGAGGTTTGAACCTCAAATCCACAATTTACCAGTTTAGCAAATTGCTCATGTTAATTATCTATTTTAAATGGACATTTTTTCATCTATAAAATGGAGAAAAGAAGATCTGCCACAAAATTTACTTTGATTAAATGAATAATACGAAGGGTAAAATATAGTACTTGGCTTTTATTTTTTTTAACAGAGGACAACAATTATTCTAGAATTAAATTATTTTCTTAGAAAAATACCTCGACATAGAAAAATCCAGATACACATGTGAGCATTCTTATACGCAGCAGAAGTGGAATTACTAGCTCCAAGAAAACTGAACTGCATGTTGATGTATTTATGAATAAACTCTGTGGGTGTCAGCGACAACAGAAATGATAAACAGAGATGAGTATGTGTTAAGAGGAGGGAAACTGTTTATCCATCTGGTGATTTGTAAATTCTGTTGGAGCCACAACACCATAAATAATGAGATGCAGATGAGTATATGCTAAGAAGTATAAAACAAGAATTGAAAAATTTTTTTGTTTATTGTTGTAGTTTAATTGAAGGTTTACATTTCAAGTTAGTCTCGTATACAAAAATTTATACATACATTGAAACAAGAATATTTTTAAGAGAAATTCCAAAAGAGTTCAATTTCTGAAATTGCTCATTTGTGTCTTGGTCTTTACAAGCTTCTATAAGCATGTCGTATCATAAATTTTGAATTCTTATACTTGAAGTCCAGTCTACTCAGTAGAGATGGGGGGAGATGAGGGCTAATGAAGCTACACAGCACTTCCTTAATAATGGACTAATAGTGGCAGAGGCAGAATTAAAAAGAACATTCTTTTCACTATGTAGGTCATGTCATGTAATGAAATATTCATCCTTAAGTGCAGAGACTTGTAGCATATTTTATGAGCTTATTCCTTACTTTTTTAGACCCAGCCCATGATTATGTACTTTATGTCTCTTTTCCATTAGTTTCATTATAGCCCCTGCTAATGAAACCAAGAAAAAATACCGACAATTTATTATGAGGGTCTATGAAATTTCGTGAAACAGAAATAACCTCAGATAATGAAAATGCCACCTTATGACCTCCCAGAAGATAAAGCAGAGAAACCAAACAACAAATAGATCTTTCTAGACCCTCCCTCGCTTTACAGGCTGAAACGTGGCTTAAAATAGCTTTTAAGGCTACAGCAATATTTTGCTTTAATTTTTTAAGTGAACATTTTTATTGAAGAATACTATGCCTACAGAAAAGTGCAAATATAGTAAGTTTTCAGTTCAACAAATTTTTTACAAAGTGAACACAACCCCTTTGCCACCACCCGGATAAAAATATGGAATATCAGTAACAACATAGAAACTTCCCTCATTGACCTTTTAGCCATGACACAACCACTATCTCTGTTACTGTTCTGGTTTTAATATTTTTTTAGATTAATTCTGCCTGCTTTTGAAATGTATATAAATAGGATCATACAATATGTACTCTTTTGCATCTGTTACCTTAAGTTTGCTGCATTCATCAATGTTATTGTTTGTAGCAAAAGTTCATTTCTTTTAGTAGATATATAATACTCCATTTCATGAATATACTACAGTTTATATATTCTACTCTTCATGAACATTTTGGTTGTTTCACTTGTTCCCAGCTGTGAATAATGGTATTATAAACATTCATTTGCCTGTCTTTTGGTGCATGCATGCATTTCTCTTGGATATATCCCTATGTGTGGCATTTCTGGGTCATAAGTATGAATATATTCAGCGTTAGTAGAAACTGCTTGTTTTCCAAAATTGTTGTATTTAATATACACTCCCACTGCAAGTTTCAGGTTCTCTGCAACCTAGCTAACACTGGGACTGCCAGTGTTTCTTGATTTGTTTTGTGGTTAAAATTTTTTGCTATTCTGATGGGTGCTTAGAGGTATCTCATTGTAGATTTAATTTGCATTTCCATGATGAGTATTGCTATTGAGCAACTTTTCATATGCTTATGGATCATTTGCATATTTCTACTTATGAAGTGCCTGCTTAAGCCTTTTCCCCTCTTACTGTCTTTTTCTTATTGGTTTGTATGAATCCTATACATATTCTGGATATAAGTCCTCTATCAGATACATGTATTAAAAATACCTTCTCCCAATCTCTGATTTGCCATTTTACTCTTTAATGATGCCTTTTAATGAACAGAAATTATTAACTTTAAAATAGTACAAGTTTTAAAATTTTTGTTTTAGAGCTTTATGGTGTCTTTAAGTAATCTGTGCCTACCCTGATGTCATGAGGAAATTCTCCTAGGTTATATTCTAGAGGCTTTATTGCTGTGCTTTTCACATTTAGGTTCATGATCCATCTGTTATTATTTTGGGTGTAGTACAATGTCAGAATCAAGATTCAAATTTTGCCAAATGGATATTGAATTGATTTAGTAATATTTGTTGAAAAGAATGCCCTTACCCAAATGCATTTTAGTGACAACTTTGTAATAAATTGGGTGACCACATAAGTGTTTCTGAGACAAACTCTGGTCTGCTTTTCTATCTTTGTGCCAGTACACATTGTCTGAATTACTCTATAAGTATCTTGATATTTAGTAGTATAATTCCTAAACTTTATTTATTTTATGTTTTTTTGTTATTGTTAGTTGTTTGCATTTTGATGTAAATTTTAAAATTATCTTATTAATTTAAAAAGAAATATCTGGAATTACGATTGACGTTGCATTGAATCTATAAGCCAATTTTTGGATAGCTGACACCTTTATCATATCGAGTCTTTCATCAACCTGGTATATACCTCCCTTTATTTAGAACTTTTTAAATTTTTTTCTCAGTCATGTTTTCTAGTGTGTGTGTGTGCGTGTGTGTGTGTATTTAGGCATTCACATTTTTCACTAGAGTTATTCATAGTCGTTGCTTGGTTCTGATGCTAATGTAAATGTCATCTTTTACATTTTGATTTTCCAGTTGCTATTGCTATTAGATAGAAGTAAAAAATCAAAATATATTTAAAAATTTACATTTATGTATATAAATATTAACTAAAAGAAAGCTGGGTTGGCGCTATCAAATTTCAGAAAAGACAGATTTTAGAACAAGAAGTATTACCAGAGATAGAGGCAGTTCAGAATGATAAAAATGTCAAATAACATGGAAAATATATAAATACAAAAATTTTAAGCAACTAATATATAATCACATGCTATTTAAGCAAAAGGCAGGACTGAAAAGGACAAATAGGAAATTCTATCATTTTAGTTTGAGATTTTAATAATACTCTCAGTAACTGATAAAACAAAAAGAAAAGAAAATCAGTAGATTATAACAGATTTGAACACGATTAACAAACTGGACCTAACTGACGTATATGCAACACTGTACCCAGGACCTGCAGAATACAATTTATTTTTATATGCTAATGAAAGAGTTATCAAGTTGATCACAAAACCCCAACACCAAACCCATTGCCATCAAGTAGATTCCAACTCATTGCTACCCTATGAGACAAAGTAGAACTGCCCCATAGGGTTTCCAAGGAGTGGCTGGTCGATTAGAACTGTTGCACTTTTGGTTAGCAGCTGGTATCTTAACGCTGCGCCACCAGAGTTCCATATGCTAGGCTATAAATCAAATGTCAACCCATTTCAAAGGATTAACATTCTCCATAGTATCATGTCTGACTGCAGTGGAACTAAACTGGAGATCAATAGCAAAATCTTTTCTGAAGTTTCCAAGAGTGTTTGGAAAATAAGAAATATGTTATCAAATAATACATATAATAAGAGAAATCACAATGAAAATTAGAAAATACTTGATTTGAATGCTGCAGCTATAGTTACACTTAGAAGTAAATTTATAGTTTTATATGCATATATTAGAAATTGAAAATGGACAAAAAAATCAAATTAAATCCAAAAAGATAGAAGAAAAAAATAACAAAGAACAGAAATCAATGAAATAGGGAATAGTATTGTAATGGAGAATATCAACAAAGCCAAACGGTCTAAATAACATTGATTAACCTCTATCAAAAGAGATTAAGAAAAATAAAAAAGAGAGAAGGCACATACTTTAATAAATGGAATAAAAAAGGAGTTATATCTATAAATCTTATGACATTAAATAAATATTAAGAGTATATTATGAAAACCAATTCAAAAAAATAGAACTTTTAAAGTAAATAAACTAATTCTTGGAAAAATAGAACTTAAATGAAGTGAGAAAAGAAGAAATAAAAAATGTGCATAATTTTGCATCTTTTAATTGTATCAAAATATAATTTGAGAAAACAGGAAGGAAGGAAAAAGGTAAGAAGATAGGAAGATAAAAAGGAAGGAAGGATGGCACAAAGAAGTCTTCAGGTAAATGGTTTCATCAGTAAATATGCTTAAACATTTAAGAAAAATAATAATAATAATACCACCATTCTGGTACAAACTATTTCAGGGTCACTCATTTTGAGACCATCAAAATCTGATATCCTAATAGGCACAAATACAAAGAAAACACAGGCCACTTTCTCATGACTATGGAGGCAAAAATGTTAATCAAGGTGTTAATAAATATACTCCATTATTATATAAAAAGAATGTTAGTCCATGATCAAGTTGAGTTTTATTCTGAGGATGTAGGGATGACTTAATATTACAAAATCAATCAATACGATTCAAATTCATCACAATCACAGTACATATTAAGTAAAAGCAACCAATTATCTGAGTGGATTAAGAAAATTCAATTGATGCAAACTTAATGATTAAAAACTGTTAATAAGCTAAGAATACGAAGGAACGTCCCTAATGTTATAAAGTATATCTAAATAAAAACATACAGTAAGCAGTGTACTTAATGATAAAATATTGAAAGATTTACCTCCTGGAAATCAGAAACAAAAAAAGATTTCTACCCAATACCTCTATACAACACTCTTCTAGAGGTTCTAGTTAGTGCAGTCAGGCAAGAAAAAGAAATAAAATGTATTGGTTTAGAAAGAAAGATATTAAGTTCTCATTATTTGCAGATGGTATGACTGCCTACAAAGAAAATGTATAAGACTATAAAATATCAGAACTTAACAAGGTCACTGAATCAATTGTCAACAGAAAAATCTGTTTTTATTTCTATGCATTAGCAAAGTAGTCCTGGTGGCACAGTGGTTAAAGCACTTGACTGGTAACCAAAAGGTTGGCAGTTCAAAACTACCAGCGACTCTGTGGGAGAAAGATGTGGCAGTTTGCTCCCAGGAGAGATTTACAGCCTTGGAAACCCTATGGGTCGACATGAGTCGGAATCGACTTGATGGCAGTGGGTTTGGTTTTTGGTTTATATATTAGCAACACTAAATAAAAACTCAGCTGACAATCTAGATTGTTTATCAGGTCCTCTCTTCGTGGTTGTCCCTCAACTCCGTTTTTAATCTTCATAGCGCTGTGAGACTGCTGAATCAACAAGTGCCTCATGTGACTGCAATTTTCTTCTCTCAGGCATATTGAGGGAGGCCTGGCTGCCTCCTTTGTTCTCTGATGTCTTCAAACAATGTACTTTTAATTTCTTCTTTAAAAGAAAATTTTATCTAGCTTTTATAGTTACTTTGTTTAAGAGGTTTGGTCTGATGTCTTCTATTCCTTCATAGCTTGAAGTAGAAGTCTGTATGATTATTTTTTCTTACTCCTGTCATTATTAACATCACTGAAAATTTATTATTTTTTTATTTTTTCTTCAATTGCACTTAAGCCATAGTTGGCTGGGAATAAAAAATTGCTCTAAATTCTTTCAAGACATAACTTCATTCTTTTTTTTATAAACTACCCATGCAATTTTTTAAATACATTCTTTAGTGTATGAAAACTGTCTCTCTTGGTCTCTGTTTAATACCCTGGCATAGAATCTTACATACATTTTCAATAATTTTTTCTGAAAAATGTTATCTTATTTCATTTATTCTATCGCACATATTTATTTTACATTTTAACATCTCTAACATCAAGATGTATCTTAAGATTAAATGCCAAGTAGCTTCTGGCACAGTAAAGAAAGTACCAATATTACAAGACTTTAGAATATTAAACATGGTAATGAGTATCTATTTGAAAATAAAATACTTAGTCCTAATATATGATAGATGACTAATTAAATGTTTGAATAGTCTACCAAGACTTACCAATCATCTCTGGGAAAAAAAAACAGGAAACAGACACCATCTATTTCCTATGAACATTATTATTTGAAAAGTATGTTTTTATTGTTGTTTCTTTTCTAAGTTCTTTTCCCGCTTACTTTAAACATGTGTTGAAACTCAAGAGTGCGTTTATTTGGAATCATTAATGGATAGTCCATACACACCTTTTTTGGGGTCTTTAAATATTTTCTTTGTACAGGTGAAACTCTCCTTTAACAGCTTATTAATTATTTTTGTATGATTATGGAATTTTCATAGAAACTCGTTTATGTTTAATCACATTTTCCTATAGAATATGATGGGCATTAACTAATAAGAAATAATTATGTATTTTCAAAACAAATACAAAAATCTAGTTTACCTTAATCTATGTTGGGAAATATATCAGAAAGGAAAAGGTACACACATATTTACAGAGTCTAATAGAAGCTACCATTTATTGGGTATTTACTTTGTGTTAGGAGTTAAGCTAAGTGTTTTATGGCATTATTCATTCTATCATTACAGTAACTATGAGAAATTGTATTATTTTCATTCTATATATGAGAAACTAAGATTCTGAGGTTAAGAAACTTGCCTGGGATCAGCTTGTATGTGGCAATACTGACTTGAAAACAGGCCTGTCTGACTCCAAAGAAGGTGTTTATAACCACTATGAAAATAGTTACTATTACAAGAGCAAAGTCTTTAAACAGTGACCATCACAAAATCTGGGTGAAGAGTAAATCTCTCATTGCCACATGAACAGAATGGAGCAGTGAGCAGTAAATGAAGATTAGGACAAGCTAGAGTTAAAAGAATTGGCCCAGCGATCTGGAGAAGGGTCTCAGGAAGTCAGGGTTCTAAAGCTAGATCTGGAAGGATTGGTGGGATTTGAATAGACTCAGGAGAGAAGAAAGAAATTTAGGCCAGTATGATAGCATAAGAAAAAGGCCTAGAGATACGAAGTTCAGAAGAATAGTCAACCTTATCCAGTCGATTTTGACTGTTGGGTGTATAAGGAGTTCATTAGTAAGAACACATTTTTGCCTCTCATGTTCTGAAACAATTGAGAAATTAAATAAAAAACTAAGTAGAAAGACACCAAAGCATCATCTTTATTACTGGTAAGCTTATATTGAAAAATCTCACACACACCTTGGGAGAATGAACTTTACAATATTGAAACCCAGAACTAGAATTACCCAACCAGCAGAATTGAACTACCCACTGGTGACATAGTGATTAAGAGCTCGCCGCTAACCAAAAAAGTTGGCAGTTCAAATCCACCAGCCTCTTCTTGGAAACCCTATGGAGCAATTCTACTCCGACTATTGGGTTGCTACGAGTCAGAACTGACTCGATGGCACCCAGCAACGACAACAACCGCGCCAAGTGGCACAGTGGTTAACGCTCAGCTGCTCACCAAAAGGTCGGCAGCTGGAACCCATCAGCCTCCGCAAGAGAAAGAAGTGGCAGTATGCTTCCATAAAGATTTATGGCCTTGGAGGCCCTGTGGGGCACTTATGCTCTGTCCTATGAGGTCGCTATGAATTGGCATTGACTGGGCAGCAATGAGACATGGGATCCCTGGAGTGGTAGAGTAGAACATGTGTACCCTTTTAGACAGTTCACTCTTAAGAGGAAGGAGAAAGAGAAAGGGTTGGCAATGCATGTTCAGTTTCTCCTTCTAAAGCTCATTAATCACCTAAGCAACTCAACCTTCCCTAGGGTGCAGTGAAAGAAGAGAGAGAGGCTAAGATTGTTATTCTAATAGTTTCTTATACAGGGAAGGAAACATCAGTGATGGAGATGAAGTAGTCCTTCACTTTGGCCAAACTTGGAAATCTATACCTAAAATCACAAGAAGTTACTGTGTTCATAATTCTCTACCTGTCACACAATGCTAGAGATCCAGTCCTTCCTTCCCAAAAACAAGACCAAATCAGTGGCCATCAAGTCGATTCCAACTCATGGTGACCCTAAGTTGTCACGTAGAACTGTGCTCCATAGTTTTTAATGGCTGATATTTTGGAAGTAGATTGCCAGGCCTTTCTTCTGAGTTGCCTCTGGTTGACTCGAACTTCCAAACTATCAGTTCAGCTGAGCACATTAACCATTTGCACCACTCTTTAAATATAGTAATAGTAATTAAACAGAAGAACTGAAACATACTTCTGAAAAATGGCTCAAGGAATCTCATAAGTCACGCAGGAAGGGCATTACTTATACATAAGAGCAGTCTTGAAACAAATAAGATATGCTGTTCTCAATTCCGTTTGAAATACAGACGTATGTGTGTGTATTTGCACCTAAGCATATGAAAAATATCATGGAAGAAAAGATTTCTATGCTTGAATCACGTGATCTTTCCAACTGTTCCTCATCTGGGTTCAGTAGTTCAAATAATTAAGTGTGAAGATAAGACCTTGGGATCAATCTGCTCTGTCCTGAGATGCCAGAGACTTTCATCTTCTAATAGAGAAACAAGTAGATGCATCTGTTACCTGCTTTCTTTTTGCTTCTTAATTCTCAGAATTACAGTATTTGCTTCCAGTTTAATCTTTGGATAACCTGCATTTGGTGCCTGGGTTCTTTTTTAATCCTCTGGATATTCAGTGTTATATTGCTATCTGTTCACATATTCTTTCTGCTCTCCGTGTCTGTTTTTACAAATTTTTAGATTTCATGATGAAGGTATGACAAATCAAAGGGTATCTGGGCTCTGGTTACTAAGTCATCATTTCCCAACAATTTTTTTTTTATTATTTTATTTTTTTTATTGCACTTCAGGTGAAGGTTTACAGAACAAATAGTTCGTCATGAAACAGAAGTACGCATGTTGTTTTATGACATTGGTTAACAACCCCACAACATATCAACCCTCTAACTACTCAAACTTTTTTTTTGGTGAAAATACACATAGCCAAAGATACACCATTTCAAAAATGTCTACATGCACAGTTCAGTGACATTCACTACTCTCTTCCAATTGTGCTGTTATTCTCACTTAAGATGAAGGCTTACAGAACAAAACAGTTTCTCACTCAACAGTTACTACAAATGTTGCCCTATGACAATGGTAAACAATCTCACAATACATCAACAATATACTCACTCAACTTTGGGTTCCCTATCACTGCCTTCCTTGTCGCCTTCTGCCTTCTGCCCTTTGTCACTAGACTCCCGTACCTCGTTAGTCTCATTTGGTTTTATGGGGCTGTCCACTCCCAGGCTGAACAGTGAACCTCGGGGGTAACTTCACTACTGAGCTAAAAGGATATCTGGGGGCCATACTCTTGAGGTTTCTCCAGTCTCCTTTAGGCCAGTAAAATTGGTCTTTTTTTTTGTGACTTAGAATTATGCTCTACATCTTTCTCCAGCTCTGTCCAGAACCTTCTGTTGTGATCCTGGTCAGAGCAGTCAGTGGTGGTAGCCAGGCACAATCTAGCTGTACTGGACTCAGTCCAGTGGAGAACTTGGTAGCTGTGGACAATAATCTTTTCCTTGTATCCTGTTCTCTTCAATCTCCCTTGCTCCTGAAGGGATGAGACAAGTGGAGCATCTTAGATGGCTGCTCACAGGGTTTTAAGACCCCAGACACTACTCACAAACGTAGAATGTAGAGCATTGTCTTTATAAGCTGTGTCATGCCAATTGAGCTAGATGTTCCCCGAGACCATGGTCCCCACAGCCCTCCGCCCAGCAATTCAGTCCCTCAGGGAGATTGGATGTGTCTACGGGGCTTCCATGACCTTTCCTTGTACAAGTTGTGCTAGTTTCCCCTGTATTGTGTACTGTCTTACCCTTCACCCAAGATACCACTTATATAATCCCTCTTTAGTATTCCCCCCCCCCCACCACTCCCATCCCTGGTAACCAACAAAGATTGTTACATTTTCTGTGTGAACTTTTTCATGGGTTTTTACAATAGAGGTCTCATACAATATTTGTCCTTTTGTGATTGACTTATTTCACTCAGCATAATGTCCTCCAGTTTCATCCATGTTATGAGATGCTTCACAGATTCATTGTTGTTCTTTCTTGTTGCGTAGTACTCCGTTGTGTGTATGTACTATAGTTTATCCATTCATCTATTGATGGGCATCTACGTTGTTTCCATTGTTTTGCTATTGTGAACAATGCTGCCATGAACATAAGTGTGCAAATGTCTATTCAAGTGACGATTCTTATTTCTCTAGGGTATATTCCTAGGAGTGGGATTGCTGGATCGAATGGTAAGTCTATTTCTAGCTTTCTGAGGAAGCGCCATATCATTTTCCAAAATGGCTGTATCATTTTACATTCCCACCAGCAGTGCATAAGTGTTCCAATCTCCCCGCAGCCCTTCCAACATTTGTTATTTCCAGTGTTTTTGATTCGTGCCAGTAATGCCGGGGTGAGATGGTATCTTATTGTGGTTTTTATTTGCATTTCTCTAATGGCTAGTGATCGCGAGCATTTCGTCATGTGTCTGTTGGCCATTTGAATGTCTTCTTTGGTGAAGTGTCTGTTCATTTCCTTTGCCCATTTTTTGATAGGATTGTTTGTCTTTTTGTTGTAGAGGTGTTGGATTTTCTTGTAGATTATAGAGATTAGACCTTTGTCTGACTTGTGCGGTCCAAAAATTTTTTCCCAGTCTCTAGGTTCTCTGTTTACTCTTTTGGTGAAGTCTTTTGAAGAGCATAGGTGTTCGATTTTTAGAAGATCCCAGTTATCTAGTTTATCTGTTGGGTTTTGTGTGTTGATGGTTATGGTTTGTATCCTGTTAATACCATGTATTAAGGCCTGAAGTGTTGGTCCTATTTTTTCTTCTATGAATTTTATAGTTTTAGGCTTTATATTCAGGTCTGTGATCCATTTTCAAGTAGTTTTTGTATACGGTGTGAGGTATGGGTCCTGTTTCATTTTTTTGCAGATGGATATCCAGTTTTGCCAGCACCATTTGGTAAGAAGAATGTCTTTTCCCCATTTGATGGACTTTTGGCCCTTGTCGAAGATCAGGTGACTGTAGGTGGATGGATTTACATCTGGGTTCTCAATTCTGTTCCGTTGGTCAATGTATCTGTCGTTGTACCAGTACCAGGCTGTTTTGACTACTGTAGCTAGGTTCTGAATTCAGGAAGTGTGAGTCCTCCAACTTTATTCTTCTTCTTCAGTAGTGCTTTACTTATTCGGGGCTTCCTCCCTTTCCAGATAAAGTTAATAATTAGTTTTTCCATCTCTTTGAAGAATGTTGTTGGTATTTGGATCGGGATTGCATTGTATTTGTAAATTGCTTTGAGTAGAATTGTCATTTTCACAATGCTGAGTCTGCCTATCCATGAGCATGGTATGTTTTTCCATTTATGTAGATCCCTTTGGATTTCATGCAGCAGTGTCTTGTGGTTTTCTTTGTATAGGTCTTTCACATCGCTGGTCAGATTTATTCCTAAGTATTTTATCTTTTTAGGGGCTATTGAAAATGGTATTGTTTTCCTTTTCATCATTCTCCTTACTGGTGTATAAGAATCCAACTGATTTTTGAATGTTTATCTTGTATCCTGCTACTCTGCTGAATCTTTCTATTAGTTCCAGTAGATTTCTCGTGTAGTCTTTAGGGTTTTCTGTGTATAGTATCATTTCATCTGCAAACAGGGGCAGTTTAACTTTTACATTACCAATTTGGATGACCTTTATTTCTTTTTCTTGCCTTATTTCTTTAGCTAGAACTTCCAGCACGATGTTAAATAGGAGTGGTGATAAAGGGCACCCTTGGCGTGTTCCTGTTTTCAAGGGGAATGTTTTCAGCCTCTCTCCATTAAGAATGATGTTGGCCTTTGGTTTTGCATAGATGCCCTTTATTATGCTGAGAAATTTCCCGTCTATACTTATTTTATTGAGAGTTTTTATAAGGAATGGGTGTTGGAATTTGTCAAATGCCTTTTCTGTGTCAATTGAGATGATCATGTGATTCTTTTCTTTCCTTTTATTTATGTGGTAGATTACATTGATTGATTTTATAATGTTGAACCATCTTTGCATACTTGGTATGAATCCTATTTGGTCGTGGTATATATATATATATTTTTTTTTTTTGATAAGATGCTGAATTCTGTTGGCTAGAATTTTGTTGAGAATTTTTGCATCTATATTCATGAGAGATATTGATCTCTAGTTTTCTGTTTTTGTGACATCTTTGCCTGGTTTTGGTATCAGGATTATGCTGGCTTCATAGAATGAATTTGGAAGTGTTGCTTCCTCTTCTATGCTCTGAAATAGTTTGAGTAGTACTGGTAGAAGCTCTTCTGTAAATGTTCTGTATAATTCTCCAGTGAAGCTGTCTGGGGCAGGGCTTTTTTTGGTTGGGAGTTTTTTTGTTACCTTTTCAATCTCTTCTCTTCCTATGGGTCTGTTCAGATTTTCAACATCACTTTGTTGTAGTTTGGGTAGGCCGTGTGTTTCTAGAAATTTATCCATTTCCTCTAGGTTTTCAAGTTTGTTGGAGTATAGTTTTTCATAATATTCTGTTATAATCCTTTTTATTTCAGTTGGGTCTGTTGTAATGTCCCCCATTTCATTTCTTATTTTGGTTATTTGTGTCCTCTCAGTTTTTCTTTTGTCAGTCTGGCCAGTGGTTTGTCAATTTTGTTGATTCTTTCAAAGAACCACCTTTTGGTTTTGTTGATTCTTTCTATGGTTTTTCTGTTCTCTATTTCATTTATTTCTGCTCTGATCTTTACTATTTCCTTTCTCCCGGTGGTTGTGGGCTGTTTTTTCTGTTCTCTTTCTATTTGTTTGAGTTCTGTAGTTAATGTTTTGATTTTTGTCCCTGTCTTCTTTTTTCTTATGTGCGTCTATTGCTATCAATTGTCCTCTGAGGACTGCCTTTGCTGTGTCCCAAAGATTTTGGTATGATGTGTTTTCATTCTCCTTTGATTCTAGGAATGTTTTGATTCCATCTCTGATTTCTTCTATTACCCAGTGATGTGTAAGCAGGGTATTATTCAGTTTCCAAGTAGTTAATTTTTTTTCCCTTGCTCTTTCTATTGTTAATTTCTACCTTGATGGCATTGATGTCAGAGAAGATACTTTGAATTATCTCAACGTTTTGGATCTTGTTGAGGATTGCTCTGTGGCCTAAGATGTGGTCTATTCTGGAGAACGTTCCATGTGCATTGGAAAAGAATGTGAACTTTGCAGCGGTTGGATGGAGTGTTCTATATATGTCTATGAGGTCAAGTAGGTTGATTGTACCCTTTATGTCTTCTGTATCTTTGCTAAGTTTCTTCTTCATTGTTCTGTCCTTCACTGAGAGTGGTGTGTTGAAGTCTCCAACTATTATTCTGGAACTGTGAATTTCTCTTTCCAGTGTTGTTAGACTTTGTTTTATGTATTTTGGAGCCCTGTTACTGGGTGCGTAGATGTTTATTATGGTTAAGTCTTCGTGACGGATCATCCCCTTCATCATTATATAGTGTCCTTCTTTGTCTTTTATGGTAGATTTTGTTTTAAATTCTATTTTATCTGAGATTAGAATTACCACTCTTGCTCCTTTTTTGGTAGTTATTAGCTTGATATATTTTTTTCCAATCTTTGACTTTTAATAAATTAACATCTTTGTTTCTAAGGTCTGTCTCTTGTAGACCTTATTGATGTATCCTGTTTTCTTATCCATTCTGTCACTGTCTATCTCTTTATGGGTGCATTGAGTCCATTTACATTCACTGTAATTACTGATAGATGTGAGTTTGTGGCTGTCATTTTGTAGTGCTTTTTGTGTGGTGCTGACATTTTCTTTGTTCTTCTTATTCCCTTGTGCTGAGTTACTTTTGTTTGTGGATTTTTTTTTTTCATTTCTTTTGTTTCTTTAGGTTTTATTTTCGCTGAGACTTTATGTTGTTGCTCTTTTTTTTTAATGAGTATGTATGTTAACTTTCTTTGTGGTTACCATGAATTTTACCCTTATCTTTCTAAGCTTGAAGCAGTCTACCATTACTTGGTATCACCTTGCCTTCCTCTCCATTAGAAGGTTCTATACATATGCTGTTTATTCCCTCTTTTATTGTTCTGATGTTGTCATTTACTGATTAACTGCTCTGATTCCCTGTTGTTTTTCTTTTGGTTTTGGATAGTCTTCGAGAGTTCAATTCCTAGATTGGTATCTGGCTGGTACGATCCTGTGTCCTAAGTTCTGCCTGTGAGCTGAAGTTGTTTGTCCTCAGATCGAAGAACTCCTTTAATAATCCTTGTAAGTTTGGTTTGGCTTTTAAGTATTCCCTTAAATTCTGTTTATGTGGAAATGACCTAATTTCACCATCAAATCTGAATGAGAGTTTTGCAGGATATATTATTTTTGGCTGACAATTTTTTTCCTTCAAGATTTTGTATATGTCATCTCATTGCCTTCTTGCCTGCATGGTTTCTGCCGAATAATCTGAGCTTAGTCTTATTATTTCTCCTTTGTATGTTACTTCTTGTTTTTCATGAGCTGGTCTCAGGATTCTTTGTTTGTCTTTGGTTTTGGTGAGTGTGAATATGATATGCCTTGGTGATTTTCTTTTGGGGTCTCCTCTATATGGGGTTCGTTGAGCTTCTTGGATGGCCAGCTTTTCATCTTTCATGATATTGGGGAAGTTTTCTGTCAACAGTTCCTCAATGATCATCTCTGTTTTCTCCCCCTGTTCTGTAATTCCAATCACTCGAAAATTTTTGCTTTTGATTGTGTCCCACATAACTCTCAGGGTCTCTTCATTTTTCTTTGTTCTTTTTTCTGAGTTTTCCTGAAACAGAGTTGTATCCAAGTGTTTGTCTTCAATTCCACTGATCTAGTCTTCCACCATTTCAAATCTGCTTCTCAGCCCTTCTATGACACCGTCCATGTCTGAAATCTTGATGTTTATCTTTTGGATTTCTAATTGTTGTCTTTGTGTAATTTCTAGTTGTGAATTTATTTTGGCATTTTGTTCCTGCATTATTTTCCTGAATTCAACCAATTTTTTGTCTGTATTTTCCATGATTTTGTCTATTTTCTCCTCATGTTTGTCAGCTTTTTGCCTTAGTTTTTGGAGAATTTTGACTATTAGAGATTTGAATTCCCTATCAGGTAGTTCTAGTGCATTTTCTTCCAGTGGAGAGTCCTCTGGTGTTTTATTTTGGATATCTACTGGAACCATCCTGTCCTGTTTTTGTAAATGTTTTGATATTGTCTGCTGTTTTGGGGACATTAAGTAGTTATTTCTCTTGTTTATTGATTATATAGTTGTTTGTTTCATCCCTTTTTTAAAAAAAAAAAATTGACTATCTCTGAGCAGGGAACTGTCTGTTCTTTGTTGTTTGCTCATCTGTGGGCACAATACTTTTCACCTCCTTCTCCAACTGTCAGGGTTAGTCACTCAGATATGGTATTGCAGGTCTAGCTGAAAAGGAGTTACCAGAACGGGTTGTTTGTGTCACTTAGTATAGCCACCAGGGCGGATTGGTAATCAGTGCAGGACAGGTTCCAGTAGGCTATACCTGTGCTGCTTGGTTGTGTGATGTGAAGCGCAAGCTGAAGGTAGGCAAGATGCAGTGGGGAGATTGTTATGTGTGGAGCTAAGATGGATATGGGAGAGAGGAG